>JACXII010000032.1:4587082-5949787 GCA_014737395.1 Bombus waltoni | reverse complement strand
GGTTGCCCGAGTCGTGCGAGCGGAGCGTCCATTCATCGAAAACCGGGATGGCGTTCACGCCTCGAATGTGAAATCGAAAACTGGAACGGCAGAAATTCGGGCCGTTCCTCCGCTGCCAGAAAATCTCTGTCGCCCGAAGCGGAGAAACACTAGTGGGACAAGCCTTCGTGTACAATCCGTCGTTATATCGTTCCACGATTGACAACCTATCGGCTCTCCAATTTACCTTGTGAAACGATCGCGCGATAGAAATCCACCAGGGAGACACCATTCATGTAACCGGAGGAACACAGATGCTTACTTTTTCAATTTTTCTAGGAGCTTTCTTGAGACGAGAATCTAACAAATCGGTTCAATTTCTACGCGTCTATCTCCAGACACGAGGAGATGTCACTTTGTATTTATTTATCGAGCAATTTATAGATTCTGTGACGATTATCACGACGTGTCAATACAGCCGGCAGGCTTCTCGATTTCGCTCGTTTTTCGATTGCTTTTAGTAGGTTTCTTTCCTTTTGCAGAAAGCGCCTTTCGCGTTGCTTCCGTTTATTTGATAATTTACAAGTTCTAAGAAGAGCTAGTATTAGAAAAATAATATTCGAGCTGAATCTCGAAATTGAAATCTCGATATTTGTAATTTCACGGGGAACGAAGGGAAATTTTAAGAGAATTTCTCGCACTGCGTAACGATCGAGAGTTAAATCCCCTCTTCGTGGATTCCTTTTTTTAAATTTTCACCGAGACTTCCTCCGTAAGAGGGAAAATAGAGATGATAGAACGAGAGGCGAGTGTTTTCCGAGATGGATTATCGTTGCTTGAAAATTCATAAATCGAGGCAACAAAAAGTGGTTTCCATGGACGAAAGAGGATTCCGGAGACGGCGTTATACATCTCGGATGGGAATATCGGTTATACCTGTAATTTTCCTCGCGAATAAGGTCTCGAGGCTGAGGCGAGAAAATTGCTTGCGAAAAGAATTTCGTTCTCGGTGACGATCCTCATCTAATTTCGTCGATGAGACGCGCGCCATTCTCCCTTACGCTCGCGCGAGGAATTCGATTTGCTCGCGCAGAAAGGGGAGAAGAAACGAGAGAGGGAGAGAGAGAGAGAGAGAGAGAGAGAAAGCAAAAAAAAAGAAAGAAGCACGAGAAGAAAGTATAAATAAGTAAGCATGCGAGAAACTCGAGAGAGAAAACCGATCTTCTCTTTCATATCAATCTCTGTGCATCGATTAGATTATCGAGTGCCGCGTTACTCGATCACATTCTCAGAACTTGATTTTTTAAGTAACTAGAGGAATCTGTGCGTAAAAGATAAAATTAATCGCCGTCTAGTCGATATAGATAGAATTTCTTACGAATTTCAGCTTCGACGTTATAAACGAACATTTCGAGGGACAATCGTAACGAGCATCAGAGTATCAGATCTCAAACTCGACGATTCAAATTAAACACAGTATTTCTCGTATCTGTATTTCGCCTATCTTCTCATAGATTTAAGCTTCGAAAGGAAAAATTGGACGATCCGACGAACGATAATATAAAGAAACACGCGTCACGGAAGAGTTAATGAATCATCATCGACAAACACCCATTCGACAATCTCAATTCAAAACATTTGTTCGAAGAAAGCAAAGTCCATGTGAAAGTTCTCGTTACACCAAGTACGAACGTAATAGTTTCGAAACGAGATCGAGATTCGACAAGATACGGAGTCGAAAGAAGGCTACGAATGTCGTTTCATCGTCGTGATATCCCATCTCTATTCATAGGAGAGACAATGGAACGCGATGCTCAAACAGCTTAACATAATGATCAACGCTCGAACTACGCGACGGCGAATCGGTAAATCGCGTCTGAACGCCTTCAACTCCTTTAATCCGTGTAATTGGTCGAGATCTGGTTAATTGGATTGGGCGAGTTCGCGAAGCGTCGGAAATTTGCGAGATTCTTCTTGATTTGAGACGTTTTCGAGCATGTTGAAGGATGTTGGGCTCTTGTAATATCGCGATTCTTTTAGGAATTCCGAGGTATCTGCATAAGAAATTTTCCTTGGATCCAGCGTAATCGGTGTCCGTTTGTTTCAAACTGTTTGCAAGAAGAAAGAGAATAACGTAGAGCCGTATCGGGTGCAATTTTCACAGCGTCTTCTTTTTATTTTTCAATAGGATTTTTAAATATTCTCTCAAGCTGTGTCGTTAACGATATTTCTTACTTGCCAACGATCTATTAGAATTGAATTTTTCTTAACGAAAGGTCTGTATATCGATCGTCTTAAAGAATTCTAAAATACCAGCTGTATGAAGAAAACGTGATCAAAGAAAGTCCAAAATGACGATGAAGAATAAGCCCGGATATGTGTCAGCAGGCGTATAACGTCTCCGTGTGCGTATTGTGTTAGAGAGTGTAACGACAGCGGGCGAACGATGCGTTAACAGGAATTAAGAGCACGGTGTTAACAAACTGTGCAATCGTTGGACGATATACGCACGAGAATCGGAGATTACATATTTGTCGTAGCAAACAGCGATGGAACAACGAGTCTCGGTGTTCACAGAAAGGATCTATTAAAAGTTAGCCTAGGTAACCTCGGGATAGTGGCATCCGACAAAGCATGACCTTTCTACTCACATTCCTCTCTCTTAAATATTTCAAGTACTCCGCTTATATCGATATGATATCTCGTCGAGTAAAATACGCAGTCTGTTCCTAGACGATAACAACGTTTACAAAGTAGCATCGAGGCTGAAGCTCGGTCTCGCTGTCGTTGAACCGCTCGTCATTACAAATTCCAGCAAATGTTAATCGCAATTTTTTTCTATGTGAATTCGTGCTTTCGTCGTTATACATCTGGTTATCGTGTCGTGTTGCAGAAACGTTTGTGAAAATCTAGGTACAGAGGTTTTCGATGAGACTGGATAACAAAGTTTCTTATTAATAAGCTACTTGAGTAGTAAAAATATGTGACAGCGTATTACACGATGTATTACACGATAAAAAGCGATTACACTTCGAACGAGTACAAGTTTTCAGGATAATCAGAATATCTCGACGAAGAGACGTTTCTAACGGAGTTAGAACATCGAACGATCTACGTCGAAGTTATAGTCGGAACTATTTCAACGAAATGCTTGAACATCGATGAAAAATATTCATTTTTTTCAGCACTCGTCGGACTTTCCTATTCGTCGAGGAGATATAAGAGACGAATTTATTCAAGAAAAGATGAATCGAAAGAAATCTCGCGTTCGACGCTTCCATGTTGAATTTCTCGAGCCGCGGCATCTTTAATTCATAAATTCACGCACAACAGGATGATTAACCAGATATTAAGAAATTAACTTGACACAGCCCTCGAAGTAGGACACCTCTTTCGGAGAGATAATCTTTTCTGCCCCGAAGCAAAGCTTAATGATTGCGTAGAGGTGGCGGTCGCGAAGAAATTCTTGGACGTTCCTTTAGATAAGCGTGCAAAGCGAGTTAACGGGGTATGAAGCTCGAGAGTCTTTTCTTTTCTTCCTTTTTTTTTTCTTTTTTTCTTTCTTTCTGGCTACACGGAACGAGTCATCCGTTCTGGAAAAGAAGCGAGTCTCGGATATTGAATTTCGTGCGGTGAATTTCATATCAGAGCAAAGGAAATTCCTTTACTATTTTTTGATTTGTAGTCGGCCGTACGGTGAATATTAACGAGGCATTAAAGCTTCCGTTAGCAGACTGGGTCATGCCTTTCAACCCGATAAACTCACTTTTCTCTACGAATCGCGCAAACGAATCTTAATTGCTCTGTATCATGTGAAAGAATATCGAACGATATTACGAAGGGTAGGTGCCTGTTAATTTGCTTTCCGATAATGCTAATTTTTATCTGAATACGTAGTACACCGCGCAATATATTATTACGTTCGTACGTTGCTCGCGGAAGTATTTGCACGTTTGTAGAAGATTCTTTATCCCGACCGTTGTTTCTTCATCGAAGTCACAGAACCATGAACTACGAAGCTCGCCTGTTATCCTTTTCATTGCGTGTCCATCTCTAACCAACATTTTATTCTACGAAAAACCACCAACGTAAAACATCGAACAACGTATTATTTCGCGTTATCTGTCTCGTCTATCGTCTGCGGAAAATTCGCATTTCGTCTATTCAAAACCTGATTTATCCTGCGTCCTATATCACCCATTATCCGTAACACATATCCGCCATTAAACATTCTAAATCTCTCGAGGAAGATCTACAAGCCCGAAAAAAAGCTCGCGATCTTTCTCTCTCGCAAGAGAGAAGCATCCATGACCTTTCCGCGTGGCTCGTCCTTCGATTATTTCGGCGATGCGATGGTCCGCGTCGGCGTCGTACGTTTTCTACGCCGACAATAAATGGAACGTGGCTGCTTTCGAGGCTGGTTTTCGCAGGTCCGCTAGTAGGGAGCCGTTTCTACGAGGGGATCTTGTCGCGAGAGAGGAAGAAGGAACGAGCGCGCACACACGTGCATACGTACACGCGCACACGTACACACAGAGAGAAGAGAAAGAGAAAGAGAAAGAGAAAGAGGCAGAGAATTTTGGCACGATGCCATGGTTGCTACAAAGGCTTGCTCTCTCGAGCGCCGAGCTACCGTGTGTTCCGCAGGGTTTCCAAAGGCAGGGTCCCGCCTCGATGCTCCCCAGCCTCTCTCTAGCCTCTAGCTCTCTCTTTCTCTCTGCCGTGCCAACCTACCCAGTCGACCCTAACCTCCAAAACGACCGGGACTGGATATCCCTCCCTAGGCGCACGTCCGAACAAAAACCTTCGACTTAGAGGCTGCTGCATGAGATACGTGGCGAACCTTCTGGCCCTGGCTGGCGCGTGCGTGGCCCGATTCTTCGACACGCCAATGCGATTTTTCGGACCCGGATCGTGGAGTCAAATGCAGCCTGGAGCGGTTAAATTAACCGCTACGTAGGCAAGCCGGGTCATTTAACGATTTTCGTAGCAAGTGAAATTTCACCCGTAAATCTCTTGCAAAGGAATTTTTGTTTTTCGCCATGAAACCTTTCGAACGAATAACTTTAAAAGCCGATCGTGCGATGTACATAGTTGAAGCTTCTGCAAGCATCGCGCAATTTCTATATATTTTCTGAGAGCTTAGCTTAATTTTTGAACGGTATAGCAAGAAAGCCGTGGCGCGTATAGTAAGAGGGAAAACGACGAGAAGGGACGACGGAGTGTACAACGTTAGAAAGCAGGTAGTTTGAACGAAAACGATGATAACGTTATTCCTTCTGGAAAGATATAATTGTAGATCGGCGATTACTACTTGGAACGTTTCATCCGAGAGTTATTAAGATTGTCGAGCAGAGATTGGAGATAGGTATGGTCGCTTTGATATCATTCGTACAGTACGAATTAGGGTACGCTGGCGAGATCGTTGGTATAGAGTTTGGAAGGTGGAACAAATGGTAACACCAGAACAAGAAGTCGTTGTTCAAAATGCTCGGTAAAATAGAGTCGTTTTATTACCTTGGACCATGTAATTCTCGTATCTCTGTTGGACTCTATACGTATTCGCATACGTACAGCATACGTATATATAGCATACGTATTCGCGTATACGATAACGAACGGATTATCACTGCGACAGATCCTTCGTGCTCTCAACAAGAACGATACAGCGTACCCAATCGTGTAAAAACCATGTAAAGTTACATCGTTACATATTCGTAAACAAACTCTCTGATAGCTATAGTTCGTATCGAGACACGCAATTCGATGATCGAAGCGTAACCAGTTTCTTGGAACGCGCAACGAATTCTCCATTTCACGGAACCAGGGAAAAAGATGACCACTTTCTAGAGAATTTAATTAACATGGCATCGCGCGACTGCCAATTTACGGGCGTGCACTCGACTGCATCATTAGCGGGCCACTTTCCACCAAAGGACGACAGATTTACGAGGTTCGTCGGCTGCGCCTACTCCATTACCTGGCCGTCGAAATCGCGGACAACCCTCCACCCTTTGATACGCGTGTAACAATCACGCTGGGCGGATCTTGCTCGCGCCTACAACTCGACCTGACCCCCTACGTTGATCGAACGTCCAGGCATTTACCCTCCAACAGTAAGCGCGTAACTCGCTTATTGCTAATATAAAAGTCCTCCTCTACAAATTATAACATCCGGGAAATTTCAGAAGAAAAGCGAAGGGACTTGGGATTATTCTTGCGAAGATAAAAATATTCTCCCTCGAAGATTTGCTTACTGAACGTTGAAATTTGGTAACAATTAGACTAGAAGAGGTTTTCCTAAGCATTCATGGGAAACGTAAATGATACGCAAAAGTATATAAAATATCCAAACTAGAGAAATGGTTATATGGTTAATTTTGTAATAGTTGAAACGATCATCCGTCTATTTCGGATTTCATTCATTTTGCTTGCATTTTGGGGAGAACTTAAAAGTACGAACGCGAATAGAACGCGTACAAACAAACAAACAAAAATATAGAAAACCTTCCAGTTAACGAGCGAGACAAACTTCTAAGTTCTCCGTTTCTTTATTTGTATTCGCAGAGATCTGTAATCTAGCGAGTAGAGATATCTAATCCTTTTTAATCGACAGGATAACCAATAAAGTCTACACGAAACGAAAACTGCGTTTCCATTGAAAACAAAGCTACCCGCCTTATAGAAACGTCAACTGTCATTTGATCGTCCAATTTCGCGAGGATTTTGCGAGTCAGAGCCACGTACGAAGCGGAATTAAAAGAGATCGAGTCTATGGATCGCCGTCGGTAGAATGAACGTAGAGAGAAGGGGTTAGCTAAAAATAAGTAGCCACTGTAATTAAATCTGTCGACTGAAAACTCGGAGAACGTAAATCTTCGCGCAGTCGCGGCGTATTTCGCGACACAGTGCGCGGTTACGGTTTTACGAGCTCGTATATACGTCTTAAACCTGTGTAATCCGGGATCCTTGTTGGCGCGTACGACGTGCTCCGTCGGGTGGAATTTCGAAAAAGACTCGACACGATGATGGAACACTGTGTATACTTTCAATGGAAAGCAGCGGAAAGGAACTTGTCGTTGTTGGAGACTCGGATGAGACCTTTACGACGAAATGAAGATGAAAAAAGCCGAATCAACGTTAAGAAAGTCTCGGAAGCTTCGTCTCGTTTTTCTAGGAAAAAATGACTTTACGCGTTGAAATTATCAAAGTTGAAAAATTTTGGGAAACATCGTCGTCGGTTTTAGTTAGCGATATTGCAAATTTGCGTAGTTACATCGAAATTTACTCGATCGTCTCGAATTCTTTATATTTCAAGTTTAATCTCAGCTACGTTGGTACCATAACCACTCGACTCAAAATTCTCCACTTCCTTCTTTTATACTTATCGAGGATATATAGATGCTTGGCAAAATTCACATTAACTTCTATCACGATAGATTTCGATATTTAGGATTCGATAATTTATACCTTAGAATTAATATCCTTTCTTTCTCATAGAGATATCTTCGATACAGGCGATCTTCTAATCACCTGCTGACGTTTAACGTTACTCTTCTGTTTAGCACGATACGCGAATAACAAGCGACGATATAAAAATTCAAACGACACGTTCAATCGAAATCACAAACAGAGAGTGCAATTAGTTTGCGCAACATCGTAAGTTAATCGAAACTATCTGAAAAATAATATGCTCCAAAAAGCTTCTCTATTTCTATTTTTCTCTGTATTCTATTGTATCTGTTAGCCCTCGTAATTTCAACGATCCAGTCGATCGAAATATAGAACGAAACGAGACGTGTATCCAAAATTACGGCTCGTGTCCGACCCAAGCCTATCGATTAGCAACTACAAACGTCGTGAATTGGTGATCAAGGGGAAAATCGATGGCCCGTGGTGAAATCGAAGGCCGGAGGCCGACGCGGTTTATAAATTATGACAGGAAGCGCAGCGGGGCTCGCTCTTGCTGATTTTATGTGCCTTCCGTGCGCGCATTTTACGCCATAGTTTGCAAGGAACGCTCGTTATGGGCTGTCACGCGTTACTTAGCCTCCATGGAACCGTATTATTTCGCACGTCGTAAAGGTCTTCGTGGAAAGTCTCATTCTTGGCTAGAGTGAATTTTTTAATTTGCCTCGTCACTTTACGATCTCGTAGTTCCCTCTTTAAACGCTTTTATTCGCATTTTATCGTCCGATCGCGTTGACGAAGACGAAGAATTCTATAGAAAACACCACAGTGCGTTCTATTCTTAAGCGAAGTACCAATTTTTGTTTAGCATTTCATCTTGGGTTTGTCCAAATTTTCAACTTTCGAGTTTCATATCGGGAAGATAACCTTCGATGATCTCATCTTGCACAATAGAGCGGTGTTATTGAACGTAACGCTCTAGTAATGGTATCAACGCTAAGAATGGTATCACTGGCGATGCCAATTACCATTCTCGGTGCTATCTTCAAACTATGAGTAATAACAACACTATGCGGTACATAACGGAGTATTGCCACTTACAGAGGCATTAGCGTCGCTTGCCATCGTGCGGGTATCATTATCGAGCAAAGGTTAATTCTTCGATCGCGCACTTTTTGTACAGAAAAACATCCTAATCTGATAGTAATCTCAACTTCGCTATACAATTATTCGTGATCAATCCTCGCTCCCGATCTTTCTTACAACGATATAAAAACAAAGATAAAATATCTATTTCGCTGTTTCACTAATTTTTCCGTCGTCGATTCTCAAGCTGAATAGCCTTCCACGTGCGTAATTAGAAGACGACGCGATCGAATCAGAAGACAATCGCGCGCGATCCAACAACAAAATTCTTATTCGACAAATATCGCGACCATGATAATTTTCCACGATCGATTCTTAATTCCCATCGTCATCGTCTCGGTCGCTGTATAAACGTTCTACCGTCGTGCACTTGTCGTGTACGTTGCAGCTAGAATTTCACCGACGATACTACCTCGATTAACGAAATACAAAGAGCCAGAAACATTCAACAACGAAAACTTCTTCATGGCGAAGCAACGTCTGGACAAAGGTTGAACAACCTCGGCTCATAAAACGATTATCCGGCTGCCAACAAGCAGTGCGGGGCACGCGTTGCGAAATACCTTTGATCCGTGCTGCGTTCGCATCGAGCCGCGAGATTAAACGCAATTGTCCACGATCAAAAGCAACAACGTTCAACCATCCTGCTGATGATTTCACCTCAACGAGCATCGAGAGAGACAGAGATAGATGCCGAATGTGCATCGAACGCGACGGTAGTAAACACACGTGAGGCCACACAATGTACGAAGACGCGGCGCGGATTAATGCGGCGGGTCGCGATGCGTGTCGTGACGTCACTTCCGGCCAATCAAAAATCATCAACGCTACGATCAGCGACCGTGCCCGAGCACGTTAAGCGACGTTCACACGCGTCCACCAACGATCGTCGTCCGTTGGATTTCTGGACATTAATTGAACGAGACTGGACGAGAAACGAGAACCTCCAGTTCTCCGCGTTGCTCTCGTTTATTAGCCTGAACGTGATTATGTCATCACCGGATTCGATTTACGTTACGTTACGTTACGTTACGTTACGTTACGGACGTTCGAATCGAACTTTTCAAACGATTCTGTGAAATTAGCCAAGCTTTTGTTATAGTTATCCCCGACGTCGAACGTTTCATTTTACAGCTAGGAAACGAAGCAAACGGCGCGATGTTTACTTCTAGCGAAACAGTTTTAAGCATTGAATCATATTCGGAGCGATTCGAATCGTGTCGCAGCGCATTATTAGATACAGGCTGTTGATCGCGGTTGGATCATATATTAGAACGAAAGATTACTAAAAGCTTTCACGATGTTGATTCGCATGGAAGACATTATGCGTGACGTTAGAAAGAAATTATTGAATATTTATGACGTACATAGAACACGCCGAGTAAAACAGTCTAATAAATAAACATTCTTCGTCTGTTAGCATTAAGATCCACTTACTGTCGGTTTTTCGATATTCACAGAAGGTATTTCGCGTGTCCTCTTTCCACATTTCCACACAAGCTTGGCATCCTCTTGTTGCAGAGTCGCCAACTCTCTCGAAAATTCCAAATCTTTGTCGAATTGTTTGACAAGCACGCTGAATTCGCTTGCGTAATTCGTCCGAGTCGCTTATCGGCGAAGAATGCACTTTGCAAATATCCCCGTGAAAGAAAGTTCAAAGGAGGACATTCAGAGCGTGGCTTAGAAACATTGAAAACACGTAGAAGCTCATTCTCGTAAGTCGATTAATCAATCGTAACCCTAACGCATAAAAATGTCTAATGCTTGAAAGTGATTGAGACTTCGACTTACGTTTACTAGGATATCTTTTTTTTTTATGTGGTATGATGTGTCCTGTGTAATTTAAATATTGAATGGCTTTCTATGAACACACCGTATAGACGTCTAACGTTCCACGTAACTTTCTCCTCGCAATAGTAGCCGGTTGTTGATGTCACTTGCGTTTGTAATAGACAGCTGTTGGCTGATGCGTAGGTAGGCAAGGTGGATAATGAGTAGCTTGAAAGGGTATTTTGTCGCGTTACTGCGAAACAAAGATAGTTTTGTAGCGATTCTGTGCCTTTGTGTACAAGCGAACGATGGCATTTTACATGGAAAATTATTCTTTCATTTCTCGTGCCTTTGTAACGAATCATTCTCGGGTATCGATGTTCAGGTATTCGACAATTAAATTAAATATCCAATTAAATAACAAATAAATTAAACAACGACAATTTTTCATCAACACGTAGAAAAGCAAATTTCTAATAAAAATGTTACACGAAGAATGTTAATTAAAAGAGCTCGTTAAAGTTGGTTTAAAGGCTGCTTCTTCGTTCGCGCTGTAAACCTGTACGAGCAAAGTTGCTACTTGAGGGAAGAAAGAAATATACGAGAAGAGAACGAGAATAACATTCGAAATGTAAAAGTTTACGAGCATTGTCAACGTGATATGAAAACGGCGAGAATTTTCCAGGCTGTCTTTGCGATAATATTTAACGCTTTATGTCTTATTTGGGTTTATGGTCGTCGGGGTAACAAGAAAGTAAGAGAAAGTATTGAGAAATGGTGATTTCGATAGACGACGGAGGGAACGCTCGTTAGTTTTGAGGAAATCCATAGGATTTTGTTGTTTGCCAAGACGAGATCCACGTAACAAAAGCGTATAGTATATATCCTGTTTCCCTAGGGTAGCTCGAAACATGAGCAAATCATGGCCTCCGGACTACCGAAATGGGCAGCAGGGCATAACAAGCGAACTTCCGGTCGATATCTCTTCTCAAACATCGTATTAATATCATACGCCGGAAAAGCTATCGGAAACGTAATTCAAATGAATTCGTTGAGAAAGTTTTCATACGACGATGGCAGAAGATAAGAAAAATCGTTACGTAATTGGAATAATTTCCGAGGCGAATTGCGAAAAGCTGGCAACTTAATTTCCTGAGCGAAGAACGAGTATTCTTCCGTGTATCGAGATTAAGTTTGAAATTAAATAATAATAAAGTTTCGGAAGTATTAAATAATTTAACGGCCTGGGATCATAGTAACAGCAGGGAATTACAGTTTTCCAGGTTAATTGCACCCAGTTACTATTCTAAATATAGGCTATGATATTTCCTAAGCATACGATAATCCTTCGATCTATCCATTGTAGATGTTTGCGCCGTGTTTTAGTTTAGATATCGATAAGCTTCAGAAACGTTCTAATCGGACGATGAATTTAGCGTAACAAACCTAGTGGCAACGCGATAATTATATTCTAAACGTGATTCGTCGTTTTCAGATGTATCTGATTATTCTTCGCTCGACTATACACTTCTGTCATGTATCGTAAAACGTGAGAGCAACGCGGCAAAAGATATTCCAGAATTTTAATATGCAAAGCGATGGAGCTTACAAATTATCCAAATATCGCACGTTTGATCCTAAATTTCTATAATCTACGATAAGACACGGAAATGACGATAAAGAGATAGATATTTCTGAATGTTTAAGCACGAAGAGATCAAACTTGAACAAACCTAAAGAAGGAAAAAGGAGTATTAGAGTGGGTGGGACGTGTGGCTTGGTCGAAGCGGCCTGTAGACCGACGAAGCTTACGTTACGACAGAATGTCGTTACACCCAATTAACTTCATTAACGGCCCCGAGAGGCTGGCACACGAGCGAGCCACGTTCGAAACGGCGGAAAAATGAAGCCGGTCTTCGTCGACGCGACTGAATATTTATGCTTTCGCGGGAAAGCTTGCGAAATTCGACCGAGCGACAGCTTCGAATAATCGCCTTCGTAGGCTTAATTGCGGGCATCGCGCGTTTAGAACTGGTCAAGGTAACGTGAAATGAAGCTGCACGAACAGGTAATTAAACCGTTCGTTCGTTATACCAGGGACGTAGAACCGTCGAAGATCCTCTCGCGATTCATTTATGTCAGCGTAATTAGGACGAAATAGCTTACAGATTATAGTCATGATCTGTTAATTCGATGGCTAGTTAGGTTTTGCACAGATGGAAATGTCGCGTAGAGAATGGAATTCTCTAATGGAAGGACAATTTAAAATATCCATAGGATTAAAGAAGTATTACTCGTAATCGCTGATGGAGCGAAAGATCTTGCGTCTCGAGAGTTTTAATAACCGATTCTAACATCTTTTTGGTAGTAGCCATCAATTATGATAGAAACAAAGAACACCGAATTAAGAATCTTCAAAGGGGCAAGATTTGATCCCAAGAAAAGGTTAATTTTCAAAACATCGTTTCCAGATACTTTCTTAATGCAACGCGTAAGAGATAGTGGAACGTTGAACGCTAGAAAAACTGAAGAAATTATCATTCTAAGCTAGAGAATTCATGTAATAGAAGATCGTTAATTCTTCTCGCTCTACTCTAAGACTCTGATAAAAATTGACGTTATTCAATTGTTTGCACAATTACACAATCTGTTAACGGAATATTTTATTAAATTTAAACGTTTATCTATTTTTTTTTTCTTAATGAAACTCATTTCGACCAGCAAACGACTGGGACGTTCTCACTTTGATCACAAGAAAAGGTTAATTTTCAAAACATCGTTTCCAGATATTTTCTTAATGCAACGTGTAGATTTTCGCGTAAGAGTTAGTGGAACGTTCAACGTTAGAAAAAATGAAGAAATTATCATTCTAAGCTACAACGAAATAGCCGTCCAAGGAGAAGTAGCTCTCTCGGTCGAGTCGAATAGGAAGAAGGCCAGTATCGGGGCAATCTCGTTCGAAACTGACCAGCCACGCATGAATTAAGTCCATTTGTTTCTTGGAAAACTGGGTGGGTGAGCGGAGTAAAAAGAAAACCGACGAAGAAAGTCCGACGAAAGAGCTAGAGAAAACCTTCGTGCGCCTTAATTTCTAGCGTTTCTATCGCGTGCCTCTCTTTTCGTGCACCGGACGAGCTTCCTCGCGCCCATTTTTTCATCCACAAATCACCGTCACGATCTACAAAGTCCACTTCCTCTGCTCGTTTAAAATTAGATTTTACCAGCAGAAAATTCCTTTTACCCTAAAATCTAGATTTCGAATTTGAAGCTCGGCGTTCCAGATCCCTTACTGCTTTAAAACCGCTATCAAACTTTCCTGTTAGCTGCACTAACAGACGATCAAAGTTGCATAAAATCGACGACGAAGAACTTTGAGGCTTCATAGCGTTACGAAATATTCGCTTCTCGAATTTTACGACTGATAACCCCTTTTAAGCAAATCCTTACGCCTCGTACCAAGATAAATTTCCATACTACTTCTAGATTTCTCCTATTTCCAAAGAGCAATTTATATCTAACTGACGCGCTATATCGTAGCAATAGCGTTCGTCGTAATCTGTAACCAGTACACGCACGATCTACTATCTCTCGACACCTATGATACATTTCGAACGCTCCCAACTTCTTCCATGTCTACCAATTACCCAGATTTCTTCAGAAAATCTAATTCTTAAAAAGAAAAAAAGAAAAAAAAAAAGAAAAAAAAAGAAGAAAAAGAAAAGAAAAAAAGTACACGCGCAACCCAATCTCCATCATCACACCAGCGTAACCCTGAATCATTTGACGACCCACTTTTCATGATCTATTCATCGGCATACCGTACCCTAAATTCCAAAGCTACATCGACAATCGTCGCAAAGAATCCAAGATTCATTCTCGACATCCAATTCCACGTGATCGTTGGGTTCCTCGTGTTTTCTTGCCAGTTTTATTCGACGGGGAAGCCGCCGCGCCGCGTTTGAATAATTCATCCGCGGAGCCACGGTGGCTTCCGATTGGCGGCGTTAGGGACGCGAAGCTCATCGCACATGCGTGCTGGCTGCCAAGCTAATAAGGTACGCTTATGGCGTGCACGTGGCGTGACGGAACGAGCCTGTATGAGACAAAAAGGGTGTGTTAGCAGTCGGCGAGGAAGTACTCGCGCGGCGAGTGTACAAATTGTCGGTTTAGACGGCGATCAAAATTCTCCCTTTCTTTATTTTCTTGTCGCCATCGCGATCAAGTCCCTTGCTTTCAAGGATACTGCTCGCTGGCTGAAAGTGGCCACTGCTTGAGCAATTCCGTTGAATGGCTCTCTTTCGAATATGCGATTACAGCTTTGTTTGCCCTTCGAGATGGGCAGATATGGGTTTTCTCCAGGTGATTCACGGCTACCTGGATTTCTCAAGAATCGATGGACAATCTTTCTCACGGACGAATCGGCATTTATTCTCTCGTGCTCGTACCGTTAAACGTAAAGGAAACAACAAATGTATTTTATACGATGAAAAGAAGCTTCGATAGATACGGAGAATTCGAACGACCAAGTCCTTAAAAAATTCTATGGAAAAAGATCAGGCCACGTCGTGTATCGAATCGATCGGTATCGCATACTTGGTACAGGAAGAGCTTCGTAAAACGATTCGTAACTTTTATAGATAAAATCGCTGAAAGCTGACACCGATATAGAAGAGAATTGGAACTCGTCAAAAGTTGGAAATTTATTAGAACGAAAACGCCGGAAAGATTCGAGGAGGCGTCTAGCATCGTCCGAATCAAAACCTGGAAGAGTATCCGGGCTGGAAAACAATATCCTGGCTGAAAGGAGACGCCGGTCCGGCGGGAAACTTCGAAATTGGTACACGTCTGTGCCAGATGTTACGTAGCTGCATCGAACCGAAGGGAAGATAAAAAGCCAGCGCGTCCCTTCGTGGGACAGTTCGAAGAGACAGACGTGCACAGCTGCCCGAGAACTTAAACTGTCCGCCACATGTTCCAACGATTGTTTTCGTTCTGACGGGGAACCAGTGCCCTCCTCATGACGATTAATTCCCTTTGACGTTCCGATGCAATTTTCGTACGCCTTTTTCTACCTCGTTTTCGATCCATCACCGCGTAAATTCGACGCGTTCGACTCTCTTTTTGCTCTGGTCTTTTGATAATCGATGCACAGAGTAAGAATATTCTAACTTCTTAGAAGTCACACCGATCAATGTCATTTTTTTGTTAATTTTATATTTTCGTTACGTAAGTACGTGATCAACGTACGACTCTCTCTCTCTCTCTCTCTCTTTCTTTCCAAAAGAAAAAAAAAAAGAACGAATTACCTAATTCCAGAAGTTCACGATTGCCCCTGGTATGATATATATATCTTGTTACTTATCTCTCGTTTCTTCGAATTCTTCGAATTCTTGCATTATATTTATACGATAAATAATCGACACGTTGATCCTTGAATTTCGTTCTCGTTCAATCGATAATGAAATTCCTATAAAATGTCCTCTCGTTAAACGCAGAGTGCGTTCAATTTCGGATGATTCGATATCTTTATTCCTTGCATCACGATACATTTATCCAAAGCTCTGTGCTCACACGGTACGATATAGGCCAAACGCTCAAAGGACCAGACACCGTCTTTTAAATTTCCTATATTCTCCCGCGAGTTTCCTCGTAACTCAGAACATCGTCTCCACGTTCTATCGATTTCACAGACCTTCGCGTATATCCTACGCAGTTTCCAGCCACGGTGTTCCAAATAATGCTCCACTATCTCTCCTCCATCTTCTCGTCGTTTCCAGCCTACAGTCGAACATATTCGAATTCCCTTCCATCCAACTGAAACCCCAAAGAGATTCCTCCGAAAATCTCTCAACGAGCGACATGCAAGTCGACCAACAAAGAAGCAACTCTCTCGTGAAAAGTGTCGGCGAAGAATATAGAAGTGAAAGACAGAACGCGTCGAGTGAATAACCCGTCTCAGCTGATAACCTTAATTATCGTGATCCTAATGACCCGAGACTCTAGCGCGAGCGTGTGTTTCACAATTACACGCAAGTTTGTATAGAGTATAGAGAGTCTGAGAGAGTTTGCTCGTTCCTTGGTGGCCGCTGGAAAACTCAATTTGGCGCGAATCCAACGACTCTGGTAGTCGAAACGAGTCCTCCTCGAGCTCAACTTCCCAGGAACAGGAATAGCCAGGCTATTTCTGCCTGTTTCACAACGTCCGCGAAAGTCTTTCGAGACAGCCGACCAATACAGGCAACCGCCACATTTTTCTTCGTGTTTACGGGCCACCGATCGGTCCATGTATATATTGCCGACGAGGAACGCGGACGTTATCTGTAAACGGCAAAAAGTAGCGACAGTCGGCGAAAACACGATTCTCGAGGCTTCCTCGGTAGAGCAAACAAGCGTTCTCCATTCGAGAAATCGTTCGAACCGTCGAACGTTCAGTTGGAAAGATCGAAGAGTATGTCAAACGATCGAGAAGCTTTTCCACTGTATTTCTGATTATCGCGAGTGTGAATTTTGATATCGAGATGGCGTAGAAACGTATCAGGGACGACGAATCCTTGTGAAAGGGCGACTGAAAGGCACTTTTACGATATTCCACGATTTTTGCAAGACACCAGCACTCCCCGATAATCTTTCCAACGGATGAACATTTTTTAGAAATTAGCTAATAACAATAGGAAGATATAATTAATTGGATCAAGCGACGACGAGAGTTCGTGGATGTGGCACCAACGCCAACATCTATCGAATCTCGTCGGAGAGGACATTTTTTTTCACGAAACGGGACCGTTCAACCGCAAACACATTCTCGGCATGGTGTCGCAGAGTCATTCTTGCTGGCATTCGGCCAAACGGCGTTATCGGTTTGCGCGAGAATACGCTCATAACCGCGCGGTTTGAGTTTTATGGTCCCGTTTGTTGGTGGCTCGCAACAAGAAATTGGCCAATCGTTAATGAAAATTCAGTGGGCCATGGTTAACGTCGCAGCCGGACTTTCCCTGGGATATACTTGAACCTAATTTAACGAGCCCGTTCGGATTACGGAGATTTGGCGAATTATCCGGGTTATGAGTCGTCGATGGATTTCCTTCGTTCAACACACGGCCACATTGCCGGTGGAAAGCGAATTGTACAACTATCCCGATCGAGTTTCGTAAAATGTTTCCTCTTTAGTTTGACTCGTTTTAACGTCTTAACGAAGAAAATTTTGGTTGGTTTAAAGTTACGCAATTTGTACGCGAAGGAAACGTCGTTAACGAAAAACGTCGATCCGTGGAGTGTACGTGCTTTGCGGTAATAAACTAACGCGACTAGGAATGTCTGTATGTTTATAGAATTCTTAAGGATGGTCAGCTTGCTGAAAGAGTTGCTTTCAGAATTCCCTATAACTTACGAATATATCGTGGATATTTACGATATACGTTTACCTGTTGTAAAAATGTTGCCGCCGAAATAAATAACCTTCTGTTCAGGCTCCGTTCCTTCGAACAGTCCTACTCGTAGAAATACGAATTTGCATTCTACTCGTGAAACGTTATATCTTCCGTGGTACTCCAAACGTCTAACGTTCTACGTTTCTTTGCGTTTTAAACTCTAGAAAAGTCAAACCTACAGAAAATTATACGATCCCAAATTTTCCCTGACTCTCCATACCTTTAATATTCGTACATTTCAAATTTCGCTGTATCTCAAATTCCAAGAGAATCCTAATTTGATTCTGAATTTTTACAATCGCCGATATATCGAAGCCAATATAGTCACGATAGTCACACCTAAGAATGTACCCGAATAGGTAAGACGAAAGTCGAGAATCGACGGTAGACTAATTTGCAAGAACCCTCGTCTATCTGCTCGATCACGGTGTTTCGCGCGAAATACGACGTCGTTTTTGGCACAGGGCCACGGTGTGTGTCCTTATCAGAGACGACTCGACAGCTCAACGATTTTCAATTCCATGTTCCACTTCGTCCGTGACCGCGTCTCCGCTTCCCTCTCATCTCTCTCGCCGTAAGCACAGATAAGAGAAACGCCGCTTACGTACACGAAACACGCCTTTATCAATGAACCTTTGAGTCGGCCGAGGTCTCGGCTAATCCTAGCTTGTCTTTCTCGTGTAGTGTGTACAAATCGAGATGTACGAGTATTAACGTCCGCTCGATTGTTGTGGGATTTGGTAACTAGCTGTCTACTAGGTGTTCTAGAAACATCGCCTACCACAAAGTGCTGACAAATTCCCAGGAGAATTTATGCCACGGTGTGAAAGAATTTTGATTTGAATTGAATCTGAAGATTGAATCTGATGTTTGATATTTGGATTCGAGGAAATGGAAGAACATTCGATATTAACCTTCTGTGAATTTTTAATTTTATCGCATCGAATTTCAAATACTCTTAATAGCGTAACAGAGATTTCAGATTTTTAGAAAGCCCTGCCGATAGCTTGAAAATTGTATCTACTGAGAAAAATTTGGAAATTTACATTATTTCTCGAAACATCGTCAAATACTCTAGAAATTACATTGAATCATTTACGATTTACGTCTCAACGATCTGTGTAAAATCCTTAGCCACTAAAATTTTAACGTTGTTCGTAAATGATTTAATTTCTGAAAGCACTGAGTTTCATCCAGTGTATCGAATTTTAAATCCTTTCTCCATACTCCGGCACGATTCATTGAATTTTCCTCGATATTCTTGTTCCTCCCGTGACCGTCGCGCGAGCCACTCTCGCAATTACCTACTTCAAATTGCCAAGTAATTATCGCAAATTACGAAGCCGCGAATCTGGCGTGGCTTTCTCCCTCGTTTCGCGAAACACCGTGTAATAAAATGCTGGTAATTATGCGACGTTGAGTAACTTCTGCTGTGCAACGTTTCTCATCGTCGCCATATCTTTTTTCCTCTCCAAGTGGCTCGATACAAAATTACGCGTCTCGATTTTTGCCGAGGTGTCGCTTTCCGTAATTGTCTAAATACTAAATCGACTTACGCGGCTGTTTCGTCAAAGCGCGAGCAAGTAGGAACGAGACTGTAATTTCGTGTTATACAAGGATAATTATGGAACGATCGCGATAATAGAACCGCGCGGATTTTGTAAATTTTGCACTTCCCTCTGTACAGATAGATTTCGATCGTTTTCTAAAAATGAAATATATGGTACCGCGTGTAACTTCTTGATAATATGTAACATGATTTTATTCCGCTTCTATGAACACGAGCATTTATACGAACGCGGAGTTGTAGAAAGTTTATGATCTATAAATTACGCGAGTCAGAAACAAGGCGCGCTAATAAGTAGATAGAAATATTTGCTTGATTTTAAGAAAGATTTGATATTCATTCAGATAAGAAAGTTTATAGTAGAATCCTACTTACTGAAATTTGTTCAGAATTTATGTAATAGAAGATCGTTAATCCTTCTCGCTCTACTCTAAGGCACTAATAAAGATCGACGTTATTCAATTGTTTTCGCAATTACACAATCTATTAACGGAATATTTTATTAAACTTAGACGTTTATCTATATAAATATATATATATATATTTTTTTTTTTTTAATAAAACTCATTTCGACCAGCAAACGACCAGGATGTTCTCACTTCCTTTGAAAAATTCACTTTATCTGTAAATCTGGCCTAAAAACTCACTACTGTCTACATAAATCACCGCGGAACGAGAGAAGATTCGTTATTAAAAAATGGAATCTCCGATAGAAAACAAAAGTCGACTAAAGAAGCACACTGACCCAGAGATACTTTACGATCGGATCCATTTCGAAGATGAAAAACGATCGAGACGATCCAACGACGTTTCTAAATCAAGAGTGAAACTGCCACTGTCGAAGCAGAGGGAATTCTCAACGTACAAACCTCCGTTAAAGACAACATCGTTTCTTTCCCCTTTTTTTGGTCTATAGAATTCTACAAAATTCGTCTCTGTTTCGTTTCTCGTCTGACATCATGGTATCCTGACCACATAACTGGTTTCTAACTGGCAGATGCGAACGGCTAAAAGAAACGCAGAATCGATCCATTCCTTTCTCCCCCCCTCCCCCCCTTCCCCTTTGAATGAGAATAAAACAGTATCGATTATCACGAAAATGAAGCTCTTTTAACTAATGGAGCTTCTATGTTCGTCGGAGTCGGAAACGTTTCTCTTAAGTCGATCGTTTTTCACGAACAAACTGACTTTGATGGATCGGTAATGTGATTTGCAGCTGAAACTTGCGTTTGGTTTCTCGAGAAATTAGCCGTTTATAACGCAACTGTTATCGGAGAGTAAAGTGCACGGATGGAATCGCCGATCCGAATGTTTGTTCTTTATTCGACGAGAATCGTACGCTTTGTGACACGACCATTCGCGAAATACGCGCATTTCATTATAATTAATTATCCTGAAATCGTTCTAATACCAATAATTAATATTCCTATAAAATAGAACACATTCTTGCCCAAGTACATAATCCCGCATAAAATATTACGTGACGTACGTTTTGTGACATGACATTCGTCGCGAGATAAACTAGTTCGGCTGTGATTAATTATCGTAAAAAGTCGTTTTGCAATAGAGCATATTCCTCCTATAAAATAAAATACGTTCCTTCCTAAATACAGTCTTGGCTGTACGGAATCGTATTCTTTGCAACACGATTACCCGCAAACAAGTAACGAACGCATTCAAAGATAATTAATTAGTAGAAAATCATTGAAAACAAACGACCGAGCAATAATTTCTCTCGGCACCGTAACAAGTAACGGTTTCGAACGCTCTACAGGCTGGAACGCGACAGAGAACGATGGCGACGTATTATTTTCAGAGCAGAGCGAACGTCAAGTCGCGTCTTCAAGTTTGCCGCTCGGTCTCGGCGAATACCATTTATTAGCGGACCTGCCTAGGCTATTTCGGGCTTATAACCTGCCGCCACCAAGTCTAGATAATAGTAGGTCGACCGGAGGAACGAAAAGGTATCGCTGGAGTCTGCGGCACAATGGAGCCCTCCTTTCTACTTTCGAGGGTCGCTTTGAATCAAACGATGCGCGTTTCTTTTTCGCAAACGCCAATGGACGCCCTTTGTCCACCTCGGGCGAATTCAACGAAACACAGAAGAATGTTTTCTCGAATCGTTATTATACGGGACTTTTTTGCAATTCTTCTGGCAACCCAATTTTGTTGTTAACGTTCACGCTAGAATTATCGGCAACTAAAGCGTCGCTTCACGGACTTGGATCAAAGATATCCAAATGTAAATTTACTTCATGGAAGATGATTGGAAATTCTCGAAAATTGAAGTCTCGGTAAATTGGTACAATTTTGATGAAAAATTACAAATTCAGACTTGAGATCGATCGTTTGCAATGTAATTTTTCGTTGCATGCGATCCATTCGATTGTTTCAGCTTCGATCTCAAACTTTTTTGAGGCGTCAACGTCTGGTTTTTCGAAACTAGGACGTCGAGTTATTTTCGAAGAAATAAGGAAAGAATAGGTCTATAGAGAAATTACCAATAGTCGAGATTCAACTTGTTTCATTATACATACTTTCCGGCACTGAACAAGGGAATGTCGTCAGACACCGACACGAATCGTTTTCAAGCAACCAAAAGATTAGTTTAGTAGCAAATGGAACACGGAATATCGGCACGCAAACATCGAGAGATCCTGCAGAACAGGAACAATATAGGCAAAGATAAGGGGACATGAACGCAGCTAGAGCTACGGTGAAACAGGCGCACAATAACGTGTATCAAGGAACATTGTGTCGAGGAACGTAACGTCGCGAAGGAAATAAATTATTTCTCGTTCGCAGATTCGATTGGAGAACGCGTAAATAGCATTCGAACAGGGAATCAGGGCATCCTAGCGTAGTTTCCTGGCTTTCGACCTTCTTTTATAGTCCCATCTTCCTTGGCTTTGTGTTGGGAAAGTACTCGTATCTGAAACTTTCCATTCCCTCAAAGTATCATGGATTCAATTTCCTGCTCGAAAATTTCTACCAGAGTTATATATACGAATTTTTAGAAACCATTCGAACAGAAAGTTCTTTAAATACGAGAATCCTCGGTAAACATTGGAGGTAGCACAATCGAGGTACCCGTTAGAAGAAAAGGGCCACAGGACGAAACTAAACAAAACTGTTACCTACTTTGTTGCTCGTACGTTTCTGAAATAGATAAATACTTCGTAATGATTCAACCGTTTCGCTATATATTCGCGATAGAAAGACAGAGAACGTTTTCGGTTTCGGTTATCTAACTTTGACAAAACAATTATCAACAATACCAACGCAAACAATAATCTCGCCATTATCTCATCAAACACAAAACGATCATATTATTCCAAAACCAACTATTCGTAGACGGATCCTGAAATTCACCGTAGTTTCCAATCGGGGATAATACCAATTAATTTAATTGGAATCCCTTTTCAATCGCATTTTCTCGCTCATCGATCTATCTTTCTTTGCTTTCGAAACAATCACGCCCTAATCCGACAATAACGACGACATTCATCATTGTCGCTCTTCTTTTCAGTTCCTTATACTCTACGCTACCTGCGTCTTTCTTTTGGCAGGCGAACATTCCCTGTTGGCAGTCGTGCGAGCGTCGTTCCCCGCGAAATCTGACCTGCGTTCCCTACACGGGCTCCAGGTATCGGCATGACCCTGGAATTAAGCGGTTCCACGCGAAGAAACCCGTTCATCAGGGCGTCCCTTTGGGCTGGGCCTCTCTCTGTGAGAAAAGCCGGTCGACCAGCCTAGAAATTCGTGCCTCGAAATTCTTCGACCGCCAAACCACCGCACGTAAGAGTCAGCGAGGAAACAACTTTGACAACATCTCGATTTTTCGTCGTTTTTATTAGCTTGCGTAATATCTGTGTTCGTATTGCTTGCTACTCTACGTTATTTATATAATTTCTCGTTTCTCTCTCGTTACCAATCGTATTCGCGTCGTCGTGCGATCATACTTTAACGAAATTACGTTACAAAGAAATGGAAATATAGAAATTCGCTTCAACCTTTTTCTGTATTACGTGGATTCTGAATGTTTCTCTTCGGCATCTCTCGATTATCTGTTTACCCGCGTTTACCATTTGGCAATTGCTTAAGTTCAAAAACGAAGAATCCTCCAACGCTAAAGATCGTAACGTTAAATACCTCAAAGGTGCGTGAAGATCCGCAAGGTCAAGTTATTACTTTATTAATATTACAACGATCAGAGGAAAGCAATCGGAGAGTTTGCAGGAAAATTTGCAAAATTTCCGAGCGTGAAACCCATCAGATTTCAAAAACTATTTTAAAGGTATCGAAGTGTTGTATGTCGCGAGACTTTGTGTCTTCCGTCGATATTATAACAAGGACTTTCCGTGTGTATCCAACTTGGCTTGTTTCAGGATCGCAATTAAGGGCCGACGATTAAGGTCGATTTTCGTTCAAGTGGCGACAATGAAACAATAATGCCTTCTCCGCGATAGCCTCTCTAACTTCGTCCGCCGTCATCGTTATCATCCATTGTCATTACCGTGACGGTTGTGGCCGTGCCAGTTCGCGATCTCACGTGAGATTCATTATCCAATCTGTGGCGAACGCGCTGTGACACAGTTCACGGCGTTCCTCGAAAGTCTCCTGACGGTTCTGTACGCGTTTCGAATCGCTGTACGTAGCTTGACCGGCGTAATCACGCTTCCGGTGTTGCATCGTGACACGGTCGTTGGTCTTACCACTTTGAGAATCGTGTTCTCGAAATGACAGACAGTCCTGGGATTTTCGATGACAGATACCAGCAGCTACAACAAGTATTTCCACCCAGCCCTGTGTTTCCATCATTTTTTTTATCGGATTCCAATCTTCCAGTTTCATTTTTATAATATCGGATTGTTATGGACGTACGAATGTACCGTCGAATTAATATACTTGCGCTTGGTTGATCATTTGTTCGGTGAGAATGAATTCAGACGCGAAGATCGTCGACCGAAGAACGAAGAAAACTTCGATCGAATCTTGTGGAATTTCGAATGACGAGTAGAGAAATTAGGAAGACGCGTGTACATCTTACAAGGTCGCATAGAAATCTCGACGATAAACAGAGATATCTAGAAAATGTAGATTTCCATAGAAAACCAGACGTCGAATAATCGAGAGATGCTTCGCAATTGTAATGGATGTGTATCGATGGTGCAAAGATTAAAACCTAAACATCGATGTAAACGTTCGCGCGAATATCGTAAATCGACCGTTCTGTTTATATTTTGCAGGTTAATTACGTTATGACCGCACTGTTAATTTTCACGGAAACATCAGGACCGCATATTACATCTTTCTCCTCGTTAAAGAATCGCGTTCTTCTCGGTACCACCGTGTGTGCCGATCTCTCGAGCAATCGCAACGAGCAGAGCACGAGATAATTATGTCGGGATAATTAAAAATCGATCGACCGATCTTTTCATTCGCGAGTACTCGATACGCGCTTCGTATCCCCAACCAGGTCAATTAAACTTGCACGCTTGTACTGCGATAATAAACGATCGATAAGCATTAACTTGGATACGGGTATTACAGATATTGTTTAACAACGATTCTCCAATCGAATTAACGGCGACTTTATATTTTTCCCGTATAGAGAACCAGGTTCGTGAATTTTCACCGTCGCGATATGTAGATAATACAAGTTGGAAGATGGCTCTGGGGAAATTTTAAGTTTCTACGACGAGATTGTTCCTACTAACTGGCGAGTAGTTCTTTATGTAACCAGGATTCGATGTATATGTATAAGTAGCGTTGTACTTGTATGTACATTATACGAAGTACATTATCTTCCGCCATAGATAGTAAATAAATATAAAATGTGGGTTAAGGTTTCTGAATTTTTATACCGTAGGACTTGCTTCCGTTTCAACAAGCACAGAGACTTTTGGTGCGAGTTTCACGACCAACTAATTCGAATCGTTGAAAATCCAACAGACGGTACTTAAATTCCTCGCTAATCCATATTTTCAACTTTATCGACAATTGATTGAAGAAAGACGTTGAAAATGGGATTGAAATAAGAGAAAACGCGTGTTTAACGCGTTAGAGATTGACGATGTAATATCGCGTCCTCTTCACAGATGATCCGTGTTTAAGTTCTGGGACAACCTCCACCTAAGATAAACCAGTCTTGAAAGAAGAACAAATATTTCACGAGAGCTTGTAAATACACGGAATAGAGGACAGGCGTAAGAGATCTTTCACTCGAAAAGTGTTCGAGTAATCAACGAAAAGGCATCTGTCGCGTGGAAATTTTATTTGAGAATAATTGACATTCCTACTAGAGCGTGGCAATAGCGAGGCGAAGCATGCACTTTTGTATCTCGTCTCTCGCGCTAAGTGTTTCTGTTTGACGATATCGCGCGGAAAGTGCGAGCGTTATAGCACTCGCAAAGTGCACGCCTCTGTCTTTGAAGTTTCACCGGGGTTGCTATCTAATATTAATGCACGTTCTATAATTATTAATCGACGAGACGTGCAACGGAGGAACAGAACCAACTCACTGCAACTATAGTTCGTAATTACCGTGAGCGCGTTTCTCAATTATGTAATTCAACGTAATATGGATTATTATGAGATTCGACTTTTCGCGCGGACGTAATTGTGCTTTCGAGTAACCGTAGTATTTCGTTGTAATTGATCGTCGATCATTTAATACGTTTACGCTATCTCGTTGAAATCAATAAACTCACGGATGTATGTGTAATATATTTTTGGAAATATCGAACTCTAATTATACATCCAAATAATGAAATTTATTGAAACAGAAAGTGCAATCGAAAAATATTCATGTAGCTATAATAATAATAACGGCGATAAAACTGTCGTTCCTTCTTTTATATTCAATTTCATAATTAAACTACATTCTACCGAAGCTAAGCAAGTAACCTACCTACCTACCTATCTACCTACTGACTAACAATAACCACTTTTAAATCTCATTTATGAGCGAGATATTTACCATGTAGCATAAAGTTGCACTCCGTAAAATTCTATTTAAAATCCAATTATGCCACCCCCGCGGAACTTTTAATCGCAAGCTCTAAACGTTGTATTTACTAGGCATACGTTACTTGGCAAGCGTAAGTCGCGCTGAAAAAAAATTTCAATTTCAAATCGCACGCGAAGGAAACCGCTCGCGACAAAGTTAAGAACGAACAAAGCGTCCACGAGCGTATTACACGAGCGTACTAGAGTTTACACGTTTGCAAGTTACTATTAGAAAGGTTCAGCTTGCTCCTGTTACTTTCTTTACGGTATTTCTAAATTATCCAGCTGTCCCAATTTTAATACGAGACACGTATTATCGTAAATGCTACCCTGTGAAAATTTTCTAATCGTAACATCGGAATACGCAAATCGCGCTTTCTAAAAAAAAATCTTAATTATACGATTAGCGTGTCACTTTTCAAAAACCGAACGATTAGACACTCTCGATGGATCACAGTAATTCCACCTTTACGAAACATAATTACAGGCACGTACCTACAATTACTTATCAAACGATCGATAATTAACAATGATTACGACTATCTACGGTTCCTTCGTCCGTATAAATATCCGCCGACCATGCGAATATACAACAGTCTAAAACACTACCTCTTAAAAATGGAACATGTTCCTTTGACTAAACAACCGTATACATACGATTCCAATTCTTTTACAAATTCCAAGCGCAACGATCGCGATGCTAGGAAATGAGAGAAACGCTGTTCGATAAATCTCGTAAAAATAGCGTGACTTACGGTACACCAGGCGAATCGTACTCTTACTTCTAAACCATCGAACACTTACCTGAAACAGAGAAAATACAACGAGTTTAGTCAAATAGCACAAAGAAAGGTTTATCCGTGTACGATCGAGTTAATTTGCAAATAGCGAAGAGGGTCTGTCTTGTAGACGACCGGACTCGAGATAAACGCGTTCAAACGGGGCAAATAGAGATAACCCTCGGGAAGGGAGCGATACGCGGAGACTTCTACGGCGACCCGAAAATCGTGACGCTATCGGGACAGATAATTCGCAAACATAATAGGACGAACACGGTCGCGCGTTGGTCAGATCCGTCGCATGGAAATTAGATTCGTCCGCGCACGCCAACCAACACACACGATTTTCCAACCGTGCAGAAAATCGATATCGACCTATCGTATTACACGCACAAAATCTTTTTTGCATACTTTCCCGATGTTTCTTAGCGGTGCTTTTGTGAAATTGCGCTGCGATCACGTGACTCGAAATTACGTCAAACGTTAATCGAAAATCGTGGAACGATCGATTTTTATCAACGAGGGATCGTATTTCACTTCGGTATTTCTGACTACTTGAGCCGTACTACTGTAACAATAGAACAATTTTGTTTGCCTTTGAAGACGTTAAACACTAATAATCGCGTATTACGAGCTCATGAAAGGATTCGGTCGCTGGTACACACCCTTTACGAATATATTTCGAAATTTGATTTGCGGTATTATTGTTGGATGACCAACTCTTCTTACTAAACATCATAGACTCATCCTAAATACACCCTAATCTCTGTTTCTTCTACATGAATCAACCCCAAGTTCGACCCTTCTTTCTCGTCATTCCTATCTGATCGTTGTTCTCGCCATATTACTCAACCGCACTACTACACTATAAGAACCACTTTTCCATGATAGATAGGTGTGTGTGTGTGTGTATATATATATATATAGAAATTTTTATTAGAAGTTTTATTCATAACGGATGACTGCACGCTAGTACCGATTGCAGAATTTTTTGCTGGTCTATCATGGAAAAGTGATTATATATATATATATATATATATATATATAGAGAGAGAGAGAGAGAGAGAGAGAGGGAAGGGGGAATTAGAAGATATTCAGTACAAGCATACATATCGTGGAGATCACAAAAGTATTTAAAATAGCCAATTATTCATTATATTAGTAAACTTCGAAATTTTCACCCGTGTGGCTATGTATGGTTATTTATTTCGTGTACCAATATTTCGTTAAATATATGTTTCCGATAAATGTTTCGTAATTTCCGTACACGCTTGCAAATTGGTCTCGAATTTGAGCAATATAACGATGGCGATCGTGTCTCGTTAAAGTGGCAATAAAATTTCAAAACGTTTTATATAACACGCACGATATGACGAACGCAAAAGTTTGCTACGGTAGTTGTTCAAACCTTCGTCAGGCGATACGAAGTATGCGCTTGTAGCGAAGACATTACAAAGAATCAAATAGATTAGTACGATTTCCAAGAGTCGGTACTCGAATACCAAAAGCGAAATATTTCGGAAATAGGATACGTCCGAGCGACGAGTTTATCCGTACGCCACCGCGTTAATGTTAAAGTTAAATCGATTAAACAATTTCGAAAGTTATTTGGACGAGAGCGTAGCGTATGAAAATACGAAGCGAGGGGATAAAACGTTGAACGTCGAAAGGAAAATATTTTAATGCCTTTCGAAACTGCTCTTGAAATCGTTGAAAAAATTTCATCGACTTCGACGTTCCACGTACAACCGAAGTAGGGAACGAACGAACGAGGCGATTGAATTTTTATCACGTTGCCGATATATTGTCGTGGCTTTCACTGTTTTTGTTTTTAATACGATTCGATGGAGTATATTAACGCGGCACGGCGTATCCGCGGAAAAGCTCCGAGACCCCGAATATGGTTAAACCTTTTAATAGAATCGGTCGACAGAATAATCGCGGATCGGGGTGAAATTTTTATTCCGTGGAACGATATTAATACAGAGTCGCTATTGTGCTCGCGATATCATTGGATGCGTGTTCCAGGGATTTACCGGTAAAAGTGTTAGCCCGTGGACAAACGTCGAACGGGGATCGATACGTCCATTATTCATTTCTATTACAGCTTAGGTACAAACGTTAATATTTTATCATCCCCTGTTTGATTCTCATTGACCGGAATCGTCGATGCCTCTGCTGGCTCAAATTTTTCCACTGAAGAGTTATTATCCCTGGCTAATAAATCGTGAACGGCCACGCCATTCTTGTCGCTCCTCCAAGAAAAAATTAAGATCCTCTCAGCTGGAATTAATTTTTCATTTTCTAATTCGAAATTGTCCGACAAATGATCCGATTAGTAGACGGAATACAGGAAGCAAAAGCATCTTACGAAATGGACGAAGTATTCTTTAAAAGGACCTACGTATAGATATTCCCACTGGTGAGAATGTTCGAAGCAATTATTCGCACAACTATCGGAAATAGGAAAAACTTGTTTGATTTGGATGAGAAAATACGATATTCGACTCAAACTTTTTTCCCGCTGCCACATTTCAAAACCAATTTCAGTCGGTGAAATGGGACCGCGTGTTTTTATTATCCCCCCGGATCCTCGTAAACAAACCTGCTTCGTTCCTGTGGCTAAAATTTACTGTATAAAAAGCTTTCATCTTTCAACGCGCCATGGCGTAGCTCCGTTTCGATCTGTACGCGAAAACATGCGTTCACGTTTGCGAGAAGATTTAAAAGGGGCGGCAAGTAAGCCGAATCGAAGCTTAGTAGGAGGAAAAAGAAAAAAAAAAAGGAGGAAAGGGAAAGCGGGAGGGAACCGAGAGAAAGGAAGCAGAAAATGAAATAAATGAAAAGGAAAGGAGGGTGGGTGGAAATCTGAGAAAAGAAGAGAAAAAGAAAAACAAAAGACGCGAGAGGAAAAAGAGAAAATCCAATAAAGGAATGGAAAGGAAGAAAAGTGGAAGGAAATCTGAGGAAAGCGGGGGAAAAAGGAAAAAGGGCAGGGCAAAGGAAAGGAAAAAGAGAAAGTAAAAGAAAAGAAAACTAATAGAGATACAGTGAAAGAAAAGAAAAGTGAAAAGAAAGGAAAAATGAGAGGGAAAAAAATGAGTATCGATTTTCAGCAAAAGAAACGAAAAAAATCCACGGCCGTGGAACGAAAGCTCGCCGTTTCACGGACGAGCATCATATCTAACCCGGTTACTGGTGACGACGGAGGGATTTTCGTCTCGGTCATCCACGTGGGAACTATCACTTTATTTCCTCCTTTTCGCGTGGAAACGATTGATACGGGCTCGTGCCCACCTCGGTATCGCCGCCAGCTGCGCGACTTCGCTCGTAAATTACATTTGCGTTTTAATATCGGCGCAGTTATAAATCCTCATAACGGTAACACCAAGTCCCTTCGTTTGGCTGTTTCGCGTTAAGGGGTTCGTCTCTTTCCATCGATGCAGCTGGACCTCGTGCATTGTCCGAGTTAAAAAGCTCGATGAATTTTTACGCCATTTCCGCCGAGGAAATTAAAGCCAAGTTCTGGATATCGGCATCTCCGAACAAACGCACTCGGTGGATTTATGGTATTGTTCATTTATGTTCGTGTTATGGTCCACCAATTTTGGTCGATGTCATTTTCATGGGAGAATTACATACAAATGAATTATTAGAGCATTAAGAAATTATAAATGAAATTAATTATAAACTGATAAGTGAAACATCGTGGATTTCGGATTATAAATAACACGAGCACTCGCTACGTGCAAAAATTAGAAGCAGAAATTATCGGTGAAAATAACTCTACACTCTACTCAACAGTGTAAAAATGCATCTATTAAAAGAAAAGTGCTGTGTATAAATTCTGTGCGAATACTATATAGTCTTTTTCGCGGAGCGCGGGTGGAAAAACACGATGAAAAGGACTCTCTTCCCCGTCTGGAAAGATGTCGGAAAATAATTTTTGTCCGTATGAAGCTTCGCTTTTGATAAAATCTACCATTGAAATTAGTGGCGAAACGTAGGTTAAATTAACTGGCTTTGCCTTTCATTCGCCGGTAAATAAAAATTCTTGGAATTTATAGAAGAGAGAAAGCTGAATTGCTTTTATGGCTGAGCGTGCTTTTATATCTCTATCAAGGTTGTAGTTCAAGAGATATAATTTGCCGAGAGCTTTTGAGTAATGACTCCGTTTTATCGTTCAATTTTTACCGTGTCTCTTCTACATTCGGATATATTATTCCGGAGGCTTCGCAGATGGTCCGCCACCGTTACTCGCTTTTATCGTCGACAAATCGAACGACGACTCTGAAACTAAAGGGATTCGATCTCCCCTCAGACTCACAGGCAAACTTCTTAGGCTTTATTGGCAAGTTTATCAATTTTTACGATACTTCTTCGAATCAACGATCGTAGTAAATCATCGTTGGCTCGGCCTTAGATCCAATCGTTGGTATTATCCTGAAGCAATTTGTTTTACTTGACACATTCAGGCTTTGAGTTGCTTGTAGGCAACATATTAACAAGTTAGTACCCCGTTATCAAATTGTGTGACACAGACATAATATTCCAGCGTATGAATCCGAACATTCAAGGAAAAATGGACAAAACACTCGATTCTAGTAAAATTTCACCCGACTTAACGATCCTAGATTAATATTAATATTTCCCAAGTTCGATCGACCCTATCAAAAATTCTCTGTTTCGATTTCAGCAAATTCGTGTTCATCGGCTGCAAAAAATTTGATATTCTATCCTATTCAAATCGAACCGAATGAATAAACTTTCTTCGGAATATCGTAGTTGGAAAAGGTATCTATCGTTTGTGAGAGGAGAGGAGAGATAGCCCTCGGATGACCTCTGTCATTATCTTGAAGAGCGTTCAGAGACGAATGCAGTCTCTCCCGTTTCCGTTCTGCGTTCTCAACTCTTCCAACCTTTCTTCCCCCTTCCTGATATTTCAGCCTTCCTCCACCACCTTCGTGGAACAAGTATAATGAACGAGGCACACCAACGCCGAGCAGAGAAAGGGAGAGAGAGAGAGATTTCGTATACGAGGCTGCGAGATCGATACTCGTGGCTTTCTACGAGAAACGCGGGGCGAGAAAAGCTTCTCGAAATGCGAAAACGCTGACTGCGGCCGTACGGAAGGCTGCCCTTCTTACTATTCGTTCTTTCTTATTTTTATGTATCGATACGCGAGCGTCAGAGATGTTACAGGGGAAAAGATAAAATCTACTCGTCACGATCCAGAGATGAAAATTTGCGACGCTCGAGATTATCATTCGTAGCGAATTAGTTTTGGAAAATAATTCGAAAATCGTAAGATACTTGTAAGCGTAGTTTTCGTATATGGACGTGTTTACTCGAGGATCGTGTATTTGTGAATACGAAGGTACAGAACAGAGAGGGCATGAATCTGGGTTAGGTGGGCTCGAAGACTTTCAACATGCGGCAGGCGAAGAAAGAATTTCCGAGAAAACCTTGAGACCATCGTCAAAGTACAATCGCAGTCGTTCGCGGACTCTGGCCCTTGTGCGCGAGTTTTATATTTCCAGCTGCACCGAATAAGATGCTGCTACAGCGGATCAGGTTGGACCGCATAGATCGCACGATGCTGGATAAGTCACGCACTTCGACTTCTCTGAAGTTTCAATAAAAAGTCCAGCCGGTTGCAAAAGGCGAACCAAGGAAACGTTCTAGCTATGCAGCGACGTTGGATGAACAAAAGAGCCAAAGAAAATTCGCGAGGACGCGTGCAGACGAGGGAACGGTGTCAAGTTCTCGGCTGAACATCGAAAATACTCGCGACAAGTGGCACTTCACTCTCCAAAGTAAGGAACAAAGCCAGCGGAGCTAGGCGCGAGGACGATTCTACGAGAGCGGAAAGCGGAGCTTTGGAAAGTCTAGGATGATGATTCAACCAACAGAAACAAGACCAGTTCGCTGACTGTGTGGGCGAGACTGGTGGGGGTTGATATGAATAACAGATCCTCGTCTCAAGACGTTCATCCGAAGCGACGAACGAAAAATTAACAAAGAGACCTAACGATGGCGACGCTTTATTACTCGATGATCGGTTTAAAAAATCGATGGACGAAGAGCGCAGTCCATACAAGTTGGTTGGTAGATTTCTTAACTCTTAGAATTATCAGAGTTCGCAAGGTAAACGATTTTTCTTAATTTTAATTAAGAATTCTATCTCGTAAAACGACTTAATTTACATTTAGTTTAGTGAATATCTTGTAGTTTTGAATAATTTTCATTTATATATAAAAAGTTGCAGACATTTTCCGTAGGCACAATTTTTCTGAATTTTAATTACGAACTTTGCTCAATCAAATTATTTACTTTGAATCTACTTGATATCTCAAATTTTAATCAGTCTTAATTTCTATAGACGATTGTCCGATATGAAAAAAGGTTTGCAGATTCCAAGAGCTTGGGAGCTTTATTCTTTAATCGTCAATGGTTCTAATGATAAGAGAATTCGACAAAGTCGAGAAGAAATCATAGATTATGCGTGGGATTCAAAGTGGTAAGTTCTCATATGGAACTGATCGATGAGCGAGTATAATTCAATCTGACTGCGGCAAGATTATTAGAGCACCTTGTTCAAAGGGGAAGTCCTGAAACTTGGAGAGTTGCTGGGTTATGCTAAACCTAGAACTGAATTCAATGAATTGAATTACGAGGTGACGCGGTTCTTCTTGTACAGCCTGACATTAGAGAAGTGCATGAGCGGGACTAAATCAATAAAGATCCTTCTTCGGAAAGTATTATCCACATAACCCAACTTAAAGTATCGCAGCGTCATCTTTTGTGAATAAGTAAATTCACTTATAATGTCAATCTAATTAAGAACAGCTACGGGAATGTTGCATATTTCGTTTGGTATGCAATGGAGTCTCGATTGTCCCAGTGCCGTTTAATCGAAGCTCCGTGTTATCAGAGGTCCTTTGTACTTTACCGTAACTTTATCTTTTTCGAAAGTTTCACGAGAGAAGTACGAGAGCGTAAATAGTCAGATATCGAAGTAGTGGAAGCGATTATCAAACTTTCAAGCGATCGAATAACTGATTAAAGCTAAATACATGTGTAACATTACATTATCAATATGTTTCCTATGATTATACGATTTATCCGAGATAAGCCCGGGACATGTGACCTCGGATAATCGACACTCTACTGCGTTTATTTGCACACACGACGCCTTCGAATGACTATAATCTTTAAATAGTTTTGCTCCATATTCCAAAAATAATTGAATCGCTATATATCGTATCGTGCTGTATCAGACCTAAACATTTTCAAAGCCTTAAAATCCCCACTGTTTCCCCTCGAACCTTTTTACTTCCAAACGTCGAACAACGCGAATGACCGTACCAACAATGAGTATAACGATACCAACAGTCCAGCAAACCAACAAAGTTCTCTAACAATCTATCCGAATCTGTCGTACTTTCAGTATACTAAAAATCGTACTACGTATATGGGACAAGTGCGGTCCACATATATCAAGGCAACCAATAGAAAAATATCAAGTAGCGACAAAAGAAGAAAAAGATAAGCATCCATACACATCGTCTGAAGGCACAATTCCAGTACACGTTTCGAAGATCGAAAGCTGGAAGGAATGAAAAGAGGTGGTCGCGTCGATACGTCGGAACCTTGAAGAGAACCAGCGACAGCGAAAATGTGAAGACGACGCGAAACGAAGTGAGAAAAGAGGGCTGCTATAGGAAAGGATAGACAGAGAGGAGAGATACGAGGGGTGCCTTCGGTGGATGGAAACTGCAGGCAGCGTGGGTGGAACTGGGAAACGAGGGGGTGAAGGGAGGATAGCGGAGCGTCAGGGGCGGACGCGTGGGTGGTCCTGGGCCCCAGATGACTTAAAGAGAAGCTGCGACTAGCCCGGACCGATCGATATCTGCGCCGACATTGCCACCGCGACGACACGTCGCGGGCTTTTCCCGTCTGGAATTTCTTCCTTTCTAGCCAGCAGAGACTGCAACGATACTGCTGTAGTCCCGTGGGAACACGAGGTATGATTCGTCCTAGCGATAGAACCCCTGCCTCCTTTTATTTCGTTTCTTTCTCCCCGTCTGCTTGGTGTATGCGTCGGAGATTAAGTTCGGCCCGACGAGCCAACAAAGAATTCCTTGTACCCAACTATATTAAGTCGACCGCGGTTTCTTCCCGTTTTTTACCCTCCTTTTTTCTCTTTCTCCTCTTTTTTAACCTCTCTCTCTTTCTTTTTTCTTCTCCTTTCGGTCTTTTTCTTGGAGAGCACGAGTATGAGAGAAATTTTGTGAATTTTTGACGCCCATAGGTAGATTCGCGGGAGTATATCGTGGGCAGGATCGATCCGCTGGAGGAGAAGCAGAGAGAGGTTGAATTTTTTAAAGTGCAAGGTCTGCACGTTTTTTCCCACTCTCCCTCTCTCTCTTTCTCTCTCTCTCTTTCGCTTTAATTATGACTGATGTTTTAAAGCCTGTGTCCTTTTTATACGTAGATATACGTAGAATTTATGCGATGTAATTTGTATAAAAGATGTAGCCTCGCTGGGAGTTTTACCAGCTCTTTTTTTCCAGAATATTTTTACCAAGATATGGATCGTTCTTAAGACGAAGGAAATTACCGCGAGACGTCGAGTGTTGCTCGACACCTGCCCAGTTTTTAATCCAAGTTAAGGCAACCTTGTAACTCCTGCGAGATAGGTGAACGTAGGTTGAAATCGAAGAAACGGTGAACTCTATCTGACGGAGGGAATTCTCTTCGACGAATTTCTCTGGTAGACGAAACGAGACGGGTGGGGGGGAGGGATTTCCAGTCGCCTTGAAACGCAAAGTACTGGTTAGAGACGCAACTTTTTCGCAGACAGCCCGACGAGTTCATCGACTATAGTTCACGGTATCGTCGACGAAGTTACGCCGTTCTGGGAGGGCGAAACTAAAGTTAAACTGGCGCGAATGCGGCGAACAACTCCTGCCTGAGCTTCGTCTCCCTTGTCTCCGCGACTCCGCAGTCGATTAGGCTGCTGTTCTTCCCTTTGACTTTCGCTATTTTGCCCGACTCAATGAACCCATTACAGTCATCATTGTTGTGCACAGTTTTTATCTCAGGTTCGTATTATGAAAATACGCCAGATCATTAAGTAGGGGAAGAACGTAAGACGAGACGATAGAAAGTTCAGTATCCGTGTAAAGAAATTTGGACAAGTCGTATTCGATGATGGTATCGATTCTTTCAAACATCTTTCTTCCTCAAGTATTTCCATCTTTTGGTAGATTATTTTATATACCGCTTTAAAATCGAGAATTTTTACGTTCCTATATAATTTTCTTTTTTCCTATACAACTTTAACCTTTTTTGGTTTTACGTGTATAAACGTATACCACTTTTGAGGCTCAGCGAAGCACAATTCGTTAAAAATCGCGCGTTTCATACGTCAAAGTGCGACCGGTGTTTCTATTATTTTTTATTATTTGCAACTCTCGCATATTTCGTTTTCTCCAACTGAATTTATCCTCCGATATCACAACGATACAATAACAAGCAACTGGTACAACGAGAAAGGAAACCTTGGTAGAACTTAACAAATTCCCTTATCAAAAATAAAAGAACGAGGTCCATAAATAACGAAGTAACGCGTACCTCGCATTTATCTGCGATATAAAGATGTAAAGCACAGTTTGCACTTATCGTCTACATTTATCGTCAAGTAACAAGATGGATAAGCGTTAATTATGTTTCTCTACCCTCGCGATTCAAACTTGTACGTATATTCAACAGTCTCCCTCAACGTTTCTTCCTACAAAATCACATTTGCCCATTTCTACAAAGCAAATACGCCACTCGTGTAACCTCACATATAGATCGCTCATACATGATGTTAACTATTCATAGAGAATATTCCATTTTCATCCATAGCGTTCTCGTAGAGTCGTTGATAGAACCGCAATGTATGAAACGCGTTGTTCGCGAACGTTCGTTTATGATCAATAAACGGCTCGCGAGGATTTACCGTTTTTCCCTGGCGCCACCTAAATCGCACGGAGGAGAAACTGTAAACTCAAACGAGCCTCGGAAGCGTTTTTATCACGGATATATTTAGGAGGTTGTGCTCTATCCGCTTCTTTCCTCCTACTCTTTATCCATTTATTTACGGGGAGGAAAAACTCATTAGCAATAAGAAATCTAGGCCATAATCGGTACGAAATTACACAATAAAACGCGCAATGTTCGCTAATTTACCTCCGTGGTATCACGAACGTTTATCCACGGTAATTAAGCCAACGTTTAAAATCAATTTTCTCCGATAATCCTAAGAATTTACGATTTTGAAACTCATCGCGTTATTGGGGGGGAAAAAATCGTTCCACGTATCGCAGTATCGCGTTCTATAGTAAACTGTATTTTCTATTCGTCGATAATTCGCGGTACAGTTTTCCAGGGGGAGTGGGGGGGTGACCCCCCCCCCTTATCGGCCTTTCAATTGCGTCAATTAATTAATTTTAATTACTTCGCACGGTGGCGTGCGTCAGCTGTGTGAAATAGAATTAATCGCGTTTTATCGGTGGAGTCGAGCGGTAATCGAAGCGATTCGCAGGGAAACGCGAGCAATATTCAATCGTAGAGGATTAATCAGGGTCCGATATTCGATCTTTCCGTGCGATCGGTCGATATTTCGCTTTTATCCGAAGCCTTTTCGCATCGGCGTTTCATTTTCGGCCGAAACTTTCTCGCCGATCGATAAAATTTTCCCCGCTTGTCCAGATATTATTCAGAAATTTCAGTTTGACCCATTGGAGGCTAGGTAGTAAGTCTCTATAGTGTCGCACGTGCCTCGATTTCTCTAAACGTTATAAATTCGTCGGATACAGGTTGCAGAAATAACGAGGAAAAAGATTATAATTCACGTCGCACAGCGGGCAAATCTTTTAATTCAAAGTTTCTACCCTTGTAAACGTCTACGTCCCTCTGGAATTTCTAATTCATGCTGCGTCATTAAGGGATTAACAGCTAAGCACGAAAACGTAACAACTCTGATTAAACAATACTAATTGCAGTCGACAACATAGGCGAAGGTAGACGAACTAAGCGAACAACGACGATGGCTCTATACCGAAAACCTTCCTGTTCCGTACGATCACGTTATAAACCGTGCGAATGAAAACCTAATACCGTGGCAGACAGCCTGTACATACGTCTTTCGATAATACCGTATTTACGCAACTTTTACTATTATAACATTGGTCAATTCTAAATAGATTAAATACGCATAATACATGGCTTCTCTTATCATATTCCCATTACCAGGACTATCATCTTTCCCCATTAGTAAATCGCCAATATTCGCATTTAAACCATCCCAGCCATCGCATCGCATTATTCCCATCTCCGATATAATAGATATGCCAACATTACTCCCCACATTCAATAACCCCAACCTTCGAAAGACATACGATCATCGTGCATTCCCGCGATTTTCTCCCCTCTGCTAGGATTCACGGTCAATTTTCGAGCTGCTCGATCTCGCAGATGTTCTCGGCCGTGGATATCTAAAAACAGCGCGCCGCCCTGTTCGAACGTGAATCATCGGATGACGAACGGCGTTATATATAATGAGCGTTGGCGCGCGAATCCGAAAATCGCGCGTTCTCGAAATTCCCGACGGATGGTACTCGTTAACGAGCCACTCGTGGAAATATTTCATAAACACGCTCGGTACGCAAAAAATTCGCGCGAAAATCCCCGACCATGTTCGTTCGCGTCTCTTCCAATTAACGCTCGGTGAGAAGCCGAGCGTCAAAAATGCTCGCTGACTCGTTGGAAAATCGCGGTTCTACGCGGCGAACAGAAAGAAATTATAGAACAGGCGCGGAGATCGGTTTCTGTCGGACGGATATTTTTCAGGGGCGTGTCCTTTCTCTGAAAAAAAAGGACAAAATTCTGGTTCGAAACGACGGGAAGAGGCGCGCAGCTTTTGTGTAGCCGACGCGAAATTTCGCTGGAACGCCGCCAACTGCCGCGCCACCCGCTGGTTTAAGTATCCAGAGAATCGTCGGGATTTCTCGATGCTTGGGAAACTCGACGCGTGTGTTCACTGCGTATATCTGTGTACGTTCTTTACGAGATAATGCGACAATTTTGGCGGAAACACTAAGGCAGGAGGATATATAACGGAGTTGTTTCGGGACTGTTTCGTCGTCCGTGAACTTGAAATGGTTGCCTACACTGTCAATGTTCATGCGCGTGCATACATATTTTATATGTAATTATTATCTTACATATCGCATATGTTTTGCATATTATCATAGTCAAGAAGCATATGCACGCGAATGTTAAATACTTCGCATCTATCTCTTTGCACTCGATTGCGATTGTGGATGACTGTGTCGTATATAGCGATAAACCGAAATGATTATTGTAAGTACTTACGTTGCAAATATTCATCGACCATATTGCAAGGTTTTTTAAGGAATGTATGTAGCTGGTAGTCGAAACGAACGAGTTCGTATGAAAATGAACGTAGTTTTGTGAAAGAATTCCGGGAAGAATCTCCGTTCGAAATATTCCAAATCGCCAACGTATTGAGCGATAAAACTGTGGAACAATCAAGTTCTGTAAGTGAAACTGAAAATTTCATTCCGCCTGAGAAAAATATAAGAAACACGTATCTATTTTCACGTTACTCTGTCGTCGATTCAACATTTTATTCCTGTCTGATCTTGAAACTCATCTAGACACGCTTAGGTATTTATCTACCTCCCTAACTCCAGAGTTAATAAATTAATTCAAGGGATGATAAACGTCTTCCTAGGAACATCAGCAAAGCCTCGAACCCCACAGGATCCTTAATCTTCGTCTCGAAACCATTGACTTATCTCGAGTTACGAGGATACGGGCGGTTGATCTCTGTCGTTCGATAACTTTGGAAAGTCCGCTGCGGGTACCAGTATACGATGACAATATTTAAAAAGAGGGAATTAAATTTCGGTGTGGTCCACGAGGTACCTTAGTAAAATCCTTGTAACGTTGAACAACGTTAAAAACATTCTATCAACATTTATATCATGATATTTAAACGCGTTGTTTCGCGCACGGATGAAACATCGAATACGCGAAATTGCGAAATCGAAGGCAAACTTTTCGACAAGTAACACGAGATCGTTGCTTCGTTCTCGCGTATCTTGCGCGCTAAAAGAACGCCGCGACGCAAGTAGTTCAATTTGAACAATGTAATAATCGATACAGGCGATGATACATGTATTGTAACGTAATAAATAATGCGATTAAATTTTCCTTATAGTTGACGCGATATTTTACAATTTTCTCTCTAAAGTTCGTATTTATTTTCATTTACCACCTGCCTCGTTACAAATGCTACCCCACGCATGAAATGAGTAATAACGGTATAGACGCTCGATATATGTTTCCAATTTACGTGGATACAACAAAACGTGCTAGCCAAATAGCACAAAAGCAAACAAACTCCGACAAGCTATACAAATATGTATACAGTTTGGTCGACCTCGCAGACAGTGGAATACTGGAAATTTTCTCCAACGTTAGCAGAAGTCAGTTCCGTTCCGATCTGTACAAACGAGACGCGCAACGCTCTTTCGCCACGTGCAATAATAATGCGCGCACGATATGAGTGATTCGAGTATAATAAAGTATGGGATATCTCGCGTTTTCTATTTTCGTCGTTGTCTTATTTATCGAGTATCGTTCGTCGAACGAAGTTCAACCACAACGAGATCTCTGCTTGCGTTCGATCGTTAACCCTGACAGGCTGGCTTAATTTCGATACACGCTGATATTTTACGTTTACTGTTGCCTACGTTATATTTAAATGCTTCATTATATAAATGATATAACGTGCAGATATTAAAGTATATAAATGTAGTGGAAAGAAACGTCTATATAAACTCCATTTGTTTTAACGAAATATCAATTAACGTCTGACTAAATAAGCTCCTGCCGGCTGAATCTACTTATACGAATACAACTCTGATTATGTAAACGATAAATCATACATAATGATGGACTGTTGTTATACGAATTCGAATCATATAAATTGTTTGTCATATAAGTTCGTATAAACAGAGTCCTGCCGTATCTAAAATTTCTAATACATAATATTTTATTTAGTCTTTTTATCCTTAGTAATTAATAAAGAAAAATATGTTTACTTAACCCACTATAAACTCTGTTTTGAAAAGGTTAAGAAGGCAGTGCCTCCCGCGTTGATATGTAATAAATCGTGGAAGCAAGAACGGTAATGGTAGAAGGGGAAACGAACCGATCGATTCTCCGGTTCTCTGACCGGCGATAATCCACGGCGAATATTATTAACCGCAACGAATGCAACCAGGAGGCCAGCAACCTCCTCGAGAAGCAGCCTCGACCCTGCAACGAAACCGCAACGACAGACCCACCGTTTTCGAACGTGAATTACGGACGCGACGAATGCCAACTTGCACCCAGAGAACGCTGTCCGCTTTCATCGACGAGTTCATCACTATTGCCGTGTCGTTTACGAGCCTTTGTCTTCGCGTCAAAGGCTTTTGAACTCTTGTTCTCGCGAAACTTATTTGTTTAACGAATGTTCATTGGCGACACCTCTGACGAGAGTATGGTTGGCAGCAGCGAAAACTTTAGACGGGCAAATAGGGTTGTCCTTCGATTTGACGAAAGACAGTGAAACTAGGATTGCAATCGGAGATAATTATTTGATATTATCGGGCAAGGATATGTCGTTGACGCTGCTTGTTACTTTCTTCAGATACCTCTAACTCCTACTGTATAAATGTGGATCTTCTCACGCCAGGAATAATTCAAACATAATACATCTATAGTGACTTTATTTATTTCATAGATTTATCTAGAACGATTGAAACAGGAAAACGATGATTATTTAATTAGAGCTTAATGCGGTAACGTAATACAGCTAAACCAATTAAATTTGTACAACTACTCGACTTCCGAGTGACAACTCACCATTCGCAACTCCAACTCGCTCCAACTAACGATTCACCCACTTTCTCCACCAAAACGTCCTTTTATACTACTTTCAGGCACTTCTACTTTTACTTTTACTACGTATTAGGTACTACACCTTTTTCCAATTACCTATTGCCCTAAAGGGCCACAGCTAAACCAACTAAATTTGTACAGCTACTCGACTTCCGAGTGACAACTCGCCACTCGCAACTCCAACTCGCTCCAACTAACGACTCACCCACTTTCTCCACCAAAACGTCCTTTTATACTACTTTCAGGCACTTCTACTTTTACTTTTACTACGTATTAGGTACTACATCTTTTTCCAATTACCTATTGCTCTAAAGGGCCACAGGCATATTGCTGGGCCACACGGCCCATTAGGATTTTCCAATCCCTCGCTTTCACCTTCCATCTACATTGCGATTTTCCCACGATACTGCACATCGGATATTTCTTATTATTATTTGGTGTTTTATCGAGTAAGAATATTTTAATTCGACCTTTTGAAGAGATTCTTAACCCATATCGTACGAAGCTGACTATTCCCATTTTATGCTATATATTCGCCATACGAGGTATTTAAAAAACACGTGGCCATCGTGTCGCACAAAGAAATCTTCTATAGCAGAGGATTGAAATTCTCTACACTCTACACTCGGTACATAACGCTTAAAGCGTCACTAATTTCTCGCTAATGTAACGGAAGTGAACTTGCTACCAAGTAGATTAGAAGTTTCAGATGTTTCGCATACCTTAACCTAAATATAGTATACATTGATGATTATAAATAAAATGGTATTGCAAGTATGGTAAATAAGCACGCCTGCCAAAAACAGCTGCAAAGAGCAAAAAAAAAAAAAAATAGTAATTCTAGTGTCGAAACAGGGCACACTCGAAGCTAATAAAGCACAAGGCTCGACAACAAAACGTATTTAAAAGGACTAAAGCGTTAACCAAGTTCAACACCTTCGTATAACAAACGATCTCTACATGCTCGTTCGTCAAGGATGAGACGCGTTCTCGCGAATTTTTCCACGCTCCAGTTACGTCACTCTGACACGAAAGTTATATTCGAACGACGGGTCCAAGTAGCAATTTGCACGAGAAGGACGCGAGTGGCTCGAGCTCGAGCAGCGACGTGGATTAATACCGAAAATGAAGAATCGTCGCTGGCACGTATCAAAGGGAACGTGCAGCGTTCCGTTCGCGAGGCAGTCGACGTTTCTCCGTGATAAATATATCCATCTTGTGGGAGGGACAGAGAGCCTACGATCCCGCGGGGAACACCGGGATTTATTCGTTTCCGCGGGAACGAAGGTGAAACGTCTGGCTGTTAAATAAAGGGCCGCCGACTGCAAATGGACCACGCGTCCAGTCCGCCCGAGTTTGTTAACTCAATCATCCGTACTCGTCCCCTGAACGAAATTAGAGCCATTAAACTAGAGAGACCGCGGTTAAAAAACCGCGAATCGTGACTTTTCATATGCTCCTCTTTATGTATTTTGATGGTACTCCCGTTAAACGCTGTTAAAACTGGCAAAAAGATTGTAAAATGTGCAAAGTTTGGTATCACGGGTGCTCAGAATTAAAAATTATGCCGGCTCGAAGTATCTTTTCATAGCTAAAAATGTTAAACTCTTAAACTCCCAAATAAATATAGAGACATTACCGGTTTGCTAATAATAAAATTGACGAAAGATTCGGTTTGCACGAAACCGTGAAAGTTGGTATTTTCGTCACATTCGGTTTACGAGTGATTCACGTCGGTGTGAATTGATTTCCATAATAGTGAAAGGGAAAGATTTATAGAGTTAATCATTCCTTCCTATGATATTTTTGTTTGCGCGGTATGCAAAAGCGTGAGCTATATAGAGATGTTGAGAATGTTTTTAATCTTCTCTAATAAATCGTTCGGACTAGTAGCAGTAGCCGTAAAAATGAATTATTCGTGCCAAGTTAAATGTATGTTCAGTGAGATATCTACAGCGCTAATCCTTTACGTAGAATATGCACATTTGATATTTTGTTCTACTTGATTCACGAGCGATTACCAACTTTCTGCACTTTACGTTATTATACTGTTACGTCATTTCAGTTGTTTTCCAACGAATCGCGCTATTCTATCGGGGAAAATTTCTCAGGTTTGGAGAAAACGCGATAGAATCATCGCGCGATTTCCTTCCACAACTTTGTTACCAAATTTTCTCAATATCGTTATTAAAGAAAAGTTGAAATTAAACACAGAAGAATTCAAAGACCGTAACAGAGATAAAGACGATACTTAAATATTTATGCGACGGTTGAAAATATTTTCTTAATATCCAATTCGATCCAGAATATGAAAGTCGAACTTTTATGACCTATTTACTCTTATATATTTGCTATATACGCTTTACGTATTCGTTGTTCCTTCTTATTTCTTCTTCCCCCTCCCCCCTCTCTCTCTCTCTCTCTCTAATAAAGCAAACACCAAACAAAAATTCTCCTCCGCTTTATTCTCCTCGTATCCATGAATCACCGAGACCCAGGAACATCCATCAAAAGCGCGAAAGTAAAAAAAGGCGGAAAAATCCAGATACCCAAATACGTAAATCACTGGGACGATTAGCAGTGGATAGCGTAGTGAGGCCGACAAATAGGGGGCGGCGTTAATAAAGTGGACTCGACACGTCCTAATTTGATGCGTCTAAATAAAGTGGCGGACCGATCGAACCGATCCACCTTCCGTCGATTTCGTTCGTGAATAGCCAACGCATCGACCCGTCCGAAATTAACCAACCGGTTACATGTCAAATGTCAGGAAGTATGACGCCAATACGAAGGGAACAACTCTAGCAAAGCAGCGTCGCCATCGTCTTCGAGCAACGGTCTGATCGTGAATAATGGACAACCGTGTCGTCGTCTCTACTTCGCGGCGTAACAGTAGCCGACGTAGCACTATTTAATCATCAATCTTAATCCAGTCAGCCGCGTGCAAGCGTTAGAAGTTAATTCCCGTATCAGTATGCGGACACGAGGTACCGGACATGTCCCTCTGTGTCGCGATTTCGCGAGGCTGCTTTGCAAAGCGGAACGCCTCGAATTATTAAGATCCACGTTAAGACGCAACGTGCATTAGCAATACTACTGAATTTAGACGTTAGGGAAATTCTCCTTTTAACACGTTGATCACCGTCGTGATTATCATCGGCGAGCCGCGTCGTTAAATTTCTTGCAACGATTAAAACAAGATAAATTTTATGGGCGAAGAAATTTTCAACGACGCGTTTCAAACGAGTCGAACAACGTCCTCCGGATGCTTTCAAAATCATCTGGAACGATAAAGCGAATCTTAACCGGCGATTATTCGAAGCGCGAATCCCCCAAACATTTGCACAGTTTGGCAACTGGTGTTAGTCGAAAACCAGACCAACGTAATTTCATTAATCGAAGCAAAATTCTGCGATTCTGCTTCAGTAAGCGATATTCGACATTTCTTTCTCTTCGTTCTGTTTCGTTTCTGTTGCGTTCTTAATTCTCCTATTAGTTCGTCGCTTCGGGTATTTTAACTTGCTGTAACTATATCTCGAAAGGAATAAATTTAAGAAAGTTTCTATTTCGTTACATTTGTCCAGTCGTCCATCCACTACTCGCTATATTTTACCGAACTTAACCAAGTAGAGCAAAGTACTAGTTCTTAAGAATAATACTGCTACTACCTACCACGCTACCGCTACGAGGAAGATATTCGTTGTTTCAAGAAGCGACGAAGAAAGAAAAAATATTTCGAACGATGCGATCCTCCCACGCCAAGTGCATTCATAAGTGATAATTTCCAGGCGCGAAGGAAAAAAGAAAGACAGAAGGAAAAAAGAAAGACAGAAGAAAAAAAAGCAAACAACGTACAGAGAAAAAGAAGCCTTGACACGTATTCACCACGCGAATTAACCACGCGTTGCGCGGTGGTTCGAGCTTAAAGTGATACTTCCTTCCCCTTTTGTGCCAACTCGCTCTCGAATTGCGCGCGACACGTGAAATATTTCTTAATACATCCGAACGCGGCCGTCTAATTAATTCACGGAGTGGCATCCATCTTCAACGAAATGTCCGGAATATTTCTTCCTCGAGGATACAAGAGTGGATGCAATTTGTTCGCGCTTTACAGAATTCTACTCTCTCCCCGTGTTGCGCTCTAAGTCGCTTGCGTTTAATTTTAAAATGGCTGCTGGTATCTAGAATTTTTTTCATCCTCCGTATTTCTCTCGTTTATCAACGTCCGGAGGATCCTAAGTTTAATTTAAAAAATTCGTATTCTGATCTTTCTTTATGCTTGTCTGTTTCTCTTTGTGAAAAATTGTCGCGCCCTTCCTAACTAATCCGAATCAATTCTGAATACCATACGAGGTATACAAAAGCTAAATTGATCAATCTTATGCGGAAGTTTCGAATATAATAAAGTTTTACAAATTTCTGACACGGTTACAAATGTATTGTATTTTTGTTGCTTGCAAAAGGGCTAAATGTTAATCGTTTGACTGCGAATGTCCGTGCATCGTAAATTTGTATTTTTATGCAATTTAGATAGAGATTTATTTCACCATCTTGCTAATACAAACGAATAGGTACTTTCAGAATAGAATAGAAATTTTCAGAAAAATAACTCTTACATCTACGTTCGATCAAACAACTCTATGACAAATCAATATGTCTCAAATGACAAATTCTAGGCAATTTTCCCTCCTCCGTTTACATCTTTCAAACAGTTCGATTCCTGGTATCGCGATCGAATTGCGTTTCTAAATTTACCCAATGCGCAGGAAAGCAATTCGACCGCGTAAGTTTGGCTACAGACTGATTCCTTAGATAAATGAAACAATAACACGGAGGAGAGGGAAGCGTGTTTGAGAAAAACTCGATGTTAATTACATTTCTCAGTTACGAAACGCAACGAAATATTCGATTACCTGTTTCTTTAATTTGTTATTTAAGGTTTAATTACGAGTAAACACGAAACGCCATGAAACTGACCAAAGCTTGGCGACTATGATCTTTAAAACTCGTGTTAACACGCGATCATGCACGGCCTATTTCGCGTGCTTCCGCGGGGCATGGCCCTTGTCTCTCGGTTTCAATCGTGAACAGAAATAGCTTACATTCGAGTGAAATGGACAGAACAATTCCTAATCCATGGATCAGTCAGAAATTGGCACGAATTCTAGAAGCCAGAACATGAAAAAAAAAATCGAAGACACGAATAACGATAGGTATCTATAGTAACAGCTGATAGAGCGTAAATAGAAGATGAAATTAAAAATCGAAAAATCTACACACAGTTGTGTACGCACTCGCGATATTTTGTTTAATATTTTGATATTATCGTATTTTTCGGTTGATTTATTCCTACATTTGGAAACTATTGAAATATTAATTCGGTAATTTCCTACTGTACCGTGTTGTTTGTTATGACAACAACATACCCGTTCTCGTTCTTCGTCGCAATATTTCACGATGTTCAATGAAACCCAAGACTACGGGAGAAACGCAAGAAGATCGGAAAATAAAGGTGAAACGGAAGTATATTCGCTCGATAACAAGTACGACGTTCGAAGATGCGGTTAGCCGTAGAAAAATCTACCGATTAATGGAGCACGTGACGAGAGTATCGATAGCAAGGTGACACCACACGTTGCAAGGACATACTCCATCTGTCAGACAAGCAGACTAACCCGAAGAAAAATTTTGTTTGAAACTTCCACGCGGTCAACGTCCAACGATTAAATTATCTCGGACAGAATCTGAATATTCAGCAACGATTACTAAATGAGATAAGGCAGGGAGCAATGGAAAAACAGAAGAAATTCCTCCAATTCAGAAGCACCGCTTTATTTGTCCTCTTCTGCAACGGCAACTTATATACACGCTTCTCTTCTTGTGTCAGAATTTTTTACTACCTGTTTGTACCTACTTCTTTCTTTCTGCGTTTTCTTTTTTCTTGCTATTTATTGCTTGCCTCGATACAGGTGTTAAATTATGGACAGCAACGGGAAGAACTTATGCTCTTGCTTAATGCATTACCGTCTTCATATCCATGAAAATATCGACCTTTATCCGCGGTGATCGAGCTGGTGAAATGGACCGATGATATTTAAAGCGTTTCTTTTGCGAGAAAGAATCCGTCCGTGATCTTCGCGAATCGTTTTGTATAGTTCCATAAAATAATGGAACAATTGTACCAAAATTGTCGACTTCGAAATCAAAACGTATTCAAAGTTCAATCGACCGAAAGTCATACGTATTAACGACAATTCTGTCGCATCTTCCTCGGATTGAAGAAACTACTCGCCGATAAATGAACACGATTGCATTGAAGTACATAAACAAGTTCATGTTTCCAGAGTTCGTCAAAACCATCTAAAAGTACCTAATCCAAAAACCATCTAAAACTACTCAATCCAAAAACCGTCTGAAAATACTTAATCCAAAATCCATCTGAAAATACTTAATCCAAAATCCATCTATAATAGGTATTCCAGTACTTAAACCAGACCCCATCTTCTTTCGCTCTCAGAGAAGGATTTACACAGCCGCAACTACCCCGGAACACCCTAGTGAGAAAGGAAATTAGCATCAGGGGACAGATCGTCGGGGCCGTGCATAGCTTAAGGGCCAGCCGATACGATGGGAAGACCGATCGATCTACTTACTTACCTCGAAATAAAGTACCGATACACACCGGGGGCTGGAAATAGCCCACCCTGCCCTATATTTCAAAATACACGTCGTCGTGCCGTGGAAAATCTCTTTGCCGAGGATTCGATGGAAACGAGAAGAGAGAAATACATCTCTGTGAAATGGACGAGCTCAACAGTAAAACAAAACAAAAAAAAAAAAAAAAAAAAAAAAAAAAAAAAAAAAAAAAAAAAGAAAAAGAATTAACGCGAGTAGAGGATCAAAGTCAACGACGAGCTATTCGTGAATGACGTTCGTCCACTTCGACTCGTTGAAACCTCATTGGCCTCCGGTTTCTCGGGAAATAATATTAAAACCAGAAAGGGGTGGTCCAACAGTACGGGGATAACTATGGACGGCTTGACCTAAAAAGCGATTCTTTTTTTCCTGAAAAGCCAATGGAACGTGATCGTACGCTAGCCCTTCGTTTTTCCCCTTCTTTATTTCTCTCCCTTTTCTCGTGTTTCACCTCTTCTTCTCCTTTTTCCACCTTTTATTTATTTCTGTGAAATTGGCAGTGGTAATGCCGGTGGATTAACGTCGACGGATAATACCGCGAGTTTGTGACGCTGTAATCTGCTTTGAAATTTTTCGTCCACAGCGAGATGTGGACGAGCTTCGCCCCTTTTTCTAACGAATATATACGGGACGAATAAAAAAGTTGGGAACACGCATCGGGTCGTAGGGAAATTCTCGCGCGCACGGAAATTAACCGAGCCTCGACCGAGCGGATTTTTCGGAGAGAAACAGCGACAGATTGACGAAATCGATTGCGACCGATCGATTGTTGCAACGTGTTTCTTTGCCCCCGTGCTAACGGTAAAATCGCCTTTTCTTCCGCTTACCGTGTAATTTCTGCTTTCTTGTATTTCTCTCTCTCCTTTTCCTTTATGACACGCGTGTGAAAAAAAAGCAGAACAGTTTTTTGCGAGAAGAACAAGGAAGTTGGAAGTAGATTATTTATTAACGCATGTCATGTTTACGGTGGCAGAGTTTACGATGATTGTGCAAATTCGTTCGAATCTTTACGTCCAGCTTTTACCGACGCAAAGTTGATTTAAGTTATTGCTCGTGAATCTATTGAGTAAAGGTTGAATTTCAATTGGAATACTGTTATGTAATTTTTGCGCTGAATATGATGTTACATATTTTTTTTTTTTTTTTTTTTTAGATACATATTGACAGTCGCTGATATTGGTATTTGATAACAAAATGAAACCGGTTTGATCATACTATTCAACTTTGCGTTATTGTTTAATCTTTTCACCGGTGGATTTAACTACATCTATCGCGACGTTTTCTGCGAACGTTTGAATATGTATATGAATTAGTAAATAAAAGTGGTCAGCCTATAAAACGTTTAATTATCAGGAAGGTTACTGTTGTACATTACCATTCATACTTGAGTATTGATATTGAGACAATGGTACAGATACTTCAAAGTAATTCCAGATACCATACAGATACAGTAAAATTAATAAATATTAAATATATAATATTGAATACATTTATTCCATTATAATAATAATCTACGTACCACCTACCTACGTATTCAACTTTGAAATTTTCGTTCCACTATAAATACATCTCTTAATTAACAAAATATCGCTATATTAAATAACATACAAAATATACTCGATCGTTTCTGCGACAAAGTCTTTGAAAAACCACAAGATTTAATATTCAGACCTCAAGGAATAAAATGATTTCTATATATATATATATATATATATATATATATATATATAAATTAGTACAATACTTATAAAACTTATCATTTAAAACGCAAGAAATGAAAACTACCTCTGTTCCCGAATTTTAACACTGGCATAAAGACGGCACAATGAAGATAACACTCGTTCGTCAAATAAAGAACGCAACGCAAATGGCAAGCAACGCGATACTCGTACATATCAATATTAATTACGCGAGACGATCATGGCGAATCGGACGACATTGTGCATACTTCAAACGCGTGCAAAAAATGGTACGTCTTCGTCACGTTAATCGTGACGTACCAGAAAAGTTCAAGACTCGCGAACGTTTCGCGCCGCGACGCACGTGCATCGCTTATGAAACCAGCGCACTACTACGTTCATATTCGCAGAACGTACTGTAATTCAACGTCTGAATAGAAACCATAAATGGTTCCTGATTCAAATTGCACAGCTGATGCGTACAACAATAAGGAATATTATAAATCGTACAAAAGCTAGCTCGATTTTGTGAATCCTGGTATAAAAGCGAGCGTCGTGCTCCGAAAAACATGTAGACAGTTGTGTAGGGGCGAAAGGAACAAGTTAGGTTCATTGTATGTGAAATTCAATCCTTCTATGCCTACCTTAGCGAAGAAGGAACTTTAGAACGAGATTCAATTCGGAGAAAGCCTTATCCGTACCTCTTAGCTCCTACCTGGCTTAGGTAAATACGCACGGGAATGATATCTACTGCGACTTGGAGTAAAAAAACCAAGGACTAAGTTTCGGTACCTATTTGTAATATTTTTTAGTATTTAACACGCATAAGTTGGTACGAAAAGAGAATTTTGTATGTATGTAACGAATATTTTTGTCTAAAGATAGAAATTTTGCTTTTGGAGCACAGTATTCTATTGATTGGAATTATTGGTTTAAAATTAGCTGCAGATATTCGAATAATATGAAAAATATCTTCCACCGCGCGATACGACATAAAAGAGAAATTAAGAATTGGCTAATGAGCACTGAAACGTAATAATTGGGAAATTAATAACGTGGAATGGTGATAGTAACATATTTACTTTCACTTTGAAGAGCGCCCTGTCCGTATCCTTCTCGCCTAGTGTTCTAACCTTTCTTTCGCATAAGTCTTTCTTAACGCGGTAAATAAGCAGGCGTATTTCCTCGAAATGCATATTTCGTCGATAGCACGACGGTGAAGGCGAATTTCACTGCCAAATATTGTCGAAACAACCGTTCTATCGACTCGTGTTATTGCTCCGAATTGTTCTCGTTCGCTGTCTCCCGGCGGAGGCGAACATAACCTCCAATTCGGCCGTATCGAGCGAGACACTCGTGTGAGCGACGCGACGACCACGAATTCTCTCGTTCTACTTACGACGAAACAAGGATGAACGATGTGTTTGTACTTATAAGAAAACTACTTGAAAGTTTAGTTACGACTCGAGGGTAAAAGAACAAAACAATGCATTATAGAACACGACACTGTGCGCGTGTGTATCGTATTATTTTCACATACACGTTTCATTCAAAGGGCAAAAGTCAAATATGCGTCAATTGCGTCGCGCAATGATATCGAATCGTTTTTACAGAGTTCGAAAATGCTAACAAAGCACAATATTCCACGACCTGGCGCCTCATATCGAACCGACGCGACGCCTTCGAACATTTCCAGCAAAGGGAGGGTAGAGAGTGAGAGAAACAGCTAGAGACGCCTCCCTCTCTTCTGGTTTAGTCTAGCATCTAGCCTCCCGGTGAATGCACGGTATTCATAAAAAAATGAAACGATCACTTACGGGGTAGTACATCCCTTGCGGAGGAAGAAAAAACGCCCCAGAGCCCCACAGTTTGAGGCCGTTTTGCTCCACCGTTGTGCAAGAAAACAAATCCAACACTCCGTTACCTCCTCCCCCTCCTCGCCCGCCTCCTCCTCTTCTTCCCCGGTTGTCCTTCTCGCTTTCTTTCTCTCTTACTTTCGTGCTCACACTGTGTACGCGAGAGATCCGGCGCTACTCTCTTTCCGATGCACGTATATATTCTTGTATGTATACTACCCGATGTATGTAACACACAGAGAGAAACGCGTAACGAGAGACGGTGCGGTGTTTTTCACGCACACACGGACACAGGCGCGCGCGCGCCGACCCACACGCACCAGAACGGACCGAGACGACGCACGATAATCGAACGACGGAGGTTAAAACTCTTTCACGCGCACACGATCGAGCGGGACCCGCGAACTCGGTGTGATCAACGAAGAACGTTCGCGTACGGCTACGATTTCGACTTATTCTTGTTACGATTCGTCGTTTTTTTCTTCAGAAACCTCTTTCTTTCTCTCTCTAGCTATCTTTTCTGCTTGTCTGCCTTTCTTTCTTTATCTCTTGTTTCGTCCTATTGCACGTTCTCTTTCTCTTGCGACAAACTCACGACCGTCACCGTACGTGGTCCCTTTGCGACTGATGGTCCCGCTCCTAGCCGGCGCCATCGGCGCGCAGCGTCACTGCGCACCCAGCGCCGCGCATCGGCCATCTTTCGCACTACGCGAATCAAACTCTATCGAGGCGCACAAAATGCTTCCACTTTGATCGGGTGTACCTTCTCTCCTACATCGAACGCGAAATTTATGGAAATATAAAACGTTTCATTTACCGCAAAACGTTCGTTACATTTACTACCCGTGCTACGTCGCCGTTGTACCCGCAGGTTCCCACGATACGACGTAAGATTTATATCGGCGATTTACTTCTTTTCCCCCATTTTAGTCCTTGTACAATTACTGTACGTCCACCCATGCTCCCGTAAAAGATGCGATCGTTAAATGGAAATTAAGTCAGATTTATGTACGATTATTTATGACCTTTTCTGCTTATCTATTTGTTATTTTTTCCCGTTAGCAGCCATTTTTAAATCTTTTTATGATTCGTGTTGCAACATCGTATATTTACAATGATACAGTGTCTGTCACGAGTATTTTCCATCTTTATAGAGTGGCACGTGACTAACTCTCGGTATTGCCATTGCTGTTTCGTCGCCTTTTCAGTCAGCGCTTGCAAAACGCCAGAACCTCGCGCGCTGACTGCAGATGTTCCTTCGCTATATGCGTATCTGCGTTTATATAGATATAAATCAATTGTTCTTCGCTCTTTAATTGGTCTGAAAGCACAAGCGTCTCAGGTGTACGATTTCCCTTTGCCGAATGACAATTGCATCCCTAATTATGTAAAACGATTCTATGCAGAATAATGTCAATTGCCTTTTCTTTAAACGTAGATATTTCATAAAACGGTTGAACGTTTTAAATTAAAACGTACTCGTATGACTTTTTATTAACTGTAACCGATTGTTATGCAGCGTTTTGTGTTTTGTACTTCCAGTAGTTGATAATTTAACGGATCTAGACAATTTGTTGCGAAAATTGACCAAAGGTGAGCGATCTAACGAGTGCTCGCGCAGCTAGCATATATAATATCGAAGGTTCGTTATTGCGCCCACAGTACGTTGTTATTACGCATATATTAGTATGCAGCAGAGAGATACAAGGAAATGAAACCATTATCGAACTGTAGGGAACGGATTTCGATTCCGAGGAAAGCTCGCGTTACACGAGATTACCCCCTGACTCTTTGCGAAATTATCCTTGCGAGCACAGTCCCACCAGGATAACGACCTATATTATTGTTCGTAACGTTTCTCTTTCAAATTCAAGATTAAAAATATTATAAAATCAAACCGTTATATTACAATTCAAAGATACTTTCCAGTAATAATTACTACATTCATTGCTATTCGTTACAGAATATTTAAAAGAAACAACTAACGTTAATTTACGTTTCGATTCAATTCCCTCGAAATTAGATTTCCCTACAGTCACCGTATCGCAATGCAAAAGATACCTTGAAAAGGTAAGCTAACGATGATAACGTTTAATAACGATAATAACGAAAAATAACGTTTTACTCGAGGTCGTTCTAACGTCTACTTCCCCGGTCCTATGGTTTGCTAACATTTTCACAATCACGCGCGTATTCAGATGTACGGGGAATCGCTGCGTGAATCGCAATTTTCCTACCTCTAACCTTTGATTGCCGACAAACGTTCGTTGTAACTCTACACGACCGTAAACACCAGTCGAAACTTTCACGTCTTCCATTACGCCTATTCCTTTCCCTATCGTTGCGCAATATCCCGGCTTCATACACGGAGTAAGGAGGACGATCGAAACGCAGCCTCGATCGAAGATGAATCGTTACGAAATCCTGTTCATCTGGAGCTTCGATCGAGCACCACCGCGAACATCCTGATGGGGGCAGGAAAGTTCTGGGGCGAAGTATCGGGAGAAACGACGAGATCCCGACAATTTATACCCCTGGAATTCTGCCAGAATCCGTCTGTTCTCCGTATCGGGTACAACGAAAAATGCCAAACGAGAGACCGCGAGAGTCTACGTTCTGTCGGCGAAGATCGTAGGCTTGGGATTGTTATGGCGATTCGTTTTCGTGTGATTGAGGGGGACGTTGATTCATTGTGGGTGGATTGGCAAATTGTAATTATTCCGATAGACCTTCGTAGGTGGAGTCTTGTTTGGTTACGAGTGGACTGCGGATATTCATGCAGATACAAATTTTTGTGGTTATAACTAACAAATTGGAACCTCGACAGGAATTTTGTCCGTCTATTGAATATCGTAAGGAACACAGTATTGGATATTTTCGATTAAAGAGCAGAAGGTATAAAAAAATTGGTAAAAATTACTTTTTAAAATGTACACCTTGGAGTCGATAATTATTCTTTCCACCTGCTTGCTACGAATAAGTCGAAAACTAATAAACAAAAAAACAAGTTAATAATGGACTTGAGTAACGAAGTTAAGAAATTTGAAAAATAGCAGCAGTTAAATTTAAAATGAAGTGTCAAACACACCTAAAACACGCGATAAGATCAGCCTCCTAAGAGAAACATCTTAGAAACTTTGAGAAAGCTATAAAAATCGTTCCGTAAATAGCTTTACGACCGAACGGAGCATAATTTTCCGTTTCTTTGATTAACGTCGGTGTTTAAAGCGTTGGGTGTTCAAAGAGCGGCCGTGTACGAAAATAAACGGCAAAGAAACACCATCAGGCAGATTTTCTTGAAAATCGTCCTTTTTTTTTAAGAAGGTCGAAGCACGGTCCATCAGTACGATGACAGTAACGAGGTTTCGTAGAAATCTTGGAAAGAACATAATGCGCAGCTTTGTTCGTTCAGCGGATTCGTAAACCATGTTTCAAGACGATTAAAGTCACATCACGGGAGAAAGAAAGCAAGAAATTGACGGGAGCTCTAAGAAACACGTTCACTTGGTTGGAGGAGCGAGAAGGTGCAGCTGTATTTTCGGTACAGCGCGAATGTGATCTCACTAAACAAGTGGAGCGGACGTTTAGAAGCAGAGTAAATACACGTTGAGAAGGAAGTGACGAGGACACGTAGGTAAACTCGTAGTCACTCTGCTCTAACTTTGCTTTCTTCGCGTGTTTCAGGGTGAACGAAATGTTCTTTGCGGCGATAGTCGCGAAAAATAAAACTATTTGAAATTTCCCGAATCTCAAGAATACAACTTCGAACTTTTAAGATTCGAAAATGAGAAGAACTTGAATTTTACGAATTCAATTTTTGGTCTATTAACAGATAGATTCATAAGCTAGAAACAAGGTTAGATGTTCGAACGAAATTGTCTGTTTGGAGCGAAGAACCATTGTTGCAATGTCTACAAGTTTTTCATTGGCAGATCGCGGATGTTTGTACAAAATGTTTTCAACCATCCGTATAAACCTTTGTACATCCTATAACGAACCAATTTTTGTCAAAATAAAATGCTACAATATTTTACTGGAAAATTGATGTCTTTGACGCTGACGTAACTAAAAACTGCTTTACTATTGTTCTATATGCGTTGGAATATAAATATATTATTACATGACTATATTATAGATACACGTTTTATTTCGATAAGAATAGATTCTTTATAAACTGTGAAAGAGCTATCGCGAGGAACTCTATATAAATTATTTTGATTCTTTAAATATTACAACAAATACATTACCATGTATATTAATTAATTTGGATATTTTGTATATTTTTACATAACATCTACATCCTATGCGTTTCTCGATATTAAAATTTTTCATAAATGCATGAACATCCGACGTCTGTTCATCAACGAATCGAATGCAAGGCGAAGCAGCGAAGCAAATAAAACACGAGAGCCTGGAACAATATAACGCCACTCTTTAAAACTATCCTTTCATCCAACATCGTGTCTCGATATCTTTAGGAAAATGTAACTTCCAGACAGCAGCCTGACGTTACTTCGATAATCACTAGCGAAATGATTGTCTCATTCGAGAGAGGAGTAACCCTCTATCCCCGATAGATGATCCTGTGTTTGCCGAGAGGACTATACGGGCACCTACAATCAACCTGCGACGTTCGCTCGATCTACAGGGGATACTACCCCTCTTTGAATCACCATAGAAACGAAGGGACGACGCCGGAGAGTGAGAGAGGGTGCAAAAGCCACGGTGCTTAGAATAACGTGGCTCGACGCGCTCTAGATGGAAATGGATCTCTATGGTATTACCGAGTGGTAACAAGCGAAGACACGATGTAACGACGTGCTCGTAGAATGCCGTAATAACAGTCGGGACAAATTTATAACAAGAATCCGCGATTTTCATTGTTGTAGCGTCAAATTAATTCGAGAAGAAAATCTTGACGCGTGCAGCAACCTCCATTTTGAGTCTTCTTCGTTTCCCTTATGTTTCGCTGCAAAGCTGTTTCTACTTTTCCTCCTTTCTTTTTTCAAGAAGATACTCCGGTCCTCTTTATAGGATAATACAGAGTAGAAAAGTTTGCAGATCTTCTATCCTTTTAGTAATTTCATCTTTTGTTAAAATTTCATACGATTTAAGTGGAAATTCCACGAATCGACGTGGAAAGTTGCCATAGCAATTTTTATGTTTTGTCCTGGGTTGCATGGAAAATTTCGTTTAAAACAAAAGCCATCGTAACTTGAAAATAACGAGAAGCGCATAAGTGTTCAGAGACCACTTTAAACCATCATCCATTGTATGCAATACCGGTTGGATTGCACAACTGGGGCAACCACGTATCTCTTTCCCTTTGCAGATAAAAAAGCTAAAACAGCGACGAAATTCCAGAAGCGCAGCGACCCATCGTGTGCAATCGCACTTTTCTTCGACTGAAACGTCCTACCATCTCCCGAATCTTTTATATGTTCGATCAAAAAGGAAAAGATGAGATTGAGGCGGGAGGAGGAAAAAATACGCGCTATTCAGTACGTTCCCCAAGATGTTATTCCTTTCGAGAAATCTTCCCAAAAGACTTTACTATATCTTCCGCATGAGCATCTTTAATATATGAATATACGTATGGTACGCTTAAGATTGCTATTCACCCCACAGCACTAATCTTTTACCGCATATATGTTCGCAATAAATATTTTCCAACTTCTATACGCATTTTCAAATTCCCTTTAAATTCTACCCACATGTGCAATTATGATAATCGTATCACGTTATAGTGCTATTGAAATTTCAAAATGTTTTACATAACGCATTCAATATGTACATACATACATACATACATACATACATACATACATACATATATATATATATATATATATATATATATACGTAAAAGTTTTCTACGATAAATGCCGAAACATTTTCCGCAAACCATCGTATATAACAATGAAAACTTCTTCTAATGAACGCAGGGGATGCTAGGATGCGTCGCCTCTGTGAAATTGCCTATCGACGAACTCTCTCAAGCTCGGTCGACGCGGTTTCAAGTGCACTTGGGGTGGTCGCGTATTTTTAGAAGCTCGTATGCACACGCAGCTGGAGCGCACATGCGCTCGGCGACAAGCACGACGATCCCGCTTCTCGTCTTTGTCGTGCAACATCCTCGTGACACTATAAATGTTTTACGGTTGACCTCACCGTGGGCCAAGTAAGAAATATCAGCGGAGAGACAAATTTATTGGACCCCAGGAACGTCAACCCCTGGAGCCACGTCTTTGCGAGATTCAAAGTTGCCACGGTTTATGATATAACGCCGGCGAGTGAGCTCTTCATTCGACTATGGTAAGCGAGAAACGTAATGAGTAACGATAAGAAATTCTCTGGGAGAATAATAATAAGGTACTCGGCGAAGGGTGAATTTTTCGATAGGACATTTTGTCATTTTTAGGATAACGTAGCTACTTGTTATCGTATGATTTTGTTTTTATGTCGATCATATATATATATATATATATATATATATGGCTGGATAGACGTCAGTCGTCCGTGATACAGATAATAGTGATTTATTTATAAAATCGTTTGAAACAACTCTTTTCTAATGTATCCTTCCGGACCACTAAAAGCGAATCATAAAACGAATATTCCAAAGTAGTCGATAAAACACAGCAAATAGATACACTGATCATGCTAGATATTCGTAATAAATTTTCTTGAAAATTCGTAAAAATCATCTTTCATAGAAACGTAAAGTCCGGGAATCACGATTGCCGATAATAACGCGCTCTCCGCTTCTGACGTAATTTTCAGTAAAGTTCCGACGTAAATGTCCGGCGTTCTATTTCGACAGCAATATTTCCTCTGGGAAGAGGGCGACAGGCTGGCCGTGTAAGCTGGATGGTCATCGAAATTCACTGATGACATCCCGGTTTATAGGTCGTCCTCGTCATCCCCCAATCTCCGCGTTCTTTTTTACGAAGCGAACTCGCGTGGCTCGTAAGCAGAGCGGATCTGCAAAATGATCCCTGCAGAAGGAGGGCGGCGAAGCACGAGACCCGGATGATTTTGATAAAACGAGGGACTATCGAAGAATCGGGCCGATCCTTCGAATTTATTCTACGTTGCCAACTTGTCGTGACACGTGAGATTGAACGCAACTACGATCCATCGAACCTTTTCGACGAGCCAAAAGGGAGATCGTTATGCCAATGAAAAATGAAAAAAACACGAGGATAGACGAGTCGAAGAATTCTCGCAAGCAAAGAAGAACGAAAAATTCATACGAGTAGAAAAGTAAATTCGTGTCTTTCGAGGTTGTAGTTTAATTGCGCGAATTCTCAACTCGCCTAAAAATTCATGAATTGAGCTGAACAGAGCGATGATTTGACGAAGTTTCCTAGAAGAAAAACGAAGGTCGTTGTGTAATGGCAAGAAGAAGCGCTCGAGAATGAATAAATTAACGAATCCTTATAAATAAAATATTATCTCGAAGAGCACAAGGTCGTATTTTTTGCGCAACTTCGTAATTCATGTAAGAATGTATGATTAAACGAAGCAACGATTCTTTAAATATTTTCTAAAAAAAAAGAAGATATAAAGTTTGCGCTGATACGCAGAAAAAAAACTCGATGATAGATAGTAAGGAAGAAAACGTCTCGCAAATAAATCGTAAAATTATTTCTTATTTGCATACGATTTAATTCCATCGAAAAATTCACAATTAAAGAAACAGCGAGTAAAATATTCGAGTCATTGATCTTGTTCTTGATCTTTCGTCCTTGAGACGATGTACTTAGATATGGAAGCAGTGGTGACAAGATGAAGTGTTTAGATTTATCATCGTTGGAATAGGTTAGCCTTGATCGACGTCGTCCGCCCCCGGAACTCGAGGTTACACCCTAAACCTCTGGAAACTGCCTACTCTCGACAAGGGAACACTCTGAAGAGGGGTTTCCATGACGACTACGAGAGAGAATAGCGCCGATAGCCAGGCCAGCCGACCCTCTCCGCCTCGAAATGTGCACACCCGCTATACGCGCGTCCTTCAATAAAGACCGTGAAATATTCAAACTGCGAAAATACTACGGCCTTGTTATTGTCCGAGAGATCACAGTAATTTTCTCAATGGACACTATAGAGACTCGCGTCTGTCTTTTCTCATATTTTTTTCCCCCGTGGATTCTAGATCGAAGCTACAAGGGATGTTTAGATAGCGCACGATCTTCTCTTCAGGTTATTACGTTGAAAAATAAATTCTTTAACATGGTTGCACGGTGATCTTATAATTTTCATTTTGCGTGCAACATACTGGTTTGTGTAACGCATAAGGGGCAAAGAAAATTAGAACGTAATTTCCACGTTTCCTTGGAGGATAATGAATTGCTGATGCGGTAGTTTCGTTGCAAGATTTTAATTTTATTCTAGCTGTGGAAGTTTAAAAAAAGATCTCCCTTGGTAACATTTTTAGACTTCGGTTAAAGCGTATTTTTTTTCCTTTTATTGAAAAAGAAAAGAGCGATTTTTATTTATCTCTGACGAAGCTGACGTTAGGGGGTTGTTTAAATAGCTGACGATGTTCTCCTTAGGAAAGGTAATCTCGCGATGTTCATTTCGTTAAAGTTCTCTTTGCGATAAGTGTTCAAATCCAATGCTTTTGGATTGAAATTTAGAAATTTGTTTTACTCGCGCGAATTCGTTTCCCATAGTTTTGGAGAAGTTGCCGCAGGTTCGACTCTCGACTCGATCGTGTCTCTGACTTACCATGAAAAATATTTGTACCATGTCGCGGTGACAAGTGGAAATTTTCGAACTTGGAGCAGAGTGCACGTAGGCAGATTCGTCGAAAATACAGCGGCTCGCTTAACGAGCGTTGCTTTAATATGCGACCAGATATTACGATCGCTGCGCATCGTCGCTTGGTTTTACGTCGCCGAGAAATTTACCGCTTTAATTTTAAGATGACGCTCGCGCAAACCTTCTAACTAGCTTGGAAATTGTCAATAAAGGTGGCAAATATTTTATCCGCCGCAGGGACAACTCTCTGATAAAGCCGTTTCGTTATGAAGCTCTGTGCCCATTATGGCTTCGCTACGTTTTTATGAAAACGTACGGCAAATAGACCGACTGGCTGCACGTTGAACGATATTGAAGTTTATTTCACACAGAAAGTTCAAACGACGATTGACAGTTAATTGTTTCCGGTTGACAATTCTTTTAAATGAAACTATATTTAAGTAAGAACACCTTATGCAACAATCGACGATCTTTGCTACGAATGCTATGAATTTCGAAGAATCAACGAAGGATAAAGTTACAGGTGTCGTTCAAAAGTGGAAGCGTTGAGAAAGAACTTTCTTGCGCGAGAGAAAATTTGGAAAATTGTCACGAAGATGGCTGGAAACGAACCTAAATTTCGTATTTGCGAAATGTCAAAGACACTCTCAAACTTCGCTTATCGAATTTTTTAATTTCAAGCATCGTTAAACCTTAGATTGTTCGTTTCAAACTGATAATTCCTCTGAATCTGGAACGATCGAAATCACGCGGGAGCTATATTCGTTAAACGTGTCAAGTTTCGATGAAACTACGCGCGTTTACGATCTTCGTACAGAAAGTGCAACAAAATATCTTCAAAAGTAAACTGCAGAATCGTGGAACCGCATTAAAGAAACGCCGAGTAGAAGCACGCAATTCATCCAACAATTCTCATTAACGATTGTACGACACGGTAAAGGAAACGAATTTACCATTGTATTTGTATTTCTTTAAAACCTGGCTGTGCGAAAGTCTAACGAGCGCTTGGGACACAAACGTGGCGAGTTGGGTGCGCTTGAAAACCGGGCGTAACGGCAAGAGAGGAAGAAAAAGTCGCGAAACGCGTAGACGGCGTTGAATTAATGAAGACACGGGGGACGTCAGAGGAGAACTTCTGAAAACGGCCACGGGACCTGGCGGGATTGTCTTTTACTCGCAAAGTGAATGAACGCTGAAGGGAATTGGCTCTCGCTAAGGTCAGGGCCTGCGTTTCCAACCTGTCCGAAATAAAATCTAACAGCGGAAGATAGAAAGAACTACGTAGCGGATTCCCATCGGTTTGCATGATACGAAAATAAGAATACTCGACTAAAATTAACCGTCTACTAATTCCGACCGCTCTTCTCTCAATTTCTCCTATTACCACTTAAGTCGGTTGTGCATCGAAGAAACGAAGAACGCTTCTGAAATTTGATTCGGAAGTGGAAAATAATCGTCGTCGATGTATATTTGTTTTCTGTTTTTTTCCTTTTCTCTTTCTTTTTTTTAGATTACCCAGAAGCTACGGTTACTCACTGGCTCGTGAAAGTATTTCGACGTCTATCATAGAAAACGTTTCCGTTCGTATTGCACGTTTGTTTCTTCTTTTAAAGCTAATATAAATCCATAGTAGCCTCGATAAGATTTCTTTGTCGAAAAACCATTCGATTATACAATCTTGCCATGCATTTCGAGCATTATAAATAGCCAATTTATCAAACTACCGATAGTGCTGATCTTTTGTTAATATATACATACATAATCTCTATCCCTAACCAAACGAATCATTCACGTAATTAAATAATTTCCGTTTTCCTCGTTAGATCAACAAGATTACACAATGATCCGGTCTTGCCTTTTTATTTATCACGTAAAAAATCGCAACTGCATAAGACACTTTGAATATTATAAATAATCAACGTGCTAAAACTTTAATTTCTGACTGCTACAGAGTCTCTGCTATCCGAACGAATCAGTCGCGTAATTACGAAATCTCTACTTAATGTTTTATTATTATTATTTTTTTTTTTTAATACGAAAGTTCGCAATAACCTTGTCCAAAAGTTGCTCGTCGTGCACAACACGAAGAGCCACGATCGCATAATACGTGTCTCGGTTGATTCTTCCAGAAATATCTCATTTCCAACAACCATGGATCGACGTAAGCTACCTAGCTTAGCCGGACACGCGATGCTTCGCGAAGGAGCGTTCCTTTTTTAACGATGCTTCGGTTCCATCGATTCCAGCCGGGCCGCTTCTCCGTGCAGAAATATTACGTGACGCCACGTGCTTCTGCTTTCCATCAGTAACAAGTCGAGACTGTATGTTTCTTTATCGAGCCGCGCATTGGCCGGTAGCCGTGGACGAAACCTTTCCAATTCGTGTAAACACGCGTTTCAAACGGTCTATGGATCAGGAGCTTTTCTCTCGCGCGGTCGTCAAAGGGATCTTGCACACCGGTTCCCAGAACCACTCGAAACCATTGTGCTACCAGGGGCCCCCTTTGTTTACTCGATTTTGGGAAAATAAGAAACGAGGGTTGATCCGAGCGGCGTGAAACTCTCCGAGGTAAAGGGGAAGAGCTAGGGGCTGCGATAGTCCCGAACCTTCCTCTTCCAGAAAAATATTATACGTCGTTGCCATTCATAGCTTCTCATTCAAGAAAAATACATTGTATTTTACGAGTACAACGAGCGAGTTGTCTTACGTAAAAATATATAGAAACGAATGTATTTTAGAAACGCGCGTTAACAAGTTTGTGATACGGTGTATTACAAGAAAGTTTTATTAAAAGTATTATTATTAGATTTATTATTACGTAATAAATCTATTTTATTTTAAGCTCTCGTATTTTTGTACGGATGAGGCTTTCGTTTGATCATCAGTAAAAAAAAAAGCCGGTTTGCAAAATTGCTTCAATCTGTCCCTGGTGAGTAATAGCAGAGAAATGTGGAATTTCACGCTGTTTCTGGAATAACGTTGGATACTATATAAGGATAGTTTATTGAATAGTTCCGACGACTAAGGAACATGGTGAAGGTTGAAGTTTTCGGAACAACGTTTTTATGGATGTGACAGAGGAGGATCGATATTGGCTAGTGTACATATCGCAGAGCACACGAGAAATATCGAACGACAAAATCGTTCGAAATGAACGTTGCGTCTCAAAATGATGGAAATTATGATTAAATATTGATACCCATTTCGCACCTGGAACAGTTGGTTCGTTGGTGTATCAGAACGATCAATGGAAAGCGTGATTCAATATCAAGATTCGTCTTGCATTTCAAAACTACGTAACTAGGAGTCGTATTGGAATCTTCAAAAACAAATACCAGAGAATCTGTCGTTACTAAAGAATTACACGCGTGTGTAATTCTGATCTAAAATAAAATGATCCATACTAAGATTCCAAGGAGAAGTCGTAACGAAGTCAGCATCGATTTCGAATGGAAGAGGAAGGAAACTCGCCAAAGCGGAGCAGGAAATCTATAATCTTCTCCCCTTTCTCTTATCATACATCGTGTTTCCTCGAGAATATTTCGCGACACGCGAACCCCGCGCTACCACGCTTCTTTTTCACGAAAAAGGAAAGAGGCGGGAGCGTTTAAAATGACGACGCGACCAGATGGAATTCTTTCGACACGCGGGGCGATTATTTGAGGATGGTGATCCTGCGGGACCCATTACACCCGAGAACATCCCCCCGACCAGCTGGATCGAATTACAGGGCCGTATCCTGGCACCGGTTCAATTTTCCAGCTAAATATACCGGCGATGTATATTTGGCGAATTGCTTGTTTCAGACATGTATAGCGTTCATGGTGAGGCGCTATAAAAACACCGTGGAATTTCAATTGAACACGGTTGGCAACGCGAAGAGTTAGAAATCCAGTAGTTTGTTAGGAAAATAAACTGATAAAATTCTATGCGGAATTTCAGTCGTTCTTGAGAAACGTTGAATTTCGAGGAAACGAGAAAGACGTTTTAAAGAACGTTTATAATAAGTTGCATACCGAGGGTAGCGTAGGGGATGATAAATTGTGTTTGGTCTTTTTACTGTTACGATCTATACCCATTTATTCCAGTTGAACGTCATGCGACGAACAGGTCGTTATGTAAAAGTATTATATAAAGATATTAATCTCATCGAGATAATGATACTGATCGATAAAAAATTCCTACCCCTCATAAATTATGATACGTACGTATATATTTTTTGGTTTATTTTGTGATAATCTACGTAACAGTCGCTTAGCTTTTCTATAACGATTTTAATTGTAATTTCATATTTTTAATCATTTATTTATGATTGCTGTTAATTAAATCATTATTTTCTTTCTATGACAATACTTAACAATTTTAACAATTCACTTATAACAATAATATTGTAAATTAAACCTTGAATGAATCTAACAAATGATTATCCTAACTGTTTCAAGTATATACTGAATCGATAATGTCGCATTTGATACGAAAATGGTAAGTGAATCTCCTGACTCTACCAAATTATAAGAAAAATCATTGCCTATCAAGTATCTTTATCCCACCTTTCATCGAATCTCTAATTTTTACACTTTTAATTGTTCTCTTAATCTATGTTTCAGAATATTAGACGAAATCGCATACACTGAGAAACCTATTCTCTACATTTCGTTCGTGATAAGACGTTACGACTGAAATTGATTTTCATTTTGATTTATTTACTATTAAATTATATTAATACTAGAAATATTATAACAAAAGCTATATAACTTTCGATTCGTGTGGCACAAATTTGTATTAAATGAATTTATCTTATAAGTTGTCTATGATATTTCTCATACGTGTATGCGTATATTAAAAATTTGCGATGTTTAAACAGAAAAATCAAATGCGCTTGATATGAACGTTGTGCAGAAAGTTACGAAACTACTTTATCAATTAAGGACAAGTAACAGCGCTCCTCGCAAAGAACTATGTACTTCAGAATCTCCTGTTCGCATAGATGGTGGCGACACATGTCCCGTTATCTTGCGCCACCTGGTGTTTCAACTTGTGATCGATTCTCGATTGCAATTCAAATATCGCGAGAATCGAAATTAGAAAAATGGTTATTCGGAAAACGTTCACCATGACAAGATATTGTAATAATCACCGATGAACATTTAATCGTCTCGTGTTACTGAACCTTCTTAATAAACGAGCCCAATAAACAAATTTAACGCAACTCTCTCGATATGACTGTTTAACGAACGAAAATATACCATTTCGACGTAATATCAATTATCAATGAATTAGTAAAGATATTTATCATACAGTCATACAGTCAATTATATACAATTTGTGCATCTGATTCTATTTATATTATTATGAAATAATAGGCAAACAAGTGGACAGAATAGAGCATGTCAAGTATATGATATGTTTCAATATGTCAGAGATTTTCGTCTAACGTTATGGAATCTCATTCTATAGGACCGCCATATATGTGACATATAAAAAATTAACATTTTTACATCGACATACCCAAATTTCCCAGTTCAGCTGCTCCCATTCGTGGTTCAGGGATATGCTCATCCGAATATTACGCAGACGGATGTTTCTAATGATTTCTTGCGCTGATTTTTCGAAAGAATATGTAACAAATTTCCTTGGTGCACGCATGACGACAAACAATGTTGCAAAACTGTTCGAAAATCATTTGCGCGCGTTTCTCGGTCTGTTCGATACCACCACCTTCTGTTCAGTTTCTGTACTAAGGTAGCGAAGGTCGATAAAACAGAACTCTAGCGCGCATAAATTCAAAACTTAACACTTATGATACATTTAAGATTTTCTGTCTAAATTTTCCTATTACATATAACTTTAATATCGCATACCGTGTGTGTATTAATGAAAAATGATGCTTTTGTATATTCTAGTGCGCCTTAATAAGAATTACTTCTATCGTCTTCAATAATATTAATTTCTGAAATAATTTAAGGTTTCCCTATGTGTTAGAACAGAATTAAACAATTTATTATCATTATATAATTCTTAATAGAATAATGGTCATTTAGAAAGAGTATTTTCTGGCCATATAGACATATAGACATAAAGGTATTCGATTTAAATTACTAAAATCAGTTACTTTTATAATTCTGCAACTTATTCGTTCGTCTCATATCGTTTGTAATAAATTCGTAGTCCAATAATCTATAAATATAAATAATCTATGAATGAAATTTTAATTCTAACAAAAACAATAACAACCATTGTTATTCCAACAATTTTTTTGAATTTTTGTGTACCGTGCACTCCTAGAATATCATTAACCTTTTTATCGTAATATCGTTTGCTCCTCGATCAGTTCTTTAAAGACATTCTTAAGAGAATCCTTTCATCGAGAGGAATTTTCCCAAGAACTGTGATATCGCTGTCTGATTTAAAGTTTGCAGTTTATTTTTTTCGACATTTATATTAAATTCTCTTTAGGGTTATTACGTTTCACACTGCTACTTCTTGGTACCAATATCGCAGGATATTTCGAGGTCGCATAAATCTACCGTGTTTCAGCTATTCTTCTAACGCGGATTATCCACGAAACAAATTCGACTATACCACTGCACTAAATACTACATAGCAATAACATAATTTTAAATCCTTCAAAACTACTTGTAGGTAACGTGTCCGTACGCGTGTACGTATATTGCGGTTCAGAAATTCGATTCTAAAAGGATCAAAGTTTCACGAAATCATTCGCGAACTATTTCAAAGAAGGGAAATATCTTTGGAGAAGATTAATTGTGCGAATTGACTATACACTTAAAGAGACCGCGAACCCTTCTCGGTATAAAATTCATATCCGTAGCTTGAAAACGGTTTGTATCACTTCGCTCAGAAATAAATCGTCTATTCGCAATTACGAGCCTGCAATAAAGTCCACTCGCGAAGCGCGCGAGCGCGCGAGTTTCCAGGAGAACTTCTTATTAATTCCAACGCGGAGGCGGAAAAGCAAATACTTCCGAATTATTCATAATCCCGATGCCTCCAGGACTGGAAGAATAGACGTCCGTGGAATAAAAGGCTTTCGCCGTGGTTCTGTCGATTCCTTTCATCGGTGAAATACTCGTTCACTCTCTCCTTTGCGCTTTGGCGTCTGGAAACCCGTGCAAAAACGCCCGAAAATGATTTCAAGGACCTGGAACCGTCGTCATTACGATGAAATACCGGCGCCGTGCTTCGCGTTCGTCGATTCCCTCGTCCAACGTGACTCTTAGACTTTAAAGACCGTGAAAATTTGTATTCAAGCGACTCTTCTTGTCTTTTATTTTCGCTATGAAAAATCGTCCAGCAACGGGGAAGGAAGAAAGTACGACAGGTAGAAGAAAAAAAAGAAGAAACGCCGGATTTTTCAACCAGACCGCTACCAAAAGTGATCCAAATTTCTGTTGCTCGTTCGGTCCGATTCTCTCCGAGTCTCTTCAGTTCACTATTGTTCTCCGTATTTGGTGGACAAACTATGCGACGTTACGGAAATGGCCACGCTATTATGCGTTTCCTGCCGTTGACGTTTAGTCTGCCTTCAATACAGCGTTAATTTACCGGATTTAATTAGTCGACGCGTAAAGACGGCTCTTTTTAATCGAGCTGGATTAATTTGCTGCATACTGCCTGTATACTTGCTCCTTTATGCTTCTTATGCTTTTAAGCAGCGTAATCGCTTTCTTGCTTAAAGATATCAAGTATTAACGTTCGAATAAGAAGTGGCAAATTAAGTTAAGAATCTAATTAAGATTTGAATTTGCCCCTTACCGATCTCACGAATCAATTGGTTCTTTGTGGAATGTGGAACACACATAATACTCCGCTTCTGAAGATAATTTCCATCTTATCGGCAGATTATTTCCCATTCAAATCGTTACTTAGATCGTAATTAGACTGTACTTATTAAGCCATATCCTAGCTTAAACCTCGAATTACACTGGATCGGATAAAGAAACCTCTGGATTAGATCCAAATTACAATCAAACGAGACCATTCGTGGAATAGATAAGCCAAGTCCTCGAACTGGACCAGGATTAAGCTCGAAGCGAAACGACAGATCTAATTATCTTCGCGCCAAAAATCTCCGGTTCACTTTGTCAATGTACGATACCAACGCGATTCTCGATTATCGGCCGTGTGATATGTCCTTTTTCATTTGGAAAAATCAAACGAAATATGGTTGGCGAAACGTGGAACGGATCACGCATCGAATAAAGCACGGTCGCCGTAGCTGATTGAATTTTTTAGCTAAACACACGCGAGCAGGTGCGCTGGAATTTATCCAATCCGCAGATTAGATTGCTCCTGCGGTTTCCAGCTCGATACGCGTCCGTCGAGATTATTAAAACATCGTCGTTATTAATCCGTGGCATCGCCACAGACTCTCGACGAGCACTTTTCCCACATTTCCCACCGGTTTCCCCCCCCCCCCTTTTCATAGTCTTCTTCGCCCTCCTTTCTCTTCCCTGCTAGACGCTTCGATTGAATTCTAATTCCATCGCGCGATTTTCTCTAAGAATTCTCGCCACGAACCTCCCCGTTACGAGTGCTCCATCGTAAAGAATCCACGAGAGCTCGTGAAAATCCAGTTTCGATGCCGGGTCTCGAGGCTTTCCAACGATTACTGGCAACATTCGCGCTCAACGAAAATGATTTGCGAATTTTTTGATCCTATTTTACGGGGTGTATTCATATTTTCTTGGGGTAAAGCGCACGGTTGGGGCGTGGAGAAGAACTTGTTTGCCAACGAGGCAGAAAGGGAGAAGGAGTGTGTGTGTGTGTGTGTGTGTGTGTGTGCGCGCGCGCGCGCGCGTTAAAGAGAGAGAGAGAGAGAGAAGTTGTAAAGTGGAAGTTTTATGGAATATTGTGGGTTTCGAGAGGCTGGCGGACGTAGCAAAGGATGAAATTTTGCTCACGATTGGAATGTTTTTCGGAGAACGTGTTCCAGGCTGTTGTGTTGCAGGGGAGTACATTGAACGTTTTAAGGATTCCGTAACGTAGGAAAATTGCAAACGGGTTGAATCATCTTCTAAGATCGAAATAATATTCTTGCGGGGAAACGAGAATCCTTTATAAAGGAAGGTTTGTCGAGAAATTCCTGCCATATTGCCAGGGAGAAATTCATCTTTTCTAGGGGATGAAACGACTCTGTGCTTCTGGTTATTGTGTTGTTACAACACGGATGTTTACTTTTTAAGTGGCGGCTTATTCATGAGCTCATCTATGGGATGTTCAACCGGTTTATCGTTCGGAGAGATTGCAATTAATATCGTTTATTCATCCATTAGTAGTCCTAGATTATTCTATTCTTGATCTATTTTGATCTTTCTCGGTTTTTAATAACGTGTACATACGTAATAAAAAGAATATCAAAAATGAACAATTAGGTCAATTAATTAGAATTCTACGTTAATGCATACGTGGAATGTATGTAACTTCCATTACGAATAATGGTCGAGATAGAGAAATTTTTCACGTTTCCAGAGGTACAAAGAAATGTACGTGATACTCGTTTATAACAGGTTCTGTGCGATGAACATACGTATTTAATATATTATGCAACACGTACTCGTTGTTAGCAAGTTTTACGACGCGCGTGTTTAATAATATTTTTAAAAAGATCTCGCGCGTGCATCCGTTAGATTAAAACCGATTTGCGTTTTCCTGGCTTGAATTTTACTTGAAGAGTATTCACGTACGAACGACTGTTGATTAATTATAACACATCGCGTTAAACACAAACATAGAAATTGCACAGACAGAATAGCAATCAAAACTTTTCCTCGTTCCTCTGTTCGACGTTTCTTAATTATCTTAATTATCTTAATTATTACTATCTTACTATCTTAATTATTTATTATTAAAAATCTCGAATTGTCGAATCTCTCCGAAACGTTATTAATATTTATCGGTAAATTGACAGCACGATCTAAATATAAAATACATATTAATTCTACAGCGAACATCATAATCGAAACGTTCCCCTCAATTTTCCTTTTTAACTTTCTAAAGTAACGCGCTGCTACTCCAACTCCCAAATTTCCACGGAAACCCATCTGACAACCTTCGAATACGAACATAACCGTAAATACAGCCTCGGTTTCCCAAAGCAATGCCACTCAACGGCTCTCGAGTCCTCTCAATACTGAATTCGTGTCAGGTATGTGTATATGCACAGGAAACAAGAACATTGTAAGACTGGCTTAATGAAGTGCAAGCGGCAGAAATTGCGAGGCAAGGCAGTGGTTGGGAAGATCGGGCGGTAGAAAACTGCAGTGCCGTATATCGCGCTTGTCGAGGGCGTAATTAACGAGCGTCACGTCGAAATTACGCCTCAGTGCCGAGAAACGAGCCGTGCACTTTTCAAGGGATGGAACGAAGTCTCGTACTAATTTAGCCCGGCCTCGTTGAACGTATCATCGACGACCTTTGCGACGTTCGTTCGTCGGAGGAGAAGCAGCTACGAAGACGACGAAGTTCCTCCTTACTTAAATGGACGTGTCCGACGAAGGATCGGCGAGCTTTGCTGACAATTATTTTCTTACCAGGACCGCTTTTGGCAAACGGACCTTGATTACAAGCCGTCACGGCTACTCGTAATTATGTAACGACGACGACACACACGAGCGCTGTAACGAGTTTTCTCGTCGATTCGATGAAGGAAGATTCGCCGAGGAATCGCGTGGGTCGTCGAACACGCGAGTTGAATTTTAATGCACTTACATTGACTCGCCGGAGTGTTTGAACGTTTATTTTGGAGAAATTAGCGAAGATACATTCAACGTTTACCGAAATCAAATAGAAAAAGACAAATCGTTGATGTCAAATCTGAAGAATATAATTTTGTCTCAAAACTGCATCTCTATAAAATTCGGAAAATGTAAGTGTACCGTGTACGTTCTTCTCCATATTTATTTGCATAATCGAAAGTAACAGTGCTGATATTTGTTTCGTGCACGTGTCGAGAAAACTCGAAAGAAAAGATTTAGACTATCTTTCCTATTTCTTCGCTATCGGTGTTTAATTAAAAAAGAACGGCTGTTACAGAAGGTCGGAGACCAAGTGAATAGAGTTCAATTTCGTTTCATTTTCTCGAACGGCAGAAAAATCTTCTTAACGATGATTCGCTGGCAAATAGCTAGCAGAAACTTTTCTAGCACGAGCGAGCTGTGATTCCCCCCCCCCCTCTCTCTTTCTCTCTCTCTCTCTCTCTCTCTCTCTCTCTCTCTCTCTCAGGGGACGAGAGTCCTTGCTCGTGTTTCTGTCGGGTTTAAGGTCAGCCGGGGAACGCCATTTTTCCGCGACAGAGCGGCGGACGTAAGAGGATTAAGCCAGTTTTCTTGCCTGCGGATTTGCCGCGTCGCACAGATGCTGCTGTTCGCCATTTTCACTCCACTGTCGGCCATTTCGCAAAGAACGATCCTCTATGCAATTAATGGCAGATTTACGTACCCTTTGTTATATATTCGGAATTTCCAACCTTTTGATTAATATCGACCCTTTTTGTTCTTTAGCCAGCAGATGGAAACTCTTGCTTATACAAAAATTTCTAATCGGACAACGAGTTCTTAGCGTATGAATCTTTCGATTCAAGACTCATTAGTGCGCGAATGAGTTTCAATTCTTCGAGAGTTGTTATTCGTCGCTAGCGCAGATTCGTATCTTTCCATGAAACATGCTACGTATAGAATCGCCATTAATATCATAGACGACGAGACAGTACCATTTTGAACGAAACAAACCTGGTTTCGCTGATAGAAGCACGAATTGCTTAACACATTAACGTACGTTTTATCCGGGTTATGCGTAGACGAGTAAAACTTAATTTGTATCGTACAAATCTGAAAACGTCAAACTTATTTTGACGTTTATAGATCAAAGTGTCGTTCCAACCCAATCCAAGTTCCTACGAAATCAATCACGGTTATTGTTCTCACGTAAAGATTCCCAAACAAGCGAACAAACAGCAGCGCTTTCGTATCGGAAAAGAGTTTGCCCGAACGAAAATTACATCATTCCGGTTCATAGTTTGCAGTTATAACCGGCAGAGCACGTGTACCAGAAGCGAATTAGACAATTTTCCGCGCGATTAATTCCGACAGGCAACTAACTCCGCACGATCGCCATTGAAAACGCGTTCTCTATCTGAGAATCGAGATTGAAAGTACGCTGTCTGATCTAATATTAATCATTCTTTGGGCAGCGTTTCTCGCGTTTCTCTGTCAAAATCACGTGCCCCTTTTGTTCCATCCGAGTCAAAAGGTATTAGATTAATATCGCGGCCCGCGCAAGCTCGATATTTAACCTGACGATGGAGGGGCGAGTTCTTTGAGCTCCTTTCCGTACCAGGCAGCGAATTAAGCGGATGAAGATTAAAAATTAAGGAAGCGGAGTTAGATCTCCCGTTCCCTGCAAGATGAAAACTTCTTCCACGTACCTCGATCCCGACTTTCGTTCGCGAATTCTCGCGGAAACTATTTTCACCGACCACCCGTGCAATGTGCATGGCTACGAGGATAGAGTTAATTAGAGAACTATAGAGGTTCAGACAAGTACTCACAATATGGGGTATGCGGTGTGGCGTCTTGGCGTGGTAGGTCAACCTGAAATGACAAGAATACGATTTCGTTATCTCGATGTTTCGCTGGTTGCATCTATTGTTCCATTTATGAATTGTTTCGCGTGTATCACGATGCTGTTGTGGCTTGTATTAAATCGATTATTAAGTGGAATATTTATAAAGGATAAATATTCTTGTATTAAAATTTAATTACGAACGTTTGTGCATTACGAATATTAGTTATTCTGGTCGAAATATGATCACGGATATCTGTGAAATATGAATATTATTTGCGCGTAAGATATCCTCCGTATAACGTTACAAAATGATTTGTTTTCTCCTTTCTTCCTCGTCTTTCTCCAGTTCTGTTTTGTACAGTTAGAAAATGGTTTCTTTTCCGTATCACGTACACGCTGTCCGTTTAATGTTGTTTTATAAAATAGCTTTTAAGATATCCTTTAAAAGCAAGTAAATACTCGTGTAACATAAAACAACTTATTATACCTAGACAGCATACCCAAATGGAGCATACCTCCTTGTTAAAATTCCTTATACTTTCTCCTTAAACTAGACCATAAACCCTAGTTGGCGCCACTCTTCATTCTCCATGGAAACAGCTAATTACTCGTTATTCGCATCCGCAGTTAATCACATCGCCAACAATTTTTCACCTATACCACAGATTTTTCTCGTGATTCGTGCAAGCCGAATATTCGCAGGAAGCTGTTTTAAATTTCCTCGTCCACTCGAAAATATTCTCTTAATCCCGCGTGACCAGATAAACGAAAATGGTACAGAATTGTATCATTCGTTTCGCAAAATCTTCTCGTAAATCGTATACGATCGTTATATTCGTAAAAGAACCATACGAAATTCGCGTTACAAAATTGTCATTGCTCATCGCACGAAATTCTCGTCTAATTCCACGCGTCTTCGACTCGAAAATCTTCGATTCTGCGAAATTCACTCGGAGGGGACTACGTTCGTCGAAGGGCTCTTGCTACCGCAGCATTTCTGGCGATTCGATTTCCAACGAAGGCGTCACTCACTCGTTTCGCCAATCAATTCCGATGATCCTTCTCTGTATTCAAAGCCGACGCGCGATCTCTCGCGCTCGGGAGAAGAGAAGACCGTGGTACCCGAGGGAATAACGATCCTCACGGGTGTAGTTTCGATCGTTTCAATTCTGGTCGCGTCGTATCGGAGAATCACCCTCCCTGAAACGAAAATTTCCATGGAACGTTGGAGGGGGCCGTGTGTCCGACGACGCGACGTGGCGAGGCATCGCGAAATTTTCGGCCGCGCCGGAAGAGCGGTCCGATTTAAAATGGAAATCGAGACCCCGTTCGCGAAACCTCTGGCTGAGGGGAAAAATAAACGATGGCCCGGGCGTAAATTATGGAACGAGGGGGAGGGAGGGTCAGAGACGACGGCAATTTCGTGAATCGACGGACCAAACGTTGTTTCGAACGCTGATCGATATTTAAAGGGGTTATCGAACGCGGTGCCCCGATTGATCGCCGTGATCGTGCACGGTACAGTGGATCTCGTTTTCGCGTTTAATCCCACGGCTTTGGGCATTCGGACACGCTTCGAATTCCCTGTCCTCTACCCTTTTCATTCTCCTATTCTTTTACAGCTTTGGTGCGGTTATAAAGTGAATTTCGTGCAATCGTATTTCCGTAATTTCGGCGGCAAGATCTCTGGACGTTCGTGGAAGGACGATAATTGGTTGGGACGTAACGAAAATCGAAAAGCGAATCAACATTTACGTCGTTCATCTTGCAGCCTGTAGACGAGAAAGGTCGTGGTGCTATTTCGAGAATCAAGTTAGAGAAGGACTCGAGTTATTACGTTAAATCTGGCTTGTAAAGCAAAGTTCCTAATCTTAGGAAAATTGTCCTCGCAGTTCTCTGTTAGCTTACAACGAACTTCTCCAAGCCATAATCAGCCTTATTTTATAAGCAACCCCTTTAAGATCTTCGAACAAATTTATCCATCTTAAATTAAACGAAAGACGAAGAATAATCCAAAGAAGCTTAATTCCAGAAACTCGTCGCGAGAAATTTCATTTTCACAGCCATTGTCCGTTCGTTGCAAGCAATTGTATTTTCACAAGCATCGTCCATCATCGACTAAATCACGATTGAACATTATTTTTCCAGAAAGAAACTATTTATATCGCAGAATGGAGTCGTTCGACCACTTGGCAAATTGCACACGTAAATTCTGCGAATTTCGGGCCATCGCTCCTGCTGGAGGTTAATTGTGGCGTGGTTGGAACGGACGAGAGAGGAAGACACCGAATCAAAATTGAAAAAATCCGCGTCGTTTTCGCCGTAGAAATTAATCGCATCGACTCGTACCAGCTAATCCAATGACCGTACTCTTAGTCGGGGAACCGCTGTCGACTCGAATTTCTAAAACTAAACCCGGCTTCTCGTGGTCAGAGAATTACGTCGAAAATTTCACGTTGGCCACCAAGGTGGGATTTATTTTCTGGACATCGAATTACTTCGTCATTGTCAAGTAACGCGTTTGCGTGGATAAACGGTGAAAATTCGAAGGGTTGCTTGGTGGAGTTTTATATAGTGGATGCTTTTTTGGGGGAAGCGGCAGTGGAAAAATAGCGACGCGCGAATGAAGATATATGTAGCACTTTTAGGGATAAAAGTTGGCGAATATGTCTTTGGAGATGGGAAATGTGTTGGGCTGAAGGGCAGAGCGAGCTAGATGGTTTTTCGGGCTATGAAAACGTGTTTGAGTTGGGTAATTTATGGCGAGAAGGTAATAATGGTAGAAATTATGCTTTTTCTACTACCCTGCGGTATTTCTTGCATCGTGTACAATATTTCCGTTGATGATTTAACGCGATATTATAATATTCGAAGATGATACGTGGACACTTTTTAAGATATTACTCATTCTTTTCATAGAAGGAGGAGAAAAAGCAACATTGCATTTTTGAAAAAGACGAGCATGTGTAGGTGCAACGAGTGTATTTTCTAGTCAAATAGTTGAACCATGATCGTCGCCTAATTCAAACGTAGCTGATATTAAAAGAAAAGAAAGAAACCAAGACTAAAGAACTCGCGATGTGACTTACTCACTGCGCCAACTTTTCTCGTAGGCGTGCTTTTCAAGAAGCACTTCGATCGCGTTGTTCGTTACAATCTCGTGCAAATTTTCCAAATAATATTTGCTTAACCCAGTTGTCCGTGTATTTTCTCCGTCGAGATTTATCTAAAGTATTTATCGACTTCCTTAATATCTCAAACACTTTCCGCACGCAGAAAGAAAGCTTAAAAAAGCACGTAGAAAGAAACGGAAATGACATTTCCAAGCTTGGCTGCACAAAAGGTGGGAAAGAACAGGCGTGAAATTGAATTTCGTGATCGCGAGGTAACACAGTGAAAACTTAAACAAACGGGTGGGAGGGTGAGAAAAACGAGTTAACACCCGACATTAATCGGATCCATCACGCTCAAACAAATTACTCCCATTCTATTATACAGTTCCGTCGCGATCAGCGAGCTCGATTGAACAGCGTTAAATCGAATTGACGGAAAGGTTCCCTGAAAAATTCACCTTCCCACGTGAGAAAAAAAAAAAAAAAAAGAAAAAAAAGGAAAAGAAAAAACGAACAAAATATCGATCGTTACGAGACGAAGGAAGAAGCGAGGAGGAACGACGTCGATCGAAGGAATCGAGGACGGTCGAACGATAGATCGTACGATTCGTATCCTTTTCGAGCGAGACGATCGTTCGTGTTCCTTTTTAGGAAGACGACGTAAAAATCCATGTTCCTGCAAACATGGCTCGAATTACTCGACCGGTCGATCAATGCGATTCCGAATAAGTCGTTTCACGTACTTGCTACTCTTGTTTCGTTTTCAGTTTCGTTAATCGGGTTGCCGGGAGTTCGCCGTCCCTCGTGGAAAAAACATGGCAAAGATCGAAGGATTGATCATCGAGGCAATTCGATAGGCAGTTTCAGTCGCATTGTGTATTTCGTTTGGGACGTAATTAAAACACAGAAGGGTTCCGATCATCGAAGTAAAATTCAGCGAGAAATATCAGAATGCTCAAAAGATTCCGCTCTGTTACGATCTTCGAATTTTTATCCAGTCTTGCTGTTGCTTCGATCAATGAAACGATTTTTAGCGAAGCTGCAGCACAAGTTTCGAACGAGAAATCGCAAATATCGAAACCGGTTCTTTCGTGTTCTCCTGAAAAAGTTGATATTTGCCTGTAAAATAACCCGAGGAACGTAGCAGGGGAATCCTACAAATCTCTTTCGCCTCCGTAATTGTAATTTCTTCAATCCTCTGATCAACAAATTTCCTATTCAAATTCCCAATTAAACTGCCGAAAGTTCTTCACCTCAATTAAAACGCCTAACACCTACATCGGAGATGTTGGATCGAAGCGCGATAGCTCAGCACCGATTGCTCCACGCGGAACAATTTCCAACCCGGAGGCGGAAACACGATTGCCGGTCGCGAAGCTAAGCCCACCAACTATAAAGCAATTACTTTTACTCCCTTTCGTAATCGATTGCTTAGCTAGCGGCTACTACGTGACCTGTATCGTCTCGTGTGCACATACCGAGTCGGCGTTGGCGATTCTGTCTCACGTTCCCCTCGTATTTCTGTATCGCTTACGAGCCGCCTTTCGTCTTATCGAATTCCCAGCGCGACTCTAGCCGACTACTTCCGTCCGATAATAAAATCCAGAACTAATATCCGCGAAGGCGGCGTCCAATGGTCCTCCAGAGTGCATCGGTCTTATTGTTGCACGTGACAGTGGACGCGTGAGTATTTTGTTCTTCGACGACAGGGTGGAAATCGCAGTATTTATTGTACTCGTGTAATTGCGAACTGTCTTTGGTGAATGGGGAACTGGACTTTGTCAGACAACGAGATTGGTCATAAGATATACAACCGATCAACTGCGCAAATTGAAAATTACAGAAAAGAGATGATACGAACACTGTTTTCTTTTTTTTTTTTTTTTCAATTTACCCTAGAGCGTAGCGTTACTCGTGTCACCTTACGACGAATAAATTTATCTATGAAACTATTGATTTGTGTAACGAAATCAGGGAATTAATTGAAAGCGAAGTTTATCGGTTTGGCCTCCGAGAGGTCGATTAGAATAACCTATACGAGAAAACTCCAGAAAATCTATCTTATTTCTACCTTAGTATTATTAGAAGTAATATAATGTAAATATTAGAAGTAAAAGAAGCTACGGGTTTATGGCAACAGAGAAATATACCTATAGTCTACGTGAAATAAGAGATCGTTGATCCAAAGTAAACTAGGCAATATGCATTGAGAATGACGCGAGCTGGCGAGGTGCTCGGGGAAGAGGAAGGGACGAAGGTGTCCATCACGGACGCATCTGCGATTCGAAGTAATTAGCGGGCAAGATTGAAGCTGTTTCCTAGAGACACGCAGATACTGCCGTGCGTGGTAATGGATCTGTGAGCCGCGCTTGTTGCGGCTAATGGTGTCTGGTCTCGAAACTTCGCGAAACGACAGCGCTCGACGCGCGGTTAACAACTTCACAGGGAACACGAATGAGGTCTTGACAATTGTTTGCGAGCAGGAAGGGAAATCGAGTTAGAATCGCGATCGATGTTACGTACCAATTTGCGGAGAAGCGGAAAAATGTTGATTAGCTTGCAAAGCTTCTCATTGCTCGATCAGATACGCGAATGGCGGCGAACGATCCGCGACATTGTCGCAGGGTTTTATATCGAATAGAAAATGTTCGTTGTTCCTCGATTTTACGCGTTACATCAACGTCGAAATTTTATTCGACTTCCGCAACTCCTTTTGACATTTTATTGAACATTTATTGTGGGAAACACAGTTGCTCGCGAAAATATTCGAACGATTATAGAACCCTTTTATGAATGTATTATTCTCCTTACGCGAGACGTTTGTAAATTTTATTAGCGCTATAACGAGGCTCGACTATATCACGATGATATATTGGTAAAGATTGAAAGAAATCTAAAAGCGCACATAGAAGGTACGATTTTCTTGATACAAATATATCTTTGATAGAACGATGTTTAAAATTTGTCTGATATTCCTAACTACATCTACGAAGGTATTTGTACTAGCATCTCTATGATCAATCATATCCTTTTCTTATCCACATACGTACTGTCGGAACACTTCATCGCCTTTAAATCAAACCCCGTTCTCAGAGGCACAAAACTTTCGCGACGCCGTCGAAATAAAACGTGAAACGTGAATGCCTCGATTCACTCTGACGCTCCGTCACAAGCGTTGAATTATTCCCGCGCTCAGAGCCGGAGAACGTTTCCGATTCCGCGGATGAATTTTTCAGTGTGTCGACCGCAGACTTTATCCGCTGTACGTGGCGTATCGTCGTTTTGCTCGGTTCATATACGCGGCGCCATTATCCCAGACAACTGTAGTTCGTGTATCCATTACCGCGTACATGACCATCCGTATATCGGTTCAGCGATGTAATTACAGACGCAGCAGGTTGCATCGTGGCCCGGTGTACATTCTTCCGACAACAACGTTTTTATCGAGACGAACTAGATATTTTTAAATTTCCCGCCATTCGAATCGAACAGGAAAATCATTTGGAAGAACGTGGAATTTATTCGCTGTAAATAAACGCGCCTGCATAATCACTGAATAGTCTATCGCAATGTTTGATAAATGAAATCGCGCGATATTGGAAGTGAACATTTCCCTGTAATAGAGAAAATCTCATTACGCGTTACAAAATCGTTTCAACGAAATTTTATTTTTGGCTGTTATACCCATTATATTACGTTTCATCTGCGATACGGCAGGCACAAAGTAATATATTCATTACAACAATATCGAACCGGAGTACTGTGTACCGTCGAAATTACCTCGACTATGGAATCGATATCGTTGGAATCCGTACCATCAATCACTAATTTTTGCAAACAACGAAACTATTTTTTCGTAAGCCAGCCTATATTTCTACCTCACATTCCTATCACATAACAATCGTCCGAATTGTTTCACCTTTCGCCATTCCATATACCTCGATTCTTCGACTATGGATCAAATATTTGCGCTCGATTCAAATATCGAAAATTTGATGCTGCGTTACAAAAAATAAAAAAAAGAAAAATAAAAAAAAAGAAAGGGAAAACAAAAAATCCCGATTCTACTCTTCATTGTAAATTGGCTTTCCAACGATCCTGTTTAACTCTGCTCTGACTGGTACAAGGCCCAAGTCCATTGTTACGTTCGTGCAGACGTCCGTGTACGCGATAATGGATACGCGTGCCGTGAATGTCCTGGTTAATGGCGGCACGGATTATCGTGCAACAGCCATTCGGTTCGCTGTGTCGCAGTACATGATGAAAGAAGGTTCAAGGGAACAGGGAAATGTAATTTTCATCGTGATCGCTATGTTACGCTACCGTCGGTGTTATATCACCGGCTTGCTAGAAAAGTGATATGACCAAGGAGGGTATTTTTCCTTTTTTTTTCTTTTTTTTTTTGAAAATCAATTCGAAATACAATAGAACACTGGAGTAGAAAATTACTAATTGTTGTATCATTTCGCAATGAAGAGGCTTTTCTTTCCTCCACGAGGAGAGTCTTTTATAGTCGATCTCCCTATATTACCTTGAAATTAATGACATTTTCAATGTGTCATTTTTCTTTCAAACCAAGATAGCTAGTGGTTATTATTAGGAACTCAAAAAATTCTAGGTTAACCTGTTCGCTTTTGAAGCAAAGTCGAGGGTGGATCTATTAATCAAAAGGTAACACGGAATAGGTTGAACGAAGATCGAGGAGTTTGAATCGTGATATATTGAGTTCGGGATGGATACGCGCACTCTTGGGAGACGATTCAGTTCTAAATGAAGGTACGATTCTTTGAAGGAACGGGTGCTTAATTAGCGCTAACGAGTTTTATTGATCTTCGAGTAATAACGTAACCAGGTAATATTCTATAAGAATTAATATATTTAATCAACATAAGAAAATATAAGCGTAGTATATCTTAAGTACTGAAAGGTATAAGAAAATAATTTCCTATAAGTTTATAAGTGAGAACGAAAAATCAAACGGTCTGCGATGAGTACATTAAAAAACAGTACAAAAAAAGAAAAAAAGAAATCAAAGGAATAGCGACCGATGCTACAACATTTCATATCGACTTTTTCCCCGCTCCAATTTTTTACCAAATACAGTTTCGAACCAATATGACTTCCAAAGAATCGTTCGACGTTGAAGAATAGGATTTAACGCTTTTCGAAGGCATTTAAGATTAACCGATCGCTTCGATCCGGCTGCAGAGTCGCGATAATGATTCCTCGTTGCGGCGTGAAAGCCAATCGGCGGCCAACGGCGCAGAAACACGGCAAATGGCGATCGAACAACGCCCCGGATTCTAACGATTTCACCCTCTTTAAGATAGCTCTATTCCGCAAATCCTTGTCGGTAGCCGATTTTTTAGGTCGTCAAGGGAATAAGTCGAAGCTAATCTCAATATCTCGAAGAGAATCGCGGATAGAGGGGCAAAGGCAATAACAATGAAACTTCTCGAACGATTACGAGCGAGCAGGCACACCATTATCACTTCCGGCCGATCGAGTACGTTATCGAGACTTCGCGATCGCTGATCGAGCCTGAAATAAAGTGGAACCACCAACGATAAGGCCGAGGATGCTTCGTGCCGGCGTCTGTTGTCGTGCGAACACCGATTAATGATTAAAAGAAGCTCTGAACGATGACACGAATCTTCCCGAATCGAGGGATGTACGTGTGATTGGGGAGATTTTTCAATGATTCGTTGATTTTATAGTTTGGTTGCTTGGAAACTCTTTTAACTTCTTTCTATACATCGGTGCCTCTTCGGGTTTCTTCGCGCGGCAGTTTTTTAACGTTGATCGTTTGGAAATCGAGGCTTCTCGATTTGGATTGCTTGAAAGTCGATGTTTTCTAATTTGGATCGTTTGAAATTCGTACAGTGCAATTTCGATCGCTTTGAAACCGATGCCTCTCAATTTGTATCGTTTGAAAACGAATGCTGTCCGATTTGAATCGCTTAAAAAGTTAATCTCCGAGAACAGTAACTGCGAAAATTGAATTTTCTCAGAAATTCATGGCCACAAATTCGATTTCCCCCAAAATCTTCTCCTCTTGTTGCAACTAAATTCCACTAGAAATCGTCACAACCCGATTTTGGGAACCGCTATTTGCACGCTCTGTCCAAACACGCCAACTCGCGACCACGAAGAAACATGCTCAATCTGTAAAGATTAACGACATGCCTTTCAATTATCGGTTCCTCGATTTATTTTCTATCCGTCCGAAACGTGGTTTTCGTTCGTTCGTTGGTCGAATTATTCGACTAACTGGAATCTGAGTATATCGATGCAGACTCGGTGAGACTCGGTTATTCACAGAAACAGGCATCTATGCATCCCTGAACCGGGATTTCCAAATGGAATTCCTGTCGCGCGAAATTTCGCGCTGATTGGTACGCACCAAAGGGAATAATAAACGGAGACGCATGCAATTTCGCGTGACGAAGACAAGACGGTAAATAATGCAGCAACTAGCTAACAAGGTACAAGATAACATAGCTTGTACGTTGTTTAATTCATCGATCCGACCTGATAATTTTTTAGGAATCACTATTAGTCCGTTGATTCATTGTTGGTAAGCGTAAACATATAAAGGCGCAGGTAGAAGAACGGATACGAATGAAATAGTACATAAAATTCAAAGAATCGAATCGAACGTGGCAATCAAAAATTTTGGTATTCATAATATCATTCGAAACGAAAATTGTCAAAAAAGAAAAAAAAAGAAGTAATAACAGATCGATCTTTAATGTTTAATCTTTGAAATAAAACGTCACGTATTTTTTCGTATCGCATGAAAACGTGTGTTGGAAAAAATGCAGCCATCTGCAACGCGATACATGTACATGTATGAATCCTAGCTTTCATCATTTTTCCCCAAACTTTTTCAATTTTTCATCTTTGTTACGTGCGAGAGCTTTGATCGAGGTTCGAGCTTCCTTCACGAATACATATAGATATTACACGATCGCATCGAATTGTTAAATCTCCATTTGGAAGCCGATCCAAGTGTTTTCTATCGCGGTGGAAGTCGTTCCAAGGGGTATATAGTGACCCACATTCGTACTACCGGCTCTAATTCGTACGCGGATTCACGATACGAGGTCGCTATAGCGTAAGCATCGTCCCAACCAATCAGACTTCCCACCATCCTTGTTTTAGGGAAACATGCAAATTCCACGTGCTATCGCGATCTTGCATCCTCGTCGCGTCCAACAGCTGCCAATTTCCTTTCTTGTAGCGTGCAAAACTGCTCGCGTGCCTTCTATATGCTATCGCATCTGCCGTTCGAATCTCTTCGCCGACTTTGTCCCTCATTAAGGGAACCTCGCTCGACCTTGCACCACGGCGAAAACTAGCAATTTAAACAGAGACTACTTGTTCCTTCGTTTCTAGTCATTAAATCGCTGACAAATCGCGACCGAATCTGTTGGTCTTCGCGATTCACTTCTTACGGGCCTTGCTTCCTACGGGTTGGTAGTTTATCTTATTCGACGTAGTCTCTCGACGTATATCGATTCTACTCCGGGGGACGATAAAATTCAATCGTTAGCAAATATTTGACAAGTTACTTAATATGACGATATAAAGACACTTTTATCATCAAGAATTCAGAGTATCAGGATCAGCGTTAATCGTAGTCTAACTTATACTTCATATTACAGTATATTATACAGTTATTATTGTGAGAAAGCCAATGGTGCAAAAAATTGTTCTATCCGACTCTCCATCAACCTAATCCAAACTCGTATTATGGCGTATCAAGAAACTTTAAAAATTGTAGAAAATCCAATGAAAAAAAAAATCAAAAACTCGGATTCGCCAGAACCAGGCCAAAGTCAAATTATACTATCAAGAATACAAGAATGCAAAGAAATTGCTTGAAACTTAAACAATTGCGAAAGGAAGAGAGGCGTAAAAAACCAATTTGTCAAGTTGGACCATCGAGTTAATCCGAACTTAAAACAAAATGTCAAATTTTCTCATCCATTTGCCCTTCTTTGCTCAAGACAGTCTTCGTCAAATATCGCTCAAGCAATCAGCAGCGCTTCCTATCATCCACGTATCCGATTCCAACAGGTTCATCGCACTTCATAATCAATCCTCCCCGGTTTCTTCATAACGCTCCTGTGCCTACGTGAACAGGTTTCACAATCAGCAAGTGGAAAGTTGTCCCGCAAAAGGAAGAGATGGCGGAAACCGTGAAACCTGTCTTATAACTGGGTTATACAGCCGGCGCTTATTCGCGAATGTAGGTCGACCGGTCGAATTTACGACAGAACACGCATATGTCCTGGCGATACTCGTGTGAGATAGCCGAACATTCACAATTAACGCGAATTTGTCCAGAACCGACAACAAGGTTTCTGTCAACGTTCTATAATTAACGAAGAAACTGCTAGAATAATTTTCTTTTGAAATCTCTTCTTGTTCATCAATTCTTGTTCATTTAGTATCGCACGAAGATAAAAGTAAAGCTGATCACCAGGAGACTACGGTATTCTTCCGAAAAGACTAAAAATTATATTTTACTATTCACTTTTCGACTCAGTTATCTGCCTAGTGTGAATCTTGTCATTCTTGTTGTAAACGATAGTTGATCTTGTAGTCTGTTACGACTCTCGCCTAATCTTTCCTCTTCGCTTTGTAAATATCCCAAACACATTCTCAAGAGTCTTGTTCCCTGCTATTATTCTCTGTTATTCCTCCGATGTCAGCCAGTTATCGACAATTCGATTACTATACTGCTCGTTAGACTCCACCTGAAATATGCATCTCCCATATGGTCTCCTTGTCTTACGAAACACATGTTGCTTCTCAAAAGAGTACAACATAGATTTCTTCGCTTCGCGCCATGATTATTCACCGATAATGTCATTACTGAATCTGACGTCTCTAGAGGAACGTGGATCTGTCGCTGATCTTCATTTGCTACATAAAATGGTCATACGAACAGTTTGTATATCTCTGTATTGATCCACTCTAACGCACCATATAGACCTTTGAGTAAATCGTTACAATTTCAATGTCACGCTTACAAGTCTAAATATTTCCACCGAGACTCCCCAAATTCCTATTTCCTCTCTAGCTAGCGGTTTTCCGGATCGCGTAAATCTCATGTCCGCCAGTAACGTGTTATTCAAGCGAGCGACCCACGATGCGTTATCTTTATCTTAAACTTGCCGTACAACTATGCTTCCTCATTTATATTTTCCGAAAGCTCATTTTTTCCTTCACGCGTGTGTACCCGGTAGCTACCTGTCGTTGTAAATGTACGTATGTGTCGTAATGGACGCGTCCACGTGTACGAACAATTTAATTAGAAAACAGAAAATCCGTTTTGATAGAAGAAATCGTGTTCCTCGAACGATATTTTAACGAACCGCGAAAGCGAGTTTACTGGACGTAGAGACTAGGATTTATTCCGAGCCGTTTAATGACTCGATGAGAAGCAAGTTTGCCCATTTTCTCGAACGATAGTCTGCGTTCGCTGGCCAGTTCGTAACCAGCGATGTCTCGATGAATTTCGCGCGTTACGAACTTTATTTCGATCTGCCTGATTCCACGGAACTCGTTCAGCGATCGCGTACGAATTAAATTTGCCCGGCTCCGCGAGGAAAATTTTCCGACTGATCACGCTCTTCGATGATTACCGACCGGAAGCTCGTGAAACTTTCCATCGTGAGATTTCTGCACGTCCCTCGAGACAATCCAAGAGTTCCGCGATTTTCTCCCCATTTTTTCGTGATCGCGTAACGTTAAGCGAAGCGCAGGAGCGAGATCGAGGATGTTGATCTTTCGACTGGAAGTTTCAGGTAGATGGATTGAGAAGTTTGTGGAATTGGTAATGATTATTGGCTAGAGGAAGCGAATTAAACGTCTGCCAACTTCGCGCATACTTCGCAATGTTACTGACCTTTAATCCCTTAACGCACGAATTTTGTCTTTGCTTTCTTGCTAAACAGGATTAAATGTTTCTTCGTAATAAAAGCTAAGCGAGAACGAAAGCGAGCGTCGTATTATTTAACGCGATATAATGGCATCAAGTATCGTAACTTGGATCGTAACATGGAGAGATCAATGGCTGAAATAATCAGTTAAATTAAAGGCAACCTAAATTGACGTGTATTAAATGATGGGACGAGATGAAGGACGATTGAAACGAAATTAAAGGTTAAAGGGAAGACGATAAGAAGGTTTCGGAAAGTGAAAATGAATCGAGAGAAGCTCAAATACGCGCGATGAATGTTGCATAGTGAATATTACAAATAGGATTTCAGGGATTTACTCGAACGTATCACAGAGTTCAAAGATGTTTGAAGCTGTATTGAAACGGACAAGTTTCTGCAAATAGTATTCAACTGTATTCGACAATGTTGACAACGCACGCTAAAGCTTTACGATGCGACGATAGCCAATGTAGCAAACAGCCTGCGTAAACCTTTTAAAGTTGTACGACTGGATCTCCTATCGCTTTGTTACGATATTAAACAACGTTGCAAATCGTTTCACGATATTCTCAACTTTTGCAACGATGTCATAAAGCGTCCTTTAGCTGTGTAAAGCTCCGGTAGACGTTACGTAATATCGTCCCGCTATCTCGCAACGTTTCCTGATCCTGGTAACAACGTTCGATATTATTACCTCACTGATACTCTTTTTCCAGTTAGCTCACTCCATAGAAGCTTGGAAATAATTAATCGCTAATGGTACTAGAGACGCGATTGACGCCGAGGAAGTCAACGGTGGCGGAAGAAGGCGAGATATTCCTCGGGTAGAAACTTTGTTCGCGAGATTCTTCGTTTTATACGGAGGCACACGATCCTCGAGGAGACCGATTAATGCAAGCAGTCGAGGAAAAATTTCATTTATCCGGCGAATATTCGACGTTCGAGGACTTCCGTTCCTCGAGCAAAGAAGCGTCGAAGCGCTCTGCCATCCTTGAAAGGGAAAAAGTGCGACGAGAAAGAGAAAGAGCAAAGGGACGAGATTTCCGTGGATAGAAATTTTTATTCCACGGAAGCTAGTCGAATGGAAATCGTTCCCTCTGGATGTCTTAATGGATTGCCATTTGTAAATTGTTAACGAGGGAGGCAGCAGCGCTCTCCGACTCGGAACGCGTTTTTCTGGGATAGCGAAAGGTTGGAAAGAAAAAGCGTAATTAATAATAACTATTGCTAATTCATCGTAGACTGCAAGGCTCTTTGGCGAAATTGCGCCCTGTAATTTCAGCTTGCTTCGACGGTAGTTTGTATTTTTTCAAGCGCGAGTACGACAAGTTGTTTGCGAATGAATTTCTTCGAGCCAAGAGTAGAGAAGCATTTGTCGTTTTTCAGTTGTGTTTGTTTAATACGTATTTGTGACTATTGAACGAGACAGATGATATTCAGGGAAATATTTCAAAATCAATTAGATTCGATAATTTACTAGAGCGTAATTATCATTGGATCGTTATATAATAGAGCGAAATAAATATAGCGTACAGTTCTGTACAGGTTTCTTCTAATTTATTGTAAAATATCGAGTCCTCTGTGAAATTGTTCGCTGCAATTAAAACTTCCCACTTTGGTAGAAAGCAATTATGTATCTTGTAAATATAAATTGCCATTAACAAAATTAATAATATCCTCCTGAATACATCTACGCCATATTTCATTCCTCTGCATTCTCATATTTAACTCACCGTCGATTACGCAGCCCCATTGTACAAGGAAAAAGTTACGCAAATACAAGCGTTATCAGCATTGCTGGCATTACATCAAGATCGGACACGGTACCCATATTTTAATCCCATTTTCCATCGTCACGGTAGCGCGGCTAATGAAAAGGTAAACTCAAGCCGGCGCGGTTCGCCATTTTTCAAGCATACCGTTGTTGTAAAACCATGACTTAATACGCGGCGTGGCAATATGCGCCGGTTTATCTCGCTTTAACAGAGATATAATACGGCAACATCGTCGTTACGTTATCCTCTATTTACCAGGGCAAGGGAAAAATAAAAAAGGGAACAACAGCGAAAAAGGGAAGGAAAAGAGGAAGCGAGGCCGGAAGCGTGCCTCGCTTTTCCGTAGCAACGAGATAAACGCGGACATCGCGCGTTAAATTATAATGTTACTGCTCGGAGCAAATTTCCACGGAGGGAGGAACGTCTAAATCACAATGAAATTTGTCCCTTTATCAGCAAACGTGCCGTAAAACTCAGTGTCGAGTCAGACGTGAACTACTTTCCATCGCATCAACGCGTCGTGAAACCGCTTTTCACCGTCGCGTCGTCGTCGTCGTGAAGACAATCGGCGAGAAAAAAACGAAAGACGAGCGCGAGAAGGGGATCGATGGAACGTCGAATATGCCCTTCGAGCGAGCCAGGTAACCTTTTCCAGCGACGTCGACGTTTCGCCACTACTTTTTTTCCTGCTGAAGTTGAAAGACGCGGGGGATCCTGCTTTCGGATGGTTTGGTGAAACGAACGAATAAGAAATTGGTGGCGGGAGGGATAAAGAATTTCTGATCGGTCTACGGTGTCTGTAATTAGGCTGAATAAATGCATGAGCCGCACACAGATGCTCGACGATGAAAGTTCGCGTCGTTTTAGCCAGGAAACAGTCGCCAACGACCAGAGGGGAGAAGGGAGAGAGAGAAATGAGCGAGATAGAAGGGGATGAAAGAATATCCGATGTTTCTGGGTCAGTCGCGAGCGTCGCTCGAGGATTTCCATCTAAATTTCAAAGCCCCGCACGTCCCTGAAATCCCTTTAATTAAATATTTGTCACGTCGCGCGTTGCTTGCCCGCGTGTCTTTTATGATTCCACGACGTTAAAACGCGCGAAATAATTGAGACCGCCTGGGTAACACGGGCCTCGCTAACTTGCAAACGCTGAAGTTGAAAACGGTACCAAAGCTTCCAGCCAGCTAGTTAGATTCGAGCTGTTTGAACGGGGAGGGGTGGTTTTGAAATTGTTCGACATTTACGAGCACTTCGAAATATCACCGCGTATCCGGTTTCCTTCTCTACTTTCATATCAACCGGAAATTTAATAGTTTCTGTGGAGAGCTGAAATCGCTTTGATCTTGTTGATATATCGTCAGATCGAAAGATTCCAGACCGATGTACATTTCGCATCGTCGTCTTCCTTATGATTCTCCTCTTCCTTACCATTTCCTCTTTCAAACGATCAATGACCGTAAAAATGGTGCACAGCGTGAATGGCAGCTCCTGAAAGATTTCTATATTCCATTTAGTTTGAACGTGCAATTGTCTCACGGTCTTTAGCAACGATACAGATGTCGTTCGTTAAACAAACTACCCTTCGAATTTCAAATACGAATGTTTTTCTGTATCCCTAGTCCCTCGTCCATATTCTTAGAACACGCAAGAACGATAAACCAATTAAACGATTAAACGATGGGCAAAATTCGTTATTGAAAAACGTAGATTAAATCATTTATATATTGCTTTATACGTACACATATAGATTTCATACGAATACTGTTCTTATCATTATGTATTCGAAAGTACAGCAGATACGTCCAACTAAGAAATAATTCACGAAGAGCACAACCGTTCAATTCAATTTAAGATTTTTAATCTACATCGAACATAGAAAATAGGCGTCCTAAAACTTTCGAGCAGAAGTGAAAATTCGCTTAAAAGGACACTCGTCGAAAGCTTCAAATTCTTCCCCTATTCTTCTAAATCCACGAACGGTGCCTTTAAAAAACAATCCCTTCCACGCCTCATCAGCCGCGACAGTTCGCACCCTCATCCCCACGATTTCTCAAATCCTACCGATCCACGTCACCACGGAGGAAGTTGCTGTCGATAACAGTCGTAAAAAGGGCGCCGGCTCTATCTCTGGCTGGCTGGATATTCTTGTCCGTGGATTTCGGTTTCGATTCCACCGCGATTTCCGCATCCGCTTTGGCCAGCTGGGTGTGTGTAAACGCGGGACAAAAGGGAACCAGCGCTCGGTCGTGGAAACACATTTATCGAAGGCAATAAAGGCCGTGGCGACAGAAAACGACGCCACGGGGCGCGATTGCTCCACGTCGTTTCTCCACCCGTCCCTTTCCTCTGTCGGCTACTTTAACCCTGCTACAACATCCCTTCGCTGGACAATAATGAGGGAGAAGCCGTACAAACACGTCGCGCGGCGCACCATTGGCCGGCGAACCTCGCCAAATTGCACGACGATGTTCACGGTTTGTTAATTGTCCGTGAACAGAGTGCAAGTGAAACCCACTTGAGGTTGCTGGTGCTTTTTGAATAATGACCTGTCGCGATGCAGTTAACGATTGAAATCGATTTGTATACAATTGGATTTTTAGTGAATATCTTTTTGCACTGTTCACTTATCGTTTACTTATTTCATAGCTTCGTAGTAACTTTGTCAGGAAGTTTTTATAAAATTCGTATTATATTAAATTATTTATGCACTTCTTACCATTTATAGCTTTACCATCGCGTTTTCTTTTAATTTTTATGCAACTGACGTTTTCTTCTTGGACGATGAACGCGCTTCTCGCCATTTATTGTTATAAGTTTTATATAAGTTTTGAAATAGGAAGTTTTTTCTGGAAAGTTGTCGGAGAAGTGGAATTTTGCTAACTGATGTACTGTACTGCATGATATTGCGGATAATTCGCGTTCGCTACATCTGTTGCGATCTTCGACTATATGTGGCGACCAGTCAGTTTCAACCGATCGGTTGATACCGCTAACCCTGAACGCTGTTAACGTTCAGGCTGCAGGTAGAGTAACGACGAAGATAGATGTAATGTTTATTTGGTTTATTCACGCTATTTAGCTGCTCGCGAACAACATATAACTGTGCAACTATGCACTGGGAACACTGTGTTAAGAGTGAATGTAGGTTGCGTGTAGCGCGAGTGTGAACTATGTGAGAAGTGAATGAGAACTGTATGAGTCAAAGATTATATTGCAAGGCTGACTAGCTAAAAACTATTGGAAGACGCCCTTTCTTCCTTGGCCCTACCCTTGGTCCCGTCCAAGGGTGTTCTTCTCCCTATGGTGTCCGTGAGGTGAGGATCTATTCCTACCAATCTTGTGATTGATGAGCTTCGTGGGTGTACCTCCTCTGATATTACTGATTAATACCGGATGCTCTTCTTAGAGCGGACCCTTCGTGCACTTAGGGTGCCATGGCACCTCTTGACGAGGTCCGCATTGTGAAGACTTACAGCGGACCCGTCTAGCACTTAAGGTGTTAGTTAGCCTCTTGGCGGGGTCCTCATTGTAAAGTCTACAACTTGAGAGGTAGAAAATATCAACGTCCCTGGACAAGGCAATGTGCTGTTCGTTTAATAAAAGAATGACACGCGGAAATCCCGAACAACATTTATTATATCCCTAATATTTATATTTTGCAGGTATTTCAAATAAAGACAAAATTATGGTCACAATCATCTTAACAACGAAAATATGAAACGTCACAAGTCACACCTTGATAATGCTATAATCGTGTTTCGCATGATTAGCGAAAGAAAGTCGTTTAATGGCGCTATCGATCACGATAGAACGAACATTGTGCTGCAACGGTGGTACTAGCGAATTGGATTTGCGCTCGGAACGTCTAACAGAGGTAGCATTGCGGTTGCTCTGTATAATTAGTACTGGCAATTTCACGCAGTTTCAATTAGGGGGCTTCGTTAATTAAAAGTAATCAGCCGCGTAGTCGTCGAGTTCTAAGCGAGCTTTTCTACGTTTTCACGACACCCGATATACATGCCTGGCTGCGAAGCCACTCGACGAAAATCGAGGCTTTTCATTCCATTAAAACTGCGGTGTTTCGCCTGTTCTAGAGCTTGAAAATCAGTGGATTCGCATTGTGACCTGGGTGACGTTGCATTTAACTCCGTTCCGCTATGAGCAAGCGGTTTGTTTTCTTATTTGTTTGGTTAGAAACGAGTATACTGACATCCCGGCAGAGTTGGTTTTAAAATAGTCGTTACTACAGGCGATTCTTCGTTGTAAAGAAGATATTAACCTTTAACAGGTGTTATTAAATCATCCTTGGCAACTGGTTCCTTCGATTTATTTCTATTAAAAAAATTCATAACGTTAGTTCTAAACTAGTGGCAATTAAGAGCGATTCATTTTTACCGTGGACAGCTTGTTACGATCACTGAACATCGACAGTTGCTAATTGGATATTAAGCATCGTTCGAGAAAGGTAATTGTGACGAGAATCTTGAGAAATAAAATTCCAATTTGTTTCCCTCGAGGCAGCACGAGAATCTCATAACTCAGGAGAAAGAAGATCAAGGCGTAAAAGACAGGGTCATCAATAATTGATACCACGCCGGCTTCGATCAGTGGCGAATACGTTCCCAGTTCTTTTTACTCGTTTAAAGATCGTATCCACAAACTCTTCCGAAGTCGAGTTAATTTATAATTCATAGAACACGAACGAGTGTCTCATGAAGCTGAATAATTTACCTTCGAACGAGTTTCTCATCGTATTCCTCTGGTCTATCTGCTTTAAAAGGTACTCGTTTCCATGTTTAGACCGCAACTTCGCTAACTAGCCACGTTGATGAATTCGCGAGTGCAATCTTATCTCATTTTCCCTCACATATCCCTTGAATCGTCCGACGACAAAGCGCACTTCCCTCCCTGTCTCCCTTAAAAAATGGAAAAGAAAGAAATAAGGAAACACTCGCAACAAAAGGAGCAGCAGAAAAGACACAAAGAGAGGCTCGTCTCTTTCAAAAACTCTTTCTCTGAAAAAACTCCACGTTTACACGACAGGAAAAAATCGACGCACGGCTCCGTCCCTAAAGACAAAGACTGGGATCCCATTTAAGCGAAAGAATAATTCGTTTCGGCGACTGTCGAAAAACTCGCGCTTAGTCGGCCAGCCAAGTCGAGAGCGAATTAAAACCACCCCAGCCATTCAGGGACCAAGAAAATTACGCGGCTGTAGAACGTTCAGGGCCTTCGAGCACGTTCGACGTCCGCTGAAAAATATTTCACGGCAAACGACATCGTAAGGGCCAGGCTTGTTTCGTGGATCTAACGAGCCGTCGACCGGGAAGTCGACCAGGCTTAACGACGTCTGTCCGTGGGACAAGTTGCCGTGTAAAAACCGTGGAGAGCGTGAAAACGACGTTTTCGCTTCTGTGCCTAATGTCTGGAAAATTGTTAATGTATTGTGACGAGAAGAAAAGGTGGTAAAGAGGGTGGCGGGAGGGTGGTGGTTAAGAAGTTCTTGGCGCAATGATAGTAGGCGGATGATCGTAGATTTTGATAAATTTGTCGAGCAACTAGTGAGACTTTGGTCGTTGAACTTTCGTTTGATCGTGGAGAAAGTAGTATGAGAAGTTTCGGATTTTCTTCAGTTGTATAAACGTTTGAAAAGGTGGAAGAAGTTCTTGGAACTTGCGAAATGGTAATTGGAAGGATGATTGGGAAATTTGTTAAACAACTAGCGAGATCTTGGTTCGTTGAGATATCAGATTGATTGTGTCGGAGGCAATAAGAGCAGTTTCAAATCGTATTAAATTTGTAGAGGAAAAATATATTTTTTTTATAATACGTTAATGAAGAATTTGTTATCCCTAGGTAATAAAAGAAACATGTTGCGAGCAACATAATATAGAAATAATATTTTATTGTAGAAAAATTTCGAACGCCATTTATGAGCGGCTCTTAAAAAAAAAAAAAAACAACGATAAAAATAACAAACGAAAAAGTTACGCATATTGCAGGGGTGGAATATAACTACGACGCATCTGTACACCTACAGTACAAATATTTGTACATGTAAACAGGTAACCAGCTGGAAAGCATAAAACTATAAAAGTTCCTGCCAATACCTCTGCGCTTTTCCATTCCGTTCGTCGTACCAGCAATTTTCCAGAAAGCTTCGAGCGCGCGAATCGATAGATCCCTGGTTCGCTAGTATCTAACTGACTCCCATAAAACCGGCTACGTATCATGAATTCCGATCCGGCGTCGTAATTCCAAATCCACCCGTTAAAATCTGCAGTCGTTTCCGAAACGTGCCTCGCCAAGGAATGCTTATTACCCAATTTTATTGCGAAACCCGCGGTGAAATCGCGCGAAACGGATCCAATGCGCACTTTACCCCGTTTCCATCCCCGTTTCATCTCTCTTCGCTCCCACTTCTGCGAATATAGTAGAGCATTTCAAAAATTTCATGCCGAGCGATAAAACGGTCGTATCGTATCATTGTTCCATGTCTTCGATCGCAGATCGATTTTTTGTATTTGTGATATACAGGAAATACTTTGAGTTCGAGTTATCCAGTAACCCAATAGTTTGGCCTCGCTGCTTCGTTCTATCTTGACCGACAGTCTCAGTTGATAGTTTATTAGGGGAATAGTTTGTCAAAGTTTGCAGATAAATAGGAAGACATACTCCATTTATCAGACTGAAAACCAAGGTAGGATATATTTTAAGAGAATATTTCAAGTTGCTTTGGATTTACAGATTGGTTAATTTTAATTTGAATATACTTGAGCGGAGACTTGTTGCGCATTGAGGGAAACGAGAAGAAATTCTTTAATTTCGAAGGAAATTAAAAAGGAAGCTTTCTCTCTGCTTTAAAACTGTAACTCATCAAGTGCAGGGAAATAATAAATACGTAGTATAGAGGTAGAGAGAGTCGCTTTTTAGTATTTTTAGAAGGATTGGATGATGGTTAGATAGATCTCATCAGTTTCTATAAATATGATTTGTGACACAGATTGGTAATAAATTTGTGTGCTAGAAAAACGTTAAAACGGCGTTATAAGGATAACAGAAAGAGAGGTCTCGATGGTAATGGCGGTAGCGTGCCCAGCTACAATTACGAGTCTGCCTCAGTTCGATTCCCGCAGACAATAAATCTTTTTCTGACATTTCTACATCTAGTGCTTCTATCACCGAATCGACTTGCAAGATTTCCTTTCCAATCTTTGCAAAAAACTTTAGTTAAACAAAAAAACAAAAACTCCTTTAATATCAATTCTCCACTATTTTCATTTAAAAATGCTAAAAAAAAAAAAAACTCAAAAAGAATGTCAAGATATTTACAAATATATCTGCTATCGAAAGAATGCAAAAAATTCATAGATGTCCATCAAAGAGATAAGATCGAACGAGCAACGTGAAATTATTAGGTTCGTTACTAATGACCTAAAAAATTTCAAAAGTCGAGTCAAAAAGCGTCTCAAAACCCTTTCTCCGCGATTCCTTGAAGAAACGGAGGTTCAAAGAAAAATGTGTCGTAGTGAAAGGGACAAAAAAGAGGGTAGAATCGAAAGTCTGGTCGTTAGGCATGCAAAGGGGTGCGAGTGATAAACGGTTTTACGTTCGACGCGGTAATGGCCGAACTCCGCTCGACTAGTTCTTCCTGACCTACATCCACAGGAAGGGAGGTGTAACTGCGTTTCTTCCTGCAGAACGACTGGGAGTAATTGCTTCGAGTTGCTAAAAAAAGACGGGGTATGGTTCCTTACAAAAGGATAAATACGAAGGAATGGGAGAAAGGAACTATCGCGAGAGAAACACGACTGTTCTCTAAAACTTTCCCATGGAACTATCGAGATAACTTTGGTCTCTCAGACTCTTTATTCCCGTATCTCGAGGCCGATTATTCGATCGAAACTTTTCTGGGAGCAGATCGAACCAGAGGGGGCGGTTTCGCTAAAAATTTCACACGTTAAAGAATGTTCAGCCAAGTTGCACAGACTTTTATGTACATACATTATTGGTCAAAAGTTTACAAGCACCTATGACAAAAATAAAAATTCCCTGCTATTTGTTTGATTAATTCAAAATTGACAATGTAGAGATATTGACGATACAATTTTGTTTGTTTCAATAGATCCTTCGTTAAAAAATTGCCCAACGATATGGAATATTAAGATAACATTTTCTTTAAATGCTCGAGTTCGATGTGGGGGAAAGTTGTACGACTTTTGTTACACGGTTCGTTTCATAAGTTGAAAGGTACGAATCTTGAGTCTCAAGTATATGAATTTGTACGGGTTTCCCATAACGGTTCGAAACTTTTTGCTGACGGCGTATATCTAGACGAAAAACGGTTGTCGAACGAATAGCCGATAAAACAGGCTGCTCTTTGTCAGAGGACACCCGTGAACGAGCAGAAAAATCGAAGCGATCTAATCTGGAAATGGCCGACCGTGTGTTTCCCGTTTGTCGTCGATTCTCTCTCCGTTCTTCTCTTTCTGCCTCCTCTTTTTTTTTTTGCCTCTCGTTCTGTGTTCCCTTTTGTCCCGCTTCAGGTTAACGGAGATACATCTGTTTACCGCTTCCTGTGCGGCTGGTTTATTGATTATTCATAGCCGCGCAAATATACCGACGTCGTTCCGGTACGAACCGCGGCCTGTAACGCAGTCGGCCAACCGGAAGATCCAATTTTTCTCACGGTGGCTGTCGTTTGTGCGCCCTCCTCGCGTGTTCCCCTCGTTAAAAAGAGAGCCTGACGATCACGCGATCAGCCACGTTTTCCACGCGAACGACCGAAGACAGCTCTCCGTGTGTAACTCCGATCTTTCGTCCCCTTTTTTCTGTCTTTCTACAATACGATATATCGATCGTTACGTTACCTTCTTTCCTGTCCTTTTTTACTTCTTTGTAGCAACGAAAGGAAAAACTAGTCGGCTCTCGTTTCGTTTCGCGCTCTCAGGAGGTTGAATTCCTTTGTCGGTGATCTAAATCGTTGGAGGGTTGCGAGATAAAAGTGGAAAAAAAGCAGGTCGGAGTATACCGAGGAAAGAGTTGCTCGTAGAATCGATACTAGTACTGGAAGGATCGGCGAATGGGAAAATGTAACAATAATCGGATAGATTGTTATTGGAAATACGTCGGGTATCGTTGCAATACGCAGCAGAAGCTTCGAAATGGATCAATTTTCTTCGAAATATAGGATATCGTAGTGTTCGTTTACACACTCATGGTTCTTATTTCGAACGCTGATAACATTCCACGTTCCATTGTATTTCATTCCCAAATTTAGTTGTTATTTCGCGTTTACTAAATAACAGTTCAATCACCCATTGATTAATCGTTACAGTGTTTTAGACAATCACGGGTCGTTCGTTATTAATTTTATTCATTGGAAAATGCTGTTTCCCAATGGTAAATCGTAACATATGAAACGTCAGTATAAATGCTGCAGATTCTTCATCTAAAATTATAGAGGAGCGTATCATTTGTCTGCGATCTTTTGTTTCGTGTATCTTTTGTTTGCAATAATATAATTCATCTTTCTTTATGAATTCAGATATGAATTATTCCGCAAACAGAGCCGTACGTAACGTTGATATTGTTTTCAGAGGCTGCTACTAATGAACCTCTAGAATCGGTCCGCGGTTTTCTACATTTCCTTTTAAAAGTACCAACTTTGAAAATGGAGCTCGAAGAAATGAAAAAATCGAGAACTGATCAAAATATTTTATGGTATGTTTCGAAACATACTTACTGTTCGTCTGAAACGACTTACGTTACTTCGTAAATTCGACTTTTCATTAACTCACGTCGATTCTTTCTCTATCGCACCATTAATACACGTTTCTTTTTTTTTTTTCTTTTTTTTGCATCGACCAACGTTTATGGAGGATTTAGTCGGGTTCCGAAAGTTTTTTAAATGCTCGATAACGAGTCTTATAATCGTTGTAACTGGTTGTATCGGGTAGCGTCGACGGCTCCATGTACACGGCCGTGTCTGCGGTCTTGTTCGAGCGGCGTATCGTGCACAACATCGCGCGTTCGAACAACATTGGCCCGTTTCCAACGAGCATGGCCCAGCGCAGTGGCTGACTGCAACAGTCTGATTCTACTTAACCGACTAGTCCTAATCTAGTCGAATAAATTACGGTGCCGCACACGCTCCGATACGAATTACGCGTCTCCATAGAATCATTCACGTCGTGATTGTACGTCGCATACTCTTCGTACGAGTTCCGATTGTCTTCCACGTTAAGTCAGGATTCATAGTTATCTCTGATACATAACGAATTATCATTATTTTACAGTTGATACGTTTACGTTAATTTTGCTTGCGTAGATTTTATAATACAAGGGAATATTATAGAATATTTTTGGAATTTATAGGAAAATTAGAATTGTGCTGTTATTTCTGTTGCGATCGATAAATCGTACTATTGAAATTTTGATTGTCATTTCTCAACAATTTAAATATATTATGCATTCGTGTTTACATCACAGAAGAGATTTAATGGTCAAAGGATATTATAAATTTATATCTCTTGAATTTATTGACAAATTCGCCAGATATATCATCGACATTCTTTCGGCTGGCAAATTAATATCTGAAATTTGTAATATTATTAAATTTACTGTCTCACGGTGAAGATATAATAAACAGAAACACTCGTGAGCTGCGATCCAACACGACGAAAGCTTCCTTCAACTCCACTCAGAATATCATCAAGCAACAGGCTTTTGATCAATCAGCGAGACTTCTCGGCAAGATTCCAGCATCCGCTAATTGCAGACGCCTCGTTAATTAAGCGCCACAGAAATTCTTAAGGGACCAGCATCTTCGCAGATATTTTATTTCGAAAGAAAGTCGAAGCACGTAGGAGGCTCGATTCATTGTCCCGTGAAACGTCTCTCGCGGTCGAGAAGGGATCAGATGGGGTGTTTCCATCCCCCTATCCCCTTTTTCTTACCTTGTCTTTGCCTTTGTCCTGTCTGCTACTCCTCCTCCTTCTTTCGTGGTTTCTTGAGCGTTCCTCGCGATAGAAAAATGTCTTGTGCATGCCCAGGACGACGAGAGAAAAATACTTGAGACGCTTTCATCCCTGGAATTTGCCAAACCAGATATTCGTCCTTGCCTCTTGTTCGCGTATTGTTAAAGCTAAACGATGGATCGATTAAATAAGATAGTTTAAATAAATATACAATATAAATAAATCAACGGTTCCTAGAGGAAGAGATTGTGTTATTTATTTGCTTGTATTATTTGCTTGTTTGATAGGAAGTTTATAAAATAAATAAAACATCGATTCTCAAGAGGTACGATTCTATCGTACCAACGACACCGGTTCCTTCTTTGTTTAATCGCAACTGTAGCTTGTATTATTATTTTATCTGTAACGCGCAAAGCCTTCTTACCGCTGAAATACTTTCGCAATCGCATTCTGAAAGTTGTACGCTATATCGTATGAAATATCAAATAGCTAAGAAAATTGGGAAACAATTAATCGAAGCTGGCCGTATCTTCCGAAACTCATGCACCCCCTGAAGCGGGTGAGCACTTTCCGAAGTTCTATGGGCGTCGTAACGAGCCCACGTTCCTCTAGCATCGCAAAGCTGCTCCAAACAAGACCCACGCTGCTAGCTTTACGCAAACTATGCAACCGTGTCCGATAAATTCGTTCCCAGCGAAACGAAATTCTCCGCCTGTCTCTGGGCATTCTACCAGATCTTTAATATCAATCCTACTCGATAAATGCGACAAAGAGAAAGGACAAAGAAACTCGTCCAAGCTCTAGCGTCTCTTCGCGTTGATCGCTTAACCGTCTTTTACTCGTAAAACTTTAACGATGGAAATTAGAACGCAAGAAAATACAGCTTTAACAGACACTAGAGATAAATAAGCTTCAAAGTAGTCTATCTACTTCCTTTGCAAGATCGTAGCTCATTTAAAATACTTTCTTCTAGAAAGGATGAAAATTTACTTGCTAACAATGCGTGTCTAAGGGTCGTTGAAGTTAGTTACGCCCCGAAACTATTCCATTTCCGAACGATTTATGGCAAATCATTCTCCAAATTATTTACTTAGTTCTCGAAAATTTGCCCACGCAGCCTCGTATCGATTATACCTGTCCGATCGAAAGTGCTTCGACCAAGCAGTACTCTGTCCGATCGTTACAAACTTCTACCACTTGTTAAAAAGACGTTCTACTTACTTAGGAGAAATATGTTAAAAATGTACAGGATAACCGCTATATCTCTCGATAGGATATGTCACAGACTGTAAGAAACCTAACAAAAACCATCCTATCCATTCGCATCCGAAAAATCGTCGGTCAAGAGTTACGAGAAAATCTCAACATTCACATTGTCCCTTTCCGCAATCTGCCAAGCTGTAGGCTACGGGTTTACCGCAGAAGACGATAGAACAAATTTATTTCCATCCCGGTTGATCCAATTCTTCCATTCAACCGATCCCAATGAGTCGCATCTAAGATCCAGGATTCACCTCGGTCAAGATAATTTCGCGTTAGGGAAAAGAAGCTAGTTAACGTTGCCCGGATATTATCACGGCCGGTTCCTGACATTTCCATTTCCCGTCTCCACGTTCGTTCGCCGCCTTGCCTAATCCCCTTCCGGCCAGGAACGAACGAAGAAGCGAGAGAATCGCCGATCGCGCAGCTTCGAAAAAGAGCGACGGTGAAATGGGACGGGATTGGATCCCGAGGATTTGGCCAACGAGCAGAACGAATGGCCGACAGACGCGCTACCAAAGATATATCGGCTTCGCGAAAGACGCTCACCTAGCTCCTCTTGTCCTGCTTAATAGGAGCCGTCTCGCAAATCCGGCAGAATTTTTCGAATCCGAAACAAGGTGCCTCGGTTCTTAAGTAACCAGAGGGTTTTTTGGGGGATCTGGAACGATGACGATCGTCAGACCGCGGATTCTTATGCGTTTATGTAAAACTTGAGAATGCACAAATTCGTAGAATGGATAGACAGGTTCTGAAAAACCCATCTGACAGATGCTCCGCTGTAACATCTTAAAGATTTGGTGCTCGTTAGAATATCTGAAGGTTAAGTCGTTTAGCTGTAGTTGAATTTCGTTTCTGTGGTTCGGCCGCGTTCGTAAAAATACGAATCCGCATAAACGTCCGTGGTCTAACGACGGTGAAAGAGTACATGGGACGTGAATGTACATTGAGCTTAATTCTTAAAAAATCATTTTTCTTGCGGCCCCTGATTCAGGATTTCAGGGACGAGGACGAGTAAGCGCTTTGTTAGTTTTCGTACAATCCGTGACATTGAAATGAGAATGTAGGAGCTATCTTGTAAAGTATTTTATAATCTCTTTTGTAAGTAATTTGACAAAAGAGTTTGCGCTATCTTGAAGTTCTTGAAAGTAAGGCTTTTCTAAGTATGAACAAGGAGCGGAACAGTTGTTTCGAGGGTTTATTGTTGATTTTCTTACTATCCGTGGTATATAAATGGGGCTTACTGTATAAATTTGTAAATATAACCGCCGAGATGGAAGTAAAAATGGTATATAGACAATTCAAACAGGATAAAGAAAACCAACCGTATGACACCATAGGAATTCGTATTTTCTGCAATTCTTGAAACAAGAATATATTCAGACATTCGGAAGAAGAAAGTTGCCGCTATCTGGAAAGTAAAACTCGCGAAGTTGAGGTAAAATAAAATTTCCAAAGAGAAAAGCGAGTTAAACCTCTTGACAATACTTGTGAAGGCGAAACACAATTTCTCCACTGTTGCCGATACCCATATTGTCCTGGTTTTAAAGTTATAAGCCAAGAGATATAGGAACTACATGTCTTCAGCCTGGTATATCGTGATTCACACGTCCATAAATAGAAGCGTTGAACGAAGGATGAAGCCCGAATTATAATGATCGAGGTTACTGCGCAAAAGATATTCCTTGCTTACTTCGACAAAACTCCGGCAATTAACCGACTCGCGATTAAGCCGATCGATAGGCAGTCTTCCTTTAAATAGGTCAATTTCGAGCCCAAGAATTCATAAAAATAAGTTTCTTCGAACAGCCTACAAATACCAAGTTCCTTTAATGTTTAGAAAAAAGAACCAAAGCTGCACATTTATATATATATATATTTATCTTTGCCATTCGTTATTTTCTTTCTCAACTCTCCCTATGGAAAGTTGGAAAAATTAGACAAATTTTTTTCGAATAGAAACTTCGTAACTGCGTCCCGACTGTCTCCGCCAGACCAAACTCCTGCCAGTCGAAATAGAAACGGAAGTACAAGCAACTCCGCCGCGTCGTCGCTGTAAAACATTTTCGGCCGATGAAGAACTTTGTAACTTCTTCTGCGGCTAATTATCTTTCTATCGAAGTTCGTGCTTCGAAAGATATGACGAATAGAGTATCGTTTATAACGTTTCGACCAGCTGTCTCGATCATCCACGGAATACAATATCCTAAGTCCCAAGACGCCCCAATAATCATCGCGACCATCCATCTTCAACGCTAATCCTGTTCTTAGAACGTTAAATGTAACAACAATACCAGTAACAAGCTTAATTCTTTGCAACGTTCGACGAACATCGCCGCGACTTATGGTTCTTCGCCGAAGGAAGAGGAAAATCGTCGCGGTCGAGGGGTTGGCTGCGAAGAGGGTTGGGGAAGGAAGCGAAAGGCATGTATCGCGGCATAAAAGCTCGTTCCATTTACCTGACTGTTCCTCTGCTCGCGTTTCGTCACGTAGACTCGCGCGCGCGTCTATTCGGTGTACTCGATGGTCACAAACAATTCCAACCCCCGGAAGACGAGAGGAAAGAGGGCGAGAAAGAGAGGGCGCGGTTTGGAGGGATCGCAGGGAAGAGGAAGAACGCGCTCAGTCCACGAAACGAACGAATCCCTTTAATCCGTTCTGTCAGAGGCAAATGAACAGTACGCCTGTGGACAAAGCTTTGCCTCAATCCCATCCTCGCGCATCCCCTTCGTCGTCTCTTTCTCTTGCACGGCCTTCTTCTCTGTTTCTCGTTCCAGCCGCCTGTTTCCGTTACCCTCCGAGAAAGCCGTTTTATCTACGTCCACCAGCAGGTTGTCCTCCTTTTTCTCGTTTTCTCCTCCCTAATTTCCATTCGCGAGTCGAGACCTCTTTTTTTTGACCTTTTTCCCCTGACACTCCGATAGAGCATCGGAAGAAAAGCGAAAACGTTAGACAGATCCTTTTACATGGCATAATAAATTGGTGAAAGAGGGTGGAAAGGTTAATTCGTCGCAGGGGTGAACGGACAGATAGGGGACGACAAATATTTGGAGGAGAATGCCACGGGCGCGAGTGCTGGCTGACACAAGTCGGACGTTACTACTTACGCAACGCTTCTCATTGGTTTCTTAGGAACGGGGAACGATTTAGCCAGCCGTGAATTGGAGGGTTGCTTCTCAGTGTACGAGGCTTCCATTGTGTCGATGTAAACGTGTTTTCGTGAAATTGTGACGGTAAAGTTGAACCTCTCAGGAATCAAAGTAATCGTCTCTATTTTTTTTTTTTTTTTACAAAATAACAAATTTTTCATTGCCCGATTAGTATTCCACACGAGGAAAAAATAAATCTTATTTTCGTACATTTTTGTGTCGTAAGAAGGTAGCGTGAATAGTTATAAATTTATGGCGTTGAAATTGTTTTTCACGCTTCCCGAGATGCTATGTTAAGAATTTCCGTATAAGGAAGGTAGTATGAGAGCAGGAGCTCCTAAAATTTTTTCCTTAATGAATGGAAAACTTGTCGACAGCTTATCGATAAAGTACAGTTTTTCAATTCAGTTAAAAGTTGCTGAAATTTGTTTTCCACGGTGCAAGGCAAAAATAGAATCGATTATCCCGCGTCGAGAGTTTAAAGTCCGAGGAATTCCGTAACACGTATTTGTGTGAGCCGGAAATAGGCGGATTTCACGGATTATATCGGGAATAAAGACGACTTAACGACAGAAAGCAGTAAAGCCTTCTGGAATTGACCGATCTGTTTCGTTCTCAATAATAATTCCTTCTGCATCGTTTCTGCTACCCTCTTGTCCACCGGCATCGTTCTAGAGGAAACGAATTTTCCGGTATTTCGTATCTGTCGTAAGGAAATTCAGAAAAATATTCCTTCTCATGACGATAAAGAGAAATTAGAATCAAAGAATCAACAAAAATTTCCTTTCATGTCCAGACAAATCTCCGTATAGGAAGAGCGGGCATTGATAGCAGAAAATGGTCATTGACATACGCCATCAGTATCATTCGTGTAGCCGAGAGCAATTACAAGAATATCCACACGCGTGTCCGAGGTTCCATTGAATCGTGACTTTTGACAGGAATCGAAAGCCAATACCAGCTACAATCAGCTCAATATCGATCGCAAATACCAGTTACAATTTCACCAAGCTGGACAGCGAGTCACCAACTCGATACGATGGTTCGCCAAACAATCGACCAACCCCGTACTCCGGTCCACGTAAAATCTCAACAGTATGGCACATATTGTTAACTAAAACGAAATGGTAACCAGGAACGCGTGCGTGGCACACACACGGTCCATCAGATTTAATGCAATGTCCGGGGTTCGTCGTGATTCGGTATGGTGAACGTACAACCCCAAAACCAGTTTACCCACTGGCCTAGCCGAGGATATTACGTGGCCACGGTCAAAAACTCCACAATACCGGTGGCGTAGTTTGTGCGTGGACGCTTGCTCGATCGCCCTCGTGCACGTTAATCCATGTACGCATGGACCATTAATAGTGGCCGACCGATAAATGGATTGCCGTCGATAGTAGTGGCGGTATAGCGACGGCCATAAGTGCCGGGACCAATAGCATGGAAACGTTTTCCGCTCTGGCCTCGACGTTCTGACACGCGTTCGCCGTTGCTTGTCGTTAACTTGTTGTTGTCGTTAACTTGTTGTTACCGCCAACTTCATTGTGGAAAGTTTCGCTTTTTTTTACGGTGGTATGCGCGTGAACGTGTATTTATGCACAACGGTGAAGGGTTGGTATATTGAAGTTGGATTTAGGTATTTCAGATACGCGCAGGTTATTTTGGTAAATAGGGTTTATTTGGTAAATAGGAATTTACTGCGATATACGTTTAACGTATGATATTTTCGTATAATTACACGGTGGCTGTATTATGGACCGAGATGAAAGAGATCGAATGTTGAAGCGAAGTTTAGATGTTTTAGATTCGTATAACTTTCTTTGGTAAATGGAATTTAATTTAATAAAATGGGATTTGGTAAATCATATTTTCAGTGTATCTGTCTGCCATCTGATCGAAGTGTTCGTTACAACGAAAACTTTCCCAAAGACAACATGCTTGAAAGAAACAGTGAATTCTTGTACAAAAAATACCTCAAATAATATTCGTTCGGCGAGGCTAAATAAACCTTCATAAATTCTTACAAAACTCCTACTAATAAGACGCTTCACGTTCGTTGGGTACAAATTCCACTCAATTGGGAATCGTATCGAGCAACTTCGAAACGCGTGAAATCCCAAACCGATTCGAACAATAATTAAACATTCTCAATTGCAACCGGACACCTAAACACCATGCAAACCCCCAAACGTTCCTTCATTTTCTATTCCCAAACATTACCCGAAGGCATGAAACCAAATCCAGCCATTCAACTAATATTCGAACGCTCGTTGCGCAAAACACGTACGCTTGGTAGGATTAGCGGATCGGAGCTGGACAGAGTGGTGTTCCAGATGTGAATCCGCGATTGCTCGTTAATTACGCCGACAAGGTCGGCTGGTGGGCTTGGACGTTCAAACAACCGGTCTACTAGAGGCTGCTAATTGAAAAATCCGCGGCACTGTTTGTACGCCACGGTAGCGATTAACGGGAAGTCAAACAAAGAAATCGAAAATTCTGTTTGCCCCGCGCCAGATACATCGTTAATTGCTCCGGCTCCTCGAGAGGAACGCGCGAACCGCAATCTCGCGCTTAATTAAACGCTCATCCTCGTATCGCGTATCAAATAATCTCTCCCTTTTCGTTATATCGTCCTTTCATCGACTCTACCGCGATAGATTTATTAAACGCTAAATAAATTAGATGCCACGGAGCCGGGCATTTCTTTCTGCGAAAACGAAATTCTTAGATGGTGCGAATGTAAGGAAATTGCAAATGCGAATGTGCGAACCAAGGATTTGAGACTGAAGTTGATATTTAAATACAACGGCTGGAGCAATAAGGAAATGGAGCAAGAATATCAACGAATAAATTTAGAAGATATATTATAGTAACGCGGTGCTAAGAAATTATAGTGACGATAGCAGGAGTCGAAGACGAATGAAGAAACCTCGTACAATCTTATATCCATTAGATACGAAGACACCTTTCTAATTCTTTCATATTCTTTCTTATTTCTTTGAATATCCAGACCTCGACTACGTTATTAACAAAAACGTGTATAACGAATGAATGAAAAATGTTAAAAACGTTGGCTAATCCATCTAGGTGGATAATATGATATGATAAATATGAGCTGTAAAAAAAATTTCAAAGTAATCCTCTGAAAATCATCAACTTCCCTCGCCATTCCTCTGAAACAATTATTCGCACAAAGACTTTACCATCGATGGACAGCAAGCGCTTGTTATTCTCAGTTAGCACATTCGTTCGAATAACGAAGTCGAAACACGATACTTAGGAGGTGAATGCAAATCGGGGAAATGGCGAAGTCCATTAATCATTTCTCTCCATCGATTATTTTCACAGAAATTTTCGCGTCAATCACGGTACGAGAGTCAGTGTAGAGGCAACACAGCGTGGAGAGGGGAACAAAAAGAGGCTACTCGTGCCAGTTTCTCAGGTAAATCGAGTAAACGGCGGATTCTTGTACCAGATAGGTTTATTGAAACGTATTAAAGCCAGCTCCGGCTGGCTGAAACGGTGCTCGTAAATAGAGTTCTCCGTTTTTTTTTCTTTCTCATTTTCCTCCTTCCTCTCCTTCTTTGCTCTTTCCTCTTTGTCCTTCTCCTCTCTCTCTCTCTTTCTCAGCGGAGATAGAAGATTGTCGCAATCGAAAAAACAGAATTAAACAGGATTTAATTTGAAGCTTCCTTCGTCGTGAAAATTCCGTCGCTCTTTCCATGTCGCTCTGCTCCTTGAAAATGCCGTGTAATAAACGAACTGAATTTTCAATCCATGCCAGCATCGATGGCTCGTGGCCGGTTTATTAAACTTATCGTCCTCTTCATTTTCTTTTTTCATCCCTTCGAAATCACCGAAATAAGGAAAGATTTTTTCGAGAGGAAACTTTTTCTATACGGATCGGTCGGAGATCGCGTTAAATTTCATCTTCTTCCCTTTCGAAAACTTTCCAAGTGCTTCCGATAGTTAAAGGAGGGAAAGGATCCAGCGGAAGAAATTTCTTTCGTTATATTTAAAGAAAACTCTCAAAGTCTTAATACAATACACCTATACTAGTATGCAGTAATCGTTGGCAATTTTCAAAAGCATCGCCAGTGTACCTCTGCAACGATTATTCGTTTACGATACACAGGGAAACTGGGTTACCATGAGAATCTTTGTTGATAAAATTTTTCGAGACAGGTAATTGCCGCGAAACTTTCTTAACGCTTCTTGAAAGTTTTCACTTGGACGGTTTCTCGTTTGCTTTGCTTTTCTTTTTTTCTTCTTCTTCTTCTTCTCTTTTACTAGTACATTGCAAATTTTTATGCATTTATGGGAAATTTAGGAGCGCAGTCGGTTCATTATTTTCGAAAATAACGAGACGAGCTTTTTTCTCGTCTAATCTTTTTACTTAAAATATAGCGTATATAGTAGGTTACTTTTAGCGTAGTTTTTTTTTTTACGATAATAGAGAAATATATCGAGTAGAGAAACACGATCGGATTTATTTTCCTCGGGGAGAGAAACACTCTGTCTGCGATGAGACTTACGAACAATATTTGCGGAACGTGAGGCTACCTCGACTGCTATCGATCGTGAGTGACATCGAAACTATGGAAAATTAACGAAGAGAAAAGGACGCCCGCGGAAAAAGTACATGAATTCTTTCGTGATGCTCTTAGATACATGGTCTTGTTGATCGTAATCGAATTAGTTTAGCGATCTTACAATTAGTCTGAGTGGATATAAGGGTTGCACCCTTCGAGTTAATAATAAAGTACTTTGTACCAGGAACTCACGTGATGGATTAGTAGCTCTAAATTCGAGGATTCGGAGAACTTAATCACATCAGTACCCATAAAAGATAATACTTTTTAATTTTCTTAAGAGAAGAAAAATAAAGAATTCCACGATATCCTGTCGGTTTTAATTGGAAATGACAATTAATTCTAATTTAATCGAATATCCATAAAGTTACCATTTTCTAACTCCAACGAATGTGTAAAGAAAACAAAGAATTTTAAGACACTGCATCGTTTCTAATTACGAGATTACAATCAAATAAACGAATTCCAGAGCGCGCACGGTCCGATTAAAAAGTTTCCTTTCAGCTTTACAGTGGCAAGCATCGTAATTTAAAAAAAAGAAGATATAAAAGAATTCATCTTGGCGTTTTTCATGCTTCATAATGCTTGCAACCCATTTTTGTCAACAACTTACAACATCTACGCCAACGACTCCTTATTTTTTTTTTCTCCTTTCGCTTTTATTCTTTCTTTCCTTTTTTTCCTTTTCTTTTTAATCAACTAGTGACAGTCAGCGTTTCTGAAAGTTGGTCGAGTTATTTGGCAAGCGTCTGGAAACCATTGAATCGAGCCGAGCACTGGGAAAGAAAATACACATTATTTTCTGGATGGCAATTGCCAAGGCGCGCTCGAGGATATCTTTCCGACTCGAAAGACTCAGAAGTTCACGTTCGAAGCGGTACAGCCTTTCATTTTCTCTCTATGCTTGGGCTAAGGATTCGTCGTCGACCTTTTGCGCCAGTCGACCGAGTAGTCGCGCTTTTTCGACCAGGTACACCCGAAGAAAATCGAACTTCTTCTTTAGAACGTCTCTTATCTGGTTGTCTTTTTTCTTCTATTCGTGTCTTTGTTCCGATGATGAGTTTCTTTAGTTATTTGGAAATTTGTAGAGGATTGTTTGAAACATCGGAAAGAACGGAAGAAATGTCAGTAACATACTTGGCACCTATAGCACGAAGTCTGTCTAATATCTTTACGTATATTTAAATGTTTTAGATATTTCGTATATGTCGCGATGCTCTGAGAATTTTGCGAAACTTTAATCGATAATTTTAATACGCCAGATTATAGATCGTACAACTTTAACTACGGAACTATCAACGGCGGAATTATAAAACTTTCGAGTATAAAAGATCGAAGGAATGAAAATGCAAGGAAAAGATCTTTACCAAAAATCGTCCACGTCCCTGAAACACTTCGTCGCAGATTTACAAAATTTTGATGAAGAATTTCAAATTGATAATTTTAATTATTCCAGTTTTAATCTTAGAAGAAAGTCCCACCTTCCATTAATTCGGTCGAACCGAGCAAGTAAATTGACAGTTATCAAGAATATTCCTCTTCGATTTCCTACCTCCATCCCTTCGCGATGTTCGTTTAGAAACTCGGACAACCATTAAACAAACTTCCATTCCCCCCATTAACGATGAAAAAAAAAAAAGGAAAAAAGAAGCAAAGATGTCCCAAGACGAGTGGATCAATCATTTCCCGAGGAACGACAATAGTTCGCACATAACAAACATCAATTCCGCAGCGGTAAACGCGACCCTTTGAAATTAAACCAATCATCTGTTTATCCATTAAACACATGCCAGTAAAGCGCACGCAGAACACACCATAGCTATCAATTCCCATCAGAGTGCGCGTTAAATCGCGAACACGCCACGCGCAGATCGCGGTTCAGCCTGCCATAAAGCATCTGCTTCGTCTCATTTATGGCCGGTTGGTAAACGGCTGAAAAATTACGCGGCTGCGTCACCAACACGCGGCCGCTTCCTTCAATTTTCGTTGCCCATAAATCTTCTGGTTCGATGGAATTTCTAGACTAGCCAACCTCCTTCGCCAAATCACGATTGATGCGTCTCGGTTGATCGATACACCATCCGTATCGTCGCGACCACCGATATCGCAGTTTCGTCCATTTTTACCACCGTTGTTCTTGTTATGCGACGGACGTCTCGAATTCGTGAAATTGCTTTGGTTATACCATTTGCTTTCTTCGATCGGTGTTTATCGTGATTGGCGGTTGTTAACTGATTCTAATTGCTCGTTGGTGGCTTTGCTTTCTCGTTTGAGAATTCGTGCAGCGCTCCGTTGAGAATTTGGGTTAGGGAAGTATCGTCTTTTCTGTTTTGTGGTTGAGGATCGAGAAAGGAGGCTGAGGCGAGCTGGAGTAGATTCTCGGTATGCAAACGACCAGGTGATGTAATTAATAAATTACCGAGTGAGAAGCGCGTTTGAAGTTAAAACTTCGATTTAAAAATTGGCTAATATCATTTACTCAAACTAAACGATTCGAAACGACCCGTACGGTGAATTGAATCGACATTAAATTCAATATTCGGATTTTCGAAAATTCAAGCTCGCTTAAAATAAATGCCAAAGAATGACGAATAATGAGGCCAAGGACGAAAATACGTTACAGGACGTCGAACGTCGTCAAAGATTCGTTCCAGAACGTCGAATGCATGGACGCGTCGCCAATTATCAGGTTCGCGAATCCCTGAATCTCTAATGACCGTGTCGTCATCCGTTAATATCGTCAGCTCGTGCAAACTTGCGAGCAACCACAGGCTGCATTGTCGCATCGACTAATTGGACGCGGAAGAGCGGGTCGGGAGACGCATTTGCAAGCGTCGAGAGAGGTGTCCGGTAATGACGAACCACGTCGAGAAAAATCTATCGTTGGCAGTGGACGAACTACCATATTGTTATGTCACAACAGAATTTCTGATAGACGATGATATTACTCGCTGATACTTTTTATTTGTAATTAGCGAGGATTTGGCGTTGAGCCAGAAGAACGGGCGAGTGATTGATTTGTATTAACTTTTGGGAAAGAATGGGGACTTTGGAAAGACGAATTACTACTGGTAATTGGAAAAAATCTGGGAGATTGATTCGTTGAGTATATTTCAGAATTTTGAAGGATAAGATATCTGTGTAAGAGATAAGAAGCCGACCGATAGACTTACGAAATTAACGCGACTAATGAGTCGAATTAACGTTGTTCACAATTGTAAAAATAAAACTACAAACGATATTTTTGTAGATAAACTCTTCTTTTACGTCCCGATGTCTGGAGTCGCTCGTTTTTTTGACGCCCTGTGTAAGAAAGGAGGCAATAAAAAAGAATACAATTTTGAATTTGTGTAATGTTCGACGCAAGCTTTCATCCTCCGCCAAAATTGCTGAGTTATCAAATTAAATTATCTTAGCTGGTGCTTCAAAGAGAACTCTCTGTGTCTTATCAAATCTACGTAGCATTAAGCGCTATCTTGTACTTGTGTGGTCGTTGCGTGTCTCTCCGTGGGCTTGGATACTTTCGTAATGTAATACAGGGAAGCGTTTCTGAGGAATGTTTTGAATGGTGGAAGTTAGAAGAAGTTTGGAAAAGGATGTCCGGGGAAAAGTTTCTGTGAGAGTCGGCGAAGAAAGTGGGAGCGGAAAACTCGAAACTAAAGGTACTTATGCTTGATACGTTATATTGTATTTATCATTACACGATATTAAAATGATTTTATTATATACGTGGAATATCAAATGCCGTGCATAAGATCTCTATCGTATTTTTGAACTTTGTTCGATGATATCCTGATATCACCCTATTATCTGATATTCTATTTTCTATTTCACAAACAGTAAAATTTCACGTTTGGTGAACAGAAAATGATTTTAAAAAGTTTCCTAGAGGATCGATACCTTTCCTTTGGCTGCGAGTACCGATAAAATCAGCCAGCGAAATAGTTTCCAATGATCTTCGCTTAATATCGAACAATGCTAGAAAAAGACATTTAATTTCATTTGTCTGACTTTATCGATTTTGCGCTTCCACGCCAACGATGCTTCGTCTCTTTCTAAGTATACTTTCGCGACGTTAGGTATACTTTATTTCTAGTATCAAAATATTGACGCGCGAGCGACTGCTCGTACTTAAACTCAGAATACTAATGAAGGTTAATAGGGCAAGATCGTGGGAGGGACGATAAGCACGGAAAGGGGAACAATGTTCGCGATGTTTACGAAAGAAGCTTGCACAGGATCGAGGCCACCCAAACGATAAATATCGAGAGGAAGAAGCCGTAGTTTTTATCAAAGGAACGTTTTCTCCCATTAGTGGCCGTTTCTTCCGCAGTTTCTCTTCTCTCGTTTACGCTCGTACAAAAGCGAATCCGAACCCCGCAGTCCTCTACAAGCTTCCTCTCCTTGTTCTCGTTCGAGATATAACTATTCTCACAGAATTCTTTTAACTTCGTATCTTCGATAGATACGAGCGATGTAAATAGAATCTTCTCGTTGTATCGTTCGAAACAATTGGACAATCGTTTCTCGCGTTTGCTCTAAAATAGAAACCTATATACTTGGCTTGAAGTTCACTTAAAATTCCCAGCTCTTGATCGAACGAATAAGCGAATTTTTTCCAAGGTTCGTAGCTTGGATCGCGATTCATCTTCTCGTGGAAATTGATTAATCTATACGACCAGTTTTTCTCTTTATAGAAAAGTCAGCCGATCGAGCGGATCGTGGTTATTCTCGTCGGTGGAAGTAAACGAAGCCGAGAATTGTACGGTGGGGTGATGACAAATGTACCAGAAATTACAGCAACCTGTGCACGTCTCTCCTTTTTACAATAATAACTGGCGGCTTTCCGTCGCGAGCGTTTCTATATTTAGAGGAAATTTCTCTACGTCCGATGGACGACGTGAAATCACACGACGCCATGCATGGGTGAACGTTTAATTTTAAACTCACTTTTTTTTCTTCGTTTTCTCTAAAAGCTTTTTTTCATTTAGGCTTTTAGAGAGTCACTTTTCCGAGATGTTATCGAAAATACTTTTTCGTTCGTGAATGTTCCGACTTTGCTTTTTCAACCTTCGTTTTACTTTTTCCAAGGGCAGCTTGTTTCATTCCTTCTTTTTTTTTTTTATTTCGATTGCCGCCGAAGACTGCTAATTGTGCGCTACGTTCTTTCTGCATTTCTCAATTTCGTTATTCAGCGGAATCGAAGTTTCGCTTTCTAAATTATATCGATCGAATCTACGTCGGGGGCAATTAAAAGTTGTTAGAAACGCCCATAAGAGGGAGAAATTTGCCGTGCACACATGTTGCGTCGGCATAGGCAACTGTCATGGGCAGAGGGAACGTGACACCGTGAATCCTCGCGCAACCAAGGGTCGAGAAAAAGGAAGGAACAAAGTTGACAAGGGAGCGACGGATAGAAGCGAGCACACGATAATGGCCCTTGTCCTGTTTTCCAACAGTTGCCCGGAAAATGCTTCAGCAATCGCGTTAGCGAGCCAGACAGCCACCGGAAGGGAGCAAGTTGCCTCGAAGGCTACCCTCTTCGCTACGCTTCACCGAAATATAACGATCTTCCATTAACCGTCCATGATCGCCTTTTGCTGCATGAAACGGCCAAACCGGTACGAAATTTCTTTACGATACTCGTCCAATATTTTATATTCCTAAATTTCCAATTACATAATTTTGCTTCTGCAAGAAAAGCTGATTTCTTTATCGAGCGATTTGTTTTACAATTTTTATCCGTCTTTGCGATTTCAGGTTTCGTCCTGTAGCTACTTCCCTCTTCCACTTGAATCTTGCTAATCGTTGTAATTTTGTAAAATTTGCAGAAACTGAAGTGGACGATCGGAGAACCTTCGCTTCGGCCCGAAAATCTTCGAGTCGCGTGTCTCTCGAGTTACGCGCGATTGTCCTCCGTGAAATATTTATTTGCGATCTTACGAATTCTTCGACGCTTTTACGTATCATTGCGTCGCTTATTCCTCAAAGAAAATATTTCAACCCCCGAAAAGGAAAATGAGCGGCAGTAAACAAGTCACGATTCCGCCTTTCCGTGCAGCAAGGCGGAAGAACAATTCGTAGCAGGGGCAATTCTCGAAGGAAATTATTTCCAAGACGTGCAGCGTCGTCATGGCCGCCCCGAGATGCAAGAATAACGCGATCCCGGGGCACGAGGCATGAAAATTTCAAGCAACTCGTTTGCCAGTTCGACTCGGGACGCCCGCTCTGGCTTGCATCGATGCGACGAATCGTATATACACGCTCGAGAAATAACCTTCCTAGTTTCTTTTTACCTGACGCGTAACTTCCCTTAAAAGTGCACTACGAGTTTTCTACGGAAATACGCGAGCCTAGGCTAAACGGAGGCAAGTCTCGCGAAAATCGATCGCTGAAAGGAGAATAAAGAAACAAGGCAGAAGTAAGAGGAATATTTCCATGGTGAAAGATCACAAGAAGATGGGCTCTGGTATTCGCTTGTGCAATCGTTTTCGCGGCTAATGGTTGCAAACATTGATCGGTGGAATTGGCTGTAAATTGGCAGTTGCGCAGATGGAGATGGTCATTGTGATTCACGATTGACGTAAGCTCCGCGAGAAGATCGAATGATCGTACGGGCTCGAGAGCGTTGTTTTAAAATGTACGAATAATTGATGACTAAATTCCGAAGCTCTTTATCTCCTCGTCCGAGTTGAAAATTAATTCTTCAAGTTCGATATTAATCTTTTTAATACGATTTCGTAAGAACTTTTAGATGCTTTACACAGAGATAATGTAGAAACAGATATAATTAGTTGATACAATATTCTGGATAGATATAATTAACCGATAGAACTTCGTTCATTTATAATTACCAAGCATCGATTATATTATAGGTGATTAAATTTGAATTCCACGAACGAGCGAATGTGTGCTGGCGTGTAAATAATTAACATTAACAAGGAAAACAGCGAACGGTATAATAGAGAAGTACAAAAGGGATAGCGAATCGATTTTCATTTTATTCTAAATAACGCAACTTTCGTTTCGTCATAAATATTCCTACGTTAATCCCAGAACGCAAATATTCAATATTCGGCACGTTGTAACGATTATTCAATGTCTCTTCAAGGCAAATGTTAGTCTTTACTTTTAATTTCTTTTTTCAAATCTTCATTTGTATCGTATCAAAGTAGGATAATAATTAAAGCCATAATCCTGTGTCGACGTCGTTCGATTTCGAGGAAATTTCTTAGCTCGGCCGATTCTCTAATTAGCGGCAATTTTACGCGTCGGTGTAGCATTAATCGGGGTTCGACTTAGCTTAGCGGGCGTTCACCGGAAATTGTCAGGCGACACTGTGGGCCGACGCAAATCGGTTCCGCGAGCTTTCTCTGCCGTGACTCAACTGAAAACGCGATCGAATTATCGTAACTAAAACAACGGCTCGCTAATAGCGTTACACCGAACCGGTAATGCAATCAAAGACGTAGATGTTCCTGCGATATTGCCAAGCAATTATGCCGGGAGACTCCGCCTCCGCATCGCGTCCGTTCTCTGCCAATTGCCGGCTGTTCTGTTGCGAATCTGTTCGATACGATCGATCCATTTCGAACGTCCAGAATGAGATATAGGCTTATCTCGATAACTTGCTCAAAGAGATACAGCGAAATTCACCTAGAGCAATTACTACGAGAAACTTATCAACAAAGCAAACAGTATCGACGCATAGATTTATACAGCGGTGTATATGTGCATTTTTTTTGGACATAATCACGATCGATATATATGGACCTCTCGATAGACAAACCAACGAGCTGTATCGTTTACGTGGTTTTTAGTTTCATTACTCCAGTTCGTAGTTAATACTTAATGGCTCGAAAGATAGGTGACTCGTTTTCATAAATTTAGTCGTTTGGAAGAAGACGTTCATAAGAAATCGCGAATTTCAAGGTAAATTTTGAAAAATAATTTTTCTAATTGCTATTGGTATTTTTCTCTTAATTTCGATTTATGGAGCTGGCGATCTTTAAATGACTCGTATAATGGTTCTTCGGTATTGATACGAATTTTAGAGACGAATTTGTTAAAGATTGGATTATTATTCTCGCGTTATTAAGAAGAGGAGTATATAAATATAAATTATTGCATTTCATATATGTTCGTTATAAATATTACAATTTGTAGAACACGAAACTACAGATTTCATTTCTTCGGGTACCAATGTCTGCAGAAATATGCAGAAATATGAATGTGCATGAACATTCTCGTGCCAGTTTCGTCATGAATATGAATTATAAGTATGATTTACACGATCGCGCGATAGAGACAGAGATAATAACACATTATAGATTTAGAAGTGAACTCGAGGAAGAATATCTGATTTCTCGTCCCCGTTACCAGGTACCTTGTAGTGGAATGTTTGATTAAGTTAATGGCAGGCCTGCGTTCCTGCTGAACACACGGTTTGCTGCTGTTCGCTAATTCAATCACCTTCTGCCCTAGTCAAAGCTTCCCTGACTGCGTCTTCTCTGGCAGGATGCAATTCGAATCGGAACTATCGAGGAGCCGTGATGGAGATGCGGGCTTATCGAGTCGCCTCGTGATTCGAATAAGAGCCTTATCTACTCGGATGATCAGTAGAAAGATTCCGTATATTTTAGAGAGAAAAAAAAAAAATCTGACTTTATACGATTCGTGAAAAGGGACAGAATTTACTATCGTAAGCAGGGTCTTCTAAATCCGAAACCCTTTGAACCCTCGAAAAATCAATACCGAGGAAAATCTCTCAAACAAACAAATTCCATTTGACAGCTTTAAAATTAATATAGAAAACAGCTATTCGATCTCTTCGAAATTAAACTACCCACGACAATTTAATACTAAAAGATTGTAGATCTCTAAAAGGAATGTTCGTTAAGATTCAAAAGTCGCGATTAACCTGCGAAACGCAGTATCAGTCATCGACTCACAGTCAATTCACAATGTCTCTCGATGCATCGACTATTACCGATCACGTGTATCGAAATATCAATCACTCCATCGATTTTCTCATTTTCATCGTGTCAAAGGATGTCTCACGTGCACAACACGATCTTTCGACGAACGCGTGTCGATACATATTTGCTTGGAAGGGCATCGAAAAGCCGCTTGGACAGGCGCGCGTTGCGTTTCGCTTAATTGAAGAACTTATCAGCCGAAATTGCTTTCTGCGGCTTAACGGTCGCGCGATTGCAAAGGACACACGCGGTCCAGAAAGCTCACGCATATAATAGGCCAGGATCAAAGGAGGCTGCGACCATAGCTTATTCCCATTCGTCATTCGAAACCACCAAGTCTATGTGAACCAGAATCTACGTGTATTCCATCCCTTTTCGCTTTTCAATGCTGGATCGTCACGATGATTATTTATGCAGCCACATGCAAAGCTTCTTAACGAAGGGTCCGCTTTATTACGCTTATACATATATCAATGGCTTCGTTTTGGAATAGTTTTGACGAGGATCGTCGGCAAATGTTCGAACATGTAATAAGGAACGTTTTGAGCATGGGTTTTTCGAGAATAATTAGTGGAGCAATTTGATAGAGGGAAGAGGAAGAAGGAGGAGTTTAGAATGAAAATTTAGTTCCGGTCGGTGAACATAAATGGCTGAAAATGAACAATTTTGTATATTTAAGCCGGTTTCGGCGGAATTTCACGAGAATAGTTTGGAAATATTTGATCATATAATAAGGGATGCTTTCGGGTTGAAAGCGATTTTTGAATGGTTATTAGTGGAAGAATTTTACAAAGGGGATAGGATGAAACGAGACATTTGGACTGAAATCAGGAGACGAGTGGAAACGAATAAAAATATTTCTCTATTTAAATTGAGAAAGTGGCAAAGTATTTTGATGAGAATAGTTTGAAAATCTTTGGACATATAATAGAGCCTATCTTAGGATCGATGTATGAAAATTTACTTTTGATCCTATTAATTCTGTCTAAATCCTTCAGTTATCTCGCGCGAAAATCGCGGAAGACAAGTAACGAGGGCAAAATATTTCAGTTTTTAAAGTCGAACAGGCCGAAGGGCGTTGAACCATTCGACTGATTCAATTCTGGCGTCGTTTTGTAACGCTGCAAAGAGAAACACGCGGTTTCATTTCTAAGAGCGTGTCTACATTCGAGTGGAACATGGAAACAAATACAAAGTGCAGTTCCGCAGTAGCGGCAGAAGGACAAATATGGACAGCAGCCGCTGTACAAACAAATTCACCAATGAAAAATGGAACTTGCTCCTCCTCTCTCTCTCTCTCTCTCTCTCTCTCTCTCTCTGCTAGCTATCTCGATCTTGTACAAGCTCCTTCCCCAAACACTTTACCTGTCACCCTTATACCATCCTTATTGCCCTTCATTACCCCCTTTTCCTCCGCGACACACGTCATTTCTCGTACGTCAGAACTTTCAGAGGGTCAGAAAGTTCGCTTTTCTGCTAAAATTTACTTCAACGTAACGTGACTTACGTTATTTCTTCCGAAACCAGCAAAATACCGTAGAACCCTGTAAACGTGCAAACGTGTGCATTTTTTATATCGTTTCGAAGGTTACATCTACGATTTTCGCATTAGTTTTTTTACGATAACATCGGGGACTTTACGTATCGTCCGACAGTTACTTGCATAGCAGGATTAGTTGCGTTAGTGAAAGAAAGAATCTATATCAGTTTTACGCTGCGGGTCCCGTATAACGTGGAATTTGTTCAACGTGGAATATCTGCCATATTATAGAAAGTATCACCGTATTTTATCGAGCAGGGGAAACCGTTTTACAAAAAGAAACTTGGTGGCCAGTGCTGTGTTAATGGATCCAGCCGAGCTATTTGCAGCGACGATATGCATATTTACACTCACGTTGCCTGGAGATGGTGCATCGATAGGGAACTTAATACCATGGTCGATAGTGACGAAATCGACTATGAACTGGCTTCCAAGCCTTATTTGCAAGTACACTCATATGTGTATCCATACACGTTCATTTACAAGTATTTGGACACGTACACAATAGTGAAACGTTCTTTCATCGTGCCTTCGACATCGTAACAAAATTATAAATTTTATAATCATATAAACTGGATATTTAAACATTCAAGAAGCAGCATATATTTCTTGTCCTATGGTGAACTTCAAAATAATCCATTCCAAACGGGTACACTGACGCAAGAAACTCGACGCTTACTGTCAAAATCGAATTTAAATTCGCTTCTAACACATATGTACGCGCGTACGACGCCTATCAAAGAGGATCGTACACGTCTTGGGGAACATCTCTGTTTGCCGAGCACGCGCAACGAATATTAATATTTAAATGTTTGTTCGATCGGAGGACGGTCGAGCGATAAAAGTTATGGTACGAAGATATCGTGTTCCTGTAATGTCTAGTTGGAAATAAAATAGTAGACGAATGATGATTGGTGCTCGAAAGGAAGCGAAAACGACGAGGGAAGCTTCGTTTTAACTAATATTCCCGGATAATTGCACCGGGACAATTTCCGGTACCTGGTCGAATTTCCTGCCGCAGTTTTCTCTTAATATCGTCGATAAACCCATTGTCTGGAACGGCCGATCCAATCCGCGGTTTCGACTGGGAATTCTCAACGAACGACGCAATTCCTAAGGTTTTACGATTACTGTTTTTATTTGGGAAATCGTTGATTAGCGAATGCTGATCACTTCAGGGATTTTGTGTACACGGAATACTCTGGAGTTTGCTTCTTTATGCTTCTTCTCACGGAAATATCTTCTTATTCTTTGTTTCCATAACGCGAGAAATCCAGGAGAAATACGCGAAGATTCCGCTACAGTCATTTTGTTACAGGAGTTTCATTAAAGCTTATTTCATTCAGAAATTGTGAAGGTTGACGATTGGACAGAAACGAGGACAAGGATTTTTAGACGTTTCTTTCGATAGGTCGAATTTTAAACAACTATCGTATCTCTGTTTATCCTCTTCCGTCCTTCGTTGATCCGACACGATCCACGAAACGAATTAAATATAAAGAATTAGCGGAAAGAAATTATCGATAAATTTTCAATTATGCGTCGATTACTTACGACGCAAGAGGTCTTCGCAAATTTTCGTACATTAATCACACGAAAAGAAGAATAAAAAGAAAATCCTTCCTAGATCACAGATTCATTCTATTTTTAACAAAGTCTCGAATAAAAATCAGCGAAACAAACTCCTGTCTCTGAATCGGTAAATTTCAACCGTGCTTCGTTCCATCAATAGAGAAGGGAAACGCTCTATGGATCACAGATTCTCTGCTTTAAAATAAACAAGAACATGCAAATATTTGAAAGAGAGCTTCGCTCTATTCCCACACTACACACGCCATCGCTTTTCCCTCTCTTGGACCGTGTACCTCGATATTACAACGTCTCAACATCCTCAACCGGGAAGCCCAGCGAAGAGCATCTTCCCAGAATAAGTAAACCTTTCGTTTACTTCGCGTGCTGCACTTCCATTACCTGGAAGCCTGGGCGTTTCTTCTTCCTGTCGCGATGGTGGACTCGCAAGGCGCGAGAAGGAACAGAAAACCAGCGATGGTCCATCCAGACCGAGTTTGCACTCGTCGCAGTATTTACTCGCTCGCGCGAAATGGTGAAATACAGTGGCTCGCCAAAGTATTTGGACATTCACGGAAATATTTTATCAATACGTTATGTGTGTCGTATAAAGCACTCTGAAATTTCATAATCAGTTCATAAGCAGTTTGAAATAAATCTGAAAATATACAGAGAAATTGCAAGCCGCTTCCAGTACCAATAATATTCCTCGGAGATCGCAAAGTTATTTAAACGTATTAATAAAGCCCGATATTCGATGGAGCCATATTTAGCAATTATTATGTATATGTTTAAGGCGGCTATCCATGCTGTACATGTATACTAATTTTGTACAAGGAAAATGTTTGCAATTTCTACACACATCTGACCAACAGCCGTGGCAATCGCGTCTCGTTACAGCAACATTTCGAAGTAGTTTTTTTAACGCAACGATAATAAAATTTTCCGTGGTATGCGTCCAAATACTTTCGCCAGCCACCGTATTTATCGGTAAACGATGGTGGGGCACGTTTGAATTTCTGTTGCCGGGTTAATGATAAAAGAACGGGACTAGCGGACTAATGATGACCGACGATTTAGTCCGTGCCGTGTCTATAGGCGAGAAATTATAACTGCAATTTGCGTAGCTCGTTCTGTTCGCGTAAACAACCGCGCGCACGCTCCAGATTACCTGCGACACACGCTCGCCACTCATTAATATGGTAGCGCGTAATTGTCAGCGAGACCTACGGAAAATTATGCACGATCGTGTCGTCGATGGTTGATAGTGGACGTTTGGGTAGTCGCGTAAGAGCACGTTATGGAACATTTTCATGGAAATTTAATGAGAAGGTAGATCCTTTAGATGGAAAGGATTTTACCGAGATTTAGTAAAAAATTGGGGAGGCAGAGAAAAATCCGCGCAATGCGAATAGGGTGAAAATCGGGGAAACTTTATGGTGGAAATTTCCTAAAAGAATCACAAGAACGTTCCTTAAAGGAAGATGGTGTAAAAGGGCGACGATAAGTCAATTTTTCTACACCACGTGTAGTTGTGATATTTTCTTACTTTTTAATAGCGTTGAAATGATTAGCGATTTATGTTTCCTTTTCGGACAAACGACTAAAATATGAACAGGGAAAATAACGGAAAATTCCTGCAAAAAAGGACAGGTGTAACGAGGGTAGAGTAAATAAATTCTTTTAAATAGTATGTTGCTTGAATGTGAAAAAAAAAAGAACGACGGAGTGAAATACGGAACGATATTAACTACAGAAGAGAGAAATGAAAATAAACTTCTTAAAAGCATACGTAATGTAACAACGTTTTATTTTATCATCTTTAAAAACAAAACAACATAAAGAAGACGGAAGAACCAAATTTTTCGAAATGGTACGAAACACGAATATTCTATTATGTAATATTATATTGATCAAACGACGTTTGATTTATGTTCGATTTCATTCGGCTGCAAAGCTGTATCGGAAGTGCGGCAAAGCTGTATCGCAAGTGCGACAAAGCACTTGGCGTATCGCGTTAATTAATTCGTATCCGTTACGCGTAATCGGCCTAGAACCCAGCAAAATCGTGGAAATTATTTGAAATTGGTCGACGACGTTTCGCAAAATTAATTCGTTTCGTGTACGATCGTACGTCTCGATTTTCATTCCAGTGGACGTAGGCGAATGCGGATAGCCTTGCAACGTCGATGATTGTATATTCAGCTCGCGATCACACTGGCTGTCCTCGAAGTATTTTTCACTATAATGACGTTTCGTTCGTGTGTTCTGAGAATTCCAAAGAGAACCAAGATCGTAAGGATATCTTTCTTAGCTAGAATGCACGATGAATGAGAAATGAGTACAATGATCGCTTAATGTTGTTGCCACGGATTTAGTAAGATATTTAGAACGTTTGGTGTAGTTCATGACGGTCGAATTGATATTATGCAAATTGAATTTCAGACCGGAGTTTGTATTTAGGGAACACACGCTTGAAGTATTTTGTATTTAGGATATTCTGGACTTGGAATACTCCAGATTGGAATATTCTATGCTCATATATGACTTTGGTCAAATTTAGTAAAATGTTTGGAGTATCTTATACTTAAGATTTTCTACGTTTGACATTCTCTAGTTTTTATTATATGCTTGATACACTATACGCTTTGAACATACTATACCTGGAATTCACTCTATTATTAGGATATTCTACACTTAGGTATTCCATATTTTGGACATTCGACACTCTGAATAATCTACTCCGGTAACATTACTCCACTGTTAGAATATTCTACGTTTGGGATACCCTATGCTTAAAATATTCAATGCCTTGGATAACTATATACGCACAATACTCTACTGTTAGAATATTCCATGTTTAGGATTTTCTGAGCTTAGGCCACTCTATTTTAGAACATTCTATGCTTCGAAGATTGTATGCTTGAAATGTTCCGCACGTCAAATATACTTTGCCTACGATACTCTATTGTTAGAAAAATCTATCCTTAGAATTTTATATATTTGATCCATTATACCCTCGAAGTATTCTATGTTTAGAATTTCTACCCTAAATATTTTATGCTTCAAATACACTATGTTCAGAATACTCTATATTTAGAATATCCCACGCCTACGATATCAACATTTCCTATATTTATTCCGGTATTCCGCTTTCGCAATATTCTACGTTTAAAATACTCTAAATTAATGACATCTCATACTTAGATCATTTTACATTTTCACAACCTATGGCGCTTAGAAACTTTTACGCTATATTTGAAGTATCCCGTGCTTGCATTCTCCGTGCTTTCAATATTTTAGATTTAACAAATAGTTTCTTAATCGTCCGAGTCTAGTATTCGTTTAAGATTATCTTGCTCGAAAGCATCCAGCAAAACCGAGACTCGCTGCATCCGAAAAAAAGACGATTAACTTTGAAACTCGTTGGACGAACGAGGGTGGAAGAAAGGGACGATCTATTCGAGGCACTCTCGTAGTTGCACCGAACTTGTTATCGACTTTTAAAAGTTGAAGAGTTGCCGACCAAGTAGGGTGGATCGTTACGAAGCTTTCGCACGGTCCACGACTCCATCGCGATGGGAGGAATTTCATCCGGAAGAATGCGGCGACAGCTCGTCGGCGAATCTTATTACGCTAATGCGCGACCAAACGGCAAAGTCCAAGTGAAAAAAGTATCGGGCTTTACTTTCGAACCAGTTACTTTGGTAATTTGATATTATAGACAAATTTCTTCCTGTACGATGAATCTGAACGCTACCGCAGAGTGATGAGTTCGTTAATTCGTTTGAATTTGGTTATTGCGAATGATTTTTGGCGAATGATACCATCGGAGAATTTTGAGGAGTTTAAAGATTTTCGATAAATTTGGGCAGTTTTCAAGTACTTCACACATAATCTTGAAGAATCGTTAAGCACCGTAAAGATGATTTTAAACGATTTTCAAATTCTCTATTGACAAGTTGTCGTTCTGCAAAATTTTATCCATTCAAAATATCAAAAACTGCCAATACGAATTTGTCTATAGCGTATAATTCGTCGATAGCGCTAGAGAATTTCCAATTTCCACGTTGCAATTTACACGGACAAATCAACTGCTCCAACGAGTTTACTGCTCGCAAGATAAAAAAGACCAATTTACGAAATCCAATTTCGACGAGCCCGCGAAGTTCAATTATTTTTCTACGAAATTTCCCAGAAATTGTCGAGGAGCGAACAGAGCAAGGAGATTTTGGACGATCGCGTAAAGTGAGACGAAATTTCTGCTATCTATCCAACCACAAGATGAAAAACTCGTGAACGAGTTCGCTCGTAAAGTTTCCCTTACGTTGACGCCATCCTTCGAGACGCTTGTAACGGTGTCGTTTGTTCCTTTCGACTGCGCCCAACTCGCGCACCAAATTGTTATGCAAACTATTTACCACGAGAACAGGGATGTGCCTGACACAATACTGTGCGCGGCAGGATCGTACAATGAGAACGCGTCGTAAAGTTTCTGCGAACGTTACGCGTGTACGCACGCAACAACGTTACGCGATTGTTTGCGAAAATAACAATGGACTTGTGGAAAAATATTTGCAAATACAAACAGATATTTAGAATAAAACCTCTGGTTTTATAGATTTGTAGTAGTTAAGAATATTTTGATTAAAAGCATTGCAGCATTTTTCAACCTCGTTGTGTATTTGAAATAAAAGTTTTTTTTTATACAACACAGAAATTGTATCTGTATTTTTTATATCATTGAAGAAATATCTGTGAAAAATGTGTAAACAAAATATTTTGATTAAAAAGACTGCAGTACCGCGATATTGTAACATTTTATTCCAAATTGAAACTCAGTAGAGTCCGCAGAAAAATAGTAGAATTGACGCAATCGAAGGATGTCTGACTACAGTCGGTCATATGCCCCTTATCCTTTTCCAAGTTCTTCACAACGCGCGGATGTCTGCGTTATCGAGCTTCTAGGTAATATTTTTTCGATTTGAAGTTTTCATACCCAAGGTTGTTAAAAGTTACAGTTCCTCTATGCTTTGCTCTTTAAAGTGGAAGCTCTCTTTAGCTTTTAAGGTCACTGATTTGCTCTTGCTTCAAGAATAGAGTTTTTTAAACCCTGAGATTCCGAATAAAGAACAGTTTTCAATTTTAGTATACGAATGTTAGAACTTCTCTGCTCGTAAATTCAAGAAAGCAAAGTATTTGTTTTACGTGTAGAACTTACAGAAACTTGAGACTAATTGAGTAAAGTTACCGAGATCAAAGTTCCTTAATCTCAAAGTCGTGCGCGCACGATCTTGAGCTTTCTCGACGGCGAAGCTTTTTCACCTTGACTTTTCAACACCACAACTTTTCCACCTACAGTTTCCAAGCATAGAGATCTTTCACCCTGACCTTTATGAATCTCTTACCCCGATCTTGTAAGCCTACCGCTTTTCTAATTGTAATGCTCGCACGTCTTATAAATATTCCTCCATATAAATATTTGCAACGACTCTTGCAGTTTTCTATCCAATGTTAAATCTTGCGTTATCTTTCACTTCATCTAATATCATGTGTCACATTTTCCTTTCTTCGTGCAATTAAAGCTACTCATTAACAAATCCTCGCATTTTTATAATTATTATTTTTATCCTGAATTCCAACAAATCGTCTAACAACAAAACCACGTTTCTCCACCATTAAGGAATTAATGTACATCGAACCAACCGGTTCATTACTAAATAAATAAACCAATTAAATTTCCTCAATCCATACAACAATAAATTCTCCTTAACTTTGGTCGCCAATCAGTTTATTCTCAATTTCGATGTATTCAACAAATCATTTACCATCGGAATCATCTTTTACTGCAATTTAACGATTAGATCTCTTATCAAAAACATATATATATATATATATATATATATATATATATAAAGATACAAACAAGTCACTCAGGGATCAAACTGGTCGATTCAATTTTCGCAGAATTTCTCAGTTTTACTATTACAGCGCACAATCGGTGCTTAATTCTCCAAAACCCAAACGATTAATTGTCTCTTCCAAACTCGATTAGGATAAAAGATATATCTGAAAGGTAATGAATTAAAGAACCAAGAGATAGCCACAAAATCAGTGATCCGCCCGAGCTCGTCCCAAACCGGGCAACCAGACCATTCACTTGGAAATTTACATTTCAACCAGCAGAAATAGACGCCGGTTGCTAAGTTGGTTTCCGGGTCCGAAGGAAGTTTCGTCGTTCCCCGAGCGAGTCGTAATTTTTGCGCTGGTCGCTCGGATGCGATCCGCGCGGAGTCTGCGGCGGGTGTCCGCATTGCAGATTTCCCGGTCACGACTGGGGACTCGCGACGATAAACCGGAGCTCGTTGATAGTGCCCAGGAACGTCTTAATTTCATGCATTGAGAACGGATCGATGCGAAACCCCCATAAACGCCGTGGCGACCGTTTGTTTTCGTGCCAGTTGCGCGCTTTTACTGCACACCTGGGAATCGTCAACCTTGTGACCAAACCTTGACGACGTATCCTCTCGCCGTGTGATGTCTATCGCTCGTTTACGACGATGCAGAAGCAACGAGCATCGCGTGAACGGTTACGTTAGTACGTTGCACCATAGAGCAGAGTTTCCTGATTAATGGTTCGATACGACAGAAAAATGGCGATTTTTATAGTGGAAGATCGTGTCACGTCGGTTGAATCGTCCACTGCGATAATGGAAGCACCGAGCGATAGCTTAAGAGACCTAAACGAGTCTCTCAAGAGCCACGCTGATCAATTCCACGTATCGTATCAATGGACAATGACTTTGGAAAAGGAAGTTTGGAAAAGAAACTGGAAAAGAGTTTCCTTGCAAGTTCCAATTATTCGTACTATCTCTTTGCGGTATTAAATAAATTTATGGAAATCGGATTTCTCTTTTCGAACGTCGTGATCTTTAATCTTAAACGCCGTGTATTCGTTGTAATCTTTCCCAACTGGCTTCCTAATCGCAGCTTAACTAACACTCAACGCACAAGTAGAAATCCAACTCGTTCCTAATCTACCACAGATCCGAAGCCTTCGGTGATCGTTTCGTTCTAAAAAGACTCGTAGCATTTACCATCGTTGCTTACACGCGTGAAGCTCAGGCAGAATCTCTAAGTCTGAGGTTTTAGCGATCCGTATAGAGAGACCATTGAATCGTACATCGCGTTGCGAACGAGGAAAGGCGCATCAGAGTTGGGATCGTCGATTCATTGGAGGCGTTAGAACGAGAGACCTCGTTGCGGAGTTATCTTTTCGTGATCGTCGATGCGTGTCAGGCTGGTTAAGTCGAGTCGACGTTCGTCGATTCGAGACTCGAAACTTCCCTTCTGCGTACGTCCCGACGGGATTCGTCGTCGCGACAGCGGAACGAGAAGAGGATGCGAAGCTGAGGGAAACGGCGCGCGCCACCGGAAGTAGAAAGAAGTAGCAGGCGACGACGCAGAAGTGCCGTCAAGTGGAATGCAAGGTGATGTAGACTCTCCTTGCTTTTGCCTGCTTGCACACACCCCTACACCTTTCCTACAACCGAAGCCGCCCTCCCATTCACCCACGTCTCTTTCGGTTTCTTTCATTGCTAGTCGTTTCTTTCTACCTTATCTCTACCGGTGTTGCTCGTTTTTACTTGTGTTCACCGTTCTTCCTGTTATTTTTTTTTTCTGTCATACGTTTTTATAATATTTCTTCAGTCTTTTTATAACGCTCTTTTTACCCTTTCTAACCAGAGATGGAATAACTTGTTCGTTATTCCGTTGGTTTCAATTTCATTGACTGGTCCCTATTATTTTTCGAATCCATTTTCCGAGTCTCTTTTCATCGTTCTTTCGTACCGTTCGATACGCGTTCATATTGCATTTTTATCGAATCTTTCTCACGCCTGCTTCTGGCGATTGTTTTCGCTTCTATTTATTAAATCTGTTTCAATTCGACCCTCCCCCCTTTACGTTAGCGCTACCGATACCAACAACTATTCAAGCATCGTTCATCTATCATCGTCGATTAATCTCGTATCGAAAAAATCGAACGTCGTATGAACAAATACATAACGCAATTATTCAAATCCGCAAAAACGTAGGAACGAAATTAACCGTAGGAAATCTCTAAAAATTTCCGTACAAATTTTGGAATCGATCTTTTCATCGCTCGTATACCATTTTCCCGTAACGAAGTATTTTCAATTTTGACGATCAAAATTCCTCCTTCTCACCCACTTTCTCCGCTATCGTCTCGACCCATCTTACCCTCCAGTCTCTTCTACCCTCACCACATAGAAACACACCCTCTGATCCCAACTATTCTCCCTTAATCCTCCACTTTTCCCCTTTTACTTCTTTATCATTCCAACCTCATGCCGTCCGTGGAACGAGAAGAGCGACGTTACGTGGTCGACCGTTCGGTCCTGCTCGATGCATTCTTCATCCGTCGCCAGCCACCGTATCCACCCCTCGCTCGCGACTACCCCTTTTCTTTCTTCTCCTCATTTCTTTCTTTAGCCTGCGTTCTTCGACGAGAAAGGCCCGGTACACCTCTTCGCCCGTGATTTCTTCCCCGACAGCGTTCCCTCGATAACGCCTGTCACGTTCGCTCTTATTGCGACACGCGGTCGTTGTACCTCCGACCGCCATTATTTCCTGTGTTATTCCACGCTGGCGGAGGAGCGTTGATCCACCGACCGGATCACGGCGTCCGATCGCCTGGAAAGAAATCTCCGCGGGAGTAGCTCGTGCAACTTCGAGAAAAATAGCAGGGAAAAGTGATTCGTTGTTGGTAGACGAATCGCGGCTCGTTCTGGGCGCACTGAATTTCTCCGGGTTCCTTTCTTTTCCAGGGATACGATTCAGAGAAGTTTGAGGGAGTGTATTTCAGAATTCTCTAGTAGAGATCATTCGATAGAGAATTTAGAGAATGGTGAATCGTACAATTTGTAAATTTAGCGTGTGAAATTTGGCGTATGTTTTTTAACCGTTGAGATCCGATTTATTGTACGGGAATGATCAAAATTTAATTTAGATTTGATTCGAACTTAACCGAAACTTGGGCAAATTCTAAACCACTTAGCTCAAACTCGAATACGAACTTAATGCAAAGAGCCGAATGTATTCCGAATCTATGTGTAACCTAAACTGTATCGAGGATCAATTATACGTAGAGTATTATATTTTTCTCGAAACGGAAGTTTCTATTATTGATAATACAGAAAAGAAGAAATTTTCCTTAAAGGTAAGGAAAGTTTCAGTTTGAAAAGTGCTGAAACTCGTAACGCTTGAATCTTCACGGACCATTCCAATCACGAAGCTCGCCCTTCGATTCCTTCACGAGCGAGAAATCACCCAGCACCATTTATTTTTTTATGTCGTTTTTACGTCACGTATAGAGTTATTGCGGCAAGGTTCGCGTTTCGAGAAAGGAAAGGAGGCAGAAGACGCGTCGTTAAAAATTGCTTTCCCCACGGACGGTATTTCTCTAACTGTCCCCGGCTCGACTCACCGTTCGTCACCCTTCCTACCAATTTCAGACGCAATCATTTCGCTCGTTCTTTTCCGTTCCGTTTTCCTTTTTCATTTCTATGGCATAGAGCGCGCGTCGTATACATTTTCGATGGAACGCGTTAGAGGCGCATGCATTTTCCTTCCAAATCATATCTGTCTCGCGTCGTTCACTTTGACGCTGTCTTTCCACTAGTAGATGGATTAGTTTCGAATCCCATATAGCAACGATCGCGAATTTCTTTTCTGAAATCTCCTTTGAGATCGTTGATCGCACGATCGTACGATTACTCTTCGATACAGTGTGTTTTAACAACTATACCTCTCATTTTTGAAAATAACGTTCGAACGATCATCTTTCTCGCCAATAATTTCCAGAATAATTTGCAGAGATATTGCATCGCAAATACAAATTTCCAATCGTCGAAAATACTATCCAAGATACGTTTTATCGAAACCGAGACTTTTTGAAATTTTTGAGGGAAGAATTTATTAGATGATGCTCGTTGGACAGGAAGTTGGAAGTAATTAGACAGCTGTCAAACACGAACGGGAATTTCTGCGCGAGTGGCAGCAGTTCATGCTGGAACCTGCGTAAACTCGGAATATTATTTACTCGGCGAACTGCCTTCGGTAGCTGCGTTCCTTACGCACACGCAGTTCTACGCAAATACGGCTTCTTAATGCTGTATTTGTCTTCGTCCCGCATAACGTTTTCGTAACGCGAAAACTTTGCTCTCAATGCCCTAGTTACTTTTTATCGTTAATCGCATATTAATTTAATAAAACACGCAACTCTAAACTTTAATTATCCTGCTACGATATCTTCGAATAAAATTCCCGATGCCATATTGTATTGGACAGACGCTGGCACGTATTTTTATAGAAATTTCTTTCCCATCGATCGTTTCATCGGGTCTCTTTCTTTATTTACTGTAATCGACGTTTGACGAAGAACGGCGTTTTGTTATTGAGCGTGACTCATTAATAAGCAGTCTATCGCGAACGTTCGTGCTTCTGTGAGAAATTTGGAGTTGCAAAAATACGTAGGATAGACGTAATAAAACATAGAACGTTTCTAAAGTGTATCGTATCGAGTAATTAAAATTCAATTTCTGATTAAGTTTCCTTAACTAGTTTTATAAAAAGCTACGAGTACGAATTAACATCCGCAGTTTACTCGTCAAATACGTAACGCGATTATTTATTATTTATTACTGATTATTCGTTCGTCTCAAAATTTTGTACTAAAGAGACGACAATACTCCAGGAGCAACGATACCGTGTTTCCACGAACAATATTAACGCCACTCACCCGACTGTAGGAAGGAAAGCCGGACAAGACGAGGCTGGCAGGAATCTGAAACAACGTAAAAGGATCTGGAATTATGTTACACGAAATTTCGCCATCTGGTTTTAATCACGGAGCTGAGTAATGATTCAGCCACGCTTAAACACCCGCGCATGCAATTTTCCTAGAAACCCATAGTTTGGAAATTCGTGGGAAAATCGCAAGGAAAGGTCGGTGTATAGGGGTGAATTTAATCAAGTCGAAGTTCGCTGGAAAGTTAGAGGATAAGGGACCTCTCGTTAGACAGGGTTCGTTTTGTTGGAGCGAAAGAGGGAATAGGAATGTTTGCGATTAGAACGAGATCGTCAAACAAGTAATTTTCAACTTCTACAAATAACGATTAACTGTTTGTATTAACGTTGTTTGAATTCATGTAGATTTTGCGACACCCCTGTTGAACGTAAAATTAACATTATAATTATAGCGATTATAAACGTCTCTAATGTGCAGTTAAATACACTGTGCGTGAACGATTGTAATTACAGCGATGTAACGAGGACAAGTAAGTATTTACACGTATAATCGCGATTATATTTGGACAAAAGTTGGTATCAATTTTGTCGTTTCATCGTTTATCAAAATCCTCTACGGGTGGAGTATCTGAATAAAACTTAACATCACTTTTACTAAAATTTAATCTACAGTAGAATTCAATTAATAACGTGAACTCGTTAAAAGTGCTTCATCAAACATTTCGTATAATAGAATTCTCCCCGCCACTTATAATTTTCCCTCGTATACAAGTTTACGTTCAGATTAAATAGATTCAGTTAGGACCGAGTCATGCCACCAGACTTCATTCATACACGAATTCACGTTGCGGTAAGTAGATTCAGCCGATCGGAGTTCATGTTCAGACGCTATACGTAAACGATTTCGTTCCAATAAGTAAAGCCCTACCGCATATATTCTTAGTAACTATAGAAGCCAAACGTCCGCAACTCGTCGAACTTCCCGATTCTATCGTTAATTACCAACATGACCAAAAAAAATCAAACTCGGACATTTTTCCCACTATCTGAACATCGCGAGAAATTCTTTATTTCGTATATTTTGCGTACTTTCGCACGTTTCCTTCTAAATGCATGAACAAGCTAATCATCGTAGTACCCTTTAGGACGAACAGAGACGCGACCCCTAAAATTATTAATAGTGAAACTCTCAAGCTTCGTCCCGCGGGAAAAAATACCAATGTAAGAAGAACATTGAAACTTTACGTTAAAAGTGGGGTAATTTGTTTAAATCGAAATCGGCTGATCTGAAAGACCTTGCTCGCAGATTCCATGAAGCACGACAGTCTCGAAGCTCGATAGGTTAGCGATTAAAGAGGGTAGCACGAGCGTTGCGAAACAACGACGGAGAAGCCGAGGAAGGCCCGGAACCTCGAATACATTACAGTATCGCGTTAATACCTGGGCTGCACGCGACGTTGTTCCGGTGCATAACATACTCGATTTAACTGCGTTTAGTTTTAAAGCCCGCGGACCGTTTTCCCCCTCGAGCGATACATCGAGTTCCACTTTCCGTTTTCACCTGGCGTAACACTAACGCCCGGACTATCGCTAATGTGCGTTCTCTGTCATGGAAATCGGCTTAAACCGACGTCCGACAATCTGTTTTCGTGATCTTTTCTCCGAACTGCGTCTGCATCCTTTCCCTTCTCCATCGTTTCTACACTCTTTGCTTTCGCGTTCTGATCTTTCGTACGAGAAATTGAAACGAGACGACGATTTTAGTGTTCGCTAGAGATTCAAAATTTGTAAATCTGGAATTTAGCTATAGAATATTTTCCTTTTTGATATTTGATTTAAGAGATTAAAATCTGATTAATAGATGATTTATCTTTGGCGTTCGCAGTGCTTGGATTTAAAGCTCGACATATCTTGAGTTTAACTGAAACGAAATTACTCAATTGATAATGAAATTGAAACGTCGATCGATTGGACGATTCATTTTTGTCGCTTGTCGTAAATTAGAAATTCAGAAAATTGACAATTTAATTGTAGCACATTCTCTTATTGGTTCTTCGTTTGAAAAATCGGAACGTCGACGAATCTGTTCTTAATGCTGGTTGAAGATCCAAAATTCTTTCCTTTCCCAGGAAAATGGTTTGGTTCGTTAAATCGAAGTATCGATAAACGATTCATTTTCAATATATCCATTTAATCGTTATCATAAAATCTTATCCAGCTCTAATCACTGATCAAACATTATAGAAACTAATCGTTCGGAATATACGTATTCCAAACCCTGCTCTCTTCCCCAAAATTCAAACTCAGACTGCCTAAATCCCGGATTCAAGACTTCGAGTCGATTGAAATCGCAATTGGCCTACCACGAAGCTCCAACTAGTTCCGATTTCACTACTGATCTTTGCCAAACTTCTCTCTGCAAGTCGTCTTCGAAGAGCTTTAGACCCTCGATCAGAAATTTTCGAAGGACTCGGTTTGAAAAGTCTCGAAGAGACTCTAGCAGCTCGAGGGAAAAACTTGGTTCTTTCTTCATTTCTGTGGTAATAAACGCTGGTCTAGTTTGATAACGCGATTCAAGCTTTGACGTGACGGGTATAATTAAACAAACGAAAGAATGGAAATTATTCGGACTGGCGGCTGACTCGACAGGTCGAGATGGAAATTCCGCGGTGGAAGTAATTCGCGACATCTCACAGGACCTTTCGATGAGAATTCCACGAGCGTCGAACGCTGTAAAAGCCGATCGATTGCGTTTAAGGAACGACGCGGATCATTTGCATTTCAAAGATCTTTCACTTCGAAGAATACAGAAAAATCATCACTTTCAAGTTAGATTTAATTTCAGTTTTGATAGCGCGATGAAGCTATTATACTTTTCGTTATATTTTCTTTTATTTTACTTCTAATCGGAAAGGGGTGAGATTCTTCTAGTGTCCAAGGGATCTCTCGTTGCCATTACCACGGAAATAAACCGAGTGCCTTTCGCTTCAGCGAAAAATCGCCGCGATAAATCCTCGCGACTCGTTTCGACGAAGTTATTTACGACGCCGACTTCACCCTCCTATATATTGTCCGATGCTGTTTATAGTCGGCCATTTTTCCGCTCGCTCTACCTCTAACGATGCGTCTAGCGCTTTTAAACCTAACAGGTGGCAGATCATCGAGTCGACTGTTCGAAAAAAAAAAACAAAACAAAAAAAAAAATACGTTCTTCTTTACCTCATCGACGAATCCATTTCATAAATCTCGATTGATTAGAATTTCACTTCGGTTGTCTGGAGTTGGTTCGCAGTTTCCGCCGATAGAATTCCTCTCGATGATTCAACGATCACGTTCTTACATCGTTATTTATCGGGTCTTAAGAATCCCAATTATACCGAAAATTCGAATCGTCCATCTTCGTGAAATAAACGAAACTTGCTATGGAATCGACCCGTCATTGTCTCTCCTCGTAACACGCTTATTTTGGCAAATAAAGCGCGTTTATTTCCCACGCAATTTCTACGATCGCCGTGAATTTACACACCCCCCGAAAATACCCCCTGCTCTTCTACCAGTTTCCCCTCGCAGTTCAATCAAACTGCCTCGAACAAGCAACCCCCTGGTATATTCGCCCCCCGGCAAGATTCCCAGCGTCGTGCCTTAATTTTTGCCAGTCGATTACGCGAAGCTGTTGCTCGCGAAGTGTATTTCGCGATCGCGGGGGTTAATTTCACGGCGTGGCGAGCCGTGCAACACGGCGAAACGACGCGTGACCCAGTTAACTCGCTCGTTTCCCGGTGCATCGACCCGAGCGAGCGTTTATTAAGGGTGGCAAAAGGGTCGCGAGTTACAGTTCGTGGAAGGAGGATGGGCCAACGTCGCAGAGTAAACGTCCCTTAATTAAGTTGTCTAGTCCGCCAGACCGATCCATCGAGCTTCTTTATCGAGAGGGTTGGTCCCTGATGCGAAATCGATGACACGCTCGCTCTCCGGGAGGACGTCGCCTGTTTCGTCCTCTTATTCTCTTTCTCTTCCTATCTCCTCTTTTTCTTCTTCATCCTCTCGTTTTTCGTCTCTCTTTCTCTCTCTTCCTCACTCTCGAGGGAGATGTTCAATAAAAATTCCTCAGGAGCCTCGACTGGCAGGAAATGTCGTCGGTGAAGCGCGTGTACGCCGAGGTCCTCTCGCGGAATCGAAACGGAATTTCATGGGACCTTCGAACGAAGACGAGGGACCGGACGTGGCGGCTTTTTAGATTCTCCGCATAGCAGACGAGGACTACCCCGAAGGTCGTTTCGTTCACGGCTAGGTCGTGCATAGAATTCCTGCTGACTATGGTATACATAACGGAAACACTATTTGCTCGAGCAAATATCAATTTTAGTCAATCAAATAATAACCGTGCTTGGCAAATAACGAGGGTCAAGAGTCACGCGTTTGCGGACGATTTAACGAAGTTTGGACGTTGCCTTGGCAAATTGAGAATTTTTAAGAACGCGATTACGAACAGAAAGATTTATATACTTAGCGATTGGAAAGCACAGTGAAAAGTCACGACGAGTAATATTCTCGTACGTGGGCAATTTTATGATCCAATATCGTATCAAACAATTACGTATTACTACGACTGTTCTTTTGCCATATTCGACAAAATTGTCTCGAGTTTGTTGATTTCAGGTAACTTGGTTAATCTGAACGAGCTTGAATTCCACGCATTAAAAATGTTTAATCCTTCTCGCGATGATTTTACTACGACCGGTTCGTTTTATTTTTCGTTTGATATATCGATCTTTTACGGGCGTATTTCGAACATAAATTTTAACAATATTTTTTTCAATTCACGTTGATACACGTAACCAGCGAATCGAGCCGATTGCTAATGTACAAAACTGCGTTTGTCCCCGCGTAACTAAATTCAGACCAATATCGGCACGTGCAATATAAATTCATTTCGGTGGCTCGGTTAAACCCCGGAATTGAAAACGTTGACTCTTGAAATTTTCGCGTTTGCCAGCCTCGCCGTTAAATTACCGTCATTATATCCGTCAAATCACTAACGGGTGCTGAACTCGATTGCAATTTGCTCCTGCATGTAATTTTCCAACGATATCTGGATGCTTGGCTTGCTGTAACGAGAGTTATTCACAGAAGCGCGCACGTATACGTGTATTTGTCCGTCATGTTTCGTTTCGATCCATCAAAATCTGTACAAACGTACCATTCTTTCCATTAGCCAAGAAGCTAATTGTCCTTTATTCGAATAATAACCGTCAAATCAAAAACCAAATGGAAATTTCCAATTTCCTAGTTTATTCGTGTGTACAGTTTTAATATCGCGAATTAAATCAGGATTTTACGCGTTCGTAACGAAGTGGCGATGCAAACGGACATTCTGCTCATTTAGTGACAGAATGTTGTTCGAAGAAATGAACCGTGAAATCAGAATAATTCGATGTATGACAAATGTTTAACAGATTAAAATATAAACACCGATGATTGAAATTTCTACCAAAGAAACTGCGCAATGTGTATTACGCTAATGTATTAAAATTTCCGCTATAAAACGAATATAATTTAACGTTGATGGTTTACATTAATTGCATATAATACCGAAGCTTTTACCAAAAAGTAAAACGTGTTCTAGAACTTCTGAACGAGACTCTAAATATATAGAGTTTTCATAAAAAGAAAAAAAAAAAAAAGAAAAAATAGCTATTGTTCACACTGGCCATTCTCTACTGCAGTAGTTCTAGCGTAGATAAATTTACAAAGTCGGATTAAGCGAATCGCGACGCAACTTCTGATGTAGTCAGCGATTAATTCGTTTCTTAGAAATCTTTCTCGCGGTCGCAGCGGAGGTGCAATTAGTTTGACGAATGGTTGGAATTACGAAGAATCTTGTCCCGATAATTCAAACGAGCCGTCGAAAAATTCCTCTCGAGTATTCTTCGTGCAGAAAAAGCCAGATAGGAACGCGCGAACACGTAAATTCTATTAATTCGTCGTTTCATCGCGTCTTGTTTCTCACCGAGCGAATCGTTTGTTACGAAACGTTTCATCGTTCTTGTTTTCGGGGACAAATTGCACGTCTCTTTGTCGAGTAACACGCTGAATTGCGAAAAATGTATGGTAATTTCCTTTTGCTTTCGAGAAACTCTGATTGCTATTACGTGGATTGCCAGTTGGCGATTTTCTACGTTCGGAAAACAAACTTTCTCTCGGGTTTCTTGTAACGCGTGAAAGTAAGTAAAAACGAAAAAAAACCTATCGATGCTAAATTGATGCTACTTATACGTATCTTCGATGCTATTTAAGCGTGACTATCTATTAGAGAGTAGCGTGATCTCATCTTCTTAAATGAAAGTGAGTTAGACTATTCATGGAATTTGCTCAGGGATATCGTCGGAGAATGAAAAATTCGACAGCCTCTTGTTCTGATAAATTGCACGAACATAACGAAATGTAAAGAACGAAACATAACGGACTGTAAGTAATAAAACATGGCGAGATAATTATAAACAAAATTATTCAGCCTTGGAATACCAGAGAGGAAGACGGGACACGATGGAGTCGTCGTGTAAATTTCGCGTGACAGTCAAATTCCAAAGACGCGACACGCGCAATTTCCCGCAGGGCGAAATTACAGCTCTTAACGAAATTAAAGGCACCCCATGTCGCACGCCGACGAGTCTATCCTCCGTTTCATACGTCAAAGCTACGCTCGCGGTGAATTTTGCACGCATAATCACAAGCAACCATGGAGCACGTGCTTTTCAAGATTCGAAACGTTACAAATTCTCGATGCTGGATAGGATCTCGTGGATAGGAACATCTGAATGGTTCGTAGTAGAGAAGTAGGAGAAGTAGCAAGGATGCCGGAAGGTTCTTGGAGACGAGCCAGTCTCTGTCTGTCTGTCTGTCTGTCAGGTTTGGTTTATTTGGGCCTTTTCGATTAATCGGTTCGGTTGACTAAAGTGGAAAGCGGCCTCGAGTACAGAGGCTGAGGGAAGGAAAATTGAAAAGCGTTCGAAGAACCAAGTGCAACGAGATGATAATAGAGGCTGAGCAATCTCCCGAGGACGTGATCTTACCGCTCTTATTATACTTTCTTGTGTTTTGCGTTGAATATATTGGAGATTAAATTGGATAAAAAATTGCCATGGAAATATCGTGAATGTTTTATATTTAATATTCTCAGTTTTATATACATATGTTGGGACTACAGCAAGTGCAGGTTATTATGGCAGGTATTTAATATCGTGACAAAACTTATTTCAAGAAAATATATAATATGTACCAAGATATCGTAAGTAAAGAAATTCGCGTGTGTAATATCAAGAGTAAAACAAAAACTCAAATATAATACGGAAAACGCGTATAAAGACGTTAGAAGTAGGCGATGTAAATGTTAAACCGCAGTCCAAGCAGCATTCGACGCTTCGTTCCAGCTGACTTTTACTCGAGAAGTTACTTTCAAAACCTACTCGTAATATGGACGATCTTCCATATTCCCAAGCGGAACAAAACAGCAAATCTTTGCGCGATAACATCCAACCGGAACCTTGGTCCAGTCATCGATCATGTAAATCTTTTTTTTATTTGCAAATCATTGAAATCTCTCCGTAAGAACTAAAATACGAACAACGAGCTCTCTGATCCTGAACCATAATAATTCGCTCGATATCGAATCTTGCTCGTAATCAAACCAAACGGCGCCGACAACTCGCACCTATCTACGAGTTTAAACCGTAACAGGGTTCACTTGACGCGATGCAATAGTAAACTTCGAGTTCGACTGCGACGTACACGACTACCGAGACGCAGGTAAACCTCCTAATTGCCAGCAGCGTTTCAGGTACTCGGTATTATTCGAAGCCGGCTTGCACTCGATAATGAACCAGCAAGCCGGCGCTCACGACGTTGTTGCGAGCAAGGATCGAATCGCATACGTTATTGGGATAACAAGGGAATTAATTCCGAACCGTTTCGATCCTCGCCCCTACGCTCCTTCAGCACGTTGATTGACTCACTTCCGGGGAAACCTGGTGTCCGCTAACAACATACGAGCTCCGTGTAGCACCAAGAACGGAGAAATTATATCGCTTTTAAGGTGGACGGGGGTTATCGCGTGTACAATTTATTTCAGCGAAACGCGCAATAACACGTATTCATCGATGAAACGACAGAGAAGGGATTGAGACTACGAGAAACGTTTGATGGCGTAGAAAGGGAAAAATAAGATTTATGTCGTGATATTTATTGGATATCTCGTATTTTGACGGTAGTTTGTTGATTGACTTTTGTTTGGATGATTAGTTTTTTCACGAGTTCATGAATATTTTTGTAGTCTGTTAAGAGTTTACGAGTACATCGAGATAGGAGGGATTTTATTCGGAAAAACATGGCTGGAGAGGGTGAGAAGCGTCGTTGGACAACGAGAGAGGAGAGAACGAATATTTATACACTGCCTGTTTATTGGATTTTACATGTTTTCAGGGACATTATTTGGTTTCTTTCATGGAAGGATATCTTTTGAAATAGTTTATGAAGATTCTCTTTTGCACGCGCGTTTCTAAGAAGCGTAATTTAACGATAGACACAAAGATGAAAAGGATGGATGTTTATACTCGGCGTGCTTATTGAATCTTTAATATTTTTAGAGCGGGTTATTTGATAAAATCTTGGGAGAATATTCTTCTGAAGAGTTAATAAAGATTCTTCTCTGGATGGAATCTTATTAAAAAAATAATTAACGGTATGCTTTCTTAATGCTTTCTTAATACTTCTAAGAAAAGCTTCTTCCTTTTTTCCTTCAATATGTTGTTCATAGATCTAAAACGTTGATCAAAGATACAAATTGCAATCCACTAGAGTCACTGCTAAATTATTCATCGATATATCCATACTAACTCCGATAATAGGAAGATTCCCATGCAATTAATACGCCATCTAATAAACGTCCAATTTATAGGGAATTTATCCAGTTTCGCGTCGCGTTGACTTTCATTAGAAAAGTTCTATGGAACTTGGAAGTATCGAGACAAGTTGGCAGAAGCTACGAGACGGACAAGAACCGATCGAATTAATCGACCAACCGGAACGAGTAATTGCTAAATAAACGTCGGGCCGACGATGGCCGCTCGTTAAATCGTTAATTTGCGATACCGGGAATAATAATGCGACGCGATGAAATATTCATACGGATATTCGCCGATGCTCTCGTTTATCCCGCGCATTGAGTGCCGATTATTTCGAAAGCTGTCGGTGAGAACGCGAGGCGAAATGAATTTTCAAACGCAATCATCGACACCTGTTTTTTTCTTCCTCTTTCCTACGAGAAAGGTTTGCTCGCTACTCCACGGTCCTACGTTCCGTTCCAACGTCGAAATTGTCGTAGGGCGAATGGACGGCGCAAACATTTTCGTTTCTATGATTTTTATATCGACGTTATTACTATTACGGGAACCCGTAAATCGTCGTTTTAATGATTGAGAGGTATTTCATTCAGCGCACGTTGAATATGCGGTGCATTCAGAGAGATACATTCTATAAGCTGGTTCATTATACACAAGGGCCGACTTTGTCGATATATTCCACGTTAAAAAACGATTAAACCGCCATTCGAATGTTTTCGAACGGCCGCTGCCCATTTGTTAACGTTTCATTAAATCGAGTTGACGGTCGAGAGAGGCGTATTTCCATACGCCGCGCTTCGAATGCATATTGTGTAGGATTCGTTTGACCGAAAAACAATCTAACGGGAGATACGGTCAATTACTTGTAGCAATCGAAAAAAATAACGCTATATTCATTTATCCGACATGTCGGCATGCATCGGATCTTCTGGTTCACGCACGAGATCGCGTCTTTCTCTGGAGGCAAGACGATAGATATAGAAAGGACACGATCACGGAATATTATCGAAAAAGCTTTACAGAAGAGCCGGTTATCGAACAGAAGATAGAGATAAGTGAGGACAGATTGCAACACAGAAACTACGTAATATTTCAACCCCTTGTCAAAACGAGAACTTAACACAAATATACGCTCACATCTACACACCTGTTCCCCCTTTACCCTCTTCCCCTTCCGTCGAATTCTCCTGGATACACGTACATATGTACGTATATGTACGCACACATGGTACACGTCACGCGATATTAAAGCAGATTCCTTTGGCGAGCGGCCAAGTCGATGAAAACCGAGGTTATCGTCTGCGCGACGGCCGATTTCTTTGTAGAGGCCACAACGACACCGTCGACCACACGAAAATCGCGCACACTGATTTTACCACGTGTCACCGTCATGAATTTTCAAGCTTCCTTCCATTCTTATGAATGGAGCTTCCTCCGACACTTGTACGACTTCCTTAAGCCTTTTGTGTCTTTCGTATTGTCTGTTCTTTTAGATTCATTCAATGTTGTCATAAAGATTCGTTCCATGGTATCGCGACTGATCCAATGTTCGTATGGAAGAAATTCTCGACTCTTCGATAAATTTGATTTCCAGCGGAGTTTTCTTATTGGAACAGTCGTCAAGTTTCTTTTAAACTTGGCTATTCTGCGAGCCTCGCCGAAGATATTCCAAAGTTCTTGCGCGGCAATGAATGAAGTTTGAACTTTGAAACTTTTATCCAGCTTTGTCAACGTCTATTAAAAATTGATTTCAGAGAAAGATATCACGGGACACCGTTGAGCAATTCGGACAGTCAGACCGGACTTTATATTTCATCTACTAGACTCTATCGCATAAAATATTAGTTCAGTAGATACTAGTTATATAGATACATAAAAAATAAACAAGCGCAGGTAGTAGAGAATCGTTTATGGTCAGACAGATTTCGTCTACTCAGACTTAACCTACTAGATTCTATATTTTTCAACTTTCCTTCTCTATATCATATATTACGTAAAAGGTTAAGCACTAATTCGAGTCTACTCCAGAGCGTTACCTTGACAAACACTGCCTAAGTAAATTATTTTGAACATTTTACCGATTAACGATATTTTTATCGAAGCGACTCTCGCACCACCAATAAAACATTTTGCAATTTCAACTTTACCACTCGATATATATATATATACATACATATTTATCAATATTTAAAATTTGCACAAAATTCTACTACAAATATTTAAAGTTTGATATTTTCATTTGACCATCGATCTTTAAAATTTCAGTAGCACTTCCAAAGAATGAATCGAAAATGAACCGAAGCAGGAGCGATATTTCCGCGTGTTATCGTGGACGCTTTGCAAGATAATGCAAGCACGATTCTGTTTACTCTGCATTCTGTACACTGGTCGTGTTTTTGCACGCGTGCATATTGTTCCTGTGGAACACGTCCAGGACTATGCAATCAGTGTATATTCGCGAACACGCGAGTCCACGCGCGTGTGTTCCACACGCCTTCACGCCGACATCAGAGCCCGACCTGGAAATTCTATTTAGAATCTTTTTTTTTCGCCGCCAACTTGAATCGGGTTTCCTCGAGGTTTAATTACGCGTGCCACGCAACCTTTCTCATCGTTTCGCTCTGGAATTCAGCCCGGACCGCGCGAGGAAGCTGAACCTTTGCCCTCCGCCACGGTTAATTACAACCTGACCTTTGATCTTACGAAACGGTCCCGCACGAGAACCGTGATTTCAGAGGACCAAGCAACTTCCACTGTTTTTTACCGGTTGAAAGAAGCGGAGAAAAATAATCGTAATTGCAAGTACTCTGTGGTCAGAGTTTCGCCACGAAATCCCTAGATTATATTTTATATTTCCACAGAACGAGTGACTTTCGTCGAGAACTTTATCAGTACTTGATCCGTTAATTCTTTGATTCATTATTTTTCAAGTAGTTTATTCGAGCCGGTATTAGCTATCTATTGGTATAATATCGTGTCACCTGCAAAACGTGGAAAATATTACGCAATTTATAATTAGTTATTCCCTGTCTGAATAACTGAAATCGACGTTGAAATTAAACTCTGTGGCAGGTACAATTTGCTTCTGTCAAATTACAATCGTATCACGGCGATACTACGATATCGTAAAGCAAGGGGTTAAGGAGCAACATTTTACGTGAATTTTTCTTCAAGAATTGAAAAACTATCTAAATATGTAAAACAAACGGTCATCCGGATCTTAACGCTAATTCCGACAACGATCGCTCGTGCCTCGTTACAAAGAAATCCGTCAATTCCATCTGTTAATCCAAAATTATCTCGATTGTCCCTAAACATCCCTCTATCCGTAAAACCTACGATTTCTCCTCTTCCTAACCATATACCGCCAAATTCTCCTTTTCTCTCTCTCTCTCTCTATGCATCGAAAGTTTCATGCACGCGAGAGCATCTTTTGCAAGACACAAGCGTCACCACACCTGCCACGACGCGTGCTCCCCTTTCGTTCACCTGAGCAATCTGCCGACGTCACCCCACGCGTACGCTTACACGACTCAGGAACACGCACGGAGAAGGGTTAGAAAGCTGGGCCACGGTGGTAACATTCCGGAAGCCAGGATCGATATCCAGACACGCCATAGCCAGGCTCGACAGCCAACCACCCTCTTTTCACCCTCTTCTCCTACCTTCCAATCTTCTCCTCCTTCTTATTCATTCTCCATCCTTCACCCTATTCCACGTCTGTTTATTTTTCCCTCCGTCCTGTTCAACCCTCGCAGAAGGTTAATGGACCCTCGGGGATGTCTTTGGTAACGCGAACGTTCCGCGGAATTTTTCCTTTCTACCACCTTTGGCGAATCGTCCTCGAGCGAAATTCCTCGAAAAGCGGTTGAAGCCGGAGAGATCAAAGCGGAACGGATGCTCCCCAACGGAAAATCCAAGCCCCGTGATTATGTTTAAGTTGGTCCATGAGAAACTAACGAGTTCTGTAGGGTACACGCCGGTGATTGCCGGAGACTTTCACCAAGTGTTTCGGAGGAGGAGGAAGTTGTTATGAGAAGAAGATCGGGGCTTGATAGTACGTAGAATTTGATTCGTGTAATTGGAAGCGGTGTTTAAAGGAATATGTATTTCTGCCGTGTATTGCTTCCACTTTCTCCGTACTATTACAGCGGAGACCGGTTTCAAGTTGTAAAATACCGAACAAAAATGTATAGAATGTTAAAATAAAATATCTGAAGCGATATTTAGCGATGATATCGCGGCGGAAATAATTTCATTGTTTCGTAACTTCTCGTTTGCTTGTTTCGGAGATGCGTGCTTCTAAGTTTTTTTGTTTTATAAACATTAACATTGTTCGGAAAATATAGGTAAACTGCGGTGAAATTTATTTCATGGAATACCGCTCCCACCAAAAAAAAAAAAAAAAAAAAGAAAAAGATAGGAATGCAGCAATATAGCAAATTTAAGGTGCAATTTTCCCCTAATCAAATCGCGACGTTTCACAAAACCACACAACTTATCCGAGCGATGCGTCATCTTGCGGGGGGTAGTCAGTTATCGTGTCGCCAAACTTGTTAACAAAATTGCAAAGCATCGTTGCTCGCGGCTAATGGATCATCCGTAAGTTTTCTAAAGTTTGTAGGTCGGCGAATTTGTCATCGAGGTGATTACGGACGGCAGGTTGGTGGATCGGTCGCCGTATTCGATTCCCATGAGGATCCGAAAGCAAGTAAAAGCGGTCGAACGTTGGAATCGGGGTCGTCGAAGCCGGGATTAACGACGCTTTCCTTTTCTGCGAGCGCTTCTTACAGATTCGATTTGGCCCGGGGCATTGTTCGCGTCGCTACGATCCGATCGCGAAGAACAAAGGCGGACGCATCGTCGTTCCATTTGCTTTAAACGCGAAAAACAGAGAAAAATATCGGGGGACAATGCATTTTCGATCGACAGAGAGATAATTTGTTCGATAAGGAATTTTGCGAGGCGACTGCAGGAAAATGGATCGACCAAGGTTCACAGGGTATGTGGGCAGATTTTGATAGATGGCACAGTAGAAGTTGAGGAATTGATCTCGCTAATGTATAGACGGCGAAGTAGAAATCTTTGCGGACGAGAAATATAGAAAAATAAAGAAAAAGAGGAAAGAAAAATCGTATAATTTGTAACTATATTTAACCACTTGGCGCATATAGATAGGCTATTTTAATAAAATTGAACAATTCAAACAAAATATCTAGGCTGTCTCGCTAAATTTAGGCGTGTAAATGTTGAATTTCTGAAAAATGATTAAAACAGATTTATGCTGTTTCAAGAAGTGTATCTATGTAATGACGCGAGTCTTAAAAAATATGTAATACACCAACAATCTTCGTTATCGTTTTTCTTTATAAAAAGAAACATTGAATAATTTTCATCCTGTTTAAGTTGTTCTAAAAGTAACAACATTTGGATCTTATCGTATAACCGATAGCAACAGCCGTGAATCGAGCTGCGAGTTGCAGATCCCTTTATCTGAAGAGGGTAAAACAATACTTCTTGATAACAGGATTACGAAAGGCAACGCAACAGCTACTCGGGGATCATCGAATGCGAATCTCTCTTCCAATTACGAAGTTTCTATATGATTATTAACATACCAACAGCTCGTCGATCCTTTCTAATTGCAACATCTTCTTGGAGACGAAAAACCAGCGAAAACAAAATTGACAAACGCCTGTGTTAGATAAAGACTGCAGATACTTGTACTTCGGATCAAACACACGATCGTTATACTTAACCGCGTGTATGTTGCGTTCCACCGCTCTAATTAACCAAGATAATTAGTCAACCGTTCCTGGTGTGACCACTCACCAACATTTTTCCTCTGCGAACAAGGTACGTAGGATGGTAGAAGCATGCTTAATACGAGAAAATCCGATTACGCGACGCGAAATTCACACAGCCAATAAAAATTCGGAGATTTCGCGCTGGGAAAACGGCTCGCGCGCTAATTTACAGCGAAGCTGTAGCAGTGGCGAGCTTTACGGCGCACCTGATACCGATAAAAGTACCGACGGGAATTAGCGTGAAAGATCGCTGTCCTGATACCGACAGATCGTAAACGCGACAGAGCAACGATATGAAACGTTACTGCGCGTAGTATCGTAGCAGAAAAATTGCTATCGATACCGCGAGGTGTAACCAAGAACCCATCTTTCCAACTTTCTTGCGCGAATAATTTACGGATGTGTATCTATGGGAAGTTTGAAGACACAAAAATGTACAATCCTGTACACGTAACATACAAAGATATATAAAATATCGGAAGCAAAATAAACTCGTTGTATTATTTAAAGGTTGTAACGCACCTCTTTACTTTAACGTAACGCATTCCTTTATTTATTATTGAGAAAAACATGAATTTTCATAAAACTCTGCGGTCTACTAATAATATCGATGAACTGACACGTGACAGGTTGTAGTTTACAGACATTTTACAATTTTATGTCGAATTCGAACGATCGAAATAAATTATATTTCGTAAAATATCACTTGTTCCACTGCCAAACACGTTGCGATCGCGTTAGAAAATCTATCGATGCTGATTAATTTTTAACTCGTCTCCGATAATATTATACAATAAGAATTCTGCGATAAAAATGAAACCAAGAGAGAATTACGATTTCCAAGAAATTGAATAACGAGAAAATCCGAAGCGGTATTCCTTGACAGAACTTTGCATTCTAAGCTATAAAATATTCATTGGCGATCAGAGTTAGGACACAAGGCGAAATACGTGCATCTCGGCGACGTTGAACGCGATTGTGAGCCCGATACAGAGGGTCGCCGTAACACGAATGGATCAATCGCTGAATGCGCGCTCGAAACTCGAAACGAACGTTTGATATCGCGCTTCGACCAAGTGTTCTCGAAACCGACTCGTATCGAGTGTAAATTTCGTTCGATATCGCTACAAGTAGTTTCACGGAAAAAAATCCCATTCTAGTATCCTTAAAAGTGAATTTTAAAGAAGCGGAGCAAACAATCGAAACAAGAGAGAAAGACACATTTCATATTGTGCTAGCTACTTCCTTTTTTTTTTTTTATTGAATAACGTATACGAGACTCGCGAGGAAACATTTTACGAATATATTACGTGTGCCACGTGAAACTTCTTAAAATTTACTTGGGACTATCGGTAAAATTTCAAACCAGTATAAAAATGTTTATAGAAGTTCGAGTATTTTCGTGGGCCACTGTTTATATAAACTATAAAATATTTATAAACACAATATGTAAATATGTATGGACTACCTATAGAATTAAAAGAACATCGCTCAATCGAGATGAAAATATTAACCGGCCGGTCTGACTACATACACGAATTTCGGGTATATTTCACTGCGTGCATTCATGATGCAAACGTACAGAGAATCGAGGACGAGTACGCGTTATCCCTTGACAGTCAACTCGGTGAAATTTCACCGGTGACGAATCCTGCCATTTCTGCGCGATTAATTAGGTCAGCAAGATCGTTTCGGAGCGAACGTAAAATCTTCAGCGTGACGCAAATTGTGGTGTCTGTAATGGACTACTTAGACGTTGATGCGATTACATCGATTACGAGCGAACGATCAGCTTCAAAGCGAGGCCGTATGAAACAGATAAGCGTCGACCTGTTCGATGAATACGTAAAATTCAGAAAAATTCTAGATTTAACGAATAATCGCGGCGGTTAACTTCGTGTCTGTGGGGTTGCTCGGGAAATTTCATTGCACGTAGAAAGTTTCGAAAGTATATTGAAAGAAAATGAAGACGAGTTAGGAATTTCATACGCTTCGAAACTTTTGAATAACCGCAGGAAGTGAATGTGACTGAAATACTAAAAATGTCGAATAATAAAATTTGAATGTTCTCTATTAGAAAAATATAGAATGTTCCGATAACAATTTGAAGAATTTGTAGATTTGTAGCATTTTTTTTCAGGAGAATGAAAAAGTTCCTCGTTAACGCAACATTTTGTTATAAACTTACGACATTTCATATGCTTCTTTTTGCAACGTTCTGTACTTCGAAATGTTACTTCTTTATCAAACTCTATTGCTTTTGGTTGTCGTTTGGTTTTCGAGCAGAGAAAGGTTGGTTAGGAATTCTTGTAAAAAACAAGGACCGCCGCTAATTTCAATTAGCCCGCGATGCATTCGGTGCATCGCGGGATTCAGCGAAAACAGAAAGGCGAACTTTGCTTTTCGTAATGGTCAACGTCGAGGTCAGGGCAACGAAAAATAATCACGATTTTCTGGAATACCGAGCGGTAACTCCGACAAGCCGAAAGTTTTCCCCATTAACGTCTCGTTTCTGCGGACGCAAAACTCCACTCGACTCGCGCGACCAGAAAAGATGCCCGCCCACGTGCAGACACGAAAACCAAACTTTTTCCCAGCGTTTCCCTTTTTTTTTTTTTCACCACTAATTTTCCCGTTAGACTAATTAGCGGGGCCGAAATGTAACAGTTTTACCGTTTCCGCTTTTGAAAGCCTATTTGTCCTACAGGCTGATTCAAAAGTAGAACATTCGTAAAATTATAGGAACGTTTTTAATTTGGTTTTTAATGTAATGAATCGTAGGCTGATTTTAAAGGAGACAAAACATTTTTAATGTAGGGGAAATATGTAATGATCGATTATACGTAATGACTGTTAATCTGAATTGCCTATAGATTGATTTAGGAGAGGATTTACGAGGAATTTAGCTTTTTATTCGTTCGTCGATCGTATGTATAATATATCAGCATTCAATCCTCTTTAACACTAATTGGCTTACGGAAATGAATGTCATAACAGCGCGACTGATTTTGAAACGTAATGCCTACTCTGATAGTTCAAATCGATTCTGTATATGTACAGGGCGATTCAAAAGCAGGTGCAACTAATTACGAAACACGCCAATATCGAATGCTATATACGGGAACCTACGCTTCTGCCACGCCAAATTAAGTAAAATATTCTCGCTCATAAATTCTATCCTGTCGATTCTACAACAACGTTAGAATGCCATTTTTTAAGCTCCACGCGTAATTCCTTCTCCTTCGAACTAACGAAAAATGATCGAAAATCGTCGAAGCGAGAGCAAAAGGCCACCCGAATTTTACCATACCCGCATCCATGTACACCAAAACGCACTTCGGTTGCTTCGCTCGGTTCGATATTAGCCTCGAGTGAATTAACAGGCGAATCGGGCCAACTGTTTCAACGCACGACGCTGACACAAGTTTCAGCTCAGACGATGGCCGAGCAAAGGGTCGAGAGTAAAAGCGAGAGATAGAGTGAAGAGAGAGAGAAAGAGAGAGAGAGAGAGAGAGAGGTCGAAAACGGAAGACGGCGGAGCGGTTAAGGGAGTGCACAAAGCCATTTCTGTCGAGAGGGAATAGAGGCATGCTCTGTGCTCTCAGACATCGTCAAGCTGCATTATGCGCGGTACACGCGATGCGTATAGACTGCCCAGGGCCGTATGAATCGGGCTATACGACCTCTGAGCTCCCGTCTTCATTTCTCTCTATTTCCTTCAACCTTCTCTTCCTGTGTCGTCTTCCTTCAACCTTATGCGTTCATCGTACTTTCTCTCTCGTTCTACTTCTCGTTCTACTTCTCGTTCCAAGTATTCTATATTCGTTGGAGAGAAAAATTTGCAAGGAGTCGACTTTTCTGGGCCGAGTTCAACAGCCCCTGTAAAAGGTGCTGTCCTTAAAGGAATACCAAGCCAATGGGACACAAGAGTCCTTCGAGAACCAGAAAGGGGAAAAGTCAGTTTCTGTCGTTTGCGAATCTTCTCTTCGTCGCTAATAATCCATGCTCCCTCTTTCTATTTCTTTCGGTTTCTGATAGATTAAGCTAAGGCCATTTGAGCCAAGCTAAGGTTAATTTAACTTGTGGCTCGCCGTATTCGGCTATGTGAACAATTCTTTACGTGATCTACGTTCGAAGATACACGATTTAAATCGTTATTAACGATCTGATGAAGAGCGAAGTACGTCGTACGCATTGACAGCTTGACAGCTTGGCAGTTTGACAGTTTGACAGTCGTAGATTTTTAGAATCACATCAAAGTTTATTCAACCAACGTTAACACATTCAATCGTAATTACCGTAATTCAATAGCGCGTGTGTGTCACTTTATTTCTGGAAGTTATTTCGTCGTTTATTTTATTAATTTCATTCATTTATCCTTGCTTCGCTATGTCTGCTTTCTTTCTGTAAATTGGGTCGAGATAAAAAGAAAATAAATTCGACGGAGCAACATTAATCCAGAGGCGACTTTGGCAAGCTTCTTGTCCCACTGCAACTTCCCACTTTCCGGAACATAAATCCAACGAAAGGAGATTTACCGCGACGAACACGCGGAAATCGAAGCTTTCTCTCGCGTCTTGGAACTTGGATCCGACCGTTAACGGCCGACTATAATCATTAAATCGCGTCTTCCGACACTAGCTATGGCTAAGAAACCGTCACTGACAAAACAATCTACCATTACACGCAGATAAAATCGCGGTGTCGACGTCGGCGTTGTCTATCGGCAATTGTATTTGTGGAAGACTTCTTCGGGGAATCACTGGACAAGCTTCGAACCGTAATTTATACTCTCAATGAAACCCGTAAAATTTCTATGAAAAACTACGAATTTCATGTATCATAAATTCTTCGTAACCACTCTGGTAGTTTTAACGTTGAAAAAAAAAAAAAAAATAGAAAAATAAGAATTTTATGGAAGTTCTGACGATACCAAGAAATAACGATCCACTGCGAATCTTCGTAACGATTCTTACTGAACTATCGAGACTAATAACGAACTCGTCAAAATTAATCGGAAGATTAGTGAAACAAAAACGATTTGATCAGCCGTTTTCTATTCTCGGCACGATCTTATCACGAGCGATAACACTCGGTCGAAGTAATTCCATTTGCATAATTCGGATACCACTTGTACCAAAGAAAATTTCGTGCATCGTAATTACTCGTTTGAATTAGGACGAAACAATTCCAATGAAATGGAGATTAACGTTAATGTAGTCTGATTCATTTTCTGTGCTAATATAGAGGTCGAAATAGAATTAACTATATAAATGGCGACAGAAGATAGCGATATCGAGTCGAAGATGTCTGTGACGTGGAAAATTGAGTACAAGCGGGCGGAAACTGTATTACCTAAGGGTAAGTAGGTCTCGGTAAGGTTTGAGAAACTGTTGGAATATTAATTTGTTCGAATACGCGAGACTCTACGGCTCAATCCTCTTACTGCATTACGAAGTCTATGTCCCTCTGGCGAAGTGGAAAATCGATCGCATCCAACGGTCGAAAGGAAAATTCTTAGCTAAGGTTGGATGGGAGTATGAAAAATTCTGGCTACCTCCCCGTTGCAATCTCTCTTCTACTTTGGATCGAGAGGTTTCTCGAGGTTTTTAGGTTAAGATGAGCCCCAAAGAGAATCGAAGAAAAATTGATGGCGCTCCGGCTCGACGAAAATGGAAAGGAAATTTCGTGCCGGAGAATGAACGAAACGAAGATACTCCGTGACACGGTCGGCCTGAACTGTGATAAATTTCAACCGAGAAAGTATAGCGTTGAATCTTTGAAAAGGTGGAAGAAAAATTTATCCAAAAATCTAGTATCCCGTAGGAAGGTAAATTATTCATTATTGAACTACGGGAGTTTAAGCGATTTCAAATTTTTACAAACGGCCAAAGAAATGGAAGTAAAACGAAAATTTGTTTCTTTCATTTGTTTCGTTCGTTAAATGTCGCGGCAAATAGGTACTGTGCTACTCTGAATATATATATGTTTTTTTTAATTAAAAAAAGACTCCCTGTGGATATTACGTTGCACTCTATTTACGTTTGTTTAAAATATAAACAGTCTATTAATTATTGAGAAAATGTATATTGTGCACATATTTGTAGAAGGAAGTAACTTAACAAATGAGCTTCTATTAAGAAAGTATGCTGCTCGTGAGTGACTGGGAGATATCGAGGAAGCCAGCCAAAATTTCCCCAACTTTCGCTTGAGTTTCAGATCTTGTAACGAGGCAAACTTCTCCTGAGCGACATAATACACATAAACTTCGAAGAGAATGAACTCTAATATATCGCTTTGTCTTACATTCCACAGATACGTCCTAAAATACAAGTTCGATTAAATATTGTAACTGTACTTGAGAACCAACCTGCAACACGAAATAACTCTAACCTATCGTCTGTCTCAATTTTTATACGATAAGAATCGTATTAAATACTTAAAAAATGATCAATTTCTATCCACTTCTCTGTAAAGATGAAACTTTGGTAGAGAATATCGGGCAGCAAGAGGAACAACAGGTTCGAAGATCGAGGCGACCAGGGAGGATTGAATATCGTGTAAATAAGAAACGCGAGAGGATGAAGCGGCCAGCCTCGAGTGTCCTTCACCATGGGAAGATAGAAGGTTGGAGGATGGAAAAAAGCTAACGAATTAAGGCGATCTTGAGTGTGGCGCTTCTTGCTGGAAGCTCTTCGACTCCGGATAAAGGCTGTGCTCGATATCTTTACTTATTACGAAGGCATCTCCACCGGAACGTCGGTCGAAGTGCTCGCGAGGTCGCCGACTCTGGTCCCGGAACCGAAGTTTGTAATCACGGAACGTCGAAAAAGGAGAAACGAGGAAGAGGGAGAAGGGAAACCATTGAAGAAGCTCGCAGAAGGACGGTCGATGTAACACGGTGCTCAAAAGCTCTTTCTTCTCTTTCCTTTTGGCTGAAACTTCAGCCGAGAACGCTCGAAAACCGAGCAGGTCCGACGTGTTAAAGGGCTGGGCACGTTCTTCGTTTACCGAGCGAAAGATCCGGCGATTCGTCCATCATCGGCGGAACCGTAAATAGACGAAGCAGCTCCTCTCTGAATAGAGGAGAATCTTTGCAGAGAATCAGAAAAGTTCAGCATTGCTACGAGTAAGATAAAAGTAGAACGATGTACACACTCGCGGAGACGCGACGCGGTGTAAACTTGGTGGAAATTAATTGCTACGGCGAAGTTCGTGCTTCCACTCGAAATTACGATTCCTTGGGGATAGCCGCAAGCTCACCCTCGACCAAACAGCTATTTAATTAATGAAACGTAATTCCATTCGATCGAGCCCCCGGCTATTCATAATTCGAACACGCCGCCTGATAAAACGAGACTGCCGTAGAACGTGGCTCGAAGCTCTAACTTTTCAGAGAGGCATACATTCGAATGTTTCTTCGACCACGTCGGAATATGAACAGTTTTTCCATTCGGTGCTCCCTGGGACATCGTAGAACGCGGCAATAGAAATATTGCCGCGGATATATCGCGATATTGCCTTCGATCCGTCCACCGAGAAAATATCCACGGCTGACTGTAGAAACGTATTGCTCCGGCGACTGTTGAAAAAATTACTTTTTCAATTGCGCCACCCTACGTCGACAACCAATTCTCGGCCAGCAGATAGTGTGTCCATTTTGCAAAGGAATTTGTGTCGCGGTTGTTTACCGTAAACGGTCCTCTAAGACACTGTGCTCGGCAAACTCGTGAAAATCGAGTAGAGATCGCGCGTGACGTCTCGTGGCCTCGGTATTTATGCCGGCAAAGTTGAGTACTCTTGGAGGAATATTGAATTCGACTCTCTCGGAAAGCATTTATTTCGAAAGTATTCGTTCTCGTACTTTGGATATAACGCGTGCCCTGTAATCTTCGTACGTAAAAGTTACAAAATAGAATTTACATAGGTATAAATATTTCTTGAAAAGTGGACGAGACGACGTTTGAAAATTCGTCATTTTTGTACGATTCGTAAATTTCACAAGAGCGTAATAAAATTTCAACTTTTGTATATCGCCGGGTGATTTTTGTGACGAGGCCGTAAGGCGAGCTACAAAAATCTAGAAAAGGCTGGATTCCTGCCAGAATGGCAGGCGTTCCTGGAAACGCCATCGTGTCCGTCTGGGAGCTTTATAGATTCCTATCTGACCGTGTATTCCTTTATATTAAAATGCAAAATGCGAAGCATCAACTGGCTAGCCGGGTCAGAGAGACGAACGGGTTAATAATACAGAATCCGGCGCGTTTCAAAGCGACGCGATAACAATTACCGGTGTGTTCCTTCTGCGAGATATTCGACGCGGTACGCGGCTATTGTGTGCTTGGAATTCTCTTCAAAATCCTGCCGCCATGTTGTTGCAACCTCCATGGAAACACGCAACCATGATTCCGGAATTCTCTGTGAAAATTCTCAATATATGCACATAGGAGATACTGAATAATCCGTTTCTGTTACATCGAATTAATATGTTCCTTTTTAATCTTGTATCCTTGTTTGGAATTTATGGTTCTTTAAATATGAATACTACAGTGTACACGCTACGTTCTCCATTCGTATTTGTTTTAACGATTTTTCACAAAGTTAAATTATTTCTCGATTAAATTATTTCTAATATCACCGATGAAATTTTACGTGTTATTGATTCTCAATAATATTTGAATTAATTAAAATTCATTAAATTGTTTGCTACTTTTCAGTATCAGTAAGGTAATAGAAGCGTAATATCGCAGTTTTATTAAAGTTTCGAAATATCATTCTTTTTAAACATTGTTTGGAACATATTTTAGCTCGGTATTCACCATTCTTTTAACTTTAAATGTTTAGCGAAAGTTTACAAGATGTTACTGCATCGCTACCGATTATGTAAAATGATATTGTTGGAATTCACCGCAGTCGACAAGATTTATTACTCACAACGCGAAGAGACACGGAGAAACATTAAATTATTGCATAACTTGATGTAAATCCGGCCTGCTACGAAGTGGAACAGCAGGAACAGTACGCTTAAGGTTGTACGTAAATTTCAAAGATTAATATTCGGAACGTGGTCCTCTTACTTCTACTTTTGCTTTACGAAATATAACTTACGAATCCTAAGAAATCGTTTTTCAAAATTTCGCTATTTATTTTACAATTCTTCTTATCGATATACGTTTATCGATCTCTCAAAACTATCAACAACGTTTTCCGTCGATTTTTGCCAAGAACAACGTACAAATTCTAAGGAACGATTTTCCAACGTTTCTCGACAATTCTAGAATCCTCCTTAGGAATTTTACAATCTCTCGTTCTTGATTTTCAAAAATCCGGGATCCTAGACCGAGCGACGCGACAAATTCTCGATGAGCGCAATTTGTTTTTCCTTGTTCCGAGCTATCTCGTTCCCTTGTTTCCATCGTTTGACGCAACCTAGAAACTTCAGAAACCCTCGATCCCATCATATTTTCTTCAAAAACTACTTCCATCCACTTCTCTGAATTATCTCGTTGACGACGCACTGTATCTTCTCGCTGTGCACGCCAAAGTCTCGGATTAATGCACTCTTGGAGCACGAACGCGTCAATTCGTCTGCACACACAGACACACACACACAAACACACACATACAGGTACCCAGTAGCCACTTTAATTAAATACATCGTGTACGAACACGATATACGAATGTTGGTGGTTTTTGTGTGTGACCATCGACGAGTGCCATGCCTTTCCTTAACGAAGCCAATCTCAGGGTTCGTCCCGGGGTCAAACGAGAGACGAGACCGATTTCAACGCGCCGCTTCAATATGGCCGATCTGATTGATTCTCGTGGATCAAAGCGACCAAGACGTTGGTCAGCGTCAGATATCGAATTCTACTGGTTCCAGACTTCTTCCAGACTGCTTTACGAAGAAACTGTACCGAGCTGACTATGCACTTTCTCCATCAAATCTTCTACTTGTATTTTTCTTTTTCTTTTTTAGAATTAATCCATATCTCCAAGAACATTTGAATTTTGTTTAATTCTGTTTAATTCGTAGCAGCGCTTGGTTTTGGAAGAACGTAACGTTGACGTGGAAGGTAGTAGTAAGGTTAATTTGCTTTTAACGCTAGAATTACTACATTCACGTGGAAAGTTTATACGAAGGAAATTAAAACGAGAGAGAAATATGCCTGTCTCTGTATACTTTAAAAGATACCATCCAAATTCCTAAGAGAACATCAGAAATAAAATTTCTACGAAAAATTGCAACTTGATTGCTCTAATTAATTCTCTTAATTCCGACTACAGTGACTGGTACGAAGAAAAAGTAATTTCGGATATACTTTGTTGCTTTCTAATTATCTGTCCCCGCTTAAGCATTCATTAGGCTGTACGTAATCTAAACAATGATTCATCTCCCTACCTGTTGTTATGATTATCATCCTCCAACTTGTTGTACATGTTTCTTGAGAATTTATGCATGTTATTCTTCCACAACATTCCTTTACGATCATTGACGAAAATAATTTAGATAATTCTGACAAGCTTTCGCGATTTTCTAGTCTAACAATCGTATTAAGGAAACATCAACTGAGCAAACATTGCCATTATATTATCTTCGTAATAAGAGACACAGATTCAACCATTGTCCATTATCCTCTGACCTATCATTTCCATTCTATACTCCGCTTCAAACAACTGGCATTTATTCTTACAATGGCGCTCGCGTTTTTACATTACACGGGAGAAAGCGGTCGTGTCTCGCAAACAGGTAGGTCAGCGTTCACTCGCGAATTCCGAAAAATCGAGGCAAGCGACACGAGGAAGAAAAAGGGAAAAGAAAGAGCAAGTACACGTGTTCGAATTACCTCTCCCTTGTTATTACATTTTCACTTTATACCTGTACGGTTCAGTTTATAGCTACAGTTACACGCAACTCCGCTCTTTTCTACGATTTCATTTCCGCCAACTTCAACGCGTTCGTTTACGCGTTTCGATTCAACGAGCCGACCCGCGACGAACAAACGGCCGGCTTAACGCTCGAGCTCACCAGCTTCGAGTTGCCCGAGAGCCACGCACTCGTTCCCAGGCGATGTATGTTTGTCAGTAGGCCAGTGCGAAGTACGTGTTGTGCGCGTAAACCGAAAATTGATTGTTGAAAGTAAGGAACGTCGAACGCGTTATTTTCACGCCGGTGAACCAACTGACGTTGCCGTCGTAAACGTATACGCTACCGCTAGAAAGATCGTTCCGATCGTTTCCAATATCCACGATTTATGGAAGAAAACCGAGTGAAAATAATATTGCTCGCTGTCTCTTATCCCCAGTAGCTTACTGCAGATTTGCCTCGTTATGTATTATAGTGATGGTATTTTCTTTGCTATTTTTACGAACGATTCTTCGTTGCTGTTTCGTTGAAACTAGGTATTTGAAGAAGTCTCAAGAATTGTAGGATTTTGTTAATTTCAAGGTTTTTTTAATATATATATATATATATATATAGAGAGAGAGAGAGAGAGAGAGAGACAAGAGAATTGTACGTATGAATGTATAACACATTAAATTACTAAGGACCATTCATACTGTTCCACTCCGTTCGAACGTGTTCACGGGGAGACGCGCCCGTAGTCGACGAGAGTCGTAAATTCTCGTGTCTCGATTAGCATCGACGCCACGAATCAGCCGAATTCTCCATTTCGTTCAGGATGATAAGGATATTTAGATAGAGTCTGGCACAGGCTTTTAACGTTTATTTCACAAAGAACAACCTCCAAGATTGAGTGTGCGGATGAATGTTAAGCGTAAGTTGAGCGATGTCGTTTTACTTGTGTTTCTTGAGCGGAGAGCTGAGTGCAAGCAAAGTATCGGTGATGCACGTGGAAAAGATGAAAACTTGAGACGAGCGTGCTTAGAACGTGGAACAAGCGGATTCATCCTTAACATCGAGTTGGAATTTTCGGTAAGGCAGTAAGGGCAGTGGTCATCGTTGCTAATTCATAGGAAAACTACTTGTAGACAAGATGAGAACCGACCGCTCCCAAACTAACGGTAGCTCGAAGGTACGGAAAATTAACGTTGTCATTAATAAGTCGTTATAAATCGTAAATATACCGTTAAGAAAAGCATCGTAGAACCAAGAGACTTAAGATAAAAGAAAGGACTAACTCTCGATACGACAGTAACGGCTGCTTGGAGATTATTGCTTGGTCCGAGTGGACAAATTAAGGAAAGCGTAGTCAGAGAAACAAAACTGGAAAACGGCGTATGGCAGCTTTAGAATATTAGAAACTGCTATTCTCGGGTTGTTGTGCATGAAGAATTGGACGAGCGTGTAACGACTGGGTCACGGTACGGAACAGGCTTAGAAAGATCCAAGTTGCCTTGTCGAATAAGCGACTCCGAAATTTTGGGCGGGTTATACAGGCGATTTCAGACTCGTGTAGAGAAACGAATTTCCAGAAAACAACTTTTCCTTACGATCTTGATCCTATCTTACAACCGGTTGTATCAACGAGGACGTCAAATGGAAAAGCGTGTAAGGTCATCGATCGAATAACTGCTCGATATCGCACGTAATATTTCGATAGGAACGCGCCACGTTCGAAACGTCAAATGGAGAACGATGAAAATTACGATTAGAAAGGTTAAACTGTGGAAAAGCTCGACTCACTGACGAAACTTTACTATTGCAGTAGGTGGAAGCGCCGAGGGGAGGTTTTAGAAGCGTACAATTGCGAGAGAGGGTCGTCGAAACGTCGAACTTTGGAACTTTGGCACGTTGAGAGGGCGTATGACGCTCTTGTTCTCAAATTTTCCACTATCTCGTGTACTACTTTATATAAATATTATTTGAAGTATAATAGAACCTTCGTTGTTTGAACTAATAGGAAGACAGGAGCGATATTAAACGTTTAAAGTTCAGTTCGTTGAAAATTCACTTGCAGTATTTAAGTTAAAAATTCTATGCGAATGAAACACACGCGGGTGAACATTTCAGTTAAGATTTAACGTTTCTTGGATATAGCGCGAGGTTCGATACTATCTTACTGAAAAAATAGCCTGTTTCTACTTAATCGTTTTCAGCATCTAACTGGCAGAAGTATTTGTTCGAACATTTCGTTGCTGGAAATTCCTCAGAGCAGGTGTCCGGATTCTATCGTTGTTTCTTAATAGACAAGAACATTCCCTGTTTACGCTGTACAGCATTTTCAGATCGAAAAGTCGATAGACGGAGTCGCCGGCGCGCCGATTGCCTGGCAATCGAGCGGACAGATTGAATTACGGAGCAGTCGAACTAAAAGCGGGGTAACGAAGTTCGTTTCTTTTTCAACGGGCGATGGTGTCGATAAATCATATTCCGAAACGAAGGCGGCTAATAACGAGCGACCAACGAGCAAAACGACTAACGACCCGGCCTGCCAATTAGGAGAAAAGCACGGCAAGTCTAATAAATGGCACTTCCTTTTCATCAACGACTACCACCGGGGCCGGTGGGTGGTTCGCGAAACGCCGTGGCTGCTGATTCCGCCCGGCGTGATTATTAGCGGATAGCATTCGTACAAATTCCGTGAAATATAACCTCTAATAAAGCTCCATTATCTTTTTTATGACTTACTCCTTTATTGTGAAAATGAGTAATCAATAATTCTTCATATACAGCGTATCGATATTCTTTCTGTACGTCGATTTCTATGGCCTGATAAATTCAATAATTAAGAAAATTATTGCTCATGAATTGAAATATCTATCGCTGATTGAAATATCGCGAGGTAATACAAAATAAAATACGTTGGAAGACATCCGAAATATTCCATAAGATTCACGATTTCAATTTTATACAATTCGCCGCAATTACATTCAATGTTCGACAAACCGAACGAAATGGTTCTATTTACTTTCCTATTAATTGACAGGGGGGAATGGCAACAAATTAACCGTCTACTATTTGCGTCAAAATTCCGGCATTGTTTTTTACGAATTTTCCCGGAGTTTTACAAACGTCCTGTACATTCCGCTTTGTCATCGCGACGTACAATGAAGCTCATTTTTAAATCAACGGCGCACGCGGCGTAGTAAAAAACGGCGATCGCTCTGTGAACATAGCATAGCTTCAGGGTATACAGGGTGCCCTAGGGTTGAACAACTGAACTTCGTAGTGTATGCAGGCCAAAATGTTACTTAAACATAGGTAACTTAAAGCCTTGTTAATAAGATTATAATCAAAGCACGGAGTACAAAGGGAATAATAAGGAACTTACGGTTATTATGCTACCAGATAGAAGTAGGTTTACGATTAACATAATTATTAACAGCTGAAACTTCATTTCAAAACGTTCGTCGTTTCTATCGATACGAAACTGGTAGCGCTAAAAAAAACTTGTCTGTATTTATATAACATTTTTTGTTCGATTACACGCAATATAGCGGAGAATATACCGAAACAAAGTTTGGCTGTCAAACTCTAGGACACCCTGTATAGTTGTATATACGTGTGTATGCGTGTATGTGCGTGTATGTACAAACGCAAGGAATGTTTGCACGGCCGGAGTTTAACAAAACTGGCGGGTAACAAAGCCATCGGCGCCAATCCGCGTGCCGAAATATCTGTCGCCGCTGCGCCTCCACCCAACGATGCACTTTTTTCGCTTCCGTTTCATACGCGACTCGACACAATGCGTGACATCGAACAGTGCATCGACGAGGGACAAGATAGAAAAAAAAAATCTGTTACCCGGGCATGAAACAGGAAAAAAACTATTCTCATCGACGGCGCACCGGATTTTCGCGAGATTTTAGTATACCGCGTGGTTAATGCAGCTAATTTGGTTGCCGAGGCTAAAATGCGGAGGAACGCTCTGTACGTTGAATTGTGCGGATATTTTTCATTTTCACGGAAATTGCTTTTTTTCCTTTTATTTTAGTTTGACTACGTGGTGTTATTTTCATAGTATTCTCGTACGATTACAAACATGTATCGCTGTTGAAGCGAAATGGAGAACTCGATAAAGAAAAACGCTAGAAAAATGAGGGTATGTGCCGAAACTTTTTTGGTAGTCAATGTTGAACGTATGCGTGACGAATCGAAGATACTTCGAACTCTGATGGCGATTACGAGTATCTCTTTTCCGTGGGATTTTATATATACATTTACTATACAATTTTGATAACAAGGAATATTTATACTTGGCATTCCTGCATGTCGCACGAACGATCTCCAAGTAGCTAGAATAAAATCTATCTTTCTGTTTTACCTACGATAAAAATAATAGTAAGACGTAAGAATGAAACAGTCGGGCGCATGAAGTGTTAAATCCGGAAAGTAGATCAGAACGAGAGGCAAAAATACATTGAAAAACAGCAGTGAAACATAAGAATGAAATAATTGAGCGCATAAAGAGCTAAATCAAGAAAGTAGATTAGATATACATTCTTCTTTCAACACGCACAACACAATTCCGACAACACGTATGTATACAAAGAGAGCTAAAATTTGGAATGCGTTTTGGTAAAATTAATGATGGAACCTTGAATAGAATTATATTTACATATATCGCGCAATTAATTATTCTGGCTTAATCTCGTAATACGTGTCGTGCTAGCAATGGCACAGGATATCGCATCAAGTCGCATGATCTTGATAAGTCGGTGAAATGCCTGAAGTCGCTGGCATTTCCTTGAAGAACGTTCCTGTTGCTCCCACTTTTACTCTTATCGTGCCCTGTATCACGCTGATTTTCCTCTCACGGAATCCTTCGTTTCAAATTCAACTTCGTATATCGATAAATGCATCTACAAACTGATCACGCATGAAGTTAATTGGAAGTTGAGTAAAAACGAACGATTTGAGATATCTTTAGAAATACAATCATATATTTGCTGGAAAATTGAGAAACGTTATAGCAACGTTAAAAGACACGAGGCAGTGTAATTTACACGATGAAGAAATTATTTTGAAAAATACAGGATGTCGTAACACTTTCAAACTAAAATGTAACTCTCGCGTTTTTATAAACGTCGTAAAACAAATTGTGTCTTTCCATCGACAAAATATAGCTCTGTCGAGCCATAGAGTAATCAAACGTGCAATTTGCACGAACGAACGGAGAAGGAGAGAATAACAAACAGATAGCGAAGCGCAGAATAGGAAGCATCGATATATCATAAGAAACGAGGCCGTAGCGGAGGCGCATTTACCTTGCAGATAATTCCAGCAGGGTGGATAACGTTCGAAGGGTTGCTCAAGGGATCGGCTCGTAAATTCTCGGCAACCCCTTTCGCGGACGCAGTAATTGCTCGTTTCCCCGGTTTAGACTCGGGGCACTGTGGTACGTAGGCGCCGTCACTGACCCATTGTGGTCAACGCGGTCTACGTATAGATTCTAACTGCATTGTGGGTAATATGCCGCGGGTAATACGGCAACTAGCACGCGGTCTCTCCTTCTATCCCTCTTTCTCTAGCTCACCTTCCCACTCTAGATCACGTGCATTAACACGGACTTCGCCCCGCGGGTATCTCTGCAAAATTCAAGCAACCCGTTCGAGGTTAATGCGACGATTTTTTGGTAAACCGGAGATACATGGTATTCCTCTTAGTTCGCGCGTCTCTTTAAATTTGAATATCGTTGGAGACTTTTTGGAGACGAAATTATCGGGGCGAGATTAGAATTTTTGAAAATATTGCGATTTCAACGGATTATGACAAGAACTCGGTTTTCTATACATTGGTGGGAAGTTTAATAATTCGTGGGGAAGCGAACAGAGTGCACGTAACGTTCACAGATATATAAAATATGTTTCCGAGTATAATACAGGAATGCAAGGTTTTGTATTTGCAACGAAGAAACGGTGTTTTTTGTACAATGTTGAGTTTAGAATTTTCGCGACTGTTTCGGATTAGTAGTTTTTGTACCGATTGGCTTGAAGTTTAAGGGCAGTATTGAGATTCAAATTAGTTTTGATCGATTTTCAACAAGGTTATTAAATATCGGAACTATGTTTCTCAACTAACAATAAGCTTATAACTTGCAGCTTATATAACTCATGGTCGTGTGTAACAAGAAGAGGATGAAGGTGGTTTCCTGGTTCTTGCAGGGACCTTTATATCACCTCAAATCTCATTAATCACAGGGCGGGAAAATCCTCGTAAAATATTCTTCACGACCAAGAGCACTTGAAGAACATCGATTATTAAATTTCTTTCTTCGCGGAATAACGTATGACTCCATTAAAAAATAACCCATTTTCCAAACTTCTACAAACTGGCAGACAAACGCGTGCCTTGACTTCTATTCTATAAACATTTCAAAACCCATACTTTCCCTTGTAACATTTACTATATTTATACAAACTTATATTTCCCTAAAACTCATCTGTATTACTACCATAGAAACCTTAACATGCAACAACTTTTTCGAATTGCAAAACGATTCGCTGGAGCTTGAAATCGCGACGAAAGGATTATCGCGATCGTTCACGTCGACTCGTTTTCCACATGGCTGTCCTTTTTCGTCCGCTCAGAAATAATTCGTTATTGATACGATCGCGAGGACACGCGCGAATTTTCAACGCTGTGTATCGGCGCTAATGGCTCGAAATAGCATCGCCAAACTGCGTATGCGGTCAATGGATGCGCTAATGCAGGCTGGGTTGCCGTGAATTTTCATCGTTTCGAACCTATCCCCATCGGTGAAGGAGTGGCAGCCATTGCTCTCCGTCGTGGATCGACGGCGCGAATGAAAAATGATCCTACCGCTCTTTGTTTAACGAATTGATACTGCACTTTGCAAGATGAAATCGGTCGAGTTCGTTCGAATTCCGCCGAGCGTTCTCGTTACGTCTAAATAATTCCGTCGAAAATACGGCCGCGATTGCTCGTCGAAGTTGGATCGGCAAGAAGAACAGAGACGGGTAGAGTAAAAGAGGGACGAGAAACATGCAAATTTCATTCGAATTACAAGCACTTCCGGAAGATATTCCGAAACGATGGAGGTCGATCGGGTCCTCGTATGAATATTCCAGGCGGTATCGGGTCTGACTACGAGCGTCCCTAACCACTTTGAATCTCGGTGATAATCGATTGACGCTTCGTGGCTCGCGGAACTTGTTTTCTTCTGCTGCAGACTCAACGACCAACGTTCGCAATTATTTCTTTGAAACGTATATGAGCTCTTCAACAAGGATATCGATCAACTTCATAAACGTACAAAAATGTACAGTACGAGAAGAAAGAGATAATCTTGATACAAAGTTGTTTACTTTTTGAAGAATTGAACGCTAATTGTGTACCCGGTAATAAAATACACGTAGACTTTTTAAAATCGCGGTTGATCAATTTCGTTGTTGGAAATCTCGTATAGCGGTGACAGTGACAAATACAAGATGCAGCAACAGAGAAGATAGGTATTATTTTAATGAAAATTGACCGTGGTTCGTGAAATTCAAATTAGAAGATGATACCATCGGATGGTTATGGGAAGGTAATCGAGGACCCAAGCAGCAGTATGATCGAAGCATCTTTGAAATTTTTGTTACAGATACAAATTGTACGACGAGTTTAGATTATTTCCCATCTAATAGCGTTTTCTATTGCCAACAAATGTCCTGCTTTTGCGTAAGACTGAAACACGAAAATTCAAAAACTCCAACAGTGTTAAATATTCTGTCGTTTTCAAATGTCATTAATCTCGTTGAAAATTTCACGAACGAAATATGCCTCCAAACACAGAGCCACGATTTCAATTCATACCCGAATTAAACTGGCAACGCCTTTCAACTACACTAACGCCAACAAGTAGCACAATAATCCCTTTCCTTTGAGCATCTAGAGCACCTCTGTCCAAGCAAAGCTTCGAAGCTTAGGAACACTAAGCCTCCATTGCGACCCATTACCATATGGGATCTGACTAACGCGTTACACGCGATAGATACGTAGTAATGAACGTGTATTAATATCCTCAAGCTCTCTAATTACCAAGATCAATATCAATCGTCAAACTTGTTTGCAACAATATCTTTTAGTCGGTTTGACGATTCACTTTTTGCCACTCAATGAGCCCAGAGAAGAGAAACGTAATTAATACCCTTCCAGGTTATAACAAGCTTATGTTCTCTTCTTTAATGCTTCTACAACTTCAACACCCAAGGAAACCATGATCGCGGCCGTTTTAATCGTTCAAGTAGCAAGTATAGAGATGGATGATAATGTCAAACTTTCGCGAATTCAACCAAACAGACAATAAAACGTCCCACGACATAATTGCTGATCGAGATTCGTTCAATTTGCTAATGGTTCGTAAAACGTGGATGCTCTCTGACGCAATCATGCGTTTACACCGTTATTAACCCACTTCGTTATTGGTCGATGATGGATTGCCAGAGTAACCGACACGAGGAAGGAACGAGTCATCGGTAGATCCAGGAAGCAAACTGGTTGGGCTCGTAACGAGCCGATGCCCAACAACGATCACGATCATCGTTCTGGCAGGATGATCCCGCGTTTTCAATCGTTCTGTTGAACAATGGTTAGGAGTTACAACGGTGAAACAGCGGTCGACCAGGGTGGATTATAGAGAAAGAAGGTCGAGCGTCGCCGGATCGTGGAAAGAGATTATACATGTGCACGTGAGGGGAATGGACGGTAACGAGTGCGATTAAAACGAACGTCGAGCGGACCAGGAGAATGCAAATGAAGCCGATTACTCACAGATTTGTTTCGAATTTGTTTACACGGCATAACGGTGACGCTGTTTTATATTCAACGCGGTCGCGCAGAGTCGATTTGGGGTTGCTTATTCCTTTCCGCCAGCGTGCGGGGGATGACGCGAATATAATAGCCGATTGGAAGTGTTTCGTATTAGTTCGAGCGTCCGTGGATCTATATTATTAATTGAAGCAAAAGTTCTGACGCCCGTTCATCTATGAAAACACGTTTAACGCGGATAAAACTCGATCCTTTGTATCCGTGTTTAAGTAAATATTACTCGTACGTTGTATTAATCGCAGCAAGTTTAATTTCAAATTGAGACATTTATTCGTTCAGTTCGAGTTTTCGATACTGATATACAGAGATACCGCGCGTTATACGAAGATACATGATATAACGTACAACATGTTACACATATATCGTTATGTAATTTATCAAATTATCTATGTTTCCTATCATAATTACGTATAATGCGCTTCTTATTGCACGTATATCATTATACATTTTTATATAATAAGCGATATAAAAGGTTACACAGTTTGTTTATAATATACGTACAGCGTGATCCAGGCTCCATTTCTCGCAAATCGTCTCCGCCTGAATTACCAACCTCCACATGGATACACTGTGTCAACCGGTTTTCTGTGACATTCACTTCCTACCGTATCCTTCCTCGACTTCCAACTTTCCCCCTCCAAAACCGAATCACACGACTAAAACTGAATCTACAAACTTGCTGTTGTTGTGTCTGACTAATGACCGTCTGGATCTACTAAGAGATCTTCCACCTACTGTTTGACGCATCGCGATACTTTTAGCAACAAGATTGTCATCTACTTGCGAGCTATGAGAACTTTTATATATCTCTAATATTATCATAATTTCGAACATTCTATTTCGAGCCTATTTCCAACCTAATCAAATCTATTTCCGTTCTTCCGTTTCACATTCGATGGATGATCGTCGAGCAAATCGTGTCATTCGCCACATTGTCGCTTCCTGGACAATTCCAGGAAGATCCATTCGACGATACAGGATTAATTCCGCTTCACGGTATCGCACGATGCTCGATCCATCTCAACAGCGCGCTTTGGAACGTTCACGTGTCCTAACGACGAATTGTTCCAGGCATATTCCCACCGGTCGTTTTATCTCCGACCGAGGTAAAATCGGATTAATTTAGACGACGCACAGGAAACTGGAGCCGCGTTTGAGAATCGTTCGACCTTGACGAGTTCTACGCCCATTCTCCAACGCGCTGCGCTGCTCGGTGGGAAATGTATCGATCGAACGGAGAAGCGGTAACGAGCTTCAAGTTCTTACTGTTAGTTCGGTAAGAAACGTGGATTCTTGTCAGGTTGGTCTAAGGAATTTTCTTTTAGGTACACCCTATTCTTTTGATTCCCAGTTGAATCGTTCCTTTTGTTCGAGTGTATTATAGAACGGTAGAGCAATTAACTGTGGGAAGATGCGCGTTTCAATGGCCTCGGACTTTTACTGAAGATGCAAGTAATTTAACCGCACGCAACAACTGCCTCGATGAAATTTATTAAATTGCTCCTTGCTTGTCGCCCATTGTGTAACGCGCTCCCTGGCATCACGATACTCTTGTTCTTTTAAGAAAAAACTACGCAATTGCTGCTTCGTGCTTGTTAATCCACCATGCGTGGACATTTCCAGTTGTACGCGTAGTTATTAAGAAGTTGGGATAGCAATTTTGTAACTGCAAATTTGGTGGCACAAAATGAACGAGGTTAGGATCGTTAAGCGCTCAAGACGTTCGAAAAATAGGGTTCCGTAAGAAACCAGATCGATGCTATTTTCAATCGTGAAATAAAAAATCGGACATAATTCGTGAGAATATTTTCGAGCTATTCGTTGCGAACGAAATGTGATCTAAATAGAAATTTGTTTCATCTACAAGCTATTATTACAAATGTAACTTTGCTTCCTACATCTTATATAATTTCGTACATCATTTACATCTTGTACAATTGTTTCACCTTTGAATTTCCTATAGATAAATTTTCATGTATCGAACAAAATTTCGTATTATCCTAAGCCAACATCTCGACTAATCCTGCTTCGATATCGATACCACACAGTGTGCATATAGTATAGTATAGTAACGAGATACCATTCTTCGTACATTTTCGACCAATCTATACGTAATTCTACCTTAATACGAATGTAAAACAGAGAGATGTATTATTACCATAAAACTTTACACGGTCGACCATCGTCCATAGAGACGATCCTCGTGGTGAATATGTTTGTTGGCCTTGAGAGTATGCAAACTCACGTAGAACGGATGAAATCATTCGCACGCGATCCCCAGCCAACTCCAGGGACCTCCAACTGCACGTTGAAGGAAAAAAGAGAGATTTGTAGCATGCACACAGAGTGTTCGTGTCGTTTTCCGTGAAATTAATTGAAGTACTTTTGATCCGTCGTCCACCGGTTTGTTAATCGACTGGCGTTCATTCTCGACGCGATTCATAAGCGCTACTACGATTCTATCCTCGATGCTCGTTATCGTCCTAGCGGTGTACGCTGAATATTTCGATGACCAGCTCGCAACCAGATTCGATACGTTTCCAGCGAGCGGGCCACGCACTGGACGTGAATATGTTGGCAAATTGAGTTTCCCTGAAAAACCAGGCCTACCTACGAGGACTTGTCAATCGAACACGGAATACCAGCTGATTCCTAGCTCCAATTAATTTCGACGACCTAATCTAGCCCGGATATCCGCTTGATATTATAATTGACGAAGTTTTCGGATGAAATCTGGTTTTAGGACATACCTATATATGTGCGATAGATCGATGAATTCGTCCCGGAACAGATCACGCGATTAGGCAAATGGAAATGAATATGGCACGTTTGGAAAAACAAAGAGCCAATATAAGAAAAACATCGTTGACGATGTGTTTATAACTGGCGGAGAAAAAGAACTGCGCGTCACGCTTTGAACTTGTTTCGTTCCAAATACGCTCTAAATATATCCCTTGCTTAACGATTAATCGACCTTCTGACATCGTTTCGCATTAGAAATTTGTAATTCTATAAGGCTCGGTACAGCTTGATTGCACGTTTCACGTGGTCGATTTCGCGTCTCCGTTCGATACGTGGATATTTTTGATGAATCATCACCCGATAATATGCAACGTATCTTTCGTGATCAAACGCCGGCGGCCACGAAGCAAGCGGGAGAGAAATGCGGCAGACGCATTGATTTTTTTCTACCATTGGCCGAGTCGTGGTTAAACGGTTCGCGTAAAATTCCTCGACCCGACCATTTGCGAGATTACAAACCAGCGAGGAAGTGGCGGTGCAACACGGCAGAGACGAGAGCGAAATTCAGAAAGCAACGCGACCTCGAAAGTTTTCGCAATGTCGTTGTCGTGTCGGAAGCGAAGTTTCCGTTTGCTCGGCGCGGACGCTTACCCTCTGAGAACCAGCCGAAAGTTTTATTACACGCGGCGAAATGCTTAAGCGGAGTCTGTCTCGCGCGATATAACCGCACAGTCTTTATTTGAAACAAATTCAAACCGAGGACGAGGTTCTTTTCTGACGCGACTCGGACCGCGACCGACTAGAGAGGATCGATTTTCGGAAATACCTAGTATGCTCTACGAAAAGCATTATTTTGTAAAACTGTTCTTTCCCTTTCCTATTTTCGCAACTTTCACGATGCTACATGGTGTACCCAGGTTGTTTTAAAATAAAGTAACGTCGAGAAACTTTTTATAACGTTTTTGATCATTAACGTTTAATACACTGAAAGCACCAGGCGCACGTTCATTCTGCACACTTATCCGTTCGATATACGTGCATAAGTGAGCAAGATATCCCTGGAAAATTTCTTAAAGTGGGCGTGAATGAACGTCGAATACCTTACCGCCAACGAAACGCACCTGGCTGTGAACCAGTATTAAACCTTACCTCATTCACAACAGCTATTATTGAAAATATTAATCCTAGAACCTGTCTGTTCCTTCGAGAGAGCAAATCCTTGGAACGACGTAGGCGATGAAAAACAATTAGAGGAAAGAAATGTCATTTGCCCACACGGATACAGAGGTATCGAAGTTGGCCTGAGAAATATTTTCGCTATTCGCGAAATGTATATCGAGTAGGCATACGAATTAATCTCTGCAATAAGCTATCTTATCTTTGTGGAAATATTGCTTGTTGCTTTCCCATACTTGCTGTATTAATTTTCCCATAATTAAGCTGTCTTTCGACGAATGAAAAATTGCATTCGATGTAAAAACTACCAACGAAGCCATTTCGATGTTCCAAGCGCTTCGTGCATCTCCGGTTATCCGTTTCCGAATGGCTACCCCTTTCCCCGGTGATTTATATTCACCGAAGAACGAGATCGGCGTATCTCGCTGAGACTTTCGATAATGGAAACGAAAAGTTGGAGAGACGTTGATCAGTGCGGTCCAATGGAAGGCGTATCGATACGGCGAAATTCGTCGATGGATTGGCAAATGAAAGTTTTAGTGGCTCGATAACTCGTGTCCCTCCGCGCCCACTCGATTCGAAGAATACCGTCTAGCCGAACGCAAAGTGAATCGATAAGGGCGTTAAAGCGAAACGTTGCTCGAGAAAGCGATTCGTCGGTCGATACCCAAAGCATCCGTATCGAAAGTGACTTTGGTTGCCTCGTATGCTGCCTGGTCAACGAGAAAATCGTTCTACGCGAACAGACGAATTGCAGCATTGTATAAAACAGATGGCTGAGTCGACAATTCCGTTTGGAGGACCATCTACTTCCCTTGGCAAAGACGCAATAGTATTACGTTAACTGAAAATGCTAAAGTTTCTGTGTCGTAGACTGTTACAACATAAACGAAACGTTAATAGCAGAAGCGAACTTCGATACTTGACAAAGCGAGTAATTCGCTGTGTAAAATAGATGCAAAAATATTCGTTATAAGATCGATGTTGTTTATATAATCGAGATTTGATTCGGAGAAAATGAACGATCGATGCAAACTTTCTGGAGTAAATTGTTCAGCTGAAAAGACGAATTTGGGAAAACTGTCTTTTAGTTCGCCTCTTGGCCTCGATACCTCAAATTTAAAACACGTGTACAAAATTTTCGTTTATTATCACGAGAAAGCTAATTAACAAACAAAATTTTTGCCGGGGAAAAGTTTCCATTGGTGATAGGAATAACGAGGTTTCATATTGTTTGAACTTTTTCATCTACCAAATACCTTTTTCCCCGTGACATTTTGTTCGTCCATTATTTTCTACAGGATAATGAATGAAAATCTTCGTTTTTGTATTTACTTAACACCAGACTCGTGTAACTTTTTCATATGTTTTATGTTTATATTATAACATCTCGCATCTCAGGAAGTTTAGTACACATACCAGTACTTTTAATAAAAAATTTCATATTTTTAATTATCCAAGTACAACTACGTTTGATCAAACATTTACTGTCTGGAGTAATATTCAATATCAATATCCAGAAATCATATCTCCTCAATTTTGTCATCGATATTATGTGATAGTTGGGTATTTAGTATACAGGGACACGTAATAACACGAATCGTGGCAACGAACAGTGTGCTATTTGTACTCGCGTCTACGTAGTAAAATTTCCATTATTAATTAATGGAAATTTATGGAAATGAATTTCTCAACTTCCTGTTGTCGCCAACGTCTACGTTTACAAGGATTAAAATCGTAATCGTGAATAACTTCGCCGTTATAGACATAACCAAGTGTTGTCGACTTCTACAGCTTGTTGTGTACGGTATACTGGATCTCTTCAAGGATTACTATCCCTTTGCGTATAAATTTCGTCATTAGGCAAAGCGTCTTGTACTATGTAAAGTGTATTATACTATGTCTGAATAAGTCTTTGGAAAGGAATGTTCGAGCTCCTCCATGTATGTTACGTAAAAAATAAGAAATAAAAAGAAACATTAAAAAATTCAGATTTCTTATCCAACTGATTATGCAATTTATTATAATTGCATCTACAATAATTAACTAGCGTATGAATGCGATGATGTACTAAATACTTTTCGTAGTCTCTGTATGCACATACGTATATACATAAATGTTCGACTGCGTTCGCGAAGAGACGCGTCCTGCAGTCTCGGTGACTCGTCAACGACAGTCGTAAATTCTCGCCTCGATTAGTATAAACGTCACGGATCAGTCGAATTTCCTATTTCGATTAATACGACGAGGATATTTAGATAGAATATGACACAGGGTTTTAACGTTTAAATATAGCTGTATATTTCACATAGAGCAACTTCCAAGACTGAGTGTGCGGATGAACGTTCGGTGTAAGCTGAGCGGTGTCGTTTTACTGTGTTTTGTGAGCGGAGAACTGAGTGCAAACGAAGTATCGCTGATGCATGTGGAAAAGATGAAAACTTGAGACGGGCATGCTTTGAAAATAGAACAAGCGGATTCGTCAGTTGTAATTTTCGGTAAGGAAGTAAGGGCAGCGGTCATCGCTGCTAACTTAGAGGAATAACTGGTGGTCAAGATGAGTATTAATCGCTCCCAAAATGACGGTTACTCGAAGGTACGGTTCGTACGTTTAGCGTTAATAAATCCAAGGAGCGCCTCGTCTTAAAGGATGCATCGTAAAACTAAAGGACTCGAAGGCAAACACTGTAAATCTTGTGGCAGTGAATGTAAAGATTAATTTTCGACACGGCAGTAACGGCTCCTTGGAGAATATTTCGAGCGAGGTAAGGAAAACGTAGACAGAGAAATGAAGCTGGAAAATGGTGTACGACAGCCTTAGAATATTAGAATCTGTTGTTCTCGAAATGTTGTGAATGAAGAAATGGACAAGCGTGTATTGACAGGATCGCGGTACGGAACAATAAATTTCTAACAAAGAACTCTGAAAAATTTCTGATAGGCTTCTATAAGATTTACCACCTCCTATTACCATAAACAATCATAAATTCCTCAATAAATTTTGAAAAGAAGCAATGATTTTGCAATACAACCACGTTTCTTTACATTTCGATATATGGAGTTGATAAGTGAAGCTTCTCAGCGACTCATACGTAGTCACTCGATCAACGACACATAGGAGTCCATCGCATAAACTCTCGTGTTACATCCAGAACGAACACCTTCGGTGTCAAGAACACGCCAACGTGGAGGATAGGGGAACGAGAGACACTCAGTGTACCCGGTGATTAGACGAACGGAGCTCTCTCGCACTTCACGGGAGAACAGTGACGTTTTGTCGCGCTTATCACCCAACCAGCACGTGTAGACACGTGTGTGCATGACGCTGATAAGGGCCACGTTACGCGACCATCGTCAAGCGACATACGATTTGGTTCGCTCGTGTGCGAACGTAATCTCGAGTCTCTGCTCGATCGTAGGCAAGCGTGACTGTCTCGTCAATGCGGGTCGCCTTTATCATCAATCTATGCCGATTAATGTTTCTTCCCTAGTAGTAAAAATGTAGTGTTTTAGAGAAATAAAATTTTCTTCCGCGATCCGTCTATAGAATTTTAAGCGAATTATACAGGGAGAATTTCAGTGAGTCGTTGGTAAATTTAATTCGAGTTCACCTGTTATTGGTTCTTCTAGGCTTCTGTACGGACACGACACTGCATTGTTATACAGAAGCGAGAAGAAGAAGAAAAAATGGAAGCTTTGGCTTTTACAAAAGTCCCTCAACTTGTCAGCCGTTTTTAAACAATTTGTTTATATCGTTGAACCTGGCAGGTTTTCACTTTCAAATTCTTCTGTTTAGTCATATGCAACATTAAGGTAATTAATTGATATCAAAGTCAGAAAATCAACAAAAATACACTTGTCGTGTTTTTCCCCTACAATCTTCGTAACTATGGTTATCGAAAATTTTTTAATTTAAAATATCTACTTTTCCAAGTTTTTCAACTGTGAATAGCAATTTCGATATTATTTAAAGTCGCTACACGTATTTTTTAATGGGCGACGTCGCTGTGGGGGCCCAGAGCATCGCACCTATGCAAACTGCAACGTCGAAGGAAGTGCATCAAGACTGAAGGGCCGTGTTCGCGTCAAGTGGCACGATGCACTCTGAGGAACCGCAAATTACGTTATTGCCGGGCACACGAGCGAGTAGCGGCGGTAATCGATAAAGAGTAACGATGGTATATTACGTTGGTCTGCGTCACATTTTTCAACGACTCACGTGCACCAGCATCGTAAATGTTCTCCTCATTCGAAAAGTAAAATACTCCGAAATATACGACACGATATTGGAATTTTTTATCAATTGCATACTTTACGAGCGTATAAATAAAATTTCTAGAGAGAGTTTTCGAAGGAGATATAATATCCATTTCCTCGGCAGAATATTACGAAAAATGTTATTTAATTAGCAATAAATTTCAGGAACTTCGAACCAGATATTGCACAGGCTCACGAAATTATTCGAATACCAGCAGATGCAGCTTATAAATATATTATGTGCGTCGTATGAAATATTTTGAAATTTCATTAGCACTGTTGCGAGACCCAATTATCGCGGTTGTATTAGTTAAATATAAAACAAATCTGAAAACACGTATAAAAATTGCAAGATATTTAGTACAAGTATATATTTCGCAGAGACCGTGAAGGTATTAAAGCGATCAGGTATGCATTATATTAATAAGCCTGAATATTCTGAAATATTATATTTAGGATTCATTATATATGCTTAAACTTATTTTTATATATACGTGCAATAAATATCTTGTATCGCGTTGAAACAATCAATGTATTCCATGTACAATACATTTACAGGTTGTTCTGAAATTCGACCAATAAAATCACGATAGTCGTATCTTGCAATAATAGTAATGAAATTTCAAAATGTTTCCTATGGCACGTACAATATGGACGTACAAGTTTTCTATGGTAAACGTTCAAATAGTTTCACGAGCCAGCGTACGATCTGTCGTTTCACAATGCAGCGAGCGAAACGAACGAATATCGATTCTTCGGTGAATTCAACTGGAGCACGGGGGGAGAGGTGGCTTTAGTGCTTCTTTTGGTAAGGTCCCTGCGATGCAACCTTGACACCATAGAGAACTGGAGCAGCTACGAAAGCTATGGAATTATCTCGTGACCATACCGTTACGCTGCATTTCATCCTCCCCTTGAAGAATCTCTCTCGACCTATGGATTTTTCATTCGGCTCTACTAGCCTTCGATTTTCCAGAGAAATCGATAAACGTGTACTATATCCATAGAGAAGCAGTTCTACGGAACGTGATAATATATCGTCCATCTTTCCTCGTAGTTTCTGTTTCGACTGTTTTATCTCTCTTTCTCGTCTCCTGCTTTCTGTCGCTCGATGATTTATTTCACCGCTTTGTCCTACATTTCTCCCCGTAGTCTTTCGAACGAGGGCGAACAGCTTGAATATACATCGTTTCACTCTCCGTTTCGATACGTATTTTTTTTTTTCTTTCTTTCTTTTTGTCTCACCGATCGCGTTTCTTCCCGAGACTATCGGTTTTCCATTTAAGCTCAGATAGAACGGAGTAATTGCTGAAAAACGGGGAAAAATGTGGCCGTTTAAAGCAGTGACTTTTAAAACGGTCAAGCTCGTCCAGGAAATTTGTCGCATCTCGAAAGCGATATATTCGTGGTTTATAGAGGCAGATAATTAGTAATAGACTGTGCGTATTTGCACATCTATGCAAACTTGAAATGCAAAAATAGATAGAACGTGTATATAAACCTAAAAGAAAAAGATATATACCAGAGCTGACCTTGCTCGTGAAATCAACTATTAGAATGTTAAATATATCCTTAGTTGTCTAGAAAATTTCATAAGTATCGTTCTTCATAAAATATCATTCGTTTTTCTTTTTTTTTTTTTTTAGAAGATTTGTAAAGTCTTTGAATTCAGGAAATCGTCTCCTTTGCAACTATCTTAACCATCAACCGACTTTTTGTGTTCTTTGTACAGAATTACTGAACGACGTTATTTAACGACGAAGAAGGAAAGGATGAAAAAAGTACGATCATTTGAAGTTTTACAACCAAAGTTTTGTCAGAACGAGAAACTTTCGCTGCGTCAACAGTGTTGCGATCTTGTCATTATCGATTCGATTGAAACAAGGCAACATTGAATACATAAGTTGGAGATTTTGTTGAATGGAAGTCAGAGTGGATAAGGATGTACTAGATTAACATTGAATAGTGTTCCTCGTCAATATGCAATAGGCTACGCTTTCTAAGCAAATTTCCGCTACTCAAGAGAAAAAAAGGTCTTCCAAATATAAGAAGAAGCTTGACTTATATAGGAATACGTAAAGTCAGCAGAATATTTAATATATAAAAGTTTCCCAACAAAGAAGGACAACATGGTACGATGAATCTTATCAAAGTTCTTCTCTATCGATGTAGGAAATTTCTGCCAATGAAGAGAGGAATGATTTTTCACTCATAAGAAGAAGCTTTTGCTGCATAAAATCAATAGGATATTTAAATTAGCGTCCGAGGTGAGACGAAGTAGATATTACTTCGTAGCAACGAAGATCGATACGAAATAATATCCCCAAAGATACATTCCATCATTTTTGTCACCGCACCAAATATTAATGTAACAGAAAATGCAGAAGCACGCTTCGCAAACATCAAAAAGTTACAAGAATTCGTAGAAAGCGCAAGAAGTTGAGCGAGTTTATCATTTTATCGTCCGTTCGCTAGAAGCGCGATACAGCCCGAAAATTCAATTTGAAAGTCAATTATGAAACGATACAATAAAAATTAACTGTAAAATTTGATTGGCAATTCATCACCAGAAATTTGCAATCGAATTTCAGAAGCGTTTTTAATCTTTTCACGCTTTATGTTGCAACAGTTATATTGTACGCGGTAATTAGAAAGTAATTAAATACCGAAAGCGTTAATGTAAATTTGTTTAAGTAAAGAATTTACAATATTGAAACGATTTCGTACATTACAACCTAATAAATCGGTAATTAATCGCGAGGTCCGCCATCCATTTCCGTCTTTCCTCTTTTCGACGTCTCCATTTCCCATCGGGGATAGAAAAGACCCAGAGGGTGGTTTTCCTATTCGAGGAAGCAGAGAAGCGCGTTCATTTCGCAGCGAAAAGAGACGGGAATTTCGAAGGTGCACACGTGAAAAGGCTAATATCGGGCAGATTTCGATTCGAGCAGCGACTCTCTCCTATAAAACCTATACTTTGTTGGACGGGCGTCGTGCATCAACACGTGGGTGCTTATCGGCGTCGAGCCGGCCGCTATCGGCGGTCTTGGAATAGCGAAATGAAGTCGCACGCTCGGCCAGGGTCGCTCTCATAACACCGACCAAATGTAATTCCCGTTATTGCACCGGATCTCCATGGAATTCTCCGGATTCTTCCGACGAGACTTCCGGTCGGTTTCTATCATTAACCTCGTGAGAACGCCGATATTCGCATACAGACCGTTTCAAAAATATTCGTACGCTATGAAATTCTTAATTATATCGTTGTATAATTTGGATAAATATTTTATTTGTTTCTTTACCGCTGGCTCTTGCGGAATAATTGTCCATTATCCGACATCACATTCAAACTGGAAAAACCATCTGTCATGGGTTTAAGTAAAACCGTAAAAATACTCATCTTTCGTTAGAGCGAGAAACTTGTGAATAGTTAATAACCAATTTGTTAATGTCTATAAATAACGCAACTAATTTGTCTACTATTAAAGAATGCGGAGGATCGCTTACCTTCTTTCACAATTCAAACACTCGTGAATAATTATGCTCGCCGATGAAAATTATAATTTTTCGAGACTCTCTAACGAATCGAAACGATGCTATCTTATGTAGTCTTTCCGATATTAATATATCAACGTTTCACGCTACTGTCAACTAAAAACTTTCTCGAGCTAAATATTCATCGCGTATTAACTTTTCTTTTCTCTTTTTATTTTTTTTTTTTTTTTTACCGCATTAGACATAACCATCTCTCTCAGCAAAGACATGGTTGTATTTCATCGCAAAGGAGCACAAGCATCGCGCGCCCATTACAGTGTCATTGCTCGCGGGCAATTAAACTTAATAATCGAAGCAGAGAAGCGTACGGAGGGGACGCGCGAATCGCATAAATACACTCTGCAACAGACGCATATGAAAAGAAGGAACAGTAGAACGATGAGAGAAGAAAATAGATCTGGCCTCATACGGTGAAAGCAGCTGTGTAAACGCAATCGTTAATGCTATGCGAATTGCTCGTAAAATCAAGTATCGCCACGGTTACCGATCTCACCTGAGACTGCCACTTCCGCCGCGAACAAGTTCCAAAGGAGTTTCGAAACTCTATACCCGCCTATACGCCAGCATTCTCGGCTGTCGAGTCGCGTGTATGCACAAGAGTCGAGGGAAAGAGCGAAAGAGAGAGGGGAACCATCGCCCTGAATTCTCGTTTCGCGCGTTCCCATTTTACGAACCTGCTTTGCAACGAAACAGGGGGACGTTGTCGATAAAGAAGATGAAAAAGAAGGAGAAATGGAATTTCTATGGCGAAATGGACATTTTCTGCGGCTGACGATTGTCAATCATTTCGAGACCGATTTTCTTCGAAGAATAGTCGTAGTAATATATACGTATACAATAGCGTGGGCTGTAATTCGTTCGAATTAAAAAAAAAGTATTAAATCGTTCGTTTGTTCCACATATCGCATATTCGACGAGACTTAAAGAGAGAGAGAGAGAGAGAGAGAGTCATTTATTATGTACTGGAATATTTATTTGCAACTGAATATGACAATGCATCGGTTAAGCAGAGAAATCTGGTATTGATCGATAGGACGAGTATCGTGTTTCGAAAAGAAAAGAAAAAATTGTATATATCAGTAAGAAATAAGAAATGTCGATTATTCATAAAGAATTTATTCTATTTTATTCATATAATCAATCACATTTTTCTGAATGCTCGGATGCCTCAATGCTGTCAGAGAAGTTATAACAATCTTTTTAAAAGTTGCTTTTAAAGGATATTGTTCCATTAGTCGCGAAAGAGTTAAACAAGTTCCTCGTCGAATGCTTTGACTTTCAATGTATTTTATAGTTGATTGAATTTAATAGGTAGAATTCATAGGTCAGAGAGAATCGTTTTAACGAAGGATCAAGAAGGTTCACGTAGCAGAAACGAGTTCTCTAAGCGAGAGACGATTAATCATCGATATAATTTCCCTTTTCTTACGTGCAATTTCCCGTGATTCTCCCCCGAGAGTTTTAATTCTTCCGATGAGCAGCGAATGTAGCAGTTGTTCGACGAACATCGTTTTATCCAAAGTTAATATTTCAAGCATCTTCTGGTAGATGTAATGGCTATGCCATCTTGTTCTCGCATCATAGCGCACGCTATCCAACGATCGAAAGAAAGGAAGAACAATCTTCATGAAACTAAACTTCTGCTCCGACGCTTCACATAAAAACTAGCTGGAAAGTTCGCTGGTAAGAACGAAGTTGCGAAGTGCTAAAGTAACGAAGCGAGAATGTTGATCGAGTGCATAAGAGACACGAATATTGTTCGCTACCTATTATGCTACATATAGGTATCTCGCAAAATTTTTAATAATTCTAATGAAAACTTATATCTGTTAATATATCTGTTGATATATATTTTTTTATTTAATATATTTGTCCAAAATAATATATTAATCCAATGATTAACAGGTCGTGAATTTTTATGCAAATTCATATTTTTTCGAATAACAACCAAAGGGACAGAATTTAAATAAAATTGCATCTATTAAATATCGTAACAAATAGTCCACTTTGGATATTTTTTTATCTTAATTAAAGGAATTATTAACTTTCATTCGTTCATCGTTTTCCTGACGTGATTTTCTCCTTGGTGACAAATTAATTCGATGGTAGGAAATTAATTTGACGAAGAGATAAGAAATGGAATTTGAATATTCTTTTACTAAAAATAGAAAGAATCGTTATTTATCAGAAACATTATTCTCAACGTTCATAAATAATAAGTAGCGTGCAGAGCATACTGTTTCTCATTTGTCGCAACGTGTCAAGTTGATTAGAGTATTGCACGAAAGTGACGCAATCGAAGATTCCAAAATAGTATAAAACGAATATTATCATGGATCATCTATGGATCGCTAATGTCGCCAATATTTTTTGCAAAAATTTTATTTGCGAAATTATTTTTCCCTTGAAAAATTTAACCGTCAGAGTGACACGCGAGTGAATCTTTTGTGATCGTTTGTAATCTTTTGAATATGGAATGTTCAATCATTCGATGCAGCAAAATCAGTCGATCTTCAAACGTTAAATCTTCAGATAGCGAAATCTTCAAATTATCGAATCTTTAAACAATGAAATGTTTAAGTTAACAAATTTTCGAATCATCGTGTTCGCAACTACTTCCAAAGAATAGCACTACTTTCGTTTCATTCTATGAAAACTCGTTCCGAGCAGTAACACTGTCTGTAATTGGTAGGAGGAAACTGAATTAAACCTCGGACAATTTTCTCCAGGCCTTCAAACTCGATCGTTCGACCCAGGAATAAAAGGTTGGATTTTGATTGCACAGAGCGGATCGACGAGTTGGAAAACCGCTAATTTTACTTCGGTGCCGACACAAAGGGGACGAGCGTAAATTATGAATCGATTACGAAGTCGACATTGACTCGCAACGTATCGTTCGCGAGGCTGTACCTTTCACGGTCCCGCGTGTGTTCGCGCGCGAGCAGCTGCGTCGCTCGTACAGGATGCAACAGCTTGCACACGCCGCACCACTCGTTATGTCGCGCCTATAGCCACGCGGCTGCCTGATCGATACCACTTCTGCTTGTTCCACGACCAAGCTAAGCGTTTTCGAGCGTGCTGATACGTTTCGATGACCTTTACCCTGTTCCTTGATATCCTTTTTTAGAATTTTCTGGGGCTGAGTGGGGGCGGTATCAGAGCATGCAGGGGCATAATTTTATGGAAATGTCAAATTTCTGACAATATATGAGATTTTACACTTGTTATATGTTTATGAGATTAGAGGTTTATTATACTTAGTACGAGATTTGAAAAATCTCTGCAATTTTTGGAATTAGGAATTAGTACTCTAAGGTCTGGGATTAGGAATTTTTTAATATTTGTGAACGAGGTAGTTCCAGAGAGAACGTTGATTAATCTTATAGAAATGTGAAATTTCTAACGAGAATGACAATCGTCATAAAAGAAAAAAGATTCGATGAAACAGTGATTTGGTAGATGACTTATGCAATCGAATTTCTGAATATTTGCGAATGGAATAATTCCGGGTGATACTATGGTATAATAAAAAAAGAAAAGAAGAATGTAAATTTCTAGCGAGAATGGCGATTGGAATATAACGAAAGAAATTCTATAGAAATAGGAATTGCTAGGAGATTATCAAAACCTAAGACGACTCGATCAATCAGAAATCTGCTCTTCGGTACTTACGAAAGTACGAAATTGCACAAAGAAACCTGCATTTCAACGATCATCCACCTCTTTACGATTCAATCCAGTCTGTTATGGCTCAAACAGTTCCGAAATCCTATCGATCGCATCAGAAAAATCCTCTCAACTCTAAACGCATCGAAAGCGAAAGGGAAAACGATGCATTCGCCGCGGCACGATCTTACGCCGAAACGAACAACTTCACCGGTAAAGAGCATCCCCAACGAGGCTTGAATCGTCGACGCAACGCGAACACGCGAACAAACGCAGAAGCGACGAGGAGAACGAAGCGGCCGCGCAGCCGGTAAGAACGTGCTTTCTCGCCAGACTGGCAGCTTCGCGCCGCTTAAGCCGGCTTCCAGCCCGATACCTCGAAACGAAGTTTCCGCGAAAAAGATGGATTTACGTCGGGAATTCTTCGCCGACTATTTTCCGGGGTCGGGCACCCTTCTCTTTCTTCCTTAAACTGCCGAGCTCGAGGATGGAGAGATTCGTTCGTGTCGTCGCTCACGGTCGCCGGTGGAATCAGCGGGACGAGATATTCCGGGATTTTGCGTTCATCTTCAGCGACTTTGCGCTCCCCTTTTCGTCCTATGGGAGCCCTGGTTACTTTGATTACCGCTTTATACGAACTATCAGGTGAAATACGGACATCGATTTGCATAAACACGTGAAAACGAGTCAGAGATCGGACAGGGACGAAGGATAAGCCGTCTTTTTCACGCGTTTCAGCCGTGGGTACGCAACACGATCGAATAGAAAGCTGTTACACACTCTTGTATAGACGTTAAACAATTTAATGGAGATGAAGGAAAGCGGAAGTGGTCTGCGAACCCGGAAGAATACAAGGAGGAAGGAAGGAAGGAAGGAAGGAAGGATGCGGCTGAAAACGAACCGAGAGTAGACGTTTGGTTTGCTACGAGTTAGAACGGTTACTGTTAGAAGGATAAGCTGAATATACCGAGCGCAAGAATATACTTTTAGAGAATAACTTTTAAAAACTCGAGATTTTTACAACAAGAATCGTCTAAGGATAGGTCGAACGTGTTGGATTCTTAAAAACTCGAATTTGGTCAGATTCGTGATTTTCCAATAAATCGTACGATGCATACGATTTATCTCTATCTCATGCACGTAGCTTTCCCCGAAAGTGGTCTCAGAACCTGGAAGAATACAAGGAGCAAGGAAGGAAGGAAGGATGCGGCTGAAAACGAACCAAAAGTAGACGTTTGGCTTGCTACGAGTTAGAACGACTACTGTTAGAAGGATAAGGTGAATATATCAGGCGTAAGAATACAGCGAACTTTTAAAAACTTGAGTTTGGCTTGGTTTACGATTTTTACAAAAATCGTCTAAGGATAGGTCGAACGTATTGAATTCTTAAAAACTCGAATTTGGCCAGATTCGTGATTTTCCAATAAATCGTACGATGCATACGATTTATCTCCATCACGTGCACGTAGCTTTCCCCGAAGGTGTCTCGATATTCGTTCGACGAGTTATTCCTCCTTTGACAGAGATTTTACGAGGATCGTGTCGAAGGCGATCAAACGAAGCTGCGAAGCGCGTTTGCATAGATACCGAATAATCTCTCTCTCTCTCTCTCTTTCCACGCCCCAATCCTCCTGGTTGTTTTAACGTCGTTATTTCGCCTTTGGACATGCCAAAGGAACAACAGAGGAGTTTCACGATTACTCCGTAGTGTACGTAGGTGCGCCGTAATTTCGGGTAATTTCATTTCGCTGGAGAGACACCGGCTGTCCTGATTACGGGTTGACAGAGAGACCGACCGCGGACGTTAAGGGGTGAAGCGACAAGGCTACGGTTCGCAGTCGGTATTTCCGTCGAAAAATGCCAGTTACTTTGAGATTGCAGTCTCGCAACGCTGAGCATATCGTGACCGGCATTACTGTTATTATTTGCTTCATCGACAGACAAGAGGTGAAATCGACGAGAGACGATCCTTGCTCCTTCAACGACTCTTCTTCGCGTGCGAGGACGTAGAACGTTGGTTTCTCAAAGCGAAGAATCGTGGCCAGATCGATTAGAATACGAGCCTCGGTTCAATGTTTCGCGAAGTTTGCGAATTTCTTGCGAGAATACGTAGAATCGTGGAATGGAAGGTGAGAGGTTCAAGAGGTGTCTCAAGTGTCTGCACTTAAGACAGAGCTCGAGAACAGCACGCAATTTGCGGGTAGATTCGAAAAATATTTCTAAATGGCTAATTAAGCGGTAATGTAAAATATATTGCGAACTTCATTTATATGAAACTTGATGTTAGAATTAGGCGTTTTGAAATTTGCAATTATAAAAGAAAGTATATGGCACGGTATAATTAATACGTTGGTTCCATGCTGGAAGGGAAGTGCAAACGATGAAATCTTCAATTTAAAGAGATTGCGGCTAAAATTAAACTTTGACGGTAAAATTTAAATGCTACTAAAAGCCTCGAACATATTAGTGCGTATTAAAAGTTTGAACATTCGTAACAAAACCCTCTATAAAAAATATAATTTCGTTGTTTAAATAAAAAGAAAAAATCGTATACTTGTACTACTTTCCCATTCAATCCTCCATATACCGATTATTCATTTTCTATATATTAAAATTATTATAATCATTGATTTATAGGCGAGTAGTTCCGACATTGAATAAAAATAATTACTGATTATCCAATTGCTTCTCGGTCGATTCATTTCCAATCAACCTCCTATATTTTTCCCGGACAAACATATTGACAAACTTGCTATAGAAACATTATAACTACGACGTACACCACTCCAATTACAGGGAACGCCTGGCGAGCTCCGAAACGATATCAAACAAACGCCCGTCTGCCCATAATTTTAGAGATACCGCGTGGTCTCGTGGGCGTATCGTCGCAAATTTCACAGGCATTAGCGTTATAAGATTGCATACCTACGTACGCTGTTCCTATTATTATCAATTGAAATGCCCTATTTAGCATTCGAAAACTGCTAGTAAATCGTTAAGTTGCACGTTTTTTAAGACATTGAACGGTAACAACGTTTCCAGCTAACGAGATTGGAAAACTCAGAAAGATGCAGTTGATCGAATTCGCGTCTCAGTGGTTCGTATAATTTCACCCAAACGATGAGAAACGTTAGATGGAAAATTCCAACTGAAGAAGGCGGTGTATTAAACAAATCCGAATTTACAACTACGCCGATCCTCTACATCGTCCTGAGACACGATACATGCATTTCTTATCGACCATAAATTTCATTAAGATAGAAACGGTGGAATCGTTTGATAGATAAAAGTCGATGGTCATCGATATCGCGACCAAGCCTTTGACATTAGCTACCAGTCCCTCAGAAATCCGGTCGAACGTGATCTGGAACGTGAACAAAAGAGGAGCGGTCGAGTCTTTCGACTTTTCTTGCTCGGCGACGATCGAGCGCTGTCAGCGAACGACGACGATCTTCGTACGATCGAGAAAGACCTTCTGGGAATACCGGTTCCACAACGACAGCCGAAACAGCTGTGTTTTTTTGCTTGTCAAGAAAAAACGAATTTTCTGTTTGCGACATCGCGCCCAGGCGTGCAATCGAAGCGGAGAAAGTTGGCTGGTCGCGAATTTTGCATTGTTCTTGGCTGCAACGTTAATTCACAGCTTCTGTTCTCGTTTTTGTTCCCTGGTAAGCGTTATTAGGTGAAGTGACTGGCTTTGGCAGCTGATAATGAGGCTGTCGTTATTAATGGAGAACGCGTTAATGTATCTTTTGATTACACAAGTTCCGAGGCGGTTGAAAATTGAGAATATGGAACGGAAGTTTCCCTCGCAATTATTGCCAGAGAATTCTTTGACGCGTCGACACGAGGTTAACGTGCTTTAATGCAACGTGATTTTTCTTTCTAGAAAGGCTAAGATTCATTAACGTAGGTACCGTGTGCCGTATATTTACGCGAGTCGTAACACGCAGCTATCGGTAAAACAAATAGAAATTCCAAACAAAAGAGAAAATATTTCACGAAATTTTCCATGAGAATAGAAATATTCTCCTTTTATGTTTTTAAAAGCGAAAATGCGATATGCAAACGCTCTTACACCGGGTTGTAAAATAAATTCACCCCGTTTTTATGCATATATTACGTATATTGTAGTAAGCACAGAGACAAGATGAATTTATAATACATTAAATACATCAAACAGAATGAATCACGATATACGTGTTCTTTATATTTTATCAAACTTAGGGCTAACCTATACCTTCAAATAAAATAATTTCGAAAGTTTCTCATAATTTCCTAATGATTTTCCACGTCCGTTTAATCTTTCCTATATACTAGAACGCTTCTAAGTAAAGGTACAAACAATCAAATTTAAACCGAGTAACAAAGTTTCAAATAGAACAATTACAACTAACTATTCTTCGCAATTAACGAACGAAATTTTCTCGATACACCGCAACACGTTTCTCACAAACACCGAAACACAGGACGCTGAAACGGGTTTCCCTTTTCTGTTCATTAACCGTTCGCCGACAATTTGTTCCTTTTCGCAGATATTAGGTTATCAACGTTACACGCTGACGAACGTAGGAGACGACGCGAGCCGTTTTTCTGTTGGTATGTCCAGCGACGCGTTAATCTCGCGATAAAACGCGGCAGATAATGGCCGCTGCTGCAACCGCTAATCAATGCTGAAAATACACGCGTTCCTATCTATTATTCACGGTGATCAGCTTCGACGAGCGAGTCGCTCGTACTTAGCCGATCGTGCAACGCGAAGACGAAGCTTCGAACGTTTACGATGCCGTTGGAAAACGCTTCGGCGAAGAGGACGTATCGATAAATCGCGGGTTGTTATGAATACAACGTCTTTTCCTGCGCGAGGAGAAATAAACGCATTATACGGAACGAACAGCGTGTATTTTCCGATCGAAGAATCGTCAGAAAACGACGTTATTAATCGTTTAACGCGAACGAGCGGATTCAAGCTGGAACATCGCAGTTATAGCGTTCGATGATTCATAGGAAATCACGGCAGAAAAGAAATAGCCTCGAGTCGATCGCTAAATTTGAATTCGATCGGTTTTTAACGAGAAAATAAGCTTTACAACGAATATGAAGAGTCGAGGCCGGTAACACTCGAAACTAGTTTCTCAATAACGCACGGTATTTCAAGACCTGAAAGAGTCATCGTCCACTGTATAGACTAACAAAAAAGCTAAAAAAAAAAAATCGAATCTACAAATTACAAGATCGCGGCGCATATTTGTTCGGTCGAATAGTATCGATTCGAATTGTCGTTTTTTAAAAAAAACTCAATTATGCAGTTATTTGTGAACACATGTGTTCAAAACTATCGTCAAATTGTAACGGATGTTTGCACGTTACGAACCACAAAATTCGTAACAAAACAATTTACTGTAAACATCACGTTTTAAAGAAGAAAGGTCATCGACCGGTAAATGGTATTCTTTAAGACGACGAAGATTACCGACTTCCACATACCCATTATCCCATTTATATAATTTTTATAAGTGATTAACGTCGAAATTATGAATTATTGAAAACTTAGAAACTTAAATTTCTAAAAATTTAGCGGTATATAACCTTTTACCGGCTTAACAATCGTTCGAAAACACGGTATGACGCATCTATGTTCGCGAAATGTTTTTCCAAGAATTATAGGAATAGAAGAAAGAAAAGAAATACAAGTAAAAGAAAAAAAAACACGCGGAGTATGCTCGAGGTTTGTAAATATCGACGTCTGGACGAACGACGTTTAGTAAACACACGACCAACACGTTCGATTCGTTGGACAAAGGAACGGCTCGACTGACTATAGTCGACTGGATCCGTCTTGGCTACAATTGATTAAAGCAGATTGGTTTCCACGAGGCGCCACAGGTTTCCAGGAACGTTAAGAGTCGCGTCAAGATCGAGACCATGGAAACGCGGGACGAGCCGGTCACGAGACCAACGATCGACGATATTCTCGAAATCGAGAGATCATCGTACCGAGATCACCAAGGTCCTCGCGAAAACAGGAAAAAAAACCGAACCAGCCGCGGACCGGCTATTTATTCATGCACCTACACGCTCGCGATACTGCACTCGAATACGAATGAACCTGTGTCTAAATGTTATTCGAGATACTTTGAGATTTTGTCCGACAGATACTGAGAGAAACGAATAAATTGTTCCGCGCTTGTCGACGGCTTATTAAACAATTGCCTTGACGCACGCTTTTGCGGCGTTTCATAATTTTCCCCTCGTGTTACAAACACTGTATGTTCCGCTAGACACGATACGATCAATTCCAATTCACTTCTAAACTGTAAACTCATTTATTAAAGTTAACGAGACGAACGTAACAAGAATACTTCTCGACCGTTCGAACGAACAACGAGTTATAAACACGCACAAACATACGCGCGCGAAAAGTAATTTCAGGAAGAAAAAAAAAGACACACATGAAAGAATTTTACGCAATAAAATAAAAAATATTCGACTCACCGAAGAAGCTCCCCTCCGCGCAAAATTCCCCACGACCTGGAGTCCAGCTCCAAGAGTTGGTCCTCCGACGACACAGATCACACGTTCGTTCAACGGTCACCACCACCGCTCACAGCCTGATCCACACAACTGGCAACAACCAAATTACCGAAGGAATCGATCGACGATGAAACAACCAAGGACGTACGATCAACAATAGCGCAAATTGTAACAACAAACAACAACACCGCCACGAAAGTCGCGAAAGGTGGTTCCGAGGGCGAAACGTGTAGTAAAATTTCAGTTATTGTGTTCAATTTGTCAAGCGTATATACACACACACAACGAGAGTGGAAACGGATAAAGAAACAGAAAGGGGGAATGGCGAACGCGGGAATGAACACGGTCGATGAACGTGAACACACGTTCCCCTCGACGAAGACGACGAGTCTCGAGGGTACACGATACGACACGGCCGATTGTTGAGTCGTGAGTCGAGAAACTGCGTGTCCGAGTGGCACTGTGGCTCGCGCGATTCTGCCGTCGCTGGCTCGAGCCGACCTTAAAGGCCGTTCCGCAAGCGCTGCGTCGCGACGCGCGCAACATCGCTCCCGCTCTCGATGGAACACACAGTGTGCCCCCTTATCGCTGCCCAAACATTCCCGTTGCTTTTCCTCGCCTTTTCTGCCTGCCCTTTCCACCATCGGCATCACCACCGCGGATGCGGCTTGTTTTCATGCCAAGCTTTTGTCGCTTTCCGAACCGGAGGGATGCTTTTCAAAGGACGTGAATTCGAATCGTGGTGGAATAAGTTGACGCCTTCTCTTTTCTTTTTTTTTTCTTTTTTTGCCGCTTTTTACCGGTGTAGCCAAGCCGAATTTTCGCGCGAGTATATGCGGGTGGGTTGGTGGTAGCGCGTGGAAAATTTCGTCAATAGGTCGATACGGGAATCGGAGGGAATCGTTGGAGATTTTGAATGACCTTCAGTTTACGCATCTACCTTTTTTCAAGTTGGAAATTACCATCTCACAAGTCGTAAACTTTACAGTGCGGACCTCGTCAAGAGGCTAGTTGGCACCCTAAATGCTCAATGGGTCCGCTCTAAACACCTACGCCCACGACAGATTAAACAGTTACAAGATTGGGTAGGAACAGATTCACACCTCACAGGAAACATGGACAGAAGGACAAGTCTCCTGGACGAAGAGTCAGTATATAAGAAGCAGGCGCTTCAAGAGACGACAGTCTTCAAACAATTTTCATCGCATAGTCAGCAAGAGAGATTCATCACCCACCAGCATTAGTACAAACTTCTTACGTACATTTCGTACTCTTCCGTTTATATCGAACAGTGCAAATAAACCAACTAAACGCAACGTTACTCTGCATCTTTAATCTACCTCCACCTTGAACGTTAATAGCGTTCAAGGTTCGCGATATCAACCGACCGGTTGCAACCTGACTGATCATTGCCGCCTGGTTGATAATTCGCAACACCTCTCGTGGAACGATCGAGCGATTGGAATTAGAAGTATTAAGACGTTCTTGATAGCTTTGGGAAAAGGCGGATTAGTCTTGACGTTTTTAATCCAGGGTAAAGGTTTAAGAAACTCTGCAAGAAACTCAACTTGACGAATGAATTGATATGAGCTTAGAATCGAAGCTTTTCCGTGTATTTTTGATAGTTTCGGAAGGGAGTGTTTGAGTGGTTTGTCTGGATATTTGTAATTTCTTTTCATAGAGTTGTTCCAGAGTAGGGCCAGTTCCATAAAGGACCTTGCGAACGAGTCGATACGGAAACCGAAGATTGGAGAGGATCTTTTCGTGGAATATCCGAGGGATCGGAATTGGAAGTTTTAGGATGTTCTTGATAGTTTTGGGAGAAGCTGGATCGATCTTCGTGTTTTTCATTTCTTTCTATATCTACTCTTCTCAGGGTCGGTGTTCGAGGATAAAAGTCTAGAGGATTTTACGAACAAGTTGATGTGGAGTTGGGATCGTTAGTTCGATAGATTCTTTCGGATATAAGTTAGTAGTTTTGAAATACTTAATCCACTTTTAGCGTTTGCGGGATGAGAAAGATTTGATAGATCGTTTTCAAAGAAATATTTGAACGATACTGGAGTCGAAACTTTCGTAACTGTACTTTTTATGTGGACTATGATGTTTTTAGTTCCCTCTTACAATCGTTCCAAGATGGAAGTTTGGGCATGCAAGTCTGCAGTGTGAACAAACTTGCAATCGAAGGTTTGGAAGATGCTTTCTGAGAGAATGTTTGGATGGTTTCAGGACTGGAACTTTGAAGATGTTCTTGACAGTTCCGGAAGAGGCTGACCAAGTTCCACGTAGTTTTGACACTTTTAGTTTCTTTTTATAATCTTTAAAGTAGAACTTTGACGATTGAATAGTCGGGAGTTTAACCGAGCTCTTTATCGCTCGCGGACAGATCAATAGTACATCCTTGCTATTTCATTATTTAGCTATTCGAGTAATCGTATTATTTCAACGGGACATCAAATAGCAATCACAGTCTATGAAAATAAAAATTCCGAAATAAAAATTCACTACGTTGCGAAATTCAGAATTCCAATCGTCGATTCGAGGGTTGAATTTTTTTTTGAACAAAGAAAAAAAAAGAGAAAGAAAGGGAGAACCGAATTCGAACCCCATCGGGTTATTTGGTTCGGAGGGTGAACCGTGCCGCTGTCCATCGACGAAAATTCATTGGAGCGGTCGTTTTAGTTAGCCGACCGCATTCGTTTACCTGTATTGTTAGGAAAACTTGATTACATCGGCCGATATTGTCTTCAACGACGTACGTAACGAGAACTCGACGTGTATAATTGCGTTGTCAGTGACACACTGATGCGTGCCAGGATGCAAATGGAATTAGCCGGCTGGGCGTGCACGTTAAAATTTATAATAAACGAGTATCGACTCGAGCGAACCCCAAACCTCGACAGAGTTTCGCGAATTGGCCATCCTGAAAGCAGTTTCGCGTGTTCGCCGTTACGATAATGTCTCGAACGACGTTATGCTGGCAAATGTGAAATATCGCATTTCTTTTTCCTTCGGATGAAATTTTCACCGCAATTTAAGTTTGTTACAACACGATGATTGAAGGTGCTAGCTGATAAAGCTGAACGTCAAAATGTTTGATTCAGATACTGAATTAACATTTAAGATGTGAAATCTAGAGTAAGTACTATATGACTACACTGTGAAAGATTTAGATTAGGTATTGTATGACTACAATCGAAATTCAAAGTTCGGGGAGGACGTTTTCATATGCACCAACCTAATATGTACTCTGTAGCCGACTAGCAATTTTAATTCGATAACCTGCCGCATTTCTGTTATATAATGGAAGTTTTTGTATAGCATTTTACAGGGATGAGAATTAATGGGCAGGAGAGAAAATAAATCTGACGAATAATAAATTCTGGAATAAAATCATGAATGCAGAATATGAGCGCGTTCGATGATTTTTACAATGTTTGATATACTATCAAACTGAATTCGATGAATGAAATATCGAAATATTTTCATACTTTGTAAAGGCGAGTTCGGCTTTTAATTATGTGTCTGAAACGTGAATAATACTATGAATTTTTGAAAGATAGAAAGCCGAACGAAACAGAAGAATTGAAAGAATTAAAACGCAATCTGCGATATACCGTGTAAAGCAATGGAAGAGATATTTCAACCAGCGTTTATTTTATTATGTCATTTTTCATTTATTTTCTAGGTATTTCTGCGCCTACTGGATGGTATTTACGTATTTACCAACGTTTTACCGTTCCTTTATGTTCCATGTGTTTCTCGCGTTTTGCAACATTTAAAATAAATTCGCTCAAAAATTACGGTGCAAGATGTCGATTATTTTAATGTTGTCTCGCAAAATTGTAGTCGCGAAATAAGCGATATGTATTCTTTCTCAAATTTACTCACCTGCAGGGACAGAGACAGAAAGAGAGAGAGAGGGAGGAAAGAGAGAAAATGGATGATACAAATAATCTCGAAACAGCTTTCCAATACGTCCCAATTAAAAGGAAAATAAAAAAAAAAAAATGAACGCGTTTATCCCAAGATAACATTGCAAAACGTCGAAAGTAGCCCGAAAAAATGTCCAATGAATTTTTCATTTGACATGCATAACAACGGTACGTGCACGATAGACACGTCGTGCAAATAAATTTCGTGGCGGATTAACGCCGCGTAATCGTCGAACAACGCGCGAGAAGAGGTCCGCGTCGATAAAAGTTTCAAAGTGAAAACCGACTCTGTAATAGGAGCTCGCTCGAAAGTTGGATTATTCATTTCCGATGCATGCACAAACACGATTCATTTCCAATGCCAGCCATCGTTGGATGGAAAAGTTTTTCGAACAAAAGCCATCACGGTAGCGTAGGAAAAAAAATTCAGCATCCGCGCTATCGTTTTCCTTCTCCGTTCCTTCCGATTCAATACTTTTTTTTTTAATTACCGTCGTTGTTCGAGAAAGATGATACGTACTTGCTGCTGCGAACGAAATTACCGTACTCGGAGAAGATCGCGTGAGGGATCGAGTAGTTCCTTTCGGAAACGAAACGATTAACGCGTTCGTTTAACGAAATAAAAGTGGAAAGCAGCTCGATAAGAAATGTCAAACGTATGCAAATGATTCGTGCAGACATGAATTTCCATAGGAGGATACAAGCGCACATATTTCTCCGATTGTTCGTTTCGAAGTTAGACACGATGTCTTTGGAATTTTCCCGGAACCATTTGCATTCGTTTGAAGATGAGAAGTTGAAGAACAAAGTGAAAGCATAACATGTTCCTTTTAAAAAGCCTCGAAGCTTCAAACAACGACCAGACTTCTCTGCGCCTACTTGGTGAATATTCTTACGATCAATCTTCTGCCATTGTGATGGGTGCCTTTAGCACCCTCCGAGAGAAGGTAAAAATTTGCAGACACGTTTAGGTTATTCATAAAGATGGAGAAACAACCTCTGAATATAAAATTATTCGGTATATTTTACTTTTCTACGTCCCTTCCGACGAGACTTTCGATTTTTAATCGGTTCTTGATTATTGTACGAGTATCGATGCTCCCAACGATACCAAAATAAAAATAAACCTGCTCTCGTCGTACGCTTAACATAAAGATACGTCTTTTATATTTTTTTTTTTTTTTTTTTTACTTCAGTTATTATTTTATGTGGGAAAAGAGTTTGTTTTTCCTTGAGAAAATTTCGTCGCCAACGTTATAAATTCTTAAAGATTTACAGTGTCGTTCCAAGGAATAACGATTGAACGGCGCAGACACGGTATCAGTCGCAATCTATTCAGAAGATCGGAGAAAGAGGGTCGCGGCGATAGAAGAAGGAAACGCGGTTGTAGAATGTGAAAGGAATACGATGTGCAACGTGGACGCGGACAGTGTTATAAAATACGTGACGGAAAATCGTGTCAGCCATATATATATATATATATATATATATATATATATATATACTCGCTGCTGCACAACTTTCTCGCGTGGTTACAGCAGCTTTTTTTCGCGTATCTCGTGAGAGAGAGACTTTCACCAGGACCAACGACGTTCGTTTCTATTGATCCGCCTATACGATTCGATAAGGAGGCGACGCTTCCAGTCTTCCACGGAATCCTTCTCTCATCCTCATTCTTGGTGCTAGACGCGTCTCGTACCCAGCCGAACACAGAGTGTAAAGTCGTAAAAATCATCGAGGGAAATCTGGTCGATCGATCTGACGATATAAGGCGATGGTTTTCATCGAGGGTTAGAAATTCTTACGGGGTGGTTAAGCAAAGTGGTTGTAGATCTCTGAATTAATAAATAATCGGAAGGAGATGGAATAATTTGTGATATATTAACACGTTTGAAAATGTCTAACGATTTTGAGTGTTCGTCATGTGTGATTATATATAAGATACAAAAATAAGAATATATAAAAATACGTTTTTACTACTATTTTAGCAAAAGATTTAAAGTACCGTACGCAATTTGTAATTCGGTAACGTAACGATTCAGCAATTTGTGACTGTGGTAATATTGAATTAAAATCGAAGTCTAATTTCCCTCGATCCAAACGTGACTGGATATTACAATGCAAGACAAGAGATTAATGAGAATACCTTCGAGATAGAATTCCACTTTCGAACGAGAATCTACAAAAACTCGAATCTACGTGTTTGATACGTGAGACTACCGCCACAACCAGTTCTGCTATTCAGGTTAAAGTACCTACTGCCTACAGATCGGCCAGATTGACGACTTTAGCGATGCCTGGTCACCAGCGAAATTCCAAACCCGACCGGACACATCGCGTTTAACACGAGGATTCAAAATCTGAGGATCACTGGATGAAATTTTTTAATCGAGAAAAGGGGAACACAAATCTTCGAATCTTCTTTCAAACCTTAGCCAATATCGAAGAATTACGAAGACTATAAGCTACGTTGTTTAATTACGTAGAAAAATAGGAACGATTGAAAGAATCCCAACCTCGCTCGAAACCTTGAAGCGTATTTCAAGCGAAGCGAGGTAACAGATCCACATCGATAAAGTACTTAAAATGATTTGGAGTCAATTAATTTGATTAATGGAAACGAGCATAGAAATTCGAAACGATATTTCAAGTAAGAATAAATTTACATCAGCAAAGTGTTCCAAACGACTCGATGTCGGTTAACTTGACTAATGAAAACACCGCTTGAAACTTAAAACAATATCTCAAGTCGAGTAAATAAGACGTCCGTACGGATCATTAGATGTAAAAAGAAATTTCAGTCTACATAAATTCAGGTAACTCGACTAACTCAAAGAAGACATAACTCAGCATCAAAACTCCTACGGTTCGCGATTGATATTTAAGCACCAGAGTCAATCATATATCACTTTCATCCACCGGTAGTTGTCCAAGAAAATACCATTGCCCGCAGAGAATAACAAAACGCGAGACGCGTCAGCACACGTGGGACGAATCGCAATTTCGCGAGCAGCTCGCGGCCGATTCCGTGGAATATCACTTTGGTGTGCGGCGAGCACTGACGTGGGTCCCTCGTCGTTCCATAACTCAGCGAACGTCGGCCGATGATAAAGCGATATTGTGTTGTAAATTTATATGACGCTCGCCGACCGGCGGCCAATGCGTTTCGGTAATGAGATTCGCTAACTGAGGAAATGCGGCGAGGCTTCGATCCGCGAGACACGTTCTTCGCACCCTACCTTCGTACAACGTGGCCCTAAATTCGTGTTACGACTGAAATCAGGCAGATCGTACGGCTTAAAATAAGAAGAAAACCAAGCACTTTAACTTGATGAAATTAACTTGATTGCCTTATTTTCGAGCAAATTAAACTCCATATCCTATCGAGTATACCTATGTGAATTTGTCCAATTGCAACTACATAAAAATATACAATCGGCAGTGAATCATTCGACGTGGCGGAATAAATCGAAAATATAGAATAAAGGTTTTAATACGATCGAAAATAGTGCGCCAAGATCGATTTGTTCAAATCGAACGCAGAGGAAATTGGTTTATTGAACAGATCGTGCGGCTAGATTCGATTAGACAGATCGATGTATGTATTTCTGTTATCTTGGCACATAATGCATGAACGTTGAGTGGGATTTATTAGACTGCGTGTTTTCTTTATGCGATGGTTTCTAGTTGAACAATAGGATTAGAAACAAGCTGTAGTTGTACGTATCAGTATGTGATTAATAGTTAGTATTTGGTTAGATGAATGGTTAGAGATATTGTAATTAATTTGACTGTTGAAGAGACTTATAGTATTACCACTTGTAACCTGATCGAGGATTTGTTTACAAATTTGCCTAAGGCACGTGTATAATAAGATCTAAAAATATATAAAACGTTTAAAGTATAAAATATAAGAAATACATAGATACATATATATATATGTGTATATATATATATATATATATATATATATATATATATATATATATATATATATATATATATATATATATATATATATATATATATATATATATATATATATATATATATATATATATATATATATATATATATATATATATATATATGTAAGGAAGTTTAATTTCACGCGATAACAGCCAACCATTTACCAAATTTAATCATCCCTTCCGTCGCAAGAATCAAAAGCCACCCTTATAATCCGACATCCGTCAGACAAGCTGCGTCTACTCAAATACGCCTTTTCTTCTCTCCAAGTTTCCACGTTCCATGGAACTCAATTCGCCAGGTTGGGATTTATTCGCGCAAAATATTTGCTGGGAAATGAATAACTCACAGCCGGGGATGGATTTAAGCGAACGAAATGAGGCATCAGAGAACAGGGTTCCGCGAATCCGCTAGATATTCTCACCAGCTTGCGAAAAAAAACCCGGTGATTTAACACTTTTACCAAGCATGGAACAAATTCTGACACGCGTGTACCGCAACGCTGTGAAATTGCACCTGGTCCGCGACTGTAATTTATACGAAACACCGTATTTACGAGATCGTCGCATCGGAATAATAAACAAAGCGCAAACAGTCCCGTCATCGTCGCCGGTTCAACGAATCAGAATATTTAAGACATTTTTTTCGCGAGAACTTTAGAAAGTTGGTAGATTGGATGATTGGAAGTTACTTTTCTCGACGATCAAAGGAGGAAATGATCGATTTCCGATTGAAGAACTGGGCTGAGCGTTATTCCGATGAGGATCTAACACGTTTATGGGAAATCGATTAAATTTAAAATTGAGAACTTTTGTGCGAGCTGTGTGTTTTACTCGTCTATCTATCACTCGTCTGCGAAGAAAGTTACCGTAAAATTACCTCGCGCCCTGAATTATTCCATTCGTATATTTTACTACTAGATTATTAATAAACATTCGCATTTTCAATTTTTTTTTTTTTTTTTTTAGATACTTCAAGATTCTTTGTGTAACACATATAACGCGTATAAATATTGTTCACAATCAGTACAACATACAAAGTTTAAAAAATATGATTAAAGCGTATCTCGAAAAAGAAGAATAAAACGTGTAATTAGGTATCAGTTTGAAAAACAATCTACCAACATCCGTCGTTACCAATAAAATTAAATTTCTACAGTCGGACGAAAGAAGCAAAGCCTCGAAAATAGCCATACATTCTAGAATCCAGAGCAACGAACCTCGATTAATCATAGCTCGCGAGTTTCCTTGGATTCAACGTTGAACAATTAGATTCGGAACATCGAAAACGATGGTCGGTCGGTGGTAAAGCGGTTCCTTTGGATTCCGGTCAGCAGAATTTCACCGACACTGTCCTACCTATATCGATTGCAGGGGGTCGATGGTGCGCAGGTCAGTTCACGTAAGTTCTGCTTTCCCTAATTGTACTTGTTGCACTTGGGGTCAGGTGCACACGAGCCAGGATTCGGCAGTGTGCCAAACGTTTGACAAACGGCACCCTAGCACGCCGACCCGTTCCCTGCATCTAAAACAGATATTTCATATCGTTTGCACGAGCGCAGGGCTTATCCTTCGCTCTCGTCTATCCCCTACTTTCATTCATGATTGAAAATTTCTAGGAAAATCGCAGGAAACTTTGCGAATAGGTTTTCTTCTTTTCAACCTGAACATTTAATCAGCCTCTAATTTCAAGCTTTTTATATTCGAGATACTTTTAGCCCATTAAGGTTACATCGCTTGCAGCGACGCAATAATTCATCAGAAACGAACCAAGGCGATTTTCAAACAAATAATAACGCACCTGCCGAAAGATTAACGTGGAAACGAATGGCACTCGAGGTAATCGTTCGTGGAGTTCCTCTCAGAAATAGTCGGCAACGTGAAATATAATTACAATTGCACGAAATTACAGCGTTCACCCCGCGTGTTACGTATCGTCTATAATTATCTAATCCTCGAAGTGCGAACGTAATTATCAATCCGCGCTTTTTATCCGAATTCTCTCCACCGATCAAATCTCATTCCTCTTTCTTGTCCTTTTAAAGCAGATAGAAGAATATTTATAACGTACTGCGTCTTATAACTATAAAATCATCCTAACATTTTCTATTTTTCTTTTTCTTTCAGCGAATACAATATGTTCTTTTTGGAGAAGGGAAAAATATGCATCACGTTCTTCCCCCGTGATCTTCGTGTTTTAAGGAAATAATTCTGTGAAAAAGAAAGAGCGATTAGCATCACTCGACTGGAGATCCGATTAATTGACATGTAATAAAGGATCTTGTAGCGGTGCAGTGATACGTCCCGCGAAACACTCGAAACTCATGCTACTGCTCGACGTAACACGACGTCGTTACGAGAGACGCCTTTGAAGCAGAAATACGTATCGTTATGAAGCATCAACCAGACGTGCGTTTAATTAAAGGCCGAGTTAATGATCGACTGAACAGAATTCACCGCGTGTCCCCATAAATTGCGATGGCTCGGTGAGTTGATGTAAAGGCTAGTTTGCATTTTGGTCATTAAACGTTATTATGACGAAGCCGACCGATTCGATTGCGTTGCCGTCTGCTTTCGTTATCGTTAGAGCGTGGACATTTATGCAAAATGCATATTTTTATAGAGAAAGTTAATCCTCTCGGAGAATGGACTTTTTTTAAAGAAAGAAATAATTGCTATGTCAAGGAGTTGTCTACTCCCCTTGCGATCTCCACCGAATATATATGCATCTCCCAGGATATTGAACAATCTCTTCCCAAAAGAAAAGTCAGATTATTTTGTCCAAAAAATCGAAGAACGAAAGAAATGTTACGACGAAGCGAATAAAATTATTACAAATGAAGGGTGAAAAGAATATTTTATATGCAGACCGCGGAGTGTCGATAGGATCGCTGAGAAATATTTCTTCCGTGAGTCACAGCTGGATCGAAAAACGACAATGTGCAGAGCGATGCGATGATAAAACATTCCATTAAACTTGTCGATTTTGCTTGCGAGTATGGCGGTGGATCGAGCGCGTCAACTTTTCATCGATTAGTCTGTTAGCAATAAAATATGGTGGCGAAGATAAAATACACTAACGGAGATCGAAATGGAAGTTTCATTTCGAATGTTGAGTGTTTGCGACAAATTAATAGTGTGAACAACTACGTTACAAGTTGCAACTCCTGTGGCGTCGACCTTTCGTTTCACACGTTTCGCGTTTATAGAGAGTGAAACACCTCGCCGAAGTCAATGCTTACCATTCCGAGAACATTTCCAAGTTCCATTCAACGTGTTAGATGGTCTGTCACCGTGGAAGGTTACCATTGTAAACTATCGCATTGTAAGCTGTGCGTCGCCGAACTTCCGTTGTTTAAGGGAGACGTCACGATGAGACATGGCTAGTCAGTTTTTCTACATCGATCCGAGGGATGTCTACCATTTGCCTATCTTCGTTTTTTAACATGTCCCGCATAATTCTTTCGTATTTGCTTTTTCAATCTGATATACATATTTCTCAGTCGTTTTATTCTATTCGCGTTATTTGTTTTCCATTAATTTTCTATTAATTTTCTAACATGCAGAAACCAAGTTTGCTGAATAACGAATCTAAACATGCTCGAAGCATTTCTAATTATAAATATTCATAAAATTACGTCGTCGTTTAAATTCTATTTGCGCCAATTTCCATGTCTGAAATATTCTATTTCCTGATACAATTAGGAACGTAACTTCGTCTACGTGAAACATAAATCGTTCAGGGAGTAGAAAAATATTCAAGAATCTTTATTATTATCCTTATATAATATCTATATTGTCATCCTATTTTATTTGCACCTGTCTCGTACACAGTAAAATATCCACGAAAGAGTCCTCTTATACGAAGCAGAACGATCCAGGGATCTTAACATCATCGCCGATCGTTTTATTTCTATCTTATCACGAAGTATCCACAAACAAGTCTTCGCTTTTTATGTCAACTATAGCCTCGTAGATCATTCTTAAAATAAAACTGTTGGCGTATGTTTATGCCACCGAGCGCTATTTTATTCCCTATTTTGCTAGAAAATATGCGCTGCAAGACATACGCAAACAGGTTCGTATACTTTTTCTCTTCGCCTCGCTTTCACAGATCGTACAAACGGTATCGATATCCTCCAACTTTTTTACTGTCCTTTTACTGTCCCAATACTACATTTTGTTTACACCACATACGCTGCAAAATATCCAGAAAAAGCGGCAAATCCAGGAAACGTTCGGTCTTGAGGCAAATATTTTTCTATCCACGACAGGCTGGCAACCGAGATACACAGCGAATCCCAATGTTTCCACAGTGTCCGTCATATTCCAGGAAAATCGCAGAATCCAGTAGCAGCGGAGCTAAATCCAAGCTATAGCAAACCTCCCCGAGGATTTGTTTGACGGCGTGTCAACGATTCCTATTATTGTCGATCCTTATTTGCTCTGTCAATAACGAGGCAGCGAAGGGAGGTCTTGCAGCCTGGAAGCAGGATTCGTGGCGGGACGAAGATCGTTGTTACTCCCTCGGTACAGGAGCGATAGTAAATCAACGAGGCTGCGACGTCGCGTTTTCTCGTGTACGATACGTGAATTTCCTTTTTCGACCGCCAGACCCTGCGCTCCCTTGCTATTATTTTATTATTTATCAAGCCACGTCATGTTGTCATGATTTATATCGCCGGTATCGTCGGCCGAGATCACTTTTTTCAATATAGGCCAAAGGAAACGCGAACCGCTGCGAGTATTTTTACTGGCTCAGGGAAACTGATGGTTTAAGAGGCCGAGGGGAAATGGAACGATGCATCGATACTCTTGCGTGGAAATTAGGGTATTTTTACTGGCTCGGGTAAACTGAAGTTTCAAGAGATCGAGGGGAAATGGAACGATGCATCGATACTCTTGGATGGAAATAAGGGTGTTTTAAATGTCGAAGCTAGGACGAAGATCTGACGATGAAGGCTGTGCTGAAATATTTTACGATCGAAGGTTCCAGGATCGGGGATGAATAGTTCGTGCGTGATTAATACAACGGGAAATTTAAAGGTGCAGAAAATTGCATAGAACGCAGTTTATACGTCGAAACGTAAAATATTCGAAGCATCGATAACGAATAAAAGGGTTAACAGTGTTTAACAATTATTTCCTTAGCGATTCTTTTCAGTGACGTCGTATTCCTATATATCTTGTAGAAAACACAAAAAAGTTCCCCTCGACTTAATAATCTGACTGACACAGTTTTGTAGTAGCATCATAACTGCAATTTACTGCGAAATATCACGAAAAAGTGGAATCAACCACGCGAAGAGGAGACTATCGTGTTCGTCAATCGTAAAAAGAAGGATGATCGCTCCCGGCGAACATCGAAAGGTACACAAGACGCTATTTAGGGACCTTGAATTTATATTACGGTCTCTAAAAGTGCAGAACAATGACTCTCGATGCACAAGCGCGATAAAAACCTGTCTTCCCGTACCACTGGACAACGATAAATATTTCAATATTCGCGAAAAAGCATCGACCTTTTGCCGAGCAATCAGGAAATAGTAGCGCGAACGAAAAGTAGTGAATAATTCATATCGATGCTATCACTATCTACATCCACGATCAAACGGTAATAACTTTAACGTTAAATCGACTGCTAGCTGCGTGACGCATGAACATACGCGATCCCGGTGATGTAATTTGCAATTTGCAATTGCAATGGCGACCCATTTAACTTCTTTTTCCCCTCTTCTGTTGCAGAACTTATCCCAACGTTTCGTTATTTGACAAAAACTCGTAGTATGAAACTCTACGAATCGTTTGAACAACCCAAATTGTTTCTAATTTGAAAAATAAGTCCCGAACAGACGGAAATATATTTCTATATACGGAAATGTACGTAACCTTTCTTCGTTGTTTTCACGCCTAAAATCACACATTAGAAATATCACTTTGTTTGTATGTCGTGTATAATCCACGGTTTTTCGTCGTCGAACGTGTGAAGGAAAGGGGATAGCGGAACGCGACTCAGGGGGCTGTTACGTAGAAACAAAGGCGGCCAAAAATCTAACGAGTCGTTGAAATAACCGAGAATCCTCCCCCCAGAGCTCGAACAATTCCCTTAATAGTTACAATTAGATCAAGTAGCTCGGCATTCGCCGCTTAATTGTCCTTTAATTGAATCAACATCCACCTCTGTTTTCCATCCACGGCGAGAAGTGGATTAGCGTTAAATAATACATCGATGGAACGCGTGAATCGATCGATTTCCGCTTAAACGATCACCGAATGAATTGTTGGAATCGAATAATCGTTTAAAAGTTTCATACGTAGTTGGGTGTTTTGACGAATTTTAAAATTTCATTTGTGACGTGTGCGGGTTGGTATTTCGATGAATTTTTTAATTTCGTTTGTAATGTACGTAGTTTGATCAAGTTTCTTTTTTTTCCCCCCTTCTTTTGGGAGGATGAATTTCAAGTGGTCGACCCATCGAAGGGTAAAAAATTAAATGAAACGCGAAAATTTTGCAAATCTAACGTTATTGAAAAATGTAAAAATGTGATATATTAGCGCAACTTTGACTCTCGATAGATTAAACGATGGAAAATAAAAATTAGCAGAAATGAAAGAATTTTATAAGTCCGTAATGGTGAGCTGTCGGGTGTAATAAAAAATGTGGTGATTTTGTAAATTAAGCGAACAAGTTCTTGGAACTCTCTTTCATAATTACGGTAACGAGAGAATAAAATACAATAACGTAAATTAACTGAAAAAAATTGCGGATGAAACATCGCGATAACACGACGTTCACTCTTAATAGGTTAATCCTTTTGGTAAAAGTGTTGGTGGGAAAATTGATGGTGGATAACTCTTTTTTCTCGAAGCCGCAACGCGTCGGTAATTACAATGATTTGGTCGAATCGATGCGGAAATTATTTCACGGACGAACGAGGAAACGTCAGGCATAGTTGTCACACCAGGCGGGACGCGTATTGCCGGTGTGTGTGTGTATGTGCGCGCGTGTGTTCGTTTCGACATTGCCAATTTTAAACATCAAGAGCAAAATTACGCAATTCGTTAGCAGTAAATTCACCGTTATCGTTAAACCTTCGGCTTTGAGCGGTTAACTCTTTGTCGACACAGTAAACGCAATAACAAACGCGGGTGGTTTTGCTGTTTATTTGCGTATATCACTGTGGGGTAGGAAAAAGGGTGAAAACGTATTCGGGATTCAATTTTAAGAGATAGGTTACGAAAAACACGGAGCTTTGAAGTGAAAGTAAATATATCAGGTTTAATCCGTAAGAAAATACAGTGCCACGTCAAAGCTTCCAAATTTTTGCCAGACAGTCGAAGCATATTTTGTTCTGTGTGTTATATTCTTCAACGATCGAAATATATTGCGTGATACGTATGCAAGAAACCTTCTATCGCAAAATACGAAGAAATGTATTACTTTATCGAAGACATTCTGTAAGATGTCTGGCAACGGTTGTCAGAAAATTCGCGGGGTGCTTGCTGACTCCTCTGATGTTATATATATATAAAACAAAGAAATACGTCAAATATCCGAATCTCATTTGCAATTCAACGGAACAAGAAAAGAAGAAATACACGTCTTTTGATAACCGGCCAGATCCATGGCCAAGTAGCGCAATACCACTGTGCAGAAAATTCAAGCTCTAAGAAATCACAGCCTTCGATATTTCCAACGCGCCATAGCGCAACCACAATAACTCGTATCTTTTATGAATTACACCACACAGAACCACGTTATCAGGCCGTGATATATTAACATCACCTCGCAAATCATTTAAACTCCCCAATCGAGTCACGAAGAAGAAATTGCACGTACTATAAAGAAACAGATTCTGCGATACGATTCGAGACCACAGAGAAATTCCCATTGAAGTATAGCTCCGTGATGCTCGTCCGCGACTCAGCCGTCGATAAATCAACGGAATTTCGCGAGCAGAACCACGATTTAATCGGAAACGTTGCGTACATACATCGTACATCATGCATCGGTTTGCTGTTGCGCGTTTGAACGAGGGAGGAACGAGCATGTAATTAAAAAGCCGCCGAGATTTCGGTTTTTTTCAACCGGCGTTTCCGCGATCCAAACGATCCTTCTCTCGCTCTATTTCTCTCTGGACATGGAAAACGTTTGCGCTTTTCACGAGCGGAACGCGTGCGATTCGCCTGATCCTCGGATCACTGCTGTTTAATTAGCTGGAACGTCTGGTTGCGCGTACGAACGCGGATGAAAATTTTAATTCGAAACGGAGAGTTCCACGCTTGAAATTCATCTGCTTCCACTTACGCGGTTCGTTTCATTAATCGTTCAGTTTTTACGGTGGATTTGTAAATTACTATCGGTTAACGTAGAAAGAAAATTTCATTCTGCTCGGCGAATTTTGTTAGATCGGCAATGAACGTTTAATGGGGCGCGTGGTTTCGCGTGTATTTCTGGATTTTGAGTATTGAAACCGGGATCCAGTTTCGATGTTTAATTTCGTTCCGGGGCCATTTTTCCTCCCTCCAGCGGGAGAACTCGTGCTACAGTGATTAATGGCAGTCCTCGAGTAATTAATTCTAATTTAACAGATTGTGTAACAGGTTGTTTGCAAGGGGCATAAATTAATCGAGAAATGCCATTTAAGTCGACGGCTATGTGAGATGGCTGCGGGCTTTCAAGAGTAACCTATTACCTCGCCCTCTGTCTTTAATACCCGAGTTCATTGACCTATATTTGCGTAGATCTCATTATAGAGAAATTTTTTAACTAATAGGAAGTTTAGCTCGTGTGTAATACAAAAGAGAGTATGCTATATGAAGTCCTAGCCCTCCAACGTCCAAACTATTTGATCGCGCGAAATATCAAAATTAACACGTATAAAATAAATAATTAAGAGGACGATCGATCGTCACCAAGCAAGTTAAAGAGAAGAAACAGTCGGTTGTTTCCGGAATTTTCTACAGAGTAGACGTATCGAAACGAATATCTTAATATAATATAATATAACAATATAATATAAAAGATGCGAGTGTACCCGATGTCTGTCCCCGTATTTAACAAATATCTCTTGCTTCGAATCAAAATCTCCGTAAATAATACCAAATTACTACCAAAAAAAAAAGCCCAGAATCATATACCTTGAAATTGACTAAAATGTGAAAAGAATAAAATATCATAATCCGCCAAAAGAGAAAAGAGGACAGTAGAATAACGAAGGCATTTGAAATTCCATCGTGGCCAAAATTAGGAAGACGAAGGCGTAATATAAGCAGCGAGGAGCGATTCCTCGGTCACGGGCGAAATTCCTCGAACTGACGGAAAATTATTGGGAAAATCTATCGACTGGCGGGCGCAGCGAGGCGAGCCAAACTGCCGCTAATCACCGGCGAAATCTCGATTTAATGGTCGACGGGGGGAGGTTTAGCCGGTACACGTGGAGCTGGTGGTGCGCAACGCCTAACCGAACAAAAACCGTCGTCTGGTTCGCTCGCATGCGTAGCGACGATAAATGCCATCGCGCATCGCTGCATACACACTCCGTTACGTTTTATGCAAAATAGCCGAGCCGCGACGCCGGCCCACAGATTTATCGACGAATTCGCGCGTGCATTTCCTCCGTGTAGACACTTTCGTGATCTTCGCTTCATCGTCCCTCTTGATTCGAGAGCAGCTTCTTTCGGAGGAGCATGCGCCACCGTACTCGTTATTTCGAGAGAGTCGAGCGGAACTTTGTGCTTTATCTATGAGAGGATCTGTTTGAATCCCTTTTCCATGACGAGATTGTAATTAATTCTGTACTTGGACTATGGAGTATAATTTTTAGATTCTATGAAGCATTACGTTTCAAGCGATATCGTTCGATCGCAGAAGATTCGATAAGATTGGTCAAATTTAGCGTATTTAATTTCAATTGTCTTGTTTTTATCTCACGTTTCATACGACGAATCGCTGATGGTTTTGATACGTCTAAATTGGAAGGAAGTGAATTTTAAAATTAAATCCCCTAACCTCCGCTTGATTGTAGGTCATGTACGAGTCAACGACACGAATCGGCGATTAATACTACAATAGAAAGACATTTGCTCTAATGTCTTTATGAAGAAAACATGCGACGCGCTTTATCGAAGATGAATACGTTTATAGCTCGCTTGGTTGATAACTTGTTGAAGCACGCTGTTGCATACGTGCAACGTGAACCTTGACCATTAATGGAACAAGTGTCGATACCGTAAGAGATAGTAATTACGACAGGAAAAAGTTGAATTCAAAAAAGGATTCAATTATCTTCAATAAATGCAACTATCCAGCTAATAAGCTTAATCTAAGAGTCACCACGGACTTGCACCACTTTATATAAAAGGAACCCTTCTATCGCGTCATTCTCGCATATTCTACCACGATGCTATCATATTTCGAAACCGATACCTATATTCAAATCTTTCTACAATCCCTGATCGACAATTTATAAACCCTCTCGCTCTCGATACGCAACGAAAAACAAATGGAAAGAGTTACCTAATAAAAGTTTTAAAAAAAGTTACCATCAGATTCAGCGAACCTGTCGGTCATCCCTAGCCCGCGAATGAAATCGAAAGAAGAGTTGGACGTTGGCACCGGATGAAAGGCCGACGCCAAAGGCCTGGGCCAACCCCTCTGTGACTGGACTTGGGTTCTTAAAAAGTCAATTTCACAGGGACGAACGGCCAAAGGGGATCGACAGGTTGATCACGCGAATCCTCCCTTGTCCGTCCCGTGGCGTAGTTTTTTCGGGCGTGGAGGGAAAACGAGAGCCGAGCGTTGAAAAGGAGCGTAAGCGAGCGCCACCCCTTCATATTGATCGTAGCCGGCTGCTCAACATGGCGCCGGGGGTGGCGTTCGCGATCGGCCTGATCCTCGTCGTCGGACAGCTGAAGGAAGGGCCGAGCACCCTCGCGAAGACCTTCACCTTCCCAGAATATCCGTACAAGGAGACTACCAAGAATGTAAGTCGTCCCAGACGTTCGCCGAGAATCCGCTCGAGGTACGCGTTTCCAACGCTGGTACAGGTTATGGTCCAGCGAGGTCTTGTTTTGGGGGTGGCGCTTTTTACCGTACCGGCCTCATCTGCCACTAGATTCCACGTCGAAGTAACAGAAAGAATCTGCGGTGATTGAATTAAAAAAAAAAAAAAAAAAGAAAAAAGAAATCAGAAAGTACCTCGCGATGTTAAGCATGTTTTCGATAAAAGTTCGGAATAGTTTCGGAAGAAGTTCGAAATAGTTGAGTTAGTGCTTTCTATTTTTTTCTTTCTTCTCGACCGATGTTGCGAATTGTTGAATTGTTCGATTCTATATGAATGGGACAGTTGTGTAGGATTTGACGAGTTGGAATTTTCAAGAGATGTCTGTGATATCCCGTCAGTGATGCGCGATACTCGAGGAGGATTACTTCGCGTCGATCCAACATCCCCATGGGGGACGTAACGAAAGGACGGGTGATCTCGCGATTTTGCTATGGGGGTAAAATCGATTTGACATTAACCCGAAGACAGTCAAGGTGCTGCGGGGCGTACTTCGGTGTTGTCGCTCGGCGATACGGACTCGTACCAGTGGTGTCTCGAGAAATTGATGCAAATCGCGTATGTTCTCTACGAGGGATTATACCTACCACAAATGTAATTTTTCCATTGTTGCTTATTTTGTAACGTAAATATGAACGATACGAGCTTTCGTATCAGTGAATAATGTTCAGTGAAAGGGAACTATCTTCAAAGAAAATTAAACGCGCCGGCGGCACCAATAATAGAACTCATACGAGCACTAATTGAGGTTAATCTTTCAACACGCATGAACCAATTGTTACGCTCAATTTTATCCCGTTATTGTGCGCGAGAATCGGCTATATTTTCCACCGCGTGCCGCGAGACTCTGTATCAATCGAATTCTCTACTGTAACACATTTTAATTCAATTCCAATGTCTTTCTAATACAACGCTGGTCGCAGGAACTTCTCTTCAGGCAATTCGAGCAGACTTGCGAGGAGAGCGGCGCTTGCAAGATGCTACAGCCAGAAAGGAGCGGCATCGCCAAAACTAGATGCATTCGCGAATGCGTGTCACCGTCCTGTTACAAAGAAATCTACTTGTTCGATCAGGTATTTCCATCGACTCGACTCTTTCAATTTTTCACTGTGCAAAGCAATGTCCAAGTGTCTGATTGCAGCTAGAAGAAGGCGAGATCGACGTGAGATTAAACTCTTTCAAGGGTTGCTTCATGCAGCGCAACGGACGACCGCGAAAATAACAAAAAGCTCGCCAGCGAATAAAAGATGCTGAAAGAAGAAGGCTGAGGGCGGCCTGAGCGATCTGCTAATGGCGGCGAATACGAATTCTAAGCGATAGACGCACCACGCCAACCACGTCCGACCCGTTAAAAAAAGATAAAACAGAAAGAAATCAGAAAAAAAATGACAATTTTGAAAATACATTATATCCGGCCAGAGCATTTAGAGCGATGAGAGCAATCAAGCTATTTAGTGAACGTACAACAATAACGGACAGAATAATACTATATTTCAATATTTCAGGATCAAGCTGAAGCGCACGCGTTAAAACATACGGACGAATTAAATTCGTCCTCGATCGATCTTTTTCTACTTTTTGTACGCACGTATTAACATGTTACAATGTTATCGAGCAATGTTGCACGGATCGAATAAACTGTTAAAGCAAAGCCTCCTCATTGTTCGTGACATAGATCGTCCTATCTAATCCTTATATTGCGACAACTAGAAACAACACGTTGCTTTTATAGATCAACGAAGAAAACACGTTGCTTGTTAAAACACTCACCGCGTAGAGAAGATTATGAAACGCCGCGTCGTTTCTTGAATCCTTTACAGTGTTAACGTAGCTCTTGATCCGATCTAAAGTCTCCTCGAACGGTGTCTTGCAAATAGATCTCGCGTTCCATGGTCCTTCGTCGGTGCAATATCTTCTGCGATAGCGAAGCCAGGTTGAAACGAAATCCAGAAAATGGTAGGTTACGTGACGTGTCTGCAGGATACTAGATACGATATCATAGTTGCTCATCAACGTGCAGATATGGTACATCAGCAGTTTCGCGTGCTTATGGCAAAATTTCAGGACGCCTTGCAGGCACTGGTACACAATGTCTCTTTGCGTTGGGTCACTCTGTGGAAGGAAAAAATAATCAAAACCGTTGGAAGTAACGTATAAGTAATATGAGAAATTCTAACTGTTGCAACAAGCCCAATATTTCAGCGGAAAATTGTTAAATTGTACGTTTCCAAATTAATCTACTATTCCTTAGATCGTACATTTTCAAGTGATTTTTTGAATCAAAAGTCTCTAGAAAATTTTCAATTATAGATTTCCTTTAAACCAGAGCATTATACGTTTCGATATCGAAATGAATTCCAGTTAAATATACAATTGCTTAAAAATCAACGAAGCGTCAACGTTCGATAAAAATATCAGCACTAACTCTTTCGTGGACGATATGAAGGGTCTCGTAAAGATTGATCACACTCTCGGTCCGATCGGCGGGGATCTCGTCCAGCCTGACAGGCGATCCGTCAATATTTTGAGTTAAAAGTTCCAGCGCGAGTTGCATTCCATTGATCGACGAGTGCACGGCCCTCCTCGTATTTAACAGCAAATCGGCTAAGCTCTGCACGTCAATCGTCACCGGCTTATCACGCTGGAAAACACGTCGTTCGACGTATGGCTGACGGTCGACAACGGGAATCTATTATTTACGGACGTAGTATTCTCGCACCTGGATCGACGATTTTTCCTGACAGTGTACGATAAACGCGAGAAGCTTCAAGCAGACAGCGGACAATTCTGGCGTTTCCAGAGAGAAACCTTGAACGAGCAGCTCCTCCAAAAAGCTCGACGTCGTGCAATACTTCTCGAGAACTGTTGGGAAATGAAGAAGAAGGTAGAAGAAGCCTGGAATTGTTTTCTTATACTTCAGTTTCTCTTGGTACTTATCGAACGAGAGGTTCGTTGAAATATGTACTCGTGAATGGTTTAATCGTCGCGGACGTGACCAGCAACGCGTACGACTGCAATATTGCTAGTGTCCTCAGCTTCAAGTCCGCCTCCCGGCGTAGAATAATCGCTATGAGACTCTCTGCGCATCGAATCCTGATGATCCATGACAATGAGTCCGGGATGGATACGTTGCTTAATTCTAACACGGCTTTCACCTGCTCGTCTATTAGGGATCTTTTACTTTAGCATTGTTCAGGTATTTTTTTTTTTTTTTTTTTTTTAGATAACTGCTAATATATATAAATATAGCGTGATCTATGCTTTTTTAAATATCTCGTAATTTCCGTATATATTTTCAGATTTGTTTCAAGCTTTCGCAATATAATCACGATAGTCGAGTGTCTTTACGATGTTAATGCAATACGTTTATAAAAAAAATTCTGTCAATGTTCGTATAAACCTTCGTGAGCTATCGCGTGTCGTATATAAGAAAAATACCTTTGGATGGTTGATAAGTAGAAAGAAGATTAGGCAACATGTGCCAAGCGATCTCTGCAATTTCCTTGGCATTATCCAAGCGTATCATCTCTCTGATTCCTTTCATCGCCAAGTTGATTATCTTATCCGAATATCCAGTTTGTATGACAAGCTATTTCCCAAATGACATTGCGTCACTTTATAATGAACCATTCTTACGGATTCAATAGGCCATTGAAGCGAACTTATGATTGATTACCATTAGATAATGTTGCACAACTTTGCCGCAATCTATGGTCAGCAACGGTTTGATGTCTCCATCAGACTCGACCAACCACAAGTCCATCGCTCTGTTTCGAAGATCCTTTGGGAATTCAGGGCAATTCAAGCAATAATGCAGCAGATCTATGTGATGAGTGTAACAGTCGTTCAGGTTGGAATATTGCAACGCAGCTGCCAATCGTTTCACGGCTCTGTCGTAATCCTGTTCCGAGCACGGTGATGGATGCGATACGGACGCGACAGCAAACAGAAACCATAAAACTTTTAAAATTTGCGCCGGTGTCTGCTCGGATTTAGGGAGATTGACAGTCCTCGGGATCAGCAATTTCAAGCATATCATGTAGGCCCTACAATATTTCTATTCAAAATATTGCCACGCTATACGAAAGAAGAAATATCAACTTTAATTGATCCTTAAACGCTATCGTGGGTGAAATTTCACCCCGTGTGAATTTTATTTTAACATTCCCGCCCCGTTGTAATATCATCGCAGTGTTATCCGCGACCACCGTGAACAATAAGTTGTTTTCTCTCTTCGTTTAATATCGGACAACGGTATGACGTGAAATTTCACTTATAATTTCTATTGACGACAGCTGTTAAGGGTTAACGTTGACTTCGTACTCCCTGGTTCCGTGAAAGTGGTAGTAAACCAAGGTCATTAATGCAATTGCTCTGTTTCCTCGATCATGAGCCACGATATTCTCCCATTGTTCAATATCTTTCGGAAGATCCACCAGTCCTCGATGTATTAGATATTCGAAGCTTGTTTCTCGATTGATAGGTCGGTAGATTGGCATGGATTTATCAGCTAAGTTTGCTACGATCCGCGATAACAGCACGCAAATGCTACGTCGTAAAATTTCTCTAAAATATCGATGACGAAAAATCTAACGTTGAACAAAGTGAATATGATATGACATCGTATCAACGAATGAATCCTAGACCGTTCGCGAAACTTACGGAAGTCTGGTAGTTAACAGCAAGAAGTACTTGAGATATCCGTTGGCGGTCAAGTGGTTTGACAAGTTGTCGCGGCCGCAGCTACTGCTCAGCTTGTAAAGGTTGTTCAGACAAGTCACGAGGTTTCTATGGAATTTGACCCTGTCCGTTTCGTTTGACTCCGTCGTCTGCAGGATTGGGAATGAAAGGACCTTTGATACGCTCGCATAATTAAATATATGTCGCATCGACGACGCCTATCGATCGCCTAACGATCGAACTTACTTGAACGTAAGGTACCAACGTGTTCATCATCACGATGCGAATCGTTTTCACCGTCGTTGCCCCAAATTTCGAAACTTTATCGAACAATCCTTGACTATCGTCTTCCGCGACGCATAATCTGAGGGAAACGAAATTTTGGTATTTCCATTTTATGGTCCTGCATATTGAGAATCTCGTTTCCTTTAAATTATTTCTAATGACGCGAGTACATATTTGGATAACGAATCGGCGTTTCACTGTTTGGGGAATTCCATGCGTAACGAACGTTAGACTCTTTTGAATGATGCAAGACTGTACAAATTGTAATTGACGTCGATTAAGTCGCAATTAATTTCAAATTTCCGATTATAGGATGTTACGTCTTGAAACGCTAATTTCAGTAACAGTGTTCCAATCCAAGTAATTTAAATATTTGTACAGCGAATTGTTATTCCGTGTTTTGGGAACTGAACGTCTAATAAATATTCAAGAATTCTGGATAACGCAGAAATTCACCAATTTTTACTACGCTAGGATGAAACGTGGGACAGTCATGATTAAATTGAAACTTTCGATTTTACTTTATTCCTTGTGGCTAGAGTCTTTCGTCCAGCGAAAGAAGTAGAATTAATATTAGCAAGCTCATACACTCTCTCAACTTATGAAGTTTTAACCATAGAGAATATATAGTCTCACCGTGTAACAGAGGCACAAACAGCGCACAATGCATCCGCAGCAAACGAAATCGAGGCGTCGTCGTCGCTATACTCGACGATCTCTTTCATTAAATTGAGAGCTTTGTGACACAGCTCGTATACCCCGTCGTCCCATTCGTCTTCGGCGTCAACGTTTTCAAGAATAAGATTCAATAGCGTAACGGATGAGAACTTTATTTTTTGATTCCAAGAATCTTCCAAGATCAAAGATTTCAAGAGCATCAGTACTTGCCGTGGTACGCAAACAACATCGAAATTCACGTGAAATTCTACCGCTCTAAAAATCATTACGTTCGCACATAATATTTTGTTTCATAAAATTATTTAAATTTAATTAGAAATTTGGGACGAAACGTTCACCTGTGAAGTATATCGTAAATGATCGAAATAAGTTTCTCTAATAGTTCGGTTTCTTTGCAACGAGACTTTATGACGCAAACTGTAACTTTTAAAATGGAGTCCATGGCGTCCGTGGCTACGTGACTTTCGTAAAACTTTCGATACACGATTACCAAGTCCAGAAAATTGAGAATACATCTATCAACGAGATTTATGGGAAAGTTTTAAGAAGAATTATTAATTCTATTTGCGTTTAACGTATTGAGCGAAACATACGGGAATAGACGATCACTGGAAGTTTGTAGAAGTTCGAATATAGTTGAGAGTATGTCGAACTTGATCAACTTTGAAAGTGCCGCTTCTGTGTTCGCAGCGCCACCACTTTTGAATAAGTTGGATATTCGTTCGATACATGCGATCTGCGAAATGTTTCATTTTTTTCTATTCTAGTTCGTGTTTATATTGATAATATTTGGTAATAATTGTAACATATTGTATGTACCAGTTACGGCTTTTGGGAATAAAGATAGCAAAATCTTTTATTCTAATAAAATTCTAACCACGTTCTTCTTCCACTTCATTATGCTTAACCAAATGCATTTAAAATTCCTACGCTAAGATATATTCTAATTGAAAAATGAACGTTTCTGAGATATCCGAAGATCTTTGTAATGTATAATTTTCAAATAATGAAAGTTCAAAGTATATACGTATGACGTTATAAGCGAAGATCGTCAAACATGAACTTTGAATATTCTTCTCACGATACATACCTGAGAATATTCATCGTGCAGCATTAATCTCTCTTTCGTGTTCACGAGCAAAATATCGATATTCTCAATGCTTAACTGGAATAGAGGTTCCATTTTTCACAAATAACTGAACTTTCACACGTACGACCACGCAACGTACAGACTAACTACGCGTTTCTTTCAAACTGAGACTTCTCAAGTATCTGCGCATGCGCATAGAATCTGCGCGGCAATGCAAACGATTTAAACATCGCTTTTATTTGGTTTCGAATATTCGAAGCAATCCGTGACGTATACATAAAAGAAACAGATTCATTAAACGGATATTCACGTCAATGGTTACTATATTTTATTTCAAACGTTATTATAAATTATAATACAAATACAATAAGTATAATTGTAATATATTATAAATGTTAAACAATCCTGAGTAATTACTCTACATAAGAGATAATGAATCGTATTGTTATCGATAATCCTCTTCTTTTTTTTTTTGCTGTAATTCGCGTCTGTCGACATCAATCACGATATCGAGCGACATCTTCACTAGAACGCGTCAATATATAATATAGAATACAATAATAATAACATATAATATAAACAATCCATTTTCATATGGAAGGGGTTAATTCTAGGCTATTTATATTTTCTTGCTTCTTAAATTGAAAACGTCATAAACTATACAGTATTAACATCAAAAAATGATAATATCGCGAACCGACAAAAACATTTACACAATGAAAGAATGCGGTAATACACAGTGCAATGTGACAACGCCGTATTATATTCAATTATGTGCAGAATCTATACATAACAAGAGCATAAACAAACCATCAAATTCGCACGCGACCGGACCAGCAACAAGTCATAGTTTTGCGCGTTTCCTCGTAAAACGATTGTGTAAAATTGGATAGAAAACGATTCAAAAAGAAATGAATGCCAATAGCAATGGCCAGAAAAGAAGATGACTCGTATAGGACGTAACGCACGCTCCTCTAAAACGAAGATTCTATCCAAGAAAATTTTGCCTTCAGTTGGAAAGGAAAACGCGCACTCTTCTAAAACGAAGATTCTATCCAAGAAAATTTTGACACATTGAGAGGAAAACGCGCGTTCTTCCGCGAAACAAGCGTACAAATATTTTCGGCTACGAAGAATTAACGAGAAACAGTGCAAAATAGAAAAAGAAAGTAAGAAGAGTAAAGAAAGGAAAGAAACGATAGAAATAGAGAATAAATCTTACGCCCCTTGTCTTCTCTTGCCGCGACGAAATCTCGTCGTTATTTTTTCGCTTTAACATACTAACTCATCTTTACAAAACAAAATAATAATAATAATAATAATAATAATAATAATAGTCACGAAGGATTTGTCAACAAATGAAAAGAGAAATAATTGAAGCCTCCCTAGAAGACGAACTTTGAGCCGATCGTCGATTAAAATTAGACCCCTCGTAAAGTCACAAGATGGCGAACAACAAATCTTACGATTGTACAAAATCATTTCATCGTTTTTTTTTTTTTTTTATTAAAACGCAAACGCAACGATCTTCATGAATTATTTGTCAGTACACTTTCACACCGATACATTTATGTGTTACATTGCATTAACTACCACGACACTTGTATAAATGACTCACAGTACGGTAGATTGTTAATTATCCGGACTTTTGGTCTCACCGATTAGGATATGTCTAAAGATTCCTATATTCGAGGCTCTGAAGTGAATCATATCTTGTCAATTTAATTACTGGTAATTCGTTCGAATAATCGACATTCTACTGTACTTTCATCGCATCTGACGCTTTCTTTGCCGTTTCTCGTCATTTAAAGAATATTACATGAAAATATTTTGTCTCTTTTAGATAGTTACTTTACCATAATCTCAACGAAGATTCAATTTCTCGATACATTCAACCGCTACTTAATAAATTTCGGATTTGAACTCGAAGCACTAACAAAATGTCTTAGAGAAATTCGAACAAAACGGGTTCAGACACTGATTAGTAATCGCACGACTACTTTTTATACAATCGTGAATAAAGTGACGAGAAACGGCAAATAGCTGAAATAATGCCCCAGAAACGCACATCGCTCGCGAAAGTCGATCGAAACGACTACTACTCGGTCCTACGGGAAAAAATTCACGTATCGAAAGTCTAAATGCGTATCAAAGGACCAGCCTCAACGAGTGGTGGCCTGGTAAATGGTAGCCGGTAAAAATTCTATCGATATAAATCGGAAAAAAAGGCAGTCCCTTCGAAAACGACCTATCGTTTGCGATAGGCGTCCAACAGTAAAGCAGAACTCGCGAGCCTCGCGCGGGACCCGAGCCTCGTTTCGGCTATTGAATCATGTTTACTTGATAAACATGCTCAATATCGTTACGTTACGACGAGCATGATCCCGGGCGACTGTATTAATTGACACGAACATTGCTCCATTTTATCATCGAAGCTCTATTTGCTATGGCAGTGACGAAATGCTTGCGAATTGTCATCGAAAAAAAAAAAAGAAATAAAATGAACCGTTGTTTCAACACTAAAAAAAAAAAAAAAACAAAAAGAATAAATGGAAATGCTAAAAAATGCCGTATGTTCAACGTGTGACAATGCAAGTCGAAATTCATGGGTCTTCCTTGAGGAAGATTTTGAACGAGCAACTATTACAGTTTAGCACCATTCGTACGAATTAATTTGTGTTTTCTTTTTTCATAGAGTTACTGGCGATGATACGTTCGACGATGCGCGTAGTCTTGAAATTTCAGCAGACCAATAGGATAGTAATACATTCATAATTAGCAATTCAGAGCTCGAAACGTTTCTTCCTCTCGGCGACCATGCCCACCGCTGGTAGTGGAGGGTGGAGCGTATGATGATAACTCGGCGTGGGCGTTGGAGGCAGGCTACGACAACTTCTGCTGGACCACCTCACTGCTGGAGACCTCATCAGCTCTGCAAACAGAATTCTATCTTATTCATTGTCCAGTCGACTGATTTGCTTTTCACCCGTGCTACCCAGAACACTAAATGCACGTGGAGATAGAAATCAAAGTACGAAGGCAAACTTAGATAAATAGAACAGTGTATATACATAAGATCGGATCAGGTTCGTGTGTGTGCATCAGCAATGTATAGCCTACAATGTACAAGTAATAACGATAAATAATCCAATTTGTAGTAGAATAATTAAAATGAGAAAATTTAGGATGAATTATTTACCATCTGAATACACATAAAGGAACCTGTACTTAGACGAAAAGCTGGCAAAGCTGAAATTTGGCCCAAGCAACTAAGCTACCAAAGTAAAGAAGACCAAATCAAAGCAACGTCTTTAAAAGAAAAGTGGAAAAAAAAGAAAATATGAAATGAAGTGCGGATAAGAGGCGTGTCGAAATAAAACAAGCTGGTGAAGTGCGTCGACGATGAATTCGTTGAATGATTTTCCTTAATTGGCAAAAAAGAGAACGGACCTGCAACGGAGAGAGCTGGGGGTTCCGGGGTGAGGCGGGACGCGCGAGGATCGTCGACATGGAAGCCGTATGCCTCCGAGTGTTGCTGTTTTTCGATTTTGTTGCTGCCCTGCCAGCCACTGCCGGCGTTGTCGACTCGCACCTCTGCTGTGCCACCTTTCGTGTGAAATACAATTTTTTCGAAATACGATTAACCCGATTTGTACAATCCATTTACGCGTGTATTTCACTTGTTTTTCTTTCTTTCTAACTTTTTTTTTTATACAAATTAATTAAGAATTATTTTCGGAAGAAATAAAATTCGAACGAACGTTCTGGATTATTGTGAGATTTTTTTCTAATTATAGAATGATTTCTGAAATTTATTAATTTTACTACGTATATAGCTGAAATTTTACTCTTTTTAGCTTCGCCCGTAAACTTCTTGCATAGGTATTCGTCGAACAATTTAAATACAGATAAAGGAACTTTGGATAAACTCAGAAATCATGAAGATTAAAATTATATTTTTTTCGATCAGTCTTACTGCCACCGATGTCCCTTAATTATTTTCAGACGATACGACGCCTAGAAGTATTTAATGATTTTCTTAGAGTACCTAGTATGTTCCCAATAGTGAAGCGACGTTACTCTCACAATTATATTCGTAGAGTTTGATGCTGGTGTTTGGAAGCACGCAGAGATCTGTGTAAAAAACTTGGCATTTCGACGCGTGTATACTGTAGATTGCAAAAATAGGATCTCCAGTAAGAAAGTGTAAAAAGTTCCATTAAAAAGATCCAGTTTATAAAATTTCTACGGTAGAGATATATTCCGCGCGCTTCCAAACCTGTTAATGGTACAACTTGAAAATTATTATGCGCACAGATTAGACATTGAAAGAGTACAAAATCACATTCATAAGAAGGCGGGGTTACTTTGCGTTACACCGTTAAAAGGTCTCTTGGTTAGCAATTGGTTAGACAACTTTCGAGTAAGATTAATATCTGCGCTTCGTATCGCCGCTTGAACAGCGATCGTACGCTTGTCAAATCGAAATACAAATCGTCGTCGAGAAAAGCCGGACAAAACAATCCGCATGAACATTCGAACCTCGTCGACGCGTTACACATGTAAATAACAAAACGATTATTGCACAACAACGCGGTTGTACGCGTCAGTCGTTGAGAATTTGATCGATTAATTCGATTCGACGACAAACACTAATAACAATAGTAGAATTAATATTTTCGAAAGCGGTTAATTTGTAGGAGAAAGCACTCGGTTAGTCTTACGTTTCCCACGTCTCTTTCTTCGTAACAAATTTCAAAAGCTTTTCCGTACGAATTGTTAAACAAAATACAGAGATCTTGGTACTCGTTTTAGCTAGTTTTAGTCATGCCATAGTCCGCTAAACCGTGAACGAACAAATCGTCGAAAGGAAAAAAGCAACGAGACAAACTCGACTCGATGTCCATCCAACGTGTATGAATATCTCGTAAGCCGAATGCAGCTAGTATGCATATTAGAGAGAAGCAGGAACGAGTTCGAGGAAAAGGAGGAGGATCGAGAAACGGCGGCGATCCACCAGAAGCGTTTCTTTCTTTTTCTGATCGGCTTCTTTTTTTTTTTTCGTCCCATTTCACCTTTCTTCTGTACCTTGATACTGATGGGGCAGTCCGGTCCTTGGTCTCAGGCTGTCCCAAAGCGGCGATGCCAGGCCGTTACGCTCCTGGCTCTTTTGCCCTAAGCTCACCTCTTTCCTATCGTGCGACGGCACGCCAGAACTACTGCCCGGCCTAACCAAGTTACTCGAGTAAGGCAACGACACTGACTTAACGCGTTCAAGCTTGTACGAGAACGCGGCCTGCTTGTCCTGCGTGCTCTTTTGCAACGTGGACAGCGAGCTTCTCGGCCGTTCGCCGGTCGTTCTCTGCTCCTCGCTGCTCGCTGCTCTGAGCAGCGGCTCGTGACTACTCCGGGCACGCTGCGGCGAGTAGCTTAGCGACGGAGATTTCGATGACACACCGGACGTATCACGAGGGGCCTCCCCATGCTGTTAGTGAAATATCGAAAATATAATGCGTCAGTGCGGCTGGTATATGGGGATGGGTTAACACGATCGTTAGAGATCGATGCGCGCCGGGGCAATCAATTATGGGCTACTCACGATCGATCAGATAGGTACAGTAAAACCTCCGTCAACGCTGCTCCTAATAAGGATCTTGAATCACTGCTATCGTTACGTATCGTAAAATATCATATCATTATTTTTGGGTAGTAAGATGTATTTACTTTTGGTTACTAGTAGGATGGGAGCAATTTTAGCGTTATGTTAAGTAACGTTAATTAATCTAGTGCCTTTATATTATGCCTTTAGATTAGAAAAGATATACAGAAAGTAGATATATTTTTGACGATCAAGTTTATAACTGTATGATGTATAAATGAGATTTTAATTTTGTTTGAAAAAAGGCACTCAATTAATTTACAATACATTTGTATATATTTCGTATAAGTGGATCGATATATTATAAGCGATCTTTCAAGGAACAAAATTCGTTGAATAAGTGAACAAATCTTAATAAGCATGGGGTTAAAATATCTTTTTATTCCTTCCCTGCCAATCGAGGATTAAATATTCGCGAACGGGTAAAGCCTGCGAACACAAAAGCTTTTCTGTACCTAACTTGTATCTCTAGCCTATGACTACTATTTATTTACAATTGTCAGTTCTTTTTCGTTATCTAGAAGCGCTTGCTCGAAACATTCGAAAGGGTTTGGCGCCATAACATGTAACTGCGGCGGAGTTAATTAATTTAGTATCGTACATTTTTGTTAACCACATCTACGCTGTAAATGGGGCACGTTCGTGACGACGAGAGCTATCAAAAGTTTACCTTCAACTGTTGTAGTCGATGTATTTCCTCCCTCGGCTCGGCAATCTCGTTGTCCCTGCCCCTCAACATCTGCATAGTGTCGTTGATCGCACCATCGTTCGTCTCTAATACCAAATGTGCCCTCAGCTGTTTGTTTCTCGCGTCTAATTGCATGATGTGCTGTTGCGCTTGAGCAAGTTGTTTGGTAAGGGATCCTACTTTTTCCTCCAAGGCCGCAGACTCCACACACTTAGAAGAATATTTTGCAGATAACGAAAGAATTTCCTGCTTTATCTCCTCCATCTCTTCCCTACAAGTTAATAAGTGTTATTCAATAATCAGAGATATTACAATTAAAAAAAAAGTATCATCGTGATAAATTCGCCGATTGTTCGAAATTTAAAAATATAAAAATGCATAGAACGGGTATATAATAGGAACTAATTACATACTCGTGTTCTTTATGAAGCACGCCAATGTCCTCGCGTGCCTGCATCTGTTTAATAAATTCCTGCTTAAACTTAGCTATTTCCTTCTGCACCTCGTGTTCGTGCGCCTTTCTCATAGCATCAAGAGCCGCCAGAGTGGCCTGTGTCTCTTCTGATAATGCCTGCTCTTTCTCCACCCTCAGATTTTCCAATTCCTGTCGATGTTTCTCTTCCATCTCGGAAATAATGCGCCTATGAGAATTCTCCATAGCCAGCAAACCTTTCTCACACAACGCTCGCAGTTGCTTGATCTCTTCTTTATATCTCTTTCTCGTTTCCGCGTCTGTGTCCAATTCCGCGCTCATGGATCGTTGATAAGCGGCTCTAAGTTCGTTCACGTGAGCAGAGTGCTCAGAGTCCATGGCGTTCAGTCTGTGTTCTAATTTCCTCGCCTTTTCTCGTAGACTGGCCGCTTCCTGTTCGTACTGAGATGTCAGAGATTGTCTCTGATTGTCCAGTTCGCCTTTAATGTCCATCAAATCCCTCTCCTGGTTGCGCTTCAACGTCTCCAACTCTTGATTATGCTCGGCTGTTATCCTATCGATGGTTTCTTGCAATTGGTCACACTGTTTGCAAGTCACGCCATTCATGTAGTCGCTCAGCTTTTTGATCTGCTTGCGCAGTTCCGAGCATTTTTCGCACACGCTCGACCAGTCGGTGATGGTAACCGTCGGCGACTTCGTAGGCCACGGGGTATTTTCGTTATTCTCGCTCAATCTGTCTCGGACGCGTTTGCCCAATTCAACTAAGTCTTCTTCTAGGTAGTGCAAACTCTGGCCAACGTTCTTCATCTGATCCTTCGAAGCACGCTTTGAACCGGATATCCTTTCCTCGCAGTCCTTGCTAAACTGTTGATAAAGGTAACTGTACTCCGCGTCGAGAATCGGATTGCTTTGGAACTCGTGGTCGTCCGCTTCTAGCAGACTCGAAAGAACGTCGTCGTTTCGGATTAGACTAGATACGAAAGTCTCCCCAGGGAAGATCGTCGATTGTCTCGTATTCTCCTGAAGAAGCCCGATTCTGGCGTCTATTAAAGCTTTGTGCGCGATCACGTCCGCGTATTCCGTTAACAACTGTCGGGACTCGTACTTCGATTCGACTATCGTCGACTTATTCTTCTTCAGCTGATGAAGGCATTCCTCGTACACGTCGGATAGCTCGCGAGTAGAGAGTTCCATCTCTTGACGGAGTCTGGCCTGCGCGGCATCGATCCAAGATTCCAACGTTACGTTCTCCCCGCCCTCGAAGTTGAGACAAGCATCGGTGATGCTCGTGATGTTCTGTTCGTACATTTGGCCGCAACGCACGATCACGTGAGACACTTCAGCTTGTACCAACTCTTTGCTGACCGTTTCTTGAGCCAATGCCCACGCTTCGCGAATTCGTCGATCTTCCAGTAATTTTTTATTCGAGTTGGTCACCTGATGTTTGTTCAAATCCTCTTGTTCGGACATGCTCAACGTTTCGGCGGCCAGTGCTTCCGCGAGCTGTCTCAACTTCGTTTCTTTATATTTCCGTACGATTTCGTTCACCTCGCGTTGTTTCTGCAGTAGGAAGTTCAAGCTCTCGTTACGAGCTGCGGACACTTCCTTGGTCGTCGTCTCCGTCGCGGCCACGCCACCTACTAGTACTAACTTATTCGCTAACACTCTAGTAAGATACTGAATGTAACTGGTGTTTTGGTACGTTTTGGGCTTAGTTCCGTGAATCTTACGCATTAAGCTTGAGGCAAGCTGACTAGTTTCGACCAATTCACTGAGAACGGCACTCCGGTCGAATGTCCGGCCGATCGCGCACTTGATCTGTCTCAAAACGACGAACTCGAACGCCACTCTCTCCGCGATCAGCTTCATCTTCTCTCTGTCGTTTAGTTGGCCGTTCTGCTCGAGCGTCTGCCGTCTCTTTGTGAGTTCGCTCAATTTATCTTTAAGTATAGTCTCTAGTCTAGATACCACTACGCCTACTGACTCGGTCACTTGAGCGCTAGCTTGGTTTTTCTTACATTCTAAACACGAGTCCAAGATATCGTTCACCTCGCGCAAACACTTCTCCGCTTTATCCTCCGCTTGTGTCGAACCTAAACACTTCTCCAACCTCCTCTTCGACTTCGACACCACCCTCTCCAATTTCCTTAACCTCGCGATGATCTCCAATGAAACTTCGCTGGTGGAGGATGCGCTGATCTCGCTACACTCGCTGGAGTCTTTCTCGGCGTCACTCGCCATATTTTCTGTAACGTTCGCCACCTTCGTCTCTAGAGTGCTGAGTCTGATCAACACTTTCATCGGTTCGGAACTAGTTGCACTATCTAGCGATTTTCTTCTTAATCTAGTACGATCCAGACTCTTCCCGTCCCTTCTCTTCTCCTTCTTTGGGTTAGGACTCGACTCCTTCGAGCTGCATCCAGTTGATACTGCCGCACTGCTACCTTTTCCACGTTCTATAGCACAGATCTTGTTCTCCAGATCCAGCAGCTTGTCCTCCATCTCTTGCGAGATCTGGAAGGACTCACGACCCTTCAACGACAGCGATCTTCTTTTATCTCTAGTCTCAGCTTTAGTCAACTTCTGCTTCAACGTTCTCACTTGTTTCTCGCTAGCTGCAAGCTTGTTCGTCAGATCTTGAATCCTAGCTGCCATTAGCTGCAGCTGAGCCTGGTTCGTCTCGCTGACACTCGCTGCGTCCTGCTTGTGAGCAAAAATCTCCAACTCCAGTGCGTCCTGTATCGCGTGCGCTTCACGGAGTTCTTTGCGCATCGCGCGTATCTCCAGGATAGCTTTCTCAAAGCGGTTTCTCAGTTCATCGTATTCTTCCACGATTCTACGGATAAAGAATGCGACAGATATATATGATTTTCAAACTACTTGTAGCTATATATAACAATTTCAAATGTATCTCTTTTACCTTTCCTTATCAAGAGTATTAAAGTCCAGGTCTAACTCGATATTCGTTAAATCACTGAGAGAGTCGAAGCTCCTCCCGCGCTCCCTTGAAGAAGATAGTCCCCCTTTATCTTCCAATTCTCTAACTTTGCTATATAAACGCTCGTTTTCGTCTATTCCTACATAACAACACGATAAATGTATAAATTTTATACATTGTAATTAATACTATTAACATCGCAACAATTTTATTTCAAATTCAACGTACCTTGAGACAATCTGTTACTCAACGAAGTAACCTCCGACTGCAGATGTTCAACGGTTCTATGACTCGATGCCAACTCTTTAGTAAGCATCTCGCACCGTTCACTCGTCTCCCTTAGAATAGCCTCTGTCTCCAGCAATTTGCACTCCAACGCCTCTTTGTCTCTGTTGTACATCTTCTTCATCTTCTCCAAGTCCTCTAAATCCTTGTTTCTCTGTTGCTCCGTTCTCTGGATGGTATTCAACAATTCATCGACCTGTTTCTCCCTTATAGAAGCTTCAGCCTTCTGCTGTCTCAACCTGGACAACTCCTTCTCCGCGCTAGCAACATCCGCTCTCGCCGCGTTCAGCTGCGACTTCAGACTCTCTATTTCATTTTCTTGACGCTCGATAATGACTAGTAGCGTGCTTGGGTGGGATTGATTTTGATCCAACTGATCGCGCAATATCGACACCTGATTCTCCAACAATTCCACGATCAAGGGACTCTCGTTGGCGCTCGAGAGGCAACTATTGTTCTGCATGTGTCCGTTGTGTTGATCTTCGTCTTCTCCCAGTTCGCAGCAAGCCATCATTAGATCTTCCGATCTCACGCTGTCCAACGTGCTTCTTCTTGAGCTTAGAGGCGAGCTACAGCTTCTCTTGTATACTCTAGATCTGGAGCTTGATCTGGACCGTGCTTTTACTCGGGATAGAGCTGTTCTTGTCAACGGTGGTGACGGCGGTAATTCCGACCATTCGTGGTTCGCTGAGTCGGACCAGCTGGATCCCTTCAGTCCACTGGGCCAATCGCCGTTCCTTACGAGAGGTGGTGACACCGGGACTTCTGACCAATCACCGGACTCTCTTCTGCCACCCTCGGATGCTGTTCGATATTCCTCGTCCGAAGAGAACAGGACTGAGCGTGGCGTGACCGAGGTCGAGGGAACAACCGAGTCTCTCTCGCGGTCCGTGATGGATCTAAAGTTCAAAGGTGGACTCGAATAAATGTAAAAGCGCTTTAGAGTATGGGAAATGCTTGGAAGAATTTTATAAACAGTGGTCTCGATCAGTTTGGCTTCTGAGAAGTTCGTACGAATCTTTTTCCCTTAGTATCCCTTAGTTATCAATTATATTTCGCTTCACTTACGCGGTAGGTGATTGAGGCGTGTTATCTTGCTGTCCATCTTGACAAACGGTCAGAGAATCGTTGCTACTGTCAGGATCCGGTAAATTGGCAGCCCTCCGAATGGCCGACATCCAACTGGCTCGTATACCGGCGGTGACCGCGGACAACACGGTAGATCCTCGATCATCCCAGGCCTTGAAAAACACGCAAAAACCAGACTAAAGCAAATCATCGGATAAAATAGAGCAATATGAAAGCAGGTAACTGAAACGTTATCGTCTATGTGGGCCAAGCAGCGGGATACAACGGATGACGGAGATCAGCGACACGAATAAACGAGGAGTTTCAAGATCTGTTCTAGCGTGAAATTGAGTTAGCGACTTTTTCCAGCCACTCCCGGCACGGAAGTTAATTCCGGCAATCCAATTGACCAACAAGCCCTCAGGAGATTCATAGTTAACTACAGTTTTCGACGATCTAATTCAACGATTCTTCGATGCTACGCTGCGTCCTCGCTGAAGCAGCAAGGAACTTTCGTTGCTTGTCGTTGCTACGTGTCGTTTTTGCCCATATCGAAGCAACGTCGCAATCAGAGGAATATTTGGGTTTTGTTTCGACCTCGAAACGATATTTGTCCCTAATAACAAATCGTCCACGTGCGAATGCGTTATGAAACATCGAGCAACAAACAATAACTTTTTCAAGAAACGCGGCACATCGACAAAAAGTTCGTCGTTGTTATTTTAGCGAAGACGCGGCCTCACGAATTTTTCTACTACCCATCTCGCGAAATTACCAGACGCTTAAAAATCGGTCCAGCTAGTAGACAATGTAAACCAGTTCGTTTTGTATTGTATCTGCTTCTACGAGGATGAAAAAAAAAAGAAGAAAGGATGAAAATTGCAGCTCCCGTAAGGCCTGTAACTGGATTTCCGTTGACCGATTCTTTTTTTCGTGCGGAATGTTAATTACCGTAAATCACCGCGTGCAAATCCGCCGGTCACACTCACCACGGTCTGGAATCCATAATTTCTTGCGACTTGAAGGGGCGTGACGGCGGTAACGGTATTCAGATCTATGACGCCGTCCATGATACCCTTATCTTCCGCACAAGGATCACGGTAGTACATGAGACCGCAACCGCGCAACACGAACCAATGCTTGTTCCATTCCTGAAGAATACACCATTCGTTACATATATTGACCTACATTCGGTGCTACCGTAAGACTGCACGAGAAATGGTCACGTTTGGTAATATACCTTGTTCAATCCTTGCTTCATTAGCCAGCCTTTCTTGATGTTTAATAAATCCTCGGCAGGAAGATCAACCCTCAGTTCGGACGTAGGAGAGTATCTTATCCCTGAAATGTCTAGGCCACATCCGTCTGGGTCGCCTCTGATCTATATATGAAGATTATATATATCTATATATGATATAATGAAGAATTTCCATTATTCTGACTGATCGTGAAAGACATCTATATCGAAGTTATTTAAAGTCACGGGGATTTAATCGCGCGCTTTGTCATTAAGTTAGACTAGAGACTGCACATCCTTTATACTTTTCATTCAATGCTATCCCAGATTCTGAATTATATTGTACATTCTGCATTTTGAGTAATATATCTTTCTTTGAACCTTAATCTATATTTTGAGCCCTGTCCTGGACTTCGTACTTTGAATGCTATATCTCTCTTTCAGATCTCGTTTATGTTTTAAACCCTACTCTCGACTAATATTAATGCAGAGTAATACTACTCTTGAAATCTTAAAGAAGAAAAAAAAACTATAACGAATGACGACGTAAAATGACAGCTTGAAATCCTTCAACAGATATAAAAACTCGAGACTCACGAATTTGTCCTGATACGTCGCATTAGCTGCATCCACCACGTCCCTAGTTGGCTCGGACGTTCTCGGTTTGATCCTCCTGACGCGTGGCTGGGTCAAAGAGGCAGCAATATCCCGCAATTTTCCCTCTCGTTCCCTCTCGTGCTCCAGGAGGATTCTTCGACAGGCGTCATCGTCTGAAGCATACGTCGAATCGTTCAGCATTTTCTGTTCCATTCGATAGAGTCATTCCGCGTCTCCCGTTACGAGACGATAATGACAGGCTAGCCGCATAATGGTCGTGATCAAGCAGCAACAACGAGAAACGCGTTTCCGGGCTTCTACCGCTCTCTGGCAGGTCGTTATCGAAAATGTTCGTCTTCGACTTGACGAATTAAGTTCTTTTCAGTTGGAGTAAAACCTTTAGCATGTGGCGATGTTGCCAAGGCCAGGCGATAGCCTGGTTAATTGACTGCCGACTAATTAATAACCCAGTCCCCCTTTCACGTCAACGACCAGGCGAGAACGCTTATCGCCCTCGTTTATCCGCGTTTCTATCGACCCATCGCCCATCGAAATCTAACCGCCATTACTATGCTAATAACAGTTTTCTGCGAGCTACCTCTCTTCGTTGTTGTTGAAGTTAGGGAACATGACGTTTCCACGGGGTTGGAACAATGGGGCAGTTTCGGGGGAAATTGGCTTCCAGCGATTGATCGCTCGATGGAAGATTTTACCTGTAGCTTACGATATTTGCAAATCGGGCGTCTAGAACAAATTTTCCGCAAGAAATTTCCCGTAAGAATTTGAGTAATAAAATGGGCCAGGTTCTTCGAAGTTTTAGACGAGCGGGAATAAATATTTGTCAAATACAATATCCAAGAAAAATCTTCCGCAAAAATGATCGAGAAGGTAGGAGTTTCTCAACAATCGTCGATTATTCGTATTGATCGCTCAATTATTCGAACGAATAAAATCTAATAAAAATTATGCAGATCGAGATTTCTTCGCACGGCAGCGAATTTTACTTCGTCATAAAAATTCGCGAAGCGTATCTTCCCAAGTATTCGTGGATATCTTTGGACAATCGGCGATCGACATAAATCTCAGGAATCGCTGGTGGAACTGGGCAACGGGTTCCTGGACGTTCGTTGGACGCCAATCTAAATGAAATCTACGGATCAGACGGGAGAGCAGAGATCACGAAGCACGCGGCGAGGAGAACCGGTAGATTTTCTCGTAGATTGTGCACACGCAATTACGCAACGAACGGGAAACGTAATCACACCAGGCGAATCCTTTGGAATCGAAGCTAACTATGCCAGTTAGACCCTTATAAATCTCGAACGCCAGATTCTTCGTTCGACGAAGAACGTATTGCTTAATCCTTTTTCCTGCCAATCGGTTGATTCACCGTTTAATGACGAATTTCCGTATTGATGTGTCTATCATGCTTGTTCGGAATCATTAAGCTAATAGGAGATAATGTCGATCGATGAATTTAGGTTGCAAGAAATAACATTGCTGATTAATAATTCACCCAACCGGTTGAATCGAAGTGGAATATGCCTGTTTATCTTGTTTATTTATGAAGTATGTATTAAGCTGTCTAGTTTCATTTCTTACTGTCTGATCTATTAAGCAAACGTAAGTACGAGCATCTTTAAGAAGATTCGACTTCGATTAAAAAGAGCGATGAAAACGATAAATATATCGAAATTTTCTTTCGTCGAAACTTGCCTTCAATTAAGAACTATATTTTAGAAAGGACTACTTTCTTCCATGTAGATAATCGTCGATGAAAAAAAAAAAATACGCACCACATGTGTATACTTTGAAGAACCATCCCAGAGAAATTTCTGACGAAGTCAGTTAATTTTATACACCATATCTTTTCTTGTGGAAACGTCAGAAAATACGTATTTCCACTATTGGTAAAACAAAAAAAGCGATTCAATCCTGGAAGCCCTGTTAAAACAAACACGCCCGGATTCGAAGTGTTCCTTCGTTGGTACGAGAACATCATCAAAGTCCTACGAATATAAGAGACATTTTGCACAGAAATAATTATAATTTTGCATACATAAATAATTATACAGAAGCATTGTTGCGGAGATCGACTAGAAAACCTATAAAACATTCAGACACATTTACCCTCAGAATTCTCAACTGCCCCAATTCCAAGAACCTGCTAATCTCTTAAACTATCAATTATCCGAATGATTCCTCGAAAATGCTTGTTTTCAGGCTTCCAAGTCTGAAGCCCCGTGTTCTAAACCTTCGGTACGCCGTTACTCGTCGAACGTCCTTCGCCCTAAACGGCAAACCATCGAGACAACAAGTTCATCGTCAAGCAGACAGCTGAAAGATATCGTCGTCCACGCGCGTTCGATCGGCATTAGGCTTTTTCACGTTGGGATACGCTAATAAACCGACCCACAAGAAGCTAATTCGATAATGATGCGCGAACAAATTGCAACGGCTAACGGTGTAAAGCACGCGCAGTTAACGCGAGGCGATTGCACGACTTTTAGAAAAGGATACGCCGTTTGCCGCGACCGGTTCTCGACGGAATCGACGAAAAATTCACTTGTGTTTTTCTTCCGTCGATTAAAACGCGGCGCGATGCTTCTTCGTTTATTCGTTTGTTTATTCGGCAACGTTAACGGGTAAGAGCCACTCGGACACAGAGAAAAATATACGATCACAGAGAGGCGAGACTAGCGCGATAAAAATAGAGATGCGTTCCGTGACAAACTAGCGTACGAGCAAAAAAAGTTAAGTGTTGCGATCTTTCAACTAGTTGGCGATCGTTTAAATCGTAACTGTTCGGCGGAGTCGCGAACCTTGAACGATATTAACGCTCAAGGTGGAGCGTCGATTAAGAGTTCTAGTATGATTGTGATTTTCTTCGACGTCTATTTTTAAGTGTTTCATATGGTCCAAGTGACTGGTGCTCATATTCTAGGTGTCGAAGGTGGAAATTTACGTCTGTTCAATCATGTGAAATGTCGTGAGCATCGGGTCGAGCGTCGCGTGCGTTCCTCGTCGAAGGTGCGTAGCGCATCGTCCTCTGGTCTATCGTCGAGTTCTCCAAAATGCGAATTAAATCGCCGACGTGGTTCGAACTGTAAACTTTGTAACGTGGACAAATTCCTATAAAAAGTGAAAGACTTCTGGAAAATAGCAGGTGTGTTGTCCGTGTCGTAAACTTGGGATAATCTTACATCCTAAACATCAAGAAATTTGCAGAATTTATTCAGATGAATAAATATACACGATTGAAGCTGTTAAACCGACCATAAAGAGCTCTATATACTGTATCTGACGTTAATAGCTTACGATCCTTCTTGATCATTGTAATTAAACGGACGAAAAAGAAAACGGACAGTTGCAGCACCTCGAATCGGCTGGATCGATGAATTTCTTCTATCAAATATGATTTAACGCCCCCTTTGTACATAACGATCAGACGCGAGGATATTGTTATTGCCTTTTACACGGGATCATCAATGGCAGGTTTTATAATACTATGTTGGATATTCGAGATTACGGTTTGCAATGAAATCTCCTTCGTTTAAGATCATGCTATTGAGCTATAATAGTAAACTCGATCTCGCTGCAGCAAACGCAGGAGGTTTCGAATATTTTAATACGAGAAGAATATTTGAAAGGAAATATCGTGTCGTTGAATTAAAAGTACACGCGCAGTCCCTTCAAATTCGTAAGATTTTGTCACCCTGCAAATGCTTTTAAATATACAACGATTGTATTGCCGCAAGTAGGGGAAATATTATTCGATGTTACATTAAAATCAGAAAATAAATTGGTACGGAGGAGGATACAGTACGAGAACCCTTCTAAGCGAATAAAGCTTCAAAGAGAAATTGTCAGGGAATTTAATCGGCAGACAAAACACCCGCTCCGTGTTTGAAGTTGGCGAACGCTCGACCAAAGAGTGTCTCCGTTCTCGGTAACGATGCGGCGGGCGGAAATTGTTAGCGAAATTAATCAGCAACTCGTAGAGGCGCCTGCTCCCTCGAACGTGATAGGGGATTCCAATTAAACGTTTTTCGCTGTGTTGTTCCCACCACCGGTATCTCCTACGTGCTTTCCAATCGACGATAAGTTAGCCTGTCGTTTTCAGTGAGCTACGAGCCTTTAATCGCGATATGATTCCCCCCTGGCGCTCACGTGGCTGCGATTTCTCTGCTTCGTTGCGTTTCTTCGATACAGGTTCTAGCCTTAGAACGAATGTCCTGTGTTTCTTGCGTTATTAGAGAATCGTTGGATGTTCCAAGTAAAAGTGAAAGTAACAAGGAGAATAGTTTTCGTCGTTTGCACGTTAATAACTACACGCGTATAACAATAACATTAAGCATCTCTGGATGTAATATTCGGTCACGTCGATCATCTCGTATGAAAATTTCTTTGGAACTTTGATTTTGCTCTCGTATTACGGGACTTTAAATTTTAACGATTACGTTTGTCCGTAGCGTTTCAATTTTTAATTCAAACCCCCTTTCGCTCACCCTGCGCTCTTTCGATCATTTTCGAGACTCAAACGTATTTTTCTAACGTTAAAAATTATCTCGAGCTCGGAAAAATATCTCCATACCGAAAATAGGAACCTGCTCCTTGCCGCAGAAGTCCCTTCGATCGCAAGATTCTACGAAACGCTTCCTTTCTATAAAAGATTTTGTGAAACGCGTCGTGGTCGCGTGTCTTTCGCGATTTAACCAGCAATGCACACTTCTGATCTTGTTCGTATATCGTAAGCTTTCGATCGCAGATTCTCTTCGAGCCACTCTTCCTGTCATTAAAACGCAAACGGTAGCGAAGCTTCCCATCGAGATTCCACTGTACGATAGGGCAGATAAATGACTGCCAGGGACGAATAAATTCGTGCGGATAGAATCGGCTGGATTTTCACACGGACGGTTCTCTGTTGCGTGGACACGCGCTAACTGTTTTGTTTATGCCGTCAATTGTCACGAGGGAAAATGGGTCAGGTACGATTTAACGCGGTCGCGCGAATCATCGTCGAAGAGAAGAATAGTCGTCGACGACCCAGTTTCCTCGTGCGATTCAATAGGACGTTGTATTGTTGGTTTAAAACCGAATCGCGTTACCAGATCCGCTTTGCGATCGGCGAACGCAGTAAAATTTCTCTCTAGGTGCACGACCTAATAACGTCGCAATTAAACTCGCGTAAAACCGATTCATAAGCACTTAAATCGGAGAAAAATAATTTACGATAGAGTTTTATGGGAGTGAGACTGTAAAAAAAGGAGAAACCGCGGTACGAATAATTCGATAATAATGTACGATTATCATATAAATTTTCTATTATTTTACACCGACATCAATTAGCAATTCCGCTAATCGTTTAACTATATTTAGATGTCGTTAACGATCCTGCTGTGCCAATTACAGGGATTAAAGCTTCTGCTCGATAGGGCCATGAATAAAACTACGCAATCGGCGGCGGGATGAATAAAAGATGCGGTCGTATCTTGTTAAAACGATTTCGACGAGTAACGACTGTAAATGACGATCCGGCCAGATGTTCCTAGATCTGACTCACCGTGTTCGTCAGCTTGATCAACAGAATAAACAGAAGTTTAGATTTACAGGCTACCGTGTGCTTTTTCGTTCGCTTGGAAATTCTATGTCTCCGGTATATCCTGGAAAAAAATCAGTCAAAAATGCTAAATTCACCCGTTCGTTGCTACAAGAGCCTCGTAAACGTTCACTCGTCCGGTTAAAAATTCTTCCGCAATCTTAGATAGGGGCTAAACGCCCCGAATATCGTTCGCTATCGTAACGTTTTGAAAAAAAAGGCGCTGGTAGAAATCGGATACTTAATCGAAACTCGATAGATCATATTAGATGCAATTGCCTTACCACAAATCTATACACCGTATGCTCGTACGCATTGCGTCGCCAAGAAAAATAAACAAAAATTATAAACTTGCCAAATTGTACGGTTAGCAAAAGATTGCTCGCTCAGAAAATCTACAAATCCTGGAAACAACGTGACAAACGGACGACGAAAACAAACGGATCGTTCGCGGCGGGCCTAAGCCAGTCCCAACGTCATTTCGCATCTTCGACGAGAATCGCGAAACCAAGGCCACCGACATATTCGAGTATACCGACCTAGTTTCTCGCCGGAGCAGGCTGTCCCGGCTCGCTCTCCGTGCTGATTCATCCTGCGTCTGGCCTTGTCCTCGGCTCGAAGCTTGTCCCTGGTCGGAGGGGACGCGCTGCTCGCTGGTTGATCCCTGTAGCTCGATCTACCCTCGTTGGGCACGATCGGTGGCTTCTCTGTCAACGAACTGCTGCTTGACACGGTAGTTGACGTCGACGTGGCTGAATGCACGGTGCTGGACACGCTTCCGTTCATCGACGAAGTGGTCGAAACGGAGGATAGATACGCGGTACCACCGTTCTCCAGGGGTGTGCTGGTTCTTAGAGGTGACAGGTTGCTCGTTCGATGGTCGTTGTTGGTTTCCGCGTTCCCATTGCTCATCGTTGCGTTGCTGGTGGTGGTTACCACGCTGTTGGTTACCAAAGATGGCGTGGAAGAGAACACAGGTGGACAGAGGTCGGAAGAGACGCTCGTTTCCGGGATCCACGTGTTGCTGCGCGGTTCTGAACGACAGCTGTTGAAACGAGGTCGCGGAGGATTCGGCGTATTGCCTGCAAACGAAGTAGTTTTGGCGTTAGATACGATTTCCATTAACTTAACGTTAGTCCGGGTTACGTCTTTGGCATCGATCCAGAATTATTTAACTTTCAGACTCTTTGCCCAGAGCCTAGGTGGTCGAACGATGGGACATAGATTGGATGATCTTTATCGCGCGAGTAGAGGCACACAAAGGGAAGAGTAATAATATCTTGAATGGCAATATTTTAGTATCTTAATAGTATCTTGGTAATTTCGTACAAAGGAAATTAATTTAAAGATCGATGACAGTCGATTAATTATTCTTTAAAGAAGCAATCTGCATTTAATTTATCCTTAAGTGGCACCGCAGAAGATTCATTTAACATCGTCGAGCTCTCGAATTCAATTAACCGCTCCGTTCAAAATAAAAACGTATCGAGCGTTCGCCATAAGCAAAACGTATTTCGCAACTTAACTTGCGCGGACCGATCAATTCGAACTCTGATAAAAAAAAAAAAATATTATCAATTACTTACTTCTGATCGTTGGAGTGACTTGAAGAATGGTAGTCTGTCCACCGGGGAACGTCGCGTTCCTCTTATGCCGACCCTGAAAGTTATTTCAATTTCGATTAACCGTTTGTTCTCCGAGTCTTCGACAACCAACCATCCATAACCAAATCATTTCACCGACATCGATCGAACAACGTTAAAGGACTCAAATTTCCAAGAAGTTCAGCTTATCGGCGTTTAATGTCTCACGTACCTCGAGAAGCGGCACGTTTATAACGCAAGAACCTTGTGTAACAGCTAATGTAAAACGATAAACTCTTCGTAAGGAATCTTTTTGGAAGTTCAATAATAATAAAAAAAAAAGAAAAAAAACACTACGACTTCGACGTCGACCGATCCTTCAAGTACCGACGTATTTTCTCACCGCGTATAGAGGGCACACTTGCGTCGACGAAAAATCGCCATAAAAATAATCGTTATCTTCTCGCGAGTCAGACGAACGTCGCGACTCCATGGTGGAATGTCGTAGAATTTGTACGTGGGCGACGGTACGAGGGCAGGCGTGTGCACGACCAGGTCGCGGTAGGCGGCCGCAATAACGGCAGATAACAGCGAGCCTGATAATATTCCGCGAGCAATACGCTCTTCTCGCCGTGCATAATTCATAAGTCCGCGGCCCGTGTACCGGCCAATGCCAGACAAATGCGAACACGGACGATTCAATCGGTCCTACTAAAGCAAGATCTTCTTAGAGACTCGATCTCTCGATAGAGGAAGAGGATTTCGACGCGATATTGGCACGGGAAGCCTTGAGCGTATGTATGCTTATCGGGGAAGTTTCGATTATGACAAAGGAGTTCGTGAGATTGTTTAATACGATCTTGCAGGGGAAATAGTCTTTGGATTAATCCTACGAATGAAAGATAGTACGTAGCAAAATGCGAGCGTAATCTTTACGGTAAGACAAAGACGAAGTGACGCGAATGTAAGGTACAATTTGAATAAACTTTCTACAGTAATATTCGAATCGATACGATGTGTGTAATGTCACTGTAGTAAAAAGTCGAACGATGATTACAGTTGGATATTTGGATCTTCTTAGAATAACTTACCAATTAGAAATATTAATGAACCGACGAGTAACAAACGATGGATCACGGACTTCCACCGTACGAACGATCTTTACAATTTCACGTAATCCGTGAAATTCACCGGTACAACAATTCTATCGATTTGATTGTCAGCAAACTTATTGACGCTTCTAAACTCTTGCCAATAATATCAATCCAATTATGCGAGAAGCTAAGGAAAATAAATGCTACAGAAAGCAATGCTTTTCCCGTCTCCCAGAAATCTCCAACACGACGATCCTCGATATCCCGATAATCGATCGTTTCGAAATATACTCGATACTCGTTCAGATAATAGAAACGATCAAAGAAACCAACCTGCCCGTCTCTTGCCCCTTCCAATATTCTACTTTCGTCTCAACCTTCGAAACATTTCGCTGAATTAACCGAAGCCTTACTCGACTTAACGATCGGACAGGTGTCTTAGCGATGTTTCTGCCCTCGAAACGCGAAATAGACGTCTTGCAACATTTTATTTCGTATCAAAGGACTGGAGTTGGCTGTACGAGAGGCGATCGGCGAAGAGAGGAAATAAAAGGCCCGTTTCCTACGCGCGTTCACCGGCTTGTACGATCGTGTTGGCGTACGTATATGTCGCCTTGGCCTCTTAAACGTAATCGTACGTCTACACCGTGCTGCAGGTCCGCGCAACGACGAGCCGTTTCCATTTGCCGATCGATCATTTCTTGCGTAACGGATTTGATGCGAACAATACGCCAGGGACGATCGATCGATCGCGACGCCACATTGGCGACGATCTTATAATCGAAAGATGCCCCTTTCAGGATACCGATGGGTCATTGGTGTTGAGGTCGTATTTAGATGGCAGATACGATTGATATTTTGTTGGTAATTTCCAATCGTGATCGACGATCGATCGATCTTTCCGCTTTACGTTCTGTAATAACTATGTGGCTTAGATGTTACGCGAACGTCACTTTTTCTTTTTAAACCTGACTTTACTTGTTCGTCGATGTTTCGCTTGATTTTGTTACACTGTCATTCTTTCGGCGTTAACAGACCTTCATACGTTTATGCAAACTTTTATACAAGCCATATTTACAGCGATCGTTAGTTTCTATAGCTTCCTAACTAAAGTAAAAGTAATTCTTTTCCCGATAATTGAAGGATACTCTAATCAGTAGGGACTGAAGATTGCAAATTATTAGCTCCTAGGTATCCGATTAAAATAAAAATTGCGTTTCGAGTCACGTGGCATCTTAAGGAACTGATAGTATCGATCGTATATCGTTGTTGAGTACTTTTAACCTTTCGACTTCGATAATACGAGATATTCAAAGTTAAGAATAATCGTATCGCCAATCACGAGTCTAAATACTCCTCGAAATACGCACACAGGCGAACAACTGTAGGAATAATTCGTACGTTAAAAAGCCTCGTCTGATTTTTATCTCGCGAAGGAGAAGCTACTCTCCCATCGATCATTTGTTGCACAACGCGCCATTGTCGAGAGCCTAAGTAACGTGGCAAAATGACGGTCTCCCGACGACAGGCTACACGATTCTCGAACGGGCGCCTTGATCTATCGGGCGATCGCGAAACGCGTAGATCACGCGGTAGATAACATCGACCCAGGCTCTTTTACTGTTTCGACGTCGGCGTTAATTCATCGATACCGGCGTTTTAAAATATTCGCCATAGCGAAGAACAAGTTTGAACGTTCGCGCGGCAATTATTCAAGACAGTCAAAGGACTGAAATAGATATGACGTTAAACGGAGAGGAAAAATTGGCAGAACGATTGGTAAAAGAAGCGAACGTGTTGTCCCACTTTAATTCCACGATTGTTCTTACCAAGTACAACAGAGTCGAACGTGAGATTCTTTCGTCCATCTTTTGTAACGTCGTCACAAGTCGAACCGAAATTACGTTACGAAAATCGACGGTCCGAACTCTATATTTCCCTCAAGAACTCGAATCGATGAATTCACACCTGCGAAACCTCGTCCCACCGAAACAAACTCCGTGGCACACACCCGCAGCGGTTCGTCGTCGAACCGCGCGCAATTAAAATTAATTGAATCACTCTCAACACCAAGGTAATCCCCCATCACGCTTGTGAGTCCGCTCTGAATACCTGTCAGTCCCTGACCTCCCTCTCGATCGTTCGAGAATCGGATTGAATCGTCCCTGTTCACGGATTAACAAACAACCGGCGATCATCCGGCATTGTTGCGCTGTTACCAGCCGGTCACGAGCATAATCGGCTCTATTCCCTCGTACGACGATAAGAAACCAGCGAAGAACTCTGGCGAGGCACGCGGAACGATCGAGTGAATCGCAGAAAAGCGGCAATCGACGCTTGGCTACGGTGCAGTTTTGTCCAACGCGGCATTATTTCGTGCAGTAACGAGCGTGACGCCGCGACAGCGCGCGCTAATGATCGAGCATTATCGCACTTTTGTCAGACTCGTTTCTTTTCTCATCTCTTTCCCGTGTCCGCCTCGTTTACCTGTCGTCCGCTTTCGCTCGTTCCGCGTCCAGATTAACTGTACGAGCTCGAACCGCCGCGCCGATTCTCCGACGATAACCGAGAATTATTAGATGTCTGTAGTGGTCTGTTCGAGTTATACGCGTGTTCCTTCGTTTCCACGGTTAAGCATCGATACGGTTGCGACTGTTGGATGGACTGTTGGAAAAGAAAGTGGAGTTCGTGGGATTTTTGTTTGGCGCGTAAAGGGCAATCGTAGATGGTCAGATAGATCGATCATTAAGATACTCGTCAATTATAATCGGTAATTGGGATATTGGAAATAAGATAGTTGGGCGTAATGGCAAGGCGCGAATAAGATGAGAATTTCATCGATAAGGATTCGTTATAATAGAGATAAATTTGAGAATAGCGCGAAGATAAGAACAAGGGTTGCGGATTAATCGGCAAGCTGATAGGTCGATTAACTGAATGTCTATAGTAATTGGAATATTGGAAATTCTATCGAGATAAACTCGTTAATGGAAATTTATTATAACAGAGACGAAATTGAGTACAGTGAGAAGATAAGAACAAGGGCTGTCGTGGATTTATCGTCCGATTAAACGATTGATTAGCGGACATATATACGTATAGTAATAAATCGCAAACGTAATTGGAGCGTTGGAAGCTCTATCGAGATAATTTCATTAATTAGAATTTATCGTAATAGGGATAAACTGAGAGTCAGAGTACCACTGAACAGGTACCGCTTCGGAGAGGTCTGCAATTAGAAAGATACGCGGTGGAATAAGGCTGTCCATTAAATCGGTACTAAAACATTCGATTATTTGAAATTACAAGGAATTAAAGTAAAGACAATCCTTTAATAAGAATAATATGCTCCTATTAGAGTCAACCGTTAAATTACTAATAAGAGAACTTTCACCCTGGCTTCGAATCTACCCAGTCGTTAAACAGCCCAATCGAAACGTTTAATTCTATCGTTAGCGAAGCCATAATCAGCCATCTTAGTCCTTTAGGAAGCCACGTGACTTGAAAACTACACGTACCGTGCGTACGTATCGCGTGTATTGTTTACGTTCTTAGTTAAAATTATATCATAGAAACTGAAACAACGATTACGTGCTTCGAACTGAACGTGGGTCGGAACAAAGATGGGCTTCTTAGTTTCCCGCAGTTTCAAAATAACAGCTTCGACTACATTGGTCAGAGTGTATGAAAACACGACAACAACTCGCTACGGAAAAAACATCGTTATATAAGAGATAAAAGATTTTAATAACGACCAAGGACCTCTCCGGTTTCGATTGGGAAAGACAGGATAGAGGAATTCGCGTAGGTCGAGGCGCGGAAAATCCGCGGGCGGACACGTTTGTCGCGATTCGTTCGCCGCGAGAACGCGAACTTAGTTTCGAGCGTGTGATTATTAAAGCTATTTCCGCCGGTGAGACAAGTCGACGCGGCTGGTATTACTGCACGCGTAACAAGCATGACGCAGAAGGATGTAGTAATGATTATGCGAGCACCGTAATCAACGAACGACAGCGGCCCCGTCGCGTCAGCGGTGATTTTTTTTCACGCTGAACCACGCGGCTCGTGAAACGTGTAATTCGCGATTCGCCGCTTCTCGAACGCGCCCCGGCTTATTTGCCATTCGATGGCAACTAAATGTAGCTTCGCCGAAATTTCCGATGGAATTTCAGTCGCTTCGGAAAGATCCTTCTGTCTTTGTTACACGAAATACTGAACGTTCTTTGGTATATAAATATAAATTGAAAGGTTTACAAGAGAAACAATCCGTGTTCGTACTACTGCATCGTCAATTTCGTCTTAAATATATTTCAATCTTGTCGAACAAGCGTTCGTTCCACGAGTGTAATTGTAATTATATAACGGAAGAACTATATTCGATCAACTCATCAAGTTCGAAGAGAGACGTTATTAATCGGTCATTTCGACTGTTTGGTAGTTCTAATATAAAGAATACGATATTCCGTTTCCACTGTGCGGGAAAATTTGTATTTCCTACCTTCAAATTTACCAATTTCAGCGATGATCATGGAATTAGAATCAACTCGATACATCTGGGCTAAAAGTATCGCGCTCGAATCACATTGTGTAATGAAACGACGAGTATGAATCAGCCGATATACGTATATACGTGTAATATATTTTTGAAGCAAACCTTGTTCCTCGAGTAGACTTGGAGCACATCAGCCCACCATCTGGTTTCCTCGCGGCACGTGCCTTTTACGAAGGTAACTCCTTCCGGTGCGGTGATCGCGAGACTGTAAGGATGTCCAGTGATGTCTTCGGCTGCAGCCACCTCCAACACTCGGGTCATGTCGATCCTCGCTTGAGGAACCGTCTCTGGCTGCAACAGAAACGTCACGTAGCTCGTTGATCGTCTATAAATCTCTTTAATGATTCGTCTAGCAGCTGGCAATTTCGATTCGACGACCAGCCGCTGATTTAATCGAATAATATAATCGTTTAATAACGCGAACGACGCGACCACGAAACGTTCTATTTCTCAAGAATGCACGACGAAGACCTAGAAACACAGAAATGCCAACCAGGTCAATCGAGATGCAATTTAATCACTATCTGGAGCAACGTTCGTTCTCCATCGATATGAAGCAATTAAAACGTCGATCGGCCATTGATCGTATGTAAATGCGGCGATATTTCGAGGAACTGTCAGTGGCGCGGATGGTTCAATTAAGGGTTTCATCGAACGTTTTGTACAGCCTCAAATCAACTACACCGCTTCGTTTCGATTAAGAACGCTCTTTAAAGGTCAGGTGGAAGTACGTTCGATAACGCTTAAGAGGATCTGCTTTAGATCAATTAACTGAAACCAGCGAGCAATAATTGAAAATTAAAGCAGCGAGTCGCGAATGCTCCTTGAAACATATTCGTTGCTCGACGCTGGTTCGGCAATTAATAACGAAATAAAACTTGTCTGATTCTAATCTCTCCAGTGTCCTAATGATTCTAACGAGAAAAGATTTTATTTAACTCTATCGGATATTTAGAAACTTTTGGCCCTTTTCAAAGACATGATCCAATCGTGATTGGACGCGTTAAAATCCTGCTGAATCAATCGTTTGAAAAGTCGCAGATTTTCTAACAGAATTTTTTAAGGATTCGATCCTTAAGCGGTGAATATAAACCAACAAAGTAGCTAAATATTACAATAAGTCACATCCTCGAGCGTAACCGGTTTCACTTTGACAAAACGGCGAATTAAACAACGGTCCGCCCCTTCTTAATCGATCGAGCAACTACCAGGAAACGTCCAAGCTAAACATCCAAGCTTTTTACCGTTCGTTTTCGACTGGTATCGCGAGCCAGTATACCGAGCCAAAGCTAAACGACCGAGAAAGACAGACGTTCAGAGCAGAGAACCAGGTTTCACCGTAATTTCGCGTTTATTTGTTCACCGTGGCGTACGCGCGCCCCGCAACGCGTTTTATTGCAAACAGGATAATTTAGTGCGCCGTATACAGGCGACGGTAAAAACCGCGTGACAGCGTGGCAAGGTGGAACGAGTAAAATCCAGGCATTGCCACTTTGTCGCCGATTTCGGTCGCCACGGACCGGAAACGTACATTTCCCTTCGGCTTCGCTACTCCGCCAATCGTAAAAGCGTCACTTCCCGTGGAATAACGCCGCGATTACTGCCAATTCTCGCCTCGTAAAACAAAGCTGACAATTGCGAGGTCATTTCCACCTGGAGACTACTCGGTGCTAGGCAACTGTTCCACAGTAGGATATTTATATGAAGAAGTTGATCAACAGACGATTTTGATCATTTCGATTCGTTCCCAGGAAGAATTGAATTTATCGGAATAGTGATAAGTGGAATTAACTTTGTTAAAGAACGAAACATTTTGTCTTCTTTTCTTTTTTTTTTTTTTTTGTGCAAGTGGACTCTTAAGATATAGTAGTTGGTTATAAGAGTATCGCTCGAAGGTTTCATAATCAGTTTTTGAAATGTACCAATAGTTTACTGTAGATTTTATCTCATTTACGAACGATCGATTCTTATATCACCGTAGAGTAGAATAATAATTGTACGATTTCCTAGAAATGGCCGATGTATAAATGATATATTAAAATAAAATAATACAACCAAATACCGTCGTAACCAACTGTGTATACAAATATATCTTTTATGAAAAAGATATTCTTACTTATTCTACATAAAAATAACCAATTACCCGGACTGAATGTATTTTGTACACAAAAATAATTCTGTCCAACATTTCGATACATGTACGTATCTCGCCGTACGCCAGCTAGTTTGATTCGTCGATGCAAAAATATAGCAAGAATCTTTTGAACTAGACTTTTCTATTTTCTGCATCTGAACTTCCTAAAATTGTTATTTGCCACGAATCTAGGAGAACAAGTTTCGAATTGCTACGGATATGCGGATTTTTTGATTCGAGTTACACGTGGATGGATTATTACAGGTTGTACAAACTTTTTCAATGGATATCTTGCCGCGCTGATACGAGTGATCGGTAACCAGGGATGTGTGACTGCTCTCATTAATCGCGTTATTTAGGTTATCGAACGACTGGATGTTCTCTGAATGTTACCACCGAGGAGGATGCTGTTTCTGATAAGTCTCTGGAATAATTATACGCCTGAGAGTATCGAGAATCCGAACAGCAATAATGTATCGAGATAAAGTTCTTTATAATCCTTCTCTATACTTAACAATCTCCGTATGATCGCTTTGAAGATACCGAAATAAAGTCGGCGTTCGATAATATTTCATTTTGTATAGATATCCACGTACGTTGCCAACTATCATACTGCTCGTATGTACTTAACGCAACCTAATCTCTTGAAGTATATCGACACGTGTATACGTGTAGCTTCTCCTTACTTCGGAATTAGTTCCAAAGAATTTAAGGAACATTATCGCGAATAAATATTCTCTGTATGTAATCGACTGTATAAAATTCTTCCACGAGTAGTTAATTTCGATATTCAATGGTTCTCGTACACCGTATAGCGAAGCTGTTTCTATCGAGACAAAATCCCACTGCATATTACCACCGAGTTTAACATACTCGACGCGATCGAGGCCAATTAAATGCTACTTTTATAACAAACAAGCGACACACTTTGCTACAAAATGATCGTTGTTTCGTATATAAACAGACAGATATAATATTTCAAATAAGGTACAACTTATTTCGATAAACGACAGATCTCTTATAGTACGCGCAAATATCCTAACGAACAACTGTACGTACGTATTCTTTCACGGAAGAATAGACGAAAATTGCGTATTTCTTTGGCCTCGATAGATTCCACTTTTCTGTGCAGGCAACCTTATCGATAAATATTCATGAGCGTCGCCGCTCGAGATAAAATGGCGATATTTTAGCGTACAACTAATCGAAAAAAGCAGAGCATCGTCGATATTTCCAATCGATTACCCACTGTCGACTACCGGTTGCGATCGTAGAAAGATGAGAAAAAACAGAGCTTCCTTATTGGCCATAGAAAGTTGCCAGCTTAGACGAAAGATCCGTGAAAACGACGTCGTGAAATCCAGCGACGACCGCGATCCGCGGAGCAGGATCGTGTAATCGTCCGCGGAGAAGGAAGCCGGAGAAGAAAAAGGACCAGGGTGACCGTGGAAATCGCTCGGCTTTTAAAACCGAGTCGTTCGTGACTGCGACAAAGTATCATCTCGAAACGGCGATTATCCTTTCGAACGCGATTGACGTGGCCGGTAACGTGGATAGCCGGCGTTCGACGTTGAAAACTGGCCGCCAAGATGAAACGAAGGGAAGTTGAAAAGGGTTCTTCACGAAGGATCCGGGATTGAGGGGAATCGAAGTTCGATGCAGAGGTAGTTACGCCGTCCCGTTGAATTCAGATCGTACGTTTGATTGGCATGGAGTATCCGTGCTTGTTATCGAGTAAACTGTGGTGAATGAAAAGAAAAAAAAAGAAAAAAAAAAGAAGAAATTTTGCGTAAGCGAAGTCGTGAATTCACAACGACCAAGTCTCTTTTAATCTTTCGAACTGCAATTTTTGTCCGTTTGTTTGATAATTATCCGATGATTCAATGGCGGATGACAGGTACTCGACAATACTAGGAAGTACGTACTGTTTTTAAGGACTCGCGATTTCATTCTATGCTATCAATTATGCTGGCAAAATGTCCGTGCACGATTCTTCCCGAACGTGGCTTGCGCCTGGAAGCCTCGAGTAACCATGTTCCATGCAATTATATTCTTATACGTTTACGGGCAATTCAAAAGCGCAGAAGAAACGAAATGCACGTAACACGCGGAAACAGAGAACATATTCAAAGTGAATCCGTACGTATGTTTTGTTTCTTTGGTTTAGGTCTTAACAAAAGTACGACGTTGCGTAGAAATTCGCAATCTGCTTGTAATAATGCAAAGTTGTCGACCAATTCTATGAAAACCACAAAATGCATACACTACACCGGGAAAGGGTTAAGAGTATCATCGCCTACTACCGTAACCATCCCAGAAATCTCTCTGCCGGTCAAACATGGTACATAAAATTCCTCGTTAATGTTTACAACTCATTCCCCACTCCGAGCGAACTAACCTTAAAGGATAAAAATAAAAATAAAACGCAAGTCACATAAAACGAAGAAACACAGCGATCAAAAAGATCGGAGGACGACTAGCGACTGTCCGTTAAGGCCGAAGAAACATCGCGAGGGTTACGCCTTAAATTATCCCGGCCGGTCGTTTATTCGGCGAGCAGAAGTCGCGTCGCATCTCAACCAGAGGGTAGGGGGGGGGGAGAGAGAGAGAGAGAAATTTGTTAAATGTAGATTTTTGCGCGTTCGAAGCGGTTCATTAGCCTGCACTCGCGATAAAAGAGGCTGGTAACGGTAAAGGTTCGTCAGCGATCTCTTATACCGCTTAATCAAGCGGCGCGCGAGAAGTAAGATTCGTCGCGCGGATTGACGCTTTAGTCCGCCGCGATTTTGCAACATTCCTATTAAAAGTGTTAAAAGCCAAAGTTTTTTCTCCCGATTAATATCCAGTTCCTTTTCGTAGGATCCATTCGTCTCGATCAAGACGCAGCAGCATATTTCCACGTCTTACATCGAGGAACTCGATGCCTTTCCTGCTTTCTTTCGTTCTTCCAATTTAACGATTATATTTCGCAATTAACTCTACTGTCAATTCGCTGTAATATCAACCGTAAAAATTGGCTGTATCTAGTGTCTATTTATTCGAGATATTCTCCTTTTCCTCGAAGAAAACTAATAATATTGTGCAACAGGACCAACACTTTCTAGATCGATCCAACGTGATTATTGATTTGATACGAGTATCGATTTCGATAATGACAAAATGCGATATATTAGGCAAAAGTTTAAGGTTTCGAGCGTTTGAAGGGGCCAACGCGCGACTATTCGCACGATCCGAACACCGAAACAGAAGAAGGAAGGAAGGAGGAAAAAAAATGTGGTATTTCGTGGTTAAAATTCAGTAAAGGCGATCGTGTTTCGAAAGAGCGCGGCACGACGACGACGCGGATACATCTGTAAAATGTAAATTTTTCGCGTGCACGCGAGTTACGGCGGTTTGAGAAATGTATGGACACGGAAAAAGGTGAACGCGCGAGTGAACCAGCCGCGGCAAGCAGTTCGCAGAGTAATGTCGTTGTTTGCACGAGTTGGATGAAAAATCGCGGATGGCCCGAACCTGTACGTTTCGAGTTACATACGCGCTTAACGTCGTTCAGAAACCTGTAATTTCGAATCGTGTTGCGACTGTCCGCTTTTTATACATATCGAGGATGCGTTCAATGAATCAAGCTTGGCCGGAGAACGTAATTAGTCGGGAAGATTCAAGTAGCGTTCAAATTGTGAGCGCTCTACGAGAGGTCGTCGAATGCCTTGGCGAGGCCGCACGCATACTTCGCATATTGCCTGTAACAGATCGATTCTCTTTCACCGCCTTTCCTGGAAAAACACGTGGCAAGGCTCGCGTCTGACGAGACGAATTTCACTCGAGCGGCCGTGGCAAAAAACGTCGAAATTTGTTTTCATCGGCGTGCAAAAGGAATCTGCAGCTGGAACTCGCTAATCCGGTTAACCAACAGCCTTTGAACACCGATAGTAAATCTAGCGGTGAAATAACACGAACGACGTTGTTTGATCGAAACAAGCGTGCCGTTTAGACTCCATCGCTAGATCGGCCAGGCCCTCGACGACGAAAACGTACGACCGATCGTGGTCAATAAAATCCGCGATTTAGAAATGACCGACGAAATTCCAGGCGGCTGGCGGAGTGTCGAGCAGAGCTACGGCCGCCGTCTTACTTTCTATTATCCGCGTTCTTGCCACGGCTGAATGGAGACCGTACAATTAAGTACACTTGACGTTCGTACACGGCGATCCATGAAACGTCCAACGCTCCCGGTTCGGCCCGCTTTGTTGCACGGCGGCTACAATTTGTTATTTGTTTATACAGCGCCGCACCGGCCGCGAATATTTGCAGGCGAGTACGTGGGAGGCGTTCAGGTAAACCTACGATAAAATGGGGCGCAGCCACGTACTTCCACGTTGCGTAAACTTCGAAAGTTGCATAGAAACTTCGAACAAAGTCAGGGATGGATCGGAAAGCCAAGCTAAACCGTGCTGCAGAGATTTTAGCTTTTGACGGGAACGGTTCCCTATAGGTATATTTATCGAAGCAAGCGTTCGCAAACTCGGCATTCCATGGTGCAGCGTAGCTTAACTTTTCGATGGAACACCGGCCAAAGGGAATATATCGCGTTTTACTGTCTTCGAAGCTGACTTAACAGGTGGAACGCGGTTCGAACGCCTACTCTGAATGGTTTGCGTTACAGGTAATTACGGGATCGCGAACGTTTCTCTGAAACCTGTGCATTACACGCAACGCTATTTGTGCATTATATACCTACTCGTCTAAAGTCAGAAAGATTCTACGACTCGAGATAGGACGAAAATGAAGGAGGGCAAAGTTGCCGAGAAGAATCCATTCAACGAAAAATCCTACCAAGTTAAAAGAACCGTGCGAAGCTTTCTGCTTCGGAAAGCATGTCGCGTTTTGGCGACGTTACGATCGATTGGTCGCGACGCGACGTCGCTCGTGGATTCGATCAGGCTCGACCGTTCTGCATCGGAATTCGCTGGAAACTGGCTTTCGGAGGCCTTCGACGCGTGCCTCGGAAACGACAAAACGTCCAGCGTAACCTAGCGATTCTGTTCAGTTAAAAAAGAAAGAAAAAAGAGAAAGAGCCATGCAAGGACAGGAGGTTAATTAAAACAACGATTTATGCCCGCTTTAAATTAAACAGACCGCTCTCGAGCGGATCGTCTCTGAGTCTCGAGACGACTTCCGGTTGGCGGCAATCAGCTTCCGGCAGCCTCGGCGATCGACGTCGGATCCAGCCAGGGAAGATCGAGCAATTATTGCCAGAAAAGGAATAGACAGAGGGGAGGAGAGGCTAGGGTCGGCATAAAATCCAAGATATATTGAGTGGAGAGCGGCACGAGCCTCTATTAAGCCGCCTCTCTTGGTTCCCATGTGCTCCACATAGTAGCGAACAGGATTATACCCAAGCACACACGATCACGGAGACGGTGTGTCCACCACGAGCGATACATCATGGACCGTGTCCGGCCGTTATGTATACGAGACCGCCCTGCTCCGCGTTTTTGTTCATACGACGTATTTATTAGCGGGGCACCGGCGTGGCTTTCTTTCAGGACACGCTTCTTGATTTATCTCGAACGACCGCTCCGGAATGTCCATTAGCACGCCAGGCCAGAGGTTCGGCTTCCTAACGAGAGGAATTTCGCAGAGATTGACAGTTTAATGGTGCGAATATTTGGAATTTGATCGAGTGTTTAAAATTCGTAGGTGGAAACGAGCGGATAAGGAACCGTTGAAGGTTCGGATGAGGCGCGGATACGACGAGGGTGGAGGATCGAACGTACGATAGGGAAAATCAAATTTGGTTGAAGGAGGTTGAATGGAATTCGAACGTATAGAACGTCGAGCTAATAATAATTGGCATCGATCGAGAGAGTTATTAAAATTGAAGTATGATTTTGCGGGTTTCGTTGGCTCGAAGTAGATAGAGACGAGTGAACGAGTAACGAAAAGTTTGGAATAGAGGAGCAAGGCGGTGTAAAATAGCGCGACTAAACAAAGTTGGAAATTGATCGTTTCAGAGAACACCAAATAAGAAAAACAGCTGTCTTAGAAAGCGAAAGAAACGCAGAGCGAAGGAGCGCAATGGGGAAAAGATGGAAACGGGAGAATAAGTAGCACGAGGAATCACCGTAAAAGAAAGAATCTCAAAAAATGTCGTAAAATAAGAAAACGAGAGATACATAAAGAAAGGGGGGAGGGTAATGAAACAAGCGGGGAAAAACGTGCGGCGAACAAGGTGGCGACGAGCAAGGCGTGTAAAAAAGGGAACGAGCAGCAACCGAATGGCGCGACCAGGTGGAATGTCAAAAATAAAAAGATATCTGGTTGGTCCAGGCGTTCGAGGATGCGCAAGATCTGGTACCTGGCTACATCGTGACCCGGTTGCAGTGTCCAGAGTGTACCAGAACGGAGATAAGATCCGCGCTACTTATGTAAAACACGAGTCGTCGCGCCCCGTGGCGGTCTCTTCATCTTCCTCCGTACCATCCAACCTTCCACTCTCTTTTTTCTCTCTTGATCTGGCTTCTTCGCTCAGTCTCTTTCCACCGGAGTATCTTCAATCTCTCCTTACGTGAAAATAAAATTCAATGAAAAAGTCTCGAACGCAGAAGCGAGTCGTTCATGATTCTCGTTAATTCTTTCGAGAATAACTCGAAAGAAGATCTTTCAACTTCGTCTTCGGCTAGAGGCACTGGCTAACCTTTCATCGAAGCGAAGGTCGTCGAGAGCGAGCGATTCAAGGCTGGCGCGATATCCGCTTCACGGTCGAAGCTCGGCTCTCGATCCTGGTCTAATTAATTGCGCCAATTAAAACGTAACGCCCTGGCCGAGTCGCCGGCGAATTTACGGAAATTAGCGACGCTTATCGCCTCGTTGTCGTTCACCACCGTCACGTCCCCATCCCCCCTGTGCACGAACTCTAAAGCCGATCCTGCGACAGATAAACAGGATTCTTGCTCGTGTAATTTACGAGACCAACTTGACGCGGTCCTCCAAAGATGCGACAGCTAAGGCCTTTTATCGATTCGTCGTTGCACGCAGAAACGTATCGTCGATTAAGACTCGACGCGGACGAGTATCGTCGCGCGTTTCAGTAGTTTGGAATATGGAATATATGGAAGAAATGTACCGCGCGTCTCTCAGAAGATGACGTTTCAGAGAGCATGGGAATCTTATTTACAGATATTTCGGGCAATACACGTGCCTATTTTTACGATCGTATCGTGTAATAAAAATATCGTCGCGCGCCCTATTTCCCAATGGAGCTGCTTCCGTTTAATTTTCGTGGTATCTTCGCGTGATCGCACGAGAGTGCTACCAGATGATACGAAGTTTAATACACGTACTTGGATCTAATTAATTAGCATGTAAACGCTACGAAACTGGCGTTAATTTGTAGCTGTTTGCGTATCTCTCTCTCTCTCTCTCTCTCCGCTTAATTACCCTTCGTGGCCAACGCGCGAGAAAAATCGCTCCACTGTGTCGAGCTTTCAAAGGAAGACGAACGAGGATTCGGAGCAGCGATCGAGAGAACGTGTCAGAAAAGCAACGAACGACAAGATCAAGCAAAGAGAAACTTCTTCTTTCGGAAGAGGCGCGTGTTCGCGATATTCTGTACCGTGTGGTTTTCGCACGGTCGACCAGTTCCATCTGGAAAAGCAACGGGGGTCTGTCGGGCGTATCGTACCGTCGTTGCCGGTCTGAACGATCTGGTAACTTTTCATCGGTGAAAACAGGTCCCACCGGTGTGTCCGGGGAGGCTCGCCACGAAAAACGATCGATAAAACCGGAATCCATCGAGGCACGAATGGCCAACAGAATGGCCACCGACGCCCTCTCGCGCGACCAGCCTCATCGCGACAAATAGTCGCTCAATTGCTCGCGGATAATCGAGCTTGAATTAGAACGACCAACCAAATCGAGGATGCCTGATGTCCAATGGCTTACAGGCTTACACTATCGCACATGGCTATTGGATCGTTCGAAACGTGTCCGTAGAGAAACGTAACTCTGTTGCGATCCTGGAATTTTTATATTTCGATGTTGCTCTAATTTTTCCGAACAACAAGGATTTTCGATATAGTTTAAGAAAATATTCGAGGTAACATTAGAAGGAAAAATTATTCTTGAGAATAACGACGTTTACATATTTTGTTCCAACTTGAGGTTGATTTTTTAACGTCGAAAGAAATACGATCGAGTAAAAAATGAAGAGCGGATCGTATTTTGGCCTGTAATTCTGTAATTAAATCGCGTTTTAGCAAAGAGGCGCGTGCGTCTAGCTACTTTCAAAGCCCAATTGTACGTATACGATCAAATTGCAGATGAATTCGATTTAACTGCCAATTTACGATCGTTGAAATTAGATCCGATCCAAGTTAGATTCTGGATGCGTTTTCGTTTCATTCAAACGGGTGTTATGGATGATCGGCATTATAATTGGATTAAGTTATGCTAGCCGTAAGTTATAGCCGATCGAGCAACGCCAATCGACGTAAACTTATGCAAGCATCTACACGGTGCAATTTCGTCTAAATCGTGATTGGATAGGTCCTTTTACACAGCGGCGCACGTATCTGATACCGTGATCTAAATTACGCGCCGTCTCGAGAACTTATACTCGCGATCTAAATTATATATACGCTCGGGTAATTCTAAGTCACACTTGTATGCGGCAGGTTATGCTAGAGACGGAGCATCGTGCTCGAATCAAATTGTATTAAGCTGTAATTAGGCTTAGTTCCGACGTACGATGTCGCATCGTACTTAAATCCCAGCATTAAATTCTAACTCGTTTCATTCATGGTCGATCAAAGTTACTCTAATGCTTGGTAATTGTATGATAAATTGTATGACAAACTATGTGATACGTAAATACTAATAAATTAAATGACGATATAAATTTCGAACCGATTTGAACGTCGCTATACCAACAAGACGGCAGTTGCGTTTGCATTTGCGGAAAATTTAAAGGCGTAGAAATAGGCAGCATTCCGCCATACTATTCGGAGTGAAGTACTTGCCAAATATTATAACAATTTCACTTTTTAAAGTGTGTTTACAGAAACGTGGACCTTCGTTTTGGACCTTTGGACCTTCGTAGATCAGCCAAGAACGTTTAAAAAGGTACACGTGTCAAAAACAGCCCTTCAAGAGTTTGGGATTAAAAACTATCCGGGATAGAAGAATTGTGTTAACCGACGAACTTTGTATCCTAGAACTACGATTCCGGCTGTACAAACAGATTTCCGAAAAGTCCATCGAAATGTGTACGTGGGCGAAAACAACCCTTAAAGTTAGGATAGAGGAGTTATATTTCGATTAATTAATTAATGGATTTCGAAAGAATCCATCTTTTAAAAACGATATTGATATTAAACGGCATAGCTTTCCGTGTTAATTTTTCTCGCGAATACTCATCGATTCCGCTATGGATTTTTAATTTCTTTGGCCAGATTGTATCTCGTATTGCAGTCCATTATGCAGTCCACGAAACGATCGATCGGATGTGCGTTCAATATTCCAACTCGTCCACGGATTTAATATTCTTCTAATGATTATTACGACAACGCAGGACTGGCAATCGGCCGATTTCTCCGAATCAGCTTGGTCGGCCGTACGTTCGGAGATAGGGGGCTAGAAACTGATTAGAATACCAGGGATTTCCTCGCGGCGCGAACGACTCCTCCCCTGCAACGTGACGGAATGCAACGCAGGCCGAGCCTAACGCGTTCCGCGCCTTACACGCGAGATGAGTTTACACCGTGCACCTTCCATGGAATTCCTATCAGTCTCTTACTAACGAGACCAGCCGACACCAAATGGGATCGATTTTCCATACGATCATTCGCTTTCAGCCTATACGCAAGTGTAAGAAGCCACGAAGAGCCTGTTGCTGGATCGTGAGTGACGACGAACAACGTACTATAATATTTTGGGGAGAAGAGCGTCGAGAAGAACAGGGAGATTCAAATTACATGGGAAATTTAATTTCGTTGGAAATCTGCGAGATATAAGGCAGAGATACGCATGATTTCTAATAAAGTACAATCCCGTAGCATCGACAACTCGCAAATTAACGCGTAATAGTTGCTCTAAAAATACTCGTACGAGTGTCTTGCAGATTTTGAGAAATGTATCGAAAGTATCGATCTTGATCATACAGTCGTTATTTATAGCAGTTGGATTAGAGTACGAGTAACTTGAAAATATTACGAGATAGGCGCATAAAGTCTGCCTTTCGATCATCCTTACGATCGCGTGTACTTCTTTGCTCGTTAAATATGTGCTTTAAATCCAACCAAAGACACGGTTGTTATTACATACAAGATATTATACCTCGTAAACATTCTCTTTTGTAAAATAAAAATCCGTATGTTTAGTCAGAAAAGATAAATTGGCGAGCAATCAGCAAGCATTGTCAAACAAACCAACTTCCATCGCCTCGCATTATCACAGACACACCTACCCGCTCCATTAAGCACACGGTATTACGTCAATTACAAATCACCGACGACGTACATGCAAACACTTCGCCATCCTCTTCCCGACTAATTTACGATCTAAACAATCAATCAGCCGGATAAAACCACGCGTACTCGCCCATTAAAAAATACCAAAGCGGCGTTGCGAGGTAATTTACGAAAGGTTAAACTGAAAAGGTTAAGACGAAACGCGTGTTCTCCTCTTTTCCCCTGTCCGACCAATCCGGCAATCCGCGGAGATAATCCGTCGGTTTTGCAACTTTTCAGAAACGCACGGCCGTGCCTCGGCCAATTGGCGGCGTCCTCGTTCGAGATGAACCGATAATTTAATCGACGGTGATCGTCAGTCAGGCTACGCGACCTCCTGCGGACCTTTCGATGATCGCGGCAACGCGTAGCCCGTCACACGTGGAAATTTCGTAATTAATAAATCTCCGCGGCGATCTAAACTCGCGACTCGATACCTATCGTCACGGGGTACAATTAAATTAATGACCTGATGTCCTTATTAATTGACTTCGCCCCGGTTACAAATTACGAGCGCCGTGCCGGTGGCTGCTTTCATTAAAGCGTGGCGGACAGCGGCAGCTCGCTCGATCTTAACCGCGTGGTAGGTAGATCGACCCGAGCTGTACGATTCGATTATACAGGCGAGGAAAACGTGGCGGAGGATTTGCGATCGCAGAAACAGAGTTCGGGAAGATTTGATTGCTTTTAATCTGCAAGGGTCTGTGGTCTTTTAGCTATCAGTTGGAAGGTTTCAACGATTTTTAATGCGAAATTGTTGAAACGAAAGAGTCGTAAGTTTGCGGAATTTACGGATCTTCGAATAGGATTTCAGAATTTTTAGTTTAACAAGGGTTGAAGAATTTTTATTTGGATTTTTAAATGCTTTGAGTATTTTAAGATCTTTAATACGGAATCGTTTGAAGCGTGAAGAATACTTTATCAATAGCCTACTAGTCGTAACAAAAAACGATTATCCTATCACCCTCATACGCGATAAAACGTAACTCCAAAAAAAGAAAAAAGATACAACGCGTCACTGAAACCGTAATACGAACGCGTAACAGTACTACGAATGGCTTGGAAAGAATCGATGACTCAATTAGAATTTACAAAAGTATCCGTCAAACATCGGATATCTTCTTAGATCGTTCAAAATGTTCGCTTTCAATCAAACTAACGAGCAACGTTTATCTACTTCGAAACAATTTCTACGTCTAGGGGTTGCTCAACCCTCCGATCACTTTTTACCGAAGAATCCATGGTCTGGCGCTTGTTCGGTGCTCGAAAGTCGATTAATCGTCGCCGACGATTCTATCGCGATTGCTGTTAACGTTACGTTAAGAAGATTTATCGATGACGTAAATAATATGCAGGCAGTCGGTCGAAGTGACGCGAGCGTTTGCTTATCTCGCGGTCGCGGCAAGATTAATGCGCGTGCCGACCGGCGCGTGTACGTCGGTTAATAAACATTGCTCGCAATAATAGTGCCACCATCCTCTAAGGAAAGAATTAAGAATCGCTCGAGCGATGCTGTCTGCATACACAGAAGCGCCATGTCGAAATACCTGACCGTAGGTACGTACGTTTCGAAGCGATGGACGATAATTCGTATAAAATCGAATAATTATCAAACTTTACTATTTCCTATTCGTGTCTCTTCGCGTGCATTAGAACGTGCATTAGAAGAATAAATCTAAATCTACAAACGGATTACAAAATTGCGGACAGATCTGAATAAAGCGAGAGAGAGAGAGAGAGAGAGAGAGAGAGATCTTAATAATTTAAAAACTCAATGATTTAATAATTCGAAGATTATTCGCGAATCGGACGAACGCTTCGTCTGTCATGAAACCGATGAACGACAGACTGTCGCTCCGATAAGCAAAATTCCGCTGCTCTCTGCAACCTTCTACGCCAACTACCCAAGTAAATAGTCACACCACGATGACTCCGCCAGCGTTCTACGTTCACGATCAACCGTTCACGTTTCACGTTCAATACGACGCCTTCCATCTGCTTGCGTTCTCTCCTCGCACGAACGACAAAACGTTACATAAGATCGAGAGCATCGACAGAAGGATCGAGCGCGCTCCTCCGCGAAGGAAAATGTCGAGTAAATTGCGCAAACGTAGAAAACGATCTCTTCCTTCGAAGAATCGCGCACGCGCGCGTTAGAGGATCCTCGATCGGCGTCCTTGATCCTCGGCCTTTTTCTAGATTTCACGAACGATCAATCGGCTATTCCCTCACCTTTTCCTAGCGTAGATCCTCCGCGAAGCGTGGAACATCGTTAACCTTTGAGATCATCCGCGCGCGAAACACGCACGCGTGCGTCGCGATGCATTCCACTACAACGTAATCCCTTCTCTCTCTCTCTCTCTCTCTCTCTTTCTGTCCCTCGTTTGCGTGTTAAAGAAACGCGGTGTACACGGTCCGCGACGAGTAACGGGATCGCGAGGGATCGATCGTGGCGGAGATCGAAGGTCCCTGGAGAGATTCGATTCGATCGTGGAATGGCGAAGGTCGCAGGCGAAAGGGATATACCGTTCGTGAGTTATCGATCCGGCTACGGAGATCGATAGACGGAAAAACGACGAGACTGCGAGGATCCAGAAGTTTCGAAACGCTGCGAGACTAGACTGACGGCTAGGTGATATTGACATCTGGGTGCTCACGCAGGTGCAAATTGCGGAATTGGCGATGAGACGTAGAATAGGAGGAGGCTGTGGCTAAAAGGAAATCTAAAGCCAAAGATCGCGAGGTTAAGAAACGTTGGGTAATAAACGTTTCGATTGGCTGATTCGAAAAGGGAAACGGGGGCGAATGACTCGAAGGTAATTAAGATTAGGAAAAGTAGGATGTAATTAGCATGGCGTCTACGGTATGTAGAATTTGAAAAAGGAAAACGTAGCTACGGTTAGTAGAAAGGTGGAAACGAGTCGAACATCTAGAATAAAATTCCTTCGTTCGGAGCTTCGTTCCGGCGAGTATCAAATTTGAGAATGTATCAACTACTCGATCAAGTCGCTATACAACGATGCAACGTCGTTTAACGTCGAAACAGAGGGAAATTATCTAGGGATCCGTAGGGACGATGTGTGCGCCTGCGATAAGGGTTAGCTAGTTCCATATTTAGATTAGACCGTGATTGTTTAGTCTCGCTCGAGCAAAGTAACGAAATTTGGAAACTTAGGTTGCTCTCGTCCCATTATACACCAAATGTAAGGTAATTCAAGTTTGGAATTAACTTGGGGATAACGTTATCCAAGTTGCCAGGACCTTGAGGGAATTCCTTCCCTCGTTCGTTTGATTGATGTTAATTTATGTGAGAAACGCGTGTAGTGTGTATCCTAAATTCAGAGTCAGCTCGGAAACATTACTATCCAGGCTAGGTCTTAGGACCTTAGGGAAGTTTCTAACCGCCTTGCTATTATAGCGTAGGAAGGTTGATGCCACGTTATGGTGCTGCGGCGTGTCTCTAAAATTGCGGAAAATGATTTCAAGATGAATGTCCTCGGGACGAAGGACTGTTTCGCGAACACGTTATGATAACTCGTTACGTGGGACTTGAGCCGAACGTCCAGGAAGAGAAGTATTCCTCGGTGATTTTTGAACTCGTCGGATAATTTATGGACCGTGTTCAACTGTATATTAAGGCTTCGTCTCGAGCGCTTCCCTTAAAAGTAACCAATTACTTACTGGAACACAAAACGGCCCGTAACGCCAAGATGAAAAGTAAACATTCATCTTCGGGACTCGACGCCGTTCTTGCGTCACCGTACACGTAACGACACACACCTGTACGTATGCTTCGCTATGAATAACTGATTGAAAATCTGGGACAGTTATCTCGTTCCTCTTTCCTCCGTCGCACAAAAGATCCTGTGGCAAAAGTAAATCTAGAGAGGATAGGAGTTTATTTATAGGTATATTCTCCCAAGTAAATTGAAGGGGACAGGATAAAAATTAGTCACTGTCGAGAATCGATGCTTGGTTCGTTTAACACCTTGCAAGGTGTTAATACGGTGTCGAGATTTATAGAGGATACGGTAATTTTAGATCGCCAAGTCAGCGATCCATCTGATTCTTTATCGCGCGATATCCGAACATTCCAATTTTCAAATTTTCTAAACGCGACGCTATGAATTAAATAGATTCCATATATATTTGTTTTATCGAACGTAAAAATATTTTCCAAGTCTGCGATTCTCAAGTTTCGTTATTTAAAAAATACTCAACATCCGCGCCATCGAATTTATAAACTTTCCAACTCTACAACGATCAAATCTATGTTCCGAAGATTGCTTCAAACCCCATCAAAGTCGCTGTATATCCGATCGTATCTTTGCCGTATCCCATTCTCATCCCCCAAAGAAAGACAAATCAAATCGAAGCTACGAACGATTCTGGACAAGCACGCAGCTTCGTACTCGGACATCGTGATCGAGCATAAATCACTAAAATCCGTGGAAATTAATTTGGTTCGCGGTGCCCATAGGCCAGAGTTCGTACGACTCGGCGTCCACATCGAGCCGGACGCTCGCTTCGTTATTTCATTATCCACGACAGCTATGGTCGGCTAGCATGAGAGCCAGGAAAATGGGTTACCGTGGCCGCAAGATTAATGGTGCCACCTGCTCGCAATTATAGTCGCGTAGCGAGACTCGCGCGCGTGCGAGCGCGTGTATTATCTTTCTGCCCCAGGCTCCACGGGAAATTCCTGTCCTCTTGTTCCGCTTCTGTCGAAGGTCCTTAGAACGCACGCTCTATGATTATTCTATATGCAGTTTCTCGCAAAAGCCTGCACGTACCCCTCCGATATAAACTATTATAGTTAGCTCTACGAATTGCTTTGACACATTAAGGCACGTATCGTTAACGAAATTTCTGAAATTGAAATTTCCGGTACAATTTCATCCTAAGATTTTGTAAATCGAACGTTTCGATCTTCCGAATTCCTTTCGGAGATACGTTAACCATAATTCTATCGATATTTAGGTAGAAATAATTTTCTAGCAAATTTAATCCGCTGAAAATCTCTCTACGCGCTGATCCCATTCTAATAACTAACGAAAGAACAACGACGCCACGACGATTTTTTGTACTCCAGAAAAATGCTCAAAGCACAAATTAAAAATACTCTCCTCTCTTTTTCAACATATTCCTCGTGTACAAGCTGCACGACCGTAGCGTGTGTCGAGACACGTGGCGGACGCTTGGAACATTTTCTTTAATCGTCCATCACTCGAAAACTACGGTACACCGGAACCATCTTGTTCGCGCGACACTTTGTACCTACGTTCGTACGTAGATGGACACGAACTTACGAAACACTCTGTACAAGCTGACCTAAAATCTACCCTCGTGGAGTATCTTCGTATCGTTTCAAGATGAAAGATCAGAGATCGCAATGGAAACCACGCTACTCCCCTACAGGCACGTAATTAACGCGGAAGTTATTGAAAAGCATTATGGTCTCGGTCACGTGCAGAACGCTTGCGAACAGCTCTTTTCAAACGACGGAGCACACCGTGGCGTCGCCTCGTTCCACCCCGGGTTAAGTGAGTTTCATTTAATCCCGTCATTAGCTATTTGCCGGCGGAGAACGGAGGGCTAGGCGTTTCACCTTCTTCCTTCTTCTTCTTCCGGACGAAGGCACGACCTCCTCCAGCGCATCATCTATCTTGTATCCTCTCGCTGTAGTGGCGGCGAGAGAAGCGGCAGCAACACCGCCGCCACCGCCCGTGGAACGTCTTAATGATAATCTTCGGGGTCGAGCTCGAGGAGAATAAAGAGCATGCATTACGCGGGGCAACAACGAGCCAGCGAGAGGAGAACCTCCGCTGGGTGGCTGCCGTTGATGGCCTGCATCCACCGCGGTGGATCGATCGACCGAACGGACTTTGAAACGATTAGTCGTTGGAAATTGAATGGCCTGGATCGTTCCGCCAGACCATCATTCCCGTTTACGATCGCGGTAATTGTATTGGATGTTCCGAATGCTCCACTGATAACCTCGTGGCATGATAAGATACTGATGCGCCGTGTCATCGCTGTTTTCATGGGTGGGCTAGGTCTCCGCGTACGAACGATGGAAAAATATAGTGGATTTTAGGAGCACTGTATATTTGGAAATTGCATCGCGCATTTAGAGGTGGCGGAGACTTCTTTGGAGCCACTTTGCGAGTGCCACTGGTCGGATTCGAGAATCGAAATATCTTTACGTATTTATCTTTATCGTTGTTCGTACCGATTCCTCGCAATACGTAAAAATTAGGCGAGTCGTTTATTTGGATTTTGAGAATTATCGTTAGGAGTATTAATTGCGTATTCGACTAATGGAATTGAGAAATCTACGAAAGGTGTGGTTTATTCGAGTAATCTGGAACGATTCTTTGGAAATGCGACATTTTTGGACGTTGAAATGTAAAACGTGTATCGGTTCCGTGGATGAGCGTAACGAAGAAACGCGGAGAATTTTGTGAAACAAAGAGAATCGGATGTTTACTCGGGTGAAGAAACAGAAACACAATTTTGAAAGATCCGCAAACATCAAATATACGAAATCGTTTCTACGCGCAGACGAAAAGTTTCGTCCGTGCATCTGTGCTACACTTGTGGATGGATATAATCAAAAAATGTATAGATCTTTTTCGATTAATGAATTTTAGAACAATTTAGAAATGATTCCTTCTTTTAGAGATTCAAATCGACGATAGGTTATTTTTGAAAAGATGAGAAGCTACATACTAAATAGGCGAGATTCTTTGAATATTCGCGTGCAAAGTATCCGTGGTATTTAAATTCAAGGAACGCGCGCATCACGCAGTCGATTTCTTCTAGTAATGCGTAAGCTTACTCATTGTCAGTATGCAAATCCCTGCCGCAAACAAGTGACTGTATTTTACGGAGAGGCGAGATTCTTTATCCGAAAAGTAAGTAAAATCTACTTCCCGTGCTTTAACCCGCTTACTTTGCTTCGAAGCACGCCTGTTTCTTTCATCTTCGCGAAAGAGAACTCCAAAGTACGGCATTTTAGTTGGACTTTGTCAACAAAACCTAAAGTCAGACTTTTATTCATCCAAGTGCGTCCTCGAGAAAAGACGTCGAGGTTTAGAAACTACTTGTAACCTTCTCAGTTCTTTCGTTCGCAATTTATTCTAGATTCAAATTGCTTCGGCCGCGGTTGAATCTTTCAAAAGTCACATTGATCAGCTCCAAGATAGGATAAGTAGTTTCTCTGTAAATTCGCTTTGAAATTTGTTGCTGCTTACGAACAACGAACAAACCTATGGAAGTAAATTGGTTGTTTCTTGAGTCGCGTAGCCGTATAATGTAATCGAGAAATTGGCAAAAAGTTGGTCAGCTTAGCTTCTGGAAAGCTCAATTTATGCGAAAGATTTCCAACCTTGCAACTTATACGTAAAGACACGTCGATACACAGAGAATCCTGCGACCGCGATTCACGCAAAACTCGCAGAATCCGAAACATTCATTCTGAAATCTAAATCTGCCCTTTCTCTGAATGTTCGTAAACCGCTGAAGCTTAATAAGCAAACCGAAACGGTTAATCACGGAACAACGCCCATTTCCTTCCAACTATATTACCTGCAGATCCATTGCAATCGAGGAATTCCAATAATCCCGCGAGACTACCGAGAACCATGGCGATCCATCCGCCAAAGGAGATCCGGTCCACGTATATTCATATACTAGCCAATGGAACGCCAGTGATGTCCAATACGCGATTCCAAATGATGCACAGGCTGCACGATCGCAGTGTACGCGTATTACGTACCTGCACGAGTAAGTACAGTATATAGAATACACGTAGACGCACGCGTGCTACGTTTCCTGGTTGCTCGCCTATGGTTGGGCGTGTCGCGATGCAGGCTGACTACGTGCACGCAACGCAATCTCTCTACGATGGTCGATTTTGAAGCTATTCGCGTCGTGTAGCTTCGACGAAATGTATCGCGTACGTTGCTTTCTTCGAAATATTTCGTCTCAACAGAAATTTGATCGTTCGAACGATTTCAAGGAACGATTACTCGTTCTGTCGCTGAATTTTCCCATTACTTTTCGACCGAACCTTGGGAAAAGAATCGTACGAATTACATACACAATATTTCTTATTAATCTGATTGGCTTGCTTCGAAGATTCGTTGAAAAGTCTCGCGGCTCGTTGAAAGAGGAGTAAGATCGGAAAGGATAAAAATCCTAGGACCAGGATTAAGGATACGACAATACGCGATCCTTAATGGTACAAACGTCGAGGGGAAATAAAAGTTACTCGCCATATCGTTACGCCGATAACGAGAATACGCGTCGGACAATTCTTAAATCAAACGCTTTGTCACGCGTTGCATTTTCAACGTTAATATCGCTCGATTACGGGGAAATTGGCCGGAGTTGTAGCTGGGCTGGCTCCCTGGCGTACCAATTTCGCCATTACATTGTTACAGGCAAGGTAACCGGCAATAATGTTCGCCAGGGTAACCTTATTCGCCGACAGTTTCGAATGCTATTACGCAGTTCGGTTTCACGCGGCGCACCGTTATTCATCGTTCTCGCGATCGTTTACTTTGCCGTAACGACGCTGTTCGCGGCCAGCCACAGAGACACAGGCAACCGTCCGGTCTCGGCGTGCAACCAGCTCGAGACACGGATAAACGAGCCATTGATTCGACCGTAGCGCGAATCCACCGATGGACACCTTCGACTCGTATCCAAAATCCTATTCAACAAAAATAATCTCGCGAATAACAGCAGACTCGTACGCTGTCCGATAATAATTTGAAATATTCGTTCGCAGACTACGTTATCCGAAGAAATAATGCTGTTCGCATTATTCGTTCGACGGTTTTAAAGAGATCTATACGATATAAAATCGCAAAGACTTTGCCGAATCCTGGTACAATCTCAAAACGAACAAGATCGTGCACTTCCAAACGATCTGTCGTAATTTCGCCACTATTTTGCCAAGTACTTACGCAAGTTCTTATCTCCGTCTCTTTATCTATCCTTGAAACAAATGGAACGCGCACGCTGTAATGTTCCTTCGAGTCTTTGTTTAACTGGAAATAACATCGTTTCGACGTCCCGTCCTTTGTTCTCTGTTGAATCTCCGCTTTTTCCAAAAATAACACGAACAACGCATTGAGAACACGCGAGGATGAAGCGCGACCCGAATATACTATAATAGTTTAGTCTGCGAGGAAGTAGTAAAAGTGAGTTGGCAAGCATTGGGTTTTAAAGCGCGCATTCTTCAAACATAGACGACGAACTCTTCGTAGTCTCGGCATATACGTACCTGGAACTATAAAACGTTTTTGGGGGCAAAGGCTATAGGCGACGAAGGCATCGCAAAATAATTTTAAACGCGTTTCATTCAGACGTTGATCAATAATCAATCTCGAAACTATAAATTGATAGAAATCGAAACGAGGCATTTCCATCGAACAATTTTTTTTTTATTCGGAGATCGGAGAATTTGATCTTTCCTTTTTTTCTTTTTATAGGAATTTTCGTCGTTTCTCGGAACAGCGCGGAGAACGGAGATTACGCGTCTCTAACGCTCAGAGCTCAGTCATTCGCGAAAGAACGCACGCACGAAATTCCCATTTGCACGATTTGCAAGCGAAAATTCTCGTATAAACTGGACGAATTAAACTTCGAATATCATAGACGGAAGCAAACGCGCGTTTCCCGATTCCTGATCGGCCGGCATCGAGTTCGAAGGATAAAGCGAACGAGAGGAAATTAACGCGAAATCGAGATTACTTTCACCCATTTATTTTTCCAATTACCCCTAGAAGGAAGTAATTTACGTTTCACTTTATATTACAGCGATATCGAAGGAGCCGCGAAAATCCTCTCCGCTGGCCGCGGTTTCTTGCGTTTAACATTTGGTTAATTAGCGGGAAAAATTGCAACAGGAGAAGGAGGAAAGAAATCTGCCGGGGAGAATGGACGTTCTGATTAAATTTCAAATAGCATCGCGGGCTTATCAGGGTCAGTATCGTGCAGAGGCACGCACTTTCTCATTCCAGACGATCGTTTTGCTTTCGTCGACTGGTTTTTCACGGGCTGATGCAGAGACGAAGTGGAACGGCGGTTTCACGTGCACAAGCGTCATGCAAATGAGACGGAGCGTTCACAATGATGCTTTTTGTCCGGTGAAAATGTTGCGACGACGATGGAACGCTCGACTTATGACGCCGCTGGGACCAAGCTAAAAGCGTCGTACGCGGCAATTAAACGGAAATTGTTGCTTTTGCCGCTAAAGACCGGCTAATTGCGGGAAAAACGATGGAATGCGTCTGTTTTGCCAGATAATCGAGGTAGATTATCGGAATTTCAAGAAGCAGACCCGATTTACTAAGCAACGGACTATGTTGGTTAGGCGTGCTGGTTAATTAAACGATGTCTTTATCAAGCGAAAATATTGGACAATACGTTCACAAAGTTTCAGCTCTTAAGTTCCACGTACTGGATTTAGAAGTGTGACGTTCGAAATCGATTCGGAGACTCGAAAAGACCAAGATCGTGAATCTATAGAGTTCGCTCGTTGGAATCCAAGATTCGTACGTCCTATCGGGCAAAGTTTGAATTGGAAAGAGCGGTGTCCTATCTTTGAGTCCGCAAGTCGAAATTTTAGATTTAGCCGTGCCAATTTTCTAAAGAGTCCGAATCTCAGAATCGATGGTCCGATTCTTAGAGCCCAACATCGAATCGTTAAGTTCGAGAGCTCCGAAGGAAACATTGTCTGGCTGCTGGAAAATTTCTATTACCACGCCGATCAAAATTCTCAGTACGCCAATAAAGGCTTCAAAGTACAGCGTCAAAACGATCGTTCCGACAGATTTATTCCGTGTCTGTCATCATTATCAACAGGAAGGGGATCCATAATTCCTAAATCGCCGTTACAACCGGTCGTTTCGGTAATTTTCGTGCCATAAATTTTCCGTTCTCTCGACCAGCGCGGCTACGACCGGCAAAATGTTCGGCGCAATTTTAGGACAGGGCGATTCCGCGAATAGACCACGCAGGACGAGCGGTAATCTCTGACACGCGAACGACTCCTGCGTTCGTTGCATCGTTTAAACCGTTTCTATCGCATGCTGCCGCAAAGAGATCGTTAACCTTTGCCAGCGCGATGCTCAATTACGTTCTGCGCGTTACCTTCTTTACGCGCCGGCTACTCAACCAACGTATTAATATAAATTTACCTGCGACTACTATTCTACTTCTGCTATCTCGAAACGAACGAGCACGTGAACTGAACGTAAATGAGACTGAGGTCGTAAACTTTTACAGACTCGTCGGTGGAAATAAGCGGATATCGATCTTCGATCTTATGCAAACATACCTGGAAACGTAATATTCTGCAGGCAAATCGAATCATTTACGTCCGAACGTAATTTTTTTTTTACTGCTCTAGGTTCTCGAGAGAAGATCCGAACAAATTCTGAGATACTTATCGATATAGTCTTACACACGCATAAATCTATAGAATGTACGAACGTATGTAAAATCGATGCGCACCGTCTTGCTAATCGTAGCGTCAGATATCTGTAAGAATCGACGAATCACGAATTGTATTACTCTCGGCTCTGATTTGACGCTTCAACGTTGAAGTCGACGATAAAACGCGGATCGTGTATTTCATTGAGGTTAAAGTAACAATAGATCGTGCTGAAACGTCGAGAGCTTTAAGATACAGACCCTAAACGCGGAGGCAAACGTCTTCCGTTCGTTCGTCCCGAACAATTTTGTATTACGTGCAAGCGTTGCGATCATTACCCCCTCGGCACGGTAATGTTCGGTAATCAGGTGTATTTTAACGAGTAGAAGCAGCGGTTCGCGACTTACTAGATGCCATGAACACATTTGCGTGGCTACGCTGTGCAGGTGTACGTGTAGCGGCCGCTGAAATGCCATTTCTGAACGACACGAGATCGTTGCACTCGCTCGGCCGAGAAAACTTCCATCGACGGTCAACAAACTTGCCCATTTCCTTTTTTTTTTTTTTTTTCTCCTTCCCTCTGTGTAACGTTATTTACATAATACCGTAATTTCAGGAAAATTTGAATAAAACGATGTACAATTAAATCTCGGTTTTATAACACGCGTTGAACGACCGGCTTTACATTTTTCTTTCGTTCTCCGTCCACGTGATTTCATTACAATACTCTGTCAGAATTTTTGAAACGATCGATTGGAATTCAATTCCACTTAATTAGCGATTAAGTATATCTCGTTCTTACAATTGAATTTCGTTTCCAACGTGTTCTCGATTTTGCCAATTTCAAACTTTCCGATGGATATTATTTTCAGATCGAGCTAAACCGTGGCGGTGTAAATGCGACCGATGACCGAGATTCGAAGTATAAATAAATCTTTATATTTTATACGTAATCTTTTCAAGGCGAGTTTCTAACAGTTTACCCTTGACTTTCGTTTCTTTGATTTACGTCGATCAGGCCATACATTCTATAGACTACCATTTGCATACGATCGCAATTTCAGAAAAATTCGGTTCCTAACATTGCAATTTTGCCAACTTTCTTAATTTCAATCTTTCTAACCTTTCCTACATCGCCCCAAACCATAGCAAATTAAACGCGAACCACGTAACTCTAGATACAGGAACAAGTCTACTTTCTTTCCTTTATTTCTCTGCTCTATGCAATCTTGTTTGCTACCGTATATTACTATCATATATCTATACACGCTATATACAGACGCTATACTGTCATAACGTTAAGAAAATTCCATCAAATCACTCTATAATTCGATCGAGTTTTTCTAATTTCAAGCTTTCCAATTAAACGCGTTTCCACACCGAACAAAACTATAACGACTCGAATTTCACTCGCGTCTAAATATCACCACCGAGTAACCATTACGTAAGACAAAATTGCCCCTATACCTCTCTTTCGTCAACCGATAAAATACGAGTTTTTGTATTTTAATATTTTCATATAACGGGTTACCGTTAGATGCCAGATTTATGTTCGTCCAAGGAAAAAGCAGCAAGCCGCGATAAACGTCGAAAAATTGGCGAGCATGCTGTTTCGCGGAGCAAAAAGCGTTTCATAGCCAGGGAAATAACGACGGCAATAACTCGGCACAATAAGGTACAAACGGCCCGTTCTGCTAATTAGGAGTATCGCGTTAACAGTTCGACGAGCAGGAATGTATAACCGAAGATACGGGGTCGTCGACACACGGACTGGCCGCCCCGTTACAATGTAAATATCGTACGCAACACACACGCGAGGAACGTGCTCCTATTATACCTTTCTCCGTCCCTACCAACCTCGTCTAACCGAGACAGTAGGAGTAATTAATATTAATGGGCGACGTTGCATGGGATATCTAGCAAAGTGGTGGCATTTTTCCACTGATAACCAGTCGTAACGATGTTTCGTTACACCTATAGACTCGACGATTTTTCTGCCAATTTTTCTAATTAACCCATTATGTAGTTACGTTAATACGTGGCCACGTGAACTTTATACGTTGTCGTAGGAATCGCGACGGATTAAAACCCACCGTTAACGTAACATTTCGTTTCTCTCTGACCGTGTTGTCTAATCGATATGTTTCTGGTATTCGTTATTATTATTTGATACATATGTTATTAATGTTTAGTCCGCCAAGTTTGTCTTATTTTTAATCGCTCTAGAAACATTGATAAAACGCGGCTCACCGATCACCACACGCCAGAGTGGCGATCAACGTACCGAGGAGCACGCGATAAATGAAAAATTTGCACGTCTGTCCCGAGCAATGGAATATTCGCGAAACGTGGGAACAAAGCGCAACGTAACGATGGAAACGCGATCGAAAGCCGAAGAATCGCAAACACGTCGAACAGGAAAATGCTTATTCGTAAATTTAATCGACACGATCGATTCACGCGGCAATCGTCGATCGCGATCGAACCGTGGCCATGCGGACAATCGTTTAAACACTCGACATCCTCGACAGCTTTACCTTCTAGACGGAGATCGTACATCATGAAACAGGAAGAGGAGACAATCGGCCGAATCTCGATAAGTCTCGAATGAGACGACCACGTTCGCGGCCCACGAGCCAGACTTGTTCTCGCGGTCCTCCGCACGTGACATTGTGCTAGGAACGGAACAGCCGTCCGTCTCGACGTGGTTTCCACGTGAGCGACGATGCGTTTCCAAGTGTGCCGCGTTTGTGTCTGTCCCACAGTTAGCAGCGTGGGTCGGCCATTGTTCCCCGTAGTCCACGGACACGCCGTTTCCCAGCGAAACGTACACTCGACTGCGAAATCTTATTTGCGAAATGCGATTTACGCGCGCGCGTGTACCAATGACACCGATAATCGCACGGCGAACCTTTGCTTTCTTCTTTTTTTTTTTTTTCCACGAGAGCGCGTCAACCGGGAAGAGCACTGTGCTATAGCTTCCTTTCGAGACGTCTGCCAAGTTCTTGGAGGTTTTCAGTTGTGTGACCCAGTAAGTGGATGCGTCGTTAATGATTCATCGTCTCATCTTCCGTTCTGAAGTGGCCTCGCAAGAAACGGCGAAGCACCGAGTTAGTTCTTTCAGTTTCTCGGTAATCTCCTAGTCCTTTCGTTCGAAACGTTAATCGTAGTTCGTTTGTTACGTTACGAATTTACGCGATTTGCATCTTCGAATCGAATTTCGTGAACTATCGCGACGTATCTTTCTTGACGGTACGATTCCCAAGGAAACAACGATTCTCCAAGGATTTGATTTTAACCAATTTACATTATTCCGCTCTGTTAAATTGATAAAGCGATTATGGAAAAGAACTCCAAGAATCCGTTAAACGTTTCGTTCGCTGTTGTTTCTCCTTCCAGTTGGATTCTCTAAGTTTGCGAAGTTTATGAACGTTCGTAACGGTGAATGGTTAGGTACGATAAAGAAGATGATTTAGAGGAATTAATGGCGAATCTGTTGCCATGGGGAGAACGCGTTGCCGGCGAGCGAAACATTAATTAGGACGAAAAATTAGCGTTGCGGAGTTAGTTTCAACCGAATTCCATATTAGAAGAGAAACGTTTCAACCCAATGACGCTCGCCTAATGACAGTCGTGTTAATTACGCTCTGCTTGCCGTTAATTACATCCGTACGTTCGTGTACGTTTTCACGAACGAATTGCGATTACGTAAAAGCCGATTCCCAACGAAGCGCCCCGTTTTTCTTGCGCAAGAATCGGATCATCAAGAAGAGAATATCAGTAGCGAATCAGGAAATTCAATTCCATCGTGTTAATCCAACCCCTCATCCGTAATACTAAATCTTAAATGCATAAAACTGCAACTTAAATGCAATTAAAATGCAATTAATCGTTGGATGCGTTTCTCTAGCGAAACCATCACGGCGAAAGATCAACGACCAAAGCGATGAATTATTAACGAAACACTCTGATTTGTTGCGCGAGAATCGGATTATCGGAAAGAAGATATCGCGATGAATCAAACAAGTAAATTGTACAGACTCCGCGACCGTATATCGACCCAATACCAAACTATAAAGTCATAGAAAATTACAAATTAAGTACGACAACTTAAGTACGACTCGAACAAATTTTTAATAACTTCCAGATTATGAAGTATCCACGGAGATGCGCGTGTGTAACGATTACAGGCGCCACGATGAAAAAAAAAGGAGAAAAAAGAAAGAGACGAGAGTTGGAGAACGAAATCTGTCTGACGTTCAGGTTTTCTTGCCTGTTCCTGGAGAAACCCAATCGCCAAGGATCTAATGCCACCCGATGCACGTGAACGGAGTAGCATCGCAGGGATTTCTTCCTTTTGGACGCGTTGTATCGATTTCCGCGTCGCGGAAACCACAGAATCCCCGAACAAAACCGGCCGGTTTCGACCCGAAACTCTGAAACCTGAGACGCCCGATGTCTCCTCCGAAGGAACTACAAAATAAAAAGGATCCGGCGTTGCTCCTGCGCCGACCACCAAACCGATCTCCGTCGTTGTTTATTGTTCGCGAACTTCCAGTTACATCTCAATCCTTCTCACACTGTCACGGAAATTTATATTTACGTTGGATTAAAAATTGCAAGGTTATATCGCTTGCTATACGCGAACTTCGAATTACATTCGAAGCCCTGCGATTGTCAAAGATCCATGCTCTTATCGAATTCGAAACGAGATTTAAATTTTCGTCGGAGTTTTGGAATAAATAACTTTTACGATAAAACAATCTCGATAATACTCGTTATATCTTCCGTAACGCGACACGTATTCCCTCGCCGTTTCTCACAGCTATCTTCGACCACCGAAACGTGAAAAAGCGCGTCCATCCGGTTCCTCCGGTTCCTCGGCGGTGCACGTCTCAGCAATTACGCCCACGATCGTTCAAACTTAATTTCTCGTCAGTTGTCTAGACGGTTCGGTTCCCTCTTGTCTCGCCATTGCGCCGATAAATCAGATTCCACGAGCGTTCTCCATGGGACCGTTTCTATAAATTTATACGTGGCTCGGACAGACGAGAATTCTCTGTCGCGAGTCTTTATCTCCTTACCCTAACTCTTCCTAAGAACCTCGGCTGTCCTGCGAGAAAATCCTGCAAATTTTACTTGCGTAGATGAACGCGTGGTTGGTCGAATTCTATATCCGACCACGTTTCAGCTAATTAAGAAAATAAGACGTGCGCGCTATTTTTAAGATTACATCGCGGAAAGTAGCATCGTTACGTTCCAAACCAATCAGTTTCTTCCGCGATATTCTTTCACGAACGAACTTTCCATCCAGCAAGATGCACGATTATGTTCGTGGAAAACGGTCCCCCGGCGTTACGAGCCAATCAATTTCTTCTGCGTCTCATCCGTTAACTGACTTTTCAGCCGCGAACGAACGATTACCTCATGGAAAATGATCCTATTACATCACTAACCGATCAACTTGCTCCGCGTCCCCTTGCACTCGCTAACTTTTCAACCAGCAAGCTTTCTTACTTTTACGCGACTCGCAACTCTGACAAGAGTCTCCGTCTGAGAGCCGACGGTGGCGTGGCACGAGGTGGCGCGGCGTGGGACGGGCGCATTGTTCGAGCCGACGACGGCCCCAACGATATACACCAGGAATAAAGAGTACCGGTTAGTTTTCATGGGTGCTGCCACCATAAACGCCAAACGCTATTTGCGGATTATAATTTGTGCCCCGATAATGAAGGATAATAAAGCGCCGCGTGGGATTAGCGACTTCGGTCCAATCGAGAGAAAGCGAGAGTCGCCTCCCTTTCTTCCGTTTCCTTTCTTAATCCCTCTTTCTTTGTCGCTCTTTCTGCCTTATTTTTCTCTAGCGTCACATTATCAGGCAATTCGAAATTACGAACCGAGGTAGCCGATTCTCTGAATCGTCTTGGGAGCCGAAACAGCGTTGCTTGTTCGTCGATTCCATGAATAAGGGAGCTAAGCTTGGACCGCTTGAGCTAGGTTAGGGTAATCGGAGCATCGGCCTGCGACGAGTAACGGAGTGGTTCGTGGATCGATTAGCCGAGAGAGAACCGATTTATTTTATTCTTAGCGAATTCTCGATTAATCTTCTTTGAGAGTCAGAGAGTTGGCGAGCGAGACTGTTTCCGGCTATATGAACCTTGAAATTCAGATGGAATTTTTTCCAGAATATTTCTCGCCGGTTAAATTCGAAGAATCGAAGCACACGGAAGATTTCTGAGAAACAACGAGACGATTCGGAAATGGACGAAATTCCTTCAGCTAGAAACTGATATTTTGTGAGATCGAAGCTGTCCTTGGTTCCACGAGCGTTTAAATCGTAGAAAATCTGTCTTTTTTTTTTTTTATTTTGCAATTTGTCCAACGGGACATTTGGTAAATTTTTATATCATTGTTGAAAAATAACACGCGGATGGTTACCCCCAGCGGGGATACCATCTTCCAGATTGTCTACTTTATTTCTTGAGCGAGATCACTGGGGTGCTTTTTCCTTAGTCTTCTTTCTATATGAGTTTTGCTCGTTTCAGCAGCCAGCTGGTCTGGGCGTGTTGCCATTCTTTCCTTGTATTTTCTTGCGTATCTACCGACAAGTCTGTCTTGAGAAACAATAAAATGGCACCAAAACTTCATCGCGGCGAGTCGTTTCTCGCTCTCAATCACGCGATTGAAATATCCCGCAGACATTTCGCTGCAAAACCGATATTATGATCAAAGGCGTTGCCACTCGGCTCTCGTGTGCAACACGCGCATTGTATGCAAACTACCCTCTACGAGCCATAATCGTCCAGCGCATTCTACTTCTTTTCCGGCTATCCGACGCGTAATTAATATCTTGTAGAAAACCACGAGGCGAGAAACACGATTCGATCGTATAATCGCTTCGAGAGACCGGATGCGTTCGTTTCTTCGTAGTTCGTGATTTTCCGCGATTCCGACGAATCGTCTGTTCGTTTCGAGCGAGCAAATAATCAACACCGTATCACCTTGCAATTTCTTTTCGAAGAGAAACCGGCGAACGATCGGTTGTTACGGATGATCGATAGCCAGGATATCGACGTACGCGATACGAAACGAGATTCGTAAAGCTGATCCGAGATCAGGGTCGAGGACGATCGTCCGTGATTTGCAACAGTGTAGCACGCTGCCGATCGCAATTAAAAGATCCGATACGTGGCTCGCCGTTATCGCCCAGCGAGAGTTTTATAGTCGACGTATCGGAAATTATAACGGTCGATCGACGTTCGTTTAATTATCCACACGCCGCTTCGTTGCTGTTTGCTGCCCTGCCGCAGCCGCAAATTAAAATTAATCGCGAGACTAGGGCGAGAGACTGCGTCGATGCGCTTAATGAAAGCGAGCTGGATAGGGCACTCGTACCGATACATCGACCGTTATTGCTGCGGCGATACGTTTCTCGTGCCGATCGTAGAATCGTAGAACGATTCGTTTTATGCTCGATATAATTCCGTTTGTTCCTTTTCTTTCTTTTTACGCTCTCCGTACAGCGTTTAGAGAGTAGGTGCATCGGTTAAGAAATTACGTGGAAGACGACCAAGTCGATTACACGAAAGGTTAAAGAGTGGATTGTTAAGCGCGAAAAGTAGAACTTCTCGAGAGCTGCGCTAAGATTTTCTTGAGGAAACTTCAACGTTTTTACCTTTCGACGCGGTAATAAGACGCCGAAGAGAATAAACGACGTAGAAAGTAATTATCCTCGAGACTACCGTTCTGTGTTTCTGCCACTGGCATGCAAAAAGTACGTGCAAGTAAAAAAACGGTGATTAATCGATCCAACAAATTTTTTTAGACTATATTCCACGTTCGAGCAATTTTATTGCAAATTCTCTTCTTTATGCAACGTATATCTTAACGTTTAAAAGTGCACGGATTTCTCCGTAAGGGTACGAATTAATGATTTCATTCCCTTGTGCAACGCATTTCCTCGGAACAGCTCGATTAATCCGCGCGTGAAACAAACAGCAATAATTTGCGATCGTTGCGGCTATTACAGATAAATTGACGAAGGTTGTCTGAAAAGGTACCTGTGCTCGTACTTGTCAGCGCATAACGTACGACCCATTATGCAATCCACGGCCAGGTTTTGCCCACGTGGACAGTAAGGACAGTTACTTGCACCAGGCGAGTTTTTACACGCCGGTTTTTCGGTGTCTCGGTTTTGACGTAACGCGTGTGCGTGACTTTCACTCGCGCGATCTCGTCGACCGCGTATCACAAGCTCGTAATGGCTTCCCTATCGGTTTTTGTAGATAGTCCGACGCTTTCCTCGACCAGTACAATAGGATCCTTCGTAACACGGCAGATACGTTTCGCGTCGTACCAATTCCCCACCTATTTACGTATTTATTTGCTTCGGTTCTATATTCGCAGAACAGGCCCCTTGGCGCAAAGATTAATTTATTATCAATTCGTATTCCTACACGTGTCGTTACGACCGATCTTTAACTCATGCAACGTATGTGTAAGAGTTTTCGAGGAAACTATGTACTTTGGAGTGCAAACCGATTACGTGTACCGAATAACGCACGACTGAAATGCCACCACGGTTTCTATTAGACGCGATTTATGCTACACATGGACACGTATCTCACGACTGAACTGAATTCTAGCGACCGATAAGTCGGCTCATTTGTCCGACCAACGATCGAGCAATTGACCGATTATAAAGCTATAAGTCTCGACTTTGAAGCGAGCGAGTGAAAAAAATTGATTATCTCGCGGTCGATATTCCGATTGATACGACTTGGACGCCGTGACGCGTAATTGAAGCACTTCGCTATGCAAGAAGTGGCAATATGTTACGAAGCATTAGCATTTTATCGAGCGAGGAAAGCATCCGCGGTACGATTGCTGCAACGATCTGTAAAAACTGGTAAAGATTGTACAATTCGTGTTGTAACGCGAAATCAACCTTTTCGGTAAAGATTAGAAAAGTCTGTTTCTGCTTCTTAAAATTCGTTTTTACGCGATGCATTAACATCTGCGTATTATTCGGTAATAGATTGGATCCAATCGCAGATAATTTCCCATTTACGATCTACAGCTATAATTATCGAAGAGCGAAATTTCTGCATATGGTCCTAATTCGATGTCCAGAGGCAATAAAATCATTATACCATCGTATCCAGCGACTCTTTACAAAAATACTGACTACCTGGGATCCTTGTAATCATAGATCGCCATCGGTTTACGACATTTTCACTTATCACGTAGCCGGGCCACGCGGATCCGTGGACAATCTCGCAATTAGAAAGTATTCGCGCGTAATCGTCGCCGTGAGATAATATCGCGGCGAGTTTTGCAAGCGTACGAACGCGTACTACGATACGTACGTGTCTCTTTTTCCCCCCTCTCTTCGAACAACGTTAATGGCGAAATTACAATGGGCTCGAGGAGCGGCGACGATTAATCGATAAGTCAGGACCACCTTCCCGTCGTCTGTTATTAGACGTACGTGGACGTCGCGGACGGTAGATGAAATCAGCCGTTTCGACGCGATACCCTGCAATTGAATTGTTCACGGTATCGCGGAGGTTGACTGCGAACCGGTGGAAAACAAATTGACGCCCACGAATTCGAGTCTCTTTTCAGACATCGTACAGCGAGAGTTTAGGAGTCGGTGAACAGCTGGTTAAATGATCGAGTTGCTTGGGTAGGTTGTTATCCGTCGTGGCTACTATTCACAGGATAAAGCTGCGGTGATTTATTTCGAAGGAAAAGTCCAAGTTACCTGCTGAAATCCTGGCGAACGTTTTATGCCAATGACTTTACGCAGTACCTGTTCGTACGAGAGTGAAGACACTTGAAACGACTAGATCGAACGACGCGCGAAGAATATATCACTTTTACGAAATATACGTCGAGTTGTCGGTCGCTGAATTTTTCATTCTCTAACCTTTTATCCGATTGTTTATGTTATTTGGAATTTTTTTTGTCGACGATATTCGCCTCGCCCTGATCGTTCCGAAATATTTAGAAACGGCGGTAGACGGCGCATTGTAATTATTCGAGCGACGTTAAAAGCCGCTGGATATTTCGTAAATGTTAGGTAGCCAAAGAAAGTGTTCCGTCATTCGCGCTGAAAAAGTTACCAACCGTTATACCAAAGAATACTCGCTTGACGCGTAGAATTCATTAAAAAAAAAATTAAAAAAAAAAAGAACAAAAGAAGAGCTTCGATCGTTCGTTCGACGGCAAAGAGTCATCCGACTGGCCAAAGTCAAAAGGATGGTACCGATTGATTTCCTTGGAGCGAATGGCAGCTCGAAGCGATTCGAGAAAGTGGCTCGATCCTGAAGATAATTACTGTTATTACGTGACTTTGTTGAAAACCATCGTCCTCCGTTCGCTCTTATCAATAATTGCACGCCGAGAATGTAAATGGCGAAAGGATCAAAAGTCTCCTTCTCCCCGTCTACCTATCTATTTTATTTCTAACGTTGTTTCCGATCTTTTTGTCCTTTCTTTTAGTAGCCGATGATCGAGGACGAAAGGATCGTTAAAAGATGGAGGAAACGGCAAGATTGTGATCTCAGTTGTCTGGATGAACGGACGTCTTGGCGAAGGTCTTTGGAGAGATCGGAACGATTTCATAGGATCGATAGGAAGTAACGATAAGAAAATGGTAGCCTGCTAGCCGCTGCCATTTTCTGACGTACGTTAATTGTAATCCAGTTGACGAGTAGACGTCGATTTTGACGTCTACCAGACGATCGAATAACAGTGTTCCCGTCGATGGCGTCCGACTTGACCAGTTAATCGACTTTATGGCGGATCCACTGCTGGAATACCAATTTCCTTTTCCAAACTACTGTCCATCTCGTTCGTGCGAACAGCAGGTGGATTATAGTCGTCGTAAAGTTTGCAACGCGAAAGCTTCGGCTGCTCGAAAGTCGAAATATTCTCGGAGGATCGTTGGACTACCAGAGATAAAAACACGATCAATGCGATCATGACCGTCGTAATCACGTAAACGTTTCGTGTAACGCGTATAACGTGTTGGCAAAATGTGTTCGAGTGGTTTGGCGAGCCTGTGTATTTTCCAGCATTGGGAAAGACGAAAAGAGACGAAACCGAGGTAAAAGAAAGAAGAAAAAGAAAAAGGAAGATAGGCAGTAGGTGGTCGCGAGAGAAAGACCACGTCCGCAAAGAGAAGCCAAGAGAAGGCGTGACAACGGTCGCGCTTAGCATAACAATATTTACTACTAGAAGACACTTAAGAGACTGGAATATTCTATGCGCCGAGCCTCGCCCAGTCCTTGCACAACTACCAGGTCTGTATAATTATGTGCCGAGGATGGGACAGGATCGTCGTGCTTCGTCGAGAGAAGATCCAAGTCGAGGATCAAACGTATTTGATAGCCGGTGAACACCGAGGGAGGAAAACTCGGCGTCGACTTTCGCGAATAGGGTTTTAATTGATAGCCGCTATTCAGACGTCAGTCACTCGATGATTATACCGCTATGAGACTACCGATGGAGTCGTACGTGCAAGTAGGATGATACTTTGGACGAGTCTTCATTGATTCTGACGTTATTGAATAAGTGGAGAAATTTGAGACACGGAGGAATCGTGTCACGCGTGGGAGGATATATCTCGCTGGGAAATTAATATAAGCGAGCAGTGTGTAGGATGTTTCTGGCACGGAGCAGTTCGTTTTACGGGACGTGCAAGGTTGAGTTTGACCAAAATGGATTGAAAATTAAATTAATCTCGATTTTCAATCCCTGCTTGATCAAATTTCTATAGAGTTTCTAACGTTCGAAGCGAAAGGTTCAACGTAATAAATATACGAATGAAAAATTACGAATTACAATTCTTTCGTACTTGGTTCGAACCGAAAAGGCTCGTTGGATCAGGGATAAAATCGTTTCGCGAAACATCCGCCGTCAAATGCTGGCGCCTGAAAATAAGAAAAGAACCTGATTGCCCGCCTCAATTGGCTCAATTACTCGATCAATCCCTTCGAACGTAATCTCCCAGTCGTTGCAAGGCACTTGAGCGCAACATTGTGCGCCGATCTTGCCTCGATCGAAACGTTCGGGTAAAAATCACGAAACAAAAGCCAATTTACTTTCCACGCAACCTCGGATACTCCCGTGGAGCACGTAGCCAAAGGATAAGAGGTGACGCAACGCGCGTACGCGAGGATGAAAACGAGCGTCGCGAGTCGCACGACATTTGCCCGAAAGCCAGGAAGAGACCGGCAGAAGATTCCACCACCTCTGACTATCTCCGATTGCGTAACGGTGAAAATAGGGAGCCGTGTCACGACCTGCGGAGAAACGGTCCTATGCTCGCAGGTGCTCTCGAGTCTCGCGAGGTCGGATGAATCATCGATGAACCGTCTAATCGACACGCGCCATCTACGTCTCCTAATGAACGGAATTCTCCGCGAATTCCACAGAAAATTGTGCAACATCCTCGTTCGCAGTGAGACCAGTGTGCCATTTGTAATGGGAATAATCGTAAGTTTAGAGGATGCTTCTTGAAGTTTTAAGGAAAATGTAAAATCGTCAACGTTTCGCTGGATGTTAAACAACGTGCGAACGTAGAAGGAATTATCCGTACAGAGATCATTGGGGCGAGTGGTGTTTCGATTCGCGTGATTACGCGCGTTATGGTAAAAGCCAAATTAATTGCGATTAAAGAAAGACGTAATTCGGTACCTTTGATCGCACGGCCGTCACTCGCTAATGTACGACGCGAAATATTAACTGAGACTTTGTGTAAAACGTCTGTGGTATTTTATCGGGGTATTCGTAGAAACAACATTTCCACACGAATATTTCAGGAAACAATGTTTTTGCGAAAGCAGGGACTATACAGATATTTTAAAGATACCAAGAACTATCGCAAATCGCGATCAAGAACGTTCCAAACATTCGCAAACTCGTCGAACGAACACACCGACTAAAGTTGACGAGTTCGGTCGATACCTGTCAACAAAGTTTCCAAGCAATTCTGAAAATTTCAGTCGACGGTTTATCGAAAAGATGGACCGTACGGTTCACTGGTAAACCATGTATCGCATGAATATCGCGAAAGCGTCACAGGTCACGATCGACAATATTCCAAATATGCACGATCCCATCGAACTGAGCCACCTGTAGAGTCACGTGAAATCCGCTCGTAAAGATAATGATCGCGTTTACAAAGGTGTCGTAACCGCGTCCTGTCGTTAACAGGATCGGCCGACGATCCGTCGTTTTCGATACGCTCTCTCGAGAATCCCGACCTCGATCATCCTCCGCTGCCGCGTAACAAAAACCTCGTCCTTCCCTCGATCTGCCTCTATCTACTGCTCCGCGGACTAGAAAACAATGCTCGGCATAGAGACTCTGACATCTTCGACGGGAGGCCAGAGAGAGAAAGAGAGAGAGAGAGAGAGAGGCCAGGCATTCCCGGAGGAGCCGCAAGAAAACAGAATTCCACGGTCCGCCTTTCTAGGAGGTGCACAGACTTCCTGCTATGCCCAGACAGTTTCGCCAGAAAGGCGATCATCCCGGTGTTGGCGCGTTACGCCGCCGTGGAAATCGTTTTCCACCTCGCATCTGCCAGAGATGCGGCGAGACTTTTTGCCCTCGAGAATGGAACACCGAGGGAACCGCCTTGCGGATCGAACTGTTCTTTCCCAGAACAAGTGCAGCTCTTTGAACTCTATTCGCCAGCTGAGACAGAAGACGCTGATCTGCTACTCGTGACGGACGCCGAAAAATTCACGCTTGTTTGCTGTTTGTAGTTCTTGGACAGCTCGAGATTTCACACGCAGGTGAAACGACGATTTTGTTCGTACAGTTTGCAGAAGTTCTCAGGTTTCCTCCAGTTTTACGATTAAACGAGAGTTGCCCGATCTCTTATGCGATCTTATGCCATCTTATGCGATCAGAATGATCGCGGTACCTGGATATCCCGATCAGAAACGCGTGCTTTTTTCGTTGGCCTACCAGAATCAAGCATAAAATTCAGATGCTTGATATATTGCGGGAAGAACGAATTTTCTCTTAAACTTTCATCTATCGAATAATCTACTGGACAGCGCACGATTACGAAAAGAATTGTTCTCTGTACTCGGCGTACTCCGAGATGTTCGAAAAATATATATTTCCATCCTTTCGATAAATTACTAATAAATTTCGATTGCCAACAAAGAGACATATACGTTTATGCAAGACCTATCTTTCGTATCGATATTATCAAAATCGCCGTGTACGAATCCGATATAGTCTCTTCTTCGGCGTCTTCTTTCCATAGAACAGGTGACTAGAAAAGAAAAAAGAAACAAAAGAAGAAGAAAAAAAGAAGAAAATAGAGCAGTCCAGAGCAATTCTACGATATTTCCATAAGAACACACGAAACGTTAAAGCGGAAATAACAAAAATTGCGAATGCCTACCGGCGTAAGAGCCAGAAGAGGGAACAGGGGCAAACAGCTGCTGAAGAAAAGTATAGAAGAAGAGCATAATACAGGGGAAAAGAGGACTCGCGGAACGGATAAGCTCGGAGATAAGTAGCGCCAACTGCGTGGCAGTAGGTAGAAAGAGTCTAGCACCGGCTCCGGGCAAGAAACTAGTGGCAATAATAATTTACAGTACGCTCGTTCCCCTTCTATCTCTTTCCTCTATATCTTACTTCTTCCCTCTTCGGTTTCTTTCCACCCTGTTCTACCTTCGACGTGATGCTCCGTGGCTTCCACGGTGGTTGTTGCGTGCAATCCCATATTAGGAGTCCTGCTGCTCGGTTTACAGAGATGCGCGTCGGCCTATTGAGACGTAGTTACCCTTGCTCGTCCTCTCTCTGCTCCAATCCTCCCGCTGGGACCAACGGCAGATAGAGACGAGGATGGAAAGACGCCGGGCGATCGCCTTGTGAAAAGGGGAATCGAAAAGGTGAAACCCGATGGGGCTTTGTTGCGCGCCAACCGATTCGCCAACGAGATGGAGAGTGATTCTCCTTCGGGGAGATTCTGAATGTGCACGCTATGAAATATGTACTACCTCGATGGAGGCTTCGATCCGGTGCTCCGGGTATTAGGGCTTTCTGTAGGTTTTACGACGCGGAATATGTTATCTGGCGAGTTGGAGTCGAAGATTTAGGCGTGTTACATTCTGTTAAACGGATGTCTTGGTTCTATTTCGGTCGAGGTTCGAACGCGATTCGGCTCACCTAGGGTTTAATAAAGCGATAGACACTTTTGCCGATTTATCCGATCGTTGAAGGAACGTTTTATGTGTTCTGCGATGGTACTTGTACGTTTGTATCATTGTGCTTGTACATTTTTAATAGGGAAGCTATGCGATATCCTGTATTGTTTCGCGCATTAACGGTACAGCTACCAAACGGTGTAAAACGAGGAGTTTCGGTCTGCTCTCTTCTTACGACGACCAAAAGCACGCAGGTGCGTTTGACAACGTGATTGTACTCTGTAAATGTTTTGCCTATTTTATGGTAATAATACCGAATCAGTGACGTTTCTTAAGTCGCGTATTTTATTATTATCGTCTATATCAAAACGATAATTAGATTTATAAGTATCCTATCGTACCTTCGTCTATCTACTAAATAAACTACACGCGTCAACCAACTTCGCTCGACATCAACCTGTCGTGAAACTGCACAATCGACGTTCCAGACATATTATCCTTATCCCTTCGAGTGCACGTTACACGTATTTTCCCAACATGACGTCCTGACATCCCAAACCAGTGCGCAACAACTCTGGTCAACCACATTAGACGCTGAGGTACATAGTTCGTGTAAACTGTTTCTATAAATTATCAAGGCAAAACATGAAGGTGAACTGACGCGCAGGTTGCTGAGACACGGTTGTGGCAATAAATCGCGGTCGGCATTCCTCCGTGCCTAGCTGCTGACGAATTTTCCAACCCAACGAGCCAGCCCTATCGCTCTCGTTTCAACCTATCTTTTTTCTCTGCGAATAACAAGAGATGCTACTTTGTTGCGCTCAACTGGAAACCTCTTCTTGCCTGGCTTCTCCGCGGAGAGATGTTCTTTCAACCGAATAACATTGTGTCAACATCGGACACAAAAAGTTAGCGTACGTCGAGATTCATCGCGTTTACTCTTATCAGATAACGAGCTTTCTCTCAATGAGTTTTCTCTGGTCTCTTTGTGACCAAGAACTTCTTCCATCTTGAACTCTTCAAGGCGAAGTAAGAAGAAGAAGAAGTAGAAGAGGCATAATGTCCTTCGATGTCATTCTTTTTTTTTTTTTTTTTTTTTTGATGAATCCCATTAGAGTAGCACTGCGGTAACCAGAGAAATTTGACAAATCACAGTTCACAAATTATACTAATAGATAGGTACTAATGGACCTTCTTATCCAACTGCAGTAAGTCTGGTAATAAATCAAGCGAAATTTTGCAATGAAATTTTAGAATTACGAAATTACAAGGGAGAAATCTATAACCTACGGGTTGTAATTTGGTTGTAATTTACTAACGTTTCTAATAAATAATAATTCGCTGTGCGAGAAAATTCAGATCAGCCGGTCTATATTTATCTAAAACAGCCGAGTACTTATTCGTACTTATCTTACCGCCCATTATCCTATGTAGGAATCATTTTATTACAAGAAGTTTGTTTCTTAAATGCAAATTAAGCGTAAACTAATATATTTTACAATAACTTATAAACGATATTCCTTCGTATTTTCCGAAAATAAAATTCCACAAGATCCTCGACGATTTTCCACGAAAAAAAAAAAAAGAAAAAGGAAAAGAAAGAAAACGAAGCATGAATGAAACATGATTTCAAAAAGTACGCAAAAAGTGTTCAGCAACATTAAACTCTGTAGCCGAGGTGATCAGTGAGACCTCATCATTCATCAGAACCACCCTACGTTACTCCGTGAGAACACCTGTTCTCGATACCACCAACAAACTACTTGATAACCAGCATCCATCGAAAGACTTGCAGTGGTCGAGCCACACGGCGACGCATTAAAAATCGAAGAAAACCAACAAGCGGTAGCGGGGGAACGTCGAATTAACGAGTGACCGGGACGGGAATTGATGAACGCGCAACCGGAGCTCGCGTTTAAAATCGCATCTAAATACAATCAAAAGTGTATTACACGCGATCACCTGTTTTCCCCGGGGAACCACAGTCGAGAAAATAAGTCACCGATGATCAATCGAAGAGCCGACAGACACGCGAGAGGGAGGCTGAAACGCCGCGGTTGGTACTACCGCTCTTAAAGGTGTGTCTACACCTTCTCCTACCTTTAAATTGTTTATTTACATAGGTCGCATTAACAACGAGATCATTAGCCGTCACATCTTGATACAAATAACGATCTTTGTACGATACTTTGATAGAGTAAAATAGTACGCTGACAGGCAATAGCGATTGATACGCTCGTTACGGATGCTATCGATTTCTCTGCGCAATTATTATTTATTTACCACAACGACGACCCCTTATCGCGACATAATTTTCATTCGAAGATAACGATTCCGGCATATGTGCGATTTTTCCAGATTTCGATAGCGTTATCAGTAGGTTGCGTTCTGGTTCGTTGTTCGTTTCTTCGGGACGCATGTGAAAACGAAGGTCTGGCGTCAGCGTGTCGCTATCTATATCATTGCCGTGTATACACCTCGCCAGTCACATGGAACGACTCTGACGTTCGGTGACCGTCAAATAGTCGCGACAATACGAGGATAAGCAACAAGTGTATACACGTACCTAAAAATACCGCCTCACGTGATTTCTTCCTTGATGGGTTGGCAAACGAGATATTAAGTGGCGGACAGTAAAATATCGCGACCCGACCGCTCCACCAATTAGGATACATTCAGTAGTATCGTGCAGGTACTCTCGATGTTATAACCTTCGGTTGGGGATGCGAAACGAGAACATGGGAGGGAGGAGGAGATGCTGGGAAATGATAATAGAGGGTTATAGTATGTTGGCGTGGTATTTATAGCATTTAATGTTGGGCATGTTGTTTCTTCGGGGTGGAAAAATACGAGAAGTGTGACGCAGTAAAATATGGTGAGCTATGACGGTGACGAGTCTAGTTTATGACATTGTGGGCGGCCCTGTGCCGAGTAAATCTTGATCGCCTAACGGTTAAGTGTTTGGTGAACCGGCTTTAACTCGCGCAAAAGTGTAAATAGATCGTCTCTGTTAATTCAGGAAGAGTTAGGACCGCAAGTAAAACGAAAACGAACAGCTGACGAATGATTTTTCGATCTTGTACCATGGACGATCTGTCGTGGAAAGATCGCGGAAAATCGTAAACTAGTCAAAGATAAAGACGAAGGGAAAGAAGAAGGAGAATGTGGAGTAATATGGAAGTGGGCAACGGTTCTGCAGAGATTTCGAGTTATTTGAAATACGTATATATATATATATTCAGAGTGATAAATAAATTAAAAAAATAAATCCCTTGCAAGAAGAAAACGCATCTGTTAACGTTTATCTCCCGGTTGAGTATTAAACCTTCCAATTGCAATTACTTTCTCGTTATCTAATCTATATCTCGATCAATTACATCGCCTCCAAGCGACTGATATCCGTATCCACGCACAGTACGGAGAAAACATTAACATTATACGCGATGGTATTTCAATCTGCTGGCACTTGCTGATGTTTCTATCAGATTCTACGAAGGCAATCTACCTTTGTGCATCAAGATCTGGCTATTTTTTCCAGAGTTAACAAATAGGGTCCGTGTTTCTTTTATTTTTCTGTCTGGTTTCATTGGCATGCCGACAGAGTCAAGCACGATTCTCCACGCGTAACTATAAAACGCTATTCAAACAGTTCGAAGGCGACTCGCTGAGATTTAGAGAATGGAGAATCGAGGGGCAATAAATATCCAGTCACCCTCTCCTTTTCGACGTGACACCATCGCGGTTGGAACCACGCCGCGTTAAACCGTCGTTAAAACGTCATTAAAGTATCGCCGTCGATTAATACTAGCACGCGAATCGCGAGCCAAAGCCTTTTATCGCCACTCAGCGTTTCCCAATAGTTGGTTGAAAAAGCTTTCTATAATCCTACTAGATGATACGTTCCGATTGATCGTCCGATCCTCGAATTTGTATGGTATCGAACGTGGCTTACGGCGATCCCAGTTTGTTCATAGGGTCGGTTATTTGCGCCATGTTCGTAATTAGGTGGATCCCAGGTTATACCTTGGATCCGAGTTATACTAGATTCCTATTTGAATCGATATCTTGAAGTTAAATTATATCTTATATCTTAATTACAATTATATCTTATAAATTAAATATCTTATATAGACGGGTGATTAAAATTAAAACGACACGACGAAAATGAACAGATATATGGAACTACGTTCCTGTCTCGATAAAATCAACAGGAATTCCGTGGCAATCGTAACTCCCACTAACGTTACACCGTTAGTTAGTCTTCCTTCTCGAACGTTCGAGAGAACATCTTGAATATCTATCAGAATAAACAAAGATCGTAAGAGTAAATCATCGACTCGCAGACCTACGAACTAACGATAGGGACAATATCTAATTTAACTTGCAACTACTTACTTAACTCGTAAGCTCTTCTATGTAGGTACTTTGCAAGCATAAACCAAGACGGAACGGAGCGTAGGTCTGCAATGACCCGGATCGATTTCATGGATCTCGCCGAGGAGACGTCGGAACAACCGTGCGTTCATTTCGACGACCACCCACGACAATCGGAAATGGTCCGCGAAGCGGTCGGGTTGGGAAGCACTGATCTAGGTAAGACGACTCGTGTGGACCATGTAAATGAAAACGAAAGCGAACGCGTGCAAAAGGGGGAGAAAAGATGAAAATACGCGGAGGCGAGGGCGAACCAGAGTTGCCGAGTCTACGTGATTACTGATTACCAAAGCGATTTGCACCGTACGCCGTGCAGGCGATTAATTTCTGTAATGGAGTCGTACCGGGGATAAGATCCTTCGTAGCTGCAGCTGGCCATTAAGTCGATTCTCGATATTGAATTCGCCTCGATATCGAGGGTCTCGAGCATTGGATTTCGCTCGCGTGGTCGCCTCGCGTAATTCTCTACGATACGCCCCTGCAATTTGTTAGTTCACGGTACAGCCAGGTTCCTCGAGTTTTCAAGACTCAGCAGCGGATTTAAAGACGAGCTTCGAATTCATTGTGGAGTAGAGAAGACGTGGTCGGGCTTGTGGTTTGGTTTAGGTAAATGTAATTTAAACGATATAGCCCCATCGGCGTCTAAGGTTTCTTAAATACACGATTAACGCATACTGGTATCTGGTCTAGGTCTGTCTTCGTTTTGCCTTGTCTTAATTTAAGTCCAACTTCGAGATTGTTTCTCTAGGCTAGGTTCGGATAGTTTTCAGTTGAACTTTCTCCAATGTTGTTCTAACGCAAGTTTAATTTAACCTAACGTAGGTCTCGATGTAGGTCTAACTTTGTACCAGCCTGACATAAGCCTGACTCATTCTGGATCCAGTGCAACTAAATCTATCAAACTTTCCACCGTCGTGAGATCAGCAAAATATGTTTGCAGAGGCAATACGACTATGCGGTAACCTAGATAGAATCAACCTCGTTTCACCTTGATATTTTACCCTTACCTTAATCTTTTACCCTAGCCTCTCGTTCTAACCTAAGTCCATATCTGAATGCATCGTTTTCAACCTGGATTTGCAACCGCTGCACCTGTCTGACCTAAATTCAAATCAATCAGAATTAGATGAAACAAGATCTATCGTGTTTTATACGTCGTTGTACGAAGAAACGCCCACCGTACAAGGCAATCTTCTCGTCGATCCGTCCAAGTTTTACCCGATGCTAATTCGTATCGAACTTCGTTTTCATCCGGTAATAAGTAACTCCTGAGGGTCGAAGGGGGGGGGGACAGAATAATTCCGATGGTTTCTTGCGGGCAAAATACGCGAGGCTATACGACCCCAAGTACTTTCCAACTATATGCACCCGATTACCAGGAACAAGACCGGCCTTTCTTGTTTCCACCGCAAGCCAACGAGCGTGTTCCGCTCTGACGGATGATGACGACGGACCATCTCAGCGGGTATCTGCTCCACCTCGATATCCTCGTGTTCGTCCAAACGAGGGACGAGCCACGTACACGTAAGAATCGTACTTCGCTTGCGAGAATCATCGACGAGCCACGGTGACACGTTTCGTGCGATTATTGAACAAAGTTATCGAATTCCGTTCGCGTAGGCTAAAATTGCGCGATTTCGTATTTCGTTGAGAATAACGAAAAATAGCAACTTGCTTGGGTGTTTGAGATAATTAAGTAATTTCGTCGTACCGCGTCTCTGTATGAATAAAGTTCGCAGAGATAAATTTTAAATAAATGCGTCCTGTCCTGATATTTAAATATCTTTTCGCTGATACTATTAATCGCACAGACCTCTCTTAAACGCACGAACAACCGGTTTAATTATCCGCTATAAGTTACAAAATGTTCTTATATTTCCGAATTCTCAAACCTTATCGTCAAATTTCGCCAAAAAAAGAACGATCTCCTCCATTCACGTCGAAAATTACTCTTTCAAGTTCTCAACGTTACCAAACCTAGACGACAAATTACAGCGAACGAACTTAGAGTTATCGGTTAGCACTGTACGAACATCGGCTACGAGAGTGGAAGAAGTTGTGTAATTTAATTTAGGATCGGTACGAATTAGGTGTAATTTAATTTTCTTAATTCAGGTATAGACAAATGGGGTCCGAGCGTCGAAGTTAACTTGGTACAGGCTCGCACCAAGAGTTTCTGCTTAATTTAATCTAGATATAACGTGGGCTGGAGGATGATAGAGCTTGGATATTACGAGCTAGGTGTAACTTGGGTTTACCGTAGTTTAGCTTTAGTAGGACTAGATTTATTTACCAGTTAAAGAGTACTTGTTTCCGAGGCTCACTTTCACTGCGTCTCATCTATCTTGCTCATCTATCTCGTCTATCAATCTCGAAAATTATAATGATCTTTCTGATGAAGGGGTGCTTGGAGGAGTTCGAGGAATATAATTCATTAGAACACCTACAACAGACGAGAATTCAACGTCTGTGAGCAAACAGAGAGGATTCCCTCGCAAATCAACTCGACGCCTCGCAATCTCTTCCTTGACTCTTCGTTCCACCTCCGTACCCGAACCATCGAAACATATTTTTCTCTACTCGCTATTACGCGAAAAGACACGACGAATCGATCTTCTCCAAAACTAAATCCAATTCTACCTTCTAATTTAACAAAGTACGAATAATACGGTAATAATCCACGTGCAAATTTGACTCCAATTCTACGCTCTAATTTACGAAGACGAGCGAAGCAAATCGCAAAGCGCACGGTCAAATTACAGCTAGTTCGAAGACAGTTGCAGAGAACCAACGTCGCAACAATTCCTGATAAAGTTTCAAATCGTAAAACCACGCGATCGATACGCACGAAGGGATCCGTCGCAGAAATCAAATGCCGCACAGTTTCTACCAGCACGGTTGCCATTACGAGCCTCGAGTCATTAAACGCGTTTCTCGTTAGCGCCAGAGACGCTCTATCTGTCAACATAATCGTGAGAAAACGATCTTTCTGTCGTCCACGTTCATCGAAATAATTCTTTTCCGTTTCGATCAAATGCGAAACACGGCTGAAACCGATCGTCAGAAACGCTACGAACCTTCCGAGAAACCTAACACGATTACCTATCTTCGGGAGGAATTCCGGAAGAATACGCGTCGTTGCACTTACACGAGCGTCTGGGATGCGTTGGATCCAAGCGCGAGGTCCGAGCTTCCTCGTCGGTCCCTTTTTCTCGGTGGCGTGTCCACGGACGATATTCTCTTCAACGGGCGGAGAACGCTCGCGATTATCCGCATCGCGTCGATTCCGGTACCGCGAGGAACGCGGTAAAAAGCGTCGTTGGCGGATCTCGTCGTTAATTGTCCGCAAGCGGTTTCCTCGTTCACACCGCCTCGATTGCCTCGCTGGATTTCTTACCGGTCTCTTTTTTACTTTGTTCTTGAATTGCTTCGAGCACGTGCGCTTTGAAAATAAATTCTCGAAAATATTCGACGAATACCGGGGTTTCGGTGTGAATTCGGACAGTTCGACCGGAGAGATCGGTCTCCGCCATAATACGATAGAATTCTGATTACGATTACGACTAATTATTGTCTTCGTTTCCTCGCACCTATTCTTCGATAATTCACCGTCGAATAGGAACGAGCAGATCTTCGATCGAGAGATCAGACAGACGTCAGGAACAAGAGGATTACGGAATGGAAGTGCGAGAATCTTTCGTTTCGCAAGGGATGCGGCGTAGTTGAGCGAAGTGAGGCAAAGTCGAAGGAAACATCCAGAAGACCATTATCCGACGTAGCGTGCGTTCAACCCGAGCCGGGACCATTACCATTTATCCTGGCAGCCATGTGCCGGAATCGGAATTCGTACTTTTGCGGAGAACGAATCGGTTGAATTTATAATAACAAGCAGTGTCCTTGTTCCACGGTTCGCAATCGGCATCGCGGCCTGCCAACGATACACTTTGGGTGCCGAGTGAAAGTTTCGACTACGCGTCCGACACCGTGCAATTTGATCGTCTTTCCGTGTCCGCGTCCAAGTTCTCGCCAATTTACGATCTATCGGCTGCTTTTCGTCATTTTTATTCCACTCTGTTACGTCGTACACCACGCTTTTCGCTCGCGTACTTTGCATTATTTTTCACCATCTATTCGAGATCGTTAGAAATCCATCCCCTAGCCTCGAAACGCTCTTGGACGCGCGAACAAACGCAAGTTCGTCCCTCCGAGCTAACCACCAAAGTGTTCTACGTATTTGCTATCAGGCAGACTGCGTTTCGTAACTTGCCGATATCGTTCGAAATGAAATTCTCCGCTCCTGAACGCCGGTGAACGTTTTCAAACGCGTAATTTCGTCTGGTCGATCGCAAACTCCGAGATGTTCCTGCCGAACAGCAAGAGGAATCCTGCACCTTCGGCGTCGAGATCGACGCAAATTGCAGATGCAAATCTCGTGAATTGAAATACTTTGCGCGATCTTCCATAACCGACCAATGGTGTTTAAAATTCGATGCTCGAGGCTGAAACGCAGGCAAACATTCTGAGAGGCGAACAAAGGTAAGTTGGTCCCTTCGACGTCGAAACGTTGGGATATTTGCCTTAAACGGCAACCGGAAGACACGCGGTGGCCGTGCATTTTTCTGGCCGCGTGTCGGTACAGCTCGACAAGGTATCGAAGGGAATCGAAGGTGGAGGAGCCAGGAGATCCGCGGCGGTGCGTGAGCATTGTCTCGACGAGACCGTAAATACTTCAACCCCGTCCTCGTGTGCTCGTCCTCGTCGTCGTCGTCCTCGTCGTTGACCAGGAGGGCCTGTGAACGCGTCCGCCAGAATTTTTCGTCCGCCAACACCGAACAATTCTGACCACCCAGAAACCGGCCAACGATACGATACCAACCGGTGTACGATAAAATATCGATTTCCAGCCACCAACCACCACCGCCGCCAGCTTCCTCTCGTTAATGTACGATTTACACGGAACCTCTGCTTGCTTCGAACGATCGCTTCGAGCAAACGCACGATTTACGCCAGCCAAAGGGTAATTAACATTGGGCAAGGAGAAAGAACGAGTTGTTGGGTTATGGGCTGGGAAATAATGGGGTTTGCAATTGTGGCAAAGGTGAAACACAGTTCTCGTAAATGCAAGTCTGAGAGGAGTTTCTTCGTTCGTATAGATAGACTTGAAATGGCAAAGTTTGAGCTATATATATATAAACGTAGTTTGAAAAAGTAGAGCTATCGTCGGGATAGGGGCGTGTTAACTTCTCAGCGAATCTCGTTCGAGTTTGTACACGCGCGGCAAGAGACTTACAGAAAGCAACGAGAGTACTCAATTGCAAGAGGACTAAAACGGTAAATATTTAGAGAAAGGACTTTGAAATTGTAAAGTTGTACGATGTAATGGTAGTCGAATTAAAAGGACGATTACGTAAAGTTACGAAATAGGAATAAAATCAGTAGAATTTACAACGACTATTACGTGCCATATTCCAGAGGATTCCGCGTTCTCAAGTTCAAATCAAACAGAAAATTAACGCGCGATAGAAAGACACTGCACTAGCACGATCATCCAAAATACAAGTATATCCGATAAACTCGAGACTTCCACAGCCATAACCCGCAACACAATTTGCTCCCCAACAAATCACTCGCCCTTCCCGAATCAGCGCCAGATCCCCAAGCAACAGAAGCTGAAAAAGCACCAAAGCTCCGCCGAGCCTAATAGCGAAAGAGAAACACGAGCGTCAGGGACGTGGAAAGGCGTGATAAATCGCGTGGCAGTTGGCGGAACGAACGGGAGCACAGGGTCAAAAAGCACGACCATACGTATGTGCCGAGCCTTCGGCCCTTTGGTCGCCGCGTACAATCAGGAAAGCGCGACTGTTCTCGTCGGCGACCTTCTACTTCTCAAGATGCTATATGACCCTCTTAATGAAGTACGACAGATCGCGAGGTGCAAGCACTGGTGAAGCATGGGCGCGAGGCTCGTTGCGCCGCGATTGTAAGGGACACCGCGGTTCTTCGATACAAACGCGAGTAGGCCACGTTGCAACGCAAAAAAAAAAAAGAAGAAAAAACAGAGAATTCTTAGCGAAGACGATCTTGAAAACGCGAGTTGAGATGGCGAGGTGATAAATCTGACGATTTTTAACTCCTTTGTACGACAAATTCCGGCGAATATCGCTGCAAGGGTTGGGATGAGTTATGCGCGGCTTGAGAATGTACTTTGGTTTTTGAGAACCTTCGTGGCGTGTCTTTGTGATTTATTCATGAAGAAATAGGATAGCTAAATGGACGATTTTTGTAACGAGTAGAATCTCTTCTTCTTTTCTAGCTTATGGAGAAGATATATATATATATATATATATATATATATATATAGGACACACAGAGGGATGATTTTTGCGACGGATAATTCCTAGAGGTTGCCTCTTGCCAGTTACGTAGCCTGGGGCCATTGGATGGAAAAATGAAGAAAACGGTAAGGTTGGTTAGAAAAATGCGTATTCTCAAGGAAGATTCCCTTCAAAATGCTACAATCCCTGTACCGTTACGTACCTTACACGATTAATCACTTCGTCCACGATAGAGTGGAAACATTAAGATGTACGACCCTCCGCGTGCATCAATCTCTTTGAAGGATTAAATACCGAGACAAAAGAAGTTACACTCTAACCTCCCAGAACTTGGGATTCGTTTTTCTTCCGTCTTCCTGTTCGCGAAATGCAAATCCGACGTTCCAACGGAAGAAGTAGTTGAAACGTAAATGCGTAAAACTAAATTTTGATAAATAAAGAACCGTGCGAAGCTCAAACGTGGAACGCAACCGTCTATGGCAACCGATACACATTTCCCATTACCGCATAGAAAATCGCGGCATAGTCGCATTTACGCGCTCGATACGTACGATTCTAACCCGATCCTCGAGCCTTCGATTAACGCCGTTCCCAACGAACTTGTCTGCGTGCACTCCGTGTTTATCCCGTTTAATAGCGTCGATTAAAAGCGGCAATGGTAATCTAATTCGAATGCAAGATCCAGGTCAGGCCGACCTGCTGCTTATACCTTGATCAACACCAGAGACTACAACACGGTCCTCTAATCTAATTAGATGCAATTAGAGAAGCCGGTAACGCGACCAACCACTGATTGGCCGTTGCTACGTCTAATTCGACCGGCTCTGCCGGTAACGATCTCGTGTCGGCTACCGCTTCTCCAACCTGTCGTCCTCCGCTAGAGTTTTCGAGAACAACGCCGCCATCGACGATTGACTCTCGACCCGTTAGACTGCTGGGACAATGGTACGAGTTAACGAAGCCGATTCGACGAATTCGTTCCTCTTCATAGGACACTGCATTAATTTGCAGCTTCGTAATTACGTGTTCGACCGTGGAACCGTTTCTCTCGAGGGATGATACGAATGGAATGGCTCTCTCTGTCTCTCTTTCTTTCTCTCTCTTGATCGACCTCTGTTTGGTTGTCACGGCTGGAGAGAAAAAGAGAAAGGAGAAGGTGCGATTAGTGGAGTAAGACTCGGAGCTTTCTTCTCGTATACTCGAGGGAAGAGTATTCCGGCTTTAAAGTATAATATTGGATCGCCTTTGTTTTCGAGGATGTAACGATTGTGTAAGACGAGAGAACAATAGCGGATTCTTCTTTAGAGGCATCCTTGGGAATATCATAGTGAGAAGAAGACACGAGATAGAGATATTCAGTTTGTCCAAGTATGAGAGATTAGATAGAAGTAGGTAACAACGCGATAAGAATATCACGCGAAATTAAGGGAAAATCAGATTTGTCGTGCTCGACGACTTAAAGACGTTTGAATTCGTCGTTTCTCGCGAGATTGTCGTATATGATATATGACGGATGAACGATCGAATCCAAACGACCACCAACTTGCTAAAAGTTGCAAAAACCAGCACGGATAAGACATTCTGTCGGAAATATCGGCTCGAGTCCGACCGCGACTCACGCTCGTTTCTTCGTCCGAGTCCTTTTTCGGTTTCGAGCTGGACATCATCCCGGAAGAACAAACGGTGTATTTCGATCGAGGAGCTCACGCACGAGCGCGAGGCGGCGCGATTTAAACCGAATTCACCGGCTGCCAACGAACGAGTGGCAGCACAAAAGGGCTGCTAATTTGCCGAGCCGCTTCAGCAACGAGGAACGCGCGGACTCTTTTCAGTTCCGGACATCAAAGGAGCCTTGGAAAGAGGACAAAGAGAGAGAGACAGAGACAGACAGACAGACAGACAGAGAGAGGTTATTTTCGTGCGACGCGATGAAAAACCAGCGCTGTCACCCCGACGCAAGGAAACGCGACCTCTTTCATCCTGTTTTCACGCCCGGAGATGAGCAATCTGCGTCGAGGATTGTTTCTAGACCGCGTCTCTCTATTCTCTCTAAACGCCCTTCTTTTCGGCCTCTTTCGAGTTCATTGAACGAGGAAACTCAGACGCTAGTAGCTGCCCTATAGAAGGAAATTGTTCGAGCAAACAGCGAATACAAAAGGCAGAGGGTTCTCTTTTTAGGTTGGCTTTCGGAGCTTGAGAGAATAATCGCGCTGAATGTTCCGTATTTTTTATATCGCTTCGACAAAGATACGAATTTTCAGGAACGTCCACGGTCCGATATAACAACCCTGTCGCGCGTCATATCGAAAATCCTCCGACGCTTATTTAATCCGCTACAAATCGATTTTCCACCTTGCCAAAATCGGATCGATCGCGACAAATTCATTCAACGCATCTTCCAAAGTGCCTCGCCGATCCACGTAATTCCCAGCTGTAACCTCCGTGGGTCATCGATCACTCCTTGAACAGTGCGTGTAAGCGAACGTACCTACAGGTGGATCAACGTGTAGGACTGAAAGGATCGCTTTCGTCAAAAAAACCCGACCAGATAGAATCAAAGAGGACTCTGACCGAGGCGGTCCTCTTCAGTTCACCGAAGCCATTCTTCGTGCTGGGCGTATCTGACGTGCACGAGGAACATCAAGAAGGTCTCGAAGACGTGCGCGTTTCACGCAACGCGGGCCCCAGCCTGAAATTATACCAAGCAGAGAGCTCCTCTTTTATCTAGGATGATCTGGAGGCCCGGCCCAGGGTACAGAATTCGCACGAAACACACGGCTCATCCTCGTCAATCTGGACAGCTGGTAAATTGAATTTTTTCATGGCGTGGCCGATCCGATTGGCCGAATCATTCGTTCGAGCGATACACGAAACATCGGAATGGAACGGGCCAACATCTCGAAATGTATATTGGGCTCGATTATTTTTGCCGGTAACCGTGCTACGGGTTGTCACACGGCTCGGAGGCTAAACATATTTCCTGCTAAATGACAGGCTCAACTTGTCCAATGATTTAATATCGCTGGTTATTTGCTTCTCTCGTAGGCGTGGTTCGGAGAATTCAGCCAATATGCTAAACCACGGTGTAGAGATACTATTGCGCGCAAGTCGATCAGTGTGTATTACTTTTACCAAAGGAAGATGAAGCTTGGCTGACTTATCGAATCATGCTGTGACCGAGGACTATTCATCGAAACCAAAATTGAAACGCGTGTCGCAAACAATCGCGTAAAATAAATCTCGCGTCGTTAAATCTCAAGATAGCTTTCAGTTGTAATCGCACAGAAATATATTGAATATGGCATTTTAAGCAAGTTAAGAGTATTATTTAATAACCGCGACGAAAGAGAAGCAAGACTGCGAAACGCACGTAATAGGTTAGGTTTGGGTTCGTTTACCGCGCGAGTAACTGCAGCGTCTCTCGATAGAAGATACGAGGATTTTACGTACGTTTTACAAACGATCCCAACTTATACCTTTATATATATTATATATGTATATATCTTTTTCTCTCTTCTTACCTCTCGTAACGTAAGATATCATTGTAACGAAAGTGAATTGGAATGTTTGAAAGGATATAAAGTAGGTGTGAAGGAATTCGAATCATAAACTCCGACGCTGCTAACATCTTAAGCCAAGAATCTTAAGCCGCATAATCCTAGGATTAACGCTCGATTCCGCAACATAGTACTCTTGTAGATCTCGCGTAGCCTCGTGCTACGAGCAACGAACAATTTGGAAAAATTAGATTTACACCGCGTAAATAAGAAGTCAAATGCCGAGTAGCAACGCTTCAAACGTTAAACTCCACCCAATCCAACTCGAGTTGCCAAACCCAACAAGAACAACTCCACGTTCAAGGACTACGAGGCTACGGCAAACTATCGAAAAAGCAAAGAGAGAAAGGGATAAAAGCGTCACGCGGAATTTATCATGGCGGAGATCTACAACTGTTTTGAACGGCCGCAGTCCCGACTCGTAATTCGTCGCCGCTCCTGGCGTAGTTTCGCTCGTTGTAAATCAACCGATTCCGCGAATTTTCACCGGTCGAGAGGCAAACGATCGAGGCCCTCGTAGATCCAGAGGAGCGCGGACTTCGATCGGAAATTATGCGACAGGTGGTTGGGCGCAGCGCGTGTCGGCTTAATCTGAGTTACGACGACGTTGCGTAAAGCCGAACTGCTTCCACGCACCATGGCCCTCATTGACCAATTTTTTACGAGTTCTGCCTCGCCCTCCGCCAATATATATATATATATATATATATATATATATATATATATATATATATATGTATGTATGTGATTTCGAAAGATTCGCGACGAACATGCTGGTTCAATTGAAATAATAACGCGATTTTAGTTAACGACGTACAAGTAGATAGATTTACAGTATTGGTCAGAGATTTGGAATTACTTCGGCAATTACGTCGTATCGATCTTCTTCTTGCTTAAAGATGCGCGGTTAATTCGAGATTAACGTTATAGAGGTCGTACGCATACGCACGATAATAACTAGAGTAAAATTACGGGGAACTTAACGGTGAGAAAATGAGCACAATGTACATACATAATATGTGGAGATATATAAAACGACAATGAAATAAAATATACAAAATGTTCGAATTACATTTGGCGATACTGATGCATGGGTTGCGTTGAAACTCCGAGGAAGGCATTGGGATTGGAACGGTATTAGGGAGAGAAAACGTGGAAAACAAATTGTACGAGCGATTGACAATCGTAAGAACGCATCGCGAAGTCCAACGAGCTACGTCATAATTTATCGAGAGTTTCGGATATCGTTTGAAAATGGAAGTTTCCGAATTTGTACCGAATTAACTAAGTTTCAGACGCAAAGACCCAAATCACGCGCTTCGCCCGTGAAATTCCTCTTCGAACGTACGTGAAATTCTACGAATCTCCGAACAGAAACAATCTACCGTGCCGAGCCTCCTCCAACCGAGACACTGAGACTTCGCACACGCCACATTGAAATTCACGCGATCGGTGATTATACCGCGAGACCTCTATCCTAATCAAGAACCTGTTAGCCGGTCGCAAACATTAAGCAACATCGTCAAAGCGTCGTTCGGGTCGAAAGTCGCCATACGACCGACTAAAAGGAGCCTCGAGGGTAAGAAAAGGAGGAGGTGAAGAACTTAGAGCGAGGAACTGGACAATCAGGTGCGTTTAGACGGGCCGCTTTGCATCCTCGCGTGTTTTCGCATTCAAATGCCTGGCCGATGCAATTTAAAACTCGTTTGGGCGCCACGGTGGGGCCACCAGCTCTCATCGGTAAGAACACTTCGCTGATTTCGTGCAGCATCTGGACCAGAGAAGAAGAGGAAGAAGAAGACGAGGGAGAGGAGGGACAGGAGGAAAGAGAGAAAAGAGCAGGACCACCAGGCAAATAAAGCCCTGGAGTGGCTGAAGGCCAGTTTTCAAAAGGAAGATGAACCAATGTAGAAAGAAGCAACCTCTCATTGTCCTAGTCGACAGTTCTCTTTCACCGCTAACAAAACCGACGATTCGTGAACACCCGATTTCGCCTCGTCAATGAAATAAAGGGAAGAAAGGATTCGCTGGAGGGAATTCTTCGGGGTTCTTCGCTCTTACGATTCCAATAATTTCGGTGTAAGGAATTTTTTAAAGAAACGTCGGACGGGTACTGTTATTTTCGACGATCGTTGGGGTTAAGCATTAGAACGAGTTTCCTTTTCAACTCTTTCTGTTTACGTCAAACGGAATAATACTGCGATCGACCACTCGATCGCTATATGCGGCGAAATTAGCAAGAGAGCTGCTAGGATTTTCTTCGATGGGGCTCTTCGTTGAATAGCGTTGCAAAGAGATCAAACTCTGAATCAACGTTTCCCTCGAATTCTCCAGCCTCGCGAAATACGTAGCGGCTCCGTGCTTCTAATCGGTATCTCCGCTATAGATTCGTCTATAAACTCGCAAAAGTACACGTTGTTCGCGTCAAGACTGAGATCGACTCTCTCAAGACTCTGGCAGAACCACGAAACCTTAAAAATCCGTATATACTTTTAACGTTCCATCGCCGCTACGCCAAAGAAACCCCTGAAACCGGCAGAGCTCTCCGAAAGCATGCAAGAAACAAAAGCACAGCGAAGCACGGTGAAAGAAACGGAGAAGCGAAGGAGAAGCTAGAACGAGGCTCTCGCGGGCGAAACGTGGCTTCGAAGGGTGGAAGAGCGTTCCACCGAAGGGTATAGATCGAAGTCAACGATAGCTGCACGTAAATATGTACGCCGTGGCTGGTAGATACACCACCGCCTACCAGAGATACGTCTGTTTCGTAGCAAAGGTCGAGCCGGGAGATCGATTTGCATGTCACTGATAGGAATCCGCTCGAGTAACGACGTATACGTGGCTGTGCACGCTGATCCGAGCGCGGGCGCGCGCGTTCGCGAGACCCAGTGACGGAAGCGGCAGACAGTTCGAGACAAACGATCCGATATCTCCTCTGTGCACACACGCGGAGCAACCGAGACAACCAACCAAGAGTGCAAGCGGACGCTCCGGCCAGCAGACGAATGAGAAAGTCATCCATCGTAACACGATAATTATTATCATCGATGCTCGCGGCCGGCTGGCGAGCGAGCTGCTCTCTGCCTCGACCGCTGCCAACGACCGCGAGAATAATCGCGACCGTGCTCTCGCGGAGAAGAGCTATACGGAATCGTGAGCAGACGTTACACGTATAGGATGCCGAGGAGATTGGAATTTTTCAGAAGGTAGCACGAGGGATTGAGATTTCGGGAGATTGGACGTACGGAGATGGAAACGATGGTCGAATTTTTGACTCGCCGAGCCTCTGAATTTCTCTTTGGATCTTTGTGTTTTTCAATCGTTCACCGCCCTCAAACCGTCGATGCTTCGAATTTGTTGATCCTCGGATCTTCGTGTATTCGAAACCGAGTCTTCGATTCTTTCGAATCGAACACCATCGACCATCGAACGATTTCGCCTCATCTTCGTCCACGCATCCATCAACCTATCAACTTCTTCGAGAAAAAACATCTTCCCTCCTTTCCATTTGCCCGATGGAGCGCAGGCGCGGGGCAACAGAATCTGCTGTGTCTGCGTGATTCTGCGTTCGAGAAGAGGTAACGGAAAACTGGCGATCCTGGTATGATTCAATGATCCCGCGGGGTCACGTACATTCGTTCGTGCGCGACCGGTCATCAATATGGCGGCGAATAACTGTCGCCGCTAGAACGGGCCCTCACGAGGCTATCATTACTGATAATTGCGGTTGGCTGACACCTTGTCCCACCCGTGGATCCCCTTATCCACGGTCGCCGTGTGTTTCTTGCCTCGTGCACGTCGGATCGAGCCACAAATGGACGGGAGCAATACGACAACAGGATGTCTGCGGGAAAAGGAAGAAGAAAAAGCCGAGACCAGAGGTCGACCAGTCCTCTGACCGGTCGGGTCTACAGAAAATTCGACAAAGGCCGTTACGAGAGAGAGAACTACGACCGATAAAAGATCCAGCTGCCGTCCGAATCCTTCTTCCCTGGATCCTTTCTTCTGCAGATTCTCTCCAAGTGTTGTTGTATTTCTGAGAAAAAAGAGCGTAGCCTTCGAAAGGTAGGATTTATAGCGAGGATTTCCACAAATTGGATTTGTCGTCGATTTCTTTCGACTTTTTCTTTCACGGTTGAAGTTCGACGACGACTGTCGTGTCGCATACCACAAATTTCCACATCTCCATAAAACTTTTTACCGCGTTCTCCGTCGTTTCTCTTTTCGTTTTACAGGATGCGTCGAAATAGTTGAAATTCCTCGTGTTTCGCTACGGGAACTGTTGTAAAAGCAACGACTAAATACCTTAAATTAAACGCAGAAAAACAAAAGCTCGTACAAAGAAAACGAGAAGACCTGCCGAGGAGTTTTGTACAGTTCGCAAGCGACAGATGGCTAAAATATATTTTTCTCCTATTACGGATCGTCTTTCGAGTTTCGACAACGACGATAAGAGGTTGTTGCGAGATTAGCGTGGCGCAAAAAATTGAAAAGAGGAAAGAATTCGAATTAGGAACAGCGACAACAAGGCCGCAGGACCATACGGATAGAAAGAAATTGTAATTTATACGTCGCCGTGCCGTCAACGTGGACAATATATCCGCTGGCGCCTCCGATGGGTTTAGTCGGTTGGACCAAAGATACCCGGGCCGCCTAGGGTGTCCATTATTCCCAGATAATTACATACTCCTCCCTCAGGAATTTTTGAAATGAGTTTCAGCCCCGCTCCGTGGCCACAACTTTCGTCCGGTCCGCCTTCCACTCTCGATACCTCGGTCAATAAGCTTTCCTCCCTTCGTGAAAATCCTGCAACCTTCTCGAGAAATCTCGTTCACCGTCGAAATTCGATCAGACACGCTACTACCGTACAAATTAGAATCGAAGGAGAAACGCGGTCGACTTTTCTAATTGCTTTTACGTTAATGCCAGATTATACGACTAAAATCGCTAGTTAAAAAACACGATTTCAAGCTGAAACTTCTTTCTTTTTCTTTTTTTTTCTTTTTTTTTTTTTTTGAAATATTCAAGTCTGAAACTTTGCCATTTGTGAAACAACGATTCTATAGATCGACATTGAACGAGTCTAACTTCTTTAAAATGTATACAACGTAAACGACACATTTTCCCAAAAGTCAAACACCTTGCAAACCAACAAAGATAAGCCCAATAATTTCCTTCTTCCCACTGAAAGCCGACGAATCAAAGAATCGCAAGATGCTCGCTTTAGAAAAAACACGGTCGAACGCCAAGCGCGTCAACGTATTTCCGACTATTATTACGAGTATCTTCTACGAGCCGAAGATTTCGTCGAGCCGACACGATCAATCCGATGGTCTCCGATCGCATTCCATCGAACCGTAAAAGCCAGCTTCCGTGTTCCGGCTAACTGTTCACCAGGAGGGCCGTGCATAGCGTCTAGAAGGACGAGCACGGAGGAGAAACGGAGGAAGATCTCGGGTTAAAGGGACGAACAGAGACCGACGACAGAGAGGAGTAAACGTTGGTGCACCCGTTAAGCTACAGTCTCCCGTCGCTGGTTCGGTCTAGTTTAAAGCCATCGTTGGACGTCGAGTCTCGCGTGAGCCTGATTGCCGTTCGAACAGGTTGAGGAGTTGGGTAATGGACGCGCCCACGTCTCTACGTTAGCGGTACCAGCTTCTGTTATCTTCGCCGCTTCGAATCAGCTTCGAGCCGACGGTGTCCGCCGGACGATAACGGGCTTCGTGGAATAAGGGAGGATTAGGGGCTGTACCGGACCACCGGAATGGGGTAAACGACCGGTAGATATTGGGCGCGTTATCGGCAACGGGCCATCGATCCGAGTGTATGGGGAATTCGTTCCTTCGCATTGGAAACATATTTTTGTAGGTTGGGGAATGGGGAATATTCCGATGATGTTGGGTAACCGTAGGATAGAAGTTTCGAGATTTATATGGCGGAGCACGAAGTTTCCGAGATTTTGTATCGTAAAGTATGGGTTTGTTACGAAAGTTTTTGTTCGAGTGGATCCGCTGACAGATTTACCGTGAATACCTTGGTTAGAATTTGAGACGTATGAAACTCCGGCGTACATAAACTATCCAATCATTTGCACGACGTAAAAAATTAATGATGCAATTCAAGCTGCGTTTGCACCTGCTCGTTCACCTTTTCCGGTTTCGCTTGACCTTCTAAGACCGACGCGGCGGCGGCGGCGGCGACGGCGGGATGATAACGGTACCGTTTTCCCAAAAATCTAACGTTATGGCTGCGTACGAAATACGATCGCCGCGGCTTCGCTCTATCCGCACCGAAACGGACGTAGGCAGTCGACAGTGTCGAGAAATTAACGACGCTACGGCGTTTACACGTGGCGACGCTGTTTCGCGTCCGATCCTCCTATCGACGTAAAACATCTGGATTTCTACGATCTGAAAGTTGTCAGAAGTTGTGTTCTTCCTCTTATTATACGTATAACAAATACCCCATTTATTTCAACTATTCGAAAGCAATCATCTCGAGAACAGAAGATCGACGTATCGATACACCGACATATATATATATATATATATACACACGCAATAAAGCAAATAAATAATAATAAGATGAAATAATCAAATAGAAGAAAAAATTTCTAAAAACTTCGAATCGTAGACACGCGTTATTTTCTCCGTAGAAAAAGAAGAGATTCGACACGACGATGCCTGAATGCAAGCGCTTCCTCTGCCGACACTCCAAAGCCTCTTAAATTCCCAAACCACCTTTTATCGCGATGTCATAAGACAAAGCAACGCCCCTCTTGATTGAAGAGGCGCGAGATCGCGACGCGTCCCGTACGAAGGGTGCAGTCAGGCAAGGCTTAATGGCGCAAATCGTCGAACAAAAGTCCCGTCGAATGGATCGTTTTCACGCTGTCGTTAACGCGATCGGGCCGTCCGAGGCCGCGAGACTAATAGGAAACGCGTCGTCGATGAGGTAACGTTGCAGAACGCCAGAACGACGTCGAGATGACGAGGCCGATAACGACATCGGACAAACAATGCGAACGAGCCATCGTCTTTTCTCTTTTTATTCTTCCCTCTCGTAGGGCTCTGTCTACGTAACTGCTCGCTCGCCTAAACGCCGAGTTAATCAGCTGACCCCAATTAAACGATAGCCATCGGCCAGACCAGGCGAGACGCAACGGTTGCGTCGTCGATAAATGTTAATGAACCGTGCACGTAATAGCGCGGAGAATAATAACCGGGGGAAAACGCGGCCATTAACGACGCCTTTGTTCCACCTACGATTCTGCCGATTATACTACCGGTCGCGTTAATATCGTAACGGTGCTTCAGCGCCAATTAGAGTACAGTTTAATTGCGAGTAACCGTAAACCCTGCTGACCAACTTCTTCGCCAGATGACGTTAGAAGGAGGTGATCGTTTCGCGGAAATTGTTATTCGCGAGAGGACCGCGCGCGTTCGGAACTACGCTAGGATCGTATTTGTATTTCACTAGGAAAATGCGAGTCGCGATCACGAATATTCTCATCGACGCTTTACGATCTACGGATTCTCTACTAACGCTGCTAAACAAACATTAGCCGAGTCAAGGTATTATTCTTCAGGTCGAGTCTCGCGCTTTCGAGTTTCCACGTTCTGCTCCGTGAGATCATCCCGGGAACCATCGAAATATATTATAAACAGGCTACGATTCGACTCGTAATTTACGCCGGTGTCAAGTGGCTAATTCATTTAATTAGGCGCGCGTAAATCAAGCCGAGCGTAGAAGACGGTAATCGGGGCGAGTGATCGGCTCGCCTCGAGAGGCCATCCTCAGCCATGACGAAAGTAAGCGAACGGATCGAGAAAAGGAAGAAAAGACACAACGACGACGACGACGACGACGACGACGATGACGACGACGACGAAGAAAACGAATCGTTCGCGCTCTCGCGGCTTTATCGCGCTGTAAGTAAGTAAGTAAGTAAGTAAGTACTCGTGGTAATTAATGGCGGATCGGCCGATCCAATTTCTTTCTCGCGTCTTCAACCAGAAAAATCCCTCTCGCGATAATTGCAAGAACTCCATCGATCGCTCGCGTAACGCGGCTAATCGTTTCCAATTCGAACGACTAATCCGCCGCGCTCCGGTTCGTCGTCCTTTTCCCGTAAGAGGATTTGCATAATTGGCCACCGGTGGCCATTTCGCGTAGATACGCGGCGGCCATTCGACGAACGAACAGGTAGCGAGAGGAGTTCCCTTGAGAAATGCCAATTCCAATTAACTATCGATTATTAGGCCCGCGCCAGCCCTATCGAACGGATTACGCCTGTCCCGTTCGGAGAACCTTGATAAATGCTCGCCACGGGACGCTACCATTCCTCGTCTACCTTTTTCCATCGGTGATTCGCTCGTCGCGACTTTGCGCGCAACGGAGAAGGCAGAATTTCGAAGACGCCGGGCTCAACGAGAAGAGTTTTCGTATTTACGTGGTCGAGCAAGACGCGAGCGATCGAGTACGCTTGATTCTGCGTAAATTTGTTCGAGGAAGAAGGATTTGGGTACTTCCGTTTCCGAACTTTCGTCGAGTTTCTATATTTCCAATGAAAACTTCCAACGAGAACATTCAAAATTGCGGACGTTTATGGAAATTAACGTTTTCGTGGATATAATTAAAGAAAGAAAAAAGAATGGAACCTAGACGGAAGATCGTTTTACCTATGAAACGCTATAAAGAGCGCTGCACTTTGAATATCTTATACGTATAGTTTCGCACGTTCTATACGCGCAAAGTCCGCCGTCCAATGATCGTGTACCTAGCTCAGATACGTTCTTTGATCTATTCAGAGACAAGTTCGACGGGGAGAAGTTTAACGAGAAAGATAATTCGAATTTGTGCAAATAAATGATAAATAAACGAGGGGAATGGCTGTTGGCAACGATGTACGAAGCTGCGGCAGCGTCTGGATGATTCCGACCTGTTAGCCCAATTTCACATTCCATCTCAAGGACGCCCAGAACGACTCGACGAAGAACAGGGCGAGAAAGGGAGAGACACGCATTCGCCGTACGTAGCGCATTATCTTTTCGCATTTTTCGACCGAGATTATTCTCGAAACGAATGGCCCTCTTAAGGCTCGCGACCGGACCATTAATCTGGCTTCGGCGATGGCCAAGTTGTCGGGTGTGCGCGCGCGCAAATCGGCCATTGCGAATCCTTTAACACCGTATCGTAATGCCATCCCCCATCGAACGTCGTTATTTTAATTTCGTTTTCGCGTGTCGTGGCGCCGATAATAAACCACGGCCCGCCCTGGTATCCGGTTAAAAAGTTCGATCCTCCTCGATCGGAGGAAAGTGACGATCACTGTATGGCAATACATTATCGAACGCGTAGTATGGTAACGCGAGTTCTTGAGATCGATGCTGTCGAGGATACTTAACGTCGGTTCGTCGAGGACTCTTTGTCGAGATCGATAATACGAGACGAGACGATAATTTTATTTTTAGAACGAGATCAGCGAGTCAGTCGGCCGGTCTTTGATTGGAAAGAGCGCCGATTACAAAGCGACGAAATTTTTCAATCGGCACGCGTTTCACGAGAAAAACAAGAATCAAGAAAAATCAGCTCGAATCGCGCTACGCGAGCAACTTTGACGATACGTCGCACCCAAGTAAAAGATACATCATTATCGATATTTGCAGCGACGGTAATTCGCGATCGACGATGAAATTCGAATCGACAATTAGAAAAAGGATTGAAAATTAGAAAAATCCCCGGCCACAGTTACACCAGGATTCCAAATGTTTCGTCGCTGTATACGTCCGAATCAGCGAACGCGTAAAAGCACGTCGAGATTCGCGATTTAGCCGTTCGAAAACATTTGCAGAAAAGATTTCAGACGTATCTGTCGGGTAAAGTACGATGTCCGTAACGTTAAAGAAAACCGCGGAAGACACGGTTTACGGTCTTTACCCAGCCATCAGTCCGGGTTTAAATCAATTCTGACGGTTTCCAACGTAACCACGGCCATCGACGTCAAAGAGGAAGAGTCTAGCAGCGAGATTCGCGTCTGTTCCGGCGTCCACGTCGGCCTAGACGATGTCGATGGTATTGATGGTGCTGACGATGGCCGTGCTCGGCCGCTAACTACAATTGACTCCGACCTCTGCTGCTCCTAGACTCCGAGGGAGCCGCTTCAAGGGGCAGCTTTTGATTCACTGCCTGCCATAATGTTCCAAGCCTGACAGTTCACGATTCCTCAACGATGATAACCGTCCGCCATTCGCGCCGCGCCGCTGCGCTTTCTACGCTCCGCGATATCGCCTCTTTGCGTTAGAACTCGCAACAATATCGCTCTGACTTGCACTTTCGATTTTTCGATAACTCGGCCGCGTTCGGTAGTTGGGTCGAACGAACGAGATATTTTTGCAATTCGATCGAATTCGAATCTTTTACAGCGAATACACGGTAGAAACGCATCGTTTGGGGATCTAATACACTTGGTATATCGGGCTTCGGGAATTTGCGCAGCGAATAAGAAGAGTGATTTAATCGGCGATTTCGACGGTAGAAATTGTCGCAACGAAGGACAGAGATATTTTGGGGAAGAATGTTCGAGGCTTCGTTTACTCGCGAGAAAAAGAGATTAGAAAAAGGAAAAGAAAAAGATGGAATAGAATTCTTGGCTCTGATGCAAGTATAGCCGTTGTCCTTCCGGAAGGACGAGAATTACAGAGAGTTAAATAGCGGGAAGAATATTTAAAGAGCGTCTAAATCAACGGACTTTCGCTCTCGATACGGCTGCACAATGAGTTTCCTTTTCGACTGATACGCATCTGAACGTCCTTCGTATATCGAGCACAAAGAGCCATTACGATCGTCGTAAGGCAACGCGGAGAACGTTCATTCCGGTTATGACCGTTCTTGTGTTAAAGAAAGACCGGTGTTTCGTGTTGTTAACGCGTTCGAGTGGCACGCTGAACGTTTCGTTAGTGGAACGATCATTTTCGCTGAATGAAACCGTATCGGGACGCTAAACGGATCTGTCGGTGGCAAAGTGGATTTCGACAACGCATCGATTGGTCGTGTGCAACGAGTGTAGCGAATCGAGAATTTGCGTTAAACGATAATTCAATGATACTCACGTGCTCGTCCACCGAGTACGTCAGCTCTCCGTCGTCGTACAAGACGAACCATCTTCTCTGCCATCTCTGAAAAATAAATTAGAAAGAATTTATCAGCGATATGTATATATATATATAATAAAATAAAAATATATAAAAATATAAATATAATAAAAATATATATATATATAATAAAAATGCGACGTTCGTTTAAAAGATAATAATTCCTCGAACAGCTTTGCAGAACTACGTACCGTCTATGCGATAACCCAGGACAGAAATTTGATTGTCATTCAGGAATATACGACAAAAAAGAGTCCGCAAGATCGATCGCTCTTCGCGTTATTCCGTGTCTCTCGGTGTATCTTTGACGCGAGTAGTTTTCGAAACTTGGAAGCGCGTTAAAAGGAACGATTAGTTCGGAGCAAGGGGCAAAGAACGCGAGGAATTCACTTTCGATCGCAGCCGGTAGTTTTCGTGGAAACGCTTATTGCATCAAGCGAGAAGAATTCCGCTGAATCCAAGGCCGAACTTGTCCAACTTACATGCAGGAATCCCTAAGTCTCTCGACGTGGCAGCTGGACAATTAGCACGCTGCGGCCGTTAATTAGGAACGAAGCTCAAGAAAAGAAGCCGTGGCGTTGGCCCGTCGTTCGTCGCGAGTTTTCCTCTATTCTCTTAACTTGCCAGGCTCTTCGCGACGCTCTCGATTCGCGTTTCTCGAATCGAAAGAAAACACGAGAGAATCGCGATCATTACGATCATTAACGATCGTTTCGTTCGTCGAAACGAGAGCGAGATTAGATGCAGACAAAATCCAGACGCTTCGAAATTTCCGCGCTCGACCGACGCTCGTTTCGCTTTCGATTATCCCGCTTAACAGTTCACCGCGATCGCCCATTCGTCACCCGTATCTTACGGGGCTCTACGTTTCCCGCGCCTTCGCGTTCCACTACGCTATCTCAACGATATCGAGACGATAAGCGTGGGCGCGTAGAATGAAGCTATCCGGTGGAAACTTAACCACGTAACTGTGACTGGTTTTCGCCGGGACCCTGGAAGCGGTTATAGTTCACGAGGGGTCGATTCTCGTGGGTTGATGATTCGCCAAGGGACGGCGACGTCGTCGTTGTCGTCGAAACAGGCAGCCTAGGTACCGTTGCAAAATCCTCGTCCATCCGAGAACGAACAGAAGAAGAAGGATAAGAAGAAGGACACGGAATAAAAGAAAGAGAGAGATTTCAGCCTACACGAGGCGGCGGTATCTTCATCTGGTAATTATTCAGCGGGCCTCGTACGCGAGAGCCGCGGCACGTGCGTGGGAAGATCTGTTCGCGGAGGAAGAGGAAGAAGAAGCGGACGAACAATGCCGCGGGATTGAGACGGCGCGAGAGAAAGCACGGAACGAGCTCGTAATCTCTTCCTCGTGGAACGCTCGCGAGCTAGCGAGCTGCAACGCTTCTCCGCGCCGTCGCTTCTCGCTTCAATAGTCCTCGCGGGGAACGTGCGAAAATCCGCGAAATCCCTCTCCCAGTGGCGCACGCTCGGCTACTGGGCGATACGTTCCAACTGTTTCCAAACACGCAGTCTCGATTTACGACAGCTGAACTGCGGATTTTTATACGCTGTCGTATTTGTACGATACTTTCGCTGGAAAGTTTGCAACGCGTCTATCTACGTCGCTTGGAAATATTCGTCGCAGTCTGAACGCCGTTAGATATTCGTTTGCTCGAGGGAGTCGTTGTTTCTTTCCAAGTCCCATCATGCTCGAAATTTTCGAGCGGCTATACACGCGCGTGACAATAATAGGGGAGGTTTCGTGAATGAAAATGCAAAGGGACGACGAAGCAGGGTCTGATCTGAACTTTAGAATCGGGGTTGGTGTTCCTGTTGCTTCGTGCCACTGACTTGGCGTGATCGATGGCTCCAACTGCTTCGAACGTACAATAGTAGAGGTTATATTCTAAATAGAAACTGTTTTAGACGAGTTTTAGACGAAGAAAGGGAGAAAGAGACAAAGTAGGGTCTGACCTTCAAATTGATTAGGTTGATACCGTTTGAACGTACAGGGACGTAGATCGCGTGTAGGTTAAATTATTCGTTAAATTTCGCGTAGGATGGACTGCGTTGAACATTTAAGGACGAAAAGAAGGAAAACGAAGAATCGTACCGTTGGTACTTTCGATACCAACGATGTTTTCGTAGATGATCAAACTTCGAACTTTCCAGACGATGGGTGTGTTAGTAAGCGTCGAGTAGCGGAGCAAAGAAGCGGGAAAAAAGTAGTTAAGGTGGTCGCTAATTAAAGTCGGTCGACGTTGCGTAAGAAAATAGGTCTGTTCTCGAGCGTGCATCGTAATTTCGTGCATCGAGGGACCCGCATATCCCTGACCTACCACATCTTCCTGGTTTGAACAGCCGGTCGTTAACACCGCCCACCAACCAGGCTGTTTCTGGTTCAACCCGTTCTGTTCATTTCGATCATCGACGAGTAAAATCACCGACGTTCCAACAGTTACGACCGAGATAACGACCTGGGCTGATTCTTTCAACGCTTGTATCTGTCGCGCCATATGCGTTTCTACGAACGTACCGCGATAAAGAACAACAGGAAACGAGACTCGCTTCGTCAGATTTCCAGATCGCATCTTATCTTCCGATCCTAGAAAATCACTCGATCAAATACGAAGGAATCGAAGACGCTAGAGTATGAGAAATATTGCACGGTTTGTAAAATACTTTTTAGCTTCGATTAATCTTTTAACTGTCAACTGCCAATTACCTGCTAAATTAACTTATTACGAATCACCGTGTCAGATGAACGAATCTAATACATGGTAAGTATTCTGAATAATGTGAAACAGAGTACCGTTTCGTTGAATAATATTTGTTAAGGCTATAGGTAACTGGAAGCAGCGAAATAGCGAAACTCGTGCGATTTTTCATCGAATAACGGTAATGAAACCATGGAGAGTTTCGATCGGTCCGACAGAGGCAACTTCGGAACGCTGACCTACCGCACCTTCTTCCGGGTATAGCGACGATCGTTTTGCATCGCCCACGGATCAAGGACTTCTGGTTTCATCGGCACACGAGCGTCGCGTCGATCATCCGGGACGGGATGCTTCCTCGAGGGGGAAGCTCGATAAAAAAGGTGAACATACCACTTTGTCACCGGTGACACGCGGAATTTCGCATCGCTACGATCCGGAGAACGCTTAGACACGCTTTTAGACGCGTCTCTAATTTATGTCAACTCTGCCTCGTATAATGTAGATTCGTACTGACGCGTTTACGAACGACCACTCGTCTATTGACAAATTTTTTATCATCTTCAAACTTTAATCCGTCCTCTTATGATCTTTTATTTACTATTTCAATTTGTCGAGACCTCTTCCTTTTTTCTTCTTCCTTTCTTTTTTTCTTTTTTTTTTCTTTTTTTTCTTTCGTCGAATTAATTACAATAGCCGCTAATGATACACCGCCGTATCCTGAATAATTCAAAATTATCAGGCGAGAGATTAACGCCATACTCGTTAAGAGCGAATCTCAGAATATTGAAATATATCGTCGATAATACGCGGTCTTCTATGCAAAAATCCGCGCGCAAGATTCGAATAATGATTCGTGTCACGAAAGCAACGAAGTTTCGCGTAATTAGAAGTTTGAGCTTGCCGCGTACTGCGCACCGTGTACAACGATGCACAGATAAGAGAAATATAGCGAAGTCGTAAAAAGCATCAGAGAACGAATACAATAGAACGTTTGAGTATGATTCATGTATCTCGTTACGTTCCTACATGCAAATCGTATGACTAAGACAAAACCGAAGACACGATTTTCCTGAGAAACTGTGCGTCGCGTCGTGTACACTGCTTATAACGCTCACAGCGAAAGCATTAATCCAAAACATCCAACTGTTAAAGCTAATGACCACTAAACTCGCGCTATATGTACGTGAGTTTTGCACGATACTACAAGACTACGCGCAACCGTTGCTACCTAAACTGGCTACATCGTACGCCAAAGATTCTAGTCGCAGAAATTGCAGAAAATAAATGCAGGCGCTCTACGTGTTTCGTAGAAGAGCGACTTCGGAATTTAATACGTTGCCAATCAACATGGAAACGTAATTTCTTTCGACTTGACTTTGATTAAATATATACATATACACGTGCTTTTGCCACCGTCTTCAACGTTTGAAAAATACGAAAACAACGTCAGTTGCGCACACGCGATTCCTTCATAGTTTAAAAACCCTTTCGACAAAGAGAAACGTAAATTGTCCAGAAGCGAAAATAGAAGGGGCTCGGTGAATCGAATCGACTGATAAAAGATGAAATTCGCTGAGAATACCTGTGGATAAAAATGCAAACAGCGTCAGAATCCGCGTAGCGAGTAGAACGACGGTGGCATCGCGAGCTTATTTAGTATTCGCCGGGAAGGTTTCCTCACCGAGCGTTGAAATCACCGGTTCCCGGCCGTTCTCCGCGGCGTTATCGCGTCGCGATCGTTCCCTCCGCAGATCCATCGATTACGGAAGTTAGAAAGCGGTCCAGTCAACGGGGACCGGCTACGGGGAGGCGACTCGTGCTTCCAGAACGAACGCGGACGAATTTATTAACGTTGGAGCACGCGTTGATGCGCGCTGATGTTCAGCGCGAGGATGCACGTAACGTCGAGCGATACCATCGCGATTTAGAGCGGAATGGTTCGCGCGAAACCGACGTACGTGTAACCGAGGCGATCGTCTTGGATAATATCGTTAAAACGTACATATATACGATATTCGATAAAATAAATTCCGGGAAAAAAAGAAGATAAAATTTAAATACCAGTAACGAGAGGAGTGGTATTGGCTTCGAGGGAAATTTCAAGGAAAACTTCCGGGAAACATAGTATACCGGTGGTAGATCCTATACGTACAAAGATAGTTATCGTAGACACGTTATTACACGATTATCGTAACACTAGATAGTCGACTAATTACGAGTAAGATGCGATTGGTCAGATATATTAATAATAATAATAATGAAAAAAAAAAAGAAACAAAGTACTCCGATACGAACATTCGCAAAAGTTGCAATATCTTATCCCGATCGTTGTTCTTGACGAAGAAGATGATAATAAAAAAAGAATCTCGACGTTATCTCGCAACGTAAGGTCCTAAGAAACCCTAATCTCTCAATGAAGATTAATAATTATCGCGCGAACAATATCGGCGGGAAAAGAGGATCTTTTGAAAGAAGCACGGAAGGTGTTCGTGACGTGGTAACTTGGCACCGAACGTCTCGACTTCCCGTGCGACTTCCTGGTCACCGATCAGCTTGTATCTTCTTCGACTACGTGTCCGTGTTTACCTCACGATTCTCGCGTGGCGTGGTCATAGCGTAGCGTGCTACCATGCATAGGCTGCCGCTATCACTTAAGCTCCCGTGTACCAGCTGAGAATGGGCGAGGTTGCTGAAGGGACCAATCTGACCTCAACGGTAACGTGACCTAACGATACTGCTGGCGATTTCCCTGATCAAACAACTACGACTCCAGTCCATCCTATTTCCCGGTGATCCTCGAGGATAGTCGTGCCGCAGGAATTTCAACGTTCCCTTGCACGCGGTTTCAGTACCCCAACTACCTTCTCCGCTTCGATCGAGTTCTCTCACCGACTCGCAACGTTAAGTTGAAACAGCATAGGACAGCGCGATCTAACGCGATCACGCTTCCGTCTCGATGAAAGTCGATGTTAATTTTCCCTAGGAATCGCAAAAATACTACAACCGAATGCAACCCGTAAATCGTCGCGATTCGACAACGATAAAATCTGATAGATCCTGTACGTGTGACTTCAATCCTCTATATTCCTACGTATCCCTCCTATCCACGAACACGCGTGGTAAATCGCTGCAAAGTACGACAACGATCCTTGCACGTGGCCGAACCCGCGAATGGAACGAATCGATTCGCGTCATTCTCATCGACCTTGCGAATCAGATCTGTTATCCACTGTTGGTCGGACCGAGAACGTTCCCATTTCACCAGGGTACTTCCTGGTTATCGATTATCTTCGACCACCTAACCGTCCATAACTAGTGGCGGGCACCGAGGCCGACGTTTAGTCACGGTGTCTTATCAAGAATGTAGGCTACCGGCGTGGTTTTCCTGTTGCGCGAATATATCAATTTACCGTATGTATCGCGCGGCACGATCTAGCCGGCCCATCGGTGGCTGGAAACACCCACCGTCATCGTACGCGTCGGAAATCGATCGATCGAGCATCTATCGTGTCTTTCCCTTTTCAACCGTCTTTGTCTCAATCGTTATCTCGTCTCTTCTATCGGGTGTGTATCGATTCACGCTACGAGACGAACAACGATCCATTAATTAATCATTACCGCGTTTTTTCATCGATTCGTGCCTGCTGGCACCATTGATAGAATAATCTACGACGAGATCGGTCGTTACGGCTTTACGTGGACTCGCCGGCGGCCGATCATCGTACCCCGTGCAACGTATAACCGTCACGATCGACGCAGGCTCCGCTCATGATACGTTCTCGTATCGCGAATCGTCTCAACGTCACGACACCGTCCACTCGTCGAGGTTTTCGATGCTCCTGCTTTTATATAATAGCGATCGCGTGACGCCGGATCGGAACATCGATCGTTTCGTGCGCCATCAATGTCGACGATCGTTTATAACTCTCGTTGATCTTAGAATACTCGCGGAGGAAGAGAAATCTGACAGATCGTGCAAAGATCGTCGTTTCCAACTTCGACGATTATCCGCTACGAACTCTAATTCCAGATTTCCCTATACAGTTGTCGTTTCGTTTGCAAGTTTAAATCCTGGACGATCGCATCGTATCGAGTATGGCGATAAAAATCTGGCCAATTAGGTACGGCAAAGTTCGCTTGGAAATATCTCGTACGGTATACAGGTGTTCGGTCTACAGTACTTTCGTAAGCCTGTGCGTGAACAAAAGCGTCGTCTGTATTAATAAATCGCTATTGCTGTTTGATTATCGCCGCGGAGCTGAAGAATGGGAAATATCTGGGAGACAAAGATCTGCTTGTTCTCGTAGGAGGGAACGGCTACCGTTAGACGCGCGGCTGTTTACGTGGAATCGATCTCGATCTCGTTGGTCTGTGCACACAGGTGCGAGCGGTCACGTTCGACGCGCGATCGATCCGAAATGCAACGAGCCGATCGAGTCAACACCGGCCGACCGCATTTAATTAAAGCTAGACAGGTGCATCGGAGAAAGCACCGGGGGACTCTCGTCGAGTGAAAGTCGCCGGCAAAGTCAACGACGAATGTCCCGTGTACGCTGTGAACGCTCGTGTTTGCTTGTTCGGTCGATGTCTTGCTAATCGGTTAACGTTTGCCGGACTGAACCATCGTGAGCAGCGGTTAGGATAATTCGAAGCGTACATGAACGTTTATTGGCTGTGAAAACGAACGTTGCGGAGAAACATTGCGACGAATATCGTTTCGCTGGTCTAGGTTCGTTCTCTCCAGGTTCTGTTAAATATTTATTGGACCGATAAACGGACGAAAAGTGGATGGTAAATCGCGGAATTTTTATTTTAAATTGCGGACGACGAAGGACAAAGTGAAGCGATGCGTTAGCGTATTAAGAATTTGATCGTTGTTACTCAAAGATTCTTGTATCGTGAGTTTCTATTCACGCTGAAAGACCATAGATGGTGCACGTTTACGTGACCTATGCTAAACCGATACAAGGCGTATTAGGGACCGCCCCCGATATCGGCAAACCTATAATTAGACCGGTTCGTGCCTCTCACCTATGAATACAACCCTGAGGAAATCTCATAAATGCTAAATACAAGAATAGTGGACCGTTAATACCAGTCAATTTCTTGAAACTTAAATACCAATAGATTCTCTGCTTTCTGTTAAACGTATTTAGTCTGCGTTTTTTCCTCTGCTCGATAGATTTCCAGGCAAATTACGTGCCGGCGAGTATCTTCAACTTCCAGTACGTGTCTTACACGTACAGTTCCTACGTGCAGCGTGATCTCGACACTCTTTCATCTTTCGAGGCACGATCTTTCCTAACGCTGACCTCTTAACACCGACGATACCAATTCTTCCACCCTCTACGGATTAACGTCTCGCCTTGATTATCTGCGAATATTCCGTAAATTCGTCGATCTACCGATCGCGTAAAAAACGAGAACGCAAAAACGAAGATACGCGCGCAACGACAACGAAGCGGACGGAATAGCAGCGTCAGTCCGTTTCTATTTCGCCTGGCGGGGAAAAAGAGAAAACATCGTCCGCGGGAGAAATCGGCGAGGTTGTTTAAAAAGCAGGGGAATCTGGAGCCGCGTGGTCGGGAGCAGGTTCGACGTTATCAGCCCGCGTATGCGAGAGTCGAGGGAGAGAAATCCTCGACCTTGATGAAAGCGGCGCGTAGCCACCACGGTGACTAACTGGTTACAAAATATCTGGCGTGTTCATCTAACGCGTTGAACGACGGGGGGACGTTTTCTCTTCGCGGGAAAATCGGCGGCCTCTCTAATTAAACCGTTTGTTAAACGAAACGCATCGAGGGCTGAGCGCGGCGAGAGCCAGCCAATTAAAACGATGCGATAAATCATCGTAGAGAAGGTCGCGCGCTCGCTGTGTTCGGATACCCGATGATGAACATTCGAGGGCTCGATTATCGAACGTAGCCTGATGAACGGGCTGGTGGCGAGTCCTCGGGGAACCTGTTCAACGCGAAACACGATTGCGGAATTCGAGTGAACGTGGTCGATGAAGGTTAAACAGCATATGCAAAAGACGATCGTTATTCGAGGGAAACGTGGCTGAAGATGAATATTCAGACTCGAGTGTACGAGCTTGTGATTAACTCTTCGACAGTGTAATAAAGCGGCCAAGGATTCGTAAAAGTAACGATTTAGCAAACGTTGTAATTATTTCCTTATCGCGGAGACATCTGGCATTTTCGCGAAATATTTAACGATTTAATTGCTCCGTTCGTTGATGTTTCTCGGGAATTGAAGATAGGGCGGTTTATAACAATCCTTCGACGGTGTAACAGAGCGGCCAAGATTTTCGAGCGAACTATACTTGAAGAGTTATTATTTTTCCACGTTTTCTTCCATCGTCGACAAGCATTCGGCGATCTGCTTGTCTCTCGCTCGTGAAAGATAAGAGAGGCCTCGAGCGAACGCAAGAAGGAGGCAGAATTTGAATGAACGTAAAAGATGAGAATCGCGGACTCGGAGCGAATATAGAAGACGAGTTTGTGCAAATGAAGCGAACCCAGACCTTGAAAAATGACAGCACGAGCGAAGGAAATGCGAGTCACGGCGATCCGAGAAGTCTACTAAACACGCGAAATAAAATTTTCTCCATTCCGACCGAGTCTATAAATGAAACATCGCGCGGATCCAAACAGACGAACGCGTAAATCGTAAAGCACGATCGATAGAAATATACGTACGTACATACGCAGTACGTCAGCGACGAGCGAAAGGACTAGTTTCAAGAAAACATTCGACCAAGATTTTCATACAAATTCCCGCATTAAATTTGTTCCTAAGAAAACGATGATTAATTTTGTAAGGAAGGTAGAAAAAAAATATGTCGAATATATAGAGTAGCTGCGGTGGTAGATCTCAGTGATCGTACAAATTGCGAGAGCAATCAGCAGTCCTGTTAAAAAGAAACTAAAAGACCGGCTTAACAAGCGATTGAAGAAAAGCAGGTCGTCGATCATTGTTCGTTATCCGCGAGCGGTTTCCACGCTGTTAGCAATCGTCGCTGGAATTTCCAAGCGGGTTACAAGCGAGCGTTGAAACGATATGGATCTGTTTATCCAGAAACGGGCGAGTGGTGTCGCGGGTCACCGCGTTTCTGGCGCTCCGTGGCTCGCGATATGGTTGAAATAAGCCGCGAATTCGCCCGAGGCGAGACGATGATCAACGCGTCGACGACTCGTTCGTTTTTACCTTCACGCTCTGCCGGCCGTGTACCGCGGTAATTCGTCGCTTTACGATTATTTAACCGGCCACACCTACGGGAAAGATCAAGCGTGCCGATCCTTTGCAAGCTCTCAACGATAATCGTACGCGCGCTCAATTTTCTTATCCTACGAGACGTTTCCTATTTATTACGACGTTCGTACTACGACGTTCGTACTACGACGTTCAATGAAAATTTTTTACCAGCTCTTATACCAACATACTCGTATTAATTAACCGAAGGAATAACACCGTGATAAAATAATTTACACGCGCGTGCAAGAGGTTAACCTCGGTTTCTTTAAGTTCCAGTCAAAGAAGCATCTGCATCTGCCTGAGTCGTCGACAAGTTTTTCTCTCCGACCTCTATCGCGCTTAACAGCGTAAAAAACGGCAGAAACCTTGGAGCAAATATTTCCAGATCCCACGGTTTGTTCGTCGCGTTAATTTTCTTTGTTCGCGCCATATTTTTTTATTTCGCTTCTAATCCGATTGAATCGTACTCGAAACGATTACGATTGACCTGCGTGAAATCGACCTTTCGTAAACGTTTCGCTTCGTAATTACAGAGATCCGCGGTTGACGAGCGAAGCGAACGACAGGTTGAAACATTTTTGCGGTAGAAAGTTCACCGGATGTTTCTCTGCTCTGCGCTTCCGAATGAACGTCGCGTCGCGTCGAGTCGTTGCGTTGAACACGGCTCGATAACCTTTCACCCCGATTTCCTTTTCCGGCCGCTTCCGAGTTCTCTCTCGGATGTAAATTCGAAATTTCGCCGTGCAGCCGACGTTCCGCCCACGCGGGCTCAACCTCGACATCCACCTTGTAATTTATTCGCGCCAAATACGTCGGATTTACGAAGCCACGAGGACGATGACGCGGAAGGCCTCGTAATTTTCTGCGTTGCCATAAGCTTCATAACCAACACGATGTACCGTTATCGTAGAACAAGAGAGAAACCGTAGAACACTTGACATTGAAAGAGTTATATATCGTCCGTATCTACGCGCGAATCTACCATTTTGATGCTTGCAAATTGTTGTACTTCTCTGAACAAACTACTTAAGAAGCTAAATTTAGAAATCTACGCCGTATAATGGAGAAACGTAGAAACGTTTGCAAGCAGATAAAAGTAGCAACCGCATGAAGTGGAAACTTTCACTCGTACATGCCTGGATCGTAAGAAGAAGACAATCGTTTAATCTTTCGATTCTTTACGGTGATTTCTCTAAAGGTCTCGGCAAACGTTGCGTCTGCGTTTGTATACTTGTTACACCGCGGTAATTAAAACCTCTTACACGGGATACGCAGCTGTCCATTTCCCAAAATGTCACGCGAGTTAAATGCCTCGTACGATAATTATACACCGTAGCTATACGAACCACGGTAGAAAACTCGATCGACTGCATCGAGCATAATGCAATCAGTATCTTTACGAACGCGTCCGAGGAAAAGTGAAAGCCAAACAAGAATTTCTCTCGGCCGCTGAACGTTGCAACGAGCCCGGTCCCTTCGATGTCTCGTACGAATTTTCCATTCTACGCGTCCTGTGCATTTTCGCGTCGTTAAATTTCTCACGGACGCGCGGACCTGCGCGATCGAACATCGAGTTTCCGACCGCATATGTTCCACTACCAAGAGCGAGAAATACTCAAAAAATAAAACAAACCATGCTTATAAAGCGAATATAATCCGCGCGCATCGACGAACGCGAGCACAAGACCACGAAGATTCGAGCGTAGTTTCGTCGCCTTCCGCTTTGCCCGTTTCTCTTCGCGAGAGCTCGTCCAACTAATTAATTCGCCAACGAAATACGCTACGTTACTCGAGGTGCGCAGCGATCTTTCGATTTGAAATGAAAATATCGATTCGCGCGACCATGAAAACCAAATCGAACAAGCTATGGCCGTGCGCTCTCTCGATTGATATATTGGTTCGATTTCTAATCTTCCGCGGCCTATGCTTCCGGCCTCATAAAATATCATTGGTCGTACGTCACGGCCGAACCGTGTCTGCCGCTGTAATTGGTATTGCATCGCGTGGCAACTTCCTTCGTCGACGTCATCGTCCGTGGTCGCCTCCACGGCCGATCTGCATAGACGATTATGCGAAAATGTCGGCCGAGATGCTAGGACCGGTAATATAGGCAGGATAAATGTGTCGCCGACTCGTGTTTTCCGTGCGTCTGGCCTCGGCCGCAGAATTATTGGCTTCCAGAGTATCCCCTTTGCCTCGTCACGTTCGCAACACGTACGGATTAGTCGAGCTGCGCTTTCTTGTTCTCGTTCGCTGTTAGTAGGAAGCGAACGAAGGCGATGCCACGCTGTTGTTTCTTGCTCGTTCGATGGAGCTACGGCGAAGAGGATCGTCGGTGTTCGAGGTTGCTTCGCGCCGCTGTGAGTCGCGCGCGCGTTGCCACGGATAACGACGAGAATTTGATCGTTCGTTCTATCGATTATTCTTCGATGATGTCGCTTTTACGTGCTACGTCTCGGAGGACGGAGCACGAGAACCATCAACTTGTCGTAAGAAGTTGCAGCCTCGTTGCATTCCTATCTTCTAATTTTCTAATTTCAATAGAAACCGGTCAAAGCGACGAGCATCGGCGCGTAAATTACGCGCGACGTTCGACATTTGTTAGATTTTAGCTTGGCTACCGGTGAGGATCGTAAATCAAAGCGTAATGGGCAAGATTCGAGGGGAACGAGAAGGAATAAGAAACGCGGCGAGGGAAGTCGGATTCCTCGAGTCGTTAACACATCCGTCTAGCTTCGTTCGCACCAGTTCCTCGGACAATTGTCCGCTTTCGTCACCAGATTTTCAGAACAAAAAAAAAAAAAAAAAAAAAAAAAAAAAAAAAGAAAAGATTAAGACGATAACGACTTAAATTTAATCCTCGGACATACGGTGAAAAATGTAACACAACGAAATATCGTACGTCTACGTCGTACCGTCGAGTAACGGTACTCCTGACAAAACCAATCGCTGATTACAATCCATCGTTTGTAATGGAAGTATATTTCTTAATTATAGTTTCTGGATCGATAAACGTTTGTTAATAACAATAATAGTTGCTCGGAGCAGTGCTTCGAAGTGTAGCCTTGGCGCTTGTAAATACTTTCTTACGAATACTCGTGCGTACGTACACGTTCGTGTGGAAATGTTGCTCGAAAAGAACGATTCTCGTGGTATCTCTTCCGATGATGCATCTGGCCTGAGAAAGTCGAACGCCCTCGTTCGTACGATCGAAACAAAACAAAAAGCGTTTAAAGTCCCTTGTCCCCTTTCGTTGCCGTTCTGCTTCCCTCGGATACTCTTCGTCTTGTTTCTATTCCGCTGCTGGCATTGTCCTCTCGGCGCGAGGAGTAATGTAATGGGGTCCCGTACGAACGGGCTACGCCATTGTGTCGGGATTTATTGGACGCGGCCGTGGACAAAGGTTTGTCACTGCAAATTATGATTCGTGCACGCATCCCCTCTATCCCCGAGAAAATCACCGGCCAATTATCGTTCTTCTGCTTTACGATCGCGAATCTGGTGCTTCGTTAAAACGAAATTTTCTACCTCGTTCGCGATAAGCTGTGGACACTGGTGCGAATCAAACGTTTCCTTCTCCGTCTATTCTACCGAGATTCGTTTTTACTAAATATCACGATCGCGGCTGTACTCGGGACGCTTTACTTTTGCGTGTTACGAGAGTCCCGCGTTTTTTTTTTTTTTTTTTGTACTTTCGAATATCGCGTAAAAATCCGCAGTTTACTCGTAAATCGAAACGACGTTCCGATAAACAAACCATCAGGATGGGATTAAAGCGATCGAGAAGCGTGGAAAATAGATCTGCGACTCGGACGAATTGATAGAACCGGAGGATGGGAGTTTGAAGCGTTCCAGCGAGACGCGAGAGATCGTGTGCCGTTAATTTAATAAAATGCACGGTGCACGCAGCGCGCGTTTACGCGGATATCGTGCACGACGTTCGCTCGTAAGCCGCGTTTCAAGAGAACTGTAAACAAAGTCGTAAGACACGTTCCACGCGGCCCAAGAGAAGCAGGTATATAGCTGCTGGCTTAATAAAATGCCACCGATCGGATTACTCTTGCTGGCTGCTGGCTGTTGCTCCGTAACTCGGCTAACATTGCTCGAAACGAGCCGTTACGCAACGAATATTACGAAAACAGAATGGTGCGCCGGCTGCGTCCTGGCTTCGTTCTCTTCGTCGCACGTACGGCGAACGTGAATGAAATCCTTCGTTCTTTCTCCGCAGAGGGAACGATCTCGCGCTTCCTTGCGAACGAAACGCTCGTTAGAATTGCCTTGCGGACCGTGGAACGACGCAGAGGTAGATGCGACGAAGGAACGGTCGTAAAAAATCCAGATCGAAGGATTCGACGAAAGAAGTTTGTGAAAGCACGTCGTGCGATTCTCTCGGTATACTTGGATTTATTCTTCTTTTATCGACGACCCTTTGCTCTTACACGTTTAACGCTGCTGTTATCGCGACGTTCGATTCGCATACTTTGGAAAGTTCTAGTCAGATACCGAGGAAAATATTATTTCGTCGCGTAGGTGTGGGAAAATTCGAGGCTCGGATCGAGCAACGTTCTCGTTATTGCCTTGGCAATCGATTTCGCTAAAACCAGATAACACGGAACAGGATACAGCCTAGAAAAATGGTAATAGTCGTAAAAGTGGATTTCGAAAAGTACTTGCCACAACATCATCCGTTTCTTGGAATCCATTCTTATTCCACCTTAGCCTCGTGAAACGTTCCACGAAACGCGTCCCATTTTCCCTTTCCACCAAACGACTTCCATCCTTCGACGAAACGCTTCGATATTCCGTTTTATCAAACTCGGCATACGCCGGAACGAACGCGAACATTTCTAAAACCTTGGCACCAACCAAGCTACAAAAGTACCAGGAAAATTAGTCAAAAGGAAATACGTTCAAAAGGATCTACAGCTCGAGAAGAGAACCGAGTCCCTGTCTATATACCGTGCTTCGAAAAATCGTCAAAATCCCTCAAACCACCGACAGATGCGACAAATTTCTGCGAAAAATTACGAATCGCTAGTTCCGTGTATACTTTTCACCGTCGCGAGCTGTAAAAGAAAAATCCCACGTTCCTATCGAAACAAAAATCGAACAAGTTCCACAGAAGGAAAATCGTACGTATACATAGGTGTAATAGCGAGCCGAAGTAACGATCGGTGGCTGGATGCAAATTCGACGGCAGGTAAAAAGTCGGTACGCAATTGCCGACGTTCTTTACGGGGACGAAACTAGCCGGCGTTCAACTGACCGGTGAAAAGTGGCCGCTTATCTGTCCTAGCGGACAGGGCGCAGAGTAGGGGTCGTTATCGCGGCAGGATGTCCTGCGAGGGGACACGATCTAAGTAGCAAAGTGTGTAAGGCATGTCGAACTATCGATTGGCCGACGTATCGCCGACAACGGAAGGTCGATACGCGGGTCCCTGTAGTCGAGCCAGAGAGCCACGTGAGTCGTCGATAAAAGGACGACTCTTTCCAGAAAAGAAAAAAAAAGAAAAGAAAAAAAAAGAGAAAGAAAACGTCCACGGCTATCGCGCTACTACCGTTAATTGAGGATACAGGGAAAAGCGCTACTTAACGATTCAGATTAAAGGAACGCATTTTTCTACTTCTCCAAACAGAAATTCCTCGAGCGGAATACCAACTGTGCGTAGTCGCTTCGCTCGTCGCGGTGCTTTCGAGATAGGTACAGGAAAAATATGCTGCTCGCAAGAAATCGTACGTTTCGAAAGGACGGAATCTGAGCGAACAGGGAATAATCGAGGATCAAGCCGAGGCATTCGTTACGGTTAGAGAGCTGTTCTGAGCATATATCGCGCACGTAGGGCTTAGAATAAGCGATACCACGTGGCGATCGCGATCGATCGCGCGCGCTAAGAATAGCGTACTCCGCGTGTGAAACGTTTAAGAGTGAAATGCGACCGAGAAGCGAGAAAGTTGCGAGAGAATCGTTCGATCGTGAGAGCCGATCGGAATCGGAGCGAAGAGGGAGAGAGTTTTCGAAAGAATCGAGAGTCGTCCTAAGCAAGTGTCGTTGGCTGTAAGTTGGGTTATTCGTTAAATCGTACGTATAAGTAATTACTGCGATCTCGGTCATTTATTAAACGGTACCGTAAGTAAAAAAAAAAAAAAAAATGTGTTTAAATTAATCGCGTAGTTAAATCGTTACGTCGTATTGTATCGATCGTGGAATTCGATCGCCGTCTCGTACTAATCGTATATTAAACTATACCGCGTCGTTGCATTAACGCGAATTATCGAATTATCGCCGCGTTTCGTTATCAAATGGGTTAAGCAAGTTTTCTCTGCCGCTTTATCCTACGTTTCGCGAATAACCCGACGATCTTCTTCGATAAATCATCAGAGGCTCGAGGAAGCGTCGAAGCTTGAAATTTACGTAAAAGCGATAACAGGCCTTTTAAATGAAAACGCTCATAGTCGAATGTAGCATCTGCGTGACACCTTTCAACAGGAATGACGTGGCACGATCTAAAGACTGTGATTTCAATCTACTCCAGCCGACTGATTTGCGCGTCGCGTCGCGTCGCGTCGCGTCGTTCGGTCAAGTAACGAACGTAGAGGTCTGCCCGCGACCAAGACGCTTCGCGATGGTTACGTAAAGCCTGGAGGTTAAAGGACGTTACCGAGGATCCCGGACGTTGGAGCGTGACACGCGAGAAACATGGAACGTACCACCACCTTGAGCCGGAGTTACGCAACGAATTACGCTGCACAGGCAAATACTCGCCAGAGTTCTAACGAGGCGACCTTTCGGGCTCGACTACCGCGTGGAATCAATCAAAATTAGACATTCCTCGGTATGTGGTAATAATCGGAGAAAGTAGAACCCAGAATCACAGTGGAACTTCTCTTCGACCAACTCGATCGACTTCTAAAGTTATCGATCCTGGTAACATAACCAACACCATTAATTTCTTCTTAATTACATCCGTCGTGTACGTATATCCGTGTTATACCTGCTATATCTATCCTTCGTACGAACTCGACGATCGTATCTCGATCTTTCGAACAGAAACGCGTCTACTTTTCTACAGCGTCGGGATAAAACGCTAAGAAAATAGAAAATCAGTTCGGGGAAACATTTTGAACAAAATAGAAGATTCTCGTTGAATCCCGCGTGAATGAGAATCGACGACTACCCTTGAAACGTCTACGACGAGTTAGTCGGTACGACTCGGAGGCGTTCCTAAGCTCCATCTAAGTTCGTTTCTCCCCGAAGAGAGTCAGCGTGGATCCGACACGAAATATCGTATGGCTACGTCTGACACAAAATATCGCATGGCTACGTCGTATCGTCGCGCAACGGTACTCCCGCCACAATTACTTCATAAATGTAATTCATTGTTTATTGCGAATGTACGTATATGTAATCTATATTTTCTTGGCAAGCACAGAAAGGAACCAAAGTACAAAAGTTGCAATAGCGCTAGATAATAGATCATAATGGATAGAGCGTAAGAAATAGTTTATAGTATAGAGTGTAAGAAGAAGATTACAGTAGATAAGAGGTAGATTTAAGAACAGAGAGATGGATAAAGTAAGTTTAGTTAGGCAAAGGGAGGAAGCAATAAGATAAATCATTGTAGAATAATAAGACTGATAAAAATGTAAGCGAGCAAGGAATGTAAAGCCAGAAGTCCGTCCAAAGCCGAAAGGCAAGGCCTAAGTACTAATAAATAAAATATATTTTCTTGGCCAATGAACGTTTACTAATTAAAAATTAAAAAAAAAAAAAAAAAAGAGTCAGCGTGGAGGCAAAAAGGGACGAACGACGTATCGGGTTCGAATTAAACCAGGAAACAATGCCCTCGGAGTTCACGTAGCTTCCCTCTAACCACGCTACGCCCGAGCAAGGGAAAACAAGGTAATTCCAGGCGAACGAATTCTCGTGGAATTTGCGGGTGAATTCTTTGGCGCGCTGCCGAAGCTGAAGCTGAAGCTGGCGGAAGGGGGCCTGGAATTCCTGGCGCGTTAAATAAGGTCGCGTTCAACCTGGAAGCACCCCGCAGCGCCGCGCAGAAACGCGGACGTCGGGGCTGCTTGGAAATTGCCTCGGAATTTTCCGCGGAGGAATGGAATTTCGCGCGATTTTTATCGTTCAACAGCGACTAACTTCTACGTCTCTCTTCGTCCAACCCGGGACCAGCTTCAGGCTGGAACTCGACGTCGTTAACGCGGCCCTTTCAGTTTCCACGATCGAGGCAATTAAGTCGAAAATCGCATGATCAACTATTACGCTCGATTTTCAATGACCGGATCGCGTTGGTCGCATCGCGTCGATTAACGCGTGGAAAGGATAGTTGGTGCAGGATTCTACAAGTGGTTGCTTAAGAGGAAGGGCACGAGATGGAAATGTTTGTCGCGTTTCGGAGCGAAAATTCTCACGACCGACGAATCCCGCGTGAACCTTCGATCTTTCACAGTCGTGTTCACGATTATCCTCGTCGTATCGGATTATCTTGGGTACGTTCGATCGACGCGTCGTAAGACGTGCGAAAGACGGCAGAAGTACCGGAAGAAGAGAGTCCGACGACGAGCGAAAAATCGCCAAAGGAACAAGGCTTATCGCGCGATACGAAACGGCGATCGCGGTCCTGACACGTAAACTCATTTAGATGCGTTACACGCCGCGAAATAACAGTCCTTTAAGCTCGTGGCGAGCCGATTAATTGTCCGAGCAGAGGCTCGCTAGCCTCCGTTACACGCGAATGCAAATCGACCGCCGCTGCAGGTGGAAATTACGATTGCGTTGTACGTTCTACGCGGAAATCAGCAGGCCTGACTTTTAAACGAACTGTCCTGGGGCCGCGTGAAATCTCCGAGGCAAGTGGATCGGTTTCGAGTTACGGTTATTTCGGAGAGCGAGTCCGCGATCTTTTCTCGGCAAGGAGGAGCTCGATAATAAAACATCGATTGATATTCAAAGTGTGAAATCGATTTTCTTACGTCTTTCAATCGAGCAGGTTGCAATTGCAAAAACGTCGCATTAGAGTGGTTTACAAGCAGAAAAGCGTGACAGCAGGAATACCGATAAGAGAGTAGAGTGCACTTGGAATATTGAGAAGTGGTAATCGAACGATCGTACCTATGGTATCTATCGTTGTGCGATCGATCGTGCCTCCACACCGCCAACCAAATTGTTTATCGTTGTACCGTTTTTATCTCGAGAACCTTTATAATTCTATCGCGTCGATTGTTCTATCGGATCTCCTTCTACCTTCAAACGATTCCTAAATCGTCGTCACTGTCCAGATCTTTCGAGTTATCTCTTATCATCTCTTACGACACCGGTTACCGTGTTCGTTTCTACGAGTTGTCTCGATAATCGCGACATTCCACTTACTATCGATCCGGTACTCGAGAACGAAGTAACGTTCGAAAGAATCGCATCCTGTATCTTCAATGTATTTTTTCAGTGGCACGTCCTGTACAAATTTGTACATACTACTGTGCATACGAACGTACGTCGAGATACGTGTATTTTTCACGCCAGTGGAAAACTTCCAAGTTCCTCGTGAACGACAGCCACGAACGTCGAAACAAAAGGTGTATTATATTATCGTCGTTTAGCTGCTTCTCCGCGAAGAGATCGCGCGAAGCGGCTAACCTTCGACGCTCTTACATCCTTCACGGCTGAGATCCTGTCCGCGGGATCTTCTTTCCTTCGCGGCTCGTTATGCAACACGATTCCATTCGACGCCGGACCGTTAATTTAATTCGCGCTTTCCACTTAATTAATCCCAATTACGCGTGGCGTCGAGCTATAGCAACGGGGCTCGTACTCGACTCGCGTGATATCAGCCTCCCTCCCCCCCTCCGCTCTCTCTCTCTCTCTCTCTCTCTCTCTTTCTCTCTATGACTCGCTCGCTCGTTCCACACGCTCGTTCCACACGCTCGTCCCACACGCTCGTTCCACACGCTCGTTCCACACGCTCGTTCCACACGCTCGTCCCACACGCTCGTTCCACACGCTCGTCCACCTGAATGCCCCTTTAATCCGCGAATACCCAGGCTCTCTTGGCGGGCCTCGCGCGCCGCAGGCCCGATAAATTAATGACTGACGGCGGTTATTGGCCGTTAAGTCGATTAATAGTTCCGGGTTAACGAGCCGAGCTCGTCTTATCCCGAAAGCGTGGCGGCGCTCGCACCTCGTTGCGAAAACGCCGCGGAGCTTAATGCCCTCTCGGTTAATACGGCTCTCCTCGTGCTATAAGCGGGAACAAGCCGGACTACGTTACGGACCAAAGGTTTCTCGGAAGTTGCACTCGCGAGTCTACTCGTTTTCGTGGAAGTACGGTAGAACTGCATTTATCCGAATTTGTTTACTCGAAAGGCAAAACGAGTTTAGTTAAAACTAGTGCTCGTATAACACGAGTTCACTGACTCTTCACACGCACACACTACCTACCATCTCTTTGCGTGTGTCCATTTTAACGATAGTATCTGTCGAGGTTATCTATATGAATTTTGGAACGCGTGCATGAATTTTAAAATAGAAAATATATTTAAATACAGAAGCGTAAGTACAGTATGTGTATAGTATAGCACAGCAAATGCAAGTACGAGTATAGTACAAGTACGGTATAAGCTGATCCAGATCCGCACGCTGGCAGCGTTACCTTCCAACAGAGCCCCGAAGCCATCGGCCTATCTGTATTTGTATTATCCCTAATCCGGCCTGTCTATACTCCGCTGTGCCCCATCTGCACAAAGCACGTTCCAAGAAGGCTATCAGTTTGGGTAGCCCTTCAAATTGATTTATTTCTAAACACTCTGGATGGTTTCGACGACTAGGAAAACTAAAGAGATCAGATGTAGAGTTTTTTCTAGAAGTAATAGCCACTTCAACGGTATCGAATCTGTCAGACCCGCGCTCCTACAGAGACACAACACCGTTGCAACTTTGCACGGTACACGGGAACATTTGTAAAAGATAGAACGAAGAACGTCTTTTGCGCGCTAGAGCTGACAAATATCGGAATAAGTTGTTACAACGTCCTACTGCGAGTCTAGAACCTGTAAACGAGCGGCGAGCAAACTCGACTATCGAAAACTCGAAAACCGATATTCTCGCAACGCGTCGCTTTCAAAGAAACGCCAGCTCGACTCGCGTGATTGAAAACGCGACGCGCGACTGCAAGACCAACTTGCGACGACTCCCTTAACAGAGGAGACGACTAATCGCAAACGATTACGGAAGAATAGTCGGAGTTGCGTCGTAGGACGACTTTTCCACGCGGCAAGGTTGCGAGTCGGATGGCCAGGCAGCGGAGTAGTTTTGTCTCTACGACGGACGCAACGAGCACGACGAGACGAGCTATGGTCGTGCACGTGCTCGTTTTCAATCAATGGCACCCTCGTGTAAGAGCGCTCGACATTCTCCTCGCACGTGCCGATGGCAGTAACCTCGAAGACAATGACATGCCGACGACGAGCGCGTCGCCGCATGTAAATGTAACCTTTTGTGAGCCCGTGGAAGACGACGCGCGGCTGCCAGAGAGAGAATCGCGCCGAGTGAAAGGTGCACGACGTGTCTCGATTCCGACAGACCTAGCCCCGTGCTTAGACTCCTCTAGGGATTAGGAAATGTCAGCTGATGCCACCGCGCGAAAACATTCCAACGTTACTCCTCTGTTCTATGCGTTCCTTCGTTTTCGACTCGTTCGATATCCCTTTGTTCGTTGTTCCGAAGAAACGAGAAATAACGCGATGGGAAGTGAGAAAACTCGAGGAAACCGTAGTTTTAGTTGAAAGTACGGCGAGAATACGGAAGTTTCTCGTAGTAAGGAGGGAAGAATCTTTTCTCGAACGTTTGAAACTATCGAAGAAGATAACGCGGTGAGAATAAGGAAATTGAAGGAGATCGTGCTTTTCTTTACAAGTACGGCGAAGCTTAATTGGATAAAACGAGTTGGTGATCGGCTTCGGATGCGTACAGAGGGTATCGCAAAATACGAGACGAAATATACGTACGCTGTATTTATGGGGATCGATGGATCAAAAGAATGGAAAAGTTGACGCGCGAGAACGTCGCTTGAGCCTTATTTTTCCAGGTAAAGACAACTTAATGTTGCACTGTTATCAAATACACAGTTATCGAGAAAGAAGAATCGAAATTGATCGGAATTAATCGATCAGAAATCAAATTTCGTTAACGATGTATGAAGTCGCCTTTAAATCGTCCAATTTCCTCCCAAAGACGTGACAAACGAGGCTGTAAGCTGTCGTCGTATTAACCAGTACTCTGAAAAATGGCGTACAACGCTTCCCATGGCCTTTACGCGTCTTCTGCTCGTTTTCTTGGACCGTATTACGCGTGTCGGCCGATTATTCATTCATCGATGAATTATCCGAGTCTGCCCGAGGGACGATGCTCGCGGCACGTTTTCCACCATGGAGAAGAATTCCATGTTCCCGTGGGGGCTGCTAGCGCGGTCGGTTATTTATCGTCTAATAAATTGTTCACCAATAAATAAAAGGCTCATTACAGGCAACAGCGCGTGAAATGCGCGGTGTGGTTGGAAGCGGTGAACCGACGATCGTAATCGACCGTAATTCGACATCGCGCACCCCGCTTCGGGGCTCTGGGGCAAAATGGAAACGGAAACGAATCGCCGTGATTCCCGGCTCGTCGCCAGATCCTTCTTCTCCTCCTTACGATCCCGGGATCGCCGATCGTTTGTTACGCGCGTCGTCTTATCGCAGAAGGAAATAGAAAACGAGAACAGCGTTCGCCTAACGTAGAGTATCAGCGTACGAACGTTTAGGCAGTATGAATTTCTACGGGAATAAACAAGTACGCTGTTCGCGATGAAAATGATACGTATCGTTTCGATTAGAGTCGAAAGATTCAGATAAGTAAGAAAAGTATCAGATTGTCCGAAAAGTTTCTTTCGTTTTGTAAGGAAATAACTGACGCACCACGTTCACTGTTTTATATATTATTTTCGTCGAATCACGTACGATCGTAATAATAGAAATAGGATAAAGTGGATCGTACATGATCGAATAAGATAATATAAAACGAAAAGAGGTTGCGCGTCTATCGTTTCCTTGCAAAAGCAAAGAAACTTTCGGGACAACCTAATATTTGCCTATACGCGCTTCTTATAAACACGATTGCGTGATACGTACGTACTCCAACCGTGCCACTTTAAATCGCAACTATTTACCTACATTTGATTCAACTGCGTCTCAGAAAATGTTTTTGCGCTATTGTTGGTAGGCACGCGCAACGAAGAAAGAAACGAGATTTAAATAACACGGGTATGTACGAATAGAAGTCCTAAATGATAACGACTGTTCGACGTAAGTGATAAAACATACAAGTCGGAATTAATTATCTATCAAAAGCGGGTTTCAGGCTGGCGTTCCATTAGATAGAGGTTTGTTGATCACCGGAAAAGGGAATGGCATCTCCTTTTATCGTTCCTGCGACCATCCAATTAATTGCACCGGCCGCCGACAAAAGGGTGCAATCGTGAAAGTAGCGACTGAACCGCGTGCCTCTCGGCCTTAGAACGGTTCCAGCCACCGGACCCTCCGATCCACCGGCAATTAAGCTAATTAAGAGCAATAATAGTCATGCGATAATTACGGGATCGTGCGAGTCTCTCGGTCAACGAATCGACCTTCCAGTAATCATCCTCGATCCGCGATAACTGAAAATCTGGGTGAATCGCGACGATGAGCAGCTCCAAAGAGAAGAACCAGAAGAGGCTCGAAGGTGGAGCACGGACAAATTTCCACGGAATCGAAACTCAAGGTCAACCATCGAACAAATCTAAACAGTTCCTCCTAAATTCGCTTAAGCGACACCTACGTTCCGCCGATGGTGAAATTGCACGAACCAAAAACCAAGATCGTCGACGATTTAAGAAAGTCCCCTTTCCCGTCTTTTTTGCAGCTTGGAAAATCCGGATTCCTCCGGTTGAGCCAGTTTTTTTCCAACCGCTATCATTATCTCGCATTAATTCCCTGGCCTTTCACCGTCAAACTTTTCCCTCTTCTTATTCGCCTCTTATCGACGCCTCTTTACGGACAACAGGGAGAGAAAGTCGCCTTGTCTCCGTCCTCCTTTCAATTATCGTAACAGCGCACATCTTACGATCACCGAGAATTCGCCTGACCATTCCTCTTGCTTCGTCGATTCATAGAACAAAGAAAATATGCTCGGAAGAAAATTCCAACGACAGGATCAACGCGATCGTTTTCTTTGACAACAGTCGTCGAGAGTTATACAAAAAAAAAAAAAAAAATGAACCGCCATACTTGGCAAGACCAGGAAAATACCGGCAAACTATCCAGGAAATTTGTTCTGTCGCGTGGCGTCGCGCGACAAATTTCTATCGCTGCACGTCGCTATACGATGTTCGCTCGTTACTCCGGTGATTTTCCACCAATGGAAATCGAATCGTCGCGATGCTTTTCGCGGAGAAAGCGCCACGTTCGCGCGGTATTCATGTTTTCACCGCGTTCGAGCAAGTTCGCGCCACGGGTTCCGACGACTCGGCTAAACCGCTGCAATTAGCTGTACAATCAGCGAACCGTCTAACGTACAACCCTCTGGTTCGATTCGATGCTGGTTTTCGTATCGCGCTGGAAACTCTGGAAACTCGGTTAAAGCTAATACGATCGCTTCTAAATATAACGAGAAATTGCGAGCGACGCGAGCGAGAGATTGATGGCTCGTCTCGCCGCGGACAAAGAGGCCGTTACGCGTGTGCGATATCGGCGTCCGCGGAATTTTGTTAAATCAAAGTGGATAAAAACAGACGAGTCGTGCCGAGTCATAGGTTATCCGCGAGGGACGCCGATTTAAATATTCCTGCTCGTAATTGCTGTTTCCAGTTACCTTGTTAGATACGTGGTAAAAGTGGCGACGAATTTTGAGACTTGCCTTCGCCCTTTCGTTTGTTTCTTACGAAATGCCAAATTTTTTACGGGTTTGAAAACAATGAACAATTTACGGACTATCGCCGCGCGTATACGATCCGTATAAATCATCGATCTGGCCGATGAACTCATTTATGCGTTCGACGAAAACAACCGATAGATATGATACGGATGCTGTAGACGAAATAGACACCACTCTAAGTACAATAGACTGTGTCTAAGAAAAGCAATAAGGTCGTAGAGAAAATACTTTTTTCGTCTAACAGACTTATCAACATACAAGGCTCACGCCGTTTATAAACGAATCACAGGCGGAATTCCGTGTTGGAAAGAAATGCTGCGGAAATGCTCACAGCATAGAGTAAATAAGACAGCGACGGCTAAAGATACTGATAATTTTCCTTTTCAAATGACGGACAGGCATTTCGTATCAAAATGTCTCAGTCTCGGTCTCGGTCTCAGTGTGTGTGTGTGTGTGTGTGTAGTACTGCGCTTTTAAATAAAAATGCAGTTTTCCTGAGCGATCTCATTTCGCGGGCGGGGAAAGAAAAAGTCGATTAGAAATTAAAAATAATTGAGTACGTTAACAAGGATATCGGAAATAATGGGAAGATCAACAGGTGGTGGATAGTGGCAACTGTGGAAAAACTGGACTCGCGACTTCATTAGCAGAAGCCGCGAACACTTTCGCCGACATACGGGGAACGCGCGACGGTCGTCGATAATCTTCGAAGACGACTCGCGAGGAAGGTAAACACGTCGAGATTGTGGCCAATAGAAAAATATAGAGAGTTCTCTGGGAATAATAAAAGCGTTTCGAGGAGAAATTCCACGAAACGTGGCTGAAAGTTTCTAGTATTATTCGCGTGGTAAAGCCAGCAATCATTCCTAGAAAGCGATCGTAGCACCGGTTGCCGTATGACAATTTAATAAATCCTCCTAATTATCACTCTTAACGCTAATGCTATATAATCATCGTTTTATCAGCAATAAAGTCTAACGCATAGCAAACAATCTTTAATTAGTGTACATTAGCTCACTTGAATTCCAGTAATTAGGTGAGTGTAATTTTCACCGAGCAAGAGTAGCAATTTTATTCTAGGAATGCTATCGTACCTTTCAACAAGGAAAAGGAACAACGATAACTCTAAAAAAATATATATATATATATATATATATATAATAATAATAATAATAATAATACCAACTCTAAACCGTTACAAGAGCAGAACGAAAAAATGATAAATGTTGCGCATAGCCTGGTCGATCGTTTGTCAGACACTGTCAAAGGATGTTCCAGGATGTAGACCAATAAGAATACTATGCAATACCAACACAAACGTTATCAATCATTTCAAAATATATTCACATATGCCTGAAGCGCCATCGAACCAACGCCTCGTCTTAGCCGACCAAGGCGTTGGTCGAAACATAGACTCTAAAAATCAGCATCGTTGATCCTAAATATCCTACATTATCCGATATAAGGAACGACCGGGCCTTGTACGCGCGCGAGTAGCCAAGAAGAAGCAGAAGGGCAAGGAATTGCGATGTCGCGAATGTAGAGACGCGCGGCAGCATCGGTCGCGGCCGAAGCGAGCAGAACTCTCGAGCAAAGGACGAAAAGAAAGGGAAAAGAGAGGCGCAGGAAGGGAAAGGAAAGGCAAGGAAAGGGCAAGGCAGGCCGGACAGTGGCCAGAAGCGAGCAATGTGGCCGGCGCGGCGCGCAAGCAGGCGTTCGTCTCGGTTCGTCGACCTCGAGTGGAAAAAATACAAGGCATAACCTACCGTAACACCACCACTAGCATCACCAACGGCACCGACGCGTCCATCGTGCCCGTCCACCGGTCCGCGCGAGAGAACCACCTGCGAACCAACCCTCCTCGACAAACGCAGTACCTTCTTTTTCTTCGTCCATCGCGAATGACTCATCTCGCGTAACGTGTCCTCCGCTGTTTGCCAGGTGATCTCAAATACAACAAGGTACTCTTTCGAAGGCTACTAGATAGGCAGATGGCGAAGATCGTGCAGGATTTTATGGGTTTGGTTTTGATGGCACTGGTCGGCACTTTCGAACAGGTTTCAATTCGCGTAGGTTTTCCTTCATCCTTTGTGCGTTGATAATGAAGTATCGTTACTAGGAATTTAAGATCCGCGGTTCGTATTTCTGAAAGTCGGCACGATATTCTCTGGATGCAGTTGTTCTTCGTGTCTCGCGAGGAGGCGAAGATATTCTTGGGCAAAGATATCTTTCGAAACGAGGAATGTTACGTGATTTTAATTTATTCGGACACGACGACGCGTAGAATCTTCAGGCTGCTAATACGAATCGTAGATGCCGAGTCAATGACTCCGAGTAAAACATCGTGCAAAGGATTAACCGTAGAGTAAAATGCGGTTTGATCGAGTTTTGGTCGCGATCGAAGAAGATGGGAAAAGAAAATTCGAAAAATTTCGAAGAGTAGGCTGGTCGCCTAAAACAAGGCTCGCCCAAAGAGTACATTCTTCGGGAAATTGCTTCGATTTGAATTTGAATTTCAAATCTTACGTTTGAATTTTAATAAATCGACCGCATTAAACGGCCGTCGAACTACGAAATGTACGAACACGATACTATCGACCTACGTTTTTTTATCGGTCATCCTACGAAAAGTAAATCGCAACAGTCTACAAATCCAAAAAAAGAAAATTAATCTCCCGGTTCTAACGAGTTTCGGTCTCACGTGCAACGAAAGGGAAAAAAATGGACGAGAAGGTTCTGGAGGGAGAGAAAAAGATGGCCAATCGAATTACGAAAATTCCACGACACGCGAACGTGCCACGGCAGCCAGAACCTCCGAGGTGGTCTTATCTGTATAACTGTACCTGTCCACGGCAGTCCGCGATTGCTCACCGCAACGACTATTAGTGATTCTCCCGTTAGGATAAATACGTGCCAGGCGCCACGAGATCTTAACGATTAATGCCCGATTAACCTGGCCAGCCGCGCACCGACGTTCCAGAATTTCACGGAAAACCGTAGTTAGAAATTCAAACGGTCCACTCCCCTTCCGTTTATTGTTAATAATCACGTACGATCGTTCATTTACTCGAGAAAATTGTACGTCTCGAGTCCCAGCAGCAGTTTTTTTCTTTTGCTCTCCTCTCTCCTATTATCTTGCTCTCCGTGCTCTTCCTTAGAAAAAAGCACAAATACAATCGGGCAGAAAATCTTAGAAAATGGCGTAGGGTCGGATATCGTTACTTTTGTTGCTCTTTTAATTAAAATTACAAAGATCGATGGAATTAGAAAGATCTTTCTGTTTAAAGTATTCTGAAAAGACGTTATTTTGCTCATTTTATCTCGCTATCGTCTTGCGCGTACGTATTCTTCCTATAATTAAAAAAAGAAAAGAAAAGAGGGAGATGACCGTGAATTTAGCCTCCATCTACCAATTTACATACATACACCCACGTGTTTTACCTACTCTATCTCGAACCGAATTTAGAAACTTTTGTCCAGTCCAAAAACTGGTTTTTTAAATTTAATTTAATTACATATACAGAAGCCATATATAACTCTTCTCATCCTGTTCAATGGCATTCTTTCCTTTAGTCTCTTTACACGAACTTCGCGAATTGCCCAAACTTCCCTCTCCTAAATTTCCCAAATACCGCAAACTTCTTAATCCTCTTTTTCCAAACTACGAATTCCTGCAGCGAACATTCCTTCGGAAGAACGAATCTGCTTCGCTTAAGAAATTTCCGACGTAATTGGAGATTCATTAAGACGCGGTATAGCGACGTTGAATCGCGAGCAAATAGACCAGAAGCCCAGATACTTAAGGCACTTTCTTCGCGCGCAACAGTTTCACTGAATGCATAATAAATTTCGCCGGGCGTTTAGCGTAACACCGAGAGCCAGTTCGCACCGAAACTTTCGTAGCGGAAATTCGCGAGGATCGATCTTCGCGTGCCGTAGGAATTTCGTGGATCGACGATGATCGAAGCCGGTGACGATGAAGCTCCCAGCGAACCAAGTATACAGTTATAGAGATAAGACCCACCTCGAAGGATCACGATTACAAGCTGCTGCGGCCCCATCGTTCAACAGGATCTCCAACGGATCCTACGTATCTCGGTTATGCCGTTCCACCTAATTCCAGATCCTGTTTACAAACTGCCAGCGATAACGGGGTATCGCGTAATAAAGCGTTACGCAAACATACAAAAAGTGAATTTTCCATGGATAAATTATGGTTCGAAGGTCAGCCTGTACGACAGCGTACAGAATGAGTATCGTAAGTTCGTTAGACTCTAAGATTCTAAATAACTCGTTTGCTTACTGTACTGTACCGTGTATGATTAATGGATTAAAAATTATAATTTTATTTGGAAGAACGTACGTTGCCTTCGCCTCGCGTTAACTCCTAATCTTATTCATATATATAACACTGTCAGACACGATGGTCTTTAGTTTGATTCCTCGTAATCCTCTAGAAGCATTTTCTTGCGCACGGTATTACTTTTGGAAATACATATTTGCACAGTAGATTAAAATTGTACAGCCTCTATGTACCTGTGACTTTTATGCATTAAGACGCGAAAGTACGTTCCAAGTAAAAATTGGACTTGATAATATCGATTTTCTGTTCTTTTTGTCTGTTTTCGTTTATTAACGAAAACCCCCATTCGTTAAGAAACGCTTTGATGGCTTCCCCCGTCCTATATATATACCGTCTCAAATCGACTGTCTTTTCAGTTGCGCGTCTTTCGACGCGAAGAAGCCAACCATCTTGACAGTCGATGGTAACCTACTTGTATAACGAGTGACTCGCAATCGACTGTTTCCCAAAAATATCCAATGTCTCTTTGCGTACACAAATTGATTTCGCGTAAGGCGTGCGTCTCCGATATTAAAAACTTTGACTCAAACTGTCGTCGACTCATTGCTAAATTGGATCAACCGTCTCTGCGATAAACCTACGTGTTAAAATTCATTCGTCTGTCGCCTAGATCTAGATCTTTAAAGAGCTCTCTTCGACCAAGCGCGGCTTATTTTCGTACTTCAAATCGTCGAGTCACGTTTAAATTAGATAAAGCCGTCGCTCTCCAAATACAGTCGAACCATCCGCGAGACCATAAAACTTAACAAATACCGTTTCCACGAGTCTCATTAAGCGCCTCTCTGATTCTCGGGACACGAACCAAGGGGCATCATTTTTCTAAGCGTTCGTGGAAAGTTGGCGCGCAAATTCTTCCCGTTAGGCCCGTGCCTAATTGCAGGATCGAGGAGGCGTGTTTGAAAGAGCAGGGGTTACAATATAGCCTAATGACCGCGCCACGGAGCAAAAGTCCATCATCAGCTTCTTCAAACGCGCGTCTCTCTCTCCTTGGTTGTTCGCGAAGCGGTGCGCTGACCGGAAGTCTCCGGGGCACTGCACTTAAATATGCACGTACACACGATGCACGAGCTTCCAAGTCCTCCAGCTAGAGAGGAACATTAATGGAGATTCGCTTTCACCGTTTCTCGTAGCCGACTACGTCTATCCTCGTCCTGATGTTTCGCGTTCGTCGTTAGCGTTCCTCCTCTTCTTTCAACGATTCTTCTTCTTCTTCTTCTTCTTCTTCTTCCTCCTCTTCTTCTGCTTCTTCTTCGACCAAAGAGATCGGTGAAACTGGCACGACCTCTCGCAGCCACCTCCTTGTGACCTTTTCAAGGCAACGTTCCAACAACTTACGTTCCGTGCGATGTACTTGTTTCTCGTTATGTAGAGCGAATCTACTTTCTCGCTCTACAAAGATGTCACTCCGAGCTTCAAACCTTGTCCCGTCGCGTCCCAAATCCGCGTTTCCCAAATCCTTCCGCACCTTGTCTCCGGGTTAAAGCTAATTAGATTCCAGTCGTTGATTGTCGATACGCGCATAGTTAGACGCAGGCCTATGGTCGGAGCATTATGTCCGTATACTTATCGTCTGTTCGACTGTTCGAAAACGTCGAATCGTCGGACAAGGGCGAAGAGCACTAAATGCATTAATCGTGTATCCAGTACGCGCAGTATTACGATAGGTGGACAAGTACAATCGATCGGTTTACTTTCTTCGAGACTCATTGATATATATATATATATATATATATATCATAATACCAAAAAGCTTGCAACAATTGATGAAAAATAAACGAACAAATAAACGGTCATAACCCGTTGCAGGAGAATTACGTTCGTCGACTGATAAAAATTGCTGTACGCGCCAGACGACGATGAGATACAGAGTGTGTCAACATTCCTGATAACAATGGTTGTTACATCGCCACCGATTCGTTACGTAACTTCGTTATTGTTCGCTCGTTGAAACGGATTTTTCTCGACTGGGCCTATTTATCGTTTGAATGGATTACGATCGCAATACTGTGCTCTGCTCTGTACGGGTCGATCTGCAGATCTTTGTATCTCGTTTGCAATTGTGACTTTGAATCGCCGCGGTACTATTTATATACGAGAAATTCTCGTTCGACGCGTTGTTTGAGGAGACGATGTGGATCGACCTTCCTGCTCGATTCTTTGTGATGTAACACCACTGCGGCATTATGGTAGTGTAGAGCGGTTACGTGGATCGGTTGAGTCATTCATGAAAAGTTCGTGTATGCCTATGTAGATACGGTATAATACTACTGCGTTCCATATCTTCCTTTCGACGTAGTAATCGTGACTTCGTTCTTTCTCCTAACTCGTTTGCTTTAGGTCTAGGTCTGAACCTGTTCTAGTCTCGATTTTTAGATGCTCACCTTGAAACGGCATGTATAGACTAGACGTAGTCCGTTCTTCTAATAGACGATTCAAAATTCCTAAAGGTTCGCCGTGGAACAATTTCTCTTAGTTTTCTCCTATCTGGCTCGAAATTTACCCTGACATTTTACTTCGCAGGCTCTCGATTCTCATCTTCTATTGTGCGCAGATCCGTAAATAACAATTTCACGCTCTCCGGCAAAACGACGAAATTAATTTCCTTCGCAACTTAATTCTCCGTATACGTTACGATTCCACGATTCCAGCCTTGTATCTCTCGCGAACGCTCTGTCCGGCAATTCTCGTCTTTCATAGGCGATTTTACGAACGAATCGAGAAACCTCGAAGCCTTCGCGCGACGATTCGCCGCAATCAAATGGTAAGTACGAATCTTCGAAGCGTGTTTCGTAAAATCGCCTGTAATACAAGTTGATAAGCTGGACGATGACGCACGAGAGCGGAGAATCCGTTCTTGGCGAAGATTGTCTTGGAACGAACGTTCGATATTGCAATAAAATGAGCAGAGACGCGTAAAGAATTCGCGCGTCTCTGGTTCGCAGGTCGGATGGTTTTTTCGCGAAATCGCGCTGTATCTCAGCCAAGAGGAATGTAGTCCTGGATCGGGCCGTGACTCAGCCTGTCATCCGAATCACCTTGACGAAAGCGATTCGAGAACGACCGGGATTCGCTCTCTTCGCGCGATCCTTCGCATTCCAGGTTAAGATCGCGACACGACATCGCGGATCACGCCTCGTAAAAACGTGCGGGGCTTGTTAAAGAAATTAGTCGAGCCACGTTGCCGTGACACGATCGTCCACCATATTCGTTCGAAAAAGTAACACTCGATCGAAGGAACTTCGGTCTTTTTCTACTTCCATGCGTTCGCTTCTTGTTGCGACGACCATGTTTTGCGCTATGAAACTACTACGGAAGTTCGTAGTTTCTTTGTACGGTGTTTCGTGGTTTGCTTTTTGGATTGCTTCCAGCCATGCCACGGACGACGATCGTTCGATATATGAAACGTGGCTTTCTAAAATTCGAACTCGAGGAATCTCGCGCGTTAAATTATCAACCGTATGAAGAAAGCAGATATTTCTTATAAACGACGACGATTATAGCAGGAGAATATTTTTGATTGCCATTCTCTCGCGCGGACTTAACATTGAAAAGGTGCCAGAGACGTGGATTTAATATTAAACAGGCCTCCGATCTCGCCTGGACAATTTGTTCGCGCGTATTATTTCCATCGAATTTACGATACTTTGAAAAACTGTGTATGATCGAAGCTCGGTTACGATAGCCAACGTTCCAACGTCCCATTCTATTCCAATCCGCCTTGGAAATTCTATGCTCGCGAAAGCTTACGATCATCCACGGAAGAAACCGCTTCTAAGAAAGAACTTCTTCCCTCTACCGTCTACAAAATACAGTTACATCACGCAGTTACGTCCTAACGTGCCATTCTATTCGATTTTACGGAACTTTTCCAAATTCCACGCTTCCTACTTTCCACGCCTACGCGCAACAGCCAGACACATTCCTTGCGTCTCTCCTTTTGCAGACGCGAATCCCGCCATTACCACGCGGAATATCCCGCGGCATCGTCCGAAGCGTCCACGGTGGAAACAAAGTAGCGCAATGACTCTTCGGAAGCACGAATTGGAGTGGACTGGTGGAACGATGTAATATTGTAAAAGGGTATGGCTCGCGCGCGGCCGCTTTGAGAGCCAGCCAGGAAGAGGAGGCAGCCGCGACTGAGATCCTATCGGCTGATATTCAATGCGGTATAACTCATTCTAGCTATGGACTATCCTCGATACACACACCTTCAATATTCTCGTATATGCACGGAGGGATTGGTTGTGTGGCAGGATTCGGTTTATTCGGTGCATAAAGCTGCCGCGATGCGACTACACGATTTAATTCGAAATCGAGGGAAACTTTCGTGCGCGTTTCTTTCTCGTATTACGACGGGGATCGTGAAGAGCGAGTTGATTTGGACGATTGGTTTCTGCGTTGTTCGACGCGTGAATCGGATACGATTCGTTGGAAACTTTGGAAATTGCCGAGTTCCGACCGGAACTAGGGGCGAATGTAAATCGATTCGGTTCGCGCACGGTGTTTCCAGGAAGAAACTCGCAAGTAGAGCGGCCCTTGCGCGCAGACCACCTATGTATCTCTGAGACGAGTCTCGAGGTTTTTCACGCTGCTTCTTTGCGACCCGTTTGCACCTTCGAATTCGTATCGTTGAACAAAACACCGGCTCGTTGGACCGGTTCGTGTCGATTCTCAGCTAGTTCGAAACATTATACTCTGGGAATTACGTTTATCTTCAACGCGCACCGTCCAGTTTCCCAAACTTCTTTGTCTCTTTATCTCCAATTTATTAAGGCGTCGTGATTTACAAATCGTCGACAGAATCTCTCTACGACGTAGACGATTTTATTTTCATCCCGCTGTGATTTAATAAACAGAATACCGGATACGACGTACGAACAGTTGATACAACATCCTTTCGTTTTATAGTACTTTATCGAACCATCTACGGTCCATTTTCTTCTATTTCTATCGTTACGATTACACGCGATTCGACAAAAATAATATAAAAACAGAGAATGCGGCGCATCGATTATTTCCTTACAAAACGAGAGAAACTTTTCGGACGGCCTAATAATACTCGAGCACGATGCAACTTCCAAGCCGATGTATCAGCTTTATAACGAGATTACCGGATCGTTCAGAGATTTATACGAATCGAATATTCCTCGCGACAGATTCTAGCCTACATTCTCTCGAGTAAAAAGCATCCACACCTGTAACCACAGCGGATCTATTACGCAGTATTTCATAATTATACACATTCTCCCGGTAAAATATTCAAACCGCTCGATTAAAACCTCAAATCGCTCGGTCAGTCATAGCCTGGAAACGTAATTGAGCTTGGTAAAACGAGAGGTAACGGTTATCGCTGTTGTCTCGCCTCCTTTCAAGTAGCTTCCCTCGAATGTAATCCGTTAGTGGCCCAAATAAATGTCATTCGCGAGTCCCGCGAACCGATATGAATTAATTAAAACTCGTTAATGTTGCTGGACGAGAGTCGAAGACGGACGCCACTTTCCAACCGTGTCCGTCCGTCTCCTCCTCGCTACCGTTACTCGATCCGAATTAATTCCGACCGTTCCAGCTGCCTCTGGCTCAATTAGCCTTCGATATTTCAATTATTCGTCCCCCGAGGACCTCGTGTCCCTCTCCTTTTTCTTTCTCGCTTCGCCGTCTTCGCCGATTTAATCGAATGTCAACCTCGACCCAGTAACGATCCATCCATACTTTCCTCTTTATTTCGCGTCTTACTTATTCGTTTATCTCTTCGCGATGCTACTAATTGGCTATTATTGATTTGTTCTCGATACGTAGGTGGATCGAGATCGACTGAATTTTCCTACAGAAGATTCAAACATAGAGATCGCGCCGTAACAGAGACTACCGTAGACTATACGTAGGTATACAGTGGCTGCAAAAAGTAACGACGCGCTATCGCGTTTATTGTTTATTTACGTACCAAGGATCAAATATATCACGTTTCGTATCATTTAGTAATAACTATCGTATAACTACGAAAGTCCGTTACTACGCTCGATATCGTGAACGTACGTATGCATAGAACCTGGTAAAAGATCGCTTCGCTTGAAAATAAAGGTAGATAGAAATATTTTCTGTAGTCATCGCGGTCCCTAATGATCCCTGTGATAATGTCTCCGATCCCTAGAATATAAGATGAACCGTACGCAACGATAAAGATCGCTGTCCTCTTATTTCCTACTCTCGTCTCTAATTCTCCCAACGATAACTCACAGAAGACCCCCCCCCTCCCCTAATCATCCAATCCCTAAACGCAACCAACGAAACTTGTCACGGTCGGATAAATCGAAGAGCGCCGGTTGTTGAAGGGAAGAACCATCGACTCGAAATCACGTCGGCTAAAACTTCGCTCGTGCCTTCGCGAAGCTTCGAGATCGAGGTCTCGCGTCGATTACGTTCTATTTCCGCTTGGGACACGCGTGCTCGTCATTTGCGGCCACCTGTTCGCTCGTCAAACGACGCACCTCGATAAGGACGCTCGATCAGATAATCCGCGCGGCACCGAACGCACACGTTTGTACGTACGTGTGCTCGTGATTAGCAAAAAGTTCCGTTAACGGGCCTCGACGAGAGCACGGTGACTGGACGAAACGAGGAACAGCAAGAAATCGACTCGAAAAGCAACTCTTGGTTGGAGGTAGGGACCTCGTGATAAATGGCGAAGGTGCAGCGGCGACGCGTGGCTTGCGAAACGTTCACTATCGCGCACCGCTACTTTGTTTTACGCGGAATGTCGTGAAATGGCGTTTGGCTACTGAATGGTCGCAGCGCGTTCCTTGCGACGTCCGTCCTCTATCGAATTACCGATTCCATGGAATATCGTTCGTCGACCGAACGCTGTGCCGCGAAGACGCTCGAATCCTTATCGCAGAAAACTTTTACGTCGATATTGCGCGCGTTGCGTGAAACGTTTCGAAATTTCATTGCCGTACGACTGTCGCCATTGTCGCGAGATTCGAAACCAGAGACGGGACGGCCATACTCCGTAAACATCCTTTATGCCACAGCTATCGAAATCACAACAAAGTAGTTTCTCAGGCGATAGCCCCTCCACAGGGACAAATCTTCTGTACTTAACCCCCCCCCCCACCCCAAATCGGCACCCGACGCACTTTAGTGGCGATACTCTGACCGGCCACTCTATCGAATTCATGTATCGAAACAAATTCGTATCTGAAAAGTTTCAGTTTTTTTCACTCCGATTACCAAAAGTTCGAACCGTGTGGATATTCGTGTCTTCGACGTGACACCATCATATTGGCAAAATTTGAAAGCGATCTGAATATGTATATAGAAACTGTGGGATATTTATAAACACATATATGTATATATATATATGTGTGTATATATATATATGTGTGTATATATATATATGTATGTATGTATGTATATATAGCACAAAATTAGCGTACAATATGAGCAGCGATGTCGAACGTGCAACAAAAAATAATATATATATATATATATATATAGCGGCATGCGACCGTTACCTACAGTTTAAATGCCATCACGGGCGTTGTTTACAGGTGGCTGTCTGACCCCTGCCAACGAAAAACCTAAAACACAAACGCTACCTCGACCTCGAGCCAGACTATGACTCATAGGTGACAAGGAGCACAGACGGTCACGCAAGACGCGCGTGGTGGGAAAATTCCGATCGATTATAAGGGCTACCAATCCCGGTTTTCGGGGAATCGGTATTCGTACAGAAGAGCGAATAGAACGACGATCGGCGACTTACTTTGTGAACTCGTGTTGACGTCAACCGTTTAATGGAGCATCGTTTTCAAAAAGACAAGCATCCGATTTCTATCAGCGTTATAGTGAAGAACCTACCCGAAGAAGTCGGCGACCCCAACGCGACGCAGAGCAACCAAAAGGCAGCATCCGCTTCAAACGTTTCTCAGCAGATGGACTCGAGCCAAGTAATCTGCCCACTGCCGTTATGGCCTCAAAATATAGCGCTATGGTTTGCAATGCTGGAGGCGCAATTCAAGGCCGAACATATCACGAACGACGATATCAGGATCAAAATCAGCATCACCAACCTGAAAGGACGGTATCTCAAACAGGTGAGCGAGGTACTGGACCACCTACCGTCGAGCGAAAAATACGAATATTTCAAAGGAGAAGTCATTCGCAAGGTGACTAACTTGGACAACTCGAATGTAGAAAAACTCGTGGCCGACGTGGATATGGGAGACCGAACGCCCTCCCAGTATTACCAGGATTTGATGACGTTGGGCGCTCCATATGTCACGGACGACTTCATTCTGGCCCTATGGAAAAACCGCCTCCCAATGGATTTACAGCGAACTTTAACCGCCACACAGGACACGAATGTTACCACCTTGATCGCGAAGGCCGACCGATTGCACGAGATACGGTTGAAAACGAGAGAGGTTACAGCAGCTAGCGATTCTTCGAGCGAGAGCGATCTAGATGAGCTCCGAGAAAAATTGAGTCAGATACAGACCCGGATGAAGGCGCTGAACCTCAAGACCAAATCTTCGGAAAAATCTTCCCAAAAGAAGTGTGAATCCGAGTTACAAGAGAAGAGGATATGTTTTTACCATCAGACCTACGGAAACCGAGCGAAAAAGTGTCGTCCTCCCTGCGGATGGGACCAGAGAAAACTGAAGCAATCGTCCGCGGATGCGGAGCACAGCGACAACTCCGTATTCTACCGCCTCTTCTTTTACGGTAGCACTTTGAACCCACGCATGTGGCTATGCGGACCGGCGCGCGGAGACGATTACAACGAAATTAGCGGAATACGCGGCAATTTACTTTGTGAATTCGTGTTAACACCACTTGTTTAATAAAAACACACGTATCCGATTTCGCTCAGCGTTATCCCGAGGAACCTACATACATAGACTCGTATTAAATATTTCCTAATTTCGACGTACATTTTCAGACTTGTTTCCAACTTCACCGGTCGTATCTCGGTCGTGGTGGTCGAGTCTCGTAACGGTGTCGAACAAATAATTTCAGAACGTCTCGTACCGCGTACGCGACATATTCGTAAAAAGCCTACTCGAAAAAAGTCTACGAGCGTTCGAGTACGTTCGCGAGCCTGTACAAGTCCGAGGGTGACACTGGTGACGAAAGTGAATTTTTAAAATCGGGGTCTCCGGCTCGTACCGCGGAGGACGTCGACCTTAATTCACTGCTAACGACTCGATTGTTGTCTGCCTACCTTCTTCCATTACAAATGGCAAAACCTTCTCCGCCAGCGGATCCTGAAACGCGTTCTTTTTTCGCGTTCTCACGGTATTCCGCGCGCAAGTAAGTTTCTCAAGTGCCGTCGGATCAAGTGCAAATTATGATCCGCGAAACAACAGCATCACGCCAGTGCAATAGGTTAACTCAGCTCTGATCCTGTTATCGCCGCTGTTCGATCTTTGCGCGATCATGAGCTTTCCTATTGCCACCTCGTAATCATGTTCCACCACCGACAATCCCGTTTCTTTTTTTCTTTCTTTTTTTTCTTTTTTTCTTCTTCGACCTTCTTCCTTTCACACCGTGAACTTTTGTCTCTGCGAGTTTCGACGTCTCGTATTACGAATAATTCCCTTTTATATCGAAACGTCCGATCGTTTCAACCGTCTATCCGATTGTTAGAGCTCGTTTCTTTAGATTCGATCGTCGATGATTAAAGTACGCGACTTCCCTGGTTCTTCTGTTGGAAATCGTACTACGGCTCCTTCAGCGTATTGCGAAATAACAATCCAACGGCGAAAACAGATTCTCGTTAATATAAACACGCGCCTGTTTCCAGAGAAGCGAAAGAACATCGTAGCCCTTTTAATTCCTGTTCGATAGTTTTCGATTTTCTTCTGGAAAATAGTCGTCGTATTCGTATAATCGTCTAAAGCGTGTCTATATTTTTATCATAGAAGAATTCCATTTAATTAAATCACGAAGCTGCGTACGTGGCGATAGTTGTTTTTATGGAAACAGTCAATTCTCATTCGACAAGACACGGAGCGTTCGTAATTCATTTCTCGCTATTGGAATTCGTTACTATCCGAAAAGTGGACAACTCGAAGAGGACTGTTTTTCTCGCGAATCTTTGGATTTCCACGCACGGTGATCGAAATTTGGAATCGCTGCGCGCGGTTCCGCCTTTCTATCGATTGGTAAATTCGGTAAAACCGTCGCGATAGAAAGAACGTCGTCGTTATGTAAATTAATTACGCAGTCTCGCGGCGTTTAATTCATCTCGATTTTTTTGCACTCTGTGCCTATCGTACGTGTGTGAGCGTCTTGGTCGTGGGACAGTGGTCGCGTATCCACGAGTTGATCTGAAAGAGCAAACGGTATGCTAATTAGATTTCCACCTGCCAGGGGTTTAAGGCGAGTACGCGAGACACAGAAAAGCACCGCCCGGAACTGGTTACTCGATTACAGTCGTGCTTCAAATAGGAACGTTCGACGACGTTCTACAAATATTGAAACAGTGGAATTGGCAAACGGTACTTGAGACCATTTTAGTGACGAATGTCTGCGCACGACGCTCTTCGTATATTAATTTAGAGCACGTCGTTAATTAAAAGGTGTGAAAGTAGGTCGTAGAAGCAGATTCGTGAAGCAATTATAAAGTACGATATATATATTATACCAGATTATAACGTACAAACTGATTTGATTCTATCGTTTTTCCAAATCTTTATTTTCGCGCATGCAACGTCGTAGGAATGCTATTTTTTTTTTTTTTCATTTACACGTATACACGTATGCTTAGCTGTGTAATAATTCTACAATTTGTTTTATCGTTGTCTGAGCGGGAAATAGGAAGGCGGCATTTGTGCTACGAATAGTTCGCATACGCAAAGTTCTGCCTTATTGCTGTCCGTGATATACATAGTTAATAAATACAGGAAACCAGCGATTATTACGAGATGTCGCGGCATCGCAAATAAGATCCAGCGAAAAAACGTTAATCGTCCCAAGGACGATAGAAAACGCTAGTTTCAATTATCCGGCTACCATTTTCCAGCCGTATAATATATTATACGAATGTTGGAGCGTGGAACTCGTGGACCCTGTACTCTCATCGTAGCGGCTTCATTAATCACATCACAAATGTAATTTCCATACCCGGTTCAAAGCGTGATTGATTGCGCGTACGCGAGAAAAATCCGCATTAGCCGCAAGTTCAGCCGTCTCATTAGCCAACGGGAAAAATCAACCACCCCGTGGTAATCGTGCGATCAAGGAGAAAAATTCGACCAACGTCAGTCCCCCTCGATACTCGTCGTTTTATACAGAAAATTGACGCGCTATTTCCATAAACTCGCCGTTTACCAAACACTTTGCCATCGAAATCGTATCGCCGACCGATTTCGGACGATCTTTCGAATTTTCTAACTTTCCACCTACGTTCGGAAGATCTACGTTGATCGGTCGATCGACTCGAAACTCGAAAGTCTAACGGATCGCGTCAATCGGGCCAAGCTGCGTCGATTCTCGCAAACGTCTCTTCCTTCGCGTCTTCGCAACTCGTAAACTCGCTCTCGTAGACTCGCCGTTCACCGAGTACAGATTTTCCATCGAGATACACCCATTCGACCGTCTTGAATTTTCCAAACTCGTTGAATCTCCATTCAGGCAACCGCGTATCGATCGATCGGTTCGAACTCGAAACGCCAATTAACGAGTCCGCTTATTCGTCGCCGGCGTAAATTTCATACGAAGATATTCGACTGTCTCGAGTAGTTGAAATTTCCATTCGGTAAACTATATCGATCCACGTATGGGAACGTAAGATCACGACGAACGTATTGCGATCGTCGATCCTCTGCAACGGAACGTCTCTCCGACTCTCGTCGTTCCCAGAACTAACTTCCCACAAACCCACAATCCTCGACTCCGCATCGACGAGGTGCCGGCCGATCTCGCGCGTGTTCCACGCGCAGGTTGGATGCGCTCTCACGGGAAAAGGCTTTCGAACGGTTTATCCTTGCGGTTTGCGTCGGTCGAGTTCGTAAATCGAGGATCGAGACGATGGACGAGCGAGACTCGTCCGCGAATCGTCCAGGCGTCCGTGTGGCGATAGATCGCGCTATCGGGCCAGAAAACGGCCTCTCTTCGAGCGGAAGATCGAACCGTGGCGATAGAGCCGAGGAGAAACGGACAATTACAAGCGGCCTGTGCTCACCGATCGGCCGGGTTCCCCGCGCCTTTCCATCGACGCGTGTCCTTTTCGTTTGGTCGTTCGGTGACGCGTAAAACGCCGTGCGCGTTTTATATCGCGATCGATCGAAGGAAGGCTCCCGTTCGGATCGTTTTCCATGCACGGGAGGAACGCTTTCGCACGCTCTTCGCTCGGCCTCCTCTCCCTTTCTCCGGACGTCGAGCCTTTTTTTTACCATGGGAATGTGTGCCAAGTGCACGCTCGCGGAACAACGTTTCGGCGGATCGCGATTTCTTCGGCCTCGAACCGCTCGCTACGATTTTATTCGACGACTCTTTCGACGCTTCCAGCTCGTAAGCGCCGAGACGCTTGAAAATCAGCGTGGTAGATGGCGAGAGAGGATTTTCGCAACTTCGCTCGAGCCGCGTATATTTGTACCCTCCGATGTATCGTCCCTCGAGTTTCGTGATCGATCGTTTTATTCAACGTCGCCGTACGTTTGCACGAAGCGAAAAGTTGTAGCGAAGAACTTTTTCCGACGATACGAAGTAGAACGCATTCTCAGTCAGTCATCCGGCGTGAAAGTCGTATTCGCGTGACGCTACGGGCGAGACGTCGTTTGTTTCGCGTAAAAGAAACATATGGCAGGAAAGTGGTTTTATTGGATCGGAGCGCGTCGAGGTTTAATTACGAGGCTGAAACATCGGCGAGGTTCCGCCTGGAACATCGAGATCGAGATTCGGGCGAATCAAGTTTCATTCGACTTTGTTATCGAATGGAACGTATCTCGTGTTTTAATGAAAAAGAAGAAGAAAAGAAAAACCGTCTTTTCGACGACAAATGGTGACCATAGCGTTAAAAAAAAAAGCGTCTCGTTCGAAAGGTCGCGCGAATGACATTCGATAGCAAGTAAGGGTTAAATATTTATCGATCGAGAAAGTAAATTTAGGTTGAGTATTCTAGATGGATACGAATTTAGGACTCGCTCGAGTCAATGGCCTTCTAATCGATGCCTATTCACATCTATTTCCTGTCTATAATAAGCAAACAGCGCTGCATACCAGTACGCGTCGTGTTCTAGCTAATAATAGTCGGGATTCAACGATGAGTATTGACATGTCGGGCTGTTTGAACGCTATATTGGATTATACTCTGGAGAAAATCGATTGTCGCTACTATAGTTTGTTACCGCGACGTTCACTGCCCTGCCGCTCCGCTTATTTTCAACTGGAGTTATTATTATTATTATTTTTTTTTTTTTTACACGAAGAACGAAGCACATCGCGCAGACTGTCGATCGACAATTTTGAGAATTCGCTTCGTATCGCGTGACTACATACGCGACATTAGGTTGTCCCGAAAGTTTCTTTCCTTTTGTAAGGAAATAACAGACGCACGAGCTCCTTTCGCTTTGTATTATTTCGTTCGATCGCGTACGATCCATTTTCTTCTGTTTCTATGATTACGATCATACGGGATTCGATACAAGTAACGTAAAACGGAGAACGTGGTGCATCCGTTATTTCCTTACGAGACGAAAGAAACTTTTCGGACAACCTGATATATACGCGATCGAAGTAGTACGATGGAAAAGAGAAAAAGAAAAAAAAATATATATATATGTATGTAATAGAGCTTCTTTTCTTTCTATTCTAACGAAATTCAACGTTAATTTTATGAGAAGCGTGCTGCAAGTTCCTTGCTAGTCGTGAAAAAGAAAAAGCGTCTGCCCGATACTTATCACGAAGAATCGAAATTTCGACTCGCGAGATCCCGGAATCGCAAATTTCTGCCAATTACGAAGCGTAAGAAACGCAAGATTGGGATTTTCTGGAAATGCTGCGAAGCAGAACCGAGGCAGAGTCGGCGATGCAACAAAGAGATAACATCGGGTCGTACGCCATTCACCACGGAGCCGATCCTCCTTGCCCTGTTACGAAGGTTTTCTTCTGTGGCGTTCTTCCGGGTCTTCTTGCCACTTCTCCCGGCTCGAATTACCGATCGAACTAGTCACCGAGTCCCGGAGACCGACGGCGATCGTGTCGTATTAACGAAGAGGTTTTTGCCTTTTACCCGCGCCAGAGAAATCCGACGAGTGGTTCGATTGTGCAACGAAATTTCTGCCTCTCTCGATTTAATGCCGCCTTCGCCACACGAACGCAAGAAGAACGGTGCTGAAAGCGGCGAGGACAAGAAACCTTAGGGACGTGTTCTTCCACGAATTACATCTCTGAAAAGTCGCCTGTCCGAGCTGAGCGCAGTTTACGCAATTTCCCGTTCTTCCTGCTACGGGTTTCCGGTTTCCAGAAAAGGTCACCGGTCGTTCCAGACAAAGAAGAGCATGAGAATCGTTCTGACGAGGTACGGGGGTTAAAAGGGAGCGCGCGTTCGACGGAGGTAAGTAAGAAAGTTCAACAGTTCCTCGACGGTATTTTTTGAAATATCGCGTCGCGTCCAACTGTTCCATAGAATGGAATTCTATCTTTTCTTCGTCTTCGTCTTCTTCTTCTTCTTCTTCTTCTTCTTCTTCTTTTTTCTTTCTTGCTTTCTTCTCTGACGTTTCGGAATAATCGAGGGACTTCGAGAACAAATGGAGAGAGAGAGAGAGAGAGAGAGAGAGAGAGAGAAGCCGCCGATCAAAGTTCGGAAGAGTATCGTGAACGAGATTGGATTTTCCTAGAAGAGTCAACGTGCTAGTAAAGGACGAGAGATGGAATTAAAACGGTAGTTCCTTGCTCGGTCTCGCAACGAGCACGAAGAATTTTAATACCAGGCCGCGACGAAACGTTGCAGAAAACGATATCAGCCTGCCGATTCGTAGCTCTCTGTTCCCTTCTTTTCACGATCGAATTACCGCAGATCAGATTCGATCTTCTTTGCTCACGGTAGGTGCGAGGGCTCGCGTGTCTCGACATTTCATACGCGTACACTCCGCAACAGCAGTTCTGCCCGTACAATCGTAACTTTCATCGTGATAAAACACGCCATATAATAAATTGTTCCGACAGATCGATCGTGCGTATTTTAACGGTAATAATCGAGGAAATTTCGGCGAAACGTCGACCGATCGATTTGCCCGGCTCGCTCGTACCTTTTCGTCCGCGTAAATCATGCTCGGGGATAATTTCTCGACGATATAAATCGTGGAAAATGTTTTGCTGGTTAATTCCGTGGTGAAAGGTGGACGAGGAACGGCGGAAAAGCGAAAGAGCCGAAAGAGAAGAAGGGATTGCTGAGCTCTATTCATAGAACAATAGGCGGCATCGAGGTACCAGACGATGAAGTCACGACACACTCGTGTTCCGACATTGTGGGCATTTTGCCGCGGCCGAATAGCGCCGATTGAACGCGCGACACACGGTTTCGCGACTGGCCAACAACGGCGTCCTGTTATTCGCGACAGCTACGAGCATCGAGAATCGACTGGAACACGACCGTATCCCATAGAAAATGGCAACTACGTGGAAACAGACCGTGTCCTGGTAATGTCGCGACACGAACTCGCAGAAGCGCGCGTGTCCACGAGCGCTTGTTCCTTTTTCGCGTTGGAAATTAACACGAGCAACGCGAACGTAGTAGGATGATTAGCGGACTACAGATGTTTATGCAAATTCGTATCCTTTACCGAACGTTATCGAAGAAACAGATTGGAAAGTCAGGGAAAAAATAGAAAACTTGACAAATTCGTGCACGAGACGGTTAATTAACGAAGCAACGACGTGGCAAAGTTTCCTGCGCGATTTCGTTGCTTCCCCCCTCGAGCATCTCTTCGACTCGTTCCGCAACTTATCAGACTCTGACGTTCTGTCAAGTGTATTCGCTAGGAAGTAACCGAAGACCAGAATTCTCTTAATCACGCGAGCTTCGATCGACAAAGTTGCAGTCGAGTGGACGAAATATTCCGACCGCGTATCAGCCGTTGGCTGAATGGATCGCTTGGAAATGCGATCCCGATTCGAAGGGAATCGACGGTGACTCGAATAATCCCGTCGTCCGCGACGAAGCCACGCGGACGAATAAAGTCCTCGTAATTGGCTGAAACGCGGCCCCGGCTGTGCGTTTTCACTTTCCGCGGATCGTTGCCCCGATAATTACATCTCTCGCATACTCTGTCGCGATCTGTTCCGACAACCAACCGATCGCGATCGAACGAAAGCACGAAAATGAAAATTGCAAGATCTCGCGGTTCGCGATCGATCGAGATTTAAGATAGGAATTAACATTAGAACTTTCTTCTCCGAGCAAAGAATAAACAATATTTTTAACTATCTATCTATATTTAGCTATCTCTTTTCTACCGGAGAGGTTCGAACGTTTTGAAATTTCACAGTTTCCGCAACTTTCAAAGCTTTTCGAGTCGCCAACCTTTTAAAATTCTTACGCGTACAAACTAGTCGTCTCTTGGAATAACAAAGTAAAAAGATAATTTACACGCATTTTCACAATTTGGATACAAATAAGCGTGCACGCGATATCCAGTACCCGAAGAAACTAAAACGATCATTTTGCGAGCACCATTCAGGGTCGCGCGAAACGTCGTTGATCGGAACAATAACCAGAGCGCTAGTACAAAATCCGACGAAAATCCTACCGAATCGCGTATCGTGCACAGAACGATTCGTTCGCGGTGCAAACGCGACAAAATAAAACGTGCAAGGTCCCTACGGTGTGGCGAATCAAACAACAGCTCGTTAATCGCGTTAATTCCATCTGTCGATCGTTTCGACATACCTGTAAAATCACGATCGTAAAATTCATGTTTCGAGAAACGCGTTGCACCAGGGATGTTCCGAGTATTGCCGAATTATCCGGTCGTGTCCGCGTGGCTTCGGGTTATACGCTAACGAATACGAATCTCTCTCTCTCTCTCTGATTATACTTCAATTTCATTCGCACTTTTCCTTACGCTTTCCGATGGAAAGTCAATGGACAATGGAGTACAAGTTTCTCCGTCGTACGCCTGCAGGTTTACGAATCCACTCGAATCGCCGTTACAATCTTATCGTCGTGAAACGTTGATACATCGAAGAAAAAGTGGATCGACCCAATTTCTAAATATCGTAAAAGCTGATCGATTCTATCGCGGAGTTACAAATCGTACGTCGCAGCGAAGCTCCGTTAACCCTTCGCTGATTGGATAAAACAATGGCGTACACGGCTCGCGGCAGTCGTTTACCTGAAACCCTTGCGTACCGCTGCCCCAGCTCGACACCCAGCTATCGAACGTGAAAATATCGAGTTACCCAGGAGACAACGAACCGAGGTCCTCGGCAATTATCCCGACTTCCACGAATCTCGCGTAAAATCCTGCTTCCAAGTACGTATATCGTTTCTCCGGTCGACTCTAGAGACGATCATTAACGAGATCAACGCGAACCATTTTTATACGGTGGTTTCCACTAAGCCGTTCTATCGATCCGATCTTCTATAAATCTATCGGGTTGTCCGGAAAGTTTCTTTCCTTTTGTAACGGAAATAACAGACGCGCAGACAGCGGAAATAACAGACTCTTTTCCTTTTATATCGTTTCGTTCGATCATGTACGATCCATTTTCTTCTCTTTCTATTATTACGATCGTACGCGATTCGACAAAAATAATATAAAACAGCGAATGTGGCGCGTCCGTTATTTCCTTGCAAGACGAAAGAAACTTTTCGGACGACCTAATAATTTCCTCGAAACGAATCATCCTCACTTCGGATTTAACTTTCTCTGCGTACATGCGAATGATGATAATAATAATAATCTGCATACATCCGTGCGCCAATACCGCGTACATCCATTTGAAGTGCTCTTTCAAAACCGATATACGCCGATCGTCGGCGATGCTACCGTTGATCCGGATGGTTCGGTTAACCGAAGCAACGAGCGAACAACCGTCCGAGTGGCATTTCCTCGAAATCGCGATCGCACAGGTAACACGGTGGAGCAGAGCGCGGAACAAGAATCGGCACCACGGGTCCCAATCGAAGCTGCTTTCTCTCGTGGCCGGGAGGTTGGCATTACCAGAGAGCCGTGCAACGTTGCAGAGATTGATTGCCTTATCGATAATTAGCTTAGCACGAGCAACCGTGCCGGACCTTTTGTTTCACCGTCTGACCTCAACAACGCCTTCGACGGACTAGCGCGACCGCGAGAATTCCTCCGGCGTGGCGAGCCACCGGTACACGCTGACTTATCGTTTCGTCCGTGCTCGTTCGAATTTCGTCGTCGAATCTCGCCAAGCTGCTCTTACGGCCTAGCTACCTGGTAATTTTCGTTTCTCACCGCGTTGCCATTTATCGAACGGTGAGTTACCAGCTTGCAGAGTGTGACTAAGGCGAACGTTTCTGCGAGCCAGCCGGTCGCCGAGGTTCTTCCGACGATGGAAAGCGAAACGGAGGCACGGACGAACGCTCGCCAAACGGAGAAGCACAGGCTGCTTCTTAAGGACAATTCTGCGAGAACAGGTTAGATTCGATGGCTTTTCCTGGGCCGTTTCAAGGAAAACTCGGACAGGCATCTATCTACGCCGATTCCGCAGCGGTGGATCCAAGTTTCTCAAACGGGTGTTTGCGTCCCGAGGAATCTCGTAATGTTCTCCGTTGCGAAGCGTGGATCGCAGCAGACCGAGCAGCTCTTTCTCTGGCTCCTTGGATCGATCGACGTTTCGTCAAAGTAGACGAACCTGTAGTAGTCGTATGGCAAGTACGGTACCGTGGTTCCGGAGCATGGTGTTGCTCGGCATCTCGCGACGTTCCACACTGCGAAGAACGAATTACTCTGTGACGACCGGCCAGTTGCAACCGATCGCTTGATATCGCGAACCTTGAACGACGTTAACGCTCAGGGTGGAGGTATTACAACGATGGAGACACGTATAACGATCGTGGTATTTATTCGCTGTATTCAGATGCTCGCAACCAACGTACATGTACGTGGTACTCTTGAGAACATCGAGATAGAACGAATATAGGCTGCGGGTAGCCTGAGTATGGTCTATGTGAGAACGGTTTGAGTCGACGGTTAATGTAAGACTGACTGGCTAAACTATTGTAAAGCGCCCTTTCTTCCTTGGCCCGTCCAATGGTGTTCTTCGTTTCCCGACGATGTCCGCGAGATGAGGATATAGTCTTACCACTCTGGTGACTTATGAACTTCGTACGCGTCCCTCTTCCGGTATTACCGATTAATACCAGACGCTGTTCTTAGAGCGGACCCGTCACGCACTTAGGGTGCTACGATGCCTCTTGACGAGGTCCGCATTGTATATATTTACAGCTTCGCAGATAGAAAATGCCGATGGATAAGGCAATGGGCTGTTCGGGACGTAAAGAACTACAGTTGGAAATCCCGAACAGTAAGATTCCCCGGAGATTCGCGCGACGTTTGTAACCAATTGTTCTTTCGTCCAGGCTAACGAACCCGCGGAAGAATCCTAAAACTCGGCGTTCCTCGCTATCCAGCAACGCCGTACGTTGCGAAATGCAAATTCCGAAAACAGCAAGATCTCGGCAACGTTTCCACAGCGTCTTTGACTAATCGGTGTTTCGTCAAAGCTAACGAGCGCTCCACGGTGTAATCCAACAAACAATGAACGCATCGATTAGCGGGCGCGTAGGTGGAGACGAGGATGAAGGCGCATTTGCACGTGTCGCACGTCCCTTGGGCGCCGAGGCGACGACGGGGAACGCGAAGATAAAAATACGGGAGAGAAAAAAGAAGAAAAAGGAAAGAAGAAAAGAACGGCGACGAGAGGAAAGAGGTGGAAGGAGAGAGGAAAGCAAAAAGGCAAAAAAAGAGGAAAAAGAAGAAAGAGGAGGACGGCGAGGAAAAGAAGAGAGGGAAGAAAGGAACGACGCGTGCAGGAAGGGCCGCCTCGAAGCTTTAAGAGGCAGCTCACAAAGGGTGGAGGAGAAGAAAAAAAAAAAAGAAGCAGCGACGTGCGTACGGGGCATAACTCGCGAATAATGCGCCGTTTTATACGGGCGTACGTGAGCGAGCCGTAAGCAAATGCATTTTGCAGCAGCGGGCCTTAAACCGCGCTCGCATGTACAGTCCGTTGCATAAGATCGTCGATGCAAGTATCTCCGTATGGACATTTTTCTTCGTCCCTCCGCTTCTTCGTCTCTTCCCAGTCTATTTCTAATTTTCTAAATTAAACATTCTTCCCTTCTTCCTCTTCTATTTTCCGTTTTTACATCGCTTCCCTTTCTTCCTCCTTTCCTCGCCGTTTCCATTATATTCCTTCATCCAACTCCAAGCCGAGCTTTCGATCCGCGTACATCTTTGAGGAAATAAAATTAATTTTCACCAGATCTTTCGTTCCTTCCTTCCCCTTGCTCCTTTCGCTCTCTCGCCTATCCTTTCTTCTTTCCCTTCTTTCCACCTTGAACCTGTACGAACTTCGATACGCGTAAACGTTTGCGCAAGAAAAGAAAAAGAAAAGAAATTAATTCTCGCGGGAAGAGACACCAAATCGCAGACTGTACGCGCATAGCCCGTGCTCGGTAACAAAATGCGATCGTCCTCTTCGTCGTTGTGGTAAAAATACGCTCGTTAAAGCCTCGTGCGATGAAAGTTGCACGAGTTCCATCCACGGGAACGTTTAACAAGAACTCGCGAAAGACCACGATGACTCGTCTTCATTCAATATTGTTCAATTAAAAGCTCGTAAAGTTCTTTGATACGGGGATGGGGGCACGGTCGAGTGGTCGGGTTCCGAAGATCCGTCCTTATACCCCGGATAATCTTCCGTGGAATTACAGAACGATTTCGCATGATGCCAGCAATTTCACTCGAAACGACGCGGCAGAGAAGGAGACTCGTTTTCTTTTCTTTTCTCTTTTTTCTTTTTTTTTTTTTTTAATCCAAGGATTACTCTGCAATTTGGGCGCCATGGAAAAAGACGATAAAGGAATAACTTTGCCGGCTGTTTTTTCGTCCAAAGCTCGTCGTTTTACGAACGATGCTCACGACTCTAATTTCTCGTAGATTGGCTTATAATTTTAATATCTTGTATAATTGCCTCCGCAATGTTAATCTCTCGCAGAGTTCCATTCGAATTATAACGACCGTGTTGCTATTCAGGCTAACAAGTGTAGAAATTTCCAGCATACGTATAAATGTTTCTTTCGTTAAATTAATACGCGTCGTTCACGAAGGCATTCTCAAATCACTGGCTCAGAAAAAAGAAACTTCTGCAACTCGAATAGCCGACGCTGCAGATTTTCTACGATCGATAACGGAATAATCTTTATTAAAGAAAGAATCCTTCTGTCAAATATTTTCAACGCCCCGATAAACCCAACGAAAGGCCGTTGGCCCGCGTGTGACGCGATCTACTTGGCCCGATTCATAAATACGATAGTTTCTTTTATTCAAAAGTCTCCGTTCCCCTTTGATATTAACGTTCACGGAATAACTCAAAACGAGCCATCTTCCCTCGTACGTGTACAACGTTACCCCTCCTCTCGAACGATCGAGATTCTCCGTAAACCACCTGATACCACCGTGCGCAAAGGCACCGCGTAAACGTCTCTTTCTCCAATTTAAAAAGCACGTCGTTTACGAAGGCGTCGAACGAGACGTCCTCGAATCGCTGGCTCGGAAAAAACGAAACTTCCACGGCATAGATGACCGATGCTCCGGATTTTCTACGAATTAATATGATTAGCCACGTAGAGCCACGCTTCTATTGTGACTCCCATTTGCAGTGAAAGCATACCATTAGAGACGCGCCACTTGCTTTTCCTCGAAAACGAAAGAAAAAAGAGCAAGAGAAAAGAAGAAGAAAGATTGGCGAGCCAGGACGAAAAGAATGGACGAAGAATACGAAGAAAGCTCGAGAGAGAGGGGGGGGGAGGGACCGGTTGCGATCGTGAGGGGACACGAGTCGCGTCCATTATGATGCAAATTAACGTTACCCGAGGAATTTTACGCTCGGCCTCGATTTTTTTCCCGCGCATTGCAGGTTCATTAGAGTGTGCCAATTTCTTCTGGCGTTTCTCGCACAACCGTCTGGGAAAATATCTTTGTGCGCGAATTCCCCGGCTCGATCCAGGCCAGTCCTGCTCGCGAGAACGAATTAAGCCAACGTGCGCGCGTTAATTGGCTGATTAAACGGGGCCATGGCGTAACACGCGATCGGGGCATTGGTTCAATCGGTTTCGTCGGTTCGATCCTTCGACGATCGTTCTCCACGACGACCAGCAACCTACAACTTGTCGGAGACGCGACAGGGAGAAGGACGATTCGACGAGCGAGCTTAACGAGAGTCGCGGCAAGTGTATAACCCAGATCGGAAATAGCCCGAACCGAAACGGTTCTAGGCTTGCTTCAGATTCGACTTTGCTGCTCGTCCCGCGTCACCGGCTTTAACGGGTCTGTGATGGCTCAACGACGTGCGATCTTCTTTAACCGGGCACAGGCAAATCGAAATTCGCGTGACATTCGCACGCTTCGTCCTTTACGACCCTTTCTTTGTCTCGGCTCGCTCGATTTTGTTAAACGATTCTCGCGTCGCAGCTTGGTTCGATAGAAATTTCGATGTAAGCGGATCGTTGGTTAAGAAAGTGCAGCGACAGAGGCAAATTACGAACGGTTTTCGAAAGCAAATTGCGAGAAAACGTGAGATACGACCGAGGTTAAGCTGTAACGTAGAATCAAGTAGTTAAGGACCGCGCGAGTCAGACATAACGCGACCCAAATACGTGCCAATTTGGCCAAAGTCCGACGTCGTTAAACTGGTCGAATTGAACGCAACCCACGTTCATAAAGACGACTTTACGCGACACGAGCGTATATTCCACTTGTTCTTAATATCGTGCAATAAGCCTGGACAAAGATGTCGATCGTAACGCAACGCAACGCAAAATTACCCTACGAGATTACCGATTTACCACTTTCTCGACTTTCTACCCGCTTCGTTCGAAACAGAGATCTCCGACTAACATAATACGAACTTATCGTACGCGATCAGAGCGGATACTACGAGCCGCGCGAGGGTCCTTGGCGGTACGCGCGCTTGATAAACCATAAATTCCGTTATGGCGGTAACTGTGCGATTCGCGTGGGATGAGGCCGGCCGACAAAAGGAAAGCGCTCGTTCTTTCTTCGCCTGATAAGACCGTGTTTTCTCTGCTACAAAGAATCGAGGCTAACAACGAGGTATGCCAGGGTTACGCAATAGAACGCGTCTCTGTATTTATACACGTTTGCGTGTGTTTGAGTACGTACGACGTGAGATTGTGCAATACGACGCCGGTGTACTTGGTATAACGCAACGTTCCCAAAAGAAACACGAGCAGCGTTCTTGTATCCTGATTGCGGCTATTATTTAACGATCGTCGAAACAGATACGGGAAGAACCAGCAGAAAATCGGTTGACAAACATCGACACGTGTCGACGGTTCCGTGGTGTACGGCCACCGATACCATACGCAACACGTCCACATGCTGATTTAGCAGGTATTATGCTTCGTTTCGACGTACACGCTGTGTCATTATCGTTATGCAACTAATCGTTGGTAAACGGACGGATAGGATATACAGCGAGGGACGAAATTACATATTCGTACGGTCGGAACGTGAAAATAGAAGGAAAAATATGTTCGGCGGTGTTCGATCGTATCGAATAATCGAATATCGAATATCGGTCCTGAAAGCTCGAGAAACGACGATTGTTTTTCTTCGTTGCGATCGTACGATGAAAAAGGCACGGCATTGCGATCGTCTTATCGGTGAAGTCGGCGGCGTCTCTTATCGTTGGAAACGTTACGATACCGAGGTCACTGCAATATTCGTTTACTTTATTACGCACGCCGTGTAACGTGCTCGATGATGACTTTACAAATTCGCTACCGTGATTAATGCACCGTTGTTCCCAGTCGCCGAGTTTTCCGCGACTCTTACTTACTTACTCGCTCTATCTTGAATACGAGTCGAGTTTCTTGCGTTTCGTCGATGGCGTTTAGTTTGGATAAAAAATCGACGAGGAAAGACGCGGTCGATAGTAGCTTGGAAAGAGACTTTATCGTTCCCTAAATAAAATACGATTGTCTGAAAATTCGTATCCTGCAAATTCTTCGAACTCGCAGACGACTAGCCGACGCGACAAAGTTGAAAAATCCCGAGAGTAGAATGCTCGAGATCGTATCGAACCAACAACGTGTGCGAGCGAAACGTACGGATTCCGAGAAACTTTGCTCGATCGAGGAATCGCGTCCCGGTCGTGCGCCGATTGTCTCTCGTTGTCTAGAGAATTGTCAAACTCGAAAATTCTAAGCAAACAGGCAAATCTGGAACAAATTCCGCGTCCAAAGGTAGAACTGCCGGGAAGAAACGTCCGTATCCGAATCGCGCGACTCGCGCGACATTGCCAAAATTGAACGCTTAACGGTACAGAGAACAACAGCGTACGCACAGAAAACGGGCAAACTCGATGAAAATCAACGTGGCTAAACGCGCGAATTAGCAAGATCTATTTAATTAAGGAGTCTCGTCACGATTGTGAACCGAGAGAAGACGGTTGTTACGCACCGTTCGTCGTTTAGGCTTTAAAGGCCTTTAAGGCCTTAAGGCGCCTTCTAATTATTCACTTTCTCCGACGTCTGGCGGTGAAACGAGCGAGATTTACAGGCTCGCGTCTCGCTCCATGTAATTTCCACGATAGTTTCAACCTATTGAGAACGACAATACACAGAGCCGACGATTCCCACCAAGCTTCCGGGTTCTTCGTTATCCCATGATGCCCTGTTTATCGGCCCGTACAACGATCGGTGCCTGCGTTTGTTTCATCCAGCTTGAATCGTTTGTTTTAACGCTCCTATCGAACAGCCATTGGATAAATAATCGAGTCGTCTAGAACGATAACACCGGCCGCGACTACGTGAATTGAAAAGCGGAGAAGAACAACGTTCGTAACGTTATTGTTTCTAACTTGCCGTGTAGAATTCTCCGTTCCATCTCGTCGTTTCTTTCCGACAAATAGTCTACGGGTGTTTATGGAAATTTCTATTTCAATAAATGCAACTAGAAGAAGATCGGTCGTTTCGCCCACCAACAGAAATGATACAAATACTCCGCTTCGGATAAGTTACACGTTTTTACGTATTACCTATAGATATATCGCATTTCGCGTATTTTTGCTTCTTAATTTCCTGCAAACGCGTAAAAGCCCGCGATCTAGCGATGGACCAAGTTTCCAAAGCGCCGTTAAATCGTTCGTTTCTCGAAGAACCGTGAATCGATCGTGTTGTCTGTAAAATAGAATTGAAAAAACTTGCGAAAAGCAGGGTTCGTCGGTTCAGCTTCCAAGAGGCTCGACCGGTGCTCGTTCTTACGCTCGGTTCGATTAGAGCGAGAATTGGGAATAAATCAGAGGCCGAAGGTCGAAGATGTATTATATACAGGCATCCTTTTCATTAAACGAAACGATAGCGGTGATTTAATGAGAGTAATTTGGGGAACGGGCAACGTGAACTCTTAGAATCGGATGTCTGGGTTTCCGGATGATATATGACCGTTTATGACGTAGAGAAGATAATTTGAACGCTGAAGACCTTTTCTTTTTTTTTTTTTTTTATTATAATTATGTAACGTTAATCTTTTCTCTATCGTGACGTCGGTACGCTCCTATGGTTTACATCGATGCGCTGTACCTTTTTGCTTCTATCGTATCTTGTAATTTTGTCCTTGTCAAATATAGAATTACCGATTTCGCGTCGTTCTTCGTCCAATCGTCGTTTTCTATAAATCGTGGAAAATACGAAGGAATCGTCGATATAAGCGATTTCTCGTTTCCACTCGACGCAAAAATATTTCCCAATTCGTCGTCTCGCTATTTCAAGAGACGGAAAGTCTTTCTCTTTGTCGAGCAACGAACAGGACTGAGACGCAAAAATGTAGAAACCGCGATAAAACCGCGGAGAAAAGGAGAGACAAGAGACAGTTTGATCTACGTACTCGTAGAATTTAGACTTGAATCGTCGCAGAGCTAAACAATAACGAAACAACGACGACGATTAGAATGAAAGCGACACCGCGATCGAGATACCGTCGTATTCTCTATCGAAGAACGTCTCTCAAGGTGAACGACGACTGCGAACCGGAAGAGGAATTCCCATTATTCGCGGAACGGCGAAAAGCTCGCGGAAGAGCAGTCACAGCTGTCATAGAAAATCAAGGGAGAGTCTGTTGATCGAGGCCAAACACGGCCGTCCATGAGACCGCTTTCTATTCGCGCGTTTCTCGACAACGGGCTCCGCAACGACGCGTCGTACAATTCGATAATCGATCGTTTAAACTCGCTCTCCACGCATCGATTCCACGCTGATCGAATCGCCAAGCGTATACTATAATAACGATATACACGTTTCTAATCGATTCGTGCGATACGATAGCTATCTCCAGTTGGACGATCCTTCCATCTAACGACTGTTGCAAAAAGACTCTTGCAACCGACGAGTTCGAGAAGCCCAATTTCTCTTTCACTCTAATCTATTGCTTTCTCTTTTTTGCTTCGTTTTAATGTAGACACGCGCGTAGAATGAAATTTCGGCGAACGATGCTATATTTGCTAATCGTAGTCGACGACATTTTCAAATGAGTTTGTATCGCTGCCAGTTCGTTATCGAGCTATGATCGCTCTTGATCGATACGCGTAACACGCGAGGATACAGCGACAGGCAAGAAAACTTGAAAGATAAACGCTACAAGAAAGCCGTACAAAGAAAGTATATCGCGGATAGAAGAGTTAGAGAACGATCGTGGATGAATGGATTGGGAAAGTTATCGTTCGCATTGATTACAAATAACATCGTGACGGTGTTGTTGCAAAATTCGCAAGGAAATTTCTGCCCTGACAACGTTCAGGGGTTGATCGAAAACTGTTATCACTTGTTGGAGCGTCGGTGACTCTCGCGCGTCTTCGTACGCGTCGATCTCGTACGCCGTGTTTAAGCTTAGGCCGCGGAAGCGTGGTAAAATGATCGGAGGTGGAGATCGGAAATGCCGCGTCTCGGCCATCGATCACTTCCGTTTCGATGCCTCGAGCTACGTGGCGCGTTATCGACAGTCTATGATCGCGAGATCGTGTTACAAGATCGATCGAACCGCACAATTTTCTCATTATCGAGAAAGCGAGGATAACCGTGCAACCCCGCGCTCCATCTCCTTGTAGATCCTTCGCAACAGCGCTGAAACGATCGATACCATTTCCTTCTCCTCGCGCTTCCATTCCCATCTTCCCGTTCTCCATATCGTTTCAACGAACAAATGCCGTTTGATTCGCCGCGACCACCGAATCAAAATTTCTATCAATATGTGTGTGTGTGTGTGTGTGTGTCGTCGACTACGAAGGTTAATAATTCCGATCGCAGAACCGGCGATGACTCTGACATTCTCCGACGATCGGACGGTGATTCGATAAAATTTTAACGACAACGAAAGACGAGAAATTGCGACACGATGTACAAATTTTCATTGAGCGAACCACGCGTTGGTCGCGTTCAACGACAGACCATTTATAGCGATACGAATTTGACGCTTTTCTCTATCGTTGCAAATGAAAGACGCAGGAAGCTCGGTCTTGTCGATTTCGTTTCTCGACGATAATAAAACGACGCGTGAACGATTATCCCTGTAAAGCAAGTGTACAAACGCTTCCACGGGACGCTACAGCGAAACTTTAAGGAAGCAAGAATGAAATGATAGAAAACGACGGAAGCAGCTGTTCTCGAACAACGTGCGACGTATCGTTTCCCATTTTACGGCAACTGCTCGCGTACGTACGTGACTGCGAATTACAAACAGTTGCCGCTGGTTACCGATCCTCCGGTTTTTTTCCCCCGTTTTATATTTACGACCGCGAACTGCGAATCGGCCGTTCCTTTCTAAACTTTCTCCGGCGAACAGCGACGCACGATTCTTAACGCTTCGTATCGAATTTTTTCCCGCGCGCAGATCGATAAGAGAACCGCCGATTTCGCTGTCCTCGGAGCGCCTGGTGATCTCGGCCACCGCCGCGAGTCCTTCGTCGGGACCGGCGAGATTTATGCCGATCGTGAGCTCCCGTTCGACGCACAACGACGGCTATATTAATTTCCACTCCGTTATCGCGGCGATTCTTCTCTTCCGCGTCGTTGTCGGTAGTAGCTTGGCGCTAAGAGAGAAATCGGTGTCCTCGAACGTGTCCTCGAATCGCGAATCTATTAATCGTAACCGGAGAGCGTCGTTCGCTTCGTCGATTGGAAATTACTTGCTTCTGAAGAATTTCTTCGCGACCGAGTATTTGCCACAATGACGCGAATCCATTTCTGGCGAATATTTGCAGATAAGTTGGTTCGTGGCGCGTAATTATTAAATATTAGAAGAATTCCACTTTCCATTTATCTCTTAACGCCTTGGACACGGTTGATCGGATATAGCAACGAACAGAAGAAAGTGTCCGATCCTACTACTGCCGTCTTCTGTTACGATCGAACGATCGTTTCCCCAAGCTGTTTATTCGAGGCTTTTTATCCAAAAACGCGTATACCGGGACAAAATTTGCTAAACGTTGGCACGAACGTCATCTTCCTCGATGGTATAGGTTTTAACGGTTGAGCGGAAAATTCGTCTCGTTTCTCTTACCTTCGTTCGATTCAGCGGATTCGAGAAATCCCAGCCCGGGGCGACGAACAGGTAGCCGCATTTTGAAATCTTCCTCGTTGCCTGCAACATAAATACAGATCGTGCTCAGTCTCGACGTTGATCGATACTAGTAGCTATCGTTGGCTCTACAAACAGCCACCAGGCTTATCGATATTACGTTATATCGGATAGAAAGAATTTCCACTGGATCGATGCTACAAATGTTTATGGTTATAAATTCAGTTGACGCTCGGTGAATAGCGTAGAGACAGTACGGATCTATAGTGCACAGACGGTACGGAGAAAGAAAAGTCAATCGCCGGGAGAGATCAGAATGAATCCAAAGAAGTCACACTTGGTCGCGTGCATTATGCGTTTCGTCACGTTGCATTGAACTTCTGACGTCGTTATTATTTCTATCGAGTACAAAGACTTTCTACGTAGTTTCACGTCGCGCTTATAGAACTCGTCGGCTGTAGGCGGACACCTAGGAGAGATATGTACTGGCGGACCAAAGAAATATGAATATCGATGACACAGATTGGACATTGTAAAGCGAGACTTAACCTCGATGAATATAAATGAAAAACATATACTTCTAAATGTACGGTAGGTTTCACGGGGCAGTCTCGTTGGCTCGTTAACTTGTTCCTCTTCCTCTACGTCCCTCCAACATCGCCGTAATTTATATTTGCGCTTCGATCTTCTAACGCCAACGACAGAGAGACGTACGCGAGGAAACGAACGTGTAAAACGAATATATACGCGAGAAATGAAAATTTCGTTTCTCCCTTTTACTTTTATCGGTTTCGTTAATTTTCTACTTTATTCCTCTCGTTTTCAGACTAACCCACTCCAGCTTCGCCGTAACGTCAACGCTTTGATCCTCTAACGAGACAAACTTGACCTCGATAAATAAAACTAAGAGCATACATCGAAGAAAAATACATATTCCGTTGTATATAAAACAGCTCGTTAACTCTCTAACTTATTCCTCCAGTTCTCCGCCCAATCCCCACCAACTCTGCTGTAATATCCACACTTCGACCATCCAAACGAATGAGAGAGAGAGAGAGAGAGAGAAACGCTGGAACGAGATAATTATTAAAAAAGTTCCGGCGGTGTCCATCGACGTCGACATTCCAGAGAAAACATAAGCGGAATATCAACCACGAAAAGCAATCTCCCGTCGCGTCCATGGAACGAGCTCCTCCATCCAGCGAGCTAATCAAACTTTCCAACAACGCCGCGGCTGCACGCCAGATCCTCTTCAAACTCTATTATTATGTTTAGAGGAAGATTTAGGGGCTACCGTCCGGGGATAGGAAAAACGAGAAACAGAGAAAGGGAGCGACAGCGACAGTGAGAGAGAGAGAGAGAGAGAGAGAGAGAAAGAGAAAGAAGCTAAAAAGGAATGGATCAAAGGGTTCGAGAGAGAGAGAGAGAGAGGGGAAGGGAAACAGAAACGGCGGCCATTCAGATGGAAAGGAAAGTCACGTGAGCACGTATAATATCTTCGAGGAATCTTAAATCGGTCATTCATCAGGAACAAGCGTACGTTTCACGTGTTTCTCGTAGTATTTCCTCGACTCATCGCGATACATTTGTTCCAACGATCGACGAAAGCGACTTTGACTAAAAATTCTCTCTCCGCGGAAATATACAACGATCGTGTATTTCTTCTTTTCGATTGCAACCAGGATGAAACGGATAAAAGTGCGATGATCGAGAATTTTCGACTATACCATATATATATGTATATATACTATACATTGTCAGCAAGATCGAATTTATTTATTGGAATTTCTCGGAGGCAGAAAGGAAGAGATCGTGCTCGGAATGGGTCGATCGAGGATCTGATGTTTTCTTGTGTATTCGTCTTTGTAATTAGAGAGCCCTTTCATAACAGTAATATTCCAATGTAACCACTCTGACTTCCCTTTTTTTTTTTTTTTGTTTTTAAATAAAAATTACCCGTTATAGCCCTAATTCCTTGTAAACTCCTCCGTTGTGGCTTCATCATATTCTCATTACACGTCTAAAACAACGTATATTTAAAGAAACAGCAAGGTTTTAACACATGCTCGTTACCGAGCGCATAATTTTCCATGTTTTCCCCGAAGGAGCAACTTCGACGGACCGTTTTCCTTGGAAATATGATAATGAAGCTCGAATGCACCTCTTTCGCGCTTAACATTATTCCACGGGAGTCGCTTCCGTCGATGCACGGAAGCCAGTTTCGATAGCTTTTACACCGCGCTTTCCAAATATCTCGAGAAAAGAAAAAAATAATAAAAAAAAAAGAAAGAAAGAAAAAAGGAAAGAACGCGATATCTCGAGGGGAAACAAAACGACCGCGCGTCACTTTCGCTCGTTACGAAAGTTACATCCCGAGAAGGGAACGAGCTACGCGAATCAGCGAACGGTTTTTCCTCTCTCGCTCGAGAACTTCGCCGTGGAATTAAGTATACATGTTCGGGACGATCGAGCGATCTTCGACAGCCGAAGAAATTTCACCTAGAATGACGCGCGACGACCCACATTTCCCGCGCTTAATAAGAACCCGTGCATCCAGTCGAAGGTAGTGATCGAAGTTAGTCGAGGAAAAAGCGACAGAAAGGACAAGTACGACTCTGTCCACCTCCTGATCTTAATGTGGCGTCGATTAAAAATGTTTACGATCCGGTGATACGAGTCTTTTCGGTGTAGATGGGAAATCCGTGAAGTTTTTGCGAAAAAACAAAACCAATCGCAATGGATTAACGCGCAACGATATCGATTTTATTACTCGAATCGGGAATTCCTCGTGGAAGGTAATTGTGGAAGGTAATTGTCGAAGGTTGTGGAAGTGCGGAAGATTTTATAATACAAGAAACCAGTGCACGGTGGGCAGAAATATGATAAGTAGCCGTGAAGTACTTCGTATGGAGGCTAATTTCACAGCAATTTACACTTTGCAATTTCTTCTTCGTAAATTGTTAGTGTCTCCTCGTTTAAGATTCTACTTTCGTAATTTCATAATTATATATAGAATATAGTGGCGCAGTTTCTAACGTTCGAACGTTCGTTCCTTCTTTCGTTTTCTTTTTCTTTCTTTCTTTGTGAAATGTAATTATACGAATGAAATCGCGTCCTTCTCCTTGCGTTATACAATTTCATTTCGATTTCCTTAGCGCGAGTTTCGTATCTTATTCTCTCTAGCGGAAGTCTCGCGGATTTATCAATTTTACGGGTTAATTTTCCACGTTCTTCCGCGATACGCAATCCGTACATAAAAATTTGTTTTCCTCCTTGCAACGTACGATTTCATTTTGATTTACGCGCTCCGCAAGCTCCATATTTTAGTCGTCGTTGATTCTAACGTCAAAATCGAGACTTCCATTTAAAAAAGAAAGAGGAAAGAAAAAAGAAAGAAACGAAAAACACTTCTACCTCGCATTGGCGAAACGTCTTTGAAATATTCGACATGTAAAACCAAAGGAGCAAACCGTGAAGGAGCTTTCGCGCGAACAACAGGGACGAAAAAGAGTACGGAGGACCGGTAAGAAGAGCGATACGTCTTCGTTCCCGTGACTGACGATCATTTTCCAGTGCGTGGCAATCACGAAACCAGGCGATCATCTGGCCTGCGCGAGCAAGAACGAGAATTCACTCGGCTTTATGGAGAAATAAAGTCCCTCGGCTCTCTCTCCTGCTCCTCTGCGGAAAGAGGAACGCCGTGTTGGCGTTCTACCCGTGAGCGCGTCTTTCTTTGGAGAAAATTATGGTGTACCCTTGTATGGGCTAAACAAAAGATCACGGACACCGGCAAAAAGCCTCGATGCCTAAACATGCGCGCGCCACCGCGGAATTCCACTGTGAAATGGGGTCTAACAGAAACCTTGTCCACGATAAACTAATTTACGCCGCGAGATCTCCGCCGTGAGCGCAATTACGCGAAAGATAAATGAACGGCAACGCGTTTATTCCGCTCACGGCCGAGAGACGCGTCCAACTGTGTACGTTATAGCGTAAATCAGAGGAGCATTCGACGATTTTGTCTAACGTTTCGTAGCGTCTAGCTTCCACGAACGTCGAAACATTTATCGTTTACGCGTAATATTTATCGTTTCGATCGGCCATCGACGATCTTCGTAACTGGAGAAACAGCGGCGAACGTTCCGGGCATAAAGAACGTTAGAACAGTCGACAAATTATATCGATCCGATTACGTTGTTGTTGAAATTCGTCTCCTTCTTAATTCGCCTTTTATCTTTCGTGCGTTTCAATGCGCGATTGCGCTAATACGCTAAGTAGATCAACGTCGCGGCGAAAAATACGAAATGACTATTCTCGGTTATATCTCGGATAGGATGATAACAGAGGCGTTCAGATGGAATTTATGATTTCGTTGGTTTTTGACGCTGTTATTATGTATCGTTACCACGGTATGCAGAGCGTAATCGTATCATCAATTAAGGATCAAATACGACGTTGTATCGCTGATAATTTGTAGCCACGCTCGATATCGGCATGTATCGCGTTTTACTACAAGCAGTACTAAAATTAAGGTTTGTTACAAATTAGCGCAGGCCGCAGTAAATCTAGCATAACATTATGTTTAATTGCCAATGTGATCGACCTGCAACCCGTTTAACCAATTACGTACCAAGGATTTTTCGCCTTACGTACCGATCCCAAGGTTCGGCATACCGAATTCAATTACGCCAAAGGTGAATTAAGAATCTCGCCGCAACGTCCGTCGCGATCCATTGGCCGGAGGCAGCGTCGAGCTACATTTCAAAATATATCAAACGTACGCGCGGTACGGTCGCGCGACATTTTTACGATCGACGTTCAAATATTTCCAATTCGATGGAGAAAGGATGGAAAACTTTTGCCTCGTAGTGTACCTGTATCGCGATCGACATCGGTGAAAATGTCGGATCGATTTCGGTATTACGAGAACGAAACAAACGCTGGCACGCCAGCAGCGTGCTCTCTTTCTTTCGCAAGAAAGGAGGAAAGTATGCATAAATTGTATATCGGTGTTCCGGGAACGAGCCAGTCCGGATTCACAGTCCAGTTAGCTTATCGAGGACGATTAAAATCGCGATTCCACTAAGAAACGAGCCAATAAAATCGTGAATTCCTTCGCGGCTACGGCTACAACACACCTCTGTGTTCGATCTATCCACCGAGATAATTCTAGATCCTGTATCTTTCTCTCCGTGGACGCTGTGCTTTTTGTCCGGTCGAATCGATCGCATCGAATCTACGCTCTGTTTAACCGCTTTCCGTCCGGGCGTCCGCTGATTTCCTGTCGTCCGTCGCACGTTCACGATTGACTTCCGGCCAGCCGACTGTCCCCCACGCCACGATATCTCGCGTCTGGACAAAACTCGCGTTGGAAAACTACCGCTTTGCGCGAGCAATACGGCATACAAGGTGGAATCGAAGATTCCTACGTAACATAGAGATACAGAGAAAGACGAGGATTTAGCAACGTCCGTTGCATTCGTTATCCAACGATTGCGAAATAATCTTGCCAGAACGATCGCGTACGCTCGTAACTTTAACGTATAACCTTGATATATAACTAACGTAATAAATATCGCTAAATAAGCAGAAAGATTGCAACGATTCGGCAACGCCTTTTACGTTCGTCGCTCGACTAAACGACCCTCCTAGAACGATATTCACCGTGTCTATTCGCCTGACCCGATACTTCCAGATCCCACGAACAACTATACAACCGATATTAATTAACCTGGAAATCTGCATCGATGTCTCGATAAATCATCTCGACGACAGGCTCTGAGAAACGTTTCCGCCAAACGTTCCGACGTTTGGTCGCGCAACAGGCACCAACGAACGTCCATTTACCAATCCAAAGCCGAAAGATCAGTCGATGACCCGTCGGGGCGTCGATTGCGCGATCGAGGGACACGTTCGTCCCGGCAACTGGCGATAATTGGACGACAGGTTGATCGTTCGAGGCAAAGAGGTCTCTCTTTCTCTCGTGGCTTTCTCGCGGTCGTCCTTGACACGCTTCGACCGAGTCCTTGCCAATCCTTAAGCTCTAAACGCGACCGAGATGCGGGCCCACTCGAGACCAGTCGCGCCAATCTCTAATAAGATGGATGACGGAGAGGCGTAGGTGCGCCCCGACGCCTCTCGACGTCTAAAAGGTCGGCTAGAAACACGGCGAACAACGAACGTCGAACAACCAAGCCGTGCTTTATGAAAGCAATTAAAAATCTACCGCGTTGGCCACCTAGTTAGCCGATCGGACCGTGTCGTAAGCGACGCCTGGCCAATGAAAAAAGGTCCCGTTGAAACGTTCTCTATTTGGAGTACGCGACAGGTATGGTAATAGCCGCGTTTCTGGCCATGGTATGTGAATTTACTAGAAAGGACGCGTTAACGATAAATATTAATACCACGGGTAAGCGCCGGAGCGTGTACTTTATTTCGGCGCGAATCTTTCAAGAAACGCATCGTCGAACGTTCTCGACAAAATTAAACAAAGGCCTAGTAGCATCGTCTCACGTTATTTCGAGATGAACAGCTCGCGCTATCCCGTTGATGCGATAATCGTAACGCGAAATAAAATATGCTACCGGCGTAACGTGTCATACGGCAAGCAACGTTTTAACAGTTAGAAACGCTACTTACCGAGCACCTTTTTCTAAAATTGGAAGACCATAACTTTAAATTATCTGTTACAGCACTTATCGTCGGTAATAACACGCTTTTATCTGTAATTTAATTATTACGTTGCATTGTGTAGAAGGCAGGCAGGCAGGCAGGCAGGCAGGCAGGCAGGCAGGTGTTGTCCGGATACTTTCGTGTGGTAGTGTACATACACCACGTGATCGTATGGCCGGCGCACGCTGTCGGAATACAGGAAGCCACGGAAGATAGATGTCCGTTTAGATTCAGTAACGAGGCGGATCTCTTATTAGAGACGGTTTTCGTTCACAGACGGAGAATCAAGAGGAGGAACGGCGAATCGTTAACGTTCTATCGCCGCGAATTCGTTTCTTCCGCGCGGTAATCGAGTGTAAATGCGATTCGACGATTCCCCCATCGCGGAACTCGCCCATGAAATCGTCCGCGGGCAAACCAATTTACATCGTCGAGTTTCTACCCAGCAACGTAAATCTGCCGTCTTTCCAACGCAACGGGTACTGCCCTCTGACTGTGTCAGAACAGAGCGACGATTAGATACAGTAATGCCGCGTTAACCGTTCATCGCTATCCTCGCCCCTTGAAACTAATTTCGTGATGTACGATGTTCGAGCGCGGACGCGTGAATTCCCCCCGCCTCGATTTCTTATTCGACCGTTTCACGATACGACGAAAAACGAGAAAAGAGGAATTCTCAACAACCTGGAAAATAATCGTTTCCACGTCGTCGAAATTTCTTGCGTCCGCGACGAGAAACGACGTATCTTAATTTCAATATCGCTGAGAAACCATGTACGTCTCGATAATTGTCCGGACAAGATCTCGATTCGTGACCATCCGACGAAACAACGCCGTATACCGCCGCGATTTCCACTTAATCGCGATTAATCGACGCCGCTTGAAATTCCCAAGGAAAATCTGTCGACCCATTCGCGCAAAAATGTTGTTATCTTCGGAGATATTTTGAGACATCGATATTCCTAAGAATTCATACGTGCGTGTGCGTGTGTGTCTTGATAATTTATCGTACAAGACGTCGATCCGTGATCATCTAACGAAACAACGCTTCTACGATTCCTTTTTAACCGCGATTCCAATTCCCTTCTCCCTACATCCACGGAGATTCCGTTCGTCGAGCAGTGTTTGCGGTACGATCGACGATTTGTCGAGGCAACGTCGAGACTTCTACGCGCAGCAACCGAACACCAAGAAGAGTCTCGCCTCGTCCTAGCTCCGTTTCTCTCTTACCGGTCTCGAGACACCAACGACTCGCTCGCGTGCATCGCACGAGGAATCCCACGCATCTCGTCGTCTGCATATCCCACATCCGGTGTCCATTCTGGCCACCTCGACCAACCCTCCTCGCTCTTCCATTTCTGCCTTCCTCTCTCGCCCGAGAAACCTGTCCCCACCTAGCATCGTGGTATCGAGATATTATCGCGACAAGAAATCGATCGACGAAAAGATTAAAGAGTGAGTTACGCGTCCACACGTTCGTTTTCACCGCCGGAGAGAAATATCTATTACCGATCGGCACGTTTCTTTTTTTTTTTTTTTCTTTCTTTCTTTTTTTCTTTTCTGCTTTTTAACGGGGATCAAGGACGAATCGATTCCACCTGCGTGATCGCGTAACGGAGAAACCATTAAACGATTTCTTGAAGCGTTTCGATACGTGGATCGTCAGGCGAGAGAAGAGAGTGCCTCTTTCAGCGCGATATCTTATCGCGTATTTCGGCACGACGCGTTGTATAAACCTATCGAGAGATATTTGGTATTTTCGATCAGAATTTTTTCGGTTCTCCTCGCTGTATCTAGGAATCTTCGTTCGCGTAATGGGAGTTCGAATTTAAATATCAATTATTAATGAACCTGTAGCGTCTAGCTACACCGGCGTGCATATCGACAGAAACAAACGTGTACGTTTTTCGTACGCACCAAGTTGCTGAAAAATGTTTTTACTCGTCGTTGGCCGTGTCGCTTTCTCGATAAACTCTCGCGACATACGTCTTGGTAACGAAATATCGTAAAATAATTTAAGTGCAGCTGGTACGTTACGCCATTGCCGTGGTAATAACTGTGCTAAATTTTACTAATATGGCTATTTCTTTAATTCGAACGCTGACAAATCTAGCGCCTGTCGCTAGTCATCCTCGGCATTCAAATAATCCGCCGACGATTAACACGTTCGATTCGAGGTAACGCGCGTAGGAAATGTTTTTCTCGCTTCTACGTCCATCGAACACGGAATCGTATCCCTTTTTATCTTTCAAACCGTACTCGATTCTAGCCTGGTTTTGCCAGGTATACGTTAGTTTTTGCGCGCAACAGGTAAATCGACGTAATAGCAAGAAACAGGCATTCGACGCGATAATTGAGAAGCAATACGAACGTGAAAAATCCGCAGCCTCGATTCCAAACGACCGGACCGTCGAATAATCGATTCCATCGACTAAATTGATGACACTGGCTCCACCGCGGGGCGTCTCTGTCCGCCTCGGCGTTTGACACGCCGACTGATTTCCAGTTTCAGTGGCTTTCTACTCAATTAACTTCGCGACCGCGTAACAACCGTGGAAAACCTCGAGAAACTGGCGTTGCCCTGCGAATTCCGTCACGGAGGAGGCCACCGTCCTATCACTTCGTCGCGTTTCAGACTCTACTTGCCACGATGAGCCACATTTACGGCCTCTTTGCGCCATCGTCCAGAGAATCGCGTCCAACGATCCTTCGATCCTATCGACCCAAAGGCTGTGATAGTCGTAATGCTAATCGTTATGGCGCGATAGCTATCGTAATAACTGGCTCCGTTGCCAGTTTTCGTTAATAAAAAAAAAAAATAAAAATAAAAAAAGAAAATAAAACAGAGCGTGCGCCGCGTTTGTTGTTATAAAAAGTTGATTATACTTTTACGAGTTACGAAAACGTGTTGCGGCAGTACGAAATTAATGGAACGGTGCGTTTCAATGATAACGGAGGTTACATCAAGGTTAAACGATCGACCTAAATGTACCTATCAATTATGGGAGAAAAAAAAAGAGGGGGGGGGGGAAACGGAATTCGCGTTGGAATTGCATAGCTTGAAAAGCATCGTTCACGAGCGTGGAAGAAAGTATAGGATCGTCGGAGAAAGAACGAACGATCGACGCTCGATCGAGCAAGAGCGAGCTTTACCTAGTTCGAGATGCTCGGTTTTCGTTCTCAGCACGGTTCTTCTCGTCTCCTTCCCACGGCCACCGTATCCGTCGTATTGCTGCGCGTTTCCACGCGTAACCACAATTAACGAAGCGTTTTCAACGCGAATCCTACAATTAAGTGGTCGTTAAACCTGCGCCCGGGAAAAGCCACCTTGCTCGGCCGTGCTGGCTAAACAGGCCAACCCGACGTTTCCGTTAATCGATAGGTGTGGGAAGCACCGTGGAAAAACGAGCAGAGGGCGAAAAAAGAAAACGTTTCTCGGACGGACATAGTGCGCGTATTGTCGAAATCGAAGTCGAAAGGATTTACCGGTTAACGATCGCTTACCTGCCCCGCTAGGACCACGGATTGTGCAAAGATCGCGGAACCGTCTTACGTGTGTTGTTTTTAAACGACGATTACGTGAAACGGATCAAGGAGGTCCCGGGAAAGTGAAAGCGGGGCTAATCGATTCTTAAACGTCGCCGACGAGATACGAAACTTACATCGGAGATCGATACGAAAAGATTTTCGATCGTACGGAGGAAACGACGCGGAGAAAAGTCTGCGAGCTCCTTTAACTTTCCAACGTATCGACATTCGGTGTCCAACGTACTTCTCGACGTACTTAAACTACTCGCAACGCTACTCGACTCGATAATCGAATCCGTCGAAACTAATCTTTCGCTGTTCGATCGTCGTTACGCGCACGCCATCCCGCGAATCTCTTAAAAACTATCCTTTAACGACTAAACGGTCCGATCAACAAATAGCAATATCCAGTCACGGAGCGCGCTTTTTTCATTTCGTGCCGGGGAACTTCTTTCGTTGCCTCTCTGCGAATCCGCCGGCTCGAAAAAAAAAGCAAATCAACGTACGATCGAATGGTCGCTCATCGTTGGAGCAGTCGTTATTCCACGGTGTCCCCTGTGAAACAGAGAAATCAGAGAGGGCTGGCGAGCTGCGGGCAAGTTGCTACTACGCAGCAGGCAAGCGTAGAATCGCAACGTATCATTATCATTGTAAAGCATTCGTCCGATTTACCATCATCGATCACGCTCGGGACGCAAGAAATCGAAAAGCAGCGGCAGCAGCGGCAACAGCAGCCGCATCGTACCAAGAGAGAATCATTACGTTACGCAAGATTAACCCACCTCCCTTGTCTCTCTGCCTGGCCTCTCTTCTCCGCCAGTTCCCTCTGCTGGCGTGTTACGTCGATTACCCGCTCGCATGTTTTGCAACAACAATACAGCTGTGCATACAAATGCATACAAATAACCCGGCTGGTTAGCTTCGAAAGAATTGCCCAAGAGAAGCGTCGAGGAGGTCGAAGACGTGGGATCGAACGCGAGTCTGTGTGTTTCGTCGTCGTTACCTCGTCGTTACCTCGTCGTTAACTCGTTGTAGTTGGAGGAAGAGGTAACAGGGAGAGAGAAAAGAGGGAGAAACAGAAAAGCAAGGGGGATGCAGGGAAGCACAGGGTGTTGCTGACTTTTGTAACCAAACTGCAGAAGCGTAGTCCACGAGTGGAAATAGGGGGGGGGGGACGTTAACAGACTGTCGCGAGACACGTAGACAATCTTTATAAGGCGAACGCGTTCCCGTGCGAGAACGTCGCTCTGAGAATTATTTTCCAAGCAACCAACGATTTTACCTTAGACCGGAAATATTCTAGTCCCGATTAATAATCCCAGCTGACCGAGCTTTTTTTATCTTTTCACCGAATTTATTCGTACGATATCCCAGTCAGCGTCCTCGGATCGAACGAACCGCCGCCGACTGAAATCTACTTGCCGGAACGTGAATTCGTGTGCGAGCATAGTCTCGCCTGACTTCTGTCGGCTGAAAACGTTAGAAACACCCTGTATATGCGAAATAATTAGCCACAGACTCCTGTTGTACACCATTGTTACCGCGTAAATCACTAACGAACCTCCGAGCTGCGAGCTGAGAACACACGCATCCTCCGTTCGTAGCCGGCGCGATAAAAATAACGAGGAATCGTTGGGAGGGGAAGGGGTGGAAAAGAAGAAAGGAAGAAACACGTTGATCGGGTACGAGGCGGTTCTGTCTACGTGGTTCATTATGTAAAATGCTATAGCTGTGTCGGTTATTGACATTTCATGGATATTACGGCCCTCTGCTGCGTTACGTGGCGTTCACCGTGAACATTCCACCGTCACGTAACTTCTTGTTTCTCGATTTTCGAACACCGACAGGTGTTTGTGACATTCGACGCGTAAGCATGATATAGTACATAGTTTTGCTGAAAATTCGAGATAGCAGATGATGCGCGTGCAAGAAAATCTTTCACGTTCGAACCGATACATAGACAACGGTATCCGAGCAACGAAACGTCCAAACGGTAGAATAATCGCTGTTTCGACGCTAATCCGCCAACAGGGACGTATGCGTCGTATGGACGAAAACTTGTACGATTCGAAGACGAATTAATTGGAATATTTCACGATAAAGATGTTACGAACGTATACAAAGTATACGCATGTAACGTAAATACCGGACAAATAATCGCCGACTTAAATTTAACGTCTGCGACAACCTCGACGTATCTAGCAATTACGCGAGCAACGTCTAAATAATCTGTATCGTTCGAAGGTGTTTCTAAAACTGGTTATTTATCTGGAATTATCTTGCCTGCGGATTAACGTCCTTCTCGCGGATTGCTCCCACGAGCTCCAATTAACCTTCCGCGATCTCGTATCGAGGCGAAGTCGACGTCGTACCTTTCCTCGTACACTTTCGTTCCCATTTAGCCGCCGTTCGGTCTTTAATAAACGTACGAACGTCGTTAAGAAACCTTCTCGCGCGGGGACGTCGCGAGAACATCAAACGTCGCAGAGCCCGCGATACCATTGCTCCGCGTAACCCTCGCGTGCGATTTCAATCGTTGAGAAACGTAACTTTATTAAAGCGTCCAGTTTCACCTAGAAACGTTAACGGAGCTCCCTCGACAAATAGAACCGAAACTGCGACAACAAGTTCCAACGAACAAGTTTCGAGGCGAAAGAGACGAAATCTCCGGCACGAATCTTTCGAGCTTCCGTTTATCTGATAACGCTTAGTCAACGTCGAGCGTCGAACGATCTCGTAAACGATCCACTTTATCGCGACTGATAAATCCTTCAGCCCGCGCAGCCCCGATAAAACAGTCGTATAAAACAACGGTACGAAACGCAAAGCCAAAAGATGGAGCGAACTTGCAAAGAGGCGAGCATCGGAAATCGTGTCAAGGTCGAGACGATGGCACGATGCAACATTATGGAAGAATCGCGAGGCAGACGGTTTCTTGACCCGGCACAAAGACGGAATCGACTGACCAACCTCGAAAAAGACCGCGCCGCACCTTCGGAGACATCCGAAAAGCAGACGTTTAAGGTGGATAAGCTTGGAAAACGTGGGTGGATGTAAACGTAGGTGTATATAAGGTGGACCGATGTCGTGATGCGCACTTGTCGAGAATGACTAGTCGAGCTTCCCGCTCGTGGTCGCCCGAGGGCAATCACACGGGTACAATGTGCAACTGTAAGGTCCCGCGTATGCCCCATCGTGTCAGTTCTCTCCCTCCTTCTTCGTCCTTATACTCGGGTCAAACTGATTTTTTTACCTTGGTCTTTGTACGAGTACTTTCTTGCTGTGACACGGCACCATCGTCGTTGCGAATCGCCAACAGCGATCCGAGTTTCTCTTATTCGCGCCAACTTTTGACGAATACCGGGGAATTTATGCTTCGTCGTTTACCGGCAACGAGCACGCTCGCAAGTTTCCGAGTCTGAGATCCGAGTCTGACGCGCGACTCTTCGGTGTAGATTGCGCGTTACGCGCGATCGGATTTACGGAGACGCGATGACGCGTTTCGAGCGTTATCAGCTTTAATATAATTTCTCGAGTATCTACGAATTGGCGGAATGCTTGTGAAGAATTGCACGTAGAAGAAATTTCGAGAAATTGGCCGAAAGCGAAAAAGCAACGAAACTTGGCCAAACGGCGAAAAAGTAACAACTACGAGACGAAGGAACCAGCGCGGTGACGCAGAGAGAGGAACGTGCGCGGACTCGGATTCTCTGCGAAACAAGAATATTACCGATAGCCTGACGCACATGCAGAAGAACCAGCTCGTTTCTTGCTTTCGTCCGACGAACCTCGAATACCAACGCGTCGGTACCCACGTTGTCCGATATCGGGTGAAAACAAATCCTCGTTGTACGAACGAACGAGCTTTCCTTGACTGGCGGCCAACAGACGGCCAACTTCGATTTCACGGTCACCCGGTCGTTGGAATTCTAATAAGAATTTAATGGACGAAACGACGCCAATTCCAGCGTAACTGGCCTCGGTCTCGGCCACTTTCCATCGAGGCCCGTTCCTTCGTATCACTTTCGTCTGGCTCGCCGACACTTCCTGCAAACCAGCGTTGCTGCTCGTTCGTTCGGTTTCTACGTTAGACCACAGCCTTCCGACACGGTCCGAGAAAATTGGAATTTTTGGAAAAGATTTTAGCTTTACGACCGTTTGGATAGCGACTGTCAGATGCTACGTGACTTGGCGAATTTTTAACAGACGTAGACAGCGTACAATTTTACCTTTCGATTCATCGTGTCTCGATAGAAAGTACGTACGTCATAAACGGCGTAGTTTCGCCTGGCAATTTCAAATCGCCGAGAGGGTGACTCTATCCCCCCCCCTCTTTTTAGAGAAGAAACGCGCGCTAAAGGCGTAATAGAGGAGAGAGCTGGAGTTGCTAAAAATCCTTGAACACGCGAGAGAAGACAGACTCGCCAACGAGGTTCGAACGAGACATCTCGAAGAGCGAACGTTGCAAGAGCAGCGGGCTCGAGCTAGATTCGAGAATTAGATTCAACGGTCAAAAATTCGTCCATTTTCTTCGTCATCCCGGTAACCTCAAATTCGATGGTTTTTCGAACGAGCTACGTATCTCTAGACGGCAGCGTAGAATATTCGCCGAGTCTACGGACAACCCTAGCGCTGTTGCGATTGGCGAATCGAAGCCAATAACGCCGACTTTCGACCGGCTAACGACCTTCCAATAAAGCGTGCACGATAAAATAGCGAGCCAACGGAGAGCCGGGGAACGCGTGCACGGATAAGACGGTGGAATATCTGCGTTCCATCTGCGAAAAGGTCGTCGACGTCTATTTTTCGGTGTTCGTTATTGTCTCGATCGGCACGATCGAAGGCTGTTGGCGCGTAACGAGCCCTAAAATGTCGCAATATAATTCCGCTAGTGTGTATGGCCGGTACCGGGCAATACGTTTCATTGTCATTAGCCTAAGGGTCGCCATAAGAGAGAAATGGAAATCGATACGGAAACAATCGAGCACGGTAGCTGGGATAGCAGACCGGCTCCTATGTACGATATGCGTGAACCACCGGTACCGTTACCAGAGTTACATGCCCGTTCACCTTAACTCGACAGTTGAATTCGTTAGCGGGCCGGATTACGAGTAATGTGACGCCGGAATATTCCCTTTTAGAAGACGGAGAAACCGCGCGCGAGAGGCAGCCCGACCGGAGGGGAACCCATGGAACGGCGCTTGTTTTCGCTGTACATGGCGATCGTTAGAACTCCTTTTCGTTGGTCGTCATACGGACGATCATGGCGGCTCATATTTTCTAAGGACGGCTGTTCGGGTGCCGAGTCGGTTACTAACGATTCCTAGAAAGTGAAACTTTCGCCGAGTTAAGCAAAGACGAAGAAGTATTTGCACGGTGTTTCCATTACCGCGACTCCGTTGAACGAAAACGGATTCTTACAGCCCGAAACTGGTATTTGCGTAAGAGCGAAAATTCCTGCGGAATTCGCTTGAAATTCTCGCTTCTTCGCTCCATGGTAGTATAAATTTCGCTGGATCGATCAACTACGGATCGAAACGGGACTCGTCCGTACGATTGGCCTACGAATCCAATGGGATTGTGAAACAGAAAGGGCAGAGACTTGCTTCGCGTACCTTCGTCTCTACCGGTTCGCTTTCGTCGTTACAGGACGGAGTCGTTTCTCGTTAAACGGTCACGTTCGACGGGAACGAAGTCGCGCTTCAAGTTTATATCGGAGGAATTCGAGTGGACGATAATGAGCGTGCAAATGTTTGCGTTAGAATATCGGTAATAAGTAAAAGGCAAATAAAAGACCTACCGATAGCTCGTGCGCTATAAATTAGTATCGCAAAGGTGTTCCTTTCGTCTATAGTAACGTAAGAGGAATGCGACAATGGCAAAGTTTGAAATATCTTTTTTCGATGCATCTCTGTCTGGTTATTTCGAACACGATCGTCAGGCATACCGACGTGTTCCACGTGAACGACACGCATCGTAAAACATTTCGACTTGCTTTTGTATCGAGCACAATGGAACGTCTCCCGTCCCGTTACTTCGAATTAATATCGATCTTCGTCCGATCGATCGCGTCAGAACCCCGTGCATACGGTCACGTTCTCGCCACGTGGGCGTTTAAACGAGCAACGAAAGGACGACAGACCGCGAAGTCGACCGAGCCGCGCCGAGACAGAAATAGTAATTAGGCAGGTCAAATTAGGTTAACCTTGAAAGGAAACGCCGCGCGAGATGTTTCAGCGCCAAAAATGGTCTCGAAAGTGGTTCGAATCGCCCGTGGATGGACGTTCACCCGATCCACGCCAACGATTTTCCTTTTGGACGGCGTTACGCGTCAGAAACTCGTTTTTCTCTCTCTTCGGCTTTTTCATAAAGAAAGTCGATTATCTTTAACGGTAAGATTTTCTACGCGAGTCGCGCGTTGTTTACTTGCATAAGTTGGTATACAGTACGCAGAGAATTTTTTAGCGGCGCTAAATGCTTCGCCGAGATATTATATCGGAAAAGTACTCGAGACGAGGTTTACGCGTATTTCGCTTCATTTTTCTAGCAATCCGAAACTCCTTCGAATTTCGCTACGAGAAGATAACCGATCGCGATCGTATCGAGACAATTTGTGCGAAGCAGTGACAAGACGCGAAGCTCTCAGATGCCGCCAAGAGAATCGTACAAATTCCAAATATTTCAAAAGGGAAGAAAAGCCAAAAAAAAAAAAAAAAATTCGCTGCGAACGTTTAAAAATCCCGCGAAAGAATCGACAATCGAAGAAGAGTGAAACATTTTGGAAATCGTCATTCGCGTTTTAGTGTATCGAACGCGATTCTCGTGATATTTCTGTACGTTTCTCAAGCGAAATTCTGGTTGCGCGTGTCTCGAAGGATCTGTAACTCGACGCATTCCCACAATTGCCAATTGCCCAGTTGCAAAGTCGCGCTGCCATCCTCCTAAAACCATTGACACACTTGCCCCTATTCGCAAACTCTTGGTCGACCCACTGAGCGCGAAAACAGCGTGGAAAGCCATCGCAGCATCCGCCGGGTACGGGAATAGAATCGTTTGAGCTTTGATACCGCGGCTAGTTAGCGTCGACCGTTAACCGGTTAACAATGTCGCGACGGGTCGTGACAGTTCGACCGGGTCAACGAATCGGGTCGAATTCAATTTTGCTCGCTCGACGCGCGACTCGGCGAGCGAAGAAAGTCTAGCTCCTCGATACCGATATCGATTTTAATCCGGTCGGACGAGTAAACAGAAGGAAAGTGAGCCGCGGACGCTCTCCGATGGGTATCGACGTCCAATTTCTCACGGGAGTTTCTCGAATTTGAATTTCGGTATCGGTGGAGAGTCAAGTTGGGCAACGGTTGGTCTCCCATCGAATCTTTTCATCTGTCTGTCCCCCGTCCAATGTCCCTCGAGGCCTTTCACTCGAAACACATGGACCTCGAAACGGTCTCTGCACGGATTCCTGTCTAGTACACGGAATCCAGATTTCGTCACTGAAATACGTACAGCGGTTCACCGAAGTGTTTGAACGCTCGGAGAAACTTTTCTGCCGAATGTGTTGCATGAAAGATTGTATACGAGTGTTGTTGTATGAAAGATTTTGTAGGGCGCACGACGCAATACAGTCATCGCCGTGGTAAAGTTAATCGGTAAAGTTCGAAGCAATCCGGACAGAATTGCGAGACGCTCGTCGCGAACACGCGCTTCAGAAAAATCGTAGAATCGTTTGGACGGTCGATCGAATCGCCCAATGAATTGAGATACACGGAAGAACGACGATCTGTTGGTCGTAAGCGGAAGCAACTTCCATAATCGATAATGGTCGAGGGCAACCAAACAAATTGCGGTTATTTCATCTAATTGATCTAATCGATCGATCTAATTTACAACTGTTACGTTTTCTGAAATTTTCCGTGGCAAGTGTTCGAATACCGTCGCCAGTCGTCGCGTATCTATGCGAGAGTCTGTGGCTAAATTACCTGCATGGATATCGATGGCTCGGGGACAAGGAGGAGAAAAGACGCGAAACTCGCGCGGAGCTTGTGAGAAACGTGCGACCGAAGGAAACCGCGATACCGGAATAATCGACACATTTCAAAGTGGAGAGAAAATTCGCCTGCTACACCGGAGATCGATAACGCGCAACGTCTTGAACGCCCCGAAATTTCGAAAGCGAACCGTGACTTTACTTACGTACTACTTCTGTAATAGTAATGGCGAACAGCGTGTTGAACGTCGGAATCTTTCTCGTTTCGTGGGTTCTCGGTAAATAACAGGGTTTGATCTACTGCCTCGTAATTGAGGGTAATTCGTTTGCCCTTTCCGCTACGTGTCTTGTACGTTCGACGTACTTGGAGGCTGAATATCGTATAGAATAAGTTGGTTACCGAGGGGAAAAAGCGCCTAATCTTAATTCTTAGATCGCCAAGATACGCCGTCGACCAAAAATTTGGAAAATCTCTAAGGCCGTGCGCATCGAATCATCTTCCTCTTAACAATCCCGTAATAACTTGGAAATTAACGCAACGGGCAAAGGAAAGCAATTTCCCTCGCGTCGTTACACGTTTCGCGGAATAGTTTGCCAAAGTAGCGCAATTTTGGCCAATTGTCTTTCCTAAATTCTTGCGTTCGATGGGACACGCGGCGAACGCGTAGAATTTTCTTCGATTCTTCGATTCCACGCGACAGGTGGCACGATTCCAAAGTATCGGCCAATACTGTAAAATATCGAGCCACAAGCGCAAAGACCCAAAAGTAGTAACGGTCGTAAATTACAAGTCGTAACTGTCGCTACTCTCTTTCTCGCGGACACCGCGAGACTCAAACGGAGAGCTAGGAGGAGAGAACGAATCGGATATCGAAACGCGAGCTTATCTGCGCTCGTTTGGTCCCTTCGGCTTATTAGGTGCTGCTTAACGAGGTCTTGGTTGGGCAGGTGCTTTCGACGACTGTTTAAAGCTCGTTACGCGTTAAGAGGTATCACGTAGACGGGTCGTGGGTCGCGACCTCCGAGGCCGAGCCTCTTTTACGAGGAGTACTGTTACTGACACAGTGGCACGCTTAAGCACGACCTCTCGACCGTCTATTCTCGAAAGCACCTGCACTCGCATACCCTGCAAGGTACCACGCCTTCGTCGTGTGTTAGCCCGAGATACGAGACCGGACGACTGGTCGGTAATGACACCTCGCGAAATGGTAATTGCACAGGAAGAGAGGGGAACGTCGGGAAAGAAAGAAATCTCGTTTTTCGCGACCGGTCTGTGTCAACGTACTCCGCGCAGCCGAGTCGAGTCGGTAGAGTCTCCGGTACGTGTAATGCGGACGAAAAACGAGGAAGAAATAATACGAGGGGAAAGACGAGCAAATACGGTTTCCAATTTTTCAAAGTACAAAGTGCGACAGCGTAATCTACGAGCGAAAATAGGAGAAGTATGAATGTTGAATGTTGTTGTTGTATGAAATGTTGCTGCGAAACGTGTACAAAGGTTTAGGTAAAATGTTGTTCAAAGGTATACGTAAAATAATGTACAAAGGTATACGTAGAATGTTGCACAAAGGTATAACGTAAAATGTCGTTCGAAGTTCTGCTGTAAAGCATCCTCTTTCTGTTCGAAAATCACGTTCGTCGAACGAAACGATCAGCCATTCGAGTTTTCCTTTTTAATAGCAACTTACTAACACCTATGTTGTCCTTATCTCGAAGCACAGTAATCGCGGGTCCTTCGCTATCCTGAGCTTTGAGTGTCATACTTTTCTTACGAGTTTCAATGGAGACATTGTACGGCTACGTCGTACCGTCACGCAACGGTACTCCTGCCAAAATTACTTCATAAATGTAATTCATTGTTTATTGCGAATGTACATATACGTAAACTATATTTCCTTGGCCAATAAACGTTTAATAATAAATAAAAAAAAAGTTTTGATAGAGAAACGATATGCTTTAATAAAACTGATCTCTGTGGATATATATACGATACGTTTCGCTGTATCAACGTATTCCACGGAACCGGACGAGTCGCTAAAGTCTTCGATAGAGCGGCCGTGGAGGAGGAGAAACGGTGACGAAACGACGACGCGACAAATCTCGCATTGAGCAACCATCCGCAATTGTTAGACGCTGGTGAGACGTTCGAGGGGAAGGCATTAAACGAAGAGGACCTTTTCAGCGAGTCCTCTCCGGCTAGATGAACGATTACGCAAGAAAGAAGCTTTCTTAACGCGGAATTAGATTCTCGAAATCCTCCGAGGGAAACCTTATTATCCATGCTGTCGTCTTATTAAACGATCGTCTAATTCCCTGCCTTGATTCGTCTTTCTGTCTCTTTCTCGTATTTCGTTTCGAGTTTCGTTATGGAGGACGATTTTATTACGAAAGCCTGCGTACGGCACAACTCCGTTTACGTAGATTTGTCCGGCGGGGGATAAATATTTTATATAATCGCGAATCGTAATTTTCCATTCACAGAGGATTCCTTCTCTCGTTTTTGATATTTCCTCTTATCCAAAGCAGGCGATATTTTCTCGTTTCTTCGTCATTACGTTAAAGGCTAACGACGCCTAATACGAGTTCCACTCTTTCGCGCAAAGTTCGAACAAACCTAGGCTAGTACCACTGTACCGTATGAAATAATTTAGACGCGATTTGCGCTACGCCGCGAGTTTACGTTCGCCTAAGTGGATTAGGGGTACTGCGAGACTTCGTTTAATCGGCCATTGACCCGTCAAGAGCCAAGCAATAGTTTATCATAACATCGCACACGCTTGGACATTTTTCAATTTCACAGAGCAACGTTGACCCTTCGGCTGATCAACTACAATTTCGTTCGAACAAATAGAGTTCGTATAAACGGAGTCGTAGCCGTTATCGATGTTTCCAGCGACGATAGAGAGTAAATCGTAGTAGAGACACGAAGAACCAGTAGCCAGGATCGTTTTTTCTACACCGTCCATGGAATAGCTACTCTTGAAATTGCCAGTTAACAACCTCTGTTCAGTTATCGGCGGCGAGAATCTTCAACGATTTTGATATCGAGCGTTATCTTGGCATCGAGCCAGAATCGAGACGCCGTGTCACGCTGTATCTTTGAAATTAGTTAGAGAAGAGTCGATTACCGATAACGTTCCTTCCGGCACACGGTTGTTTATTGACCGTACGCTCGAATCAAATTTGAAACAGCCACAGATACCAACGTGATCGTGTGCAATCGTAAAAGCTTGCATCGACACGTTCATCTTGCCTTTTACGATACAAACGAGACAACAAAAGAGATCGATAATCACGCGGCGTGACGAAGAAATAGCAGGCTGCCACGATGCATCGCCGAACGCGAAGGTCCACTACCCTTCAATTTGCTACCAGTTTCGCGCGTTTTCTGATTTCGCTCTGATAATACACGCGGCGATGCTCTTGTTACCTCGCGTTGTTAGACGAAAAAAGTAATTTCCGGTAGCCATCGTACGGGTATCGCTCGTCGATGTTTGGAACGTGGATCGAACGATGTTTGCGCATTTCTGGTGTTTCTCGATAGTCTCCGGAATGCGACTTAGACAGAATTAATTTCGCGCCGGGATTATAGGTAGATCGGGGACATTTACCCATTTACGTACGCAATCAAATTTCTAAAATACTCGTGTAACGTTTACTGCCTGAAGCAGGCCTTCCACGCAGCGGACGTACGTTCAAATCTATCCAAAAGGTTTATTATTTCTATAAGAGAAATCGCTCGAAGATTTAACCCCTGCTTATACCGCAATCGACAAAGTAATTGCAAAGTTCTAGCCGGTGCAAACGCATAACCGCAATTTTTACAAGCTTAGGGAAGACGCGTATTATTTTTCCAACTAATTTACCATTTTTCTAACCGTTCTAAGATTCCTTCGAGACTCGACCCGCTCGTGTCGCATGGTACTATCGTTGTACACCTGCCTCCCAAAAAAAAAAAAAAAAAAAAAAAAGAAAAAGAAAGAAAGAAATTAAGAAATTATCATGCGATCACCCGCAATCTCGAATAACGAACGTTGGGCAACGTGTCTCCGTTTAATTGCATTCAGCTTAGCACGCGCACCCTGCCATTTTCTAACGTGTTATCCAAGCCTAATGACGCGCAAAACGACGTTTCTCGAGAGGACACTATAGTTCCAGGCGGTGGATATCCCGGAGGTGGAAATACCAGCGAACAAGCGACGTGTATACCTCTGGTACTGTTCGCAGGGGACCCCGTCGTCGTTAAGGGGGTAAACTAACAACGATTACGAAGCCTGCGGCACGCGATGACGTAAGAATGCAAAGTTTATTGCACCGGCAAGTTTTCGTGGCGAACCGTGCGCGTCGCCACCGTTGCAATTTGCCACGACCCAAATGACGAAACTAAGTATAAACGCAAAGAAACGCCCACGCGCGCGACCAGAAGGGAGGTTGACACGTTGGTTTTCCCCGATGAGCGCCTCCCTGTTCGCGTATTCTTGGACCGCAAGCCGGAGAAAAAGAAATCCGCACCGATTCGACGAATCTGTGGCATCGGTCGTTCCGTGTTCGGAAAAACCAAACGCTCGGAAGAATAAGCGACGGAGAAGAGAGGAACCGAGAACACGTCGATTCATTCGCGAGTGACACGACGCGCGTTCTTCGTCGAGATTCGTATCGCTTTCGACGAACGAATCTGTTCGTTGCACGTCGATGGAAAGAGATGCGCGAATCTAGCCAAATGAAGCCGTCTCCTGCTGCGGAGTCGTACGCTTGGAAAAACCAAAAATAGCGGCAAACATAAGCCAAGAGAGCGGCCAAGTGTTCGTAAACGCGTTCCTTCGAGAAACGCGCGTCTGCTTTCAACGAAGAACGCTCCGATTTCTGACATACCGAGAACAAAATTCCAAGCCAAAGTAAAATTCCAGCAAGTAAAAGTACCGGCCCATCTTCCATCTGCCTGCATCCTCCAGTCACCCTACGTTTCCTCGAAATCTCGCAAAAACAAGCGAACGAAGAGTGGAAGGAATTTATAAGTCCGGCGAGTGGCACGTTGCCTCTGGAAATATCGAGCGTGTTAACGATCGTTGATTCACCAGCGACTCGATCAGTTCCAAACCCGAGCGTGAAAGAGCCGGAGGAATTGGACACGCTCCAAACGATGTTTCTCCAGCTGTCGCGGCCGAAGACAGACGTCGCTTTCGAGACGAAAACCGCGCACGAGCGGAAATTTAATAACATCGAGCCGGCCGACGGCATTAATTAGAGATTTGTCACGTTGACGCGACACGTTGAACCACGATGTGACGCAAAAATCGAACCGGCTCTCCGGCTGGAGAACACGCACGGGCAAACGCGTGAAATTAGAAACGGAAACGCTGCGTGCCGGCCGAGCACGTGATCCCTCGCGACCATCAGCCACGTTTTTATCGGCTTTCGTGACGCGTTAATTGCGCTTAATTGCTTTTCTTCCACGCCATTCAGGGTTAACGAACTTTCTTCGCCAACAGCTTCGAGATCTGCTTTAGAAAACGATAACCCACCGATTTCAGCCAACTTGCGACATTTAAGTACGCCGGGATGCCTGGTAATTTTCGCTACGTTCGGACGAGGAGGATTTTTCTTTTTTTTTTTTCGACAAGTCCGTGCTGATTTTCAACGTGAATAACTGCGAAGATATTTGGGACGAGTGACGAATATGTTTGTCCCCGGGTTCTTTCTTGGAACGAGAAAGCGCCGTTCCGTTTCCTCCTCGCTGCTATGATCGACGATCAACGCGTGTGTTTTTCAGCCGAAAGAAGCTTCGCTGATTATCGTCGTTTCGCGAGAAATTTTATCGACGGCTGATAATCGACGCGTACCGCGAATCGTGACTAATTAGGAAAAATCGGACGATATATCCGAACGATAGATCGAATTGAACTAATCGCTTGCGTATTTGTAAGCGAGCAAACGCGGCGAGTATTTAGCTAGGAAATGAGCGAATCCGCTACTTCGAGACGGGTAAAATTCTTTTCCTTGGACGATAAGTCGAGTTTTCGGCCGCGTTCGAGCCACGGAACATCGAATTCAAAATTCGATTGAAAATTGATAGAAGTCGTGGACAGTTCGTTAGAACCGATCGTGGTCAATGGTTAGGAATTACAAATAGCGTAATTTCGAGTAGCAATGAATGCCAGTGATAGCATTGGTGTTGATACTGATAATGGAGTTGTTGATATAATAATCGTGCAGATAATCAAAAACGACGATAACGATGACGAAAAACAAATATTATTGTACCATCGCTTTACGCGCGAGGCCACGAATAATTATTTAAAGCGCGGGGGGGGGGGCGGGGTGAGGGAGAATTTGATTAATCCGTTAAAATAATTCGATTACCTCGTCGAATCCGACTCTTCTCTATCGACTGCAACAATAAGATCGACTCTCCGCTGTGTAAAACGTCGAACGTGTCAAAAATGAACCTAGAAAAATCTCGATAATCCACGGCCAACTTGCGCATGGACGGCATGCGTGGGTCATCAATGTCCCGCAGGGTAGCGCATATCCACGCGTCCCTTCAGCGAGGCCGCGTCTGCCCTCTCGCATCGGTTTCGTTCGGGGATTGATTAAATTAGCGTCGCCCTATGCACGCGAGACGCAGAGGCGCACCTGCGAGCGCGAAGAAGCCAGTCGAGCTAGGGACGAGCGAGTGTCATTGCCCTATGCTACGCCGTCTAGTATAGATGGTACAGGAATAGCAGGCTTGGCCATCGGCTTAGACGTTGCACCGCTTCGTCGTCGTACCATCTACACGCGCGACCACGCTTCTCTCTTCGAACCGACTACAACGTTGTCCCCCGATTGCGTGTCCGCTATGTCGCCACGGACAAACTAACAAATCAACAGCGTCTTATCGCGCCTCCTCGTTCACCTCTATCCGCCGATGGACGAACTTGGTTCTAGGGCGCGTCGAATTCCTGACGTTCTTTTCCAACGTAAAATTGCCCCAAATTGTCGTTAGATTCGCAAATACAAGTTTCCTAAAAATAGCGCCGATAGTCCAAGTCCATAAAGACGCGCGTCTTTTAGCCGACAAGCGAATTTTTATCATCGCCTATCGTCGTTTATCGCTCGCGGTCTTCTTCCTCGTCGTAACTCGTTAACGAATCTTCTAAATGCACGAAATCTGGACAAAATTTTCACGACAGATCCACGATACAATGCCGGAGAAAATGTTCATTTAGCCTGCAACCTTTTCATTGCTCCTTCTTATCCGCTGCATATCCTCTTATCCAAAGGACTGTTAGCGGAGGCTGGCTGTCTTCGCCAACTGTTCGTTACTGTCGAGGTGAAACGATTTGCTCGGGACGCTGTGGCGAACAGGACGTATGATCAAACAGCACTTGACAGCCTCGAAGGACAACCGCAAGTGTGTGCAGTGTGTACCGTCAGGCTGACACTTCGCGGAGCTCGAGATTAGATATCGACGGTAACAATCAGCGCAGCATGAAAATCGTCGTGCACCGTATTGCACGGAGGACCGGTATAAATGAAGGTTTCTCTCGCCGCGCCTATCTTATCCGCCTCTAATACCAGTGTAAACGACTCGCCACGCTAACGTGTCGCTCTGCTATACAGGGTGTCACGGCATATGCGTGGGACACTTAACGGGTCAACCGTAAATATCGAAACGACGAAAAAATGTTTCTGCAGAAAAATGTCCTTTGCAACTTATTTTTCAAGTTACAGACGTTCGCGATAACGTTTCGCGCTAGCGACGAATCGGCTGACGAATCGGCTGACGAATCGCTTGGTGTTTTTCGCTCTGACGAAATGCTCCAGATCCATCTACCGTGCGATCCATCCATTTATTTCGGTTCGTGGATCTTAGAGAGGGAAACGTGAAATTTGAGCGAGACAGGAGAAACGCGTCGTTACTTACGACTTGGGAAATAAGCCTCGAACGACGTTTGCGCGTGTACGAAAGTTTTTCCATCGCTTTGATATCTGAAATCCGAATATCTGAAAATGATATACGCATAAAGATTGCCACGTATTCTGTGACACCCTGTATCGCGTAACGCACCAGCAGCAGCGTGGCCCGCGCGAGCGCCTTCCCCTTTTAACGCGCGTGATTTCAAAGCAGTCGGAGGAACGAGACCAACAGGAAGAAAGAGCTAGACATGGATAGAGCCTTTTATTACAGTTTATAGAAGCGACGTGGAACTGACTATTAAAACTGTACCATAGGATAACTGCGCTTATATTGGTAAGCTACAGGCTCGACAATGTCGGGGTCACGAGGGCAGATCTGCTTTTACCGGACGATAGCAAGCCGCGGTATACTTTTAACCAGGTTTCGTATTGTTGTTCCTACGATAGGAGATTTCTTGTCGAGATCCAAGGTTTTAACGATCGTGGACCGATTGCCATACGGCGAACACGTGCGACGAGAATGCAACCATGAAAATTGGAAGCCGCGACGCTTCAGACTCTGACGTCCGAACGTATTAATTTGGAATCGTAAGAACGTGGAATCGATAAAAGGAGTTTCGTCGGGAGATTTTCAGACGATGCGCGATTTCTTATTACGCTCGCGGTATAATCACCGTTGCGACATATTTATAAGATCGTTATCGAATTATCGATCACGAACGAAAGATTTAGAGACGAACGACGACGGCCGTGAAAGGGCTCGGGGGACTTTTGCTTTCGCCTCATGGGCTCGACCGATTGCGATTGATGGCAAGATTAAAGCAACGTGGAACGCGACTGCGACCGCGATTGGAAAACCTCACGAAATGTTCCGCAACGACTCTGTTACGCGTTCCAAACCGGAGCCCACGATGTTTTTATCCAACCGAACAGTACACGTCGCTCCGTGACTACTTTTTCGATTGCACAAAACCCTTCTTTTTCGCGTGGAAATCACCAAGAACCGCGATACTCCCTCGTATTTCGTGGCTGAAACGCTGCAACTCGATTAGGAAAACGATCCTGACGTGCACCGGTATTAGACGGAACCTATCAATTTTCTATGTTTTATCGAACATTCGATAATTGCCAGGTTTCGAAGGACAAACGAGTGCAACGATTATTGTGACAAACGCGAGCAGAGATAGGATCGAGTATATCGCGGATAATTTTGAAGTTGGCTGAGAAAATAAAAAAAGAAAGCCACTTATTCGCTCTCTAAATGTCACGGCGTACCTCGTACTTTCGTTACTTTATACATCTCTGCGCGTTACGCGAATTTTGTGCACTTTGCATCTTTAGATTCCTCGCAACCGCGTGTAAAATCTACTTACGCGTGACAATAAAACTCTATAAAGTGGAACTTTCGTGCTAACATCGACTTAGATTCACGGATGCACGTCGAAGTTGAACCTGTTTGAACCATCGGAGTCCAGGTCAAGCTGTGTCGCTCGATACAAGACTATTTGATCGATCCAGTTCTCGACAAGAGCACAGGTGCTCAAGGGGCTCTACAGCGCGTTGATCTCGTTTACAACGTTCTAACAAACTCCTCTTTCCCCCTTAATCCTCTTCAAAACGACGTCACGAGGTATGTGGCGCGATGCACGAGCACGATAACGCACGCTCTCGGCTTAAAACGCTCGCGACAATACATATCACCTTGTCACGAACCGAGAAACCGGCGGAGACCCGTGTGGCGCCTTTGTTCTTCCCTCGAATGCTTTCTTGGCTTCTTGCCATCGTTTATTGCCAATTCAGTCACGCAAAAACGCTTCCAGCCTCTGCTGCTCATGCGAAAATCATCGAGGGTAAACATCTGAAAATGGAGCGTTTTATAGGTCAGGCATTAAACGCGGAACATTCCGGCTACATTTATACGATAATAGACCCCGGCACTCGGCTCTCTGCGAATAACACTGGCCCGTGATTCTGCAGAGAATGATCTTTAAATTTATCTCGGTCCAGGCAAGCTCGCAACTCTCGGCGTTATTCGCGTCATTTTTCATTCGTTCCCTTTCCTCGCAACATCTTTTATGTTACAGTTACAGAGGCTGCATTTTCCGATCGACTACGCGTTCGCGTCGTTTCATTCGTCGAGCATAATGCTTGGGTATTTACCAAAAGAAGGTACACGATACTTGACACCTCCGCTTCGCTCGTTTCACAGTCGCGCCAAACCAACTTCGAAATACGAAAAAAGAAGAAGAAAAAAAAGGAAAGACAAAAACCGCAGCAGACGGGTTTGCACAAAAACCAGACTCTATTTCTCCGGAGTAATTCCAACCGATAACCGATTTCCATTACTCGTTTCTAAAAGGAAAAAAAAAAGAGAAGAAAGAAAAGAAAAAAGAAACTAAAAGAGAAAAAAGCACGGAATACCTATATCGATCACGAGAAATCAAATACTCGGTCAATGACGTGATATCCAGCGGTATAGCGAGGGAACGATCGATCGAACGATCAAAGGGATCGGATCTTGGACTGCCCGAGGGGCTCCTTCCGATTCCAGCTCCAATTTCCAGCCACCCTTCGCGACGCCGCGGTTTCTTCGAGGGCTCGATATTACAGTGATCTGCGCTACCGAGCGCAAACTCGAAAGGGGGGTGGGGGGTGGTGAACGTCTATCGATCGGCGCGATCTACGTGGCCAGAAGCCAGGGTGGTTGACGATCCACGGGATCGGGATTCCGCGGATCCGCGGCCAAGCAAAACGACCAGGATGTCCAACGACGGGATAACCATAGGCCTTGGCAGCTGCGAACAGCAGAGTGACATGCTTCTCCGCCAAGTTTCAGATTGCATGCCGCCATAGCGGCTCGAGGAGATTATAATCAACCGGGCCGGACTGAGGACTAAGATCCACCGAACCGTCGCGCCGCGTCCAAGAGACGCGGTTCTAGCTTGCCACCAACTATGCCTGGAAGCCGCGAGACCACGAGTCCTTTCTCCACGGCCATCGATCACCGAGACCGTCGATAGACCAACCACGGAATTTTTGGAATTTCGTCTGGAATTCTCCGATCTAGTATTTTAGGCAAACGAGCGTCGAATTGCTCGACGACGTCGAGGGATTCCTCGCAGCTTGTAGCTCCGTGGATTAGATATTCGTAGCGCGGTTCGATGATCGGACGAACGATTTGGAAAGTACGTTCGACCATCGAAATTGGAAAGTGGAGAGACGCGAGTGTTTCTTGACATTTATTTAACGCGAATGTACGCGCTTGTGCGAGTAACTCGATTATTTTTGCAGAGTCAGAGACGAAATTGCAAGATACTTCGATAGAGTACACTGTAATATTCGTTTCAAATTCGTGATATATCGTGTAACGATAATTATTAATTGTCGATAGAGTACTTTTTAACTTTTGAATTTTATCTACTCGTACGCCATTCGACATTTTCCGACATTTTCCGAATAACGTTCGCATCTAACTTGACGATATCTTCTTTTATCGTTTATTAATACTTACTGGTATTAGACAACGCGTGTTGACAAAATATTTGTAATATTTATACATAGAGAGAGAGAGAGAGAGAGAGAGAGATAACTGTTCTAATAGTTTCTCCTCTGTTCTAAACGTGTACGGATGAAATATCGAGGTACAACTAGCTCTACGATTAAATTATCTGGGTGTATAAATCCATAAAAAAAAATGGAATTACATGCATCTTATCTTGCATGCTGCCTAAACTTTAACATTCCGCATACTTATCAATGAAAAAACATTGGTAATTACCGAAGTTCATATATTCAGTAAACGCTTCCTGGCTTGGAACGTGCAATAAAAAAGAATCGTATTACTGTACCAGTAATTAACGTCTAACTGTGTACCTTGTTGCGGTTGTCTTATTTAATTGCCGGCAACGATATCAGTCGGATAACACGAGTGTATCTGAGTCGGAAATACTTAACAAGAAGGAAGCAATGTGGGGAACGTGTTTCCGTGTTACGCGCCTTACTACTCCGACTCTATTCATACTTCTGACAAGTAATTCTTGAGAGAAACAAATTAATAGATTTCTTGAATCGATGCATAAAGCAGATATAGTCGCTTATCCGCGATTACGTATCGATTTAACGAGATCGACTATTTGCAGAATACGGAAATTTATGCAAATTTATATCTTTGGCGTTACAGCTACGGACGCAACCTAAATAGAAGTTCGTTTAATCCTTTAAATACTACAGCGCGTTAGTTTGAATACTTTGCCTATTCTTTATATTACGCGTACGTATTTTGTGCATTATTAAACGTTTGAATTTCATATATCTTTGCGATCGCAACAAGAGACGTATCCTAAATACGTCCCTTGTTGTTCGTCCCTTGATTGACTTTGGTACCGTAGTAGATGCGCGTAACGAATGTATGCGATTTGTATGATAAATAAAAGAACGTATTATTCCTGTGCGTTTTAGTAAATAACGTAAATTAATAGTAAATTCGGCTATCAATAATTGCTTTCCATTCGATTCGTGCGCTCTGGTAAAATTCGAATCAAAGTATCTGGCCGCTTATGAACGGTAGCGTAGGTATCGAGCATCGATCGATGTGAATCCGAATCGTGGGCGTGGCTGATAAGGCTTCGTTATTGCGCGATACGAGGCAAGAGCAGGTTTTCGCCCGCGATCTACGAGTGGAATTTCTCGTAACGTGACTCGTCGATAACATTAATAACGGTAGCAACGTCGTAACCAATTCCTGTTTCCCTACAAAAACAGGCTGTACCAGAAAAGGGAGAGAAACAACCGAGAAGACGAGTAAACGAAGAGCAGAAATTCGTCACGAAGAAGCCACAGGCTTCTGCCGGCTATTCGTTCGAACGAAAGTGTCGTAGACTCGTTGCGTTTCCTATTCGGTTTCATCTTACAGATGGAAACCGCTTCTATGAATCTACAGCGCCGACAAAAACCCATAATTTCTACTTGATGATACCTCCTCTTATAAAGCTGAACTACTTCGCACGCTTATAAAACTTGCAAAACTTGAAGTCGGAATACGGTGGCTGACAAAAGTAGGTTTCAGACGTAATCGCTACGAAAAGCACCGTAATTTCACGAAACCGGATTACATTATAATTTGCAAAGACTATGAGTATGATATAATTTGCAAAGTGGAAGGCTGTCTCGAAAGTGTAAAAATTGTCTAACGGCATGGTTATTTATACACGTATACACAAGTATCAGAGTTTTTAGTTTTATCTCCTATCTTGCCACTGTACATTTACAAAACGAAGACTGATTCTGGAAAATCCTGCGTCAGTGTTCCGTAATTCTATCCAAGCATCGTTGAAAAACTTTCCACTGAATTACATTGAAAATATTCTGAATCTAAATTTATACAATTATTGTTTATCTTTTCACGATCGTCGACGCACGAATTCCATGAAATTGATGAAATTATCCGAATGTCGAATATACGAGTCCTTTATTACTATAAAATGTCATCCTTCTTAAAACTTTTTAACAACTAACCAAGTTAACCCAATTCTTCCAAAGCACCGAGACACTTATAAACGGCGCGTACGTCTTTCAATTTGTTCACCGTTACAGCGTCGTCGACTCGACTTAACCCTGCCAGAAGCTCAACGCGTCGATTTACGACTTCTTAAACCTTCTAACGCGTCGTCCACGCGTCGCTGCTAAACCGTCCTGTTGGCGGACTAATCCGTTGCGTGTTTCGAAGATCTCGCGAACGACACGGCGACGAAACCTTCGAAACGCGAATCGTTTGATGTCTCTCCGCAAAGAGGGGTTCTAGCAACGCGACGACGCGCTGCCCCCGACGCGGCATGGGTGCAAATCGTTGCCCGACACCCCGTACAAGGGGCCGAATGAGATGAGAGAGAAGATTATACGGTACGAAGCAGCAGGCAGGGGCATCCTGTCTATCAAGGACGCCTTCTATCTCACTGGCTCCTCCTCACCTTCTATGATCCACCTTCTTCGCTCTCTTCCACCTCTTTTCTCCGGCACCCTTCTACTTCTTTCTCTCTCCCCTGTTGCAACTCGTCCCACCCTATACAGACCACGCAGACACGTCGCAGCAGCCTGCTACCTCGTGTTACTCAAAGGTTATTTCTCCCGACCGCTCTGCCCCTCTTCCTTCGTTCCCATCGATTCACCAAGGGAGCAAGGAACTGAAAGCTGGCAAGGATGTCTCGAGAACCACCCGACCGTTTCTTCCCAGGATTCGGTTGACGATTTTCTTGTTGTTGGCGTCGTCGTTGTTGTTCTTGGGAGAGTCGAAAGTTTCGTGGTATAGAAGAGATGCGAGTCCCGTGTGGGATATGAATGTCAGGCGAAGTGAAACCGATCGATGTCTAGGGGTTAGGATCTCGGAGACGTACGGTGCATCCTACCCTATTTTAGGATTGCTCGCCATAGAAGATACGATTATTCACGGTTGAGGGTATTCCACGAAAAAAAAATTACCGATATTAATGGTCGTTTCGAGAAATTGAAAAACCAGCCAGAGGAATTCTAATACAGACAGGAATCTTTAATCGGTCTAGGTTCTAGTATCGTATCTGCTGATTCGTATTTCCGTCCATTTGTTTCGTTCGAAGCGTATTTCCATCTCTAATATCGCGGACCATATTATAATTAATGCCTCGGACGATGATCCAGCCGTAAAATCAAAGGTTCCGAACATGGTAGTCCAGAGAGAGAGAGAGAGAAAGAGAGAGAGAGAGAGAGAGAGCAATTATCGAGCCGTACACGAAGTTTACATTCGAATCTCATAGCCACGGAATGGTGAAGCGCTTTGATGTACAGAAAGCTCGATACTCGAAAGATCGGTTGAAGCGACAAACGAGAACGACCGAAGATTGCGAGTCGTCCACGGCAAACTGATTATTCCCGTAATTGATTCTTTTCCTCAAACGCGAGACTTGGACGCAACGATTACGATTACTAGACGGTAATCACGGTGAGACAGACATAGTTCGTACAACGATACCAGAAGTACGTAGATGCAAATCGTGACGCTTTAAAGAGCCGAGAAACGCAATCGCGTTCGATTAAAATGCAGTCACCGGTAGACGCACACGGGGCCAGGCAAGAGCTATCGATTACCGATCAGATCTCGTATCTATGTCAATATTGTATTACCAGTGGACGAACAACATCGCGCGGGGATTAACTCGTAAAGAACACGCTGTTTAAAACTGGTTGTCGCGCCACGCACATTGCCCGTACACGAACGTTGCGTTTGTCAATCTGATCGTCGAAAATGCTTGGACAAATTCGAGGAACACGATGATCTACGGCAGTAATACCTTTCGGACGAAAATAAAATAACTTTCGGTTTATTGGATTTCCTAACCGCACACTGTCGTACGTATATCCTCCGATAGCTAAATTCCAAAATAAAGAATTATACATTTACGTAACGGAATCATCTTGTAAGCGATAACGCTCTACCAATAAGAAGGTAATTCGGACATTTTTTAATATCCGCTTGGATCGTAACGGAATCCAGCGTGCACCCAAACGCGACTATCGGCGCGCTTCTCAAACGCTGTTCGACACGACGACGTTAATGGCGCCGTGGATTTCATCAGTTACAAGCAATATACGACTGGATGCGTTCGATGCTATGCCAACCGATCGTTTAAGAATCTCCTCGACGCTCGTTCCTTTTCTTTCCCCGCCATATCGGCAGAGACTTTTCGTCCTTACTTTCCCGTGTAACGGCGATGGTAGATGCCGGTTTTATGGACAGGACAGTCGGAATAGTAATAGTACTTAAGCGAGTTCCGTAAATGCGGTTTTCACTGGCAAAAACGAGCCACGAGTCGAATGTGAAACGAGAAGCCGTGCGTTTATTTACGTTTAAGTGCGTTGCACCAAGGGATTATGAAAGAGGTTGAAATAGGTAGGCTGTGGAACCGTTTTCCACTTGGAAAAATTCAATTAAAATGCCGCGACAGCCGAGGAAGATTTTTTACGCGCTCTTAATCCTTTATCCTTCTGGCATACGGAATCGTTTACACGGCCTGTTTTTTATCACACGTTGTAACGAGCTTGTACAAGATTACTCTCATCCCTCGAACCCTGAAAAATCTTCCAACGAAGATTTTGAAGATATCCCAGAGATAAAATTGTAGACGCTTTGAACGCTGCCAGATCGTTTTGTACTTTTTTCACAATAACATCGAGGAAGTGTTTCAAGCTATAAAATACGTTCGTGATCCGAATACGTTTCCTTTATAGAGATCGCGAACGAATGACGCGGTAGAATGATTCGAAGACACGAGCTTCGATGGTCACGAACGACGAAGACACTGATCGTGATATCGACCCGTTAAATTGCAAAAAAAAAAAAAAAACAACAACCAATTTTTTAATTTTCCAATTGGCAAGAAACTCCGACGTATACGACACACTTTTTATTCGATGAAAACGACGGTAAACATCGCGTACGTGAAACTTTGTCCGCGTGCAATACGGATCAACTCTATCCCGAGTAAAAAGGGAAAGAAATTTTGTTCGACTTAGCCTAGATTCGTCGAACGAATCGAACCAATCGTAAAAGCGAAGATGAGACAGAAATATTCGATTGAAATTGCATCTGCCCTGTCGGCGATCGCAACACCGATTTACCTGCGTTGTCTCGAATTCCCCGTAACAATCGTCGCACCTTTACCGCTTATCTATTTCTCTCTACCAAGGTGTTCTCGTAAAAGGCGATCTGGTCGTACCGAATTTCTACTCGCGATCCTCGCATCTGCGCGCTATTTCAAGTGGACAGAAAACCCGAACCTTTTCTATTCTCACGGACGAACTAAATACGCAAGGACGATCGCGTCCTCGTCTGGTTATTTTCGATCGGTTCTTCGAAGAACCGATTGTCACCGGTCAATAATGCGATTCGACGACGATGAAACTGCACGGATCGTGGAGTATTTATCGGATGATTCAGTCGTCGACTTCGAGGGGATCGGAATGTTCGGGGTAGAATTTTCGAGTCGTGACTTGGGAGCGTATCGTCGACAATCGGCGTCGACGGAATACAGAATCTTCGCGTGCTATAAATACGTTTTCCGCTGGCAAGATGGCAGTCGAAAGACCTTAAAACGAGCGTGTGACGAGAGCATCGTAACGAACGAGGGAACCCTCGTGCGTCGTTCGTGTCGTTCCTCCAGCGTTTCCATTGAAATCACTCGCGGATAATACCCGTAGTATTTTCTGTTTCGTCGGGGGAAGCGACTCGAATCTCCATAAAGAATTCCTTTATCTCGCGGTATATTGCAGCAAGCGAAATATCCTCGTTTAACTGTCGCGTATCTCTTCAAGTTCGTAAAATTGTAGCATCCAGATGAGAGAAGAAATATTCGCGGTAAATATCGCCTAACTTCTACGATGCACATTATCGAATTCGTTTCAAACGTTGCCAATGTAACCGCGATAGTCGAGGTCCCGTTACGGAGCTAACGAAATTTCAAAGGGTCTCCTACGGCACGCGTTACATGTTCGTAAAGGACATGCGCGAGCGTTCGAATACTTTCTTCAGCAACCGCGCGTACTCGCCATCCGCAACGGTTAGAAAAAGCATTTGCGCGTATCCTTGTTTTCCGATAAAGCGTTCGCTGGTCCTATTCCACAGCATCGAATTCTTGCCATCGTAGGAAAGTACTGCTGAACGACGCGAGATCTAACGCGATCGAACGCGATCGATTGCTGTGCGAATAGGACGATAAGCGCGGTAGAAAAAAAAACTTTTTGTAGCCACTGTACTTGGAACCGAAGAGCAAGCGACCACCGTGAGCAACCTGCTGATACCGCGTGAGAGAAACACGTCGACCAACGTCCGTGCGCCGGAGAACACGATCGATCGAGGTCTCTGGAACAACGAGAGTGGACGAGGGAGCAACGTGAATTGATCGAGGTCTGTACGTCACCGTACCAAGAACGATCCGTCCGCTGTCATCGCTAGGCCTCTCCGAGGAAATATGACCGTGGACAGTGTGGAAGGAGAGGCGCGATCCACAGAGAGAGGGCAAGATCAAACGCGTGCCGATCGCGAGAGCGCGAGCGCCAGAAAATGACAAAATGATCATTAATTTTCACCGGAGGCGACACACGCTTCGGAACGAGACGGAGAGTGCACGCAACGTATATACGCTGGCCGATAATAATAGTAGCGCTGATGATAGTGGCCAGTAACGTGTAACGCCTACGATAAAAACGTCGTGCGGTCTTACGACTTCCCTCGAGACGAAATCTCGGTAAATGGAAGACGCGATACTTTGGAAAGAACCATTTCGCGGACGGTAATCGATCTTTCTAGCTTGAAACCTTTCAAGAACGTTTGTCCATCGATCGACGATTCCGCGAAATTTCGAAATCTATACGCGAACGACGTTCGTAAGAATTTTCTACGGTAAATGTAGAAATACTTTCGTGCGTCGACAAAAAGAAAAAAAAAAAAAAAAGAAACGTTGATACAAAGATGTTTCCAATGCGGACGGTAAAATTGCCGGAGCAGGAAAGTTCGCGTACAGCGGAAGGAGAGTGGAAACCGAGCGGCGAGCCACGAGCTTGTAAAACACCGGTCGATCTCGTGATTGGTTCTGGCTGAATTATCACGCTCGTTGGAACGGTTGCGCGGAAGTGTAGAGAACCGTGCTTCTGGCCGCAATTATGGTAAACTACAATTAGGCTACTGTCCAAACAGGGACACGGTGTCGCGGCGTACAAACCGCCCCGGGAGAGAAAACAGTGGCCGATCTGGAACACCGACGTGTAATAGCCGTGATTTTATTCCGTACGGTAATTTTCAACGGGTTGTTCACGGTGGATGTTGCGTTATTATTCTCTGAGCGGAGAAGAGACACGGGGGAAGGGCGGGCGCCTGAAATTCGCGTTCAAGAACAAAACTGCCTATCGCATACTCGTGTTACTGCATTTTTTTTTAATGGTTATTGCGGTTAATGGGGGAATATGGAAACGCGCTACCGAACTCTCAGACGCGTTGCCTTTGTGCGATCTTTCGAGGATTTACGAAACCTTGAACTTTAACGATTCCTAATTTCTAGATATTTGCCGTTTAAACTTTGACTGGTACTCGTTGGGTCACGGATGGTCCATGATACGATTTAGATCGAATTAATCGATTTTACCTTGCGCTCTATTTATCTTCGCGTGACAGAGAGTACAAACTACAGAGTATAGGATATAAGCGCGGAAACTAACGCTGGTAAATACTATAGAAAAGTAATCTAAATGTATATTCCAAAAATACGGTAGTTGAATAGTTAAAAATCAGCGATTATCCGACAAGTTCTAATCGAACAGCCTGAAATTAGCGATCGGTCCTACCAATCAGTGATTACCAGAAAAATAGCTCAGGAAACTACTCTGAAATTGCCAATTAATTATCGCAGAGGAGCAATTTAAATCCGATGCCAATCGTTACCTCCGCTCGCGACACAAGAACGTCAGATAAAGATTAGCATCTCGAGCCTCATCGGCGGAATTCCCAACTAACCGGAGTATTTCGCGCGAATCGTCCTCGTCGATTAATTCCGAGAAAACGCGGAAAACCTGATCATTCCTAATCCAGCGTGAGACATGGCGAGAACGGAGAACGAGATTCGATAAAAGTCAGCGAGTCGTTAATTTACGCGGTCGTTTCGACGCCGAGGCTAATTCGCCACTTCGTCGAAAGAGCGACGATTGCGCAATCCCCGACGCAATCACGCCAAAGAGGAAGCAAAACGTAGGCGTGTTACACCGGTGCACGACCGTCGTAAAGCGACTCGTAAACGGTCCATGAACGGTTGTCCTTCCTCGAGAGGGAAAAGGACGAGACGAGAGAAAAGACTCTGGCGATTGCTCACGACACCAGATATTTCCGACAAACTCTATAACGGAAACGCTCGATGATAATCATCGAACAGGTCGTTACGGGAATTTATTGGCGACAGGTGCCGGAGAGATCAATAAAACACGATGGAAATAGCGTGTGCCTATGGGGAATCCGAGATATACTTTCTAACTTGGCACTGACTAATTAAGGGCCTCCGGTGTAGTAACGTGCGCGATGAAACATGGTCCTAAATCGAGGCACCAATTAGCCGCGACGATTTTTTCGCTTAGACATTCGACGCTTCAGTTGGAAGGAAGATCGAGACTCGCTTCACCGCGCGATTAAGATTTTCCTGCGTCTTTAAAAGACTGTTACACCAGAGGAAATCGCGTTCACTTTCGATCGATATCGTCGGGTATCGTGTATACGATTGCTTTAACGGCCTATATCTTGGACGACCGAGATTAGCGAGATTTTGCTTCGTTTTAGGGCAGTTACAGTGTCGAGTAAAAAAGATACGTGCTAATTTACCGATCGTCTCTTCTCTATTACCAAAAGGAGGAATCTAAAAATCGAGGATGAATACTTTTCGAACAAACGGCTAGTGTTAGGATCGGCGAACGGAACGTTATCTGCGATCGCGAACGGCTAAATACACGTCATATTCGATCGAGTATTCCGGTCTTAATAATTTCCAAAGAAATCTCCACGCCTTTCTCTTGTCTCCGTTTAAGAGAGTGTTGCCGGCCGATGAAGTGGAGCAGGAAGTGCCTCACCGGAGAGCCTGAGAACCGTTTTGCCCAACAGTTTCCTGCCTGGCACTGCGAATAATTTTCTCTGCGCCCCGGCAAATCCCATCAAAGTCCCGATTCGTATCGTCTTGCAACTACTCCGCGCGTTAACGGTGTTGTAAATTTTAAACGTAGATCTCTTCGGATGGAAAACGCGAATAAACTGGCTTACTCGTTGTTGAAGCGCAGTCCGCGGAAAGCATCAACGAGAGCTTTCGAAACGCAGGTCCAATGGGAGAAGCACACTGAAAATGTATGTTCTTATTGACCCGTGTGTCATTTTATTTATTTTACTTGCCTCTCCTTTATTTTTTATGTTTCCCACGGATTATCGTACCTTGCGAAGCTAATTAATTACAACGCGATAAACGTATTTATCTTTGAAACAATTGGTCTCAAATTTTAGCCCTCTCTTTATTTCATCTACCGTGTTTTTAACGCGTAATCGAGTCATTTGTATATAAACAGTTAAACGCGTAACGAGTTGATGTTTCGTACAGTTGGAAATAAAAAGGATTTAAACGTAAATTATAATCGAAATTGCCGGATAGAAATTACCTGTACAAGATCGATTCTGACGATGATTTTGAATATCCACCGGGTGTTGGCATTCCGTAGCGTGATTACATTACGTAACAAAGGTGTATAAGGAACTAGCAGCTAGAATAGCCAGGCTCCATTATCGAATATTTGCTATGGTTTTCAACGAATCATCGTCCGACCGTTTCAATAGGCGAACCCCGGTGAATCTAGAGGCTGAATAGCCGACGATGTCCAGGCAGATGCTAAACATATTACGCTTAATGACTCATACGCTTTACTATATCGCGACTTAACAGCTAGTACAGTACCTTCGCGTCTATCGAGCGTATCACGTGAAACAACTCATCGTTGCTTCAAACTCATTTACGTGTCCAACTTTCACGCTCGTCGATATCTAATCGATAATAATTACTTATATTTCAAAATCATCGTGTATTATATCCGCTCGTTAATGAAAAAATAAAACGTCGTAAGAAACAGATACGATGCGATCGTGCTCCCTTCTTCTCTATCGATGCACGCGTGTATGCTTATTTTCCACAAGATGTAATTCGATTATGAAATAATAAATCGACGAGACCGTGCGAAGATTCCATTCTCCGTCGTTGGCACGACAGAAAAATATTTTCTAGAAAGACTAATTGCAGGATTAATCGATACCTGCGCCAATTAATTCGCGCGTTTAGTTGGAATTTCAAACGTTCTTATACTACGATTCGATCTTCCTTGTACGACGAGCGGCTAATACAAATTATTTCTCAACCGTGTCCTCGTAATCCACTCAAAATATTCCAACGAGTCGTGACTTACGAACGACGATATCTTCTCCATCTAAAATTCTACGCTGTTGTATCCAAACCCTGTCTAAGTTTCTGTATAAAACAATTTACGAATCGCTCGAAACCGGGAAAAAACACGACAGCCATCGTCCACGAATTATAATAATATCCCTCTTCGGATATCGTATGTTCGCGTCGTGCACGCACGACCAACAATCAAGTAGCGCTCTGGTTCGCGTTACGCAAGTCGCGCGTGCGTGTGTACGCGTGTGCGTCGAATCACACGTGGGAACGCGTATCGTAGGCGAAGATCGAGAGTGGCTCCCATAGCAAAAGGACGAGAACGCAGGAACTCGTCTAAACCGATAGCAGCCTGCTAGGGAAATCGCACGGTTTCTTCCCTTCTCGACCACTTTCGTTACGATACTATTATGAAATTCCGTAATAACCCTGACTATGCCGAGATCGTTGCCTAGATTCCGTAAGTTGTCGCTACGTCTTGTTTACGATGCAACCTAATGACTTCCAGACCTGTTCAAGCTCGTGTACGTAACGCAATTGCTTCCTGTTAAAAGTCCAGCCGAGAACACGACGATGCACCTAGTTTGCGAAAGACCTTAACTCGCGAATGCGACGACGTTATTGCAGAATCTTACGGTCGTTACGACGATACGTAAAAGGACAATTCTTTCCAAGTTATCCCTTACCTCTTTTACATGATCTTTTACATGATCTTTAAGCGTCGTGCGTCATTTTCGAGTGCGTTACGTTCGCGAAACTGTCGAACCAAAGAGAAGAGTCAAACGGGCTTTCCGAAAAATGCTACTGTTACTGCTACTACGACTGGTAGAGGAAGGAAAAGCCATTCTCGTGCTTTGATAAGCAACTTAAAACTTGCCGCGTAACCGCGCCATAGAAAACTTGGATAACCGTAGCAACCGTGAAAACCTCGAAGCGATATCGTAGAAAACGATCCGCCTGCGAGATAGCTTTTCCAAGCAGTGTATCAACAGGGCGATCTTCCAGGAGGAGAAGAAGGTTCTCACCGGTGTAAGAGAGACAACTCAAGGTTTCCTCGATGCACAATCCCTTTATGGTTCCTTTATCACGGTGACGTGCCTAGCCGGAGGAGCCACGGCCACCGCGAGCGAGGGCCGCTCACTTTCTCCAATTTGTCATTGGCGTATGGGCAACGATATTGCGATATTAATTAATCTTGCGCGGCGGTGCACGCGCACACACTCGCCCTTCATTCACGCCGCAGGATGTAAAGCCCCGTTCATAAGTACGATACCAGAACAATTAGAACAAAATAAGATAAGCCTGACCAATCCTAATTAATTTTAAAACCCTCGAGAATTAGCTGGTTGAAGAATCGTTATCGTTATATATGGCAATGGTTGGAATCTCTAACGTAGACGTTCGTATTATTACGCTTTGCGTTATATTATTCCATCGCGTTTCTTCTATATCACGATATACGCGCAAGAGGAGCGCGTCGAATCACATTTCCCATTTTCACGGAGAATCGATTTTTTCAATTCGATACGTTGCTGGCTAATTAACCTGGTGTTAGCAAACATATCTTTTTACTTTTGGGGCACTGAACGTGCGTTTCTCTACCATCCGTAACGGTTTGTCGTGACGTTAAAGTATCGTAAAATATGACGATATTATAAAATATGACGTATTCTCACGTTTGTCCGAGACACGTAAATAATTTTCATCGATTTCTGCCATCTACTTTTCGTCGCGCGAGTACGAACTACTATTTTTGATCGATCGCTTTCTATCGCGTGTCGTACAGACTACTAGTAAGTGTCCTAATACTTGTGAACGGGGGTGTACATCAGGAGGGCTGCGTGCACGTGCACTTGTGCATCACTCTCTCGCGTTTCATCGTTCGAGATAAGATCCAGAGCAGGTGGAATGTCTCGTGGTTCAGCACGCTGCCGCGTCGTAGTACGCTCCCACCCCACAGACTTCGAACCTGTTGAACCGCAACCCTGAACGCCGAAGGACGACCATGGGCGACAATAATTTGTCATCGTGGAAATCCCCGCTATACGCTTACGATCCGTCACGGCGATCCAGAGAATTTGTTCCTCGAGATACTGGTGCTATGTATAAAGATTACGAACGGCGGCCACGAAATTGGATCGAAGAATTTTCATTTCCGTGGCTGGGAGAAGATCTTTAATGACAGTGGATATCCTGATTCATCGGTTCACTTATGTTTGAAGGAGATTCCATCGAGACTTATTATCGCGTCGACGTTGATCGAACCTTGTTTCGTTTATCGATACTGTATCTTTATCCTTCTTGTTATTTTATCAGATTCGTAGAAATATTAATGCTTCAAAGCGGAAATTTACTGCTGTGATCTATATTTTAAATGGCCGAATCTCTGGTAAAAAAAAAGAATCCCTATGTAGCAATCTCTCCGTAATTCGAATAGACACGTTCGAGAAGAATAAATATATTTATTTGGAATTTCAAATAAATGTCAAATGTATCTTTCTTCAAAAGCTCGTTGGAGGAGATGCGTTTCTATTATTAATAATTAATAAGCGAAGTTTTCCATAGCTGAGAAAAGACCTCGTTCAATTGCAAGGATCAAGGCAAATTTCCAACGGCAAATAACGAGAAAAATCCTCGTCTCGCGTACGGAAACGATCCTTTGGAAATCGAATCGTTGAAGAATAATAAACGACGATGAAAGATTCGGTAAAGATCTCTCTCCTAGTTGCGAGTCTCGGGCAAAAATTCCCTGTACACCGATTCGTCTCAATTTCGCCATGACTCAGAAATCGATTCACCGAATAAGACCAGGCGTATCAACGTCGTTGCACTTTCAGCCATGCGTCTGGCCATTCATAGTAATGCACGTGCACGGAGAGCCAGGTCCGCGTGTCCCGCTCAGACTTCACCGACCTGGAGAGATAAGATCGAGGACAGGTGGAAAGTTCTCCTCGGCTCCCACGCGACTATCCGTGTTTGACCACGTTCAGACACACGGAGCAGGGACGACAAGCATTTACCGATCCGGAGGATTAGAATTGGGAATACGTTGGTTCCATCCCGCGGGGATTGGAAGGTAGCCGAGAGAACAGGGACGTGAGAATGACGGAGAGCCAGCCACGAAACTGGGTCGAGACCGATGTCAGAAAAATAAGCGAGAACCTCCCGGTGTACGAAAGAGTCGCGAGGGGAACCAGTTACGGCATTATCTTCTTGCTTTCGCTTCACGCAACAACCGCCATCGGGGGAAAAAAGCATCTTTACTTCGTTCCACGCCGGTGAAGGATGCAATCAGCGTTTTTACGCGTCGCCTACGTGTCTCGTACCTACGGCTTTCCGTACGTGTTCGAATTATATTTGAGAATTTATATCGTATCGTCGACGACTGCGCTTTAATTGGATTATCAATCACGCGGCCTATCGCTACCATCGATCGAACTTTGAGCTTTCGTCACGCCGGCCTAATGACTTCCATTATTATGCTTCGCGGATTACGAGACGAAGTTCTGACCGGCGATGCGCTGCAGTTCAGGTAGGAGCCAGCAACGCGATTCTACGCGATTCTACGCGTATCCTGTTTAAGGGGCAAGTAAATAAAGCCGAGAAACCATCGAAATTTATGATGTACGAGGCATCGTACGAAACAGAAATCGCTCGAGTAATTATCTGTCGTGCCCCGTAACGAAACGGCTCTAGTACGTGTAAAGGTAAAAAATGCGTGGGTAAATTTTTCGCGTTCGAACAGCCGTGCTAACACACACCGTGTGACGTTTCCTTTATCTTGGTGATTTTGTGTGATCGCGGAAAGATCATCCTGCGCCAGGTCAACGCGATCCCAGAGAGACTCATTGATGATTTTGGTCGGGTCCAAACGTCGTATACTACAAGTCCAGGCAAAATCAAGAAGCCTGTGCCTTTCTTGCGTGCATTACGGTACCAGAAGAGCCGGATTGTCGTCCGGATAGGTACTCGACACGCAGACGAGAATCGACTTTTCGCCAGCCGGATGAGTCATTACGTCGGAGCCGTAGTAGCTTATATCGAACCGCAAATGACGCGAAAAACCGCTCGCAAAGCTGGGAAGACGTCTTGCTCCGGCACATCGGACCGTGAACGTTTTTGCACGTAAAAATTACCCCCGTCTTGGACGATTGACCATTGGAAATGCGAATACGATCGAACCCGCGAACCCCGTGGTCAGACTTGTAAGCATAATCTCGTTTCTTCGATTAATTTTTATGGGACTATTTTTGGTAGACGTTCTTGCGCGGATGAATTTGTTCCCTTTGCGTGCTAAAATTAAGGTACTCGAATGCCTCGTAACGTTAAATCATCCTCGTAACGAACTGTAACGGACTAAATATAAAGCGTGTAATAGGAAGAAGAACCTGATTCTGCATCTTGCCGACGAATCTCTGTTTGAATCTCAAACTTTGTGGAATTTGGGGAAATTTCAATGGAAGTTTCGGCATTTACGTGCGCGTTTATAATATACCGGTCGTAAAAAGTATTCGTACGTAACGCGTAATACGAACAGTCTCCAAGTATCTAGAATCTAAAACAAAATCTACGTGTCTGCGCTACCTAGGATAAAAATGAAATAACATACGACAAAGTAAAAAGTAAGAGCGAAGTGACGGAGAGCGTTAAATCGTTTCAATTGGAGAGAATAGATGGAAACGAGAGGCAAATGTACTTGGTTCGGCGGCAACTTTCTTCGTACAGCAGCTTTACAGCCTATACTCTACGAACGAACGAACGAACGACAAATTTCCCGAAGTGTTGCACGTTCGACGAGTTATGACAAGTTCGTTTCTTTCGCTGGAAAGCGCGCGCGATTGGCAAGACAAGTTTTCCTTTTACTTCCCGTCCTGCTACCGAGAGAGCCTTCTACGTTCTTCTGTCCACCGTGGCTCGTACCATTCCTCCGGGGCAAAAATGAAACAGAGAGCTTCCACCGGCTGCACTTTCCTTCGTCGAAACGTTTTGCGACAACTATTAACAAAGAAGATTCCGGTCGACCACAGAACCTAACGTCTCGCGAGATCGATCGACGGCGAACAACGGTCGAATAAACATCGTCGCAACCCTTTGTCCGCCTTTACTTTCGCAGATCGCCCATCGGAAACTACTCTCCTCCAAGGTAACGCAATTCTAAACCGATAACTTTCTCGCGTTTCGAATTCGACGTACTCCTCTAACAGATAGTGCAATCGCTACGGTGGGAAAAGTTCGATCGAATATTTTGGAACCTTTCGCTTTCTCCGCAAGATAATTAACAATTTTATCGCCTATCGGCGATTATCGTCGAGATCGTGAAATTTCCAAGCCAACGTTTCCCACCATAGAAGCCACAGCATCTGTTGGAGTAAGAGTAAGTATAAGAAATACATTTACGGCGGTACAATTTCCCACGGATAGGTTTGTTGCCGAAACTGTTCGACTATAGAATTCTCCGCTCGCCTCGAGTCCACGACGATCCGTATTTCTGTTTTCCGCGGGTCTTGGATCTTGTTCGACCTTGCGATCGGTGCATAAACGATTTATAAATAATGTATGTGCGTTTATTTATACGTACGCGCGTACGGGGCCGAGTAGTCCTGCGCGAACTGGGCCGTGCAAGGAGCGTCAACGGGCAAAAAGAAGGTGTACCGGAGTGAACACGGGACCGACGAGGGAAGGGACACACGCGCGATTGCCCGTATTCGTTTTGGTCGGACGTGATTCATTCAGATGTTACGTACGTACTCCCTTTAAACCGGTCAACCGATACCAGAACGGTTCCGAGGCCGTGTAGTCCCTCGCGACAGGAAGCCGAGAGGCGTTCTATGCTCGGAATCTCCAAGAACCTTTAAACGCCTCTCGTTCGTAACGTCGTGCTTTCGATTTTCTATTTTATCTCCGCTTCGGTGATGAAAACCGCCGAGACTCGTTTCCACGAGACTAAAGCATTTCGAAATTTTTAAACCTTCCGCTTCCTTGCGAAAGAACTTCTGTTATTACAAATTTGCATGTTCGAAATTCGAAAAGAAACTGACTATCGCGATATCGCGAACGTACTTTGCGACGAACGGATTTAACAGTTGAGAAAACAGTTCCGCTCTCGGAATCTAACGTTTCTGCGTTTCTCGGTGTTTATCCCAGGAGATCGATCAGGCTCCATCCATTCTACGAAATTCTTCACTGGGATTCGTCTCGTCCAGAGCTTCTCAAAAGACAGGGAAACGGAGCCGGTCGCTCTTGCAAGTTCGAGGCGACCGATCGATTCCGAAAGATCCGATTCACCAACAAACGCGACGGACCTCGAAGAAAGCAAATGCTTCCCGTCTCGTCCGAAGCCTCTCGAAATTCCCAGAACCCCGTTTGTGCGCCGAAAAAGGGAAAGAACGACGAATCGGCGGAACGATGGCCGAGAATGTGCTGGAAATTAAAAGCAGCCACGCAGACGGCTTCGGAAAACGTAAAACCCTCGCGACGCGATGAAAGAGAGGCGGAACGAGCGGAGAGGCATACCAGCGGCTCTTACGACGTAGCATAAACACCGGACGTTTACAAGCGCGGACTCGAGAGAAAAGCGTAAACGAAGCTGATGGAAGGAAGGGAAGCACGAGGTAGAAAGTACGCCGGTATCGAGGAAAACGATATGTGGCGGTAACGTTACGTCTGTTCGATTACAGATAATCGATGCTCAACACCGATTCAACTTCATCGACCTATAAATCGACACGGGAAAGCGCCTATGGATGGTAGGCGATGATCTCTACCCGATGAGATATCCAATCGCGCCAGGCGTAAACGAACGATTACTATTGCGCCGTGTACGTGTTCCGCGAATGTATGAAATTCCGTTCGCGAGGAACGCGTTAATCGTCGGCTATTGCACACATCTACTGTCGACGATGGTTGTTCTCGAACGATTTCCTCGTTTCTATTGGGTTGTCCCGAAAGTTTCTTTCCTTTCGTAAGGAGATAATAGACGCACAAGCTCTTTTCGTTTTATATTATTTTATGGAATCACGTACGATTCATTTTGTTCTATTTCTACGATTACGATCGAAAATAATATAATATATAATAATATAATATAATATAATATAATATAATATAATATAATATAATATAATATAATATAATATAATATAATATAATATAATATAATATAATATAATATAATATATAATATAAAATAATATAACACAGAGAACGCGGCGAATCCATTATTTCCTTACGAGACGAAAGAAACTTTTCGGACAACCTAATATGTCTCTACGGGGAGTTTTCAGAGATTTTTTTTTCTTTTTATTTCTTTTATTCCGCGTTGTACAATTTGTCTAGCGAGACGTTTGGTCAATTTGTATATCTTTGTTGCGAAATAGCACGCGGATTCGTCGTACATGGGTGTAGTTAGGATTCGACGCAAATTGGAGGTGAACGTGTATAATCTACGTTACTTGTACTTTTCGCAAAGCTTTAGAACTAATTTGTCAATTTTAGAATTTTACACTTAAAGATATGTTATTCCAACGTCGCGTTGCAAACAACGTTTCTGCGCGATAACGATCGGGAAATATTCTGCACTGGGATAATATCGTACGCGTAACTTTTCATGAGAATAAATATACGAACGATGAGCGTCGCAGAATTTTTACGAACGCGTTACAGAATTATTTAGGAGATTTCTAGCGATCGTAGGATCGAACGAACGACGTTGGTCGAATAAATCGGTATCGCTGGTCGTTAGGCGTCGATCTTTCTCCGCCTTTTACAATCTACTCGATACGGTAACGATGATAAAAATTGTATCCCCGTGCAAAGACTCTCGATCATTTCTACTTCTTTATTGGATTTGTTATTATCGGATCTGTCTTTGGTTATCCGCGTTTAAACAGACACTATCGCGATTTCCACTGGACACGACTTACACTCGGAAGCCTCAAACCGTAACAACTCGTAAACCTCGTAAACCGACGGAAAATCTAAAATTCTTCGTTCCCCGATATAGCTGAAAATTCTACCTTAGTTTACAATCCCCGGTCGTCTACGGTCACATCTGGTTCAGGTTTATTTTTAACGCCGTCGCCCTCCGCCATTACCCCTCGTTCTTCGTGTCTCCAGACCCATACCAACCTTTGCATATATATATGTACGTAGTTGAGAAGTGGCATTAGTCAGCTGCATAAATCGAAAGATACGGAAAAGCGACGATTAGACTGCGAATGTTCGTGGGGAAACTCGACGATGCCAACGCGTCCGGAATACATATAATACGGAAAAACAAATAGAACGCTGAAAATATCCAGCTGTTAGCTGCTACGCTCGTATCGAATAAACGTTCGCGGTCTAAGAACGACCTTGCAAACGCTACCTTTCTTTCTTAAATATATCGTACACGAGGATCGATCATTCTTCGTTCTCGCGACGAACGGACTTACGCAATCGGAGCAACTCGTTTCTCAGACGTTAAACATCAACGAATCGAGCATTAGTCGCGTACTCGTGTAACGAAATTCAATGGTCGATGAAACGCGAAACGAATTAATCGACTCGCAAGGGACAAAACCTTAAGCCATCCGCGTTCTAACGCCTTCCTAACGTTCCAACGTTTTCTTCGCAACGAGGAGGATCGAAGAGCAAGAAGAGAGCGGAGAAACGCGCGGCGTAATGAATTGTCGTTGTTCGGACAGACTCGCCGGGAACATTAATCAATAAGTAGAACTCAATCAAGGGCCCGGATGATAATGGAGTTTCCGAGGACGAGAGGCAAAGTTACAAAGACGTCGGGCCAGCGGCGCGATCGCGAGATCACAAATTATCCATCCCGTACCGTGAATACCCCCGCCCTACTCCCTTCGATCATCGAGCAATATCTCATAGAGTAGCCGACCTGTGTTTAGCCTATCACGAAGTGGATGTCCTTGTCGTGACCGTGAAGCTAATTGCCGGTGGTCAGCGGGAGGACGAACGCCGGCGGAGGATAAATAGCGACGATGGTGGTGACGACGCACAAGAAGAAGGCGAAATATCACGCTGATTCCCCCTGCGATAGAAGTGGAAGGTGGAGAAGGATGTCGCCGGAACCGGAGGCGAGGGGTTCGGTGCTTTATTTTCTTCGCCGTTTCACCATCCATCATCGAGGGTCCTCCGAAAGGACGTCCCGAAGGTTGGATCCCGTGGCTTGCTCGAGAGCTCGCGCTCTCTGCTCGCTTATAAGCCGAGCGTGGATAGAAAAGATGGATGACTCGACTTGTTGAGTTTTTAACTCTAGTTGCTGCTCGGTAAAGGATCTCGGAGGGCTTTTTGCGAGATGGGATGGGAAAAAGCCTGAGAGGATCGTCTTGGAGACTTTGTCACGGAAATCGGGGAGATCGCGTCGATCTTCGATACGCTTTCCACGAGATTTAATTAATCCTTCGAAACAATCGTCCAGATGATTATGCAAGAGCCATTACGGGACGTAACGACGCTCCATCCACTTAGGATTTGGGAAATTCGTTAGGAAATTCGTGCGTGGAATACGTGGAACGTCCGGTGAACTTCCTCGATCGATATCGTTTCCTCGTATTCGATGTTTCGTTTCTTCGTAAATGCAAGGGCCGACAGATTTAGGAGCGAGATCGTTGGTCGAAAGTTGATCGTACAAATATTAGGTTGTCCCGAAAGTTTCTTTCCTTTTGTAAGGAAACAACAGACGTACAACCACTTTTCGTTTTATATTGTTTTATCGAATCACGAACGATCCATTTTGCCCTATTTCTATCGTTACGATCGTGCGTGATTCGATAAAGATAATATCAAACGGAGAACGCGGTGCATCCGTTGTTTCCTTGCAAGACGAAAGAAACTTTCCGGACAACCTAACACAACGTATATCTTCAAGACGCGAAAGAGAGAAAGAGACGAGGATACCATTGACAGATTCTTGAACGAGGAATTTTCCTTGCCAACGGCGACACGTAATCCGAGAATACTACAAGTCACGCGACCGATTATCAACGCGAGGATCGAACGGACGAAAATCCGAAATCACGGCCAAGTAGTGGAGAGGAATTGGAAGAGAAATTATAAACGGTGGGGGTTTATCGGGCGGAGAAAGAAAAAAGACGAGTGACAGGGACGGGCGGGTAAGTTGCTCCGCTTCGTAACTACGCGGAAATCGCGTTACCAGGAACGAGAAGTTCTCGTTAAGAAGGAACTCCGTAAATGTAAAGCCGACCGGTACAGATCGTTCATTGACGTGCATCTATCTGGCTTTTCCTGCGAACAACGCGACGAGTAGTCGTTTCGAACGGCTCGTTCATCGAAACGTTTTACCTTTCCACCGAGGATCGGCCGTTTCGACGTATGCAAAAGTTCCCATCGACAGGATAATTATCCTCGTTAGTTCGTCAACGAAGACGGAAAAATGCCCGCCAGGGAATAGATCGAGTTGCTCATCGGACCCTATTTTCCCCCGGAGGAGCAAGAAATACGCGGAAGAAGAATGGAATTGCGAGGAATTAGCGGTCAGCGACATGTTGCTCGATCCTTGGAGCGACACTGGAGGACTCGGCGGAAGCAAATGAAGCTTGCAGATGTTGATTGTGTCTATGGTGTTACGCGTCAACGCGTTCTTCGACTCTTCGATCGATGCTGAAACGCATATAAATTATACGACAAGGGAGGACAAGCGATAGATTGTAGAAAATGTCGCATGCCGGGTAATTAAACAACGTTGAGTAACTCATTCGTCGAGAAACTATGTAATTCGCGTGGGTAAATTTCTTTGTTCGAACGAATCGTTCGAGACGCGACTCTGCCACGAAGGAAAACTCGGGATTACGTCAAACTAAATCCACGGGCAAGCTTCGATCCGCCAAAGATCGGTCCAGATCTGCCAATGAAAACAGCCGGCGTGCCAAACATCGTCGTGCAGCGAATCCTCGTTTCCACTCGGCTATTCCAATTGACTAACGACGCAAACCAAGAAGGGTACGACAACAACCCGGCAGTCGAAGGTTGGCCGGACTGGAGGCGAGCGACAGGCGCGTTTTCAATGAAGTCCTTATAAAGGCAAGGAGCGTGCGTGCGACGGCTTCTATGGCGAGGTAGAACGAGCGGAGGTTGCGCGAGGAAAAACCGCGTTTGATTCGAAGGAAAGGAGGAGAGTGGCCTCTCCGGCTTCCCAGATTCGATTAATCGCCGCGGGGCTATCGATCCAGGATGAATGCGCCGCAAGGGAGGCCACCGACGGTGCCTCTCCATTCACTAGGAACGACGGTAGCCACGAGAAGAGGAGAGCTTTCGTTTCATTCGTTTCAGCGTCGTCGCCGCGTCTGCCACAGCGATCTCCTCCTTTCCTCTTTCTCTTTCTCTTTCTCTTTCTCTTTCTCTTTCTCCGAGACCAGGCTGTTGCGTACGGTATACCGTTACAACTGGATGCCCCCGTGTCTTTACGATTTTCTGCGGCGATCTTTTTGTCGCCAGCCACCGGCCGCGGATCGAGATCAACGATCGCGACACGCTCGATTCATAACGATCCACTGCTCCGTCTCTCTTCGACTCGTGCTTCCGGAAAAACCGCGCCAATACGCCTTAACCATTCGGGTTTCCACGCGTGCAAATCGATAAGTTATCCCTCGTAGTAATGTCGTATAAAGCGTAGTACAACGCGCGTATAACCTGCGGTTGGTAGTTTGCAGTTTGGTGGCGTTCGAATGGTAAAAATTCAACGCTTAAGGTCGAGCTACGAGGCTCAACGTTTACATATCGTTGCTTTGCGAGGATGACGACCGTAATGAAGATGGAGGAAGAAGCGTTTCGACGACGCAAGAAACACTGATGCGCGTGGAGCAGAAAGAAGCGGCAGAGATCTACTTCGTGATGGAGTTACACGAAGAAGATGATAGGAAGATGATACCGAGATTCAGGAAAGAAAATGATACTAAACGATACACTATGATACCGCGGACGAAGGCTTCTTCTTGTCCCTCGTGCTGCTATAGGCAGCGCATTAAGTACTTTTTGTAAATTGACAAGTGAGTCATTTAGCGTGTTCATTAGGAAAGATGGCAAAAATGACAACTTATAAACTAAGCGTGAAATCCGAAGAGACCGAAGAATCCAGCACCGTTTACTCGCCAGAAAATATAAAACGGAAAGGCCAACTTACATTTACGGTCTCTGCGTTGTACTACGAACGAACCTCGACCAATTCGTTCGTCGAGTTGAACCGTTCACAAAGTCGTCGTCCTTAATCGCACGATTTTATCATTTTTTCACGCCATCCGACCATTCATAACGATAGCTAAGCTTGCCTAGACGCAATCCAGAAATCCACTGTGCGTATTTATCGACCAATTTCACGGACTGAAAATTTTCCAACGATTCAACGATTTAGGTAACGCTGGCAGAGAAAATTGCGCAAACGCGATCTCTGATATTTCGCTGAATCTAAAATTACATCTTACGGAGCCGTTAATATCTCACTCTATCGCGGCTCTCGGGAAAAAATATACAACGTCCTCGTGACGAATCGCAAGACGCGTTGCTTATTTTTGAAAAAAAAAAAAAAAAGAACGAAATTGTGTCAACATTCGCGAAATATCTGTGATCAAGCGCATTGTCGCACGATCCGCTGACCCGAAGAGATGGCCAGAGAGATTCCTCCGGACGCCCAAAGTTCGACCAGGCAAGAACGCTCCACCTAACAAGATTCCTACACGGTATATAAACCCTCGAAAACTCGTAAACCCTAGTCATTTCGAATCAAGTCACGTTCGAACAAACCACAAGCTACGGTATATTTTTTCGTCTCTTCGACCCGACACTCGAAACTCTTCGCACCCAGCGATAATACCGCAATTACTGTTTCTAATACGATTAAAACATACTCCGTTGTATTGCAGCGAATAAGTCGTCTACCAAGTTCTGGCGTTATCGATTATAAACATATTACACGGAGAGACAACCAAAACATAAAGAATTCCATCTACGGATACGAATTTCTTTTACTTGTCCGTCCGCCCGTTGCGTTACGTGCCAGTATCCAGGAACGTCCCTTCGCCTCTCGAGTTCGGCAACTTAAAACTCGCGAGACGTTAGCAACGGTATTTCGCGTGTCGCGTTGTATCATTTCGTTTAACGGGGAAACGACGGTGGACGAAAACCGTGGTGTTGGTTAAGCGGCAATTGAATGGGGATGAACAACATGGCCGAAAGTGTCGCGAGATCGTGGTTTCGTAAGGCGAGAAAGAAATATCAAGATCGTTTGGGCGATACGTCATACGAGCACCACCGGACATATAACAGTACTTCGCTTATGGCCGGCGTCGTAAGCAAAGAAAATATATACGGCTAACAATGGACAGGTTACGGTCGACCGGTCCGGAGAAATCTTGTCCCATGACCGAGCGACGCGAGAGTAACGCGGATGGGACAAAACTTGTACGTGCACGCGACGGCGAGCCCAAAATTCTTGCCACGACGACCTTCTGCATACCGATGCCCTTTAAAGCGTCGCCATATCGCTACGAGCATCGTACGAGTTTCGCATGCTCGCGCCAACTTTTCTCTTAACACGATCCTTGCGTGATGCTGTCGATCCTCGCGTGTTTCAAGGTTTTCTATTGGTATTTTACGGCTTAAATGGATTATCGGAGAGGTTCGATTACGACGGTTCTACGAGTTGTTTGGCTGGTGTCTTCCATGTTTCAGCCTATCGCGAGACGATACAACGAGCGTGCAGAGTTAGCATACGCTACGTTTCTTACAAACTCTCTCTTACCCACTCTTACATCCCTGCGATGCCTTTGTACGTTTGCTTCATTTTCAATTATACACGCGCGACATTGTACGTGTACAAGCTTTCCAACAAACGTCGTGCCTTCGAGGTGTACGTGCAACTATCTGGCAGTTTCTATACGTATTTTCGGTACGACTTTAAAATCCACCGACGTAATCGTGACAAACGAGCCACGGTACTGACGAAATTTCCAAATGATTCGCGAAACAGTGGACAACGTAATTGGCGAGAACGTGTCCGCGAACAATTTCCTGAGTCTGCGTAGTTTTTTATCCATGGCATCCGGACAAAGGATTTACGTTTTCATATACAAGGATGGACGATGGAACGCGCGTGGAAGAGCGGCGAACGCAAGAAGAGACCAGGACCGTTCTATGTTCCCCGCGAGGGCCGTGTCCGCTTGAAAACCGTGGCCATTTCTTCCCGGTGAACACAACGCGAACAGGTATTTGAAGGTTTTTGCGATGTCGTGTTGCACGACACGACCTTTCTGTGAAGCGAGCTCTCGATAACGATCTCTATTGCCTGTCCATAAGATCATCAATAATTTGTCGTGACTTGGGCGAAAACGACAGCCCTTTTTAAACCGATGAAATTTATGCCAGGTTGGCACGCAGAGATCGCCAGCGTTATCGACATCGCGCACAGCTGTATACGCGCTAGTACCTACAGATAATCATCGAATTATAAATTGTATCGGGGGAAGATACGGTACAGTGGAAGTCAAGCTGAACTTTTGCTAATGAGCTGATTAGATCTTCTTTCGTTTGGCCTTAAATCGGAGATCGTGAGCGAAGGCGCGTTTGAGAGAATGCTCGTGGAATTTTGCCATTTCCCCTGCGAATCTCTTCGTTTTTATTTTTATATAAAACTTTGCCTTAATTAAAGCGTTCGCTAGAGTCTAACGCGCGAATCGTTCGTCGATTATTATCGTAATTTACTATTAGTACAGTCTCTTAGAATAATATGGTTGACCGTATTCGATCGTTGCTCGTGACTCAAAAGATTCTATCGCAACGGGAAACGTTAATTTGGCGAAACAGAGAGAAACGTATTTAACGTTTCGCGTTTTTTAACCCGCTTCGTACGGATCGAAACTGCTAGCGCGCGAACATTTATATGGGAAAAAATAGTCGAAAAGGTACTTTTTCCGTAAACCATTAATACAATCGTCGCGTGGAATATCGCATAAATATCGCGTTCGTTGTTCGATGAAGATGCGAAAAAGAGAATGCTTGTGGAATTCTGCCATTTCCCCTGCAAATCTCTCCGTTTTTATTCTTATTGAAAACTTCGCCTTAATTAAAGCGCTCGCTAAAGTCTACAACGAGAATCGATCGTCGATATTGTCGTAATTTAGAATAATATGGTTGACCGTATTCGATCGTTGCTCGTGACTCAAAAGATTCTATCGCAAAGGCAAACGTTAATTTAGCGAAACAGAGAGAAACGTATTATTTAACTGCTGGTCAAAACTGCTAGCGCGCGAACATTTATATGGGGGGGGAAATAGTCGAAAAGGTACTTTTTCCGTAAACCATTAACAGAATCGTCGCATGGAATATCGCATAAATATCGCGTTCGTTGTTCGATAAAGATGCGAAAAGAAACGAATTCTAGGAAAAAGTCACAATTTCGTAACGTTAGCGAGTCCGTATCGAATTCGACACGCTACGTACACTCGTGTCCCGTTATCAAAGCGGGGTGATTTCACCGGTAGGAAAATCGTTACAGATAGCGCAATAACGCGATAACGCACCTTAATTACCAGCGAATCGAAGAATGAGAAATTATTTTATAATCGCGAGCACGGTTAATTAAACGAATACCGAGCACGGTGATGCGCGTTGGAAACGAACGAAACAACGTATTTTCTGATACCAGGCTCGCCTGGCTTCGTTTCCAATCGATAAGAATACCGTGTATCGATACGCGGCTAAACCTGCGATAACACGTGTACGTACAACGACAAGTACTTGCTTTGTCAAATATACTTCGAGTTAAACTTGCACCAAGCAACTTTCTCCGCTGGAAAAAAAAAAGGCAGGCCCAATACCGGGCCCAAAACTTCCCTCGAAATATCTTTCTCTTCGGATGCGAGAACCGAAAGAAGAAATTCGCTGGTCCTCGCGTCTTTTAGGATAAAAATATCGCAAAACGAAGACGACGTTGGCGGAAGATCGTTTCGCGCAGGCTGGACGCAAGAAAATTCAAACAAGCGGCGATAAAATGGCAAACAATATCGCTCCAGAGTCTGTCTCTTTTCTTTTTGGACGCGAGAATTTAAAAGCGAAATCCACGATTATCCGCTCGCCACGGTATAAAAGTACTTCGAAATTAAGACGTAGGAAAAGAAAACGTTTCGCGGTGAATCGTGGACGCGTGTTCGCGCGAGCTTAACGTAATCGATAGCGAAAACACGAATATACGCACGCATGCGGAGGCTCGCGAGGATAACGCGTGCACCAGCAGCAACAACAACGGAGCAGGGGAGAACGAGAGAGAGAGAGAGAGAGAGAGAGAGAGAGAGAAAGAGACGAGGCAACGGTACCGTAAGGCATCTCGAAATCGTTTCACCGGATCAAAATTTCAGGGACTCGAGAATGGCCACGAAACCCCAGAGGAAATTATTTCTCGAAGGCCACTTACCGAGGCGCTCACGAAGAAGTAATCGGACAGAAAATACGGAGCCACGGACCGATAATGGTTGGTCGTGAACAACGCGGCCCCCGGGCTCCTTATCCGTCTCTCAGCCTTTCTCTCTTTCTATCATTTTCTTGTCCAGAAACAACAACGAACTTTGTACGCAACTCGAGGAATCCTTGGTCGATCTCGTAGCTTGGCTCTCTCCTCTCGTTCGATACCGAGCGCCCGGCTACTTTTCATCACTTTCTCACGTTCGCGAAGCCAGAATCGTCGGTGGAACGGCGAGCGCGCCGATTACAGGAATTAAACCGCGTATCGAGCCACGAACCGCGCGAGAAATCATAATTAAACGCGCTTAAACCGCCATCTCCGTTAGCCGATTCGACGGATTCGAGCGGAGCTCGAGTTCTTTCGGCTTTTCGGGGTCGTACGATCGCCAGAGCCAGTTTCCACGGATACTTCCTCGTTTTACGGCCAATATTTCGCTGTAACCTTGTCGTTATACCGAATATCGTAAATTATCGTTGAACGTTCGAAGAAATCGCCAGAGAGACTGGAAAATTCCAAGTGGCGCAAACGGCTCGGTGCGGCGTTTAGGCAGATTTCTGGAATTTCTGGAAACGAGATTTCGTCGCCTCGCTTTCGAAGAGCCGACGAGGTGGACGGTGCAAGTTATTTAGGTCCACGGCGTTTGATCGTCGAAAGGATCTTTCTGTTCGTCGTTGCGATATAATTAAACGTGAAAGGGAGAATCGATGACGAGCACCGGAACATTTCCTCGTCGACAGGATGACTTCGAGCATCGTTCAAAGTTACAACGTCACCGTAAGGACAACACGGTCCAACTTAATGAATTGAGATCGACAATGAGAACACGACATCGAGCATCCAATTAAACAGAACGGATCGCATGGTTCAAAGTAGTCGATGAAGGGTCGCATTTTTCCATTTCCAGTCGTTGAACGTCCGATCCACGCTGCGGAGGAGACATCCACCGTTCCACCGCGAATATCGCGCATTTATAGAGGACTTTTTCTTTCATTTCTTTTATTCCGCGTTTCGCAATTTGTCCAACGGGACATTTGATGAATTTGTGTATCTTTGTTGCGAAATAGCACGTGGATGGTTACCGCCAGCGGGATACCATCTTTCAGATTGTCTATTTTATTTCTTTGGCGAGGTCAGTGGAATGCCTTTTTCTCAGACTTTTTTCTACGCGAGTTTCGCTCGTTTCAGCAGCCAGCTGGTTTCGGCGTGTTGCCATTCTTTCCTTGTATTTTCTCGCGTATCTGTCGATTTTATGGAAAACTCGAGAGTTTAACGAACGTACAACGTGTCTAACGCCATCAAAGTGCTTCGTGCAACGTTTAAAATGGACGAAACGAGTCTTCGTCGGTTGCGTTGGTGAAAATCTAAATTCGCGCCAACAGCGTTCAAATGATCGATGCATCGCGTTCACCGTTTGATATTATTCTCATCGAATCGCGTGCGATCGTAATGATAGAAACGGAAGGAAATCGTACGTGATTCGATAAAATAATATAAAACGAAAAGAAGTTGCGCGTCCATTATTTCCTTACGAAAGGAAAGAAACTTTCGGGACAACGTAATACGCCTTGTGCGAGAAACACAGAAACCGCCGTGACTTAACCAGAGGACATATCGATGGCGATCCATAAAAATTCGCTCGCCAACAATTGGCCGATCCTCTAGCCTTTAAGAGCCGTGTGGAATCGCGACCTGGAACACGCGTTTTAAAGGTATTCGCGCGATCAGCCTGCACTTCCGCGATAGTCGTAACTCGTAGAAACGATCCGGGAGAGGGCCGCGGCGAGAAACGTTGTAAAAGGTCAAATTCCTTCGATTCGAGACTCTCCTCGTCAAATTACGAGCCGCGAGACGAAGAACCGTGCGACCGAGGAGCAAAGAAACATTGGATTGCGTATGCATTCGTTATTTGCGGTTTATACGTCGGGGGACAACGGCGAGAAGTAGAAAGACAGAGGATGAAAGAAAGGAAGAAAGAAAGAAAGAAGCCGAGAAACCTGCGCGGATCGGCGAGACAGAGAGGCAAAGAGGTGGAGAATAAACCGATACGGAGATACCGCATCCAGGCGAAAGCCGACAAGCCAACAACTCTCGAAAGGGCCTGTGCTTGTTGGGGTGCCGCGAGAGGACGGCTGGAATGCACCGAGAACAGGTCGCAAGGCTGCCGACATTCCGAAATTTGCAACGGCCTCGGCACGGGCAACGTGTCCCATTGTACGCGTACGAAATTGCCCTGGCCTCTGGCCGAAAAAAAGCGTAAAAAGGGAATCTATGATTCGCGACCTTCGCCTTCCTCCTCAACAAGCTCGTAGATTTACGAGAATTTCACCGCCACCCTCGCGCTCTTTCTCCGATTCTATTTTCTTTCTTGGAGAAAGAAAAACAACGAACAAACAGCTTTTCGAGAATCTCGTTCGAGATTCTCTACTCTTTATCCTATTTGCATGTGATTCTATTTATTCGGGTTTTTGGTTATGCGATACTATGGCGAGTATTATAATCCGTTGTACGTAATATATCGTACGATAATCCGTTAATTGAACCGTTAACCAGCAAGTTTATCGCGATAGCTGAAATACCGCGTTACGTTGCAAATATATGTACGTTTCGTGTAATCGTAGAATCTACGCGAAAAAAAACTGCGAGGAAAGGATATTGGACGAATTTTAAGAAGTCTCTCTCGTAAACGCGAGATACGCAAATGACTCTCGAGATATTAGATTGTCCGAAAAGTTTCTTTCGTCTCGTAAGCAAACGATGGATGCACCACGTTCTCCGTTTTATATTATTTTTGTCGAATCGCGTACGATCGTAATAATAGAAACAGAACGAAATGCATCGTACATGATCGAATAAAATAATTTAAAACGAAAAGAGGTTGCGCGTCTATCGTTTCCTTACAAAGGGAAAGAAACTTTCGGGACAACCTAATAAAATAACACATCCTCTCGTAATATTGACCAAAAACGAACAGACAAACGTCGAAAGTTGGAGCTTGGCACTTTCTTTTTATCGTTATACAACGTAGGATATGAGAAATATCGTGTTATATATATTACGTAGGGTATCAGAATCTTTCGGTACTGTATTAGGTTGTCCGAAAAGTTTCTTTCGTCTCGTAATGGATGCACCACGTTCATTGTTTTATATTATTTTCGTCGAATCATGTATGATGATACTAATAGAAATAGAAGAAAATGGATCGTACGTGACTCGATAAAATAATATAAAACGAAAAGAGGTTGCGCGTCTATCGTTTCCTTACAAAGGGAAAGAAACTTTCGGGGCAACCTAATACAACAGAGGAGCGAGCAGTTGAATTTCAAAGCTAGATTCCCTATATTTTCAATTTCCTGTCTTTCAATGTTCGTCGTGCGCATCGAAGATTAATATGCGCGCGCGTCACGCCACATAAACGAAATAAATTATACGCAGCTCCGACACCGATACAAAGTTTCGCAAACAGTTCCGAATGGAAACATCCGTAGGTAAAATCAATATATTATCCAGCGCGTTTCATGCGACGTGCAATTTTCCCGGCGTCATTAGCGGAAAGCAGAAACGCCGCTGCTCGTCATTCATCGTATCGGCTATAGATACGTTTCTCTATACCGTGTACCGCAAAAACCGTTTATACCTATTCAAAGCCCCCTTTTCTCTTCTGGGATCGATCGCTGAGCGCAAAAAAGCAGCCAGAGAGATACTCGAGAGGGACAGAAAAACGGATAATCGTGGAGAATGGAAGAAACTCTGGAGAATCGAGAGAACCAGATACGAAAAAAAAAAAAAAAAAACAATAAACGTGGTCTTATCGAACGAATTTTAAACAGAGGACTGACCTGTTCTCGCTCTATTAACATATTACACGTTCGTACGTGTTCGTACTCTTACGAAAAGCGAGACAAATATCCGTACAATGATTAGAAAATGATCGGATACTCTAAGAATTGTTATCTCGCTTGAAACGTCCAACACGAGCAAGCTCGTGCAACAACGATCTCTTTATAATTTCGTACGACCGAGTAAATTTCATCTTTTCGTCGCTGCCTTCGTCGGTTTTCACGCTCGTTTGTTTCTTATTTCCATCCTAAGTATTTACGCTGAATTAATTTCACGAGCACGAGAAACGATTAAAAGGTTCCCACGAGCGTTCAAACATCGTACTTTCGCGCTTGCCTATATAAATACGTCGAATCGTAGCCTTCCGCGCGAATACAAAATTCCGATCGATTAATCGTTTCTTCGTTATGCTGTCGGGTAAATCGTCGCGTTTGTAAATGTCCTAAAAATCGAACGGCAACGTATACGCGGTGTTCCCGTGCTGGCGTTTCGAGCACGGTACCGTACGATCCGCAGCGTCAATTGATTTTTAACGCTTTTATTCTGCGGACCACCCCCACCCACCTCGAGGACCCAGCTTTTACGAGGCAATTTTGCTCATCGACGACCGTACCGGGCCCCGTTGTAAATAAAAACCGCAGGCAGAAGGAAGAAAACCGTACTATAAAGATTCCTGTTCTTCTTCTTTTAACGTCTCCTAACTTGTACCGCGTGCCACGTATTTATGCGCCGGAGCCCGTGGCGATGCTACTTTTTCCCGCATTCGTTTGTAAATTACTATTACGATTCAATCGAAACAGCCACGACTTCGGAAAGTAAAAAGAGAAAGAAGCGAGGGGGAAGATAAGCCTCGAGGATTCGAAAAATTTTATTAGAAAAAGCAAAGGAAAAGAAGTTTGGCGGGGGTTGGGGTGGGGAGATGGTGGAGGATAATTTCGAGGATTCGAAAAGCTTCGTATTCTTTAGAGGAAGATACAAGAATGTCGATGTTCTTGAGACCCTCGGTCTATTTAGAAGATACATTTTCAACGACTTGATCCGATTGATCGAGATTAACCTTGGAAAGCCCTCAACGCCTCCGCCAATAGCAATTTCTTCCATCTATCTGCGTCAACCTTGAATTCCACTTATATTTCGCTCTTTTTTTCTCGCTCTCTCCCTCTCTCTCTCTTTTTAAGTCCACGGCGAATCAAACGTACTGTGCGTTTTTCCATTTGTCCAGAAATGGATTTCGATTATAGCGATAATAAGTCGAACTCCGGTATTCTCGCGCTCTGGCTATTACGTTCTAATACCGAATACAGATTATAATTGCGAGACGACGCACATGGAATCGCGATAAACGAATCGCGCGTGTGCGTGTGTGTATATATATAGTTTCATGGCTGGATGTCGATGCAAATCCATATTTTTACAAACATGGGAGAAGACGTTTATTTCGCTCATTTAATATTATAACGAGTAAAGTGGACTCTATAAAGCGTTGTAATCTCTATAACCCTCCATAACCCTATTTTTCTTTGTTCCTGCGATTTATCACTTCGGTGGATAAACCGTACAGAAATTAGTGACTACGTGCGATATAAATGGACAGCTTGCTGATAAAACAGTGGTATAACGATAATGGATGATCTACAGTTACACGTACGCGATATGATACTCGAGAAATATAAATAAAATATGCATAGACGAATAATCGTGAACCATCTAAAGATCTACATTTTTCTACATATCAACGTCGTAACGGTTATAAAACATTTACCGATTCTTCTCAACGTCTAAATCTTTTTAAAAATCTACGTACATCTCCGTAAATAACTAGACACGGATAATTGCACAACATCTACAGATTCTTTATACCTAACCTATACGATTCACGTAACGCGCGGTTTCTTACAAAACGCAACGCACCGCTGTATATTGTACTTTACTCGTTGTACCTTAATTCGCGCGTCGATATATCGTAATATACACCTTCCGTACATTTTTGCATCTTGAAGCATCCGCGAAACGCAAAAACATCGACAGTCTAATCATGACGAACGAACCGCTACATCGGCGCGACGAAAGCCTGAAAAGAGAAGCTGCACGGGTGTCCGAGTTGAAAACCGTTGGTTCGTTCCGCGGACTAATCGTGTTCACCGTGCACGCTCATCTTACATAACATCGACATCTCGAACGTCAGGACCTTCGTCCTTCTGGCTGGTCCCGATCACGGCAAGGAATTCGAGGGCGAGCAAGAAAGAGAAAATGCCGGCTCGCGATGGACCGAGTACGCACGCGTGAGTAAAAACGAGACAGAGATACGTACGCAACTATAGGTTAGAGTGAGACGAAGAATACGGACAGAGAAGGATAGATGGCGTGCGAGAAAGAAGAAAAGACGCACGCAGGGAAGAGGAGAGAGAAAGAGAGAGAGAGAGAGGAAGGGAGACAGAGAGTCCATCAAGCAAAACTCACCCTGTTGCATTCCAGAGCCTCCGCGCTGTGCTCCTCCTTCTGCTTGAAGCAGCTGCTGCACTTGCTCTTGTTGAATATGTTCGGCGCGAACTTCCTGCACTCGGCGCCGGTGCCACGGACGCCCGCCGTGCCGCCCGACATCGCGACACGTGCGAATTAACCGCGACGACCGGACAGCACCATCGTTCGTCTCTCGCCCCCTTTTTCTTTATTCCTCACCCTTCGGTTCACCTTCGTTCACAAGCACCGAAAACGCACCGAGCAAATACACGCCGGCTAAAAACGCGCTGGCTAAATACGTACCGACGAAATACGCACCGACCAAGTGCGCACAAACCAAACGCGCATAAACCAAATGCGTACCAATTTCGCACGACAAAAATCGACTTATATCGATTACTCGAACGTCAAACTCCGAAACACGATTTCCCAAAGTCGTCCTTTCTGCACACGTTGAGACAGTTTTATCGAACAGTGATTTTATTCGTTTAAAATATTAATTTCGTTTATTTAAATTTGTACGAATAATTCTGTATGATTTTGGCTTTTACACAGTCGCGCGCCACCACCGGCAACGAGTCAGTCCCCAGCGGCCACTCTCCGCGTGTCCGTTACGTTAACGGATCGAGTTAACAGGATTTCGTATTCTTGTTTCGCGCGAGGATCGTCATTTATCGAGCTATCGACCGGCAACGATATGTTCTCGATACGAATCGACGTTTCGTCGATTTCGTTTGTATCTCGCGTGCAGTCAAGTTCGTGACACGATCGAGGATCGACCGTACATCGAAGCGACGCTCGCTAAGTCGAGGAGAGCGAAATATGCGCGAATCGGCACCGATGTATGAATAGTAGTAACCTATTGCGTTCTCTCGTAATGGTTGACTCCGTAACCGGAAGAAACTCCGATACGCCTCTTTGCTCGATGTTTACATACGCTTCGGCCAACAATATACGTGCTCGGCTCTCTTCCAATTTCGTAACATATACAAACAAGCGCGCTTGCTGTTTGCTCGTGTGTTTACAGTGTGTTTATATGTCACACGCGTTTAGGTGACACGCACCGGTACCGTCGATATTGCGATATTTACATTCGGTGAAACGAATCTGCTGGTTGGACAGATACGATATACAACGGGATGACTTCACCGATCCGACTCACCCTCGCGTCCCGATCGACTTGTTGATAATGTTTCCCTCGAATACTGTACGCTGTTCGATGCGAGCACGTGGATTATACGCGGCACTCCGAATCACACGAATCTATTATTAGACACAATAGCATGCACCGCAGTTAACATGTCACAGCACCGATCTATCGATCGTTCGACTAATCGAACTCTTAATCGCACATGGTAGTGCGCGATTATTCCATCGAACGAAAGGCCACTTGTTTTTTTGGCCGCTCGAAACTCGCCTTGGATTGTGTAGAAACGTGGCTAAGATGTGATTATTCGTTTGCCACAGTTCACGATATACCAATAGTAGCACCACGAGCACCACGATCCTTACATACGCTTATACTATATCGACTGTCACTGTGATAATCCCGTGATACGACCCGAAATACTACACACCCGATCACTACGGCAACGACCACGACGACGACGACACTCGAGCACTCTTACGACACGTCGCGTTGTGCTCTCCATGACAGAACGCTCTCGCGGACGTCCATCTGCGATCTGGCTCGTTTAACTCGGCCTCTATGCCGTCCGTAGCGCTCACTCTCGCTCGATCGACCGTAGCACGCCCTCTTGGGTACGAGGCTACGCCAGCGCCAAACTAGTCCCCCATTCGTCCTCTGGAATATAGCGCCACGGCGTAAGAATTTCAACTAATCATTTCGCCGTTATTCTTTTATTCCATTTTCTTCGAATTTTCCCGATCACCACCCTCTTACATAATAATTCACTAACTAATAGTATTAGTAAATTGTCAAGTTACACGTTATAAATTATAGACTTCTCTTCTTTCCATCGAATAGGATGCTCAAATGATTTGTAATTTGTAAAATTTGATTACAAAATTTCATTTGTGTCATTTATTAAACTTGTTGTTGTTATGCGAGAGAATTTACTAATACTTATAGTTTGCAACTTGTGAATTGTAAGATTTAAAATAAACGATAAAATATAATTCGTTGACAATTGATAATCACTTGCAACAAATTAAACAATGCATATTTTATCAAACACATTAAGCTATGAATAATAGATTCAACAATTGAATTAATGTAACAATTGAAATCATATTAAATTTAAGGCTAAGATTTATACGTCTTAGTTATAAAGAATTTCATAAAACTTGGTTCCAGAAATGATACGTATGTATCCCTGATATGATCTATCGCAATTTGTACTTAAATATATTATTTGTATAAAATATAACGTACACGTATAAATATAGAGTGACAAGGTAAAAGATATATCTGCAATTTTATTTTATAATTAGATATACTCCTAGCAAAGTCACATTTCACAAAATACCACATACTATCCGATTGATATATGTTTCGTGAAATGTGATTTTGCTAGGAATATTCTAATAATTATAAGTACCTTTCAAGCGGATAATGTCTCCCTTACTCTTCAAATATAATCGAATATTGAAGTAAATGAAGAAATATAACTTTACAAAGAAACACGTTTAAACAAATTCAAGGTGCAAACTACGACTTGACTCATACGAATGCTTAAATTGAATCAGCTGATTTTTACATCCGGTTCAATGTTCGAGATTTCTTTTCCGGTTCATCCAGACCAACGTTCCAGTGTTTGGAAGTCTGATTGTAAAGATGGTAGATGAAGCTGGTGACAGGTTCGTAGGCTAAATTATTTTCGGCTTTTTATACGAATCCTGATACTTCTAACTAACACCAATATTCATACCGTAATATAATATAATAACGTAATGATTAATTCTGAAATGAAATTAACCTCGAATCTACTCCCGGGAATTTAGGAGTTTGATCTTTCATAATCTGTGCTACAAGTCCGTGAATGTTTTACTAACCCGTAAATTTCCATTTCAAGGCAAAATTAAAAATGATTTCATTGTAAAGATTCATTATTTTTATGTATTATGTTCATCTTTTTCCCTACATTTTTTTTTTGTCTCCTGTCAGTCTCAGTAACGCTTTTCAATCATTAAAATGTATATTAATTTGTCAAATATTGTTAGAATCCAATAAAATGTTATTTAGATGTATAACATTAAGGATAATGTTATTGTTTCTGTTACAAATGTGTTTGTGTTCAAACAAATAAAGCGTTGATCACCTCCAATCAACATCTTACATAACACACAAAAGAATTAATTTATGACAAGGATCATACCGTTTGATTTAAATCACACAATTAATATATAAAAGTACATTTTTGACTTTATAAGAACGAGTATAATTTATATGTTTTATCATGTATGTATAAATTATAATATAATATTATTTTGAAACAATGATATTATATTTATATCTGAATGTATTTGTAATTTATATAATTATGTAAAGTATTTAATTGATAATTAGATAGGAATTTCTTACAGGGATGATTCCTCAAATGTTGCCATCATCAAAGAGGTATACGATAACGAAAATGCACATGAGACATTTGAGTATGAACTAGAAAGAGCATTAGAATCCGAATGCAGTTTAATTGTTATTGAGCCATCTAAATTAGGTGATGAAACCTCCAGATGGATAGCAGTAGGAAATTGTCTTCATAAGACTGCAGCATTGTCTGGTCTTGCTGCCATAAGTACAGGTTTCTAAAACTTATGTTTCATATTACATATATGTATATATATTGAAATATTATTCTTTATACAAAGTATGTTATTATATATTTCACAGGTTTGATTTGGGGTGACCAGCCGTATATTTGTGGTCCATTAGGTTTTATATCTGTAATATCCTGTGGACTTTATACTGTTTCTTGGCAGTTTGATCCCTGCTGCCAATATCAAGTAGAGACTGACACAAGCAAATTACCGCATGTAGAATTGTTAGCAGTTCTAGGACCATCGTCTCCAACGTTTCTCGTAAGAAAAGATGATACAAGAAGAAGAATTCTTCACACGACTATTACATTGGTAGCTCTCAGCATCAGTGCTTGGAGAGTTTATCAGGCATTTAAATGAAATGTTCTTCTGCTAAGAAAGAAAAAATCTGAGTTTTAAAAAACAGTAAGGTAGGCCGTACGATATATTGTAAAAAATCGTAATAAGGCCTAGCATAGAAATCTGTGAATTGCAATTTCATGTATATTAGTGGGGATTGTTGAGTCATGCAAATCTATTTTTGTTTGATGTTTATATTTCTTTTATATTTTGACACTACCTCACAGGCGAATGCTGATTTTACAGTAAAAGGGAAAATATCTAATAAAACAGACTAAAAGAAGCCTGTTCTAAAACCACTTTCAATCTAAAACATGATATTTCTTAAGGCTCCACATTGTTACTCTATGATCTCCATCTTGTTGATTATATCACAGTTAATATTAACACAAAAAAGACACAATCATATTCATGCAATCACTTACATGATACAACTACTAATATAAGTGTTCTTAGATTTATGAGAAATTGCAACCATACACCTGGAAAGTTGAATTTAGAACTATATATTTTTAGAGTGTAAATAAAGTAGATAGAATACACTACATATGATATATTAAAGAGAATATTGCCTAGATTTTCTCACCCAATGATATGGTCCACCATACAAAAGATACTAATATTAGGAAAGCCATTTTTGAAAATATCTAAAAGAAAAATTTTGTTCTAGTATTATCTAGAAAACATCTTAATCAGCATAATACACAAAACTTTTGTTAATTACATAAGACTCTTATCATGCTATATACAAACACATGGGATATCAAATTAAACGTCACAAACATTTCTGTAAGTGAATGATGATAATGACTATTACGTCATGTAATATAAGAAATTTTTAGATACATTTTAAGTTAAATAATGTGTCAAACAATTCTTGCAGTTACTTGTAAATATAAACGAAATATACCAACATCTAAAATTTTATGACTACATAACAGATACAACACAAAGTTGTTATTTGCATATTTACATGATACGTAAGGAAATCTAATTGCTTTAGAAAAATCTTGAATACTGTATATCTACTTTCCCTTAACATAAACAAAATGTAAAGTTTATTTCAATCGGTGCATGCTTTCTAATATTCATCTGCATTGTTTTAATATTTTAAAAAATCTATAATATCAGGTAAAAATTGAAAAAAAAAAAAAGAAGATAAAATCAGCAGCCCAATATATTTTGTGTAGAATTTAAGAGTTTAACTATCTTTGCATAATATTTTTTACCAATAAATCTAAAATAAAATGTAGTTGTTACATATAGCGTGTATTTTATGCACAATATAAACATACAATGTTTCATTATGTTAATGTAAAAAAGTATGTGTTTGTATTTTTTTTTTTTTATAATTAAATTAACGTCAATTAGAATTTTTTTATGTAAATTGAAATTTACAGAAAATCATTGATGATACATAACAAAAATTTAAATAAGTGTTGATAATCCTGCCATGGACAACAAATTTCGTACCAATCACTGTACATTATACGTCATACTTTAAATGTCTCAGTTATTAGCCAAATATTTGTTATGATACAACTGATAATATTTTATAGTTGTAACATACAAGAGGATATGCAATAAAATATCTACTATGGATGAAGATATATTTGACGAATGGTGTGTTAGGTAAATTTATTGTTCTGTGTCATGTATAGCTTAAAAGGTCTCTATTTCTCTGCATTTTCAAGCATTTATTTTTCTATGTGAAATTTATGCACGTATCTTTACTTTCTGTATATGTCTATATTTTACAGATTTTATTATATTTATAAAACATAATTTCTGTAATTACTTATCTATATATATTCCATGACTTTTCAAATTTTAGATAACATATATTTTAATGTGCTTCAGTCTAAATTCCATTAAAACGTTTGTAGTATTAAAATGTATATAATGTAAACATACTCCACCAATGAGTGGCATAATAATAAAATATAATTTGGATATAATTCTGTCCAAAGCATTTCATAAAATTATTCTCTTTTCAAGATTGCCATCAACTTGGCATAAAATTTAACTTATTATAATGTATATTTCATTTTAGTTATAACATAATAATAAAAGATAATATAAATATAAAGGTAGAAACAGAAAGTTTTTATAAATAACAAGAAACAAATAATTACCCCTTTATTATAATCATATATTAAGTATTATGATTCTTTTGCCTTTTTAGCTCGTTTTTGCATTATCCAAAAATACAATGATGGACATAAAGTGCGTAAATATACCGCACATTTTGGAATAAATGGTGCAATTAACACATCTTTTTCTTCTTTCAATACTGCTTTTAGAATACAATCTGCTACATATTCTGGAGAATATCCCTCTTGTGTGTTTTTATCCATTACTGTAATTGCATTGATGTTTACACACAATTATATTTTACTAAGATTAATTAAGTTTCTAGTTTACAAACCTCCATAAATTTGCCCATTTCCTGTTAATGCATTTTGTGAAAGAGAGGTTCTTACATAACCAGGACTAACAGTTGTAACTTTTATATTTTGGTCATACATTTCTGCTCTACAGCAATCACACCAGGCTTGTAATGCATATTTAGAAGCTGCATATGCAGACCTGTCATATTAATAATAGTAATTGAAATTTTCCAGCAATTACTTTCAAATTTAAATATAAAATATCCTAACCTGTATGGTATTGAAATTTTTCCCTGTATGCTACTGACACATATTATATGACCTGACCGTTGCTGTATCATATATGGGAGGACAGCTGTGGGACACGGTAAACTTTTTGATAAAGAATCAATAAATTTCATTGGACTAGGATTAAATAATTACCTTTTGTCAAAGCAATTTGAGCAAAGTAATTTGTAAGCATTACTTTTGTATCTACATCTATATTTGTATTAACAACTTCACCTCTATAAGAAATACCAGCATTGTTAATCAAAATATCAATCTTTCCATGGATATCTATCATTTTTGAAATTTCAGTTTGTAGAGAATTGACATTAGTTATATCTAATGGTACAACTACTGGAGAGTACGTTGGTATTGTCTAAAATGAAGTCAAATCGTTTACAAAGAATTTTAAGAAAAGCTTTCGCCAGTAGATACATACAACATGAATATTCATTAAGTCGTTTTTCACTCTTTCCAATTCCTCCTTTCTTCTAGAAATTAAAATAAGTTTACAGCCACAGTCATAAAAAACGTGTGCTAATGCCTCTCCTAATCCAGAACTGGCCCCAGTTATTATCACAACCTAAAATGTCAGTTTAAATATAGCAGGTGATTACTTCTAAAATTTACAAAATACAAATTCAAATGAGATATAATCTACCTTCCCACTTAGCATACTTTTTCGTTTTTTTCGTTGCATTATATCAAAGAAATGATATATCAACCATGGGATAGTAATTGGAAATCCAAATAACGTAAATAACCACCATATAAGATGCCAACCTTTTAATGTTTCTTCTCTCATGATTTCAAATATTTGTATATAATCACAAAAGAATCAGGAGCTTCCAATAAGGGGTGTTAGAATTTGAAACGTATAGAATTAAAATGATAATTTATGTATTACGTTATAAACCGTACATTCTATAAAGATACGCGTCATATAGCGAAGAAACTTTAACCTTTATGCTCTTAAACTTCGACCAAACCCATGGAAACCATACATTATATAGAATAATATCTGATAATATGAATTTGGTCACAATATACCATAAATAACATAGAATGTAGATGTAACGTTCGTAGTTGAATATGTACTCGCAAAAATTCTTATCATTTCAATGTAGCATTCAATATTATCGATTGACAGTTACACACGTTGCATTCCTATGCATTTCTTGGTAATCTTTTATTAGTTTGATAAAGAACAATAATTGTAATACTTAATCCAAATGATTTTGTTTATATATGAATTAAGGATTGCAATTCTATTTTCTAAGGAAACTTTTGTTGTCTTCTTCATTTTTAAATAACTATATCGTTAAAAATTAAGGAATTCTGAAAACATAAATTTAGACTTTAATAACTAAAATTCAGGCTTTAATATCTATTCATTTATTGTAACAATGTGCAGTAATTTATACATTGATATAATGTTAGCATTGACGATATACAAATGTTTGGCTATATATTTCCTATTCACAAAATTGTTTAGGACTGTTTTAAAAAGTTTACGTACATTGACAATGATGTTCTATTATGCAAAAGCAAATATAGCATTTATACACTGGTTCGATTTGTCTTTTAATTTCTACATATACATTATATACATAAAAATACGTATCTTAGCTTGTACCATTTTCCAAAAAATAGTCGATTTGGTAAGTGATATCAATTACCAGATCTAACCATGGAAAAGAAGTCCACTCGATGATTTATTTAAATGATTATCGAACGACTAATGTTATAAATTATAATGGATATTATATAGTTGATCCCACTTTATTCTAGATGCATATTTTGATTTATCAATGCTCTTTTATCTTAATCCATTAAACATGTTGTACTTCCAGGAACAGGACGGAAAGTACCGCGAGACTCGAAAAAAACAAAAGTAATAAAGAAAACATTGAAGTATGTATTTGTTTGAATCTGAGGAAACGGCACTGCTCTAGACGGTGGTTGATGATTGGTCAGAGTAAGCGCGCCCATGTCAGCTGTGTGACACAGAGTCGCTAGTCGTCCGTCGTAGACGCGGATTCGTGCAAATGGCGTCACTGGCAGTATGAGCGAGCGTATGCCGTCTAATAACGCGTACGGGCCTCGTCCGGGCGCGGCGCCGCGCGGCCCAGCCTGACGGCGAGCGTGAGTGCGACGATATTGGTCGAGATCGAGGGAAAATTAATACAAAGAGATCATTAAATTTCGTCGTCAAGTTGCAACAGTGTGTACGTATCAACGACGAGTGGTGACACGCAGTGAAAAAGAGAGGTGAGTTGCCAGATAGAAAAAGAAAAGTCGACAATAAAGAATTCTGGTGATTCTTTACAAGAAGTGCTGTGTTACGCATACGTGTTCATTATTCACGAAATAAACGTATCCTCATCATGCGTACGCTTCGGGTATGTTTTCGATCATCGACTAATTTTTTTTCTACGCGAATGACGAATCTATATTATGCGGATCTTTTGATTGCATCGATGTTTTTATGCAAGAAGGTTTTAGTTAGTTGTTACAAAGTATAAGAAAAGCGCGATACAATTTCTGCCACAGGATAGTAAGATAAAGACGGTGATTCAAAGCCAATTTCTAAGCGACTTTTAAACCATGATAGACAAACACGATGAAAGGAAAGGAGTAAAATGTACGCGCAGTACATAGTTTCCTCGTTCGATTCACAACCATACTACATAGTGACAGGTGCCATGCGTGTATCATTGCCAAATCTATCTTGACTCTTCAAAATACTATATCGTTCTGTGTATATTTTCATAGAAACGAAATATCAAAAATTAGTATTGTTCTTCAACGTGATTCTCATCTAAAGTATCATAGGAATACGATCGTTGCGTTTTATTGCTTAATGCGTATATTTGCAATGAAGCGTGTAGTATGTTTATCTTATACAACGATTAGAAATATTCTTATCGTGTTTCGTGAAAGTTTTTATAATACTGTTATTCTGACAAACTATTTGAATATATGCCGTTGTAATCGTGTAATCAGGACGGCCATGTTTTTCCCAACTAAAAAACACGTTTCCAGTGGGCCACGCGCACGTGTGGGCGAAGCAGAATGTTTTTGTTTGCGCCGCGACGAGTTCCTAAATACAACCTATGGTTGCATAAGACATAAGACATAAGAGATCGAGGTGTGCCCATTTGAAAAGAGTTCTAGCGTCTTATAAAAACTCTAAGCCGATACACAGCTAGCCTCGCGAAACGGTACAGATTACAGAAACAGAAACGCGCAGTTATACTAATATTGCCTTTTCATACATAAGATGGGACGACAAGTGTTTAAACAAAATAGAATCACAATGGAACATTTGATGCAGTACGCATGGTATGTATTTCGCGATTACGTCACAAAGTATTGCTTGTTGTCCTCGTGTACGATCGTGCATTTTCTACTCTTCTAATTTATCGATAGAGATAGATTATCGATAGAGTCTACGGTCATAGAATACGTTTTCCACGATAAGAAAATCTCAGTAGCTATATTAGCGATGCTTACTATATTTTGTTTTCTATAAATATAACAGAATTTTTAAAGCCACAGGGGGAAAGGAAAAAACCTTCGTATACGAACGGATAAAGCGGTTAACCTTACCGATACCAAGTGACTCCGGGGTGAAAGGGCATTAACACTTTTAAGATAATAGTGTAGTGGAATATTAAGACCATTTATTAAATAAAATTGTTGCAAAGGAAATCCGCCTCGATAAACTTGCTTGCATAATATCGAGAAAAAAAAAATACGTGTTTCCGTGAATAATATTAATAAAATCAAGATCATTGTCAAATATGACTTTGAAACTTTTTATCGACGGCTAAATGGTATTTTTTTCGTCTCTTCGAAAAGTAACAAGTACGTTTTACATTCATGCGATTGAAACTATAATTGCACGAATTTAATCTATCCTGTGGATAATGTTGGTAAATTCCAATGCGTTTATAAAGATATATCGTCAGCTGTTAATACCTAGTCGATAAATGGAAAAAGGTCTATTCCCGAAACCGGTTATAACGGATCAACCCATAATTTGCGATATCGTGTGCCCACTATTCGATGCTTATTAGAAATGGACTTCGATTTCCGTTAGACGTTTTCGTAACATGTATCTCGGTGAAGGTTTCCACGTACCTTTATCAGAGGTATCTAACACGTAATGCATGTTAAAATCGACGAACCGTTGAACATACGTTCAAGCTAACTCTTTTACGACTAGCACGATTCTTTACGCTTTAGAGAATTACGATTGGGGCCAGTTGGTAACCAAGTTGCGGGTTTTCAAGTATTTTCCAATTTTGTCATCCTATTCAAGTATATGTAACTTCATCTAGTTTAAACAAAGCAGTACAAGTAAGAAAAATGTGCATTATAAAAACACGCTTACACGAATAAATATTAGGTTTACCTAGTTCTTCTGCAACACGTGTAACTACATGTGTTAGTTTTCTGCGTTACGGCTCAGCATGTTAATTAATTCTGTCATTGCAATCAAACCTCAACTTTCTAATATTCATTGGATTTTGCTTATAAGAAAAGTTAACATACAATAAGTAAAAAGGTTAATGTGCTATAAGAACGAAGTGACGCTACGAAAAGACGTACGAATTGATTGTGACATTTTTCCATGCGATCTTTAACCTGTTAAGACGAGTTAACTCATCGCTCAGATTACCAACCTTTCGGACGCAATTTCTTTATTTAGGGATCTTTTATTTGTTTACGTGTCGTTTTATTAAAGATAAATTATATTATATTTACCACGTGTAAAGACAAAATTCGAGCACTGTTCCTACTTCTAAGTTATAGTATAAAAAATAAATCTAGTTTACTAAAATAAACATATGTCCGATTTAATATCGTTGCGTCTTATTCTAGTTACCTTATCATAAAGTTAACGTATCGTTATAACGTTTCATTTATGATCATTTTTTTTATTAAATCTTGTCAATTTAAAAACTGCAAAAGGAGTTATATCGAGAACGATACAAACAATAAAAATAAGAATTTTTTTTATTCATTCACGAAAACAAAAAAGCGGCTTAAGGTGGTGAACAATGATGTGATTAGCAAGTTAAGGTTTAAATACAAAGAAAGTTGTTTGTTTTTGCTTGTTTTTGATAGTTGATCGGCAAATATGTGTGCTGTCTAATTTTAGACAGGGATATCTGCGGTTCTGTCGAAGAAGTCACTGACCATCGAAAATTCTGGCGCGCGGTCACGTTTTCATGGAAATAAGCGGCCGAAACGGCGACTTTAACGATTCTCGGTCGTTCAACCGGTCATAAAGGTTGTTTACATGCTCGGAACTCGCGCGTTAGCAAAGGATGTGTTCCAACGGGGAACGTTCTCTTTCATTATACTTAAAATGCTTCGTAACAATAGCTTTATAAAAAAAATACTTGCAATTTTTTTCATGAAAAGCTTCTTGCATATAATAAGACGCAGGGTTAACGGAAGTGAAGATGAAAAAAAAAGAGCGGAAGCAAAGTTCATATTAACGTACGAAGAAGATAGACAAGCGTCGAATAGAGAATTGTAGACTTATCAGCGGCCCGATAAAGACATTTGTTGTGTCTGACGGGAAGGATTCGTCCTATCGGGGACTGAACATGTAGACTTTGTAACCTAGAGAGATTTTACGAAATGAGGTCGGCTAACACCACTAAATTCTACGTTAACGAGCTCGTTCTAGATTTCTTTATGTTTTTATATCATCCACTCTTACTTTTTTTTTCCTTTTAATTCTTCTTTCTACGAAGTTGTACTGCTTCCGTATTAAGAATGTCAAATTAGATCGCTGATATTTAAGCAAATTTACGTTTTTATTAAAAAAAAAAAAAAAAAAATGAAACTGTTTCACTTACAATTAGTAAATATTAAAAGATACCATAGTACTTAGCCGTGGGTTATAGTAATTCGAATAAACCGAAATCAGATCAACTTACCAAACGTACTATAAATTCATAAGCCGTTAATATTCGCAGTAACAAACTTTTGGTACTTTTTGAATAAGGGAACTGTATCGTTCTCTTCCTTACGACATTTCCGCAAAACCTTTGAATTTTGTATCGATGCAATCCTATCGATCTGCAATGATATTCATGGTAAGAAATTTCCACGATATTTCTTAATCCTGAATATGTCTTAAATTAATAAATTACGCCGATGACCGAGAACAAATCCGAAATTAACGAGAAACACGCGATTCGTATTAAAAAAGAGAAAGAGTAACGGCAAAATGAAAGAAAAGAATGAAAATGTAAAAAATGGAAAATGTGCGTGAAAATGCGTATCGACGCGACTGTGATCCGCAGAGTGGCGCTGAAGAGGGATGCAGGCGGAACTGGTGTACAGAAAGCCGTTAACAATGATGACCACAACGTCCAGCCAGAGTTTTCATCGTCCTGGGACAGGGAGAAAAGAGAACAGCGGTAGAGACTCTCGCGAGACCATACACTCTGGTCACTTTATGGTCTCTGACTTCGAGGCGGAGGCCCAGGACGACGAAGATGAACTTGCTGTCCCAGTGCCTGACGAGGAAGCTGCCAAGGTCGCGATTATCGCTTCCACAGGATTTTTACAAGAGAAATTTGCCAGTAGCTCCTCGAACGACAAAACTTCCCAGCAACTCAGCATTGAAACGTCCTTGAACAAGTTGTTCCAGTGCATGTCGCTCGCATACAGGTGAGTTTCTCTTTTCCCTCGGTTTTCCTCTCTTAGATGACCTCTTTTCTTCGCCTCTTCTCTTAGATTACCAGCAAGTATCGTTCGTCATTTTTATCAAATTTCTACGCTTCGTTTCACATCTACTATCCAAACCGTTATCGTACAAACGCATACGATACTTGGCCGAAGCAACGAATATCGATTATACTGTTCGAACTAGAAATTGTATTTAAATTATTCAAGAAGTGTCCATCCATCCATCCAAGTCGTTGGAATAGTTATGAGTGGTTAACGCATATATAAATTACAAATGGATCTTAAAATACGATATTATCCGTCTTTTCATCGATCGTGCAATCGTCAAAGTCGTGAGAAATCGCGTCTCGGCAATAGAAAGGAAAATCGAACTTTATACCATCGTGCCATTGAATAGAGTGGAAAGAAGCAAGCGTCGCGTGCTCGTCTTGTAACAGTCTCGTGATTTCAAAGTGTTCGAACGTTTTGCAAGAACCCGCAAACGAACGCGTGGCGTTTCCTCTCGCAATCGGTTCTCTCGGGAGATTAGCGGGACGTAGCGCACATTCGATCGAACTGTATTTCGAGCTCGGCAACCGGACAAATGCCGTACCGCCGGCATTCCGACTGATAACGGACAATTGAATTAATGAAGAAGAGGCCGTAGAACCAAACGACAACACCGCAATTAAACTCGGCCTCGACGAAGCCGACAGTCTGCCTCCGCGACAATTTCCGTTTCCCCTATACGGGACCGTTCGAACCCCGTCGCGAAGACTTCCTTCGGATCCTTTCCACCTCTCGATCAACGAAGACGAGCCAACTCGCCGTTTGGAAACGACACGATCGAAGGTATAAATAAGGAAGCGGTGGATCATCGTGCGATATTTTGGAAATTTGTTACAGAAATGTTGCGAACGCGCTGGAAAATTCTGGGACAGCGATTAAGATTAATAAACACATTTCTGTCTTGTTTCGTATCGTTCTTTCGATAAATTGATCGAAAGCTGGCGTTGCTTCGGAATTGGTGGAATTGCACCAATTGGAAATACTTTTTGCGGTAAATTGTTTGCCGCTCTATGGTCGAATTCTTTTCGATTTTACTCTCGTATCTAATCGTCCACCGTTTATCACGAGCAAAAGGCATTAATTTGATCTTTTATTTTTTTAATGGTCAGTTAATGTGTACCGATTAATCAGTGGATCGAAAGTTTGGATGTTTTGAAAGTTTGACGAGCCTATCGTTCGATTATGGAGGATTAGCATTCGAATACAAGCATCGGACCGGCCTAGCCAACGTTTTATCGAAATCGGCCGAGCAAAGAGGACTTATCTAGATTTTGGTGTCTTTCTTGTCATTTTGCCATTTGGGAATATCGATCGTAAGTTGGTCTTGTTTGAAAACGGTCGATATCGAGACCCTGTAATCCGGCTGCAGCGTAATCGAGAACGAGACTCGTTGTTGGAGTATTTTTAACGTCGAATCGACCGGATGACGAACACCTCTGCAACGTCGACACGTATAAATATTTTGGTCGATGCTTTTGTCCGTAATTCAATTTTTATATCTCGCAATCTCGTTGTATCTTACTTTCGCGAAAGTTGACGAGAAAATGCAAGGAAGAAGAGAACGTGCGCGTTTGTTTCGGCTGCGCGAATATCGATCGCAGAATCGTGGTGAAATTGTCGCCTGAATTTCCGACGATATTAAAATTAATTTCAACGCCATCAACGTTAAGTAGGTCGATAATATCGAGATTATCAAATTTTGTACACGATATGCGGCGATTTATAGCGATCTAGCCGATCGGAAACCACCTTTGCCCCGAAACGAGGTACGTTCAAAAAATTCCAAAGTTTATCGAGGCTCTTTGCGTAATCGATAAATTCGAGCGAGCAATATTTAATAAGTAGCGATCACGGAGACGACAACGAATTCGAGAAAGAGGAACGGTGAAAAAAAAAGAGCATGCGTCGACGAAAATGAAAAATATTACGTTCAATTATTCGCAGCAACGAGCAGGAAGTCGCTGCTAGTTACATTCTACCGTCGTGTTATCGTTCTCGATCCTTTATCTCTGCGGCTGTCGCGATGATTTCGTTATAATTACATTCCTGCGATTAAAGTGCAAGAAATTTGTTAATTACGGGCAATCGTTTGTACAGGAAAAATTCGTATCTAAATGAGAAAATGTACAACGTAAAACATTATTTCCTTAATAACCGATTCTAATTGTCAGAAGTCGGATTCTATAATAGATAGTCTATAGTTTCATTTATCGTCGTATAAAAATGTACAGAATGATGCACACGGCTAACCGCGTTGCTCTATGTTGCTCACTGTAACGCGTTCCTATGTAGATGATCACTTTCGACCAATTGCGTGCTTATCTCTATGATTGTGTTGGGTCTATCAGAAACGACCAATCGATAATCAAAGCCGCATTCCTTCGTCTATTCATCGTTTCATCGAAGTATTTTATACGCGAAAGTAGAAAACATCTGTAATAAAGTAACACGCTGTAATATCAACGTTCTCGGCTTCGGTTCTTCCTTCTTCTTTGGTTGTCTGTTTCGTTTCATAAAAATTCGAATTTCCATAAACGCTCATAAATCTCTGCTTATTAAGCGGCGTATCTGTAATTATACGGAATGTAGAAGAATTACATGCAATTAAATCACGAAGTCGTGCAACTGCCTCTACCTTCAACGATTATATGAAATATATTATGTAATTATGCAATATATCGAGTATAATATAAACGTTGAAACGTATCGAATGGAAATTAAGCATAGTAAATCATTGTTCCAGATAGAGATCGTTCTTGTTACAAGTTACGAAAAATAAAAGAGGAAACGGAATATACAGCGAGACGCGTTAAAATGAACTTGTTACAATTAACGGTGTACGATCTGGTTCAGCCATACGCAGAGTAAACGCATTACTTTATTCAGCCGGTCAATCGTTATTTTAGCCCGTCCTGACGATTGGATAATAAATGAACCTGATATCGTAATTCCGTCGATAGCGTTCCATTGTTATTGTTCCGTCTTCCCGATGAAAGGGTTAATCGATTGATGATGATTTACGTCGGAACTGCAATTGGACGCGCGAAGTGAAAAGACGTATATATCTTTATCAGCGGAGGAACGGTGATATTATTGTCATAATGACGCAACGTAAACGTTCGTCCTGAACAACACGCTCGTAAATTACGTGTGCACGTTTACCGTGTCAAAAAATGAGGATAAATCGAAGAAAAAGAGAAGCGAATCAACGCCGTTTTTTTTTTTTTTTTAAATTTCTAACGGCTTAATTTTTTTCGTTTCGCCCATTTTTTTTTCTTTTTTTTTTTCGTTTAAATCCAATGGTTACTTCATGGAAAGCGAGAAGATAGATTTCTGGGACAACAGTCGTATCAGATTTATCGGTGGAATAATTCTGACACGCCTCTCGTCCTTTCGCTGTGTGCGTGTCTAAGAATAACTGATAAATCCTATTGTATCTTATCGATGTACTCGACCAATAATTCGTTCGGTATTATATAGTATCTCTGATACGTCCGAAAATCTCTCGATCTAAAAATACCCAAAATTTGTTGGAAATGTTTCTTACTTCTTTCGAAGTAAGAAAGATCTGTCGGAATTTATTCTAAAACTCGAAGATCAATTTGAAGTAATAAGTTTGTTGGAGAAACGTCAAAAAGATTGTCGAAAGACCGTAAAAATATGTTCATTTGATATCTTTCTCACGAAAGGTATAAAATTATATGGGAGCGAGATAAATAAATTACGTGCTTCTTGATTAGGTAGATTTCGTACGAAAGTAATAATGCTCTTATTGCGTGCTTCTTTAGCTTAAGAGATCGCGAATCGATTATTACTCAAACTAATGCATATTTGCCTTACTAGTATGGTTTTACGTCAATAGGAGCAATAACGCGAGATCTGAAAGTCATTTAGACGTTTTGTTAGTTTATTAGTAAAGAAAAAAAAAAAAAAAAAAAAAACAAAGCTCCGAAGCATTATCGTGTACGCAAATGAGAAACCGGAGAAAAAACGTGGAATGAAAAGTCCAAAGAATAATGTCCAGTCGAAATACTTCACTCCTGAAGCCCTTAGACTCCGTTCAGTGTGTTACGTCCAGGGTTCTGCCCGCAATGACGTCACTGTTGTCACTGCATCCTATAAGAAACATTATTTCCAGAGAATTTTACGCGTTACGACCTCGTCGTCATTACGTCCCCCGAGACGACTACTCGCGATAATATCCGAAAATGCGCTCGTAATTCTACGCCTCGTGGAAATTGCATTCCTCGGAAATTGTGGAAACGACGATTAGATTTGACCATTTTGTCATTATAGCGCAATTTAACGGCTCCCTAACTGTTTGTATCGTTAAGAAATAAGAAGAATGGCGTTTAATCACGATCGTATTTACATAGCAATTACCCTATGCCAACACTAATTGACCTCGCTAATTAACGTATATTATTATTCATAAGTTTGCGCACTCTTTGTAATGATAAATGTTCGAACCGCGATAATATCTAGTACTGTAACTAACAAGCAAGTACCTGGATGTGTTTAAACTGTGTATTTCCTCGATAACGATAAAGTTTCAGTAGGTAACTGTATTTTAGCCTCTCATACCGGTTAACTCCATTTTTCTTCGTCTTCGACGTTTTCCTATCGCGGTCGTGCCTTATCATGGTCACGAACCTAATTCACTAGCCGTAAAATGCCGTAAATTACCGTATGTGGATAAGATATGTGACACGCTCATTGACGATCCTCCTTGATACCGTTCGACTCTTTGCTCGATAGTAAACCACGTGTTTGCGTTATTCAACCAGGTATCACGATCGTTTTATTCGACGTTGAATGGACGCTTGAATGGACGCGAATCAACAGCGCTTTTTTCACATACTGTTCGACGTAGGTTGGACAGGAGGTACTTTATATAATTAGGTTTGATCGATCTCTTTCGAAAAAGATCGGTCGCTAACTTTCGGTACTTTAAGCGGCTGGTTTCTCTGTAAATAGGAATTCTTTTCAAACGGTTCTTGTTTCAGTCATCCGACGATCACGAGATATTGGACGATTTCGTTTTCGTTTGTTCGAATAGTTTCCATTTTCTTCGAGCGGAGTTTCGAGTTCCTCGTTGCACCGGATACGCTCGTTTCAAACTTTTCAAATTCACAAACTTGGCATTCAAGAGTACAGATTTCAACGCGTTTGAGGAACTAGGCTAAATGGCTCAATTTGTTCGTAAAGCCGCGGTAAAACTTCCGCGAATGAAGGAGGCAGATAAAAGAGAGAAAGGGAGCGAGCGAGCGAAAGAGAGAGAGAGAGAGAGAAAAAGGGTGGGAGGGAGGGAGGGAGAGAACTTCTAAACGGTCTCGTGCAAGGGATAGCGTGGAGCACGCCAGGTCTCCGGTTGCACGGCAGTCGTTCTCTCGCGACACGCGTAACTCGAAAAAGTAAATCGAGCTAAATTACCGTAAAGGCCTGTGTGTCACAACGTGTCTTTTATCATGCAAGGCCACTGCGTCATCGAGCACAGACGCACCGCTAGCGTGCGCTCAGTGTTCCCCGCGAATATAGGCGCGAACACGCTCGCTTTTCCATCGCACGAGACACTGTTTTTTTCTCCTTTTTATCGTTCAACGATTCTCTTCTATCCTCGTGTTCTTCTTTTCTCTAACCTTTGATCTTTTACGGTATCTCGTTTCTTTTAATTTTCATTTTCCATCGCTGTACTCCTTTCCAAGCTTTTATCCACTTCTCCACTTTTCTTTTTCTTCCTGTCGTCGGTCTTCGTATTCGTTTATTACTTTCCGTTTGTCTCTTTCATTTCGACTATGCAAAACTTCGATCCCGATTCCTACACCCGTTTCCAACTTCTCTCCTTGTTCCTTATCCTTGTGTCTTGGTATTGGTAATCGTCAGTCACCTTTTATCTGCCTCTTTCGTTTCTCGAAGCTTTTATCAATTTTCCTGTCCTCTTCTTCCTCTTCTTCTTCTTCTCCTTTCTCCTTTCATCCTTGATCCTCGCATTTCGCACTATTTGCCACGCGTCTCTTTCGTTTCAATCAAACGTTTCTCCCCATTTCACTTCCTATGCTCGATTTGGAGTTATCGTCAGAGTTTTTATCAATTTCTGCCTATATGTATGTATACGCGCGTATATGTATATCGTTGCACATTCCGCTGAATGAAGCTTAACGACGCATCTCGCCGAACAGTCACGTGAGTGAACCTGATGATTCGTGCAATTCGATATATACGAACACGTGACAAAACTTTCGTGATCCGTACCAAACCCACAGCGGCATAAGCCAGGCAAGATGATGCGTTTTTAGGAAATCTTTGCTCGTTCGTATTTTTCTATCATAGATAACGGTGCGTCTCGTTCGCGATAACGACGCGAATGACGCGATTGGGGCAGCATAAATTTCTCGGTCCAAGCAGTTCGGGATTTCGCTTCACGCGTGAACACACGCATCGTCAAACGAAACACGGTTACAAACACGTGATTATTTACGACGGAGATTACACGTTCTCGTATGGAATTCATTTCCGAGTTGAGATATCCCCGTGTCTTACGATCGCGAGCACTTACAAACCACTTAGACGCTCGATTTTTATTCCAAAAACCTCGAACGCGCAACTCGCGCCACGTTCAAAGCGTGACAAAACAAAATAGCTGCATCGACGAAGCTTTGAGAATCCGTCGAATCGTTTTGCTGCTAAGAACTATCAGTTGTACGTGGAAATCAAAAATTCTGCTGCTACTGTATCTTCTTAAAATAAGATGATCGATGCATTGAGAAATTATTTAGGCGGAATACAGAGCGTCTTTACAGTCGTTCTAATTCTTCCTCGATTCTTCCGATTCTCTAGCGAAGGCTGAAACGCGTTCAACAAGTTTCGCCATGTTTCTCGTATTCTTCGTACACCGATTCTTTCCATTCTTACTGGTTGCGTCGTATTCGATATGATAATCTTTCAATTGGTAAATCGACAAGATCTAATAAGAAAATTGTTACAAACGTGTCGTAGAACTTTCAGCCTTCTTCTTCATACCGCATCCAAGTATCGATCATTTAAATTTATAAAACGAATATCGGCGAAGCGTAGGATTACGATACGTAACGTAACGCGGTAACTGCACGTTCGTCGGTGAAAATAGAAAAGTCGCTACGAGGAATTCTTTGTAAAAAGTACGTAGTATTTTCAAGTTTACCTTATCTATCGTTTTAAAATGTCCGAGAAATCTGACATTTTATCTGTTACTTTCCTTCGTTCCTTCGTTCCACTTGTTTTTCTTCGTTCGATCCAACATGCCTAGTCATTGCCGCACGATAGTCTGTATCGTATAATTTTGCCTAACAGATAAAAGGCACAGGAAATTTCAAATATTTCAGCGTATCTGAAAGAACGAAGAAAAAAAAGAAAGAAAGAAAGGAAGGAAAAAATACCAAATAATATCAAAGACAGCGTATTTGATATTACGCAACTTCGTAAAAGAGTCGAAATTAAAAGCAAGAGGCTCGAGACGTTCGATGATGAATCTAGTGGAGAAATAGGGAAATTCCACGACAAAACGACCAATGATAATCGACTTTGTTCTTCTCCGTCTGATAGATCGAGTCATTGGCTGTACGACGAACAAATAAATCGTTATCTGATAACGAGATGCTCGCGGCTAATTAATCTCGATGGTATTCATCATGCTTAGAAAGAGAAACAGGTGGATTTCGGGAGAAACGGCTTTGCGTTCGAGTGGTTTGATTCCCCGATGTTATTTCGCGATCGCTATCGTATACTTTCGACGATTCGTTCTGTGAACTCGTTCGGTACGACCATTTAATTGTTGTATTAATAGAGGATGATGAGTTTCTGCTACATCGGATGCCGAGAGTCTAGGAGAAATCCAGACGTTTCGCCAATGTTGAAGAAGATCTTCGCGGCGGATTGTTCAGTTGGAAATATCTTTTCGCAAGAAACTGGAGATTCGCGTTGACGAGATTTTGAGAAATTCGGCTAATCAAATTGGATAACGTCCGAACGATAAAGAGTCGACTTGGATTCAAATCTGAATTTTATATTCTCGACGAAACGACCACAGAGGGACGACGGATCGGGAGAATAAAATCGCTTTTTAAGATATTAGACCAGGCACGACGAATATTGTCTTCGTTTGAAATTTAATCGATCCAATTTTTATCGTACAGAGAATCTTTCTTGGAAAATTTTCTTGATTTAATATCGTTGATCTCGGCACTTTATCGAGATCAGGGAGATAATTTTTCTAAAGACGAAGCGAGCCAAGACGATTTTCTAATCACCCGCGACTCTTCTACAAACATTATTTTATCTTTCCAAGAGGTGTTATACAATTCCGATTGTTATTACGATTATTATATTTTTCTCGCGTAACTCGATCGCAATCTCGTAAGAAATCCAAACGGTTCAGCCAGCCGCGCGCGTATAAATTATATTTGAAAAATGAAAAGTAATTTGACCCGTTGACTTTGATAAATTCGTCGCAGCAAATGTCGATACACTGTAACCGAAATGCATAAATAAATTGCATAAGCGTAACGCGTAAATAAATTGCAAAGATTCGGAGCAGCCTGTGTGTCGCCTCTATCCTTATTTCTCCTCTTATCTAGTCGATTTAATCTACGTAAAAATGAAACGCTGAAACACGGACGATCAGAGTGCCATCGTGCCGAGGAAGGAAGAATAATCGCGGCGCTCGTAATAACGCGAACGCTCGTAATAACGCGAACGCTCGTTAGTGGAAATCTTCCTACCATTTCTAGCTGTTGACTTTTCGACGATGCTATATCGCCGCGAACTTTGATAACGAAAAATCTGTCCCCACGGATTCCGTACAGATTCTTACATAGATCGTCGGACGTTCGATTCGTGTTTCGCGCAGGATGGACGGCGATCGTACGCGCGACGTCGCAGAAAAGAAAGGGAAGAGAAAGGATCGAGACGTAATCGTTAAAATGCGGAGAACGAAATTTCTGCTGTAAAACGTGAAAACGTGCCTTTGTAGATGCGTACTCTTACGCCTCGTAGGATTTCTCTAATAAGATAAATCGGCCCGTGTAAGCAGTTTTTCTATCGGTGAAAATAACAATTTCCTTCGACTCGATCGTGGATGTTTCAGCGAACGAGCGATCGTCGCTTCCAATCGGTATCTCGGCTCGTCCTATCTCATCTATTCGGTGCTCGCTCGTTCTGTCTCGCTTATATTTAGCCCGCTCCTCCTCGTTGGAATAAGTACGGGGAAATGTTTACCGTGTTCCAACAAACATACGTAGCTTCCTCGACGATAAATCCGCCAGCGAATCGAACGTCGTTAGAATATCATATCGTAAAGATAGCGTAATCCACGAAATTTTTAGATCACCGTAACGTCTATGTAGGTCGTCTACGTAGGGAAAGTATTTTTTTTTTTTTTTTTTTTCATTTAGGAGACTAACGTTGGATCATCGGATTCGCTGGAAACGTTGCATGGTGGCGAAAACGGCGTTAAACCACGAACGGAGAACGTCTCGATAACGATGGATCGGTGTTTCTTGGGATCGGAAATCTTATCTGGATGCTCCAAAGCTTCGTCGATTAGCCGCCGAGTACTTTACTACAACGCTAACTTATTACGGCAAATTGCTGCAACTATACTCCGCAAAGGCAGATAAACTCTGTGTTTGCGTTTCTCGCCTCGTCTTATATTTTACGCGGACGATTTACATTAGCTCGTTTCAAGATCTTTCTCCGGATATATCTTGTTTTTACAACGACTCGAGCAAATAACTGTTAGGTCGAGTCATTTTACGATCGGTTCGCAGATTTTCACTTTCGGCTATTCTTCGGCTCCTCTCGCGTTCTTTCCGTCCATTTTAGCCAAATTGTATTCCTCATTTCCTTCTTCTTCTTTTTTTTCCTTCTTCTTCTTCTTCTTCTTCTTTTTCTTCTCCTTTATCGTTATCTCGAGGCCAGCGATCAAAATATATCTTCCACGCTCGTCCGACGAATATTTGATTTCGTTTCTATGATAGCGTTCGTATAACGAAATAAGGAACTCGAGCGCGAGATGCGCGCGGTTGGCCGATTAAAAGCTGGCAATTTGGTTCTACAGTGGTATGACGTATGGGCATTTGAATTTGTTCCAGACAGAAATTGACATCGCCCAAGTGGAATCGGTTCAAAGGGATCAGGCTGAGATGGAAGGACAAGATTAGACTGAACAACGTGATATGGAGGTGCTGGCACATGCAATGTAAGGAAACGCACGCGTGAACAGAACGCAGAACCACGACCGTCGATGCGCTATAAATATAAAAACGATGTATGTTCGATGCGAGTAAGATCGTTGAAACGATCAGAAATCGAACGATGTTGGGCGGATATTCGACGAAGCGTCGCCAATCGTACAAAAGACGCGGATTCTTTGGTCGTTTCGGGAAATGTTGACGAAGACGACGAAGAACGGGCCATACAACCGGAAATAGCGCGCGAATCCCGAGACGCGTTTACACCTCGAAACGAATTCAAATTTTGCTTTAACCTTTAGGCCTTTAACAATCGTTTCGCGTGATAACCCGGGGCCGCCGTGATAACGACGATCGTTAGTTTTATTTTTCTCGTAGCGACAACTTTTTCTCCTTCGGGTAAATTGTCACGGCCAACGGTTACGGTTCGAGGGTCACGGTGTTCGCCGGGGAATGAGCCCGGGAAAAGAAGAAAGACGTTTTCGACAACTTTGAACGTTCCGTGTTCTTCCGTCTTTACGAACGAGATTAGAATTTTACGCGCTCCGTGTTTTCGATTCGTAAGTTTGGTAGACGTCCAGCTGTTCGGTTTCTCCGGTTTAAGAAATCCGTCTTAAGTCGTACCGGCCTGGACCATATCGACTACGAAGACTTATCGATCGGAATCGTATCGTATCTCTGAAGTTATTTCGAGCCATTAACGTTTTCGTCGGCATTCGAATCGAAACGATGTTTCGTTTAGTCGAAACTTCCGAACCTTTGGAATCGCTCAAAGATCATTTCACTTCCAATTGACCGCTTCCTTTCCTTTATTCGTTCGCTCGAACCACCCCTTCCTACGTTCAATGAAAAAGTTGCTCGCGCGATAAATTTCGAATTGCGAAAGTCTCTCGATATCGCACTATTTGGTATCGTACTACTCTTTTCGTAACGCGGAAAATTCTTTCGGAACCTGGACTACGCTGTTCCGACGTATCTATTTTCTCTACTCGATCGCGTCGTTCATCCGTCGACGACAATCGCGGCTAAAATTTCACCTCGTGCGAATTTAGCTTTAATATCATCGTCGCGCAATTTCGTTTGTAACACACCGCTGCAAACGATAACTCTGCTGCTACTTTCTACTCGTCGCTCGGTCTTAAATACCAATTTCACTCGTAACCACTAGAAACAAAAACTCGCTACTTTCCGTACCCCTAAGCACGCCACTAAATTTAGGTTCGACTTGCTTTTGCCTCGTTGAACCTTTCGCTTGCAAAAGATATATATATATATATATATATATATATATATATATATATAGATAGATAGATAGATAGATAGATAGATAGATAGATAGATATATAATCTAAATAAAAATAGTAAAAAAATAATATAAATAAAATAATATAAAAAATAAATAATATAAATATAATAAATAAATAAATATAATAAAATAAATAATATATATATATATATAGGGGTACGTCTAAGGCAGATAGAGCCAGGTACAGACGGATCTTTCTTTTAAGGGTTAACCATCTGTCGTCGGTTGGAGAATCGCACGATCGAAAAGAAAAAGGCAGGAATTTGTTGCGTAAAGAATTTGGAAGAGAAGGCGAGACGATCGCGGTTTGCCAGTTACGATCGAAAAACAACGGTGGGGCGAGATAAAACGTAATCTAAAGCCAAATTAAATTGATTCAAGATATTTTGCCGCGAAAATAAGACGATACGCGACGGAGCCGTACAAAATAAAGAAATATCATCTTGCACGTGACACGCCAGTGACAAAGAATCCCCGCCAACGGCTATCGCGCGCGGTTTCTTCGCGAGTCCCTGCGAAACTTTCGAGCAAACCTCAGTTTCGCGAATACCGTCATACCAGGAAATTCGAAATTTCACAGTCGCGGCGAAATTGCGTCGTTTCTTCTGTTCGTTCGGCTACCAACTTTCAATCTTTTTTTTAGACAGATCGAAACGACTTTTCGCATTACACGAGACCGATTCCGATAATAGCCGACCTATTTCGGGTTAGTTTCGAAACAAGTTCGAAGTTAGAAAGTAAGAGTTTGTTTGGGAATCGAAACGCCGCAGCGATTGATCGAGGTAAAGTTCGTCGGAGCAGGTGATTAAGAAGAAATCGAAGTTAAGGTCCCTGGATCGGTGACGTAAAATAGAGCTAGCGGCTACGTTGTCGAACGAACGAGGAATTGTTCTTATTCTTAATTTCATTTTTCTTTTCTTTCTTTCTCTCTTTTCTTTTTTTTTTTTTTTTTTTTTTTTTTTTTTTTTTTTTTTTTTTTTTTTTTTTTTTTTTTTTTTTTTTTTTTTTTTTTAAGAGAAACAAAGATTCGTATCGTTTGTTACTAAAGATTTAAGATCAATCGACGAGTTAATTTTAACGAAGAAAGGATACATCGCGATAGGTGTTGAGATCGCATAGACGAGAAGATGGACTTTTAAATAAACCGATCCGCTTGAATTGTGCAAGAGACACGAGCGCGCGCAAAACCGTATCTCGTTCACTGACATTTCGATCGCCGCGCGTGCTATTTTTAAATCCACCGCCTCCGCGTTCCCGATTGTTCACTCGTCAGCCTTACAAATATTCATTTACTCGTTTCTCGTCGATTAACGAATGAAAAATAGCGATTGGGCGGGCAATTAGAGCTAGGTGTAAGAACGAAAAAGAAATGAAACTGCGTCACGTGGTGATAATGCCAAAATTTAAAAGTAAACGAGGTCAGTAGTAAGATCGTGAGACGCGAGAAATCGTAAGTTGTACGTAGCTTAGCTTTCGGCGAGTCGATGCGAAAGAAACGAATCTCGAGTGGTTCCTCGTTCGTTGACGCTTCGTTCATTTCGAGAATCGTTGTAGCCTGACGTTCGCAGATTTTACGAACAATTCGTGTTCGATCGCCCAGTGAAAATAAGTAAACGTGATATCTTCCGTTCGACTCGATACGCAATTGAGATCGACAACCATTCGTTTGCCGCGTATTTTTCTTTCGATTTTATTATTCGTAAGAATATTCCGCAAACTCTTTGACTCCGTTTCTTCGAATCCCTCTAATTTTTCTTGTCTTTTATTTTTTTTCTTTCTTTCTTTCTTTCTTTTTTTTTTTTTTTTACAAACTTTACGCTTCTCTAAGTAAGTCGATCGAACATACTTTTCCGAACGCGCGAAAATCGCTTCGACTTTTCGCCGAGACGTCGTTCCAAACAATTAACGGGACGAAATTTGTGCATCAAGGGAGAAGGATAGAAAAGGCGCGGCACGAGCCAAGTCGAAACGGAAGCGTGATCGAGTTGGAGGCGTGAAACGGAGGGACATCGACTTTAGTTCGCAATTGAGACGGCATCGCAGGACTTTGTACCTGCTGTCGTTAGTGATTACGAGAATTATTTCGCGAGTGCGCTACAAAATGCGTCGCCGTAAAGTCGGCATCGGGACGCTTGCGTCTCTTCTCCGTTGCAACGAGCATATCGAGCATGGCCGTAGGTCGAAGGGCAGCTAACTAATCGTTTCAAACGTTCGCGTGGTCGGCTCAATTAAGTTCGTCCAAGGAGCACGCATCGTGGTTCGTATATGAACTTTTTCTTTTCAAATATAAAGACGCGACGTTTTTCTCTTGGAAAATTCGATCTTTTGTCGCAAAAGTTGCAAAATCATCGTTTCATCATCATTTACGCGCTCGTTCGATCGGTCGTGGTTCCGTTGAATTTTAACGTACGCTCGTCCAGTTGCGTGTCATTGCTAGAGATTGCAATTTTTTTTTCTTTTTTTCGATCCGGCAAAACAGATATCGCTGCTCCCTTTTGCGGCGTTTTCCACCGAAACTGTATTTTTCGACTCTTTCTACGAGAGCTCGTCGACGCTAAACCCGCCGCGCGCGGTCAAACGACCGTTTTTTGAAATTTCGTTTAGAATTTCTTGCGTACAACGTTACCGTATCGCCGTGTAATCACTCATTTTTCCTGTAATACACGTACAACCGATTTTTCAATATTCACAACTTTCCTTATTGTTTACTTTCCGAAAAAAATTGCCTCAAATCTCTTTCTATATTAAGATACTTAATTTTTTTTTTTTTTAAGCGATCATTTGACCGCTCATGGTAGGATTAGGTATACGCGAAACGTCGGTAGGTTCGGCGTTAAATTCGCCGTAGAATAAGGCAAATTTATATCGTAAAGGAGAATATCTCTCTTAATATTTGATATCTCGCTTTCCTTTTTTTTTTTCTTTTTCTCAAAGACAAAAGAATAATTAACGGATGACGCGAGACAAGGTAAATTTGTATCGCGAAATAAGGAAATTAAAGATTTGCATTTTCTTGCCCGGTCTTTCTTTTTTTTTTTTTTTTTTTTTTTGGAAGAGGGTCGCTGATCGACGCATGCTATAGTGCGAGTTTCAGTCATCTTTGTATCGTTTCAGTTATATTGAAGCAGAACACGCTGGTGTGCCAGTTCGCGTCTCCATTGGATGTTGATACTCATAACAAACCCGAGGTACGTTCAATTTTCACTCGAACGATAAACGTTCGATGCTTGTCGAGCATCGTCGTTCTTTACGGCGATCTCGCACAGAGTGTCTCAAAGCGGAATCGAACGATTTTTGTTTGTTCCCTCGACTATTTGAAAGCGTAAAAGAAGCATCGTTTTATCTTCTTCGAAGTTGGACGTTGACGACGACGGTCGTATCACGCGCGCAAAAATGAGCGTGTCCTGCAAACCAAGCAGCAGCTCTCCTCTATTTAAGTAGAGATTGTCAAACAATCCACTTGAAATAGATCGCAATTGAGTCTAGGAATCAACGGTATATTCGAAAAGTGCTTTGTAAATGCGGGGTAATGGATCGTTTAAACGACGTCTGTTAAACTTCCTGATTACGGAGAATTATTTTTGTAATTGCGTTAAAAATAACTGAACTACGTTGGAATAGAGAGAGAGAGAGAGAGAGAGAGAGTAGTAAGTTCACCAACGTTTAACGTTACGTACACACTGTAAAAACGCCGATTGCTTTCTCGCGTTGTTTGATTTACGCGAAACGAATTTTTTGAGACGCCCTGTATTTTGTAACGAAAGAACTCGATCGAGAACAGTCGTCAAGTTTTGCGGCTCGATAATAACGAGGTACATAAATTTAAAAGATGTGTTTGTTATCAGGCGGTGGTCTTAGAGGGCAAATATTGGAAGCGAAAACTTGCTGCGGTTACTGCGGAGTACAAGAAATGGCGTATGTTCTACCGGAACAAAATCCTTGGTTGGACGAACAAGGATGGCACCGAGATGGTATTGGTCAATGCACGAGTCAGAAATTCTGTGCGATTAAATTTGCTTGAAACTCAGAGTCAAATATGAAGAACGCGTTGCTATTGTATCACATTTGCCGTGCGATCAATTTGTCGGATTTCAAGCAAACGTACCTTTTTCGATCGCGTCGAGTCTTCTTACCGTGAAATAAACTTTCAAACACTTTCAAAGACAAAGACACGCTTGTAGGAAGATACATTTGAATTTTACAAAATTTCTAGGAGCCGCTGGTATTTCTTATTCATAGTAGAATATGACGGTATCGTTTCAGATGGAATCGGTGGACGTGTTAGATTGGGGCAATGGATCGGGGATCTCGGGCAACTATGGAGCAGGTACAGGCAGCACACACGGTGGGATCAGTGGGACTCCAGGAGGAGAGAGTATGATGGTTGATGAAGACTACATGGAGCTGATGACCGATACGTTATTTTCGACGATCAGTTCGAATCAACCGATATACTTTCCCGATCCGAGAGAAATTGGTAACTCGCTAAAGAAAAACGATTACACGAAACGAAAATAAACGAAACACCGATAAGAATAATATATGTGCGGATAATTAGAGCGTCGTAATAGAAAACAGCAACGACAATAGTTAAAAGAAACAACGCGAACAGTCTAGTTAATGTACGCGTATTGAAACAGATGAAACAAATAAAGTTTATTTTATACGGTTGTTTGTAATTGTAGCGCGCGGGGCTAGTCTGGCGGATTTTATACAGCCCAGCTTGGGACCGCTTCAGCCGAATTTAGACGATTTTATGGACACTCTTGAACCGTTGCAAGGTACCGGATCTACGTGAAATTCACCGTCTTATAGATATGGACGATAACGAGCGAATGATATTCATAAATCGTGATGTTTCAGAGTTTTTAAATTCCAAGTTACCCCCTGTCCCGGAGGAGGACGACATGTTTCGAAATAGTACCTTGAACACGAACTATCCTGATCTCGACTTAATGACGCCTATGAATCAGATAAACGAGCTGAGCCAAGAATCAGCAGCAAAGAACGAGCAAGCTTCGCAGCAGCCAGCGTTAGCGCAGAACGAACAAGGAGGTACTATACAGAATCTGCAATACACCGCTAAAATATATACTCAACCTCAGCCAGAGCCAACGAATGCGTTCAGGAATAATATGTGAGCATCGATCCGTTCGTTACTTAGAATGTTTTACGATGAAATTCTATTTTAACTTTTACTTGCGCGTTATAGAACTCTGGGTGAGAATTACAGTACCATACAACAGAGTTATGAACCCGCTGCGACAACCAGTCAACCTGTCAGGGAAAAAAGTCGACCGAGTAGAGTTTCTTCGAGGAGTAGTCGAGTGATCCAGCAACCTCAGCAACAGCGGATATCGCACACCACCACGTATCAACGAACAGCGCAACAACAAAATTCAGCGTACCAACAACAGCAAGCTTCGCAGCAGCAACCTTACGCCATGGAGATTCAATCCGTTCAACTAACACCGGTTCAAAATCAAGTACAGATGCCAGCGTTGAACGACCAGTCTGCTGCTCACGCGAATCAAATCCCTACGATCGCTGGTCATGTTCAAAATTTGGTAACGGTGCAGCAAACTTTTGGACAAACAAATTCCACAGTGTCGACGCAACATAGGAGCATCAGGCCTCTACCACCGGTCGCACCGATCTCATCAAAACCGTACAAAGTCGTTCAACCGCAACAGTGTTACAAGTTTCCCACACTTCCGCAAAACTTTAATGCGCAGCAATGCAAATTCAACGCGAATAATTTCAAGGTATTTATTTCACGGATACGACGCGATACGTCTTGTATCGTTGAAACGCGATGTTCGATTTGAATAATGCATTAACGAGGCGGGAGACTGTGATTAGCGATAGAAACAGATTGTCGTGATATTTTTCAGACACACCCACCGCAACAAGTCGTATCGGTTTCCGCGGAGCAACCGTCGCAATCACCGATACTGTTACAGTGCAGACCCTCCGGTTTGGATCTCACCACGCCAACCGTACAGCCTACGAAATTGTTACCGCAACCTGCAGCGTCCAATTCGGAGAAAGAGGAAGTTTTTGCCGTACCCAAGGTTCATACGTAACTTACGATAATACCGTTTACCGTATCAAATATAAATCGACTTTTTGTTCCATTTCATTTGTGATCTACGAGGCATAGGAAGTTGACAAAATGTATAACGAAATGTATAACGAAAATGTTTTCCGTTTCAGTATCAGATGAAAGCAAGGAATAGATCTCGAAGTAGTTCGTCCTTAACCGCATCAAGAATCCATCCGCCACCATTAGTATCAGCGGCGAGCGATCCCGCTCTAAATCTAAATAACAATGTTTTGCTCGCACAGTTACTCACGAATAGTATGTATTTTAAGAAACGTAATCTTTGTACGGCTAACTTTTCTCTATATCTTATAAATCGTTTAATGGCGACATGACGCACAAATTATTGAGAAATCGATCACACGGTATTATATATTTTGTCGATAAAGAATATTATGAGAGCTTCAATATCGTTACATAGACACATCTGGTGTACACACAATGAATATGACGGCTGATAATGTAATGCCGACAGTGACCCAAACAACTACTACTATGAAACACATCTTACCTATGTTTCCACCTTCAGCTTCGCCTACGCAGGTAACAACCACCCACCATATTACCACGCCGGTCACTGTCCAAACCATGCAAACATCTACGATGCAAGTGCAACCGCAACAACAGGTATCTTTTTCGTTGCATCTTATTTCGAAATCGAAAGTTATTTAAATCAGTGCCATTCAAGAGGAGGGTACTCTCTAATATTCATAAAATTGACCCAACGTTTTTACGCTATAACAGCATACGTAGTAGATAAAACTCTTTAGTTTGTACCACGAGGACTTAAATAATAATTAGTCATATAAAGATATTATAGATTACGTAACATTAATACCGACGATAATAAATCTTCAGCTTGTATAATATTATATGACGTGTTCAACCGTATGTTGCATATTAGGCAATGCAGCAGACTACTTGCAGCCAACAAATGCTATTAAATACAAACACCCAAGCGCATCAGTCACAAAATAGTCCCGGGTCACCAAAGGATAGTTCTAACGCGCACAGTCCTCAAGGGTTAAGCCTCAGTCCTTTGCACAGTCCGATGAGCATAGGAAGCCCATTGTCACCGAGCAGAGGTTACATAAAGGGCGAATCAGAACGGGGACAATACAAAGAACAAAGAAGAGTCGGGCACATTCATGCGGAACAAAAACGTAGATATAATATTAAAAATGGATTTGACATGCTGCACAGTTTGATACCGCAGCTTAGTCAAAATCCAAATACGAAGATGAGCAAAGCCGCTATGCTGCAAAAAGGAGCAGATTATATCAGGCAGTTAAGGGCGGAGAGGAATCAGTTGAAGGAGGAGATGGATACTTTAAGACATCAAATCGAGTGCCTTAATACGTCTATTAGGTAATAAGGAAATGAAAAAGGACAACGATTAATATTCTTTCCTTTAAATTGTTATATACAACTTATATATTGAACACTTTGTTACAGTAATTGTCAATCCATGCTTCCTGCAACGGGTGCTCCAATTTCTAGACACAGAACTAGTAAAATGAAGGAGATGTTCGATGAGTATGTACGCACGCGTACACGGGAGAATTGGAAATTTTGGATCGTATCCTTCTTAAAACAAGTTTTACGATTTCTCTCTCTCTCTGTTCTCGTTCGTAAACATATGTTATACATTTCCTTAGAAAATGATTAGTTCAGTGTATTGCTTGAGCCTTTAATGATTTCTTTCAATACCTCGGTGTCCACCGCGAGTATCGAAGATCTATACAGAAGTACAATATTGTGGGTCGAGCAACATTGCTCACTCGTTGATCTCAGACCAGGTTCGTATATCTTTTACAACAAAACATTAGAACATTAGCAATGGCATAATAAAGTATTAATATTAATAAGTTACATTTATAAATACACGGAATCATTAGTCGTTAATTATTTTTAATTATTAATCGTTTCTTGTCTTCGACTGTAGCCGTTCTGAACTCCCTAAGATATCTGTGTACTGCCACTGATATTCTATCAGATCCTGGTCGCCTGCCCGAAGAAGCACTCGCAGCAGTTAATCGCACGGAACGGCGACGATCAACTCAGTGACCAATTATAATATGCGAATAAGTCGCGAAACGTGATTTGCTTAGATCTTCGAAAGAACGTGCGAAAGAAAAGCAGTTACCGTAGCAGTAAGCCAATTTAGGAGAGAAACTTACGTGAAAATTCTTCAGACGGTCCTTTTTTACAATAGTAGACCTTCAGATGTCCTTTTGCAACGATTACGGTTGAGAATGGAAAGAACTTAAAGTGCAATTTTTCCCTATCCTTGTCAAAATTGTGACGATAAAATTTAATAATTAACTGTTAAAAGAGTATATAAAGATGTACATGAATTTACTCGCAAACATTTAACAAAATATATATTATGATATACAGACTGTTACAAATTTGGAACACGTTGAGATTTGAACATCCTTTTTTTTTATCGCAATTGTTCATATGTTCGCATAAAATATTATAAAAAATGAGAAAGTACATTCGTATTTATTACGTAATTATATTATATTCGTTACGTGTATGTTCACTCAGCATTAAGAAAAGAATTATATATAACTTTACATTTTCATACATTGCGATAACAAATTTTTGCGATAAATTCCTTTCTTTTTTTCTTCTCGATGATTCATTAAATTCATTGTAATACTTAATCATATTTACATATAATATTTAAAAAAGGAAGGAAAAATGTGTAGAGCAAACCATTCCATTATATTTTTACTATGCTTGTTTTTATCTAAATACGTCGTTTATGACAGTGATAAAAAAAGGAAATCATTATCTTCGGAAATTATTCTCTTTCTTTTTAGATATCGTTTCTTACTATTTTTAAGATAAATATATTTGTAAAACTATATTGCGGACTCAATTGTATGTTACATTGTCGGTATATTTTTATAATACTTGAAATATAAATAACTTTCGACAAAAGATCGTTTAATTTTAGAAATTCTTTTGTTAAAGTCGACGAATAAAGAATTATTTATAATTAACGTCAAGTAATTAATTACGTTTTTCTATGTTACTTGAAAATATATACTTGAGTATACCTAGATGAAATCGGTGCCATGAAATTATAACAAGAGACTGGAGTAAGAAACATAAATTGTTGAAAATATTTGATTAATCTTTTAGCGTGAAAACTGCAGTTTAAAACTAAATCAAGTTCGATCTTGTATTCTACGATGAATAATATAGCTGTTGATACTTGCATAGTAAAGGAATTTCTTCGAAAGGATAAAAAGTTTATATTGCAGATAATTAAACGCAAATGGAGTAAAAAAAAAAAAAATGGGTTGCTCACAAATTACAAGTTTATTATATACTATTAATGTTATTAAATATGAAGTTTTTAATACGAAATTTCATGTGATAATGTACAAATCATTTATAAAAGAATTCAACCATTAGAGCTTAAGCTATAAAAGACTTCTGCATATTGTAATATTGTTAGCTTTAATATCAATTGTATATAGCAAAATGTTGTAAGCGGTGAACAATCCTTAAGAACCTCTAAAATTATTTTAACAATTGTAAAAATATAAATTTTGCATTTTGCGAATACCTGTTCAATGAATTTTTACAATATGCAGTTGTTTTTTATTCAACTTTACATTGTGTATGTATAAGTGATAAATAATATAAAGAAATCAACAAAGGGGGATGTTTTTTGTACAATATGTATCATATAATCTTATAAAAATTCATGTATTGTTATTCTGATGATTACCTTAGAAGAAATTAAATTTTACTTTTTCTCTCTCCTGCAAGCTTAACATTAAAAATTGTTAATTTTTTATTCATGTTTTTTTTATTTCTATCATTTTATTTAAAAAAGAGCATTTTATTATCTAAATTCTTTTCTGGATATTAGTCTGATATCCAGCATTAAGTTTCATTCAAACGTCTGTCTAGTGTATTATGTGTTAAGGGATTATTATTAACAACTTAAATTGGACATTGATTATATAAAAAAATATAGTTCTTTTCGATGATGGCATTGTTCTTGAAATCTTTTAATAATTGAAGAGGAAATCGAAACTTATATTATTGATGTCCACGTGGAACATTCGTCACAAACTAGATACAAGGACATCTTATTGTTCTCAGATAGAGGAAAAAAGCTAGGTATTTTCCTACATTGCATAGAATGGTTATTCGTACAGCTGTTAATACGATATCCTATTTCCTTTACGTTGATACAATTATTCAATGAAAAATCACAAGATATGCAAGTTACGTTGTTTTCTTTTTGCGTTAAATTAGATCTCTGACATATGGGACAAATAACTTCTTTATCTTGTTCATCTGCAGTAAGAGCTAATATTTCAATTTCTTCTTGTGTCATTTTTTCATATTCTTGTAATATCCACTGTTCTATAAATAATAGATAAACGTTACTATTTGCTATACAGAATAACAATTAAAACTATTAATTTCACCTTCTTCACTGAGTATTTCATTTTCTAATTCTTCTTCTTGATCAAGCAACTCATTAAGAAATGATGTATTGTCAAAAAAAGCTGGATCAAGATCTCTAGTTACGAGATTATTAAATTCTTTACGTACGATTTCAGTTAACGTATCTTGTACATCTCTCGAATTACTTTCCATACCAAATCTACGTTTATTAAATAACTGTCCACGTTTCTCTCTCATTCTTTGTCGACATCTCTAAAATTAAATTTTATTGCACTGATAAATTTTTGTTGGAATACGACACAATTGACAACGCATTATGTTGGATTACATACGAATTTTATTAATCTTAAATTTACAGAATTACAAATTCGAGAATGATACTAGATGTCTAACCTCTCGCAAGACCTCTTGCAATTTCGGAGAACTGTGTCTAAGTTTATTCGCACTGTTCCTATTCCTTAATTTTATACTCGTTGTTGGACTTCGATTTTCCATGCCTTTCTTTTATAATTAGATACTATTTTATATTGAAATTATATGAAAACAGATAATACAAAACAACTTAAAGTAGTTTGACGTTTACAAATATTCGTACTACTCTGTTCGAAACATGATAAAAGGTTTATTCGAATGCTACGCATGCGCAGATGCAAATTCTATTTAAATATAAAATCAGATTGCAAAATTAATTATTGTCGCAGGATAAAACAAAAACGAGTTAAAATGTTTCCATAGTTCCTAAAACGTTTCAACCGAAACAAAAAATTTTTCATAACTTGGAAACTATAGTTTCCGATCCATGTTTATTAAAGTCTTCTTTCATAATTTGGTAAGTACTATCTATCCTGGCAGTCATGAACTCTTTTTTTTGTTTCACCCTGTATATCTTTTACAATTAAACGTTTATAACGCATTTATGTATATATAAACGTTAAATTAATGCGAAAACTATATTTTACAGAGGAAATGAAGGTAGACAATTTTTAAACGACAATGATTGATAATTTATTGTAATATCCAATGACGAAAGTGGAATACAATTTTATCAGCCAGGCATTCTATCCGAAATTGAGGTCATTTTCCGCTGAGATTGATTTAAAAAATCATGAGCCAACAGTATATGAAATAATTATTACAATTAGAGTAAAGTCGCATAATACAAAACAATAACTCTCGGTAAGTTATTACAACGTGTCATTTAAGTTATGCTAAAAAAAATATAATTCTTGTTACCAGTGACAATAATTCATCCATATAAGTAAAATATCCTTTTGCAATCACTTATGCCTAAGAATAAATATATATATATAAATATATATATATATATATATTTATGTATATCTTAAACATTTATGCGTCGTATACGTACATATAAAGGGTATTTCGCGAATAACTTTACGAGTTAGTCTGATACGACATATATTCTGTTTCTGAAAACAAATAACATTCTCAACATTCGTAAAAAAATCTTTAAAATTTTATCCGTAATGAACTAACAATGCAAAAAAAAAAACGATCGAGATCTACGAATCTAGAATAAATCTATATTCATAAGACCTCTCTGTTACAACTTTTAACAATTCGTCGACGATCTAGAACGTTATACACTTCTGAAACACCCTATATATACATATACACAGTTATATGTACATACGTTATATACATATATACGATCACTCTGTTACAGATGTACACTTGTACATCTATACGGTATATCCATATATAGAACTATATTCATGTCTCTTTACAATAATATAAACAGTCGATACTTCGGTTGAAATATTAATTGATTTTCTCCAGTTGCAATGAAGATAGCACTGAATAATATACGTGGATTCCGTTTCTTGTTAATGTCAGGACTAGACCAATGGCAGATCTTTGACTAATTACATGCTAATATTACTGAGACAATCAAGGAACAACGATGGCACAACAATGAGTTTCATTAATTATTCTTATATTAATATAATCTTGTCAGATATCAAACCAATCGTTTAAAGAAAATTTTTAAAATGTAGGATTCATTATCTAATATGGTACAAAATTCAATGAATCGACTTGTACCACTTTTGTTTTAAACACCATTGCTTGTATCGTTCCATTGATTTTTTCCTCCAACGCAGATTAGCTATCGTAGTAATTAAATGCAACAGTAGATTAAGCGACGTAATATTTCGACTAGTTATCGATTATAAAATTAAATATATTTTCTCGACTGAAACCGGACACGATAATTAATCATCCTAATTACAAATATTTAAGCGCGCAATCGTCGAGAACATATTTGATAAATGACGTCTACGTTCTTCGTCATCGAGCTATGTCATTCTCGTCGAAGAAACTATTATACTTTTATTATTACCTGGGGACGATACTTTCGCTGACGAAGCACGTAGCATTATTTGATAAATCAATATTTGCGTACAGCCTAAACATTTTTATCCATGAACATTTTACAGCGATATTTATTTATATACACTATGACGTATTTACATATATCGCTGTCTACAACGACATGGAACTATAGCAATTAAGAGGGAAGTGTCTTTGTACCAACGTTTATCGGAGGACATACTCTACTCGTACTCTCGATACTTTTCGATAGACAACATACAAAACGTGTTTTTCTATTTTTTCGTGTTTTTCATGTTTGCTTTTTTAATGTATTTTGCAATCGATTGCAAAATATATTAAATGCATTTTCTTCCCTTCCGTTCTTACAAATCGATATGAATAGTTGAAAATAACATAGCACCGAAGGAACTTGGGCGCAACATTACGCGTGTGTTACTATACCTGTCAACTCTTGGCAATGATTAGAGTTTCTATAATAACAGGCTATATTCTTACAAGCTAATTTACTCCTAACGATTAATCAATGTTACGATCAATGTCAGTTTTCTCTTGATAACAACGAAGAAGATTCAAGTAACAATTTCAACCAATCTTGATCTGTCTTCTGCTTCCTTTTTTTTCATTTTTAATTTTATACCTTACGAGCTACGATTAGAGCAACGATATTAGTTTCAACTAGGTAAAACATGGTTGTATATACATATATTCGCGGATACATTTCTGCGACTCGGTCGAAGACCAACGAATAAGATTCGCGATTAAAATAAAACGGTGGAAAGAAACCTTAATAGAAGACAGCGCTTTTTTTTTACTAGGAAACCGCTTCCCTCCGAGTTGACGATCTACGTTCTTTTAGGAACTAGACTCGATTAGTGTCTCTTCGAACTACGTTATCAAAAATTTTGATCGTGCTCGATCGCATTTTGCAGAAGATGCCGGTGTCAGTTTCACATGGAAAGATTGCTAGAAAAAAGCTCTAGTAGTAAACCGGTAAAAAATCAATCGCATCGCGTTTGAAAATGGTAGATGATACAATAACGATTAAAAGGGACAAAAAGACAAAGTCCTCGTACCTTCAAACCAGATTTCTTGTCGATTAGAATGTTTCTCCTTCGCATAGGATGTGGGAAAGTCCATACAGTTTGTATCGCGCTTTATATAACATAGATTCGTCGTATCGAGTAGCGTTTTCAAAATTTACAATAGGTATACAGAGAGGATATAAAAAGGCGGAGTAACAAAGTAGAATTATCTTCTTTAGATTGTTGAGCACGTGTCGGTCGAAATATACGAGGACTTCCTCTCCGAGCTATCCTCGCACAGTTTTACGGTTAAATGTAGATATACACATGTAGAACTAATGCCGGGTCTCGAAGAACGACCGGCAGCGTGCGAATCGTCAGAGTTTCTCTGGTGCCGTAAATCTGGTTGACGCAGTCTGCGATGAAATTGAAGGCCCAACGCTCGTTGATCGTTCCAATGGATGTATCCCTTTACCTGGAGTTGGTTGCGATACTGCACGCTTCGCCAGCCTAAAAGAGCTATTATTTGTTACTGATTAATAAATGGTACATGATAAAATGTCGTGAAACAAATTTAAGATTCATATAGGCGATATGCCTAGTGTTAATTAATTTGAGGCGTTTACTTGGTACACTGATCAAATTTTCAGAATAAAAGATTGAGAAATTTTTCAAAAAGTGGAAAAAATTAGGTACGTAATTGTCATCAAAATTGTTTTGATCAGCGTGATTCCTTCAATACCTCGCGATATTAAATAGAGATAAAAACACCATAAGTTAGAAACGGAATAAGCGTCAAACGAGTTCAGTTCGCTATAAGTTGCAGGGTTCATGAGTCATGCCTAAAGAGCCAACAGTTATTTCTGACTTATAAAAGTTCCTCAACGAATCGCGTTAAGTCACGATCAAACGTTCCATGTTAATTAAAGTTCTATAATATGATGTTTCTATTAACATTCTTCTCATTGATTCTACATAATTATATTCTCTTCTGTTATTAAACGTTACTATTTATACGTATAGCTGGATTCGCTACCGTCTAAGAGACTAAAACTAATGTACGTATATAAAAGTCATGGTGAAAAATCTCTTGAACCGCAGCATAATCGCAAGAAACATACTGCACCGATTAATCAAGATCGTCGATCATGGAAGCAGATGAGGACATGGATTAGCAGCGTAGAAGAGTTAGCGGTGTGTTTAGATATTCATACTGAAAGCGTGATATAAATGTAACAGTTCCATGAACAAGAAGCATTAATGAATGATCGAATGACGATGAGGACGAACAGCTATCCCGTCTGCAATGACAACGATGCAGATAGTGGATTAATCGCTCATTCCTTAAATGAACAAATAAATACACGTGTCTAAATGCATCATCCATTGTGGACACGATTCTTTGTATCAATTTGTAACAATGTATTGTCACTAATGTTAATCATATTGTAATATAATAAATTATTACATTACAGTCATTAGAAACATTCTTGAATAAATATTCCACAATGGTAGTTACTTTAATACAGAGATGGTATAACAAAAAAGATTATGAAGTAGAAAGAATCAATTCGGTTCAATCTTCTAAGAGGATTAGCAGGATTAAAACCAACTAGCTTCGAGCATGTAAAAAGTGGTATTAATCGTTGCAGGTTCTGCATATCCGCTCCATTTGCGAGGGTTAAATACACAGCTAAAAATAAGAATAGAGTATATCATGTTATAAAGCATATTTAAAAAACATTTGTAAAACGCGTGACTCTCCAGTTTTAGTAATACACCGTATGTCCGTGAGTTGTGGTATTTTTTTAAGACGGCATTCACATATAATAGTCGTGCATCGTGTCAGAGCTTTAATTCTATCACATGTTCAATCGTGCTGTTCATCTCTTGTACAAGCAAGATTATAGCCTGATCAACCAGCAAATGGGAACACACGTTACGTTCTGAAAGTATGGCATCAAAAATATAAATACTACGAAAGATAATGCACTAAATGTGAAATTAGTCGTATAATTCGTTAAGTTAAACAAGTGGTTTAACTGTAAAACAATTTCCCAAATTTTAAGTAATGGATAAGAAATCTACAAAAATAAATGATTACTTGGAAGTAATTTTGCCAGCGATTAAAATTAAATATAAATTTTTGTAAATATAGAGTATCTACATAATTAGTATTATAATTCGTGCGTCATCTGTGGTGGATCTAGCTTGATGTTCATTGTAACACAGACATTCGCCTAACAGATTTCAAGCGGTAAGGGGCTCTAGTTTACCTTGGTCGCTAAAGTGAGATCAGACCATTTTCAGGAGTTAACGAAAAAACTTTTTAATTCTGTGTACACCTAGACACTCATAGTTGATTAACCACAAATTCTGGACATGTGTATGGTTGATAGATAAAACATTAAGTTTGAGCGTAGAATGGTGGCGGCTCTTGCCGAGAGTACGAGATATCAACTACGCCGCGTAATGTATCTTCATAACAGGTACCTGTAATTAAGAAACTGATAAGCTTTAGACATCGTTCAAGCCTTTTAACTAGCAGCTAAAACAGAAATCTTGGAGATGTATTAAAAGTTATACGGACAAGTTGTCCGTCGCTCCAACATTAGGAAACAAGAATTTTCGTTGTTCCAAGGTACCGAGTACCGTTATTAGTGATTTAAAGTTGGAATAAAATTCATCAAAAGACATAATCTTTCCCTTTGCAAATCCAAGGCCAATATAATACAAGAAAGAGAAGAAATACAAGTAAAAAGGAAAATGAGAAGTGATAGATATCAGTGACGAGGTACTGTACAGAAGTGCAAGAACGGTTAAATTATTAATGTTAACTAGAAAAATATCTTTTGTGCTGCAATTAAGTTGAGAGCAAATCGCATATATGCAAAGCAGAGTATTTATGATGATTCCTGTACACAAACATACGATATAGACTAATGAATTCCTAGTATTACAGATGATGAACAAAAGTGAAACATTTCGACTGCTCTTTGGTCTATATCGTTTGTTGAAACTCTCATGGATTATGCCGTATCAAGACTATTAAGATTATTATTCTATTTATGTACCTTGTTTTCGTAGTTACGATTGTTTTATAGAGAAATCTCTCGATATAAATTGGGGTTTTAGTAAACATTGATTGGTGCGATTTGAAAACGAAGATCGCACGCGTCATTGATCGCCTCTGAAACAACTACCTTTGCTTAAAATTTCATACTGATCACAATATGTAGAGCTATAAAAATACAGCATTATCTATATACAGACGATAGAGTTCTTATTATTCTCCGAAATGTCTTACGCCCATTCTGCATTCTTCTCTCTAAGAGACAACATTTATCGCATATGCACACTTCCACCATTCTGCAGCAACCAAAACATCTGAACGTCGAGGATAGCAAGGGTTGTAAGAATTATTACCTTAAAAATTCCCACATCACGACGAAGTGTAAGCAATCGAACACAGTATTCACATCAAATTATTTCCACCGCGGGATGGATAGCTTACCTTCTTCGCCGTAGAGAAGCATTTTGTCCGGGTAAACCGAACTGACCTCTTGGGATCACCATACGTGCATTACCCTGAGCAGGTCTCGAGCCTCCGTGCGCCTGTAGTATACTCAAATGAGCAGCATAACCGTCATGAAGGATCGTTGCCAAGGAGTGATACTTCTTTGACACTTTCCCAATGATGAATATTTGATTTTGTTTAAGATTAATCGCGGTGTAAACACTGATATCCTTACTACTGCCGTATGCGTGATGAATTATTACACCGTGTTCCTGAGTAGAAAAGAGTATCGTTTTAATATCGTTGCGAACAATATCGAGTCATTCGAACATCGATTTCAAGCACAAACTAATCACCTGTATGAGTTTATATAAATACGCAGCTTTATGACCAAGTGGATCTGTCGAAAGACCATCCGCAAAGGACACAAGACCATGAGGGAAATTGTGTTGTGACAACCAGGAAACAACTTTCTGCTGTTGCATATCAGGTCTTGCGGTAATATATATAATTAAATACCCCAGTTCTTGCCAATGCCTGATCAGAACCATAATCATGTTAATCGTCGGGCCAAGAATTAGACGTAGAAGCAGATGTGTATGGCTTAAGGTATACCTGACGATATCAACAGCTCCAGCTCTAACTTTCGGATCTTTCCCGCTAACGGACATACTCGCAGTAAACGAACCATCTATACTAAATACCACGCACTCTGTTTTTGGTGGAATCACAGCCAAGAAAAAGTCTACGGATGTATGATCACCCCTGAGAGCCAAAAATTATATTTTAGATATATTATGATAAAATTTGTTTAATTATGGTCGAGTAATATTACCTAACAATCATTTTAATTGGGTAGAGTCCATATTCCAATGCTTTATCATCGGGTATTTTATATGTTATTCTACCACTTTTATCAGTTACTTCAGTTGATAAATGCGTCCATTCCCCTGCTGGAGCATCTTTCATAATGTGAATGTCCACTTTCTCGCCTGTGAGGATCAATCATATTTGTTGAAATCACTTGTAAAACGTGTATGTAATACTAGCACGTATGCATATTATATTTTACATACCTGTTAAAGCAATAACGTCGATTGGGCCATACATAAATCTAGCAATCAGGATTTGTGGTGCTCCTTCTTTAACAATTACGTCGTTTGCTCTGTGATTGGCAGCGACATTCTGAAGTAGCAAATTAAAAATCAAACATTCGTATTAATAATTCCTTCGTTATCTCAAAATACCTTAAGTTTAACGGAAGTACTTTTCTTATTCCACTTTTCTCTAGGTTGACTTGGACGGAAACAAGATAATCCTTTCTCTTCGTTTGTGAGTAATGGCAAACCAAATCTGCTTAGCTGTCGCAGGATAAATGCGAAAGCATCAGACGACTCCCAATAGCTAGCGTGAAAAAGATGAGGTAAAGTGTTCGTGGGAAAGTTCGCTAAGCCCTCCGGACAGTAGAGAGCATAATCTAATCTCTTTGTACCCCACCATTTTTGCGTTACTGTAACAAATTGTCGCAAGTAAGCATAATACGTTAATATTCTTTATTATCGATAACATGATTAATTCTCTTTACTTACAATTAGATATTACTTTTAAAGGAACATTTTCAACCATACCAGACATCGTACTGTGAATCGATATATCGGACAGCCGTCTCAAATGGGACATTGACATATTTGGGATATTTAATACATCCGTAAACAATTGTGGATTCGCCTGAATAGCTTCCACTGAAAATATTCAACGATTTGTTATAATTATAAGCTACCCAAAATTACATCTATAATATAATACATACACAAATGATAAGGTTGTCCGTTTCCTAATGGATACTTTTGATATCGAGCCACGTTCACGGGTGGAAGAAGAGAAAACCTTGCAGAAATCAATGGTTCTAATCTAGCGGCGACTGGTTCGGTAGGATGGAATAAATTATACACCTGATTAACCAACGGTCTTCTTATATCACTAGTTTTATCCGAGGAAATTTTTCTATACGCCAATACCAGAGCAAGTGGACTACCAAACATGAAAAATTCTCCTACTTCGAAATCCAATTTACAATGTGAGGGTGTATCACTAAAAAAAAAACATATGTTAATTTCCCAATATCGCAACATATGTATATACATATATATGGATACGAATTGAGTTATAATTCTCCACCTTGTACTATAGGATTTCCTTCTAGGAGAAGGTGCAGTCAGCTGTTTGTCATCTTCGGCATTCGTGCTATTCTCAATGCCCTGACTATCCAAAATATTGTTCTCGCTATTATGTCTAGAGTGAGCTGGTCTACACAAAGCGTCATATGTTAAAATCGCTCCTACTGAATCTCCAATAAAGCAAATTTGCCCCGTGAAACCTCGACCCTCGTCGCTTTTGATAAAGTCGTGATAAACTTGGTTTGCTCCGGCTATAACTCGTGATACGGCGTCCTGATATTCAGGAGTTGAACTAGCGAGCAACGGTATAGCGCCGATTGGAATAGTATCGCGAGTCACTCGAGGAGCATCCATAGACGAGGGTGACACATCAAAACTATAAGGACTTAGGCTGAAATAACATGTGTCGAATAGGTTGAGAATTTGCAGAGAGATAAAGATAGCGATAAGGCGTAGATAAAGGTAAATTTCTAATCTAATCGCGTCGTTTTTACCTCGATAAAATACCAAGACCTTCGGTACAGATAGATGGACAAGAAACAAATTTAATGGCCACGTGTCCAACCATATTGGGATAGTGTTGTCTCATGACTGACTCAAAGGCTCCTTTGAAAGTTGTAATGTCCGATTTTTTCGCCGTTAAGTCAGCGTTGGCATCTAAAAGATATTCTTTTGTGAGTAGTGATTCGCAATTAGCGGGGTTCGCTTTTACGAATTAGTGGTGAATTTAAGCGATTATTACTCGTGGCATTTACCTAGTACACAGCCAGCATGCATCACAATAAGAAGTACAGTGGTTTTGCACGGTTGATGAGTTGGCGAATGTTGAGGTGAAGTCGGATACGAGGCATCGATGCTGGCTGATGTAGAGATTTGTATCTTTTTACTGCTACGTTCACTAGCCATACGTTGCAGGTACGAAGGTGAAAATATCGTGTCGTCTATAAATAAATATTGAAATAAATTACCGTAATAACCGGGGAAAGGATAAGCATTTAGATTACCAATCGTTATTTACCTTCTTTGTTTACCGTGGTAGGCGAAGTGAACGTATTGTCCTCCTCTTCTGCTAGAAGATCCAAAGAACTCCATTTAGATAATGAAGTGCTATCTCCAAAGTGCTCTGTATAATCAGAAATTTTAACATTGCTTATGCATCGTGCCTTTTGAAGCATCTCTGACTCGTGTTAAGGCAGAAATCGAATATTACGAATCAGGGGTGTCTCCCCTTTTCGGATTAAGCGTCACAAGGTAGAAAGTGGTAGTAGAAATATGTTAGAAATATCAAGTCATTACTATTTATTTTATTTGGTATAATCATTTCACAATGATATTTATTGTTAACATTTGAAAAAGTTTGACAATAAAAAAAGCATTTCTTTTTGTAATCTACATGGCCATGCTGTTTCATGCTGTGATAAACTGTTTCCTGAGAACCTCCATGCTCGATGTTATGTATGACGATCTGTATGTTACGTAATTAGTCAGATTTTCTTGTAAGTGTAAATCTCCGTAAGCAACAAGTACTTCTTGTTTCCGTCTACAAAGGCATGAATGCAATTACGCAATGTTCCTAAACTTATGTTTTATCCATCGATTACGTTTCCGAAAAAAACATATTCAAATGTGTGTAGTTCTAAGAATTCAACGCTATCTACGTGTCCTACCTTCGCGTATAATAGGTATAATGAACCCAGCTGCAGTGTGGAATGCGACAGAAAAAAACAGAGAGGGCACACATATAAAAAAACAGAAAATGTCATTACCAATCATCATGCTGTATTTTCTACTTTGCAAAATGCGAATTTCTACCAGACACGCTCCTATTTATTTTTAACAAATTTCTTATTCGTTTATTTAATCTGTTTTTAACGAAAGAAAACATACACAAACAGTGTCTAAAGAAATTCGCCAAGGCGTCGTCTGTTTCATGGTTTACTTATTAGCCAACCGATAGTATTAGGAATATATAAATTCTTAGAAAAGTTATTTACATGCTGCACGAAGAGAAGTCGATCTTTTACCTTGACAATCGAAAAACTCATCTTCGCTACCAGATTCAGATTCTCTCACGATACTTTCCATGCGCCAGTTCGCTATCTGCATATCGAAACTTTTGTTCGAACACGGCGAATTCATCTTGCTTTTCTTCCATCCCTTTTTAACATCTGCTTTCTCTTCAGTAGGAGCACTTCTGGAACAAATTTCATCGCATTAAATAAACTGTAAACGAAAAGTGGAAAGTTATACACATAAATAAACCAGTTCCTGATTTTACTTCTATTTTTACCTAAGGTCGGGTACTTCGGTCGGTGAATCTTCGGGGCTAACGTCACCCTCTGAACTACCAGCTGTGTTAGGTATATCGGTCGATTTTCTGCCACTTTGAGGACTTTGAGGATCTTCGTTTTTCTCGATGCTCCCAAGCGTGGCAGCCAACGTCGTAGCAACGTCCGTCTCTTGAGGAGTCATCGTCGTGTTTGAAACAGCTCTGTCTTGATTGTCGTTCGTTGCTTCCTCATCACCTTCTGCGTTAGCCATTCTCTTCTGCAACGCCAATTGCGTTTGTCGTTCAATTTTCCGAATATCTTCCATGGTCAAACCATTCCATTCGTCTTGCCAGGCCCAGGCTTGTCTGTGAGCTCTGACCATCGTTTTTCTCAAGGCTGAAATCGTTCGTTCCATCGTCACGTCAAACGGTATATAGAATTTTCGAAGTTGCTCATTAAGAAATAAACACATATACGATACTGACCTACATCGTGTATGAACTTTTCTAATTTTGTTTGCACACCCCAATATCGGAACTCTACACGGCATAACTTGTACGCGCACATTAAAGACTTTCCGGATGGAGTCGGTTGTTGTTTCTCCTAAACGACACGACAGTTTTAACGTATCAGTATCGATCGTTTGAAGCAAAAATTACTTAAAACAGATACGAGAAAATATATCTGTACTTTTACGTCAGCCCAGTATTCCTCTAGCCATGATTCCGTGAGAGGTCCTCGACCGGTTTTTTGGGACACGTATAATTTAGGGTCCTCTTCTTTCACGTAATCACCCGTGTATTGATCTTTTACGATATCGATTACATCTGAAAATGAATTACGTGATCGATGGATCTCGATATCTTAATAGAGAATGACCCGTACTGCCTTCTCGAAGTAGTTAATAAGGATAGTCTGCCTTAAAAATAAATACGTACCTACGATTCTATTTCGCAAATCGCTACCACTCAGCTTGAAGACATTTTCTTGGTAACCATTGTCGGGAAAATAGTACGTTTCTATTTCGATAGAAAACTTTTCAACGAAGGGGCAAGTGTAACGGGTCTTCGTATAGGGGTAAGCATTCCATGCTTCCTCTTTGGCGATCAACGCGGATCTGGGCAGCAAACTTTTGAACCATTCCGGAAGATGACTACCCACGTGGTAAATCTTGTGAGTATATTGCCCGTTTCCACCTGGGCCATCGCTGTAAGGCTCGTTCTCTATAATCTCTACACCGCTGCCTGCTCCTTGACTTTCTTCTCTAGATTTTTTCTATAAGAAACGCATTGGGAAAAAATCAACTTAACGTTTATCTCGTCCGCTCTTTGATTCTCTCCAGTTCCTATAGGCATATCTACAGGAGTTATGGGAAGTAAGGAGTAACGAAGGGTTAATTGTAACGCAACATATCGCAATATGATGTTAAATTACCGCTATCATGTAAAGCTGAGCAATTCTATACTCCTCGACGGTGAGAGGCAGCGGTATTCGATATTCTTTTATCAACATCTTGCCGCTTTTGCTTATCCTCGATCCACTCTCGCGAAAGACAGAGATCGTTCGAAGGCTGTTGCTTCCTTTTTATCTCTCAACCTCATCGTATCATCGGCGCAAATCTTAAAAAGAAAAGAAATAAAGAAAAAGAACGTTAGGAGTTATATCGAGCGTTGTTTTAACGTTGCGTTCTATTTTCGTTCTGGACCTTGCAAAAAGAAGTTCGTCGCAATCGAGATATCCCTTGAGAGCGGCGATCAATATTTCTCGATACGCCTTCAAGCAGGTCCAACAGATCAACTTTTATCAGCGATTCGTGTATTCGTGATCAATTCGTGTTATCTTTTATTATCTGTCTTCATCGATCGATCGGTTATACCTGGCCGAAAAACGAGCAACATAAATGGAACGCGTAAATTTAATCCCGTATATTCCGTGGAGCATTAGAAATAGAGACCTTCGCGAGCATCGACTGCCTATTTTTCTCGGTCTATAATTGAAGCACATCAAATGCTGAATCGTTGTGTTTGCACGCCGCGTTTTCACGCAAATCTCCTCTAGGTCACAGAGTGTTTAATAATGATTAATAATCATTAGACCGCGGATATTTATGCAAATTCGTATCTTCATAAATACGATTAAAAAATGGAGTCCAAGTAGATAATTATCTTGTTTATGAAATACCATAACGAGTACTAAACTACATGTCTATTTGTATATTTCTACGTACTCTATATGTACATTCTGTGCATTTTTGCACCTTCAAATTTTCCATAACTCTATAGAATAATCGGCAGATTAATAATAATCACCGAACGTTCTAAATATGTGTCACCGATATCGATATTGGTCGTACCTCTTTAAACGGTTGCGACCTCTTTGGAAAGCGTGTACCTAAAATGTGTCGCAAGAAGTAAGCGATGACGAGTATACTCGTCAAACACGGAGCATGTGTGGCTGTTATAATGTAGAATTAAGTTTCGACGAAATGACTGTTTTATTTTTGTAATTTTATTACCGACGGCGCTCGTCGTAACACGAAATATTACCATTTCTTCGTGACGAGTATAGTCGCCAAAAACTGCTAACTGGTTAAAATGATTGTAGATATAACTTTTCAATAAAGACGGAGTATAGCGAACGTGGTAATTTATTCAGCGTTTATTTATAAAATAGAACAAAAATTCGATATAATATGGCGATCTTTGGTTTTAATGGCATACGTTACGTTTCACGCGCAATTGTAAACGATTCATGAACAGTGTATGTCATCGAATAATTCTGATTCTCTGAAAAGGTGCGTATACCTCGAGACAATGGTGGAACGATAAAGAAAATGTTGCGTAAAACGTTATTTATACCCACCTGTACTACGGTACTCAAACGTACCCTAAATTAAACTTTTTAGCGGGAAAATATCGTACTATCATTCTATGAAAATCGTACTGATAAGAAATGATCGTTCGACGTGGTCTATATTTCATACATTACATAATTATATACAAACGTTGAAATAACACAAGTCATAAATTAAACGTGGTATATCTAAGAGTGAAATTTCTTACTTGAAAAATAAAGCGTAATATACAGCGTTGAATCTCTAAAGTTGCAAGCATATCGGATAAAGTGCCAATAATAGGATTATAAATACATACTTATTTCTAATTTTACCGCTAACACAGAACGTTACTTCGTTTGATTAATATTTCATTCGGAATACAATAATCCAATTCAATTGGTACCTTAGCACCATTCGAGAATAGTTACATTCTCGATAGTTCGTTGTAGTAGCCGCGATCTTGCGATCACGATTGGACACGATAACCTGTCAGTTACGATCAATCGTTTTCAACGGGCTCAGCTGACAGTTCCCCAACGGTTGACAGTACTCGATAGCTTGAGAAAGCGCGTAAACACGTATGTAATTCGATATTGCATCGATGTACAGTAGAGTGGCTTGCTAACTAACCGTAAGTCGAAACCAAATTGATAAATTGGCTAACTACAAAGAAACAATTTTCTCCGAGTATAAAATGAACATAGAAATAGAGTAAGATATGAAAAGATTCTGAAGACTGTAATATTTTTTCTATAAACGTACAAATTTCATTGCTTGAGAAAGGATACTTGAAATAAACGAGAATAGCGACAGTCAGTTAATAAGGCAGAGTTCTAACCAGCTAGCAAGGCATTACTGTACTTACAGGCAAAAGGTTTCTTTAACCTTGAACAACGTGGAAATAGGGCAAATATGTAAGCGAAACGAAACGATATTGCTGGACCCGCTCCCTCTTACTAGTGCACGGTATGTAGATACATACTTTTTCGCGCCACACCTTCCGGACTAGATGATAAATCGCGGAAAGCCGCGATATCCGCGTCGCGATACAACTTGATCGACCGAAGACCGGCAATCGACTGAGTCGATAACGCTGCTAATCAAGCAGATACTTATCCCGAATGATATTATTGTTATTCAACGGTAAAATTCCACCCAGATAAAACGTGTCTCTACCTCCCTTATAAAATATATATTTACGAATTTATTTTCGCCCGGACAGTTCACTGTCACATAATTTAAATTCCAGACGGAGCTCACCTAAGAGACACGAGAGGCATGGTACATAATACACGCGTGCGAATGAGCACTTGTTTCCTCTAACAAGTAACATAGAAGACGTACGTTTCACGAAACGAATATAGGACGTAGATAGATTCGTTTCAGCAAAATCGTTAAGTACATACACTGAAAAAAGATTAAGGCGGTTGAGGGTTTCTCCAAGGATTGTATAGGATAGACGCGAGCCGAAACTGCGACGATGTTACATGGGCAACGCGCGGCTACTGACTGACGGAGAGGAGGTCGCTCCGATTGGCGGGCCCCAATGGCACGCGCGACTTCTCGAACCCGCGAAATCGAGCTTAGCCAATCAGAGCGCCTCTTACCGCCTCCGTGACCCGGTGATCCGGACGCAGTGCTGTAAAATAAAGGCGCGTACCAGCCAATTTTTCTCGAGTCCACGTAAAACTTCTCGATAATTCATCGTGAAAATTATTCGAGTAACTGTCAATTTAATGTTCTATTTACTCTACGCACGTATACCTATATAACCTTATGTAACGATTTAATAAAATTCAGTAAGCAACTAAAGAGAATAGTAATGTCTTTGCATTTACATGCAAAGAAGAAGAGATGAAAAGATACGGAACGAATCGAGGCACTTTTTTTAAGATCGACGATAAACAGAATATACGAAGAATGGCTCGATCGAATCGATAGAAGATTTTAAACGACATCTTATCCTTTGATAATAGTTGATTTGAAATGCAAATTTCTAAATCCGTCACTGGCAGGACAGCCGCCGTTAGCCGCCTCCGCCACCTCCCTAGCCTATTGATCGACCCCCGAGCGAGCAAGGAAACGCAAGACCAGATGCGCCATAACACCAGCAGGCTCCCATGAAAGCGATACCGATACGTTCGTCGACAGGATTGCACGCGTATCGTCGAGGATCGAATCATCGGGCACTATGCCCCGATTCCCTGCCGGAACTTGTTTTCAAAAACGACGTAGTACAACGGCGGTCCTCACAGAGAGGGGACCTGCCACTTGTCCGGATAAGAATCTTTCTTTTTTCTTTCGCTCTGTAAATAGTTGAAATCGAAAGTCACTCTCTATTCACCGAAAAGCTGAACCAGACAAGGCTTGTTTATTCTCGTGCGACACCTCTTTTACAAATGCCCTTTTCCGAGAACTATGCTTTTTATAGAGCGAAGAAAGGGAACTCGTTAACGAAGAACATTGGTGGCAGGGGCCGGTTTAAAAATAACAAGTAGATGCTGATTAGAGATTGCCGATAATAATCATCTGTCGGTATTAAAAAGTAAACGAGTAACAGATAATTGTAGTTAATCGAAGTAGATTAGTTTGTCCGTGAATAAAGTGCGCCGATAAAAAAAGAAAAATAAAAAGTAGCAGACAAAGAAGAGCAAGGTTAAATATCAACGTAGAATGTCGATCAGAGTAATCTATTGTACACTATCTAAAAATGTACGATAATTAACGTGAGATTGAATCAATATGCTAAACAAGATATATATTTTAATACGCCATAGAAATGTAATATACATATTTACATTGAAATTCATGGAGACTAACTATAGATGCGCCGTCCGTTGACCGTTCCTGAGCGTGACTGATGAAGGAAACTGACCTTTGACATTAGCCGAGAACTGGCCGAGTAAAACGAGCCCCTGATATGCTTTACTGCAAATCAACAATGTTATCGGGTGAACGCGCGTTATACCGACGAATTCGACCTATTTATGAAAGATGAAAGAGAAAGAATAAAATTCGCCTATCAAAAGAATAGAGATTGCGGAAGGTTAGTGATGCGCTTTCCCTGTGGGCTGGCATAAAAACGAGGCGGATCGCTCGATGGACGGTAAAAACCATTTCTTTTGTACAGCGAGCGATATACATATAAGAGACGTTTTATGAATAGGCAAACGCGATTTAATTCTTCCGCAAGCTTTAAATGCCGAGGGAAAAAAATCTGTTTGGATCGGTGTTCGTCGCAATTTCTAAAACGTTTTCAATGGATCAGACGATCCGCTCAGGATAAAGACGATATCATGTAACTTCCTTTTGAAAGTTCATCCGAAGAATCTAGATACAACGAAGAATTTCGTTATGAATATGCATGATCGTTTGTGTAAAAGTCTGCTAAAAAATCGAATCAAAATTGACCTTGACGCGTCCTTGATAGTCTGACCTCTGGTTTTCTCCATGAAACTTTAACAATCCCGCCGACCTATATCAACCCCCACACGCTTGGTCGGCACATCTATTCGCAAATTAAAAGAGGACACTTTTATTCCTTCGTTTAAAAGTTTACTTGACAAACTTTGAGCTTTCCTTAGCAGATATATATTTAAATTCTTCTGAAGATATTTCCTTCGATATTTGCTGTTTATTTGAAGATAATGCTAGGCATCAAGATAAGTAAACGAAGCATTAAAGTTTCTGCCAGTTTAACGTTGTTTTTTGTAAGTTAGAGTATAAATGGAGCACGGTACATAATACCCGTGTTCCAGTCACAGATGATCAGGATACACACCGAGTGACGTCAAAATGTGTTGAACGAATCTGTTAGAATGATATGCACATGTATACTGTGACGTAAGTAAAAGATTCCTCCGGGCAATGGAAGGAGGAGAAGAATGTATTTAAGAGAGACTCGTCCGTCCAACGTTGACCTTCCGTCCAAAGATCCACGTGTTCCACTCAGTGACTAGGAAAGAAACGCGACTTTGCGGCTGTTTTATACAGTACAAACATCTGGAACTCTTCTTGAGACCGTCATTAACGAGACGAAAAGCGGTGTTAGAAAGCCGGCAAGTACGTGGCGTTGTTATGTCCTTAGCACACTGAAGTGGACCAATCGAGTTTCGGTTTCTTTTTTCGCCTGCTCCTGAGAAGTTTATAGAGAATAAATAGCCTATGATGCTCGATGCAATCGATTGAAACAAAATTTTCAGAAGATTCTAATTATCGTGGAATATAATATCTTTAGTTTTTAGAACGTCAGCGGTACACGATATTAAACTGGGAAACAAAGCTACGAGGATCGAATGCAGTCAGCCAGTAATAATCGCTGCATTATTTTCATTGGTTCACCGGATAAAGCGCATCCGGCCCTTGAATACCGCGTGCGGCCAGGAATACTATACCGAGCAACTTTCAAGAGGAAACATATAGAAAATGTAATTACATATATGACTCGTTTGAAGAATTGTAATTTAATTTTCAAGGCTTTTTTCAATTAAATATTCTCAACGCGAGCATGTTTGTCTTCCGATTTAGATGCAACGTTGCTAGACTATTTCGAGTGGAAATATAAAGACAATCTTATTTTCATTCTTCCACGTTTATCGTTTCCTTGCCTCTTCGGTTTGGCTTGACGTCACAGCGTTTGGATCTTCTACCTCGTAACCATGCGGAGATATTGGATTTCTCACGGGGTTGTGGAACAAGGTGTGATTCCCGTCGCCCCATGGAAAAGGCTATAGAAAGGAAATATTTATAAGTCACTTGAAATAAGGCTTGAAAGGTCTCAGCTTGTGAAATCGGTCACGATGTAAAATTATTAAATACACGAGGCAAGAAAGAAGAGAAGGGAACGAAGGGAGAAGTATCAAATTTCCGTTGTGAAGGCAAACGATTCGTAAGACTTCATTAATCGATTACGAAGAATACCGCACAAATGGATTACCTTCCAGAGATGTACGAAGCAGAGAGCTTCGTTAGACCGAAGAATCAGTATAAAACTTCATCGGTATAAAACTAGAATGTTACGCAAAAGTAAGCGTGCATTGTCGACTAATTAAGATATCGAATTTGTATGATCTTTAACTCAAAGTTAAAGTATCTCAATTCGTTATTTAAGAGAACACGACAATCGTGAAAAAGGTATAAAATTCGTATGTAAAAAGCAAACACCTTAAGTATTCGCCTCATATAAGGAACATCAATGAACACAGGCCTCGGTTGCTTATGCGATTCTTCCACCTTGGTGTAAACGTAACACGATATACCTATTAGCACGATCATACCGATGGCAGTCACCAGTTGCAAAAGTTTATCTTCATAGGCCACTGTACTTGTAAAGCCATAAGTTATGTCGTTAAGTAACGTACATACAACGAAGCTGCTAAAGTTTTCAGCTGCCAGCTAAAATGAGTCAGCTTTTAATCATTTTTATATACGTATATGCTTTAAGATAACGTCGTAATACAGGTGTTACACAATATATTCATCGCGGAATAGATAAAAAAAAAAGTTGTTGTCTCAAGAATGACATCACAGTTAATATTCGGAAATAATTCGATCGTTGATTAAAAACTTTATCTTTTTGGCCTATAAAACAATGACAATCTGAAAGTATTTCGAATTCAAAGTCAATTTCCTATTTTTTAATCATTTTCTCTCTCTTTCGCCCAACTGTAAGTAAAAAATGTTACTTCTAGGAGTTTAAAACTTTACCTGTAGGACAGTATTCTTTTATGTCCTGGCAAAAAAATGATGAACGCTCTTCGCGATCATCCTCAACTGGTAGTTGACATTTTCTCGAAGACTTTGGACATTCTTCCGCATCTTCGTCAATCTTTGAAAAACAATCCTTAGACGCATCTTTGGTTGTTGTCCCATCGCAATCATCCGATTTCAATGTTTTATCGCAAGGAGTTTCTTTGGAGGAGGAATGGTTACGAACGCTCATGGAACAAAATATTGCTCCGGATAGACCTCTCGATCTCCATAAATTTTTACATAGAGACTTCCGATAAGATGGATTTTCCGCGAAAGAATGAAACTTTAACATCGAATTCGACAACTTCTGCATGGATGAACTATGGTATTCCGCCGAAGGACAAAATTCCTTGGAGAACTTCCAAGAGTGGTAGATTGGCGCCAAAGGGAATCGCGAGAAGATCGACGATCCACTGTCGAGCAAGAAACCTCTTCTTTCAATGTACCTCTTCATTTCACAGCGATATTCACGACTGCTCATATACCCGTTTCTTTCTGAAACGAACTTTAACTGGAGAACGTCGGAATTATAAAACTTCTCTTTCAAACGGAAACCGCGAATATTTTCGATCTTCGAAAACGATTGTTCGCTTCTGTTACGTTAAAATAGAAACCTTGCTATTTATGCTAATGAATCACGCGAGATCTTGCAACTCAGTCGCAACCGTAAAACTTTTTGCAGTCTCTTGCTATCCATAAATTTTAAACAGACCGTTTTGGTAACTTCATCGAGAAAGAGATAATTTCTTGTATGTAGACAATTATTGGAACGGTGAGCGTGTTGCATTTTCATGACAGAAATTATACGAAATCCTTTTTGTCATACAGAGAGCATTTAGTACTTTGAATGAAACGCGGATAGTAGTCGTTGCACAGAATACCGTAGCTTTAGACAAGATCATTTGCTAGCAGGCATCTCACATGTTACAAACCGATAATGACAAAGTTCAAACGAAATACGCCCGGAGACCCTTTTATTGGAATCTTTAAAAGGAAATGAAATATCATCGTTGCCATGTCGAGAGCACGATCGTTCCATTGTAATGTCTCTCTAATAACGAGTCGCTTATATTTCGAGAAAAAAAGACAACTTTATACCTCCATTTATCGCGAGCAATTTTCCGTTCAACGATTCGTATCTTGAAATATCATCGAGCCAACCTTTGCTGCTGCGCCAGCGATACCCTGTGCTCCAATTTCTTTTTTTCTCGTCCAGGAAACCGGTTACGCTTACGCTCGTTGAGAATACCATTCCAATATTCGATTTGATTATCGTAGAACGCGTTGTTCCGTTGACAGACACCGATGACAGGATCTTTAACCTACGCAAAAGCGAGAACATCGCGATACCGTGCCTTATTGCCGTTTTATGATTTATCCGTGCTTTTTGGGTGGAAGGTCACGATTTTGGATACATTTTTCAGAAAAGAAAACGCGTAATGCCTGGCCATACGAAAACGTAACTTTTTAGTCTCGATTGCATATACGGACTCTTTTGTCATATGAACTCATCCTCCTTTGTTCCTTCGAGCGTATGTTCACGCGTATCAGTATTTAAAGAATTCGATACATCTGATATTTCTATGACAAATTCCTTCGATTAGTCGGAAAGCTTCGTAGGAACGTTAGATCTCGAATTTCCTTCTTGTATGAATTTCTATTCGATATTGGAAGATATTTGGAAGTAGGTTGTAGGTATTGAACGAAGATCATTGACATGATTTTTTTTTTTTTTTATATTTACGTCTCTTAAGTTAACAGGCGAGATAGTTCTCACAGTATCTAGATCAAGCATTTCCTTTTCTAGAATCGAATAGAACAAGCGTATCCTCCGCGCTTATCTTCGTTTCATGACAAACATCGCACATCCGGTATACGAGTATACAACTCTTGTGACGTTTGCAAATCGACCGTATTTATAGCAGTCCTTCCGCTCTTCTGTTTGTACTCACTGTGAAGTTTCAATCTCTGTTTCGTGGAAATTCGTGGCACGACTTCACCGATCAACACGCACGTTCCAATCAGGTACGTGCGACATGTACAAACATTTTACATATCGAGCCGTATCGCAAACAATATCTTACCAAAAAACGCGGCATTTTTCATCGACGGACGTGCAGTTTTTAACTGTGTAACGTCATCGTTTTTACACAAATGTTTCTGCTTGTCAAATATAAACGCTTAAAGTAACATTGTTTCATAGCGATATTTCTTTTACTCTTGTACTCTGCCTTCTATTGCTTTGAGATACAGTGGCTTACGAAAGTATTTGAAAATATATACAAATATTTTCTGGATCGTATTATGCGAGTTATACGAAAAATTTTCTAGGACATGCCACGTCACGATCAAAAGTTCGAAACAAATTCGAAAATGTACGAGAACGATACAGCATGCCTATTGCAAATACGAGTCTCGATATTCGTTGCAATCTCTGATTAATTATATGTTTGAAACGATCATTTTATACTACGTACTAGTCTTCTCTTAAACGTACACTCGCAACAAATCTCTCGCAACTTTTACGTACATTTCCAGATTGGTTTCAGATTTTATCGCTATACTTATGATAACCGTGTTTCGTTCTTCAAAAGCTTTCTATAATACAGACAATGTATCCATAAAGATTTTCTACAACGAATGTCCAAATACTTTCGTGAATTATTGCTATGACAAATCAACGTATGTTCGAGCAATATCTCCATTTAATTACATTAATAAAAGCGAGACACCTCGCATGGATAAACGCGCAGTAGAATAAATGGATCAGCACTCAAAATGTAGTTTATCGAAGCGCCAGAATGTCTGGGGTCAGTAGAAAGCGATAAATACGTAGTGGTCCATATATCACGGTTTATGCTAGCGTTACAATATCCTCAACGTTATTTTGTAATTAGTTTTTGTTTCTGCGTGAATCTCGATAAGAAACACGCTCGAGATTTCCATACGCGATAAATTTCCGGAACTTTCTCCGTGAAAATAAAACACTAAACATTAACGGATACGTTCCGACGTTAATCTCCAACGTTTTAATCTCGCCGACAAAAAGAGAGACGAAACGAAAAACATTTTCGCTGAATTTTAGTAAGGATTTGAAATATTATCGTGGTGTGGCGAGTGTCGAAAGTTGGAAACAGAATGCAAGGGAGCGGTGACACAGAAGAACAGATAACAATAATTTAATGTCGAACGTACAAAGTACCCCGAGATCTATTTCTTTCAATAAATCCGTTTTCACGAGAAGCCTCGCAGAAACGTTCCAACTTCTTGATGGAACTTCGAACCTTTGACATTAACCAAGTGATTTCCAACGAAGCCTCTAAAATTTTTACGACTGCGAGTTGTAAACTGAAAGTCGGAATAAGAGTACGATAGTTTAAAGAAGAAAATATCATTGCGATGGATAGGAGGATGTTTCCGCTACCGTCGTAAAACCACGCGAGAGGAAATAATTAAGAGAGCCGCGGATTATTATAATTAATCCATCGATGACACGAAAAACGAGTGGAGCAACGTGACTTTGCGTTTTCATTATCTGTACTTTGGAAATGCAGAGCGGTGGTAATTTGCAGTAGAAGGTTTGCCCGGGGAAAATTCAATTGCTCGTCGCGAAGTTAAATGAAAGTGAAATAATTAATCTTCCGACAAGGATCTTGTCGCAATCGATTTTGCACGATGATGTCGCTGCGATGTTCAACTGGTTTTGGTATCAGTTGCTTGGAAAAGAAAAAACATTATTTTCGGTTATCGTCGGTATTCTAATAAGATTTTAAACTCCATGAACTCCAAATATTTATGAAATTATTTCGGTAACTGTACCAGATATACGTAAGAAACAAACTGGAACAGTGTTTTCGTGGCAAAAATAATTCCACTGAAAATAAACGAAAATACGAGGAGCGAAATAACGAAGAAAATTGAGATCGGAAGTGCGGTCGATAAAGCGAGCTAACATGACTCTTCTTCTATTCCAAATATCGATTAACACGGAATCTTGATTAAAATCGTGCGTGCAAGATCAATTAGAAAATTTCATTAATTACGTATTTCATCTAAAAATCTTCCATCTTCTAATCGTATAAGAACAAACAACTCGTATCTATAGTAATTTCCATTTTCGTTAATACGTTTGGAATTTTTGTACTACCACTATCGTACTACTCTTATACCATTAATAATGTAATGATCGTACGTTAAATCTGTTTCTTTTGAAACAAGTCGTACGTTTACGTCTTCGATCTTCGAGACGTAGACATGCAGATATACATATGTATTTCGTTCAGCGTGTTCAAAGGAGTGCAATCGTGAAATGGCGCAAAATGGAAATGATGATAATTACTGCTCGACGATAGAGCAGGAACAATAGAATCGCGTTCGACTGCTAGCTCCTGGAAAACAGGGATACGTCGATGCGCCTTGCGCGGCAACCTTTGACATTTTCAAGAGGACGGGTCGAAGTATTTCCACCCTCCTGGCCTGGGTATAGCCAGCTTTTCGTCAACCCGACATCCGGTCGCGTAAACGTGTGTGTACATTGCGAGGAGAAGATTTTAAGATGGTTAAAATGCTTACGAAAAAAAGAGAGAAAGGAGGAGATAATTAAAGTGTATCGCATCGCGCGTTAGGAAACACGAACGGCCGAGCATCTTTTTATTCAGCTGGCGAATCGTAATTGAAAAGTTACGCGGAAATCCTTTCGATTTGCTGTGAAGGGCACAATGAAAGAAAACCGAGACGAAAGCGAAACTAGGTCGATGAAATTCTTTTTTCCTGCTCTTTCTCCCCTTTTTTCGTACTGCTTTTTAACGAACGTTCCAACTTATACGTAATTGGGCGATGAACACCGGGGATGATCATGGAATTATTTCGAGTGTCATCGATGCAACGCCCGGTTTTAATTCGAGACGATGCACCATGAAGTTTACGTAGATCATAAATGAAATTTGATCCGGTTCCTGATACGACCGCAATTAAGAGACTACGGCGCGACTTTCGCGCTTGAGAATAATAATGGAACCTCCTTTGACCTTATTTTTTCTTGGAAAGTAACGGACGTGTCCGTATGCTGTACCGTGCTTCACGATTATAGTTGTCTGGCTAGCCGAGAAAAAATGTCCAGGAAATACAGATTTAGTTTAATAAAAGGTAATTAACTTGAAACTTTATATCGTCTGATCACGCAGTATCTAGTCTATCGAAAGGCGCAATTAAGCATAGACTCTTCTCCTTATCAAATTGTTGTTACATTAGACGAAGAAATTCATTTACTTGAACAACGCTGTCCTGTGAACTATCCAACTCAAGAATTCTTGCCATTTATAACTTGGTAGTTTATCACGATACGGTAGTACCACCGTAGACGTCCATAAAATTTTTTAATATCAAGAGAATGCGAAGACGAATATTAAAGCAGACTTTATGAAATACCCGTTGGGCGATAAAATATACTTGAAAGCCTCGTAACAAATACAGATCAAAGAGCAGATGCAAATATCTATATAGAAGAAGGTACGTACCAACAATATACTCTGACTGTTCGATTATTTCTACGACGTTTTTTCCTCAAAATAACGGTTTAATTTCTAAAATCTAATCGACGTGTACAAATAGCCAAATCTCGAAGAGCTTAATTAACGCGACAACCTGAACTGTTGTGTAGATTGCACCTGTACAGCGTGAAAACGCTAAACTGCATCTACCAAAATGTCAAACACGAGGTGAACCTTGCCGGTTCGTTTCCATTTGCGATTAATGCTCAGGGGGAGGAAACAGAATCTCTTCTAAAGGGTAATTCTAAAAGGGTGCTTGAAAACTGAAACAATTCAATTTCGATATAACAAGAGACGAGAGAGCAGGTGTGACGATATAGTCAAGCACGGTTCACAGACAATTGTTCGAATCTTGGATTCTAAATAACGGTTCGTTGTAAATCGAGACGAGCCAGTGATATCGAGGAATTATTTTCAGGCGTCAATTTTTCTCTTCTCTTCGATGTGAGTGTAAAAACCGTAAGAGTTCATCGTACTCTCCAGACATATCAACTTCTAAGCAGAAATTCCGTAAGAGGATTACATTATCCTCGTTATGTGCCATAGCGCCAGACTGTTTTCCATTAACTTCCCTTCACAGTTCATTATCAGTCAAGTGTATTATGCTGACATTGAGATGCATTTACCGACTATCTTTGCGTGATCCACTTCATATGAAATTAACAAGAACGGTTACCCGTGAGAACGAATCGAATTAACGCATATTAAACATGCATTAGCGTTTTATGAGGGTACTTATATGAGATAAAGATTGCATGTGGAATTATGAAGAAGTAAGATAGTAGAATAGGAGTGAAGATATAAATCCAAGGAGTTGGAATAAATTTGTAAATGTTACGCAAGTTGTTGATTATTAGATTAGTGATTAATAAAAGACTGTCTTGGAAATAAATAGAATGTTAACAATCCAGATAAGTACCACTGATCTTAATACCTCTTGGAATTCGTGTGTTGACTGATGTAATTAATTTTGCCCTTCTGTGTAAATGAATGCCACCGCCGCAAACCACGTGTCCACGTCGCTAATTACAATCCACGATAATTAGTAGCGATGTACTACACTGACGCGATGTTAATATGAACACGTAATGCGTAACATTCACAATTAATTCTTGAATGAAAAACGAAACGTAGTTACTCGAATAGCTAAAAAGAATGAAACACACAAAATCCTTACAAAAAAATTTGAAATTTAAAATTTAAATTTTGAAATGTAAATTTGAAATTTATAATTCAAAATTTTAAACTGTTGAAATGTTATTGCACGTATATAAAAACCATTCTGCATTCTACATCATTGACTAAACTGCCAGAAAATTCAAATGTTTTAAATGTTTCTGAAAGAGTAAGTTTGAATTCAATCGATCTCCCAATTTGTTGACGTCACTAGTTACGTCACATAAACGAGGATGGAAAACGTCTGATACAATTTCAATGACGTAGCGGTGCTTTCTAACCCTTTAGAAATTTAGAAATTTTTATACGATATGGCATACAGCAGATATAAATAAAATATATATAAATCCCATTGCATCCTTTAATAAAGACTAAATTGTGCGTTTCATTGAATTGCATAGAATTAGGAAAGTTTTTAAAATATGTTTACCAATCTTACAATATGTTTACTATGATAATAATATCTTGCAAAATGTATCCCCATCATAAAAATTATAATTAATTTTATTTAATTTGCACTAATTATATGGGGATATATCGATCGAAGCATTCCATTAGCCTGTTATTGTTGAATAGCGCTAAATTTAAGAAAGATCAATGTTCGAATAGGTTTCGGAGCACGCTTATAAAAGTGGTTTTGTGTAGTCCTATTTCAATTACATTCTCCCCGAAACATACAATAAATAACTAAATAGGGATCGGTATTTGTTAAAATTGGGAAACTATTCTTTAAAATAAAACAGGATAGTGTATATTGTAAACGATGCAACTAACAAATAGTTGGTTCACATCTAACACATTTGCATTTCCTCACAAAACTATCATAACAATACGATAATTATTTTACTACTGATAAGGTACAATCTGCTTCTCATTGTTATATGAAATCATAGTGTTTGATACATCGTACAGATAATCGTTGCATCGCCAACAGCGTTTTTGTATATGCGAAAATATGTAGTTGGCAATAGATCTGACGGTTAAATTCTTTGAAAAACTAATCGATCATGGTTACGGTGTATCGCGTGTAGCATGCACTGTACATACATACCAATTCACCGAGAGATTTCAACCAGTCCTCTTGTTTCCTCGATTCACTTATACAATAGTGTTCATATATGCACACATACAAATGAGAGCAATCATAGGCAACTACCGCGATTATCCCATTGCGAGGTGTCTATCGTTTTTGTCTGGTTAATCGCGACAAAGATAGAGGAAAATATGGAGCAGCTCTTCCTCAATCAGTAAAGCAGATTCAACCAGTTCTGATACAAGTATCGATGCACTTCTTCCCGCGTAACAGCGATTCAATTTAATAAGGTAACTAGTCATTTCTAGACCTTTTCAATTGTTTGAAACGATGTCACGATCTAAAATAACAACGACACATAAAACGAATATTAATGAAAAACCATTTGATCCTTTCGATACGTATCATTCTAATCGATACATCTAACTTTACGTCGCGAGATCTTTTCACATATTTAAACAAGACGGCAGCTGGCTACATTCAGTTTTGATGCAGTTGCAGCCCTGTGTTCTGATAAGGTTCGCAGCACCACCGCGAGAGTGCGCCAACTGCAACTCAATAAAATCCAAAGAGCGCCGGACGGGCGGTGTTCCGCGATGCGTGATGAGTTTGACAGCTCCCGCGTACTGAATGTTGTTTAAAAAGTATAAAAAAATCGATCGAGAGATGTGACTAAGAAAAAATCCTTAACACGTTTCCGTATGCATCCATGGGAGATTGTCTAATATGGGAGAATGGTTGGTCATAGAATTATCACGCTGATACTCTTTCTTGCAGGTAAGTACATAATATTCGTTCAGGCGTAAGTGCACCTGCGGATCAATGTGATACTATACATACGTTCGGTGTTCGTGCGCTTATATACGTGCAGCGTATAAATCGGGCTAAGTACACGATCGTTACGATTCAGGGTCGAGTTATGCAAATTTTACCGTGTATCTCGACTTCCCGAGCAGATTATGTGATTTTTTTTGTTCTTGCATCCTTTAAATGTTTAATCAAAATCGATGGCACAACGACGCATCAATTTGTATTTTTCTATCGAATTGCTTTTTTAATTCTTATTAGTAATATTAAAGCTTAAAAAATATGTATAAGTTTTCGTAAAAACTATATTTTATTTAGATACAGTTATACGAAGTATCAAATATATTTAGTGAACGTGATAAGCTATCATTTAAACTCGATGTTCAGAAGCTTAGATTGTTATAAATATTTTTTCTATTTTTTCTATTAGAAAAGGAAGAATTGTGGATCCTAATATTAAGTACATAAATTAATTTTTATATGTGTCCATTTTGTAAATTGTATTAATAAAAATTTATTTTTTTTTAATATCTCAGTGAATTTTATTTATATTTTTTATTGTAATTAATATTTTAAATAATAATTCAAATTAATTCATAATTGTAATTCATAATTTATATCCTTTTATCTGTAAATGTTTACGCTATAAAAAGTATTAGAATGCCATTAAAACGATATATAATTTTACATAAAATTGTTATACAAATACCATTAACTTAATAATTTAATAATTATGTTTCACAATGTTTTTTTAGCATGGCACGAAGCAGCAACTTTAGTGCCAATAAGATCTGTGGCTGTAGATATAGGTCAGAACTTGACATTAGCATGTGCAGAAGAAGATGCACTGCCACAGTCAGGAGAATCTGTTGGAGTGATGTGGATAAGGGAGGGACGGGAAGATGGACAAATTGAAAGACTAAAGGTTGAGCCTAATGGAGCTTTGCAACTTATTAATGTTAGTGCAGATGATGCTGCAAACTATTCATGCACCCTAGATGATGATCACGATGCTGTCAAAACTAGAATCAACGTACAAGTTAGAAGTAAGTTACTTAAATTTAAATGTAATTTTAAAGTAATTGCAGGTTCATATTGTATTTTTTATTTCATTTTCAGCTCCTCCACCAGCTTTACACAATGTATGGGTTAAACCATCAACAATATTGGCAAATATTCTTTGGGAAGTAGCTGGCACAGGTGGTTATCCTATCATAGATTTCACTGCCGAGTATCGTCTTAAACCGAATGTGGGTGAAGAACCAGAAGACTGGAAGCCTATTGTTCCAACGCACATTCCTCCAAATTCTGTAAACAATTTTTCTTTTAATGAAATCGTCTTTATATTACCGACTGTTGTTATTAAAACTGATAATTTTGTAGAGGCAAATTGATGTGTATCACTTGGTGCCAAACACTACTTATTCGTTTCGAGTCTGGGCAACAAATCAGCTGGGGAGAGGAGAAATTGTTGAGGTTGAAGGTCATACTCAACATAGTAGTGAAGAATTAGGTATATAATTTAAACGTGATAACTTTACATGATCCTGCATGTAAACAAATTAGTATTTATATAAAATAAATACTATTGCTTATTAATTATAATTGACAATTATTTCAGAACTTGCAAGACATCTCTTAGCAGGTGTAGAAAATTTTGACACTCGTGTCTGGGTGGCAGCAGTAGGGATAGTTATGGGTACACTTATGATTCTTGGTATAGGTACTTGTTACCTCCTCTATCGTGAGTGCAAAGTACCCTGTAAGCATTTCCTGGTAACTTTATCTAAAAGCTTTTGCTTCTACTCTTTCTCTTTCATGCTATTTATTTCTGCTGATGAAACTTATTTCCTTCCATGTAAATAAATTAAAGTAGAATATGCTAGATTGTCTAAATTTGAAAAATATAACATGATTATCTAGAGGACGAAATCTGCAGCAGAAACGATAGCATCACTAACCACTTAACTTATCTATGGCCCTGATCTCTAGCTTTCTTTACATCAGCTATTCTCCTTTCAATCAATTTAGTGCTATTCTAATACAGTGCCAATTATCTTTCACTAATATTTCCCTACTGCAAGCGCTCTGCAAATTAGCATTTAACGAATTTTCTAGCGTTTAACTTTTAAAATTTACTAGCGTTTAATAAATTTTCTTACCAATACCGATTTAACGATAACACTTTTATAACTTTTGCACAAAACACTTTACAACATAAGGCACTAAATAATCTGTAACATATTTATATCTTTCTATACAATTTGCCTGTCAGTAGCACCTTTCTTACTCCTCATAGGAATGAAACCTATAACTTATGAATGGACTTTATCAACCACCAAACTTACTCTGTCTATACAAAGAATTTTTATCTTACTCTTTTATTAACTGTTATATTTTAAATTAATAAGCTTTGGTGGTTTGTATAAAATTTGTTATGCAGAATGATTAGTGTCATGAATAGAAAATATAATAATAATAGTAATATAGAGCATTATGGCCTAGATAACATTGTGTGCTATTAGTAAATCTTTGACTGTATAAAACTTAGGTCAAAGGTAGCACAAATATATTTGCTGGGTAAGCAACATATTTATATATATGAAAAATTTCTCAATGTGTTTTCATTGATTTGTTATTGTATATACATATATTAATATAACATAAGTTGTTTTTGAATATCCATGGCCCAGCAAACACTGGTAAAGGGAGAGGGTAGAAGCTAATATAACTCATGGCCCAGGCCAATGAAAATTAATCTCCGTTCCCAAATTGCAGCGCAGCTGGAGGAGCAGGAAGTGATTGAACTTGTACCCAATATCATTCTGAATCCAGGATTTTTCGACGAAAGAACAGAACACATTCCACAAGATGAAAATTTCAATAACCAAACCACTACACGCTTAAACAATAATAGCGTTGTGCAACCTATGCGACTTTAGCAACTAAATATTTAGATTTCTGTGGCTAATTTTTATTAACAAGTGGCTTGAGCACAATTTATGTGTCACCTTAAACGTAAGTAACTGGAATTACAAGAGGCCTCGAATCCGCCAAGTATCACAATGCGTAGAATCAGATGAGCGATGAAGATGATAATTATTGCGAAAGTGGAAATTTATGTTTATAGTCAGAAAATTGAGAGACGCATCATACATTCCGAGTATTCTAAGGAAATAAATTTTTCACTTACAATACAATGTAAAGTGTTCAAAGCATATGTAAGACTCAGCTAGGTTTTGTGAAATGGGATAGTACATTTTTGAGAGTGTTTATCAGGATGTTCTAACATTAAAATTCGATATCGTTGCTCAGTTATTGAGCTTAAAGTCAAGAACTCCTGTAAGCGAAAAAAGGAATATTCTTAGTAAGACTGTAATTCTAAGAACACAAGGAAAATTTTTGAAGAAACTGACATCATATGACATTAATATTAAACGGCAAATTTTTGTCTTACGTTCTGCATGAATTCATGTTTTTTACGCAATTATTTTTAACCATTATCACCGAACACGAATGAGATTTTAATGGACAATATCATGCAGGGAGTAAGACTTTTGCTAATAATACACATCATTCGATTAAACAAATTTTGTCAAACACGAGGTATGATTAAAGGCTTGCTTACTGCCGTTTTAAGGTGTGCAGAAGTCGTTGGTAAAAAAGTTCCTTTTTTGTGTCTTTATAAAAGTTATTGTTTTTTTATTTATTGTTATACGAACGCGTTTGTTTTTTAGAGAATATATTGATAATGCTTTCTTCCAAAAAAATTAATGTAACAGAAGTCAATGCACCATATGCTCTTTCTGGAAAAATCCTGTGAATCAGAGAGTGTACAGTGTAAAAATCATAGTACTCTAATTGTAAAAATAATTCTATTATGTTAATGTTATTTCTAGTAATATTGTATTCTTCATATTTTTAACTTTGCATGTAACCATTCAAATATGTCTAATGCTTCAACATGCTTTTGCACTACCTTAATAACAAATGCAATATCCACTGCTATTGAATTATAAAAAGCTATGAAATCAAATTTCATTAAAACCAAATCTTAACAAATACAAAATAGCACAAATCCATGAAAAATAAGTTTCGGTACATAAACTTTTTAGGAAAATGAAAAAAAAGAACATTCATTAAATCTTCATAACATTCAGCAAATAAGAATTATTCATGACCATCGTACATTCGGTTCAGATTAGTGGTAAATATAGGGCAAAAGTAGAATAGGTTAAAATATTTTGGATATCATCTTTGATAGAATCAAGTTTATAATCGATCGTTAAAACAGATCTTTTCCAAAAATATTCATTTTTTATGAGAAGTATCGTCTCAAATTGCATACAAAATTTAACTTAGTCAATCAATGAAGGTTGATGATTTTGATAAAAGTTCTTCCTGTACAAACAGATACATACATAGTTATTTTCCACAATTTACATGTAGTACCATATCAGAATTTATCATTATGTGAAATACGTTATTAAGATTGTAGTAGTGAGTGTTGAGACTTTTCTTAGTAAAAAATAAAAACAAAACAGGTTTATTTTTAACTTATTGTTAACTTTGAATTTTTTAGATGAAACTTTTCTCAGGAAAAGAACCAAGATACATTTGTTTACTTTTATCGCTTTTTATTGATTAATTTCAGTTAAAACACCATTAGTGATGAATATGGAAATGGTTGTGGAAATTGATTCTTGTGTGTATTAGTCTTTCATGTGTTAATAGTAAAGCTCATAATATAAGAAACATAATACCTTAATGATTCTACTTAAAACAATTACATAAGTTAAATATTGCTTTTGTCAATATAAAAATCTGACAAAAAGCAATTTGGTGCACGCAGGTTGTATAAATATTGGTTGTGCGTTGTTACATTGAAGCTTTATGATCTGTTCTTCCCTGCAGTATAACCTTATAGGGGTGAACAGATTCAATTCGGCTTCGTACTATGCACTCTGTGTTGTGAATGGTATATATACGCGCTAATGAAAAAATAATATGATAATAACAATAATGATAACAATATAAATATATATATTTATATAGCCGAGGCATCATGATATTTTAGCTATAAGCAAAGACAATTTTTTATATAAATAATAATAATGCTGAAATGCAATGATGAATATTTATCTACATATTCATATAGATAATTTTGTGCTATGATATCGAGCTTCAAGAGTGATCTAGTAGATATGCTCATTAAGAGTATTTCATGTAGAATATCATGTTCCTCTCTCCATTTAGAAGAGTCGTGTTTTTTCACTTTTTCAAAGATTGTATAAAACAATCTTCATTTTTTCAAATCAATGCAATACTCGACAAAAACGATGAATAATACATTGTAACAACTGCACCCTTTTTCTATAAAAATAACTTTTCCTGCTTTAAATAATCCAGCAATAATACATCATATATATTACTTTAGAACACGACTCTTTATATATCATGCACATTCAAATAGAATTATAATCACTTGTTTCTGCTGAAATATATAACAATAGATGTACTGTAATTTAAATATTTAACTGTCTCTATCAAAGCTGTCTGGTGAAGGCATAAGTTTTGCATTTAACGGCATTAATAATATGGTGAAGCCTGATAAGGAAAGGAGTATAAATGTTACTTGATATATAAAATGAAAAATTATTCTTATAACTACCAGCTGCTATGGAAACTAATAATAAAATTTAGTCCTCTGGGTTTAGAATTCTGCCATTGCATACCATTAGAAGATCTGCATATCTACCTATGCAATGTAGGATGATCATAAAATAACTTCAATTATATTAGAAATACAATCAGTAAAATAATATCATTAGGGTTGAAAGTAAATAGTAAGATAATCATGATTCTTTTTTTTTTCAATAAGATAAACATCTGCTCTTTTTAAACCACATATTTCAAATTGGTTACAGTACTAATGAACTCAAAAACTCATTGATAACTTTACTTACAAAACAAGTCTTTATCATTATATACCAAAAAATTGTCAAATACTATAATGGTGTAAAATAGATATATTTTTATGAGGTAGATCACAGCATTATAAACTTAAATCTATGACTACAATGATAATGGCAGATATTTTATGTTCGTACTATAAATTACATGAAATCAACAAAAAATTCTTAATCTATTTCTGATTAAGACTGCTTTCTGTTTTATCTAGTGATTTCTTTCATTTAATTCCCTTTTGCATTGATAATCATACATCTTTGAAATTCAAAATCTATTAAGCACAGCATTTGTCATTATACCTTTGTAGTTAAATGTATTGCATTAATATATTTACTTCACATAACACACTTATGTGAAATATATATTAAGTAAAGCACAATACCATAGAATAGAATAATGGTTGCTGGTAGCACCATAAATCGTCCCTAACATACATATTGCTTGCCTATGACATACCAGAAGAAAAAGAAATTTAATGTGGTTTTTACAAAAAGCTTCAAATTGATTCTGCTTTTTTCGTAAAAAGCTGATTTTGCTATATGACGCTTTACATATAACACGTATTTACAAATATTTGTAAATATCGTATAATCATTACTAAATCTTTTACTTTTTGTAAAAACTACATATCTGTCGTGTCATTATCTATTAGATCAATAATATTAGTTCAACATCCTTACATTAAGTGATGGTAAAAGAGATTTATAATGATATCTCCATAAATAATGTTATAGCGGTTAAGTATTAGTCTCGATATTAATTCTGCGATAAGTTATTTAGTTATATATTAACTGAAATTATGTGTTTTGGTGATTTCTTTATATAATTATTTATTTTGTAAAAAAAAGTATGAAAAGCGCAAAAACATATGTTAGAACCGAAATTTGTATATAGTATACACATTATTGTTTTGTTTCTATATTTTGTATAAATTGTTAAATATGCACGCTTGATTATATTAACTTACTTTATTTATGTTAAATATATTGTGTCAGATTAAAATATCTAGTAGTACTCCATATTCATATAAAATTGTTCGCGTTGAATCAGCGTTATTTTAGTTCTAATATATTGTATGGATCCATTCCATTGACATTATACGCGGTTATAATGTGTAGAAAAATGTTTTCCTAATACCGACATGTTCATGGTTTATTTTATAAACTACGAACAATGCACATTCCATCACGTACAAATCCTATATTAAAAGAGAAATACGAAAATGTAACATGCTTGGGTTAAAAATTGTTTAAGTATTTTTGTGGAAAAAATAAAGAAAATCGAGGTTGTGCTTGAATGGCTGATACTATCATTAATTAGTATTTAGCTTTCATACTACAATCAGAAGACAAATATTAGTTACATATCAGAGAAGACAGAGCAATTAGTTTAGTCACTTTTTCACTTAGATACTGATTGCAATCATCGAATATAAACTATACTAGCTGCTATATTACATTCATTTTTATAACAGCTTTAAAAATTTTTTACAAAAATATGAAAGTGTACACATTATAACATTAATTTCATGAAAATAATCTGATTTTCTCATCTTGCTATTTTACCAAGATATGATTTATTCATTGAATGAATGTACATTATTATATTGCAATCAGAATGATGCAAATAATATAAAAAATTATATACATTTCTTTTAATGATATTCATTAATTGTAGTATTTTATGCATTTTCATTGTATTAATATAGCAGTATACATGACCAGCATACTTAGTAACATATGTACTATATATAGCTCTAATTCTACATTTTTATCAAAATGGTTGTCATAATGGTTGTCATCATAATCATCATATTTCACATAAGGAATCATACAGATTTATTTATAAAACTCATTAAAAATATTGATACAATAAATAAAATCATTCATAACATTTGTTTCTTCTTTTATTACAATTAATCTATATTACCACACTGAGTTAAAAGTAAGGTCTTTTCAATGTCTAAGCATAATTTTTTAATACCACTAGGTGGAGTATATTCTGCTGCCAAAATAGCAGTCGCTACTGCTATTGTTTCTTTAATAGTCCTTGCTTTGACCCAAACTCTACCATTCATACCAACTGCAACTTCAAATGCTTGACTACGTGCAAGTGTATTGAACAATAGGGAATTGCGATTTAATATCTTTCTGACAAGACTCAAAGAACAAGTGAAGAGCATGCCATCAGAGCTTAAAGCACCCAATTTCTTTTCTTTACCATTAGAATCTACACATACAAGTTCTGGTTCCATATCTTTACTGGCAACTAAAAGCTTCGCAAACACAAGGTCTCCGACCTGAATGTCAGGACGATTTTTCTTAGTAGCTCCTTCAAATGCCAGATATGAAAGAGATGCTTGTTCACTGGCACCTATATCTACCTTGAAAATATCGCTACTTTTCTGAGTTACTATACCAACTACATTTTCTCCACGGTTTGGTATATAACTGTAAGAAGAAAATACAATATATAGAAATCTTCTAAAAAAAGTGCTAAAATGTTCCTTTAAAATAGAATTTGATTACCGCTTTTGATAACTATCTACATAGTATACAGCTGGTTCTGTTTTCTTTAGTACACCTGCTTTATATGCAAATACTGTATCAGCTTCGCGACGAAGTCCGGGTCCTAAAATAATTGTTTCTTTTTTGGTAATTGTAGTAATATCTTTTATAGTATCACCAGGCATTACTACGTCTCCTACGTCGACTTCCATTGTCCCTTAGAAGTAAGTGACCTTCGTTTTTGCGTTATAATATAAATTATTATAGGTTATAAACATATCATTTTCTGATATCTTACGGAGTGATCATCAATAAAATTATCCATAAACGAATGTATTACTTCTCACTGATATGATTATAAATATACAAAATTACAGATAATAATGTTTGATTATATTCTGTTATACCACGTGCACTGCTTGGTGACAAACTTAATGTTTTCTTGTAATCTCGCGCGTTTGTTCGAAATAGATTTGAAAGAAGAAGCGGCTGCGCAATGTAATTTACATAAATTGATGCAATCAATTATGCAAGAATTGTTATCGATATCACGAATATACCGGTATAGAAAATAAATGTTATTTTATTTCTGGAACTAGAGCTATTAGACTTAATATAGTTCAACTGTGCATTTTAATATTGTGGAAAAATATTGTTTTTGAAGCGATTGCGAAATATAATGCAATTTTCCTGGTCTTACGCTTATGTGTGACAGTGATGCCACCGCACGGTACGTTGCAAAGCTGTCGCGTGAAAACGGTAACGCCACAGGAATCGCGGTACTGGTTGTGTTTTTTCGTTAATCGGTTTCCTTTTAAGACAAGTTTGAAAATCGACAGTTTTGTGGATGACACAACAAGATTGTCAGTGGTGTCACTAATGTAAAGGTAATGCTCTTCGACGACGCAAAGTGTATACTTGTGAAATTTGCGCAACGTTCACCGGATCGATAATTGATTTACGTGTGTTCTATTCTAACCTACCTGCCCGTTTCTTCCAAAGTTTATTAGTTCAATCATGTCACATTGTAAATCGATTCGTCGCGATTTAGTTAAGATTTCACTTTGAACACTTGGAAGAATGCTATTAATATACTCCGCGACCCCAATAAAGATGATCTTTAGTCAGGTTTCTAAATGCTTAACCAGTATGCCTATTGTGCACTTACTGTCATTCATTGTTAAGACACTCATTAATCTATATTATGTAGAGAAATGTTCCCGTGATTCTTAGTCAACAAAAATATATATGTATATAATATCATCGTATGAAATTTTTTTTCTTGTAAAGTTTATCCTTGAAAATCACTATTCTGACATAATAAACACGAATGAACTTACTTAGTTACTTAAATTCAGTTAGTATATCATTTAAATAATGTTTGTAAGGTTAGTTATTTATGTATATTTTCATTTGTACCAAATATGCGTTTATTTTTTAATATTTGTGGATATTAATAAATTATTCTTTGGAATCTTTTTATATTTTATGATTCTAGGTACATTACAAAATGTACAATGGAATTGGACTACAAACACCGCGAGGTTCTGGAACCAATGGCCATGTTCAAAGAAATTGGGCAATTGTACGCAAGACTAAAGACAAAGTCACTTACAAAACGGATGAAGGAAAATTAGATCAGCTAAATAAGCAACCTAACAAAGATATTCTTGACCATGTTAGGAAAAGGAAAGTTGAAGTCAAATGTGCAGAATTAGCAGATATTTTAGAGGAACAAGGGTAAGTACATGTCTTCATTTTTATAATAATATCGTACATAAATCTGATTATATTATAGTAACATCATAATTACTCAAACAATAAATATTTCTTAAAGATAAATTTAAAAATTACATACACATCATGTACGAAAGAAATATAGAGCTTCATTGATTCTTTGAACCCAATAATAAACGAGATTCCGAACTTCAATTGGATTTGGCTTATCTTTGGCTTCAATATATTCTTTCTATGCAATGTACTTTTCCTTTAACCTGTTAACTATAATTGAACAGATGCTAGAATTCTTCTTTATTTGCTTTTTTTTTGTGCTTTATAGATTTACATCCGAAGAGGTAACAAAGAAAGTAGAATCGTACAGATCCATGTTAATGGGGACTGACACCAAACCAGCAATATCTAGAGATGAATTTGGCCGTGTAAAGTAAGTATATTTTCTTTCTTATTATTTACATTTCTATATGATTATATTATATAAAATATGATCAATTACGATCAAAACTTTCAAAATAAATAAACAAAGCAAATAAGCTGCATTTTTTAAATACGCTACAAGTAACTTTATAATGTAAAATTGCATGCAAATAGTGTTGCATGGTATGTAAACGATGAGCAATATTAGGTTGTTTCTATTTCAAGGCTATATTAAGATCCCCTTTATTTATAAAAAGAAAGAACTTAAAAACTACGAATTCATTGAAAATTTAAACTTTTACGTAACTATTCGTTCTAAATCCATTCGTTTATGTCGTTCCAAAACGCGCATACCGAAAATTTTGAAAACGAAAGTTTTAAGAGATTTCGACACAAAGATCTAATAGCTACGATGGCTAGAACTCGTGTAAACGTAATGTCGGAGCTGCAGCAGCTTCTGATCGGTAGCTCAGGTTCCCGCTAAACCCAATATTATTGGAGGGTGGAGACATAGTCGCGTTCTCTCTCTCGGGTCGGCTTTCAGAGATATTACGCGGCCGATATCGACGTACCCCATAGCGCCGGCGCCACCCACGAACAGGGGGAGATACGGAGGTGCACAGAAAGAGAAACAGAGATACGCAAAGGGTCGAGCCAGAGAGAGGGAGAGTTCTGTTCCAGCATCTCTCATACTCGACTCTTTCCGCCTCAGTGCGAGGATGGACCGGCGTTACGACGCTACGCGTCGTCGACTCTCGTCGAATACACGAATCGTCGGCCAATAGTCAGAAGGAAAAAAATCAAAAAAGAAAAAAAAACAAAAAAGAGACCAAAAACAGAAGGGAACATGTAACGGTTTCGTGATACACTCGCAAACAAACAAATCACAAAAGTCTTCCATTAGCGTATAGATTATTATATATATACATACATACATATATATATATATACATATATTATATATTATATGTTTTAATTAATCGTAAGTGATAAGTTGGCGTGTTAAGTGTAATTTAAGGTACGTAGATTGAATTCGGAGGAAGAAGAGAAATCATTCGTACTTGTGTATTAATCCAATTTCAATTCTGATTTAAATTTACGCACATGTTTCGTACGGATACGCACATCTATTATCAAATTTGCTAGATCAAGAAACGTATTAGAAAAAGATTAAGAGTAAAAGGAAACTCGTGATTCCAACGCAGAGGGAGAGCGAGAAGATTTAATCCCCACGTGTCTCGAATTGATTACGAAAGGAGAGAAATCGTAAGATTTGAATGAGATCGGAAATTTTTCTATGATAAAAATCCATGTGTCTCCAGGTCGATGAATCGACGATAATTAATTAAGACGTCTTGCTTCTCTGTGCATTCGGCGTGTACGGGTCGAAGTGCGGCGACTATAGTGTGCCTGATACGAAGTCTTCCTTAGCATGTAAGCTACAGTAAAATTACGATATATTCCTATATTCTTACACGAGTTATTAAGATATTTATCTCTATACAATATACATGTATTACTAATTATATAAAACTCTTAAAAATCTAAAAGAAAAAACACGAACAAAATTGAAGAGAAAATACTTAGAAAAATTTAAGAGAAATTAACGCGAAGAAGAAATTTCTCAAATAATTCCAAATAAAAAGTTGGTTATTTTAAGAAGAGATTGGTTTCAACGACGATTGCTGTTGGGAGAAATAATCGATCAAGCAACGAGGAATTTTCCTCGGTGAACAACAGAAGATAGGAAAAGAGAGAAAAGAGGAAAAAGGGAAGAAAAGAATCCAGAGACGAAAAGTGACGTTTTCATCATCGCTGCCGGATGATTGTTCTCGGTAGGATAGCAGAGGTTCTGAATAAGGTGCTGGTGTAATCGGGGGAGGAAGCCATTACCTTCGCCTCCAACCCTCAACCCCCTTCCGGCAGCCTAAACTGTCAAAGCCTGCCTCGAGAAGGGGATTAAGCTGCATCGGAACTACTCGCATGCCCGTCGCCCGACCGGTAGAGCTCCTTAGCGTAAATTAGCGGCCGATCGTGCTTAATGCTCATCTAATTACCCGGCCGTTAATTATTCAAGCCCATAGTTTGTCCTCTGGAGTTGCCAGTGGCTGGCCAAGCAAATTGCTGGCTAAATGAGATAAAATTTATTGATAACTATATCGGGAAAATACCGAATACATTATTATAAATTTTCTCAGAAATCGTATAATTAAAAAAAAATCTTGCAATATGTTACATCTCATAATTTGAAAACGTTTATGTAAAGGAAACTTGAAAGAATTATCAAAATGTATACTTCAATGAAGGGATCAAGAAGAATATCGATTAGAAATAGAAGAGAGAATTTGCAACAAGATTAAAGTTTCGATTAATTTATATATATATATATATATATCGTTAATTGAATTAAAACAAAGAAGAGGAGGAGTTCTTTCTATCGTGAGTTTTGAATCGAGGAATGATTATGTCTGTGACAGTAGCTCCTTTGAAACCAGCTCGTGGACGAGGTCCGGCTGATGGCCGTGCATTTTTTGAAACTCTCTGGAGAGGAAATTTCTTCTTGGATAGGCAGAAGGTGATGAAACGATCGCGAAAACGAAAGTTGCAAGCAGCGAACGGAAAGAAGCGTGCACAGCTGCAGATGCGACAGCATTGTTGCTGTTGTCAGCGCATACAACTCCACCTCCTCGCCGGACGGCGAAGCAACATGCGCTCCGTCGTTAGGTGAATTTGTCACGAACGTTCGTTAAGCGTATAATTTTTTCTTACGTTGAATAATACGTTTTTATGGTCTGCTTTTTATTTGTGGAAACTTACCTCGTTCAGATATGAATTTTTTACTTTTTATTACTATAAAAAAAAAAATGGTAAATGTTCATCCTTTGTTTTGAATATTTTGCATCGATTAATGCATTTTTAAGATCTTTTGCCGTCTACCTTTCACCTGTGAAAATTTATCGTCTCGAGATAATCTTTTTACATTATACGAAAATCTTTCAAAAGTTATCGAAGCTAAAAATTAGCATCTACATTCTAATAATTTTTCTAGCTTTTAAGAAAAAATTTTTCTAGATAATCATTACTGTAAAGACTTAGAATGATTCTATTTTTAAATTTTAATTAACTTTCCCGAGAAGTCCGTGGGAAAATAGAAAGACTAACTGGAGGAATTGGGTTTCTCTAACCACAGATTATCGTCTCTACTTATTGTGTATGGATATCCGATACCTCTAATGGCACACAGCTGATAGAATGTAGGAAAGTATCGCTATATATTCCTTTCCTATTCAAACATCGATAGAAATATATTTCTTTGTTTTACAGTTTCTAACTAGAAAGTTAATAACTTAAAAAGTTCTCGACAAAAATTCAAAACCTAAAAATATCTGCAAAAAAGAGGTGTGATCAATGGGTGGCCATTAAAAAGGCAAACGCTCTCTTTGAGTTCTATTTGGGGATGATTCACACTGTTGACCCCCAATCCCACGCGAAAGGGAAACATTTCCCTGTAAACAACTGTTACCCTTTAACACGCCATAATAATCAAGAGAACTATCTTTACGGTTCTACATATTTCGTTCAATTATTCTAAATATAATAATTCGAAAATAAATTCAACTTTCCTAAAAAGATGGCTATCGGAGACTCGCATTATTTAACTCTACCTTACATTAAAAAAAAAAAAAAAAGAAAAAGAAAATTTAGAAGAGAAAAAAAATGTGTAAAATATCTCATCTTCCGAAAGAACAATTAACAGAAAATTCACGTCATTTCGAATGAAATCAACTATCAAACCCCTTAAATTAAATCAGCCTGTTAAAGGATGACAAGAGAAAAATAAAAAAGCATGAGAAAAAATAAAAATTATTTGGTCGTTTGATCTCCGTTTAGCGATACTTCGCAAGTGGTTGGCTGCTGAATTCGAGCGTGCAGCGGCGAGTAGTGGCGCGAAAGGGATAGCAGAAAAGAGAACAGCTGGATTGTATTGATCCGCGCTCGAGCGTTGGCGTAGGGGTAGCTCGGCCGATCCCGGCCTCGCTTGCTGCTTTTCACTCGCGGGGTAGAAGAGGGGCCACCTCGATTTCTCTTCGGTATAGTCTCTCTGTTCGGTGTTATGTCACTGCCTTGCCGCATTGTCCGGACGGTTTCATCGACGTTCGCCAAGGCTACATCGAGGGACACGTCGTTCACCTCATCCATCGTCGATCTCTTTACACGCTTTATGGATCGTCGCGAAATTTCACAGAACTAAAGCGGCCCATCAAGTGTGTCCGGTTGCGCGCGACGATGACGGTGAAAATTTCAACGCGGTACGAATTTTCCTCGTTTCATCCCCGTGTCGTGTTGTTTCCTCGTCGCGCCATTAAATTCGATTAGAATATCAAAATAGGTCATGTTACCTGTTTTTGTCCCTTCCTCCACGATATGTGTTTATTTTTATTCATAGCGCAGTTACTTCATCGGATTTTTCTTATCTCGCGTGGAAAAAAATATCTTGTTGGAAAGAAAATATTCTTTAGATCACAGATATTTTTTATGCGGTTTCTGGAATAGATCTGATGGCCACGTGTGTCTAGGTTTATGTGCGAACTTGGTGTACGTTCGGTGCACGGGTCAACGTGTTCGCGTATGATTTACTAAGTAAAGTTTTCAGTGCCTTTAAGTGACTATATCATAACGTGACTATACCACTATACCACACGGCAGTGATCGTTAAAATCCAAGAGTTCTTTTCTGATCAAAAGATTTTAATTTGGTTTCTGAAATCGGTGGGAAACTTTTATTATTAATTTATTGTGTTAGTCGTTTGGATTCAAATAATTTACACGATGCAAGATTGCTTTGTTATTGATTTACTGTATCATTCGTACAAAAGAGATTTACGCTTGATGGAAAATGACAATGAAACCTTTTCTTGCAGTGTAAGAGAAACACATCAGATCGCCGAGGCGCAGCAAGAGAAAAATGCAAAGCTACGCGAGGCTTTCGGGATATCGGAGTTCTTCGTGGAGGGAAGTAGCCTAGATCCGGAGAGGCACGCGCGCGAGGCTGAGGCAAGAGCGGCGGCGAGCAAAGTATATGAATTAGTACGGACCCCGAGTCCAGCTCCGGACACCACGTCTGTCCCGGAGAAGAAGAAACGCAAACGGTCCGGTAGTGCAATTAAAAAGAAAAAGGGAAAGAAGCACAAGAAGGAAAGGTAAAAGACAACGTAATGGTGCACGGGTCAATGGAGGCTGGATTCGATGTTTTAATTAGTCCGCCAAAATAAAGACAAATAAGATATTGTAAGTGGAGATGAAGGAAATTATAGTAATTATATTACTACATTGTACTGTGGTATATTAAAAGATTGGATATACTGTATACTATAGCGTAGCAGTAGTACTATAATCGTATACTACAGCATACTATAGTATAATAGTAATAAAATTGTGTATAATATTGTTTGTTATATTATAGTGCAATGTAATGATATATATTATGTGTGGCTTGAATTGTTTAAACAAAAAATTCGTATCATCTCATGTGAGAGAAAATGTACACAAATCCAGGCTCCAAGACCGAACGGACCATCCCCCGTAGTAGCTCCTCTCCTAACCCCCGGTTAATTATTCATTTATCGCAAGTTCCACACTCGTTCATTTGCTTACTACACACCTCTTGTCAGATACTGACTCATGACTCACCTACTATTTCATGTCCCATACACCTTTCTCTGTTTCAAACAGAACTGAGGAGGACTGAGTGCCTACCCAGTAGGCTCAGTAGGTAAGTGTGGTCGTCGCGTCTACTTTCCAAAAAAAAAGTTTAAAAATTTTAAAAAAGTAATAAAAGAATAAAAGATACACTTGAAAAAAATAAAAAAACGATATAAAATATCTGTGTTAAGAAAAGAAAGAAAGAAAAATAGTCGAGTCTAATATATTTAGGTATTTTGTCTAAATAGGCATAATTAGAGGGTAAATGTTTGCTGTATTGCTGGAATTCCTGTAACATCAAAAATTAGTAATCAGCAAGATTTTTTGTTAGACACAATGTGATGATGTAAGAAAACAGTGGGCAAACATTTACTTTGATATTATACAAAATATACACGGGATTTTTTAACAAATAACGTTGTACGTAATCTGACGCGTAAATCATGCATTTCTATCTTTGTTGTTGTTATCGATAAAGCTTGTTGTTAATGTCATCTCTCTATTTTTTTCTGACAAGTCCGTCCCTATCGATGGTTATCAAGGTAATGCTAATCCCATATTATATCAATACTCCTCATATTTTGTATACTCGTCTTTTGTAACTTTTGAAAGATTTGGTTTTACATAACGCGCTATGTCTGGTGACTAGTTAGAGAGAGAGAGAGAGAGAGAAAGAGAAAAAAAAAAGAAAATCTCGCAGAACGTATGAAAAACCAAATCTTTCAAATGAGTGATTATGTAGTCGGTTTGTTAGCTATAGCCCGATATTGTGACATTCACCTTATATATGTATCGTTGTACTTATATTTTTTATTACTTAATTCACTTGGGATTGCAGTGAAAGATTGGAAAAAATACGTTTATATATATATATATATATAAGTTTTCGTTTCTTTTTTTTTTTTCTACGTCGATACTTACTAAATTGTTCACACACTGCATTTCCTATACATATACATATATATCAGTATATAAGTTAGTTTCCATTTTTTTAATTGAATACCTTATCCAGATGCTGAGATAGATCAGTGTAAAAATTTCGCCCGGAATTACGCGTTCTCAACTGCTACTTTTTCCGAGTTTCTTACTTTTTAATCGAATACAGCAGGTAGCTTGTATCATTAGAATAAAGTATTTGTTTCACACACGGATACATTGTACTACAGCTTTCTTTATTGTCAGCACAAGGTATGCACTTGTCGACAGGAAGACGCCCACTGCAAGAATTAAAAAGATTAAATATTATTAACCAAAAAAAAAAAAAAAAATTAAACTTATTTATAGTGAAACTTTTAGAATAACTACGAACGAATTTCCTAGGTCGGAATCTCCAAAGGGTAGCAAGAAGAAAGAAAAATCTAAGAAAAAAAAGAAGGAAAAGAAACACAAAAAGACTGAGGCTAGTTCCTCTGACAGTGAGTCTAGTGAAGCTTCAGATGATAGCAGGTAATCAAACTTTTAAAATTTGTATTTTTTTTATACTTAATATGCGTACTCAATTATTAATATAATTGGTTTTTTAGTTCTTCCGAAACTGAGTCAAAGAAGAAAAAGAAGAAGAAGAAGAAGAAATCAAAGGCAGAGGCAAAAGAAAAGCATGAGGTAGGAAAAATGATGCTAAGGAAACAGATACGAAATTTCTATCTTCCTCTCTCTTTCTATACATATACATATTTATAACTATATTATATCCATATATATATATAATATATATACCTTATATATATATATATACCTTAGCACGTGAAACAGGAGCATGCGACATTTACTTTTACGTTCATTTTTCTCCTATTAGTTGTTAATCGAACATTGGATTTTATAAGATATTTTGTGTTGCCGCCTAACTTTGAATAAGCATGATTCATTGCTTGTTTATGTAAAGATTTTTATCTGATTTCAAGTTAACAGTCATTATTTCAAAAGTGTAAATCTCAGTATTGTTTGTAATTATCAGCGCCATTTGACAGGATATATTCCCTGAGTGAGTACCAGATATGCCGCTACTCAATGTAATAATAATTTTGTAATTTTTCTATTCGTACGAATTTTTGCGATTGTTGTTGCCTTTTCACTTGTTTTGTGTCAAGCACCATCACGTTTACGAGAGAATAAACGAATAGGAGACTGCTTGTTCTCTGGTCTAGGTGCAATGCAAACAGGTTAATATTAAAATAGTATATAACGTTCACATTATCAACTTCTCTGATTTTTTTATTTTCTCAATTATGTTTCTTTTGTGGACACATCTCTTCAACTGAAACACTTCGTATATTTTTGTCTTCTAAATTTGTACTAGAGCGAATGAGCAGACTCCAGAGAATCTTTAAACAATTACAATTTCTTTTTTTATCCTACTGACAAGTACATATGCATGATTGATGTTCGCTAGATAATCCTGTCTAACATAGTAATCCATATTGTTCTTCTTCTAGAAGAAAAAAGTACCCGTCAAGAAGAAGCATCAGTCATCCGAGAGCTCGTCAGATAGGTAAATTTCAAATTCAAAGATTTTCAAATAAATTTTTCCAATAGGGTAATTGAATAACCCCAAATAGAAATCATTTTTTTAACGGTATGTAGTTTTATATTATATATAAGTTTGATGAATTTCCAGTTCTCCGGAGAGGCCGAAAAAGTCTATGAAGCATGACAAAATTGTAGAGAAAGCTAAGAACGATGAGACGGAGAATACAACGAAAGAGCCTCGATCAAATCGCTCACCAAAGAAGCAAGAGAAAGGTCGAAACGAAACTCCTCCTCCTAAGAGGAAAGATTCTCCCGTTAAAAAGCCTGCACCAGAGAAAAAGGATAAATCACCAGCTGTACATAAGAGCCCTCCACCAAGACGACATAGATCACCATCAAGAAGTAAAGCTGATAGAGGAAGGTCTCCTAGAAGATATTCAAGATCACGACGAATCAGTCCTTCACCAAGAAGAAGAAGGATTTCAAGATCTCCAAGAAGATACAACAGATACTCCATATCCAGAAGCAGAAGTCGATCAAGGTACGATCGTTATGGATCACGACGTCGATTATCGCCACTTCCTAGACGTAGACGATCCGATTCTCGAAGAAGATCGAGGTCTCCTAGAAGACAGAGGGATAGACGAGAAAGATCTAGGGATCGTCGTAGGAGTCGTAGTAGGACAAGAAGTAGATCCAGAAGATCTACCTTGAGTTATTCTCCCGTGAGGAAAAATCCTGAACGGTACAAACACATATTAGAAGAGAAGAAGAAACGAGATCAAAAGAAGAATCACGATACTAAACGGAAATCCCGGTCAACTTCGAAAGCGAGAAAAATACGAACAATTACACCGAGAGTTAGGTTACGTTCCTCGAGCGAGGATGAAACAGATATAGCAGACGACGAACCAAAAGCAGAGGACGAAGAAAAAATGAAAGAAATGCATACATTGAAGCGATTACAGAGTGGATTAGCCGCGAAAGCCAGAGAGACTCTTGGTAAGAAGGTAATAAGTCCAGTAAAGATTAAAGTTGAGAAGAAAGAAGATAGCGTGTTGGATATAGCTTTACCAAATGACCCGCCCAAAATGGTACAAAATACTATTGGTCCTGTGCAAGAGAAATCTAAGTCAAAATCTCCTATATCTCATTTACCTGCTATTCAATCTCCAGTATCTAGCAGATCACCCTCACCAGCTTTGCCATTGACTAGAGAAGAGGCTGCGATAAAAATACGATCTCCGAGTGAATCACCTCCTCCATTGCCACCAGTCTTAAATAAGGTTGACGTAAGATCACCGAGCGTAACAGCTAAAACAAATCATCGTTCAAAGTCTCCCAGTATCACCAAGAAGAATTCGCCAGTTGCCTCAAGGAAACAGTCGTCACAAAGCAAATCGTCCTCACACTCACCGCCCGTATCTATCTCCAATAAAGACACTACTATAAAATTGCGTTCTCCAAGTGAATCTCCGCCTCCGATTCCAAGTAATAAATCTAAGCAGAGATCTGCATCGCCAGTAATCTCGAAAAAGAGTTCTCCTGTTTCTAGAAAGCATTCTCCGAGGGATAAGTCTTACTCCAGGTCACCTTCCAGGTCGTACACGAGATCTGTGTCACTGGAGAAAAGGTCTTCCAGATCGCCTCGGCCTCGTTCAAGGTCCGCCTCCAGAGACAAAAAATCTCGTTCTGTATCGAGAAGCAAGAAATCGGCATCTCCTAGACACGGATCTCCAACATCGCCAACAAAATCGAAGAAATCATCTAAATCTCCAGCAAGGTCAAAGAGATTGAGCAGGTCAAGGTCTTCTTCGGAATCGAAACGATCTGTATCTAGATCTCTGTCACGTTCAAAAAAATCTCCGTCTCATTCCCCGGAAAAGTCAAGGTCCAGGAGTAGGACTAGGTCGTTATCGAAAGGATCCAGGAGCCGATCTCTATCGAAGAAGTCTAGAAGCAGATCTTTGTCAAAGAAATCGCGCAGTCGATCACTATCGAAGAAGTCTAGAAGTCGGTCGCTATCGAAGAAGTCAAGGAGCCGTTCGCGGTCATTGTCCAGGGTATCGCGAGATAAAGAGAAGAGAAGTCATAGTAGGAGTAGTTCACGTTCTTCTTTAAGGTGAATAATTAGTCTTTTTTAAAACGTATTTCCTTTACTCTAATAAAAAATTGTTTAATATATTTCTATTTTGTGTCCAGTTCAAGGCATAGTCGTAGAAGTTTCTCTAGTTCATCGCGGTCATCAAGCAGCGTTTCTAGTAGATCTTCTCGTTCAACGTCCAGCAGTTCAGCTTCTAGTAGGTCTCGGTCTCCGTCTATACCTCGACGTCATGGCTCACCTAGTTTTCTAGATAGACGTCGTATTACAAGGTAGGTATCCATACAACGGTAGTTTCGATATCGTAGCATCAGGTTTTACAGCGCACCACGCCAAATCTTGTAAGCTCACATCGTTGTATCAATCGTAGAAACGTTTATCTTCTTTCGATTTTTCTTTTTTATTTTCGTTTTTTAATTTTATATATTCGTTATCGATGTGTCCATCTTACGATTGGAACGCTCACTTATTTAAGAAGTTCCGATTGATAATAAGCAATTTGCAAAGCGACGATATCGATAAGTTTACGATGAATTCACGCTTGGACGTTCTTTTATTAATGCTATTTTATGTTGTGTCCTACAGAGACAGATCGAGGGACAGGCATAGAAGATAAAGTTACGGCTTCGCACAGATGTTTCTATTACTTTCCTATAATTATAATGTAGTAGTAAACATGTGATGCATACCGACTTTCATTTTTAATAAGTAAATGAAAAAAGAAAGAGAAACAGAGCAGTTTTTAGCTGTAGCCGTGAATATTAGTTTAATGATTATTAATGAATAAACATAAAGAATGGTGTCTTTTAATTATAATTATTCGTGCATATTGTGACACATTGAAACTTCATCAGTATCAATTCAATAATTTTCTAAGCAACTACTTTTGACACTCATATATACTTACTATGCAATACGTCTAATTAGCATACTCCCCGCGTCTAATTACCCGCGTTATGTAGAATGAAAGTATACTCCGTCACAACTTATATATGAATTTCGTTTCAAGCCAATCAATTATACTTACGTTTGTATGATTTTTTCTTTCCCCTTTTTCATTTGTATCTAATTGCTTATAAAATGATCTAAATATGTGTAGACGTAGCATGCGTGTATCTTCCTTATAAATTATTGTAAATTACATATTTACAGTAGAGATTTTCTTTTATTTTGTCAGTCACAAATAAAATGTATTTACCGCTATAAAAGCAAGCTGTTTTCTTTAGTTCTTGATATACATTTTTGTTCGTTGTGTTCTATGAATCATTTTCAATCCACTGCCTTCCTTTATCAAAATTGCAGCAAGGTAAGTAACACGTTTTTATTTTTGCATGGTTTCTTTTGTTGCATTGCATGGTTTATTTTGCACGTTCCTCTTTTTCAATATCTATCATCGATAAAAATATGTATTAATATCTACTTAAATTATTTAATTCGTGTAAGAATTGTTCACGATTAATATATTTTTATCTAATTTTTAACAAACGTTCTTTGTTGTATATAACTGTGCGATTATCATAATATTAACAGCCGTTAATTTTAGCGCCAGGAAACGACCAATTCCATATCATCGACCTACTCCGACACCACCTTCGTCACCGAGTAGTTCAGATAGCAGCAGACATAGTAATTGGTCAAGTCCAAGTCATCGATCAAGTTGTTCCCCGAGTCGAAGTCCATCATACACGCGTTGAAGCGATTGAGCAAATCCCTAAAGACTAGACGTTCCTTTCATGTATCAGATTTAGAATGGTGCGGATCATGAAGGTCCTTTGATGCTTTTTTCTAACATTATGTCTTACGTCATGTTAAATCATGTTTATAATGTTGGAAATTGACACGATTGTAAAGAAAAGTTTCACTGTATTTTTCGTATCAGGAAGGTACAAAGGTAATACACCATTCTGAGTTTGGTGCATCATCTTTAAATCTTTGTAAATTCTTAATATGCATTTACATGTTTGATCTCGTAACTCGTAACTTAATAATACTCATTGATGATGGTTCAAAGTAATACCATCAGCTTCAGTATTAGTAACACTAACGTTATTTCTATTGCTCCATTTTTATTTTAGTTAGATATTAGGTAAGAATGATTTTAATGTACTTACAGTATGATATTTATATCATTACTAGGACAAACATATTACCAAAGAAATGAAGGATTTAAGTTTGTTTATCATTCATCTTTCAATTTTGTGAATTAAAACAAGATTTAAAAGCTAGATGTGCAAAAGTAATCAGAGATAAGATATTTTAATAATAGGATATATGACTAATTTATAGCAAAATTTTATAACACCATCATTTTTGGAAGTACATTATCTTCCTCGATTATATTGTCTCACAATCTTGTGAATTTTATGTCTTCATAAAATAATGTTTTTCGTAGACTTATGTACATCTACATACTTAAGCAATAAGAAGACAATGATGATTATAAGCATCATGAACTATGTTGATTGCAGCTTCTTAAAATCTCACATCATTATTCAATAGCAATTCTATTATTTGAAGATTCATTTAAAACTACTCTAGTAGTTTAACGTCCGGGTGATTATCTAATCATATAATTGTTTGTTATACAAACACCAGCTAGTCAAATTTTAGACATTCCATTAGTAATTAACGTACTAAAACATTATTCATATTGATCTATTAATTTTTCAAGGAAGTAATTCATATTTTAGTGCAATGTTCTACACTTGTTCCTTTTGTATATACATATATATTATTGTGTATAGACTCAGCACCATGCTCGTTTGCTATATTAATTTATTTATTTTCTGATTTATATATATATATATTTATTTATTTATATCATGAATAGCTAGTCATTTGTCAATCGAAGACAAGAAAAATGTATAAAAGTGATGTTAAACTATTAAACTTTCGTTTACTGGCAATACTCAATTTATCTGAATGCTAGTCAGAAAGTTTTCATTTGGCTGTAAGGTCAGGCAGCGTACCAAAAGACATAATTAGACTAGTCTTGATTATTCAAAGTTAAGTCTTGAAAATGTATGTATAGGATTAAAAATCATATTTGAAAAGTCTACATTGTTTATGATTAGGAGGAAAAACTATGTAGAATTAGTTCTTGCATAATGACTGACTCAGTTTCATTGAAAAAAAAAATGTCAATTGCTATAGTGTTGCAACATTAATTCTCCCTTGATGCATATCTATGAAACGAAGCTGAAACACAAATATATAGGTACTTATCACATGAAAGACTTGTTTTTTAGAATTAATATATGTAAGGTCTGGAAGATTCATTCTATCTTTTGATCAATGCGTTTTACAAATTACAAAACTCTGACGAAGTATGAAGTGGAAGTTATTTATACGAATGTACGAAGGAAAAACATTGTTATCTTTGCACACCATGGCTCTTGACATTAATATTTATTATTCATAATTTACATCCGTCAAATGTTACCATCGTTGAAATAAAAGAAATTCTGATTATATCTGTAATATACTCTGTATTGTTGTTGTGTGATTAAATTAAAAAGCTTAAAATATTTTCTTCTTCTTTTACAAAGCATACAAAATTCATTTATATCTATATATACTATATAACCATTCTTATACCACAGCTTATGTACTAGTAAGGAATAGTGTTCAGCTTAAAACTGTATACAACGTACAGTAGTACAATTATACACAGATCAAACTGTAACATTGGAATGAAAAATTATTTACATAATTTATATATGAAGTATATAATGCTTGACAAATATGTATCCCATAAGCAGCATATCCTTTTTATGTTTAGTAATATAAAAATTAAATCTCTATTATGTGGATATGTTAGTATCTTGCTCCACTGATGTTATTTTGTGACTTTTGTCTGTTTAGAACGCTGTTGTGCGAGATATATAGCCCAACAGAAACCAATAAGATTTACCACAAGAACACGTAACTGAAAAAGGTTGTTAAATATGTATTAATTTTGAAATCATACAAAAATTGTATAAACAGACATACAATTATGGTAAGTAGCTTAATTTAGGTTATTAAATACTCAAGTGAACTTACAATTGGTGGAACATATTTTAAGTTAATAAATTGAAGTAGTGTTAAATATTTTAAATTTGCAGTAAGTACTGGCAAATATAACTTTTTCATTTGTTTCAAAGCATCATCATGTGAATTACCCTACAACAAAATGAATTTGAATAGCTGGAAAAAACAATAAGCGATGGAAACAAATTGACATGCATAAATAGATTGTACCTCAAACATAGACAACATGTATAATGCTAATGCCTGATAACATGGCGTATATAAGCATCTTTCTATTAACAAAAGTATTAAAGGGTTTTTCACAAATGGATTTATATATGTATAAAAATAATGTGGAAGTGGGCCTCCAAAGAATAGTCTATAAAAAAGTAATACTTTGAGAGAACAAATAATTTTTTGATGAAAAATTGCAATTATGCTAGTTGTACTTAAGTACTTGATTTAATCCATAATTTATTGAAACTTACCCAAAGAGAGCAAATGCAAGGAAACTGTCTTCATTGAAATGTTTTGCACCAGAAACTTTTTGCGAAATAAAATTTCCAAGAGCTGCGATTACGCAACTAAAAGGACAAATAACATTCTTTTTAAAATATATTTTAAAAGTAGAACGCAATTTGTATTCGCTATAACGTACCTTGTGATCGCTTTAGTTTTTAGTGGACTTGTATAAAGACGTTCGAAATAAGCAGAAGTAAGTTGAAGTATTAAATCTTTAGGTTTAGAAAGAGCCATTCTGATTGTTCTATTTCTCTATATCAAATGAGTGATAAAAGGGAAGTGAGAGTCAAACGTGATACTTCATCAAAATATGGATCCAACGATCTGATAACAAACAGTAAATTGTAGTGAACACTACAAACAGTTAAATGCAACACATACAAGTTTCGTTGATCTGGCAAGTTATTAGCATATAACGCGAATTAAATTAAAAGTAAGAGTATTATTAATTTATCGTATTATCCGAAATTGTATCACAGTAAAATAAATAAGCTTAAAATAATGCATATAGTATCGTAATTTGACAGACTGAAAAATTGGTCGCAGTACATAGTACATAAGCCGACAGTGATGCAAGGTAGTTAAAAAAACAAATAGACCCTATAAAAAATGAATAATCGCTATTTTTTTTGTAATGTTTTCTCCACGATTATAAAACATATATTTAACTTATATTAAAATGCGTATATATTCTTTTTAGTAATGTCGAGGTTAGGTTTTGTGTAGTAGTATATCAGTGTATATACACTGTATGTATGTGCGTGCTATAACTGTATATTGAATATTAGTAAAATTTTCATCAAATATTTAGGATATGGCTCAAGGAAAATTAAAAGTGAAAGCTAAAGTGCCATCGACGGTAAAAGGAAAAAATAAGGACAAAAAGAGTTCTGGTATTCAAAGACGAAATAGTAAGTATCCTTTTTATAGACTTATATCTAAGATAAAGCGTTGTAAGTTTTAAGTAAAAAAATAAAACTATATGTAAATTTATTTACAAAAATTGTTTGAATTCTTTCATTTATAGATGCACCTATTCAACCTAAAAAGAAGAAATTTGAAGAAACACATAAGTTAAAACAAATGATTACAAAAACAGTTAACAAAGCAATGGAAGATGAATTGAGAGAAAAAGCTTTAGAAGGAAAAAGATCACTTACTAGGAAGGAAGCAACTACCTTGAAAAAGAAATAATTTATGGTATTATTTTAGGATTGATACTAAAAAAGGCTATTCTTTATTTTACTGAAATAATAAATGTAATATAAATAAAAATTTGTATTATAAAATGAACTGTGCTATAAAGCTTTTATACAATACAAAGAATAAAAATAAATAAGCAAACCATTTCATTATATATATGTAAAATTTATTGTTAAACAGAGGGATGTAAATGATGGGAAAATAGCATGAAATCATTCATCTGTTAAGATTTAAGATCATTATTTTAATTTGTATTGTTATTCCATAGAATAATTCTGAACATGAAATCAATGGCACAGTGACTTATAGGATATAAATATAAAAAGAAAATATTAATTTTCAGTGCACCTGTAAAACATCCCGCAATAAATTACTTTTTTGTGCGACTATCCGACAATAGTTTCATAGAAGGCACAAGTGTTTCGTTTTTAATTGATTCATATCGACGGCGAAAGCTTTTCATTTCGCTGATAATGCGCTAATTACAAAAATAAACATTATTTCACAAGATATTTTACACAACTCATATAACAAGGTACAAAATTGTGAGTTTCATTTGATAAATGTACTAAATTTTAATATATTATCTCTTCTTAATAAACTTCCACTCTAGATCACATCGATTAAGGCTGCGTTACATATCGTATTTTGTAGGCTGAACGCTCCTTTCTAAGTACAAGTTCGTTTAAAACATTATTTGAACTTTATGGAGAAGCCACCTACAATGTTAAACATAAATACAAGTTGAGTAGGATATCTTATTTTGAATGTACCAGAAGTTTTACAGTAGTCCCCGTTTAATGTTCGCTGGTTTGAATCTGTGCGATGAAAACTATTCTGGACGGTGTATTCTCAGAAATTACACGGGTTTATTTCTTTTCGGTACGTCTCAGACTGCATCGAGAGTGAGACTGAGACATTCAGAGTGAATGACATACTCACTGCGTAGTACCAATTCCAGGAATTGGTGGGAAAGACTCCGCGAACATTAACTGGAGTAAAACTGGACTAAATACAAAGCGAGGATTATATTTACCACTAATAGATGTCCGCTTTGTCTGTTTTTACTAATAGCTGGAGTTGTACCAGTTCTGAATTCAATCACACCTTCTTTACCACTGACTAGTTTATGCGACACTCTGAAACGTGATATTAGTTAAGCACCCAGCAATAGCATATTTGTTGTTTTTAATCAGGGTTTATTTCTTTAATTACAATTTACTATTTTTATTTGTACTTACGATTCCGTATGAACAATTTTAAGAATATTTGGGTTATTAGTGATATCAATTGCTTTTGTTAATGCTTCTATGATATGTGGTACCTCCAAAATTAAATCACCCTAAACAAAACATAAGTAAGGACAATCAAGAAATATTAATAATTTATTTACATTTTTTAATAGTACCTTATCCTTTTTTAATTCGGGTGGTATCCTAACGATCAATAAATTGTCCGATTCTCCAGTAACCACCAACTCTTCAATTGATTTATAAGGTAATCGATGTTTAAGTTTGAACGTTTTTAAGGTATCTAAAATATACACAGCATGTTCTGTTAAAATTAATACCCTTTCACGGGGTTTATAACCATGTCGATCATATTTAATAACAGGAGTCGCATACTAAAAAATAGATAAATAAAGAATATTATTAGAACTAAACTTTAAAAACTATACGTTTTAAATATAGAAAATTGTTTACTTTTATAGTTTCATTTTTAGAAAGATGATTACTAATGAAACTTTGTCTCAAGGCATTGTACTCGGGACCAAGCCGATCATTTTTGAACTTTGGTCCAAAACTCTTTGCATACGATTTCTTTTTGTCTTTGAAAAGAGATTCAGCTAAAATTTTTAATTCGAATTGCTGCTTATCCTCTTTTGACAAAGCCAATCTATAATTCCGTGCTTTCCATTTTTTGTATATGATGCGCAAATGCTCTGAGGCCTAAATCGAAACATCATTATTACTTTATAAAAAGACACATACATACACAAAATTAGATAGTCCTTTATCTTACTTCTCGACAAGAATATGGACATGGAGGCCAATAATTATTTAACACACCAATTGGAAGTGACCTAGAGAGCTTGATTAACCACTGAGATTTTGCTAGCTCGATAAAAGCAATGTTAATCTCTGTTGGTGGCCCATTTCGTGTGATAAATCCTTCGATAAATCTACATAGAGTTATTTTAATCTATTATATATGTCTAAAATGTGTAAAAAGTATTTAATCACGAAAATTGATTCATAATACCGTCGGATAATAATAACTGCTTTTCGTCTTCTTTCAGCTTCCTGTTTCGCCAACCATCTTCGAATATACTTTTGAAAAACTACTGCTGCCTTTCTCATGTTTAAGTATCTTCGTCTTATTAATATACATTTCCATTTACTTTGAATAATAGCAGCTATCTCATGCTTCTTTATCTGGAAGGCGTCTTCCGTATCGAATAATGTTTTAGGGAATCGAATGAATAATTTTGTACTGTGTAATAAATTTTATCCAGTGTTAGATGCATTTTTCAATATATAAAAATTACTTATGACGATTAAATAAAATGATTATGATGATATAAAAAATGATTTAACTCTTTATTTTGTGTTAACAGTTCTTACTTGCCCATCCTGTATTCATCTTCTTCGAAACCAAGATGACACACGAGTATCTGTACACCTTCTTTAGCAGGACCACGATAGTTAGGCCATGTTTGTGGACACAGAGATTTATAACGTTGTAAGAATTGTTCGTACGGCCTTCTGTAGGCAAAACCAGCTCGCCTTACTCTTAAATTTTCCATAAGACCTAAATACTTTACTTGATGCAGTATAATTTTCTGATTGAATTGATCTGAAATGATATTACAAATATTTTGAAATATACGAAATATTTTTCGAATATAATAAAATAGGAGTTACTGAAACTTACTAGGCATTTTATAGTCATTGGGTTTAATACAACGAATATAAGAAGGTTCTTTGCCCATAAGAATCTCCACCAGATTATTTAAACTGTTTTTAAATTGCGTAATAGCGGTATCTGGTCGTTTTTTGCTGGTCAAATCTTTTACGTCAAACACGTTCTACAAAATCATAAATTTTAATATGAAGAACGGGGGAAATAATGTCTCGATTTCAATTACTGAAAGTACCTTAATAATCGAGTTCGTCGTGTGCGACATTACTTCACGCAAATCCCTATATAATAAATCATTATTCTTCTCAAGGAAACCACGGACGTTGTACGTTACTTCGCCAGCGTAATGCACTAATCTAAACTCCTGAAATACACAATTATGTTAGGGAAAATTGTGTATTAGAAGATTACGTAATAAATTGTGGGGCTTAAGTCTTACATCGCGTCCCATAACTTTCTGTGTTTGTAGATCCGCTTTCATATGGCTTATGTAATGGGGATGATTATTCAAATTTACATTCAATTTTTCTAGGAAGCTCAAATCTGTTGGTTCTCCGGGACGGAGGCATTCTTCATCCATTAAGGATATTATACCTGAAATAGATATACATAAAATAATATATCGTATATACAATTTTCATTAATTTGCCAATGTACATTTTAAATTAATACCTTTGTACTTTTCTTCAATTAAATCGCAAATGACTTTATTATTAAAATATTGAACATTTTCCCACGTTATTCCTTCTCTCAAATACTCCTCCTGTTCCGATTTCAATGTCAATTGGATAAAAAGTTGTTGCAATTTCTCATTGCAATAATTTATACAGAACTGTTCGAAGCTATTAAATGATATCTTTCATGAATCGTTGGTAATGAAAAAAGGCCATTATTAAATAAATATTATTTAACTTTAGAGATCATGTACCTGTTCTTCTGAAAGATTTCGAAACCATAAATATCCAGGATTCCTATGACCATTTTCTTACGTGGATAGTTAATCGGTTGCAAGGATTTATTCAATCTGGTCACGAGCCACGTGAATAGTCTGTCATATACAGCTTTCGCCAACGCATCTCGTGCATAAATTGCAAATTCTCTGTTCAACGGGGAAACGACCACGTCACCGTGGGCGTCTATGGTGCGATTTGTAAAAGCCCCCGCCAACTGTTTTATGTCGCAACCCAATAACTGCGAATGAATATAAAAATTGAAAATAATTGCCCGACAAATTTCTATCAGACAAATCGTAAGAGACTGAAAGATACTTTTTTATCTAATTTACTATTTATGCGTAGTATGGATGCCTTAGACTTACAGCGGCAACTGCCTCGACAGAAGCTGGTTTTAAGATTTGCGCGACACCATCTTCCTCGGTAAAACCTACATTTCCCATGTGCAATACGGATGCAACTATTGCGAATAAGTCATCCTGTTCCTGCTGAGTCATCTCCATAGTCTTCATCGCCTTTATTACTTCGTTATACTGTGTCGCATCGTCGATACTGTCTATGGTTCCTTTCGTCTAAAAATGATATGAAATCTGTCTCACAATGAACGTTAAAACAGTCGGTTGATTAGAAAGCAAAAATAATAGCTTACCCCATTGGTGAGGTAATAGTAAGTATCTAAATTTCTCTTGAGATATAACTTTCGTAAAGTCTCCTCGCTCGCTCCGGCTAATAATTGATAAAATATATGGAAATTACGTTCTCCCAAAAATTGATGCACTACTCGTGATTTCTCGAGTAGGTAATTCAAGATGTTTCCACCGATTGGATCTCCCTGAAAAGATATTAGATTTTACTCGTTCATAACACATTCTTTTCACGCGAATAAGTAGGTATTAATAACTATGTACGATACAATTAGAATTATTTAAACATTTGAAATTAATACGAATAGACGATAAAGACAATAAGACAGTTCGTTCATTTGTACCTGGAAATTAAATTGGATATCCATGTACTTGCCGAAACGGGACGAGTTATCATTGCGATTAGTTTTCGCGTTCCCGAAAGCTTCGAGCACCGGATTGCTACCGATCAATTTGTCATTTACTTCTTCTACTTGTTTCTTGTGCCCGGTGGCAGCGGCGATAAACTCCAGCACCTTCTTCGAAGCTTCGGTTTTCCCTGAACCGGATTCGCCTAAACGATCAGTTCCAAGCAAGTTAAGTCTACCTCTAGCGTAACTTATTAGATCGTCGCAGAAATAGAATTTTCTTTAAATATCCAACAAACTTTATTTAATTATTAGAAGAATGATTAAATTTGTAAGTACGTTCCCTACCGGAAATGAGAATACATTGGTCCCGATTCTCCTTCAACAGAGATTGATAAGCAGTATCGGAAAGCGCGAAGCTGGAAGGAAACGAAAGTTTTTAAATTATCATTTATTTAAAAAATAGAACACTTTGCAGCGTAGCTCAGTTTCTTACATGTGCGGTGGAGCTTCGAAGAAATTTCTTCCATGATAGTACTGAATGGTTTCCGAGTTGTAAATCGGTAATTTCTTGTAGGGATTCACCGATATCAGCACTTGACCAATATACGTCTAGAAAAGTAGTAAGAAGCTCGTCATAAAGTTGGAATAGCGCAATAAAAAATAAAACTCTAGGTAAACATGGAACAGGTTGGCCGATTAGTTAATGAAATTATCACAGTGTCTCCAAACACGTGTTTGAGGCACAGCTAACTGAATTGGTAAATTTTCTGCAAACGTAGCTGTAAGTGTATAACTGGTTTAGAAACCGGCAAAAAATTCCCTTTTTATCTACGGAATGTTAAATAAATATTACCTTGTATTTTTAAATCTCGACATCTTTTTAATAAGGCTTCATCATAATACCTACGTTCTTTGAATCAACAACGTTTATCCAAAATATACGCTGCTGTTACCTGTGTTAGCTGATAACACGTATGCGGACAATAAACTAACTGAAACTTCAAGCACTTATCGCGAGAACTTAAAAATTTCGAAACGTTGCCTCGTATCTGTCTAAATTTGAACAAGTTAGCTAAAAAATTGCCATAAACCTACACGCTTGCTCGACTCTACCAATAAACTAAGTTTTCTATACGATAATAAATCAATTTTTGCCAATTTTTTATTATATTTTCATAGACAGATCTAAGGAAAGTAATTTTCTAAAATTCAAGTCAATTGAAAGCCTTGCTTACAAGTACATTTAACTAGACAATACAGAAAGGAAGCAAAAAGGCAAATTTCCGTGTAATTGGTTCAAGCAGTTCTTCGATGAACATCTCTTACTCACATAGATCAGATTCTCGTTGAAACGCTTTTGCAAATTATCGATAAACGCGTCCTCGCTCTGGAAGTCCTCGAGAAGAACGAAGTCTTGGACACCGACGCGGTCACGCTCGTGCAGACCACGTTCCATGTTTCTACGTAACTCGTAGCCAGTCCTGGGGACTTCCGGTGCCCGTGCCTTGCCGGAACTCCTCACAACACCTCCAGTGTCGGATACCGCACGCGCCTCGCTATAATAGGTCAGGGAGCAAGTTACTTTTGAGATGCATGATAATGAGTAGTTCGTTCGAAGGAATTTTGAAATGAAAGCTTTGTAAAACTTTGTATAGAAGGAGGAGAAGGAAAAGTAATTTTAATAACGAAGCTGCTCCGTTCTTTATATCATCTTCGACTCGTTTGTATTTTTTATCGTTAAAAAAATGCTTTAGTTTTGAGAAAGACGTAAGGAAATCGTTAAATAAAGGAATAATTAAATAAGTAATAAAAATTCAAAGATTATAGTTGGCTTAAGATATTTTTACATTGGCTTCAAAAATTGTAAGGTATAGAAATAAGTTTTGCGATAAAAAATGTAATAAGAATATCCTATTTGTTTTTTTTTTTTTAATATTCATTTTCTATTCAATTCTACATAGTGTTGCAAGTTTTATACAATTATATAGCGTCATATAGTAATTTAGTTTTTATATAAAATTATACATCATTGTTTAATTTCTTAAAGTGCCATAGCATCGTCTATCTTTAAGGATCGCCTCTTTTCAAGGATCTGACTATGTACCTATATTATTTCGTTCGTATAGTTGTTGCCTGCCTGTTCGCATATTATTACGATCGATCGACGATCAGATTTGTGAAATTAATTGCGGTCAAGACGTATGCCGATTTCTCGTGGACGTTACACGATACCGAGCGCGAGAAAGTGCGGATTGCGAGTATTGTTCGATCGCCGGAAACGAAATCAACACCCTGAACTTCGATGACGCTTCACGCGATCGGTGTCGATTTTCCACGTGTGGTCGCATCGACCATCGACATGGATACGCACCATAGAAAAATAGTAAAACAAGATAGATCATCTCGTTTCTCTCCTTATGCTTCCGAAATCTTCTGATCTCTATCTACTCTCTCTCTCTTTCTCTCTGTCTGTCTCTGTATGATCTCTTTATCTGTCTGCAAACTTTCTTGCAACTTAAGAAAGCCGAGAAAGTAAAAAGCACGTTGATCTAAATTTTGTGATCCAAGGAACGAATCTAACTTTCGTAATGAAATATTTGTTGCATAAATAAAAAGAAAAAAAAAGAAAATCGTAATCAAATCAACTAATTGACTGACAATCTTTCTTCCTTGAAATTATTATATCAATTTTACTACTATCTTTCACAGACTTTCATTGATTTCCAAGTAGTTTATTTGGAAATATATTTTTGATATATTACACGTACATATCTTTCAATTTAGAGAAAAATTCTCATACGGAGACGATCTCGCTTGACGACGAATGCAACGAAATCTGTATAGATTTTTGTTCAATAATCTCCAGAAAGGGAGAAACGTCACACAAAGAGCGTATTCCTCCTTTTTTGAAGGATCGGTTGTTCTCGAATTCGCATAGCGATATAGTCATTAGCAGAATTGCGGATTGCTGATAAAGTTACTGATTAGATACCAAAGCAGTGTTGATAGACGGTAAGAAATCGATGAAGAGTCGTAACACAAGAAACAATGTAATTCCGATATTCAATTTAAATTATCAGCATAACGAAATCTCGATTTTTCTCGAATCACTAAATCTAAGTAGACGATGCTTCAAAATTGATTATGCAAGAAAGGAATAAAGATATTAGTCTTTCGTTCGTAATACCGTCACAAATTTTATGACTGTACTTACATTAGCTTCTTGTGAAACTGTGCACCGTAAAATCAATAAACTATCAACGGATAAATACACATAATTTATTGTCTCTCACGGTTGAACATCTTCTCGGCTCACTTTCTGGCTTCAAGTAACAGACTAAAACGCTAGACTATCGAAAGATCCAGGTAGAAGACTGTCAATCAGGTACAAAGAAACAGCATGGGCCACTTTTACCCCACCCTTACGACTCAGGCTTGAATCAAACTTCGTTGCTTCGTATTGTGCAAAATAGGGTGTGTTCTGCCCTTCTACAAACCTTGCACAGTCACTATAGTAATTCATACGCGTATCTACGTCTAGACACAAAACTTTGGAAACCTTCTTCTTCGTTTGTCCAAGACGAAACCCTCGCCGAATCATTGTTATATAACAATATATATATATATATATATATATATATATATATATATATAAAACTAACGTGTGACAATATAACAATAATGTATAATATTATAAACTATTATAGCTCTTGCCCCCTCCCTTTCTCTCTCTCGTAGTATAAACAAAACAAAAAAAAATAAAATGGACCACAAAGGATCAAAGATAGTAATTTTGCCATTAAGATAAAAATTTATATATATATATATACTTCTTTTGCAAGAATAATGGAGGAATTTTGCGGAACTCACCCCATGTTTTGTCAGCGTCCTTGTACCCTGTGCAATCAACAGACGAAACGGATTAACGAATCAAGTTATGACGGGTTATTGTCATCGCGTGAGTAGTGGCAGCAAGTACAGAGCCAGAGCTGGTGCTCTCGCAACTGATGCTCGTTGTACTTCCCTGTGAAATCTAACGTTAGATCGCGCGATAAGATACGCGGTCTACGTGGAAAGTCGATCTCGATTTCGCTCGATAATCTTCCGTGATCGATCGGTTACGATGTTTTCATTTAATTCCCGGTTGTTTCATCGGAAAAAAGAACCATCGTATCCATCGGCTACAAGACGTAAAATATTATAGGTATATCGACGGAGCGTAACGTCCAAATTTTATGATACAATTATCGATATTTGAAACTCCACCGATTCCAGGGATATTTTAATTCTCTAATCAAAGAATATCCCTTTACGGAAATGACTGGATCGTATCACGTTCTCGAGCCTTAATTTATATCCTTTGCTAGCATATTTAATTTTCTTTATCTCACGTGCGCACCTAAAGATAGGCCAATTCTATAAATATTTCGGGCTGAACAAATTTCGTTATATTCTAGCGTCATAATTAATATTACGGTTGTCGACCAAATACAATTTTCTTCCTTATCTATAGGCATCTGAAAACTGGCTTCTAAATTCTAGCGAATTCTAAAGATATTCTTACTCTTAATATTATCACTTCGCGCGGACGAGCCAACTTCGTTATACCCTCGCATTCTAATTCATATTTTAATTTGTATCATTATCCTATAGTGTCCAATTCTTGTTTCCTTTGTACGAAGACGACGAAATTGCGTCATCGACAAAAAGAAACGCGGGCCGAGATATTTGAAATAATCCAGCGCAACATTTTTATACATCGTCTCGATTAGATCCACTGCTTGAAACTCGAACGTATTCTCTCGAGAGTACGGGTATCGGTTGTGCGACGAAACCGAAACGTTACGCAAGCACAGCTTCGATTTTGTGTTCCAATTAACTCGAACCAATTAAAGTACGACGCTAAAGGAGAAGCTAATTGCTTCGAATTCTCGCGTGACACGTTCTCACGCGTATTTTTTCGAAGGTGTTTCACATTTTCTATCCGTTTCTTCCTAAAAGAGAAACTAAGTACGAGTCGATGATTTGTACAAGAGGAAATAGCCAATCGATGCAGTTGGAGGAAAGAAGCTTCAAGGTCGATTATACATACGTGACCTGCTCGAAAACTGCACCGATTAATCAGCGTCTCGTTGCCATTCTATAAACGCGAAAGCTACAAATCGCGGCCATTGCCATTCCGGATGCTTCTCAGAATACAGATTCCTTCGTCAGGGAGTACGATGGAAAAATATTTGAAAAGAGATCATTGAGAAAGTAATTATACAGAGCTGTTCGTTTCATTGTTAAAAAGAAACGTACTTAGCACGAGTCTTTCTGTAAAAACTCCCCTTTAAAAGATTATTACTCTGAATTGGAAAAGAATACGAAAAGAATAAAGCGAAAAGAATTGTAGATTAATAAGAAAGTTTCGTTGAAGGATATTTCTATCGTGCTTGAATTATATAATATTAACGAAGAGTTTCAGAATAATAAATATATCTTTAGATAATCTTCTTGTACTCTTACAAGGATAATAAAAAGAGTGCCGATATCTCTGGAAGATTAATCTTCCATAAGAAAGACCGTGCGATTAAAAATATCTTTCTTCGATAAGAAACATGTTGCCAAAGCGTATGTATTTCTTAAGGAATATAAATATATAACCCAAATGGAACATTCTATATAAAACCAGATCAAAATATCGCAAGTTCCATTAAGTTAATGAAAATGAAAACGAAAATGACGGTGGCCTTATGGGACGATCGCATTTTATTTAGCAAACACCCTATTGTGAATTACTTTCTTATCGACGTAAGATTAGCCGTTATCGAAAAATCGTAACGTTCGATCGAAAAAGACGATACTCGCGTGATTCGTGCATTCTATCTATATTTCTTTTCGTCTCGACGCCAAGAAACTTTTAACGTATATTATTTCTTCGTATTTCGTTGCACAATCGGATGTATATAAAAACAGTAATAAAATTGTTGAAAACAATCGTAAGAGGAGAATCACGAAAAGATCAATTGGATATGAAATTTTCGTTCGCGACACCGAATCTCTATCACTCACTCGATCCGTTCGTTCGTTCACGATTATTTTTAGTTGCGAGATTTTCCTCGTGAGAAATAGAAGAAAAAATGCACGAACGACTAAAGAACTGAAAGCTCGTAGCCTCGATTTTTGAAACACGTCACCTGCGCTCTTTTGTTCTTATCGAGGCATGAATTGTTAATTGGACGTTACGTATTATCGACTTTTACAGGTACGTTTCGCTCTTAGAACCGAACGTTCGTGTTTTAAATACCACGATAACGCGATTCTGCTTTGGAAACTTTTTCAATTTCATACGATCCACAATTTATACAAAGTTTGTCATTTCCATCGGGATTCGTGATCTTTCCTTTAAAAAAATCAGAGATATTTTCCAGCAACGACGGGAACGCTCTATTTAACTTTTTAAATTTTAATATACACCGATCATTGAAACATTCACAATTTACGAAAAAGAAAATTCTCTATTTCTATCGGCGATCTTTTATTGTAAAAATCTTCGTAAGAAATATTTCCTTAACGCGACTTAATTTCGCCAATTTCGGTACACCAATCGTTAAACGACGACTTATTATTTCACTATTATTTTTGCTATTAGTGACAAATTTTTCTTAAAGAAATCTCTGTTGAAATTGATTTGCTGAAACGATCGAGGCTGCCGTCTCGTTTAATCGTCAGAATCGATGAACTAACAATCGTCACGAGCGGTCACTGAAGAAGATCAACGAGACACCAGATGTTTGAGCAACTCGTCACTTCTGGTTCCGTTATTTTTGTTTTAAACGATCGTACAATTTGCACACAGAGTTCACCGCGATTTACACGTTCACCGGGAAGATCGAGACACGCCGGAGGATCACCAACGGTCGCTACTCAACAACGACTTAACAGTGTCCACCTTCGGTTTATCATCGGCTATACGCAACCTCTCCTACCTCCTCTCTACCGCTACATCATCCGCTACTGATACCCCAATAAATCCAGGTGAGGCACAACGAAGAATACATTGTACACTCGAGTCCAGTCGCCCGATTCTTCTTTTAAATAAAATTTCCCTCCTTTTCAGAGTATAGCGTAGCGTTTCGAAGTCCTTTGGGGGATGAAGCATAAAAATATCGATTGACATTTGAATTTGAGAAAGAATTTGAAGAGTCTGAGACTCATTTAAAAATGGAATTTAGTACCTGCGAGTTTCTCGTTTCTTATCCTGAAGCTGTCACCAGGTATTGAATTCTTTTATGAAGTAATTGTATCGGAGGTAAACGAATTCGTCTCGATATAAAGTAACTACTGTATGTAAATACGATTTTTAATAAAAAAAATATTTTAGCACGTAATTCATAAAAATATCGATTGACAGCAATTGCTAGATACGAATGCTTATGAATTTTGAAAAATTGTATATCTTATTATTATCTCTTGGGATTACTTTATGGAGTAATTGTATCGAAGATACAAGGTTGTAGGAGATTATTCTATATTAACTGGTATCTGTTTTTTAATTACTTTCTATAATAACTACGTTGTTTTTACAGTATTAAGAAAAGAAGAGAACCCGCGAACAAGAAGAACGAGAGAAAAGAATAAATGTATTCCGTGTAACGCCAAAAACTTTTAATAGACATCGGGAAAGCAGTATGCGTATAATCTAATCTAATCTATTCGAATTTTTCGTAGACAATGCGCGTGTAATCGTAACAGTATTTGCAATGACACAAATATGTTATCGTTCCTTTCTACTCGCTATCATCGTATTAATCCATCTATAATCTGCGTTTGTGTTAATTTAAAGGGACTTTATGTTACCATAGAGAATATCCAAAGTGATAATTAGCAATGTGGAAAAGGAAATTAAAAAGATTATAAAGTTATTATCTGTGATATTATAAATCTCGATTCAACATTCTTTGTTGAATTTTTACCTTGGTTTCATGATTCCCGAATTTGTATCGTGGGACGAAACGTTGGAACAACTTTGGAGTAACCGTGGAAAAAAAAAAGAAGAAAGAGGGAATCGATCCCGATGGAGGAATAATAATGGCTATTTAAGAGCAATCGCGACGAACGCCGCGCGAATACTGGGACAGGCGAGTCTCGAGAAAAACCGATGGAATACAGCAGCTTCTTGTAAACGCGTTTCGTGACCTCGTTATCGATACGAAGTGTCAATCGATGACCGTTCCGGCTGCGGTATGCAAATTCTGATTCTTTTCTTCGCGTAAACAAGCTTATATTCCGATTGAACATTACTTTCTGAACAATCGGTGTGTTTTACGACCAGCGAGAGAAACATAGTATACATTTTATATATATATTTGGCTCATGGAAAGATCGTGTCGCCAGATTTTGTTTCTATAAAATTTATAAGTTTGTTTAGAGATTAAGACAAATGACAGATAGTTGAACAGGTAGGATTAACTATTCGTCATTGAACATTGTTAAAAGAATCAACAGACTAAGTAATATGTGATATCGAACTGTAATCTGTAAGAACAAACACTGTTTGTTGAAGTATAAAATGATGACATAATATTACTAGAAAGAAATTATCGGTTATAGATAATAAATCATTTTATGATCGAATGTATTCTGAACGGCGTATTTTATATGAGCGATGTAATATTACAGAAGTTTCAGTTAAAGAAATTGTTTTCTTCCCTTTAGAAGAACGCAAGACCAGCAGAACTTTCCGATCAATTTAATAAAACGCGTCTTATCAATTATATTCTTCTTTTTTAACGCTCGAGCCGATTTTCGTATGGAAAGTTTCGTACTTGTGTACGATTCTAACTAAAATTCTGCCTAAATGAATAAAGTTTATATTGATAGATAAAAATAGTATACGCTTAATTCGTAGATAAAAGTGAGTTAAAAGAGGCCGATTCGTTGCTCGCATCTAATCGATCTTTTTTGCTCGGTCAACGACTCGGTCCGAGCCCCATCACAATAACTCTATAAATCTCGGGACACTTTCCGAGAATCGGAAGTCATAATGCTGTCGTTTCCACTTCTGATACTCGATGGAACGTCGTGTACATATAAGTACACGGCTATTCGCGAGTTTTCTTTCGCTGCATCGGAAACGAGATGATTTACATGGCATAGAAACATCTTGATGAAACTTCTGCTCGCTCTTTCTTGAGAAGATATTCGTCTTTTCTTGTGAAATGTTTTCTTCGAGTACGTGAATGGGAAAGCGTAGATAGGGTACATAAATAACTCGTAAATTATGGAAAAACAGTGGTACTTTAATTATTCTATTGTTAGAGCAGGAAGCATTAAATATTAAAATTTCGTTTCCATCGAATATTTCCATGTTTCCACGTCATTCGAGGTCAATCTTTTCTGTCGGCTTTTTTTTTCCTTTTTTTTTAAAGAAAACCATCTCCATCGATTTTTCAAAAATTGAAGTATTTTTTCAGAGATTTGAATTTAAAGTTAACCGTACAAATTTTGGCATCATTTGATATTAAAAGGCGAATAAAAGTCACAAAGACCTGCTTTCGATAATATGTAATAATAAAAGAATATATCCATCTAGGGAAAATGGAAATATCGAGATTTCAAGCCGCTCGAAAAACATACCACGAACATTTAAACAAAATTTACGTTCCAGAAACACGTAGTTGTTTGAAATGCGAAGCTTTACGAACGAAATGGTTGGAACTGCAGGCCCACGCGACTTCCAGTACGAGTGGATCGCTGAAAAAGCTCGGTCGGTTCGCAGCCAAGGCTCGAACGAATGATATAAATACACCAAGACGGGCGAGTTGTAAAAATCACCGTTCGACGTCTCGACCCGTGGCTTGATTAACGTGATACCTATTTTCGAGAGCTGTGATTTATAGCGACACTCTTTTGCATCTCTCCGACGTGGGTTCTGCTATGTTTCACAGATTGTAGACTGAAAAACAGGGGTAGCTGAGAAAAGACTGTATCGTGCCGGATCTTTGTGGAGAACGAGATCATAATGGCTGGATCATATCTATTCTGAAATAGGCTGAACTTTCGCAATACGTATCCGAGGAATGCTTTGTCTATACTTGTGTCTCTTTATATTTTCTCAAAGAACAATTTTCTAAACACGATATTCAATTACCGTGTTGTCTCGCTATTTTCTTTTCTTTTTAATTAGAAATTACTTTCAATATTACAATTTTAATCATCTACGTGTAATAAATATATTTAAATCGGTAGTTCTAGCGTTAAGACGAAGTTGCCACAGGATCTCTGTTCTAAGAGCTTAAATAATAGGATTAAAAAAAAAAAAAAATAGGATTGAAGCAACATTCGATCACGGTCAATAAGAATTGCTTCTCCTCGAAAGGGGAATCGAACTGAGTCACTGTCTCGGTCGTGACCTTTAACCCGATGACTAATTTCTCGGCTGATCTTATGCTAAATCACCGCAGATACGTGCGATCGACTGACAGGCGTACGAACAATCACGTTGTGAAGGCGGTTTCCATTGTTCCATCTAGTCATGCACGATGCCGTCATACTTGAAGAAATCTTGAGAGAGTAACACGAGCCATCTTCGACTATCCTCTTCTATGCGTACAAAAAATATTCTCTTTCTCTCCAAAGATCGATTAAACATCTTGCATCGGTTTCTATCGAATTTCTATCTAACTCTATCGAAATACGAACGTATGTGCATAGGAGACCTACTAATTATTTAGATCGACTTTCTACTGTTAGGGACGATCGGATGGATTAACTTGTGGTTGCAGTTTCGTTACGTAAACACCAACATGGTGATAAAAAAAATAATGCAATACCACCTGCGGGTAGCCAAATACGTGCTGCACCTATCGACCTTTCCAGCTAATGCATTGCTCCACTCTTTTTGCATTGCACTTGTGAAACATCTAAATCTGTTAGTTCACCGAAGAAAATGTAGTGTGACCAATAATAGTATACACTGGTATAGAGCAGTTTTTATAGTAAAATCTTACGTAAATTTGTAGAAAAAGATATAATTATGCATTTAACCAGTTTGCAGACTACAAATTTCGAGTCTCTGATTGAAACATATCATAATTTATTATTCTTAGACAGCCGTGTAACGAAAATAAATAACAGAAGATAGATAATAAGTTGCGTGTGTTTTTAGGGGAACGTAGGATTTTAATCGCTGCAAAATTAGAACTGTTCTATGCCAATAAAAATTCACCTACGGTTAATAGATATGTAATAATTTCTCTAAATTTCAACCGCATAGGTAAATATCTTCCTACAACTTGGAAGTTCTTCTCTAAACAGAGAATTAAAAGCGAAAGCGAGTGCCGATCTTGCCCGAGGCAATTGTTGATTCGAATTACAAAACTGTTGAAACCTGTTCTAAGCCAAACAATTTCTGTTTCCTCTAGCTGAAAGTTAAAAGACGACCATGTAACTCTTTTACGATCTAGTCCCAGTTTCGATGCGCGTTTCGCTCACGTGGAGAATTAAAATCAAAAGCAGGTTTCGAAGCGCGCTGGAGGCAATTTTCCGCCGTCTTCGACACGCGATCCCATCGATCACAGCTTCTGACGTGTGCGACACGCAGGTTCCACTGTAAACGAGCCGTTTATTGTCGCGTTTTTTATCCGGAGAAACGGGGTCGCGTTCGTTCATCGGGAAACCGCGTCACCTCCACGATGAGTCAAAGGAAAAAGGGCTTCCGAGGCCTCGAGGTACTCGTCCGCGTTCACCTTCGCGCGATTCGTTGTGAAAGGTTGTTCGCCGCTTTAACGAGAAACCGACTAACATCTTCTGACGCATCCACCGAAAATATTCATCCATTGTATAAATTCTTTGCTCTTCTCGACTAATACGGAATCGAAGATTGATTTGATCGTGTCAAGCGTCTATGTTGGACTAGTTACATATATCCATATATATATATATATATTACAGACTGTTCTACTTATAGAGATCACGATAAATGTGTCTCTAGTTTGACGAAGCGGATCGTCAAGCAATTGGCACGAGAATAGTGTCAATGTTGTTTAAAATTTGTCTGTGACCTTGTTGTGAAAAAATTAAGGTAGATTTGTTGAATATCTAGAATTACGTTGTTTCCGCGTGAAATTTGAATACAGAGAAAATAATAAAAAAGTAACGTAGAATAGATTATAAATAAAAAAAGAAAATAAAGAAACTAACGAGCCATGTGTTTTTATTCTGCCCTCCATTCCTTGTTTTCTATCTTTCCTTTCTATCTTTCGATCTCTACTTTACTAGTTTTTTTTAATATTGAATCTGTCATAACGTTTTCGCACGATTTCAAGGACTTATCTCAAAAAAAGAAAGAAAAATGGGATGTTCCGGAGGAAGTTCGATGAATGAAAAGCAGAGGATATGCAAATTCTTGACCTCGCTTGCTTTATTCCGAAACGGTAGTTATACCCCACGGGGTCATGCTCAAGACCTGCACAAAAAGGATCACGAGCACACTGATGGGTATAATAAAGAAATTACCCATTTCCGGAAACCGGTTGGCCTTTTGTCGGCTGCCTGGTTTGGCAAGGAAGAAATACGGGTTTTCACTGAATCGCCTGAAATCATTGGTTATTTCTTTCCATTTTCTAAATCTATCCAACAGTAGCGTACACCGCTCGTAAATTCACTTCTCCGATGATAATTTACAACTTTCCTTTGACGTAGTAAGCCTCTTTACCTTGCACCTCGATGAAATTTTCATCGAAAATAAAAATCCATTACCGCAAATAGAGGCAAAAACTCCACTAGAAAGTTCGTATATGAGTACTCTCGAGTGTTTCTAAATTGAAAATTTATTCCAGTAACTTTTAGTCTCTGAATATTTTGCGCGCTTTTGCTACTTTTATTTATTCTGTGCATCTTTGCCTTAAATTCCCCGATGTAAATTATATCAATTAAATAGATCAATTAAATTAATTAATTATATAAATTAAACGAATTTCTACAGTCAAGTAATTATACATTAATATTTAACACGGACGACACAGTCGTAGTCGGCCGTCATACTATTATTAACATACTATTTACGATAGATCATCGACAGACTTATTATTCTAAACCTTAATCCATAAAACACGAAATAGGCCAACAGTCTAATAATAATCACAAAACACAACTCCGATAGGTCGCGTAACAGAATTCCTTTATATTCAAATGTAATTTTGCATTCGGGTTGGCGCGTGGCGTGTTTTCGATCGTGCCCATACGAACTTCCGGTTGCGTCCATTATTGTACCCGCAATGCATGGCAAACGTTGTACCTCTTATCTCGCGATAAAAGGAAGGCACGAGTCCCGCATCGTGGTCGACGCGCGCGACACTTCCGGTCCCTGTTCCTTTTCCTTTCCCCCTCGAGTACTGTTAGAGACACCTGAGAAGTTTCACGCGACTGCGCGCATACAAGTCCGAAACGAAATCGTTTAAGACTTTCACGCTTGAGGAACAATCGGCGAGGATCAGAAACGGTAAAAGTTGCTGGGTCGCGCGAGCCGCTTAATTACACGCGAGAACATCTCCAATTAAAAGGTTTAATTAATTTTCCAACCCTTTGACGGAGTAATTCCCTTGTTGTCGTTTATATGGTGGCATAACGATTTTTTCATTCTTCTCGCGTTAAGTTTGTTGCAAATATATTATTGCTACAATACCAATCTCATACAGGGTGAACCACGAAACGTGATCAGTTTAGATTATTCTGGTATTGGTAAACCGATCGAAAGCTTTTCTGTCTGCTATAAGATTGTTCAAAGAGAACAGTAGGATGATTATAGTCAATTTCTGGTCAACTTTCTTTTCGGATTTTTCAAGGTCACTTTCGGCTTTTAATAAAAAAAGAAAAAAAGAGGAGAATATCTGTAATATTTTTACATCTATTTTTTAGCGGATATTTCCTTTTTCCATTTGAACCGAAGAAACATTTAAAAAATATCATTTACGTATCCGGATCATCTGTCCATCCTTTAGGTCAAGGATTAATTAGGATAAAGCAGACGATCCATCGTGTCTCGAGGAATCTGTTATTCTCAAAAGAGGAACGTGATGTGAAATTTAAAAGGTAGCTAAATAAGGTCTAGCATAATTTACATGGCGCGAATGATTATCGCGGGTCCCCTTTCAGGGTACGTACGCTTGCATCAGCTGAAACTTGTTCTTCATTGTCATTACGTCATTGGAGACGCATGAATATGACAGTTTATTATAGGAATGAATAACTGGGTTTTACGGCGCGAACAGGGCCGGCCGAAACGTACGGGCGCCTCGGGCAAATTGATGATTTGGCGCCTCTATAAGCCAAGGCGTAAATAATCGACTGTGGAAAGCTGAGTTAACGCGATATTTATGGTTTGTTTGGCAGGGTCGTTTTGCTCTTTTACATAAAATCGCATTCAACTTTGCAATTGACATGCACAGTCGCCTGCCAAGCGGTCTGAAATATCGTGATAGTTTCTTATTTTAATAATTTCGCGGTTTTATTAATTGTCGTTCTTTTTAAACTTCTGCACTTTACAAATAGTAAAATGCTGAATGAGAACTGCAGACTTAAGGGAAGACCGTCGAAGAATAATAATTTGATCGAAGAAAAAATAATATAACACAGGAACGTTTAATGAACAAATTAAAAATGAATGGTCGATGGGCTAAGGAACGATCCAAGTATTTTCACCTTTAATAAGAGCGTAACGATAGCACGATTGCCCAATGACGATTTACACCAACCTACTACGATACAATTTGCAAGCGAAACATTAATATTTGCAGATTTATTTTTCCGTCAGACAGGTCGCAAGTTTAAAGAACTCTCGTAACCAGCCAAGGATAACAAAGTACTTACATACAATAATGTAGTATCGTGTTACACGATGTGGCCATGAATAAGCAAAGACTTCGATTTTGTACTCTTTTAACAGAATGGTAGGAAGTCAACGACTTGAGTTGCAAACTACCAAGACGACTATGCGTTGCACGATACACACTGGGTGTCCATTAAGAACATTAGATACACCTTGTATAGGTCAGACACGAAGAAACGTGCCATCGAACCATTGATGGGAAGAGTTCATTGTTGACAATTGACTTTAATAAATGTTCCACGTTCTAGGAATCATTTAAGGTATATACTTCACGAAAAAAGAAAGTCTGCAGTTTCTCCTGAGTGCATCAGAGAAACGTATCTCCATTCGATAGAGGCTTAAACATGTGAACCTCATTAAACCAGAACTCCCAGCTATACTCAACCTCTTGGTAGACAAACTCGCTGCCATTCAACTCTATGCAACTATACGTATACACCTACTCATCTCTAACGCTAGATAGTGACTCAACCAAGTTTTTCCTTGAGATATCTTTACGGTAAACGTTATATTTCGACTTTAATAATTTTTTTACAGAATAACGAAGTTCTGTGATCAGGCGTCCTTTGTTCGATAACTTTATTCTATCACTAATACTAATAATATTTCTAGATAAATAAAAATAAGATGATTTACAAAAGGAAGGAATAGGAAAATAGTAATCAGAACTTATATCTGACTCAGAGTTCGAGGAATATTGGTTTGAAACATAGAACTAGCGCCAAGAATGGCCCGCTAAATATTACTGTTTATTAGTATAACGAATAATTAACACTTCAAATTTTAATTTAATTGTTCAAATACCTTCGCGAACCACTACACCATATTCACCTACAACTCTACTATTCTGAAATTCATTCGCACAAACAGTATTATGTGTATATATATAGACCATTTTGCCAGTGAAGTGGCAATGTAATTTGCAAGAACCGTCGATGAAGCGGTGTCTGGTGAGGTAGATTTAAAGCGTGCACGAGCGAAGCCCGCGGAGGCGTAATCTTACATTTCTTCTCCGAATCTTCTCCGAAAAACCGGTTGGCCGGTTCTGATTCAGACCGACCTTGAGTCAGTCAGCTTCAAGCCTGAAGTTCAGGGTTTTCAAGGTGCTCTCTCTGTCGCGAGCCTTTAATAAGCTCCGCGAGGACACGGAGCAGAAACGTCGGCGAAGAGGCAGAAAGAGAAGGAACAAAGTATGACGTCCGGGGGACGTGAGAATACCATGTGTAATAATAAACCGAACTCCGGCTGTATGACGCTCGGAAGCGGGCAGCGAAACGGTGGACGAGCAAACGAAGACAATAAAAAGAATGGTAAAAAAGGACGATTCGAGGGGAAGCAAGCGGTCGATCCACCAAAAATAAGCGACGATCTATTTTCGTACCGGTTTTCGTACGCGATGCGCCGTAAGAAAAACACTGGATGCCCATAAATCCTCCCATAAATCTATCGCTAGAAACCTCTTCGAGCCGCCATAGAATCAGATAAATCGGAAAAGTGACAGAACAAGGTGTAAATTTTCACGCATCTCTTTCTATTTTCGTCCGTTGGGGAAACTTGGAAAAGTTTGCAAAAGTTTTGCAATCCGGATACCATAGTAAATCTGAAATCACGTAAAATACAGCAATGGAACAGGTCTTTGTCTAGCTTCTACTTTGTTTTCTTTTTTTGTTATATTTATAAAAATAGGAATTTACGTATTAATCATATTATTTAACGCTCGAGCATTAGACAAGAAATATCGTTTTCTTTTCGCGATTTCTATCATTTCCATTAGAGCTCAAGGATCTCAACAATAGTCAACACAAATAAATCCGGCCTGGTGATAATTTTTCTGGCCTAGAACATAAATTTGTTATTTTCACTGCGTGATACACAGCACTACAGTTTTACGACCGATCAATTGCTTGCTATATTTTTTATGGCTACCGGAAACGTATACTGCGTTTCTATCCAATTTAGAGTTCCAATCTGATATTCCATTCCCATTATTCTTGCCGCTATCTAAGAAACAATTGCACGAGTGTTTGGAACAATAGTTGTATACTTTAAAGAAAGCTTGCGTGATTTACGGGTCACAAAAAGAAAAAAGATAGTTTAAGAGTCCGGTATTTGCATAAAGGAGCCAAACTGGATTACGCGGAATTTAGAAAGCGCGCCGGAAAAGCAGAACACCAATTATCCTCAACATCCTCGGATATTCGGTAAACGTTTCAAGTTTCTAGTAACATACAACAATTAAGGTTGCAAAATAAAGGAGCATTAACCTTAAGACACTAGCCTTTAATTATAGCTCACTTTATATCCACCTACATCGTATTGAATCATTGTATATAAAACTGTTATTTCAGTCACATATGTCTTATGATATAAAACAATAAATAAGAAAATTTGTTCGAGTTTACCAATAAATCTTACTATATATATAGTAAGTGTCCCATTAAGTATTTATGACTGACAGTACAAGTGCAGACAGATATTAATCACAGGTTTGATTAACGTTAAACTAATCCGGTAGCAATTTCTATGGCTATTCACCACTGACGTCACGAACTTTTATTTTAACGCACAGTTCGTGGAACTGGTTTTACGTCGAAGAGAGGAAAAAGGAACAAAACCGAAGCTGATAGATAACGAAAAGTGGTTTGAAAAATACAGAACACACGGTTACACCGGTTACGTGGCGTTCGCGATAAAAATCGTTTTAAGGAACTACATCGTTATGTAACTTCACTATCGCTAACTCGGTTCCCGAACTTACGGCCCAACACCGGATATTCACAAACCGTAAAGTACTACTGTGTTCGCTGAGTTAGACGAAACATTTCGTTATCCGATCGCATAACGAGACTCAGACGAGGTCATTTCTGGACTGATAAATGTCAGATTTATAATATTCCAAGATAGCTGTATGTTACAGGTTCCATTGATAGCAGTGAGTGAAATTTGTTGAATTTTGATATCTATGGTGGAAAAACAGACGCGAGTATGAATTGAAAATGATAAACTGTGCAGGTACCACCTATCTATGTGACTAATCTAGGATGGAAATTATAAGTACGAACTGTTGCTGATGACTTGTAAAGAAAATATCCAATGGCTTCTGAATCAGCTGAATATGATAATCGGAATGCGCTAAAACTGTGATTCTTCAGCGCCACGATCGACAATTTTTGGTCGATCGGTTTATTACAATGCTGGAGAATTCGATTCGACGCACTTATTAAATTAATGCTGTATTAAATTAACTGAGATATGCCTCAGTTCTTTTTATATTTCTTTGGATAATACTATTAATAATAATAATAATAATAATAGAATACACAATATAATTATGTTTAAAAGAACATCTAAATTTTCATTAACAAAACAACGTGATGGTGATAAATTCCCATGATATTTTCCTTTTATCTCAACTAACTTAATAACTTAAATAATAACTTAAATAATAACTTAAATAATCATTCTTTATCTATTAGTATGAGTTGTCTCTAAAGAAACATCTAATTTTTTGTTAACGAAATAGTATGGTGGTAAAAAGCTTCCATAATAAATTTCCTTTTTATCGCGATGGACATAAATAAGTTTTCTTTATTCGGTATATGAAATGTTCCATAGCAACTGTCAAACATATTGCAAGCACCGAACAAGTTGTTCGAGGAAAAAACGTACGTCCAGACATGACTAATAGACCTGGCTGAGTCGCGCATGTTGCCCCCATAAAAATAGCTACGCAACCTTTATCGTGACTCATCGTATTTAATTGTGTTATCTTGTCTCTGACCTGTGGCCAGACTATAAACAAACATTTTGAAGAATAAACGGACAAGGTGAAATTCTCCTCTTATAATCGTTTATCTCTTTCCAGGATGGTAACCATAATGGAACACGAGGTTAAAGTAGCTTGTGGTGTGTTTCATGATGTTCTATGTATGTAAAACCGTGTAATAGTTAACCTATTTGGAAGTTAAGATATTCAATTTCGAGGTTCATAGTGACAAGAGGTCACGTATCTACTTAAATCAATCGATAAACCAAGGATTTACCTTATTAGTTGGGAAATCAACCTATTAGGGACTAATGGACCAAGAAGCAACAGAGATATGGTACCGCTCTTCTCGATTATTTATACTGGTTCCAGGTGTTGTGTGTGTTTTCAGGTTAAGAGTCTTTGTCTAAACAATAACCTATAATCTTCGTTCCCTATATATTCTTAAACGAAGCTAAAAAACGTGGAAGACTCACTCTATGTCATAGAATGCTCCTCGGTCGGACAGAGAAACAATGCACCGCTTTTTTCTCCGGTTTCTTCCCCCGATGTTTCCTAGAAAGATAGTTGACTGGCACGTTCGTGAAATCGTGGAGATATCTTAAAATCTTTTGCATGCCGTTTGTGCGAAATTTCCAATCTGCATGATTCGAAAATCAACAAGCAGTTTACTATTTGATATGAAATGACTCAAATTTAACACAAATGGTATTTTTAAAAGTTACGTTGGAAGACACTGATATCATGATTGAGGGTGGATCTTCAAGCTTAATACGAATGGGATTTTCAACAGATAAAAAGATATGTTAGGAACCAAATTAAAAAGTTGGGAGACACTGACACCATGATTCATCGATAATAATCGTTTGTCGAAGAAATTCGACTTGGCGATGTTGGATAAATATCATCTCAACGGCTATAATAGTTTGACGTCACTGTCGATTGCAACGAGTAAGTGGCAGACTATCGAATATCGAGCTCTATCGATACCCGATCATACCGACCGATTCAGAATTGGCGGATCATCTTATAAGTTCGAACCTTTGTTTTTTTCCTCTGTCTATGTTTTTTTATCTAGTGTATGATTTTAATTGTTTGATATTGTGTACTCGTGATATTTGTGACAAACTGTCGTTAAAACGTTTATTTGGATAAAAGATAAATGATAAGAACTGATAGAAAAAGCTCGTAAGTCACCGTTGATATTAAGGCGATTTTCGTTAAAACGACGAAGACAGATAGCTAAAAAATGGCGGGTTCAAACATGTTTTATTCTTTATTCTCTTGTTATCCTTTTTTTTTTTTGCTAACCTATAATACAAGGACAGTTTAAAACTAACCTTGGTTGACCAATGACATCTTTATCAAAGCAGTTAAATCGTTAACTATACGTCGATCCAAGCAACGATTTAACGGGTTCTCCGAACGTCGCCTTAATAAATTCGCTTGACCCTTTTACCCAACTTCCACTTGCACGTGGTCAATTATAGTTCGCTATAAATCTTGTTCTAAATATATATCAATATTTAAACGCTTTGGCTTTGAAAACGTTAAAGAAGTCACGCGTCGATGTTGTTTGTTTCACTTGAAATATTATATATGGTACAAATTGAAATAATATTCTAGTACAGAACCGGGATAAAAAGCAGTAAATTGTAATGAACATGATATAATGCAACAGGCATTTGCTGCATATAGATATGTTAGAATATATGTAAAATAGTAGAATGTAGTAATCATTTATCAATCAATATTATACAAATAAAAAATTTTTTAAATTTCAAAACAGCTATTTGGATTTGTAAGTGATAGATGAAAACATTATTCTGAAATTACTTTGTTCTGCAATATAGTCAACTTAAGAATGTTGCAAGTGTGAATTGCGAGGTAAATTATACACGAAAACCATGTCACGTACTTGATTTATGAGAAAAAAGTATCCTCGACTCAATGTGACAGACCACCTCGCGATGCATCTGCTGCAATCCGTGCATCACCTAATAAAAGCACGAGATGTTCGCGATTTCATTTCAGTGACTCACGTTCCAGATGTCAATGACATAAAACGCAGCTTGCGCGCCTCCCGCTTTGTGTGTATTTTCAACAAAAGCTAATCGAATAAGAATCGTATCACATCATTTGCAACTTTGTATTCATTTCTTACTAAACATGTAAGTAAACAAAAAGCAAGATACTTTTCAAATAAAAATATGTTATGACATGGATAAAAGTCAAATTTTGATGCAATGTATGCATACATCCTTTGCATCTATATAATGTCACGTGACGGCTACAGACATTTGTCAAATAAAAAAGATGCAGGGGAAGTTAACCTTAATATGAATTGTATTCCCAATTCATTTTTTGAACTGTTCGTAAGTGAAGATACTTTTCTGTTATTTATGCTTTCTGTGAAGTTCTTAACATAGAAAAGTCAAGTGCTCTTTAGTAATAGATCCAGATCTACTGGAAGCGGCCATCGCCTTAACAAAATTACTTCTTCCAACTATCTAAACACTGTTAGTTACTTTTATGGTTAGATACATTTAACTCTCCAATACGTTATAAGTTATAATACAGTTTCCAAGCGTTAACAGAACCACGTATAGTATCGAAGAGTTAAATTAAACTTACGTTCCAGCTGATCAGCCTGTCACAAATATCACACAGAGTTCATCCACGAAACTTGTCACATCACAGTTGCGATCACAAGAAGCGCCAACGTCGGAACAAAGACGTCCTCTTTCGAAACTGTAGGTCCGCGCGGTTCGATGCGTTTAAAGCGATTCCACGGGACTTTTACTTTTATTTATCACGGTCGAGAGTCCATACACGAGACTGGACTATCGGTTCGTACACCTGGATGACACCTGGAAAACTTGTTCCTCCGAAGAAAGCCACTGCCGATCTCTCAGGGTACCTTTTGTGCCCACCTCGAATATAAAACTTATGTGGATCTTGTGTGCACACGCCACGGTGTAACACACGAAACTGCCGGCTTAAAGGAACTCTCTGTGCCGTAGAAAGAAGGTGGTGGAGGAAAAGAGGAAGACGTCTGAAGGCACAACAGAGAAGGAGAAACAGCCCATTCCCTCCGTGTGTTCCGCGTGGTCGTGTTTGTGTGTGTCGATACGTGCGTATACGTAGGAATGTACATGTTACGTGTGTGAACGTTTGAGCATTCGACTGACGATGCACAAATGTTAGTGCATGAGAAAATACGTACTTTTTTGGAAAATTTATCACATTGCAAAGAAATCAAAGATATTAAGTTCCCGCGTTAAACTAGAGGGCACTGCTTTTGGGTCCGTTTCGAAAGCGTGGTGGAATTAGAAACGTCTCGAAAGAGTCTATATGGGATTGCTAGTATGCCACGCACGTTCGAGGTTATGTATAGACGATCATGATTATTGGTCCTCTTAGGAAATACGTACTATGATTGTGATCTATCCATATATAAAGCTTATCTCTCGAACTTTGTGACACGTTTTCTTTCAAATCATGGAGGCATTTGCAATCAAATTTTGTCGAAATAGTTTGTCAAGATTATTATTAAAATATACAATTTTATTTTTCGTATTTTTAAATTAATTTTATATTAAAAGTCGAATGATCTTTTTTGGTTACGATTAAGCAGACAAGCTTTATGAAAAAGATTTGCATAGTTTCATAAAATATATTGTTATCGCCTGAACTGTTGGTCTCGACGATGTTTGTAATTAGTTTAAATTACTATCTGTGCGAGTATCGTTTAAATCGCCGATCGATATCTAACGGTTGGCGAAAAAAGGAAAAGCGAAATATAAACGTCACATAGTACACAAAGAAAGTGTTTCAGAGAGTAATCTAAATGAATGGAAAGGCGCGCGCGCATTTCCTTTCGTCTCGAATAAAACGTTACTCCCTAACGACCTAAGTATACTTCCTGTATAATTAGGTGTACTCAACTTTGTTACGCTTCCGGGAATTCGTTGAACTTAGCAAATTCAATACTAAATAAACTGCTGCTTATACCGAGGCTAATTGGACAAACGCGGCAAAACGAGGTGTAAACGAAAAATATTATTAAGACTAACTTGTTTCTAATTGCAGGGCACAACAGGGAAAAGCAACAACGGATTAGCCGAAGCAATTACAAGGTGCTATTTTAAGCCGCATGTGTCTGAACAGTTGGTATCTGATTAAAATTAAGCGAGATCAAGCGTGGTACGGAAGTTGCAAGTGTTTGCAATCCCTTAATGATTGCTGCAGCGGTGATCGGCCGGAAAACTGCTACTATTAGGAAGCCAAAATGTGCATCGCCCTTTCATGCTATAATTTACTTATAGTTCACTCTTCCGCGTTTGCATACATTTACTTGGATATAAAGCCAGTTTTTCTATAATCATTTGGACATTGTTAAACATTGGACTTATTTGGCAATACGGCAATTTAGCAATATTTTTTGAAGACTGTACTTGCTTGCTTCGTTGCCAAATGAAGGTGTAAGTATATTCACGTGACCGACATATATTTGAATATTTTTATAGGAAACATCGATTAAGAATTAATGGTCAATTAAATCTCCGTTAGTTGAAGATTATATTTTTAAATAATTATTTATTTATGAAGAGTATGTGACTGGCATCGCGACCCCTCACGCTAAACCGGTATTAAGGCTGCACGCGTGCAAGCATCGTCTGCACTCGGCTTAATGTCAGCCAAGCAAGTTGGCACGAAGTACGATAAATGCCACTTTCGCCCTGGAATAACCTATAGCTCTCGGGTATCCCCTACTTTACAATGATAATTCGCACCTTCGAATGATAAATCCTCCTATCCTTTACTCTTGATTATTTCCAAAGAGATGCATCCCCTTTGCACGAAATTATTTTAACGTTATGCAAATGCTTTCTCTTGTCAGTTTATGTTAAGAACATGCTATTTGTCCTGTCAAGTCACGACAGTACTTTGCTTGCTAATAATCGGTGAAATAGTTGGATACGCATCCATCGTAATAAATTTGAAAAACTGATTACATCATCGTTTATGTAATTTATTAGCTGTAAGTACTAATATACATAATATAGAATCTAATATCATGATCTCGTTGCTTATAGGCACCGATCAACCCACTTCCTGTTCGTTTCAAATTGTCAATGACTCTCGAGCCCGAAGGTACGCAGGTAAAAAGTACTTCGCAGATACCCAGCTTTCCATCATTAATCTCGTGACAAGCGTGGTCAACAGGAATCTCGTAACAAGACGAAATAACTCAATATCCGCGTTTCTCTACTTTCCTCGCAACTTATAAATGATATTTTTTTACAGCAATTTGAATCAGGCCCTGTGGTATACTCAAAATTCATTGTTATTACACCGATGACTCATACTTGTCTACAGATAGCTTCAAAGAACATCATGGTTCCCGTTCCAGTGCATCTAAATGCAGGGAACAAGACGATTATCATTCCACGTGTGTTCCATCTGGTCTTACGATAAATACCGCTATGCTAGTTCTGTAACCGTTAGCTAGTGTTTGAAACACGACCATGATTGACACAGTTATTAATCACACTCGACGAAAAGAGTAAAAGAATACTCCTAACTATTTTCACATCTTCTTTTGACTTTTCTTTTCTTTTATTTGACGGTTATAAGGAACGAGGCAACGAACCGAGAAGACGAACAACGTTTCAGAGTCGACGGCACGGTAAAGCCGGTGAAAAAACTCTCGAGCTACGCGGCCAAGGATGAGGCTGCCCGGTGCAAAAATACCGGCGGCAAAACGAGGGTTGCTGCAGGCACGAGAATTTTTCGAGAGCGTTTTCTTCTTCTTCGCGGGTAGCCCGCTACGGAAAACGAGCCGCAATAAAGTTTACAGCGCAGCCCCGTCGACTCTCGTGTATTTATAGCTGGTCATTTCCACGGAGATCCTCCCGTAATTTTCAAGTCGAACAGCTCTGCACGTCCATGATTCCCCTTTTGCTTTTTCTTCGCCTTCACTGACAGGAAGTTGATGCTTACAATTAGAGAACTCGAAGATCCACAAATATCCTACTTCTTTCATAAAACATTTCACATCTTGCATCTATAATAGCGCTAGATATTAAAAATAGAATCATTGCTATTATTGTACACGTTATGCCCACGAAATCAGTTAAGAAATGCTGTGAACACGATCGTCGTACTTTAATCTTTGCACATTTCGACAAAATAATTTAGACAGGCAAACAAAACGGTGAGAAGTGTACCTATAAAAATAAATAATTTCTGTTGAAAAAGTAATTAGATTTCAGCAATGAACGATCATATTTCAATAGTAGTGGGCATATTAATTCAGATATCTTGCAATCCTGTTAAATTCTACGTGTAATACGTAACATCGTTAGGGATGTGGGACATAAAATGTAACGAGACATTTCGGCATAGTTAATGTTACAGTCCAAAATCGCGGAACGTTAGTCTCTTCATATTTCATGGGCCTCAAGGTCTCTGTTGAATATAAAATATTCAGTAGTCGAAGTTACTTAAATATTTGTATGATTTATGTCGTTTTGCGTTCGTAAGGGTTGTCACCGTTCGACGGCTAGTTTATTTCCATAATGCGACTTGCATCAGAAATCGAAACAGCCTACTGGCCCATTGATCAACGATGTCCACCTCGACGCAACGTATGTCAAGTTTATTCTAACTCTGACAGAACATCGGGGCCCACGTGGACGATGACCATGGCCAGGGACGAAAGGGGAATACGATGCGTCTGAACAACGATGAGTTAGACACCGGTTTCGATCGGTGTCCACGAAACGTCCGCTATAGGGAAAACCACCACCCTCCGCGAAAGCACCCCTACTAAGTGTCAGTATCGTGCCGTCTGTTGTTCCAATTGCACGAGTTTCCGTTATCCTTAGAACGTTCGTGTTAATCGAGACACCATTCTATTAATCTTCAGAGATTGCTAGAAATTGGACACACTCGCGTAAAATATTTAGAGATAGAGTTAGAAATTGGATATTGGATTATTAAAAGTGATAAAAAAAGATTCACAGAAGTTGAACAGCAGAGGGAGAAATCGGTGAAGAAGTTTGGGTGATGGGACAGTTTTGATGGATCTATGAAATTTCGAATGTAAGTATATTTGATTGATGGATCCTCGTCATTTGGAATTAAATACAGAGTTGGCAGAAATTGAAATACATAGCAATGTTTATGACGTGTTCTTGATATTAAGGAATTTCACTTTCGGGATTTGGAAATTTCTACACCGGGCTGTTAATGCCTAAAGTGTATCTTTCAGAACTGTTTCCTAGAAATTATTGGAAATGTGTCCAATCTGAACGCTACTGACGTAAAAGTTGTAAAAGATATTATCGTAATAAATGTGGCAATAAAATGCGTTCTTTCCTATTGCTGTAATGGTCTTCTTTCTTTCATTGTCGTATGAATTTCCAGCTAGTTAGGAAGAAACGATATTAAAAGAAAGGAGGATCATCGGCGTTATCATTTCGGGACGTTTACTAAATTTTTACGATTATTAAATTTTTAAGATTCGGACACATTTGAAACGAGTCAATCGCGTGGATCCGCGCGGAACAATTCTACCGTCGCTGTTATTGGCTTTCACTTTCAAAATCGCAGTGAACCACTACCTTTACGTTAATTGTTGTAAAAAGGAAAGGTGCAAAATGAAAGGTGTAAAACGAACCGAGCGGAACGTAGTCGCGAAATAACCGAGTCCCATGATCTACATAACATTTTTTCTAAATAGCCTTCTTAACCCGACAGAAGCAGAAAAACACGCGTTGATTAATACGATTGTGCTTTACACTTTCATTTCGTCACAGTTTCATTTATTTAAATACAGCCGTGAAAAAGAAAATATTTCGAAAAAATGTATACTTACGTTTATGTTTAATTCACAATCACGATTCGCTTATCGATGACAGATGACTGAAGGATTTCTACGGTAGAATCGCAATTAGCGGCGAAACTTTCGCTTCAATTACGACAACGCATGTAATTATCGTCGCATATGTAAGCGAGTACGGGTAATTAACCGGTTCGTTGTTGTATAAATTTTCGTACTCTTGTCGGGGCAGGATTAAATTCATTCGAAAAGGCTTTCACTATTGTGAATCCCGGAAAATGAAGCATTTCACTTCTCGATCTTCTGCGATGATCCACCTTCGAATGGGTCCGATTGTTCACGATGACTCGAGATATCTCGTGAGAACGACACCGATCGCACGACTTAAAATTAATTTAAACGAGATTGATTTATACTGTACGTAGGTACTTGGCCTGAATTTATGTCCAGATCAATTTCTCTTTCTCTGTATTGATTCTATTAATTGTATTTTATTAATTCCATTAGTTTCATTGGCAAGATTGTATCTCATTAATTGCAAATTATGACCATGGTCATGTGTTACTTTGATACGATTGTATTTTATTAATCGCGGTTTATGACGCTCTTGAAGGTTGACGAATGGTGCTTGTGAAAAGTCCATCGCCTTCCCGAGGCGACAGTCTTCAAAAAGAAAATGCAAAGAAGGATAAAGGGAAGAGTCGCGTGTCACGCGGCAATAGTCCCGCGGATCACACTACTTCCAGGGGAAATAGTCCAGGAAAGAGCAATTCTACAATTAAAGTGGTCACGAAAAGTAGCCTTCAACAGTCTCGTGGAAGCGAGTAAGTATTCGTCCTCGTTTTTATCTGATATTTTTGTTTTTCATTATTTTTTATCGTTATTAGATCAGCTTTGGTCGATTACCACGTAATAACGAATGTTTTTAACAGTTCAGCTTTTTCTTCTCATCACGCTGCGTTATATATTATTATACTATTATTTCATCGTTATTAAACCAGATTTAATCAATTTCAAAAGCATGCGGTTAAAGAGGAATGTTAATGGTTCTTAATATATAGCATAACTTTTTCATTTCGTCACATTTAAATTTAGATCATCATTATTATTATTATCATATATTATTACATTATTATTTTATCATTATACGATCACCTGTAGTCCATTACTCTGTACAAATCATATCGTTATAGAAAAATATGAATGATTCTAATGTATAGCTTAGCTTTTTCTTCTTGTTACACATTTAACTTCAGATCATTTAGAAATGATCCGTTGAGTAAAAATAGATAAGTACGTAATTTTCATTCCTTCGACCAATGAAAGTATCTCGTGTAACTCGTGTTAACACTATCTGATGGAATATTAACGCTTCTACAGCAATTTCGTGTAAGTGGATACTGTAAGCAAACGTTTACGTAGAAACTATCGATCTGGTTGAACATTTCTGCGAGGAACTGACGCGTTGCATAAAACAATCGATGTGAGAATTATGTTCGTTCTCTTTTTTTCCATTAAGGTACATTCTACATCGGTATTTTCTAACACGACGACCGTTTTGTCGTCGAATAATTTATAAATATTTTATAACTCGAACATACGCAATACACATTACAACAATATCGTCTATTCGTAGAATAGAAGAATTTTTTTCTTTATCAACTTTTAAGATAATATTCGGACAATAGGAACCAATATGGTACAGTTCACTAAGAATTACTTAATGATAAGTACTGAATTGATAATTGATAACACAATTGAAATTCTCCCAATTTTCTCAAGCTGTAAAATACAATACAAGTTACAAAAACAATGATAAGAAAAGAGATATTGACGGTAGACTACGTGAAGCGAAGAAAGATGATAAAAATCTTGACACATTACGAATATATTTTGTTAAAAGCGAAAAAAAAAAAACGGGAGAGGAAATATTGACTAATGGAAAACTACCGGCAGGAAATTATGGCGAGTGATGCTCGACGATCGCGACGACATAAGAATACAGAATTAACGTTTAATCTAGCGGAAAGCTAAAATTGAATTGATCGAACAGCGAGTTTAACGGCTTCGGAGGAAAAACTCATAAATAAATTGCCAAGAGAATTCTGATAGTGAAATTAGAGTGTCGAATCGTTTCCTAGAAATTGCCCTTGAGATCCGGGCTAGAGATAGATCGATGTGACGCGTCGACGAAGCTTCCTGTATCATTCGATTTAATTTTCCGTGTGAAGGGTTGTATCCTCGTGTAAATTCACCTTAATCGTTTCGCTTAGATATAACGTACGGGTATACGGACATTGATAGACACATACGTCGCAATTGCGACACATTTCGATGCCGTGTATCGATTGGGAGACCTTGCTCGACTGTCTCTTTCTGACGGTCAATATCACGACGATCGCAAAACGTGTGTCCATGGAAAGAGATCTCAGCGGCCAGACACGTGAAACGAGCATTTTTCCTGTGACAGAGTGACTCGTGCTACTTTATGGCGAAATATAAATAATACCGCAGAGGGAAAAGCCCAATAAAACGAGAGAAAACTAGTATTTTATTTTATTTTTTCTCTTTTTCTTTTATATAAGAATTACGGAGAACTGAATGTATCTAATATTTTTATCTTTTCCTGTGTAAGAATTATTGAGAACTGATTGTAACGTTTGTTTCTCTAATTGCAAGAACTCTGAAGAATTGGCTGTAATTAAAAGTGAAAAGTACTATTTAGAATCGTATATTAATTTATGAAAGTTGATAATGAAATCTCTAAAGCCTTGAACATCATATAATCTCAAAAACGTTGAAACACGTATTACATATATCAATTGATTAATTATCCCAATGAAACGATTTCCAATTTTCGATCTTCAGATTGGTATTAATTCTGCATTTTCTGTCAGAGTAGGGAACTTCCGTCAAACAGAAAATCATTATCGAATAGAACCGTAGGAATATTAACAACGAAAGCAATTAAAGCGTACATAAAATGTTCTCAGACGATATTTTAATAGCAATCGATGCGACTCGGATCGCGAATCGAATTATAAACGAGTAAATTACAAATAGATTTTGAGTCTATCGTCGATTCATGAACGTCATCAAAGTTGCGCGTAAATAAAAAAAAATATTCATTTTGAATCTGAACAATTAACATTTCGATCTGCCTGATACAACTCGGATCGATAAACGTCATCTACGGGAATGATCGTTCGCGTGATTAAAGAAATAAAGCACGTAAAACATGATCTATATCTAAATAACGAAAGTGCGTTAACAAATGAAACGAATAGAGAGTACTTACCTACTGACAATTTCCATTACAATTTTTCATAAGATTCGTTAAAACGTCTGAAGCGATGGCAATTTGAGAAAGCTTTATCGATCGTGGCCCATCAATGTCACACGTTCGAACACTCGAACCACGTTTTCTACAATATATACACCCCACGCTTTTAAAGTAATTGTAATTCCCGATTGAAGGTATGTTAGAAGCTAATTCTTTCTATGTCTTCAAAACAACGAATTGTTCAACGTCACGTATGGAACTATAGTACGCAATAAATGTCGCCGTTGCGATAGACTCGGAATAAGAACTGCGTATTACAGTTCTCGAGAAATTATGACAGACGATGCTATAGTGAAATAATAGTAAACATGTTGTTTCTGCCCCAAGTGTATTAACCGTCAACGACCCTTTCTAGCGACCAAGAAAATGGAAAAGTTTCGCAAGTCATGCGTGTCTTATGCAACGTGCGTCAATTAAACGAACGCGAAATCGCAGTTTCTGTGCGAATAATTTTAGGCTTTCACGGTCGTCGTACCGATGTTATCGGTTTCGCTGGAAAAATATTGTACTTGTAGTTGAAAACATTAGAATCAGAATATTTAGAATATTCTTTGAAAACGTCGGAACTTTGCAAGCTTGAGTAACGAGTTTGCAAATTGAAATTTCGAAAGTTGGAGTAATCTTTGAAAATTACGAAGCTTGATCGAATAATCTGCGAAAGCTATAAACGTTAAAAGTTGCGATATTCCTTGAAAGCTTTGCTGTTTCGAAAGTTCGAACGATCTTTGGAAACTGCAATATGAGAACTGTAAGAATCGTTCCATTTGATGAAAGAAACATTTCGCCTCGGTAATCGTTTAATTTAAAATTATTTGCGAATAATATTTAAAACAAATTGCACCAATTTTGAATTAAAGATTTATTTAAACGACCACTTACGATTATTAAAGAGTCGATACATCGGTATCGTACGTTATTACGTGTACGTAAGCACGATGAGCAACAATCGTAAAGTATTGTTTATCCAGGTAATCAATCAAGACCGTCGAGTTCGGTAATCAAGCCCTCGTGAATTATTGACTCAGGTCGAAACGATTTTTCAATACTACGATTAGCTCCGCGGTGCAGAAGGAAAAAAGACGGAATCATAAACGAGCCTGGTCAATCACGCGATTTTTCCTGACGGTTTCAGTTAGATCAATTGATTGAACTTCCTCAATTATTTAGCCGCCATGATAGGAGGTCAATCACGAAGTTGCCAGATGGGTTGTTCCTGTTGAAGCGTTCTATCATGACCGAGAACGACTTTACTCTTCTACAGAAAACTAACAGCCTCTTTACACCGTTCGAAAATCGTAATCGTTTGTCTGCTTGTTTCGATTCCAGGACTGGTAGTATCGAGAGGCTGGTAGACGGTGATAAGAGAGTGATCGCCACCAAGAATTGGCTTCCAGAGAACAACATAAATGTTGTCGTCAGGTAAGGACACCTAGTATTATTTCATTGATTAATTAATTCAGATACGTTTATTAAACTCGCAAGGGACGATTGCAAGTGTAATATTAAATTTACATAAATTTCCTGGTTAATCGATCATTTTATAGAGTACGTCCGCTTAATCGCAAGGAGATTAAAGTCGGCGACGATATGGCCGTACAATTTCCCGGAGATGGACAGATATACGTAAGTATATCGCTTATTATGTCCTCTAATTAATTTGAAGAAACGCTGCGAGCTCGGATAATTCGTCGATGATTCGATATCATTTTTGCTTCTCTTGCTAGCCCCATCGCGTTTAATTAAAAATGCCTAAACGAAATAATCGTGAATCACGTTGACTTTTATCGTTCAACCTTACACAGTGCGACGGATTTCCAAGCAGCGGGGACAAGAAGGGCAAATTATTTTCGTACAACGTGGTGTTCGAGCCCACGGCCACTCAGGAGGACATCTTGCAATTCTCTGGTGTGAAAAAGCTGATCGAAATGGCGGTAGAAGGATTCAGCTGTACCGCGTTTTGTTACGGACAAACCGGAAGCGGAAAAACTCACACCCTCACGGGGCCTCCAGAAATGGTTAGCGAAGAAGATTCCTGCGTCAACCTTTTATGTACATTTTAAATGGAAATTCATTGGTCTTACGCGTTGGTTTCTTCGACGAAAACCGAGCACGTTTCCAGAAGCACTCGCCAAGAAGCGTAACAATAGCAAAAGGCGATTACGAATAATGTATTAAAATAGTTGGTCGAGTCGAAGCGAAGGCCGTGTATGAATGTAACAGAAAGGTTAATGTTGTTCGACTTGCGTAGATAAGATAATGACGGTATATGTAAACGATACTCGTTTAACGCTCGGACAATGTTATACGTGATCGCGAAAACAAACAAATTATCAATAAAAGTGGTCGAATTATTAAACGTGGCGCTTTACGCTACTTCTGGCATTTGTATACTTGCTATTTCGAAATTTCAGTAATGTAAAAGTCTTCGGACGATTAACTTTTTATTTCACAAATTGATTCAATGTATAGTATCATTATGGGAGAATTGAATTAAAAGGTGGAATCTTTTTTTTTAAGATTTAATGATAATTAGTTAGACTTTGTCGTTATTAATGAATGAAATTTTACGATGAAAATAAAATCACGCGAGGAAGCGCTTTTTTTCAAATTATCCATGAATGTTTTTCTCTTAATCAGTTCGAAAGGATGAACCCTTACTCGGAGCAACACGGCCTGGTCTTCCGGTCTTTCGTCTACCTGTTTAAGTTGTTGCAAGAACGACAAGATTGTAATTTCGTGTTAAAAGCTTCCTTTCTGGAGATCTACAACGAAAAGGTCAGTAGATATAACGTGGAAAAAGAGGAGAGTTTCGTTGTCGATTTACAAGGCACCTTTTATCTTTGAACCGCAGGTAATAGATCTGTTAAATCCTGGCACGTCGAGGAAACCCTTAATGGTCCGGTGGAGCAAAAAAACGCGAGGCTTCTTCGTTGAGAACCTTTTCACTGTTGAATGCGAGGAACTTGATGATCTTCTGGCGGTTCTCGAAGAAGGTAGTCGTGTTATTGATCTTCATTCTTTGTAACCCCGATAGATGGGCTTTAAACCCCTTTACCATCCCTTACACGTAGCACGTGTTTCATTGTGGAGATATCAAACGCGATAAATCCGATTAAAATATATAGCAAAAGAGGCATTCGCAGATTTGTTTAAGAAGATAGGAAATCCATACATATTTAAATTTGCTGACATTACTTTAAGAAATTTTCGAAATGTTAGAAAAGCGTATTTACAGTAACATGATTTTTCAGGGATGAGAAATAGAAAAGTTGGTTCGCACAACATGAACGACTATTCCAGTAGAAGTCACAGTATTCTCACTGTCAACATCACATCTGAGCAACAGGTGAGTGTCCAAATTATCGTACGATAAAGACAAATTTTATACAAATGTTACTATCGACAGATGGATAACAGCGTATTTATATCGAGACAAGGGAAGATCAACTTCGTCGATCTGGCTGGAAGTGAGATGACGAAGAAAACACAGAGCGAAGGGAAGACTCTGGAGGAAGCAAATAATATCAATAAAAGTCTCATGGTTCTAGGTACGATTATCAAAAAGTTACAAGAAAAGATACAACACGAATTAAGCACTGAAGTACTAAAAGAATTCATCCTTTGAGTTGTCTTCTTTCAAACTCTATTTAGAAGCAGAACTTTGTCGAGGTTGATTGAAAGTTCAATACCAAATTAATCGAACCTCGTTTAATGTAGTTTAATGTTACGATGAAACTTTAAGTTATCAATTATGCACAAGAATCGTAAAAATCGATTTCGATGAACGAAAGGGCGTAGACTTCACCCGCAACATCGACTTCTATGTAACGATCGATAGACGAACGTGATAGCGCGAATTGCATGAAAACAAATCTAGGTTACAGAAAAGTTTCTTTAACTTCTTTTGAGACTGACACTTTTTACTTTGAAGGTTACTGCATATCCTCTTTGAGCGATGGAAAACGCAAGGGTGGTCACATTCCGTATCGAGACAGCAAACTGACTAAGCTTCTGGCCGACAGTTTGGCAGGGAATGGCGTTACATTAATGGTAAATCAAATTATTCTAAGAAGGACAACTTAATAATTATACACTCAATCCGTATAACTAATTGGATGATTTAATTGAATTTTAGATCGCCTGTATTTCGCCAGCTAAGTCGAACGCGAGCGAAACGTTGAATACGTTGAGGTACGCGGCGAGGGTGAAGAAGATTCGAACGAAACCTATCGTGGTAATGGTGAGTGAGGGATATTAGTTGTAAATTACAAGTATATAGAAAACATGAAATACAAATAGAATTTGCTTTTATATAGGATGCTCGAGAAGCTCTAATTCTCAGTTTAAAACGAGAAGTAGGAGCTCTTCAGACGGAAAACGAACATCTGCGCGCGGCTCTTCATTTAAGTGGTGATGTTTCGAATATAGTTCGTAGCGAATCCAAAAGTAAGTATCAAATATCAATTAATAAGAAAGATTTAATGCGGTAGTGAGTTTAAAAAAAAAAAATGTGATGCAAAATTTAGCAATCACGATTTAATATAATTAAAAAGAGAAATGTAAAATTATAAAATTTCTTCTTAAATATAGCTGAAAGAAGAGTGCCATTGACACCTCCGGTGGTGGATTTGAATAAATTATCCGAAATGGAACGACCCGAATTAAGTCAACTTATCCACGCTTATATTACCGAGAACGAAGCTCTCCGTCGAGAAAATGCAGAATTATATGCTACAAGGGAGCAAGTGATACGAGACCAAGAACTGGTCTGCAGAGAAAACGAGAGGTTACTGAAGAAACTCGAGGACGTTAACTCGTAAGTACAGCAGGATTTTAAGACGACCTCGACATACAATTAATCCGGTAGATTTTATTACTGTAGAGTGTGTTGCCGGTCGCCAATTATACCTGCCAGACCAACCTATTCGGCGGAAATGTTGAACGATAGCAATAACGAGGACACACCTGGCGCTACCAATGTTTGGACCAACCCTAACGTCGAACCTACCCCACTTTCGAGTGTATGTCGAAATCTTTTAAACTTCTCTTTCTTTACCATTGCATTCACTATATCCATTTAATTATGTTAATTATTTTTCAGTACTTCACATAGCAAAGTAATGTTTAAAAGATATAACAGAAACTTTAATTTAAATTTGTAGGATATGATCAGGCGTGGATTATACAGATCCGCTAGTAGTATGCCAGAGAAGATTCAGAAAGAATTAGACAAACGTAGAATCGTAGGGAGCTACAATAACATAGCAGAAGCATACAAAGACAAGAGTCATCATCGTCGACACAATTCATGGGACAACGGGAACGGAACGATGAGAATGAGTCCGGATCAAGCTATATCACCGATAGACATTAATCAGTAAGTAGCACTAAATAAATCATCATAATGCTAGAGCCAATACGATATTCAAATCAATGAGCCTTAGTCTCCTATCAAAGCCAATTGCAATGCAAATCGACATTGGAATTCGCTTCAAATGTATTGGAATTAATTATATCTTTTTTAAATAAATCAAGAAACAATTATCCACATTGTGGACTAGAAGTTTTGCTGTATATCCCATCAAACTTGATCTCTTTAATGATAAAATAATTATCCTATGATATGTACTAAAATATATTACACGCATATGACCATAATTAAAATAATGAAACTAAATAGCTATAATTATTTCAATAAAAAGCAACATTGATTTTGCCAATAGTAATTACTAGGCTGCGAATGTGAATGCATCTGTAAAGGATTTAAAAGTCAAAAGTATACTAAATGCACATAAAGATATATAAAATATCTAGGTTTCGTTTTTTTAATTATATTCACAAAAATATGAGTTTGCATAAATATCCGCATACTTGCATATTTTTAGTAATTAAAAAATTAAAAGGTTTGGAATCCACTATATTTTCATGATATGATTCTAGCGGTAATCTCTAGTCACATAAAATAAAATTTCCCAAAATTTTGCTCAAGTTCACTCAGAAACTTACCAAAACTTCAGTCTACAATGTGTTATGGTGCCTGATATAATCAGTACCATTCTATCTACTAATTGAAGGAACGCATGGTAACAGGTACAAAAAGCCGAGCATGCGTCGCACCTCGACAGTCCCTGAAGAACGAAGACCGTCTGAGACGAACGATCTCCTGGGCGAACCGGTTCAACCAATCGACCATTCGTACAACGAATCCCCAGACTCGATACTCAGCGATCCTCTGGAGATGGCGAACTCAACGCCGGACACAGCTGAATCAGAGGCGCCAACAGCGCCTTTTCCGGCGGTATCGCACATTTCGTCCCCGTTCGGCACTCCGGAATCTGAAGACCATTCAACGAGGACACCAAGAAAATCCAAAGAGAAAGAGGACGAAACTACTCAAAGAGCTTTTGGAAGTCCAATTCCTATTGACGAGGATAAACCACTTTGAACACTCGAATCAACAAGCACGATAGTCTGATGTATTTTAATCGTGATGGCCTTGACTTGGTCAAAGGCATTGGATCGACTATAAAGATAAGAAAATGAATTAGGAAGAGTGCACATGAAAATTAGTTCATAATAAAGAGAGTTTTCTGGATAATTAGAAAAGATTATTTTCGATTGATAATTAAAGTTTAATGATGAAAGTATGCATTAATGATGGTAAATTTGAAAAAAAGTAAGCTGAATAAGCTGAATATCTGTTTTGGTAACGACACAAAAATATCGTGTTTTCAAAGTGACGAAAATGTGTAGTACGCGTAGTCGAGGTTTTATTTACGTGTGGTAAAAGTATATATGTACATAATTCTGTGTGAACTTAGACGTGAATATCTACATAAAAGTCAGTATTTTTCCGCGATAATGAGAAAATGACTCAGGTTGATATAAATTACTGAATTCTACCTCTGAATAATATAAAATGACATATCCTGCAACTCCTGTAATGATAAAGGTGTTGGCTATATTACATATAATAAAGCATTTGATTGTTTTACCAGATTTTGTTCCTTATTACCTAACCATTCGTAGAACTGGACAGTTTCATTGAATTGTATGCTTTTTTTTTAAACTGGATTGTTCTAGAAATTATAACTCGGCTATTGAATATCGATAAAAATAGCATGTCTAGTAAAAAAAGAGCATTGTGAGCGAATAAAAAGCTAGGACGATTGTCATGAAAATTGTTTGTCTCCCCGATAAAAAAAATCTATAGAAGAACACGTGACCTAATAGCTCTGTTATCGACACGAACGAAGTATGTAATTCTATGACTGCGTGTCAATAATTCGCCACGCCACTGATGCGTACATAATTTATTAGATAAGCATCTTGCCACGTCAGATAAGCAAAAACATAAAATTGCTAGGTTAGACACGATAGTCGCCAAGAATAACGCGTATATAGATGGCGCTTGTCCAACCAGAAAAATTTCCAATTGAAAAGTTTCAGTTCGAAATTATTTATTGGTCGAAATCATTTCAACTGTAATTAATATATAACATAACCAACCAATCATCTCCGACTATCCATTCAGTCTGCTTTCTCATTCGTTTGTTTCTTACTCCAATCACCTAACACTGTTCAAATGCAAAATTCATGATGTAATGTTAATCAACGATGTCGCAACAAAATAATAAAAAAGCGATAACGTGCGAAATTTCGTTGTGGAAATGATAAATCTGTATTCCTGTCTCGTTAATGTCGTTCTCGAGAATCAGCGAAGCATTCGAGACAATAAAAAAGGGGACGTCTTGTTTCACGAGCAAGACGGTATCGCTGTTTTACCGACTGGTCAAATCCCTATCCCCACTTTATCGAGGAAGCATCGACATCTCGATTGCTGGTGGTGCGACTGCGAGAGTGTAGCAACAGAGCGGATGAAAGAACGAGAATCATTGTTGGATGAACAGTGGTATCGTGGTAGAGTTCGGGTACAACTTCGAAAGGGTAAACTAGAAGTGAGAAAGAACGGACGAAAAGAGGCACGTCGAGAGAGAAAGAGAAAGCGGGCGCGTGTGGCAAGGTCGGTGTGTGGTGCGTGCGGTGCAGTTACGGGGCTTTATTAAAGTGCAGTCGGCCGGGTTGAAAAACAATCGACGGACATAATACGGCGCCCCGTGAAGTCCGATGTCTAGTGCTGAGGTGGTGGAGAGTTCCGTTGACCCCCCAGCTAAGAAGCGACGCGTTGCTGCCACCACGGGAGGAGGCGACGACGACCCGACGACGACCGCAGACATGGCGAAAAATGGCTCGACGTCCCGGGCTACCGCCGAAATCGACGAGGGTCTATACTCCAGGCAGCTCTACGTCCTCGGCCATGACGCTATGCGTCGCATGGCATCCTCGGATGTCTTGATATCCGGCCTTGGCGGACTCGGCGTCGAAATCGCAAAGAACGTCATCCTCGGCGGCGTCAAGTCTGTTACCTTGCACGATGACGCACTGTGCCAGATTTCAGACCTCGGCTCACAGTTCTATCTTACCGAGGCGGACATAGGTGAGCGGCTTGACCCGCGAAATACATGAATCCCTCTTCTACAGAAATAATTATTTTCCAATGTTATTTTGATGCTCAAAATTTGCATGCATTTGATCCATTTTAATAAGATCGCGCGATCTTACGAGGCGATGATATAACAATATAATCAATTGTTTTGTTCATCGATATTATTGTAAAAAAATTTCTTTAAATAGATGCAGGTTGTGTCTCGTGTAAGGCAAATGCAAATGGTAGAAATTGTATGGAAATTTTTATGACCAATGTAGCTATGTATATGTCTCTATATAAATTAAATTCTTATTATGTTATAACTAAATTGTTGGTAATAGCAATTTCTAATAGTATTAAAAATATTCAAAAGATATTTATCATTTAATTTGTAAAAGACTAAACAATTAACCTCCACATTATTGATCAATTTTATTTTTGTGCGACTCACTTAAAAATTATATAGTTAAGCACTATATACAGGTATGGTTAAACAATAAAATTACATTAACGTACTTTCCTTTTTAGGTAAAAACCGTGCTATTGCTTGCTGCCAACGCTTATCCGAGCTGAATAATTATGTCCCTACACGTCACTATTCTGGGCCTTTAACAGATTCCTTTATCAAGAAGTTCAAAGTTGTGGTTTTGACTGAAACACCATTGAATGAACAATTACGTATCTGTGAAATTACTCATGCAAATGATATAGCACTTATTATAGCAGATACCAGAGGCCTATTTTCTCAAGTCTTTTGTGACTTTGGAGAAAAGTTTACGGTAGTTGATGTAAATGGTGAACCACCTGTAAATGCAATGGTTGCCAGTATTTCGCAAGATACTGAAGGTGTTGTTACTTGTTTAGACGATACGCGTCATGGCATGGAAGATGGTGACTCTGTCACCTTTTCCGAAGTACAGGGCATGACAGAACTAAATGGTTGTGATCCAATAAAGATAAAAGTTCTTGGTCCATACACTTTCAGCATTGGGGATACATCTAAATACTCTGAATATATTCGGGGTGGTATAGTAACACAAGTAAAAATGCCAAAGATCATACAATTTGATTCCTTGAAAGATGCTTTGAAAACACCAAAGTTCCAGATTACTGATTTTGGAAAGTTTGACTATCCAGAACAGATACATTTGGCTTTTATTGTATTACATAAATATGTGGAAGAAAATGGACAATTGCCTAGACCATGGAATCAAGAGGATGCAGACAAATTTCTGAATCTTGCTAAAACTGTCAGAGAGGAAGTAGGTAGTGAAACTGAAATAAATGAGGAGTTGCTTGAAATATTTGCAAAGATATGTTCTGGAAATTTAAATCCAATGAATGCTACCATTGGAGGAATTGTAGCCCAAGAAGTGATGAAGGCCTGCTCTGGAAAGTTCCATCCTATATTCCAATGGTTGTATTTTGATGCTATTGAGTGTCTACCTGCAGATCGTTCTGAACTTACAGAAGAAGATTGTCGTCCTATTGGATCACGTTATGATTCACAGGTTGCAGTTTTCGGCCGTAAATTTCAGTCAAAAATTGGAAGCTTGAAATACTTTGTTGTAGGAGCTGGAGCTATTGGATGTGAATTGCTCAAAAACTTTGCAATGTTAGGTGTTGGTGCCGAAAATGGTAGTGTAATAGTCACTGATATGGATTTGATAGAAAAATCTAACTTGAATAGACAATTCTTATTTAGACCATCTGATGTTCAACAATCCAAATCATCAACAGCAGCTAAAGTTATAAAAAGTATGAATCCGGACATGAAGGTGATTGCTCATGAAAACAGAGTATGTCCTGAAACAGAGAAAGTATATAACGACGACTTTTTCGAGGTTTTGGACGGGGTTGCGAATGCGTTAGATAACGTTAACGCCCGTATTTATATGGATCGTCGTTGTGTATATTATAGAAAGCCTCTCTTGGAATCTGGTACATTAGGTACAAAGGGTAATACTCAAGTTGTTGTTCCATTCTTAACTGAATCGTACAGCTCCTCTCAAGATCCTCCGGAGAAGAGTATACCAATCTGCACACTAAAGAATTTTCCCAATGCTATAGAACACACTCTGCAATGGGCTAGAGACAATTTCGAAGGTCTATTTCGCCAAGCGGCGGAGAACGCCGCTCAACATATATCCGATCCACAATTTGTGGAGAGAACGCTAAAATTGCCTGGAGTTCAACCACTAGAAGTATTAGAATCCGTTAAAACAGCCTTGGTCGATGAAAGACCAAAAACATTTGCCGACTGTGTCGCATGGGCTCGTTGCCACTGGCAAGAACAGTACAGCAATCAAATTAGACAACTTCTGTATAATTTTCCTCCTGATCAAGTAACATCCAGTGGTCAACCATTTTGGTCTGGGCCAAAAAGATGCCCTGAACCACTCACATTTAACGTTAATGATCCACTACATTTAGACTATATTGTAGCTGCTGCTAATTTAAAGGCAAAAGTTTATGGTATTCCTGTTAACAGAAATCGAGATGAAATAGTTAGGATTGTTAGCACTGTTCAAGTGCCGGAATTCACACCAAAATCTGGAGTGAAAATTGCGGAAACTGATTCACAAGTACAAGTGTCCAATGGTAGCGGAAATATAGATCATGAAAGACTCAGTCAGTTACAAGAAGAACTACCAAGGGTTGAAGATCTTAACGGTCTGGTAATATATCCACAAGAATTCGAGAAGGATGACGATACCAACTTCCACATAGACTTCATTGTGGCAGCTTCAAATCTCCGTGCTACTAACTACAAAATTCCACCAGCTGACAGACACAAGAGTAAACTAATTGCTGGTAAAATAATACCAGCCATCGCTACTACAACTTCAGTGGTAGCGGGTTTAGTTTGCCTTGAGCTTATTAAGCTGACTCGCGGCGTAAAAGATCTGTCTGTTTATAAGAATGGCTTTGTCAACTTGGCTCTGCCATTCTTCGGATTTTCCGAGCCAATTGCTGCGCCAAAACTAAAGTACTATGATTCAGAATGGACTCTATGGGATCGATTCGAAGTGAAAGGAGAGTTAACACTGAAAGAGTTCTTGGATTACTTCAAAGAACATCATAATCTGGAGGTCACCATGCTCTCTCAGGGTGTTTGCATGCTTTACTCTTTCTTCATGGCAAAGCCTAAATGCCAAGAACGTATGGGCCTTCTGATGTCTGAAGTGGTAAAGAAGGTATCGAAGAAGAAATTAGAAAACCATGTACGTGCGTTGGTATTCGAACTCTGCTGCAACGACGTTGATGGCAATGACGTGGAAGTTCCGTATGTTCGCTACACCTTGCCGTGAAATACGTTGATGTCACCAGGATAACGAGAGATATCTACTTAACTGACTTAGCCGTAGTAATTTCCACAAATTTCTATTTTACAATACGATACAAGAGAATATTACTCTTTCTCTATGTAAGTTTCTCAAAGTTTAAAAAAAAAAGGAAAAGATTCATTTCCATCGTCGATGCTTTGTAGCATTTATAATAGCAAAGGATCGCGGGATCCACGGAGTTCATCAGCCTTTTTACTGAATCGATTTCAGGGCTTGAACTATTTGTTTCCTTTTCCATTCATCACCTTTTGTTACGTTTATCCGAAACAATTTTAATGATAATCGTAAAATTTGTTCTTCTTTCTCGTCTTTCTTAATAAACTATATTTTCAAAGAAAAAGAAGATGATCTAGCTCTAAGGTAATTCGAACTGTTGATAAAAGAGGTATATGAAGATGAAAATTTGTACAAGAGAATCTACGATCTTGTGCTGTTTATAAAATGATAAAAAAAAAGGGGTGAGAAAAAGAATATGAAAAAGTTGCAAAAAGTTTAGTCCATATTGGATCATAAAGGGAATCACGGTAAGAATTTTCTTTGGGACTCACACTTCACAACTTAATGTATAGGATCAAAATGTAAATCACTGGATGATAAACTCGATGGTCCTTAGACGAATAATGTTAACACATTTAATATAGACCGCGATAAACATAATAAAAAGAATCGGACGCAAATGTATCTTGCCTTCATCGTATCGCTTTTCATTTTCTATTTACTATCATTATTTTTTTGAATTAAGGACGCGCACGAAATTGAAGAAAAATATCACAATTGCTCCACCTTCTTTCGTTATTATTCTTAATACGTTCTTGCTATCGAACTCGATATTTTAAGATTTTATGTAATCTATACGTTATTGATGATTTTTCATTTTGTCCGCTTTACTTCTTTTAATCGCCGAATACACTATTGGCTAAGGCTGTTTGTTGTTATTAAGAGATACTGCATTTAAATTTGTAAGAACAGATGTTTGGAAAGAAGCTTCAAAAAAATAATTGCACACTTTAGACCAAGGAATACGAGAAAAAAAAAATGGAAGATATTTTGTTAATTTTAGGATAATGCGGATATTTATTGTATTATTTTATCAATAGATAATAAATAGATGTGTTTGGATTTCAAGAAACATGAAAAATATAGTAATGAAAATAAAATTTGAAACGGTGTTTTTCTTTCCCCTATACACGTGTTTCCTCCTATATTCTTAATGAATAATTAAAATTTGAGAAAATTTGAAAATATTAAAATTTTAATACATCGAACTTTGATCTCGTTCATTATAAACTTTCATTTTTTAATCTTGAAAATCTTAAATGATATATATTAGCTTCATCTATAAGATCATGCCGTGTTCATTTTTTATTAAATGCAAGTCATAACATTTACCTACCAGATATGTGTCATACGTTATTCAATAGTTTTCGTTTTCTTTTATTAAAATGTAAAATTTGTCAACATTTAAATATTGCAATGTAGAAGATATTTAATAATTTCAGATAGTTTCAAAATTCCCGTCGCAAAAACATATTCAGTGCCATGTGAGCCATATATGGTACATGCTAAACTTTCCATTTAAAATTTAAACCACTGAATGTTTCTAATTTATATAAAATAAATGATACTGGGTATGATGACAATTGAAAATTGTCTCTTCCAAATTTTTCTAACAACAATTTTTATTAAGTAAAAAGCAGTTTTAGTATTAAGCAAAAAATTATTATGCATTTTAATGAAAAAATTTGTAGCCTACGATTCAAAGGATTTCTATTAGGTCGTCCGGAAAGTACTTTTCGCGTTCACCACTCGGGGCCTTATCTCGTTCTGCTTAAGTAAACAAACCACCAAATCACTCCACCGTCAATCGTGTGGTCACTAGTTATCCTCTGGTAAGGCAACAGAACAGTTCTCGACGTTAGTAGAAAGTGTATCGAGTGTTTTTTGCGTGGTGAAAAATGAAAGATCAAAAGATGCATTTTCGTCACGTTATGTTTCACTGCTTTAAAAAAAACAGTACGCCTAAAAACACTGCAAAGGAGATTTGTGACGTTTATGGTGATCGGTCTATAACTGTTCAAACAGTCCGGAATTGGTTTAGGAGGTTTGGAGCCGGAAATTTTAATCTGAAAGATGAAGATCGCAGCGGACGTCCATCCACCACTGATACTGACCTTATCAAGGCCTACCTCGATGAAAATCCAAGGTCTAGTGTTCGTGAGATAGAAGATGCTTTAAACATTCCGCGAACAACGATTCATGAGCATTTAACAAAGCTTGGGTACGTTAATCGCTACGAAGTCCCAATGGATCCCCCATCAACTGACGGAGAGCAATCTCCTGAATCGAATCTCGAATTTTTAAAAACGAAAAGAACTTTTCGGACAACCTAATATATGATCTGTAAGGCTCTGCAGTCTGTCCAACGAGACAAGGCAATGACATTCGAGTATCAGTCAATAGTTGTAGCCACAGTAAGTCAAAGTACGTAATAAGTTACATTTTGTTTAAGTTTACTGTCTCGTTTCGTTGGACATAAGTACGGTTACATCAATGAGTGTCATTACTTGACATTTTAATTTAAGACCTCAATATACCAGTTCCATTGACTGTACAAATGAATGTGTAACAGCCAAGTATTGAACATATATAAATTTTATCTCAGAAATTTTACTCAACGAATCTTGAACATTGATTTTCTCGAAAACAAAGTCTAAAACGAAAAGACTTTGTTATTTTTTTTCGACTTATTTCTGCATATAAAACACATTTTTGGTCAGTTGTGCCACCCGTTTTCAGGCTCTGTACAAATTTCGATAAATATACCTTGACCCTAGAGCCACGAAATATGCGCGGGAACAGTACAGCAAGATAACCATAAAAAGCCTTAGAATGGCACAACGTAGTATAACGTATGTAATTTAACAAAATAACTTATTCATTGTTTTAATATATTTGTAATATTTCTTTTTATTTAACAGATTATTTTTTTCGAAAGCAAGTACAAAAGATAAGACTGAATCTAATAATACAAGGTATGTGGATTATTTTATGCAAGAATGATTATATATATTCGTATTGCGTTCAATTTGAGATCAATTGTATTCAATAATACTTATTCGCGACCTGTGGTATTTTTAAGTAAACAATTCCAATTGAATAATGCTTTTTCCCCTATTGTAAATAATGTTCTTAATCGGATACTCGCTAATAGCAAAATTGTAAAGAATGAAGACCAAAGCGATTCGGGAAACGCTAAACGAAAAAGAGACGATAGTGGAGATAGCAGTGAAACTGTCAGGTAATTAAATTTAATTATAGCAATTGTTAGGAAATGCATTAAATAGTGAAAACATTATTTTAGTATATTTTACTTTATATAACTCTCAAATTTAAATATCTTGTACTTAATTATTGATAAATGATCCATAAATATTAGGTTGTCCCAAAAGTTTCTTTCGTCTTGTAAGGAAATAATGGATGTATCACATTCTCTGTTTTCTATTATTTTTGTCGAATCATGTATAATAATAATAATAATAGAAATAGAACAAAATGGATCGTACATGATTCAATAAAAGAATATAAAATGAAAAGAGGTTGTGCATCTATTATTTCCTTACAAAAAGAAAGAAACTTTCGGGGTAACCTAATACTTATCATAATACTGACTCATTAGAATTGATACAATATATTTAAAATGTCATGTATAATATCAATATAAGATATTCATCTATTAATTTATTTCTCTTTTAGTCCACCTATTGAAAATTCCTCAAGGAAGAAATCAGTTTCAAAATCTCCTTTACCACTGAAGAAAACAAATAGTAAACTACATATGTAATTAAATAAATGTAATCTATATTTTTCAGTTTTCTTGATGTTATACTTATATTCTAGGAACACCAAAAATTAAACTATCACCAACAACAACAACTAAGGAAAAAGAAAAAGGAAAAAGTAAAACTCCACTTACTGCGACTAAAAAGAGAAGAAAATCCAATGAAGTAAAAAGTACTCCTAAAAAGAGTGATGCAAAGAAGAGATTGAAAGATATGTCAAGTGATGAGGACCAGAAAGAAAATGAGTTGACTGTAGAAAAGAAAACAGAATCAAGTGCTGAATTTGAATCTTCAAAGTCTGTGTCTAAGGAATCTAAAGCTAAGAAGAATGTTAAAAATAGTGAAAAGAAAGCTACTAAAAAAAGGTCAAGGATAATAGCACCTGTCGATTCCAGTGACGAAGAAGAACATAATCTAGTATATATATTTATATATATATATTTGTACATATTTATATATGTATATACATATATATGATTGTTAATACATATTGCATAATAGTTGCCAGAGAGTCCCAAAAGAGCAAATCTTGATGTGGAGGAAAATAGCTCAGTTAACGAAGAAGGAAATTCTGACGAGGATGTTCTAGATAATCAAAAGGACAGGAAGACATCAAAACCACCAAGAAAAGGACATCAAAAGGAAGAAGAAGAAAAGAAAGAAGAAGACAATGTAGAGAAGCCTGTGAAAAAGATACATCATTTTTTTGGTATTTAATTTATCAATATGTTGCTAAATAAATAAATAACCATCTTAACAAAATTTATATCTTTCAGCTCCAAAGGAGAAAGAAAGTACAAATAATACTGATAAAGATAAGAAAAAGTCCTCCAGTCACTCTTATAAACCTAATATCTCGAAATATGACCCAATAAATGATGCATTTTGGAAGCAGGGAGAAAAGTATGTCTCATATGTTTTAATAGCGTACCATTTGTTGCAATGATAAAACAACTGTTTAATTTTTTTAGAGTACCATATATTGCGTTGACACGTACATTGGAACTGATTGAAGATACAAGCGCTCGATTAAAAATAATAGAAATTTTATCAAATTACTTTCGATCTGTAATAGTTTTAAGCCCAGATGACTTACTTCCAAGCATATATTTATGTCTCAATCAATTAGCACCTGCTTATGAAGGTAAGCACTGCCAAATATGTATGTATATCGTTTTTTTCTTTTGTCTAAATATGATAACCTTCTTTTCAGGGATTGAATTAGGGGTGGCAGAAACAAATTTGATGAAAGCTATAGCACAATGTACTGGTAGAACATTAGCTCAAATTAAAGCAGATGTCCAAGTAGTTGGGGATTTGGGCATCGTGGCAGAAGGAAGTCGTTCTAATCAAAGAACTATGTTTCAACCTGCTCCACTGACAGTATCAAATGTATATACTAGACTGAAAGAGATCGCACAAATGACTGGCTCTGCGGTATGCATCCATTAATTTAGAGCAGTGCTGTCCTGTTTCCTGCATTCCATCTTCACTGGCAGGACGCGAAATGCTCGTTCTTCAATTGATGAATAAAATGTGTGAAAAAAAAAATGAAACTATCAGATTCGTTTATCTCTCTTCGGATTTCGTAAAGCTAGTAACTACAATACGGGCACGTAAATAAAGACATGTAACAGCTTTCGCTTATGGACGGCACTGATTATAGTTAATTGTAATTATTTTATACCAGTATTATAATCATACAATTTCAGAATATTTTTATTGCAATTGTGTAATTTATTTTTACAGTCTTTAACTAAAAAATTGGATAAAATTCAATCGCTTTTTGTAGCGTGTCGTTTTACTGAAGCCAGATATTTGATTCGGTCCCTAGCCGGTAAACTTCGAATTGGTCTAGCAGAACAATCTGTATTACAAGTAAGTATATTTGTGCAAAATGATTTTTTCATTAACACCTAGCCAATCGTGCATGCTGCCACAACGAATTATGCGTTTCTCACCGCAATGGACAAGCCAACCTATACGCTGTCCACCGCGCATTTTTCCAAGTAACAAGGACCAATATTCACTACTTGAAAAACAAAGAAGTCTAAAAATTATTTAATTTAACGATTTTGTTTAACGATTTCACATGTTGTTTATACAAAATATCAAATTAAAAGTATATAACAATTATTTTTTGTAGTTTATGCAAAAGATATTGGTAAAATTAAAAACATTAAAGATAACTAAGTTGCTTTAACTAAGTTAAAGATAACTTAGTTAAAGATAACTAAATTGCTTGCCAAAGTTGTAAAAGAACTTATCCTTTTCTCGCAAATTTTGCTTCATGTTTTTTTAATGTAATATTCTTTAAATTTGATGGAAATCCTCTATTTGCCCTAATTGTTCCACACATTCTCGTATTCTTCTGTAGGAGTAATTCGAGGAGTTTCTACACTATTGTAATAATTATCCATATAAATGCGATGATAGAATTCCACAAAAGGATGCAGAATTGATAAAACTGTATCTCGTAATTTTGCTCCTGCGTCTGAATATACTTCAAAATTACAAATGTATCCTGATATATTATTCCTTTGCAGAGCATCTGCACCAGAATTCCATATTTTGTTGGTTTCGCAGGATTATAGGTGCGGAAAGATAATCGGTATCTTCAGAACAGTCTGATAGTTCATGAACAATTCACTTACATTTTCATTGTTGCTTCTGAACATTTTTAAGGGTATTTTTAATATAATAAAATATTGCTATTTATTTCTAACAACTTTCGATTACTAGTAATGTGAATGATGTAGGGATGTTTTGTCCGAGGAGTCGATAGCAAGTGAGGTTCGGTGACGATGATGTGGAAGAGGAAAACTCGCGATGACTGAATACGAGACAAGCGGATTCGTTTATTGCTCTAGGAAAACCCGCTTATCCCGTGTTTTATCGTAACGAGCAATAATTCTAAGAAGCGTCTCGATTTGAAAAAGGCTAATATGTTTATTTGCAGGTCCTAGCAAATGTTCTTACATAACTGTTGACTGACCATCTGGCTGAAGGATGGATTATAATATGTTTGAGTCACAGGATGTAACACCTTATACTTTATTTTTTAATATTTATTTTTTACACCTTATACTATTATAACTTTATTTAGTCGTACCTGTTAGTGTAATCTTTTAGTTAATTTTAACACCACTAAATTGGTGTATTTTATTATATACTGTACTTTGTAAAAGCAAAAAAAGTGGCGCAATTAATTGGAAACACTTCTAGGTAAACAATAACTGATAATAAAAAAAAAAAAAATAAAGAAAATGCGTTGCTAATGTCAAAAAGGGAGATCTCCCCGTGCGGTCACGAAAAGATGTACTTCATAAAGGGGAGGTCTCCCCGTTCGGTTGGCTAAGTGTTAAGTAATCTAAAGATAGTGCTACAGTATGGTACAGAAAATGTGGTAAAAGATATATGTTTATAGGCTTTGGCACTAGCGTGTACTATGACACCACCAATACAAAGTTATCCGCCGGAAGTTTTAGACATGAGTAAAAAAATGTCAAGCGATGCCTTTAAACAAAAATACGACGAAACTGCGCTTACTCTTAAAACAACATATTGGTAAGAATTTGTTTCTATTTTAAATACCTGTATTGAATACCTTTATACGTGTGATAATAATGTTTATTTTCAGTGAATGTCCAAATTATGACAAAATAATTCCTGTTTTACTAAAAGAGGGGATTGAAGAATTACCAAACAAATGTAAAATTACACCTGGCATACCTATGAAGCCAATGTTGGCCCATCCTACTAAAGGTGTGCAAGAAGTATTAACACGTTTCGAAGGATTGAAATTTACTTGTGAATGGAAGTACGATGGAGAAAGAGCGCAGGTTTATTTTTCATAATTATATATATTACAGAATAGAAATTTGTATGTTACGAGGAAAGAACATATTTAACTATTATTTATATTTAACTATTTTGCAGATTCATTTAGCCGAGGGTGGTAAAATTAGTATTTACAGTAGGAATCAAGAAAATAATACCAGCAAATATCCTGATATTATAGGAAGATTTAAAAATACCCAAGGTAAAGAAGTTAAAAGTTGTATCCTTGACTGTGAAGCAGTAGCCTGGGATAACGAGAATAAACAAATCCTACCTTTCCAAATACTCAGTACAAGAAAACGCAAGGTAATGCAAAATGTATAAAAAATTGCTTTGTAAGTTTTACATATATCTTTGTCTCTCTTAGGATGCGAACGAAGCAGATATTAAAGTTCAAGTATGTGTGTTCATGTTTGATCTATTGTATTTGAATGGAGAATCACTAGTACAACAACCTTTCATAAAACGTCGTGAATTATTGAAAGAGAATTTCAAAGAAGTAATTGGAGAATGGAAATTTGCAACTAGTTTAGATACTTCGACTATGGAACAAGTGCAAGATTTCTTAGATGAATCAATCAAAGGTTAGTCTCTATTTAATAATAAATAATTCTAGAAAAATATATAATTATATTTAATAGGCAATTGCGAGGGCCTTATGGTGAAGACCTTAGAACAGGATGCAACGTACGAGATTGCTAAGCGTTCTCGGAATTGGTTAAAATTGAAGAAAGATTATTTAGAAGGTGTGGGTGATACGTTAGACGTGATTGTCATTGGTGGCTATATAGGGAAAGGAAAAAGGACAGGAACTTACGGAGGATTTCTTTTAGCTTGTTATGATCAAGAGAATGAAGAATATCAAAGTGTTTGCAAGGTAGTAAATGTCATTAACTTCGTTGCAATATTTTAAACGTTTGAATAAATATAATTTTAATCCTTTACATGTTTCTTGTTTATGTAGATTGGTACTGGATTCAGCGAAGAAGATCTTCAAAAGCACACAGAGTTCTTCAAAGAACATATAATACCACAAACTAAGTCTTACTACCGTTATGACTCATCTCTCGAACCTGATCACTGGTTCGAACCAGTTCAAGTGTGGGAAATTAAATGTGCAGATCTTTCTTTGTCACCTGTTCATAAGGCAGCAGTTGGTATTATTGATCCAGAGAAAGGAATATCTTTGCGATTTCCACGTTTTGTCCGCATTCGCGATGATAAAAATAATGAGGATGCTACATCAGCGGAACAAATTGCAAATATGTACAACAATCAAGAGCAGATAAAAAATCAGGCATCGTCAACAAAAGTAGTTGAAGAAGACTTTTATTGAATCTAACGTTCCACTAAATCTGCGATAAAACATGCCTTCATTTTTTATAAGGCGGACAGTTTTATAACGTATCAACAACAATTGAAATGTTTTGTATGTAGATGATTATTTTCTCAATATATGTACTTTATTTACACATCTACAAAAAATTGTTTCGAATTTATAGATTATTATCTAATAAAAACAGTTCATTATATCACTGAATTTTTAACCTTTCGATACATAACTTTTAACTACGTAGGAGACTATAAAATTTAGTAAACTCTTCACTGTTTCTGACGAATTTTTTCATTGAATTGAATTTCTAACCTTAACTTTTTGAATGCAACGAAAGTTGATGAACAAACGATGTCGGGTACAATTGATCAAAAATTATTTTATAACACTGTATTGTCACAAGCTTTCTCCCCGGATGGAAATTATTTATTGGCTGGAAATATTTACGGAGATATTTCAGTTTTCGAGTAAGTATCTGATTTAAATAGTCAATAGTATGCAAATATAGGTTATGTCGACGTCAAAGAGAGCATGTAAACAACACAATATAAGTAGTAAAAACTGACAGAAGTTTTTATTCGGTATTTAAAAATCTTAGGTAATGTCAAAGTTAAAATTGTAATTTAGTTTATTCTTCAGTCAAAGTAATTTCTTTTTGTAGGTTATTGAAAGCTCTAGGACCGCACAAAGTCGAAGAAAATGAATTACAAGGCCCCAATTATCATTTCACTGCACATCCCGATCAACAAGTGGAAAGTATGGTTTCAACAGACAATTTTTTAGTAACAGGAACATCAGGAGAAATATGTGGATGGGATTGGAAAATAATTACTTCGAGTAAAGCTCCAAAAAGCAAAGTATCATGGACCGTACAACTTCCAGTTAATAAGTAAGATTATATTATATTATACAAAAATTTTGGATAAACGATGTCATTTATCTATGATATTCAACATCAGTTTATTTTTAGGGACAGTTACGAAAAACCAGATGTAAATTATTTAGTATATTCAAAACCAAATAACGTTCTGTATGCTGGTTGTGGCGATAATAATATTTACGTAGTTACTCTAGAAGATGGTAGAATATTAAGAAGCTTAGAAGGACACACAGACTATATTCATTGCCTATCCTTAATGTATGTATAATATAATTGTTAATAAATAATACGTAATGTAGTTTGTATATAAAGTTTATCACTTTTCACAGGGGTAATCAATTAGCTTCATGCGGCGAAGATGGAACAGTAAGGTTGTGGGATTTACGAAAAAAAGAAAACACCAATATATTAACTCCTCATTTAGTAGACAAAGTAGCCAGACCAAGATTAGGAAAATGGATCGGCGCCATAGACTTCACGGAAGATTGGCTGGTACTTACTCTTTTTTTATTTCTGCAGAACGTTTATTTATTTTAATGCAACCGATTAAAGAAAATCTGATACATAACGATTGTTTAGCTATGCGGTGGTGGTCCAAGCTTATCTTTATGGCATATGCGTACGATGGAAGCAGCTACTGTGTTCGAGCTTCCGGACGAAGGCATTCACGTGGCAAACATCTATGAAGAGCGTGTAATAGCTGCTGGGACGGCACCTCACGTTTACCATCTAACTTATCAAGGAGAAATGTTAGCTAAAGTGCCAACTTCCAGCAATACCGTATATAGTATTGTATATCAGGAAAATCCACAAAAAGTGTTCAGCATAGCCGGTTCCTCGAACAACATAGACATCTGTACGAACTTTAATTACCGCGAATTAATGTTAAAGTTTGCTTAATAGAAATAAAGTATTAAAACAGAAAAACCTACCGATTGATTTACAGGAGGAAGTGATCTCATTATGTATGTATATATATATTTTTTAATAAATATATTAATACAATATGCATTTTATAAAACACGATATAAAACTTTTTACAAATATACAAGTATCTGTTTGTTAGTTGTGATTTCTTGTAACGCGGTCGTCCTCAGCTTCGGGTAGATTCGACTAATAGATCATTTATGAAATATGTATAAAGAAACACAGTTAACATCCGTCTAAAATTAGTTGGAAACTTAATGGCAAGTTCTCGCTGTAAAGAACATTGCGCGTCGTATTTGGAAAAAAGCAAAGTTTAATTAAGAAATCGAACGTGGAAAAAAATTAAGTGACAAATGACGCGATAGTAGATGATACGATATGATAATTTAGTTCCGAATGGTATTGAACGAGCAACTAATTTTAGACAAACAGCAGCAACGTAAGAGTCATAGGAAGCCATGACCTGCTATCACCGCAGGTATAAAGCCCTCTCTGCCGTCTCGCGAACGGACCCAGAACCAATCACTGACGTGATCGCTAAGTAATGCAACAACGTCACCCTTGGAGACGCTCAAAGCGTTCCCACCTTGACCCTCGTAATCGCTACGTATGACGAGTAAAGTATGCCGAGATCCTTTGGTTCTAGCGTTCGCCGCGGCCCTGAGGTACAGTCTATCGACACTACGTTCTCCGCAGGCTGACACTGCGTCCCTAGAACCTCGTTTTACCCTTGAATTTCTGCCTCGAGCTCCGCACTCTGATCTTGTGTCTCTGAGCTTTTCTGTATCAGTCATGTTACCTGGAAGGAACAACAGACTAATGAAAACCAAACTTTAGAACTGATACTATTGGAAATGAATTTTTAAATTACCTAAGGGACGAGGAAATACGTCCGTCGAGTCCTCCCAACATGGTCCTCTGGTTGGTTGCGGTAATATTCCCAATGGTAGACAAGCTGCGTACCCGACGTACCCTTCCTGGCCGTGTGGAGTTTGAACGTACAGCCAGGTTTGGTTCTTGAATACAGCATTCACCACCGTTCCAAGAGGGAGAGCCATCTCGTCTTGAGTACCACCCTGAGTCTGATACAGGACGGATGGAAACGAGAGGACCACGGGAATATTGGCAGGTTTCTCTATAGAGGCCTAAAGATATCGAATATTTCCCAAAGTAACGTTGCAGGGGTCATATCGACTCGTTGTTAATCGTTGAAAAAGTACCTACTTTGGTGAGATACGCATCAAGATCCGCGATTTCGTAGCCAAATCTGCTCGGAGGTCTGGGTTTGTGGGACCGTTTGGTTCTTCGATGTCTGTGCTTCTCTCGGCCACTAGGCGTGGACGTTGACTCACGAGACACGAGAGATGGTTCCGACACTGCCCTCTTAACTTTCTCCTTCTCCTTCGCCTCCTTTAGCCCTGAAAATTCCTTTTCCGACTGCTTCTCCAGAGGACTGTCCAACGATCTCCCATTGGCCAGTACCTCCTTGCCGATAGGCTGAAAGAAGAACGATAACAAACGTGAATGTAAATCGCGAATGTTAACGCCTTGTGTTTTTCAGGTTGAAAGATGTTCATTAGAAGAGAACCTTTTCCTGAACTTCCACCTTCTCCGTCCTCTCGATCTTCTCTATTCTATGCAGGACTTTCTTTTCTCGCTTCTCCGTGTCGACATTCTCCTTGCAACCATCTTTTTCTTTCACGCTTTTCACACTCCTCTTCGAGGACCTTTCCTTACTGTCTCGTGACAAGCCCTCTCGATCGCCGTTCCCACCTATACCAAGATAACATTGTTTCTTAGAATTCCACGAAGTAGCAAAATTACCGGCAATTTATGGTATTTATTCTTCTTGCACGGAGCCCGTGTCATTTCTCCTCTTTAGGAATCAAGTATATGTATACACGACTTAAGTTTCTCAACTGCGCTTCTATCGCTCGACCTCGATTTTCTCTACGTGGAATATCGCCTCATCCAACTTTTCCATTGCGTAACATCTATTTCGTTTAATTTTCATACAGTTCGGTTTTTACTTCGTCTCGAATTTCATACGCGAGGCTCCTATATTTGGATTATCGCCTGACCCAATTCCGACCAAACCTCCATGCTCGACCCGTTATACACGATCTCTTCGGCTCCTCCCTCCACGCGCCAATTATTATTTGACGCAATTTTTCCACATTCGGACGACTGTTCGACCCTCGAATAGCTTTACGTTCGTCCCAAATATCCCACGGTCTAAAGCATTGCTTGACCCAAATTCTTTACGTTTTACTCGTACTCCGTTATAGATCTGTTATAAATCATCGTTTCACCACGCTTCCCATAGTTTAGACTATATTTTTCGCTCATATTCCACGGACCTGCGTTCCCATTGGCGGTAGGATGACTGTTGTTGGACGCAGGTTGTTGTTGCCCGCGTAGGACCCAGGTCAAAGAGATTTTGGGGCGCAACAGGGTGCTTGGCCGTTGCCCCATGCTCCTCGGAGGTACGAAGGGCGTCGAGGGCGTCGCGGGCGTCGGCGATCTGGGCGGTGACGGCGACCTCGACGAGGGTGTCACTACCTGCAAAGGACAGTCCGCCACCAGGTCCACCGTCTGCACCGAACAGCCATGTTCCTGTAATTCAAGCGTCCAACGTTTAATTCGCTTTTACGCGTCCGAGAAAAACTCTCAACATCCGTCAACATTTGTATCTTTCGGTTTCTTTCCCCTTTGTAAGAGCAAAATACGTCGCGTTAACTGGTTGGTATAACCAGCTCGAAACGAGCACCACGTGTGCTTCTTACACGAATGTAAATAGACGTGGCTGTACGGGAAATGAGCACCATTCAAGAGACTAGTTTGCGTTACAGAAGTGCACTTCCCTTTACAAGAGATAAATAGAATGACTACCGGCTGAGGTTCGTGAATAATCAAAGGACGTTTTAGAAGCGAAGCGTAAGCGTAGATCATTCAGAAATTGAAATAGGAGGCTCGTTAGAGCCGTTGTTAATGTAATTTCCAACCCTGGCAAAACCAACTCGATTGTTCACTTGATTGTAGCAATTTGTAGTTCGCGCGATTGCATCAATTGAAATATTCTATTTTTTCTGCCGGCTCTACGAACGCGTTATTCATTGAACGAGATTTATAAGAGGAACGTCAGGACGTACTAATTCATCCGATCGAAAACTCTACAATTTCCGCATATTCAACGGTGAACGCTTTAACGAACGAACAAAGTAATCGGAGGATTATTTTTCGTGTCACTTTTGATTTTTATACTCGGTTCTCACGTCGCTACCGTTACTCGTACGATTTTTATCGCAATAATCGTACGAGTAACACGTTCATCTATCAAGGCCGTAGGATTTCGTCAACCTCGTAGATTCGCCTCTGTGGATTCCTGCAATGAAACCATTCGTAATAGCGATATCCCAATTATTGCGAGCCATATGTACGCATTTATTTCTATACGTATCGCATGTAACGTATTTCATACGTATTATGCGTGCTTGTTGCATCCTCGTAACGACTTTTAATAAATAAAATTTGTCACGTAATCTGAGGCTACGTATCCATGGACAGTCTGCCAGGGGTTAAACCAACAACTCGAAACTCGGATCACGCGTTCAGCGTTTCCCACAAGACCACCTTGTGCCCACACCCGCATGCCTCGCCAATTTATTAAACGACAAACGCGCTAATAACGAGTCGTTATTACTCGTCGCTGTTACTTACGACAACAACGTGCATAGGTTCGTTCGCTCAAGATAGAATATATATTGCACTTCCGCGAGCTTGTGCCACGATGGGTCGGATCGCGGTAAATCTCTCGTTTGTGCAGCTATTTCTACAAAGTTGCGATTATTAATTCGTCTCATAGGCGTTCAATTAGCCCGCGGGCCGGCTCTGGCGGAAATGAATTATTCGTCGACGCGCGCTTGTCCCCGGCGTGGTTTACCGTGCCGCGGAAATTTACGGCTGTCGCCTCGCATAAATACCAGCCATGGCCACCGTGAAATTTACGAACGACCGTCACGGACCGCCTCGTAAAATTTCTACGCCGCGGCCTTTTCTCTTTCCAACTGTTAGGCCTCGTTCGTTTTCATAGGAAACAATGAGACCCGGAAGTGGAGGACTCGCGCCGCCAGGGACAACTGCGGTCTCCCAAGAATCCTGTGGTTACGGTGGTTAGAAGCATTTTTCTTCGGTAGATTAACACACTTTTAACGAGATTCTAAACTAGGAATAGGCACAACGTCCTGCGATTGAGGCAAGGGCTAGCTTGCGTTCCGTTATTTATCGTTATTAATCGACGTAATTGAGAAATTGACGAGAAACTGAAATAAAATTGAATTTCGTCTATTTTATTCGGCTAGCGACAAATTGAGACTGACTAAACGGGTCGTTGACTACGGGCATTTAATCGCAGCGTACTCCGAACAACTAATAATTGTCTTGCGTTGCCAGAGAGCTGATTGAAACCAATTCAACCTTTCGTACTTTTCCCACGCTATCATCTCTTACGAACGAAGGAAGGAGGTTGCTTTATCAATAAAGATTCACAGGTATTTGTGACGTTTTTCTTGCGAAAACAAAAATTCTGTGCGGAGGAAATAGGAAACTGGGGCTGCTGGTTGATAATGTAGGAATCGATACGATAAGAAACCGATGTCGCATCGTAAGAAAATTCTTCCAAAAGAATCGCACGCTTATTTCGTACGAAGAAAAGAATCCTCTTCTTGCCGCGTTACTGCGTTCAAGTCGATCTTTGAACTTAAGTCTTCCCTTAAGAAAAGAATTCGCCTCTTGCGATATTATTTCATAACTAGAAACCGATTTAATACCATTACGAAAATTCCAAAGAACAACACATTCGCAATCTATCAAGAAAATAACCCTCTTTTTCTCATATTATCCTATGGCTGAAATCACTTTAATTCTATTACGAAAATTCATCTAAAAGAACAACCCGTTCATTTTCCATTAAGAAAAGAGCTGCCCCTTTTTTTTTCTTCCGGTGTAATCGCGCGGCTCCCGGCTTCAACCACGTTTCCATTAAACGAATCGAGGCTCGCGACTATCCGTGCAATCTTTCAACAGCGTTTCATCCTCTCGCGTGGACCGATCTCCGAAGACGTTCACGTGGCCGTTGGACCCGGGCTGCAAACGCGTTCCTATGAATTATTGCACCATTAACGTGAATAATCGCGCCGGCGGGAAAATTATATAGTAATTTGTTCACGGCTGATCGAATACGTCGGGAATTTTATATTCTCTCTTTTGCGAAGGGGTAATGAAGCGGGTTAGCCCCGGGGGAAAAACGCGCTTTGCAACCCCGGGACTCTCGTGGCCATGAAAAATGAAGACGTTTCACCCGGGCCGGGCTTTCGATTTTACGCGGTGAATGGGCCGGCTAAGTAGCCATTCTGATGCCCCCGGAACGCCGTTATAATTTATACCAAGCCCTTTGTGTTACGCGCCACGAGATGATTCTTCCGGTGATCGGTCGGTCGATTACCTCGAAACTACTTTCACCGGTCTTTTTTTTCCCTTTACCTTTTCAGAAATCCTCGGTTAACACGCCGACTGCCAACAATGGTCATCGGCGACCCACGTTACTTCATCTTTTAGGCCGACCGGAACGAGATAATAAATTCCTTGGACTAACAAATTTTCAATAACGCGAATGCTTTGGTTAACGTAGACAGAAAAAGACGCGCGAGTATCACGTTTTGCGAAAGTCAAGTGACACGAGAGAATTTCTTCCACCTCTACGTACTCGTGATTCTCTAAGCTCTGACTCTAAGCCGACTTCTGCTTAGAGGTCCTGCCTTTAGGTCCTGTGGAACACTGGTCATTTCTAGTCGGTGATTTCCAATTGTTTTCAAGGATAAATCGAATTTTAATTTAGAATAAATTGGACGAAATTAGAGAAATATATATGGACTAATTCTATATATACCAAAGTATGACTGTAACGTTTCGCTAGCCCTGAATTAAATAGTTCATTAAAAAAGTTGGTGAGAGACATTTCGTAAGCGATAGCGTTCAGATCTTCGATTTCTCGGAGCACGTAGCAAATACACTGATATGATGGAACCGAAAGAATGAAAAATATCGAAAGCCGTATATCAAATTGTACGAAATAATGGATCTTTCCTTCTCTCTCTCTCTCTCTCTCTCTCTCTCTGTTGAAAGAAACATGCGATATACCTCTAAACCAATCAGAATAAGGACACAGAACTCTTAGCTGAAAGATAACTCACGCGATACAATAGGAACGGCAGGCGCGCAACACGCCCCATAAATCCTCGTGGAAGATCCTCGGATCGGTACTAACCAGGACCGTGTCCTCGTTAACTTCGATTTCAATAAGCGCCGAACGGAACGCAAAAAGGTGGAGACAAGACGAAAGAGAAGCGTTTCACTCTCGAGTAATTAGGAATCTACTCGCCTGGTGGACTAATCAACTGGTCGGAGTCCTGAGAATGAAATAAGTCTGGGCAAGGTGGAGAAGAAGGAGGGTCCGGTTTAAGTGACAGAAAGGTTGGTCCATGGCGCGAAGAAACACGCGAGCTAGCCCCGGGTGACAAGTTAAAAAGGGAGAGAACGTGATGGCGGCGCGAGCCGAGGCAGCAGCCTCCTTCTTCTTCCCGGATCATGCTAATGAAATTCTCAAGATATCTATCTCGCGCGCCACTGTGCACGGGACATTAGTTTAGCGTCTTGCTCGCGGCCACCTCGATCTTATCTGTCCGCCTTGGACGCACGGTATCAATTTCCCTGGAACGTGAAACGTACGGACCATGTGGTTCGTCACCCGATTCGCGTTTCACGAGTCTCGGCTACTGGTTGCTTTCTTCGGCTGGCATTGCCCGGCGTGGAAATTGATTGGAACGTGTTCAGATACGCGCATAGCGCTGACTTTAAGGCTCGTGCAGACGCAGCCGCTGATTTAGTCGAGCGACGAGTAATTCAGTAGGTTAGCGTGTGTGGACGTTAAAACTTCCCTCGTTGGACGTTATTAATCGAGCAAATTTGTATCTGAAATCCGTATTAATATCCTGCACGCTTTCTATGGAGCAGGCGATCTTGTGGCGGTTACTCGTTACTTGGTTAAACTAGTGGACGTGTCTGTACCAGCTTTTATAGCTAGTGACTTTTAGCCTTGCAACGTTACAGCGGGTTGATACGTTTTCTTACTCGCTATTCTTTCAGCCGTTCGCGAGAGATGCGCGCCTTCGTGGGTTAGATTAGGTTCGTCGTTAGGTTAGGTTAGGTTAATCGAATTATGTTGTTCGATCGAGTTGCAATTTTTACGGATGGCCTTACAGATAAATGGCGCTTTTAGTCTTTGTTTCTAGTTTACGACCACGAGAAGCGACATTAAACGGCTGCTTGTACGAAAAGAATAGGACGCTCGTTCATCACCGTACACCTTTAGTCGCTTAGTCGATGATCTTTGAATCAACGTGCCGCGGCATTCCCACAATAACGAGCTGAAGATGCAGAAAATGGAATCGACGAGTCACGGCATAGAGACGTACATGAAGACGTTGCCACTGACTTATGCACCTCGCATGCTATTGAGATCCTTTGATCCCGCCGAATCATTCTTACGAATACGTCATCAAGTCACGCGAGGCATTAACGAATTTTTAATTACCATAGTATTGCCTCTTTCTCACACAAGTTTTAATCCCTAATGACGAAACAAAACGATTCTCCTGCTCGCTTAGAAAGAAGCACGATTACTTCGATCACCTTAACAATCCGTAACATCCAAGGGAGCCAAACCTGAAATTTGCAAACCTACTCGACTTTTGCCACAATCGGAACCTCCAAACACCCCCCGATTACGATTTCCACAGTCGAATTTCACCTTCCTCGTATAAATTGCCCGACAAAACGTAAAGAAGTAATCTTTCTTCGGACACGCGATCGCTGAATCGAAAAATACAAAATTTTCAACGATTCGAATCTACGACTTGGAACGTGCGAAGTTCGCGGAACTTGGCAACGATTTTTGCAACGTGAACCCGAGTCCTCGTGAAATCGCGATCGGTGCAAAGGTCAGCCACTCACGCTGCTCCGGAGCAAGGGAAGCGGAGGCTGAATGGGCCAAATTGCAAGTTACTCGAGCGAACCCTGGCTGTGTCTTCCTCCGCTTCCTCTTCGCGAACATCACGTACGAAAGAGGAGAGTAAAGAAATAGAACGAATCGAATGGAACTCTCTGGGGAGCGTGAGAATGAAGACTCTCCCGACGCGGCTCCGAACCTGTGATTGATTTAAAGGTCACGCGTTTCCACGTTTTTACTCGCGTGTTCGCAGGTCGTCGTTGGTTCCCTTCCCGGAATATTTAACCTCTTCGACCTTTCCGGCCAAGAGTTTCTCTCGTAGCCCCGTTCCCTGTTGTCCGAACGTCCATCGAGCAGACCCTCGGCTTTCCTCTTCCCTTTCGTTTCGCGTCCGCCTTTCTCCGCCGGCTGGCGCGATGTTAATTACAACCTCTTAGCTCGAATTACCGTGCACGCCACCACTTTTCCCATCCCCCTGGCTCGATACTCTCGCGTTTTCGTCCGAATCGTTCCGTTTCTTCGTTTCCAATGCTTCTCTCTGGTAGAGACACGGTTTCGGCGTGTAATCGTGGAACTCGAGCCCTGTCAGCGCTAGAAATATCGTAATTTGTTGTATCGCGTTGCTGCGTGTTGTAGCCAGGTTGCCTGGAGATCGAGCTTGTTTTTACACAGTTTAAAAACGTGAAACGAAACGATAGCGTAAATATATCGATTCTTTGATTATCCCTCTCCTCTATCTCTAAGTACTTTTATCTTCATGCAAACATTACTCGCATTCACTCTTCGTTCATCCGTTTACTCGTTTCTTCGTTCGTTTGTCCACTTTCTTTTTTTGCTTGCACTTTATTTCCCGATAATTGCGCTTCTCTTCATTCGCCCTTGTCTCCTGCCTCCGCGCACTCCTCTTCTCTCGCGTTTTTCCTCTTTTTCCTATTGTCAGTGGCGCGAGTGACGTTCCTGCTATTTTTCGGCATCGTTATAAAAATTGTTCGAAACATTTGTTTCTCGCGTCCGAAGAGGAAGAATGAAATTGCAAGATTCGAGTTTGCCAGGGCGAGAACTCCGAGGAAATTCAAGTTGGTCTGACCCTTATTGTAACACAAGGTTAGATGGGAAAGGAACCGTATTTACGGTAGTTGCGAGGCGGAACTTTGATGCTTGCAACATCGATACGTTATTCCTAGTAATGGTCAGGAAATTCTCTTTGCAACGTTATCCACGAGCAACATTAGCGAGAAATGTCGCGAACGCGGCTGCTTCTATCTGCGCGATCGACAAACACTGTAGTCGATATACAGAGGAATTCTCTGTAGTATACTCAAACCACTGTCGATAGATTCAACGAATTAGAATTTCCATTTCCTTCCTTTCAACAAAGTTGGAATTAACGAGCTTGCAACACGACTACTTAAGAAAACCAGTTTAGAGAATTTACTATTCTACTTAAATGGTCTTGATTGTTCTTCCAATGTCATTAGTCTGGTCTTGAACCACTAGAATCTTAAACGATTTACTCGACTGATCTTTAAACAACCTTAGCACGACCTCCGTGTATGTTCAAGCGATTTCGCGGCTTTGAACGATCTTTGATTCAAACGATCTCGACAATTATATGTCTTTGTCGCGTGCGTAATTTCTGCGTATCTAAACACTTCTGTAAACAACTTTCGTGAACAATTTTCAGTTGTTTATCGCTCCGCGAATTACACTTTCTTTAAATATAGCTACCTGCTACCTTCGATTATTGTCTTCAATTACGTTGTATATATATATTTACCACATTCTCGACATTTCAATATTGTTTATTTAAACTGCCACGACACCCAAACCCATTCTCGTCTCGTAACCTCGTAACACGTAATTACGACGTCTAGTTTGATCTCGAAACGGTGCTCGAATGAACGGTTGTTAAAGCGTTTATACCTTCGTTTACTCGCGCAACGCAACAATCTAGGACGTTACGACTCTAGGTCTCTCTTTTTTCCTACGCGTTACGTTAACCGTGCGATTTCTTTGCCTATAAAACGCCGCGCCCTTTAACACGTTACCCCTGTATCGCAATTCGTTCAGACTGACCGCGAATCTGGAAGGTTCAGAGAAATTAGGCGATATTCGATGGGTTTTTCTATCGAGTCGCTGGCAGATTTTCCTCTGATTATATCGTAAGATAGTGAAATAACGAATGGAAAGTTTTATGCTCCAGTAAAGCGTTTGTCGATTTGCTTAGTTTCTAACAGGTAAATTGATAAGAAACTAAACATGCTACAATTCGCAGAAAACTGCACGATCCTGCCGTTCTCGTCGTTTTCTATTCGCGTTTCCGTCTCTTCGGATATCTCTTCCCCGAAATGCTTTATTCGTAAGAAACGTGGGATATGCAAAACCGGATATTTAAAGATCATTTACGTTTTGGTAATACCCATTGAAATGTAACATTCATTTCGCATAGTATAGACAAGAGTAGGAGGAGGAGGAGAGAAGCTTAAAAGAAGATTAATTCAAAAGGTATTTTAAGCAAGTTACACTAATTAAGAAATCAAAGTATCACGACGAAGAAGTTTCCAGAGAGTTGTTCGATTAAACCAAAGTACAATACTTCTACGGCAATCGCGAAGGTATTAAAAGTCCAAGATCAACCGACACCCTCCTCTCTGCAAACTCCTGGAGTGTCACGATCGCCGAATCGCGAATTTCTTTGTGTTCGCACGACAGACCGTGTAGGTGTTCGAAAGGAAGGTGGTCCAGAGGCTCGTAAAACTGCGGTTCGCGCGACTATTCGCCGAGAAACGCGCGAGTTATCCCCCTCTGTCCGCCCCTTCGACCGGATTATTATCAGGCATTTACACGTTTATGCTCTTTGCCATGCCACGCAGATGGCCGCGACGCGTATAACCGCTAACGGTACCGTGCCTGATTTTCCGGTGCAATAAAGTCCCTTTGGTAGACGAGGCGCGTAGTCTAGCAATTAACGCTCGTAAGTCGAGCCGCGCGATCTGTTTGATTTAAACGCCTGCCACACGATCTTGCGTGTAATTCCAGGGCTAACTGAAAAACCAAGTCTAACTCTACCACCGAGCATTTATTACGTCATATTCAATGGCCGACCGTGTCGTCGTCCTCTTCTCTATGCGAGTTCTGCTTTTCAAAGGACGGCTGGTATAATGAAAGACACGTCGCTGTTGGGTGTTGCGCGTGTTCGCTCTGATGTGCTATCAATAAAGGTGGTTTCTGTTTGGACTCGAGGATAGATCGTATGGCTTCTTTTATTTTGAATAGTTTCATGGCGCAATAAATCGATGGCACGCTGCTTATTGATGTACGAGTATTCCAAGTTTTTCTTAATCCATTCGAAAGCCACGTCAGTGCGTGTCGCGCGGAGGACGTTGCGTTATTGTTATCTCTTATCTTATCGTTCCATCGATTCTGATAATTAACGAGTCTAATTGCGATACACCGTTTGGTAATGAGGAAATATTTTGTTTGCACGTTCCAAGCGTTAGACGCTTCTTCCATCGTTACGGACTATCCCTCAACCCTGATAATCAACTTTCTCTCGCCTACTATATCAATTTCGATACTACCAAAATCACAAAATTTTGCTTCTATTTGTAATCTATTACGTGTAACACTTGTAAAAAGTTTCTTATTAATTTTTGGAAAAAACATCCTCGACTATGCTTCGAATCGCTAGTATTCCACCTACCGCATGTGTATGTATGTTTATATATATATATATATAAGCTCAAACAGAAACACTTCTACACAAATGAAGAAGCGGAAATCGTGTTGGAATCCTCGCAGCGCTACAAAGAAGCCACCCCGGCGCGCCGAAAAATTCCCTTCCAAATAAAGATCGCTCGCCATTACGTGCATAGAGTAACATAGTTTTTCGACGTCGTCCTTCACTTCACGGCTTCTGGAAGACAGGGCGTTTTGCGATCAAGAAAACCTGGAAGAAGAGGAACGTTCGACATAAACGGCGAATGCCTGGCGCTCGTTACACGCGGCCCCTCTAAAAATATCTCCGCGAAACAGCCTTCGAGTTTCTGACCGCGTCCGATTTTCTTCACGAGTCGATCTCCTTCCTCTTCATCTTTCTTTAAGCGCCGTTCGCTTAGCAGAGGCACGATTTTTCCAAAGAAAACCGCGTCAAAACTCGTGAATCGTGTCGCTCTACATTTTGAAGTTTTACGATTCCAAAGTTATGGATTTTTCATTCTCGATCGTGTTAAAATTTCGTTTGAAAACCGTCGAATTCCGAAGCTCTCTATTGCGAAATCTTAGGATTCTAAAATTAAGCTAAAATTAGAAATCTAAAGTTAAGATTCAAAGTCTCCGAATTCCAAGAACGTAGGGTCTCGACGCTGACGAGTTTCAAGGCCTTGTGTCTCAAAATGTAAAAACTCCAAAGTTGGAGAGTCGGAGCTCACGAAATTTTAAGCTTCTAAAGTCACAGATTTGAATCCTGAATCTCTCGAATCCTAAAGCTCTGTATCTCGAAATTCGAGAATTCTAATATTACAGTCTTTGAATTCCGAGCTTCTTAGCTTTCGTCTTAGCTTTCGAGTTCAAAGAGTCGAAGCTTGAAGCTCTCGAATGCTGAAGCTCCGTCGTTTCGAAACTTCAGAATCCTAAAATTACACGCTCCTCTAAAAATATCGCCGCGAAACAGCCTGCGAGTTTCTAGCCGGCCGCGATTTTCTTTACGAACTGATCTTCTTCCTTTTCGCAGTCTTCTTTCGTTCCTCGCGTTCTTCAAGCGGGGGCTGTTCGCTTCGCTGAGGCGCGATCATCGCTTCCGAGAAAACCGGCGGATTTCTCGCGCACGAAATACGACTAGATGCACGGAGGTTTATGTAGATGCTTTGTCGGTACGATTCAGCTTCTTGGAACTACGCGAACTGTTACGGCGGCAGAATCGATCGGCGATCGACCGATTGTTTCGTGAAGGCTGGTTTTAGGGGTGCGTTGATTGTAGCGCGGAGTAGAGTCTGGTTCAAGAGTAAAGTTTTTAGGGAACGAAGGGTAATTGTAAGGTTTAAGTCGTGCATGAGTTTCTCGAGGCGAGAACCGTGGCTAAGATATGGTTATGGTGGAAGCGAGACTTTTGCGGTCTGAAAAAGTGACTTTCTTAGAGCGTTCGTAGTGCGCGTTAATTTACGTTTTGCATCGTCTTTTTAAAGTTGAAATTTTTTAACTGTCATAATTTCGTCCCAAAGTAACCGAAGTTACGAAGGGTTAGATCTTCCGATCGAAAGCTATAAGTTTCAACTATCAAATTCAGAGTTCTAGCAAACGATTTAATATATACATGTTTATTTCACCATAGAGATATTAAGGATCGAAAGTACGTTATGGATCGATCAATATGCCGCACGAAAGAACAAACCGCGAAAGAGACCGCGTAATATTTTACCTACGAGCATAAAAAGAGATCGGAGGATGGACTTTTTACGAGGGCCAGATCGCAAAACCGAAATCACCAGGGTTACTTGGGCAAAAAACGAGTCAGAGAAGGCAGGGTGAAGCACTTTTCCCATGAAAATGATGGGAATACGAAGGGACCACGGAACGAGCGCAAAGCGTTTAACCAAAATTACGTTTTATATGCACAAGCGGATCATTGCTCGCGAGACGGTCCATGCGTAACGGCCGCAACGCAACGGTGCATTTCCTTTTACTACTGCGGCCAGACAGCGAGCACCGTAAAACCTGAAGGGCTTTAACAACTGCAGAAATCCTGGCGTTGCGTGGTGAACATCCAGGGACAATATATCCCTGGATGCATCGTTCGACTTGCAAGAGCAGAACTGATTGTGGGAACGAACGCGAAGATTCTTCGTCCTTCCTTGTAATTTGAAGCTTTAATAATTAGGAAAGACCGGTTTACCCTTTATTTTCGTTGCGCAGCGTTTATAAGCACTGCCACGACGCAACAATCGCGAGACAACAGAAGCGATAGTGGAGAAGTTGCAATAAAATTGAAAATTGGAAAATCGAAAGAGCGGAACTGCAAAGAAAGGTTCGATATCTTTCGACCTATAATTTGAGATATCGGCTGCCAAATAATACAAATGTTTGATTTTTACGGATTCAAAAGCGTGCTCGAGCAAAAGTCTTAAAATTTACGACTGTAAGTAGGAAGGTTGCCGAATCGAATTACTATTCCACACGTACACGTATCAATTACGCAAGATGACCGATCGTGTGTAAAATAATTAAAATCTGGCTCTCGTTAAAAGATTTAATTCGATCCACGTTTCGAGCCATATAAAAGCCAATTATCGGCGTTCTCGTTTCATTCGACTGATTCCCGTGCATCGTTGCAAAAATGGCACGAAAAAAAAGCCACATAGGAAGGGTAATACCATTTGAAGCGAGTACACGCCCCGCAGCTACTTAATTACTTGGCAAAACGGGATCAGAGAGTCGTGATTTCATAGAACAAAGGGTACATTGTCTTTACCAGCCGTGCACGGAATTAAGGCGTCTAAGATGCACGTGTTTCACGAATAGATTTTCAGGATCGCGATTACAGATCGTGCGGTTTACCTTGTACGAGCCTCTGTCCTCCTCGTCCGAGGATGGGGCAGCGGGATCTACTCCCGGTGTCGCTACGGCTTCCGTTTCCGCCGGCTGGTAGTCGACCTCACTGCTCCAAGAGTGTCGCCTCTTCAGGTCCCCTGTAATCATAGCGCGAAGACTATGTCAATTTTAGCTCATGAATCTCGACGCACAGTATGTTAGTTTCAGATTGGAATTCTGTTGCTTTCGTAGAAAGGATATTAAGAGACGTAATTGGTCTCGAATTATTGGAAAGTCTAACTGCCTTCTCGTTGCAGCAACGACTCTTTCGATTCTAGCATTTTCAGATATATTTAGAAGTCTACATCGCCCTATAGAGGGCGACAGCTTTGTAATTTTAGATCTTAGAATTCGAGAGCCGCGAATCTCTAAATTTCACAGCTTTAACGTTCCAGATCTTTACGAGTTTCGGAAATCCGAATATGAGGATTCTTAAGCCTTCGGACAAAGTCACGCAGCAGCATTCAAGACTATGTAGCATCGCTGTAAGATCTTTGCTGGCGTCGACGCTAATCAATTGAAACGTTGAAACGCGAGATGGTGAAAATGTTGAGCAGAGAGAAATCAAAGGGGTAAGTAACACGGATAGTCGGCACGTGCCTCGAGGTCCGCCGGTAATTAATACGGTCCGACTCAATCGGGTAGCCGCTTAATTAGAATTGTCACTATCATTCATCTCGGCGGCGGCTGTTTAACGTCAACTTGCCAATCGAAGCGTAGCTGACAAAACTGGCCGCTACCACTTTTTGCCCACGGCTGTTCGACGTGCCGTATAATCCAACAACCGTATTCCCGATCGATACTCCTCTCCTCTTACGGGCTTTGGATTTACCATTTAATAGCCGCGAGTATCATCTCTGGAATCTTGCTCGAGCCGGCAGTTATTAATTTCCTAGATCGTCTCCTGAAATTAACGACATACACACGGTACAGAAATCGCATTACGCGGTCACGACCAGTTACGACGACGATCTTGAAACAGTTTTAACGAAGCCATCGATCGACGAGACGGTCGCAAACGGCTGGATCTGACCAGCTAGAAAATCGCTCGGCGTGTCGTGGCTCCGCTAACCGGCACCGTTTCTTCCATACCACGGATATGTAGAACGATTTCTATTTAAACTGTAACTTCCGTATCCGTTTAAGGAGGTTTTCGTCGTTTACTTCCTTTAACTTTGAGTAAATTCGATGAATTCGATATCGGGCATAGGAATTTCTTTCTCGCTAGAGTGGACGATTCGATGGGAACTGCGCTTGATTCTTCGTAATTGGAATTCCGTTTACTTGCGAGATGCAATGGAAAAATGATCTGAAAACGTTGAAACGCAAAGCGTTGGAATTCGAGAGCTTCGAAACTAAAATATTCGAAGAGAAAAAGAAACGGATATGATTAGAAAGAGCGAAATCACTGTGCGACGTCCGAGCACATCTCGCAATCGCCGGAAGTGTAAGACGTACTGATGGCTGGACGTTATCCGTCCATTTTGTTATTTCTCGTAATGGAAACAATTTGTTAGAGCCAAAGTATAGGTTATTCGATTTAGCCTGCAAATGGATTTTAAGATGTTGCTTGGGCCATGGCCATAAAAAAGCTGATATAGCGTACGGTGTAATTGAATACGTCTCATTAAATATGTGCAATCGCTTTTTCTCCTTTTAAACTGTAACCTTTATACTTATTGTTAGCTATTTTCGACACCTTGTAACGAAAGCAGTATATTTCAAAGGAATTCCACGAGATAATCGAATATTAGGTTATTATCTAATGCCGAGGTTCGTAACACTCTGTTTTAACGAGATATTAACTAATCGAGTTATAAAGTTTCTGGTAAGACCGATGCTAGTTTCAGTTTATCGATCGATAAACTTCCACAGTTCAAGAAACACGATCGATCCTATTATCTAAAATATTTCACATCGCAAAAATTTAAAATCGTCTCAAGTCCATCGCTAACTGTTTTTCCGTATCAAACAAAACTGTTTGAGAGAAGACTCTCTCGACTTTCTCTCAAAGGTACTCGATCCCAAATGAATGAAAATATCGCAGCGCAAACAAACGTGAAAAGCAAAGATCGCTGATAAATGAGCCCAAATCAACGACTGTTCCATTTAGAGGAACCTTGAATCGGTTCTATGAAATCATCGAGTCGTTTTCGCGGATTTTCATCGATGCTCGCGGAACATTTAAGGCCGACGAGCGTACGTACTCACGCACGCGCGTACACTTTTACAAAGGTGGAACCGGGGATAACGATCGACGATAAGCTCGCAGGTTAAACACTGTATTCGAGACGTGACTTATGGGATTCGATCGGGCCGAGGAGGCGCGTATTCTACCTACAAATTTACTCGTTTACTCGCTTCGTGGAATGCCACGGGCTCCCACGGGACCGGACCGGCGAACGCATCGGAAAGAGGAGATGCGCTGCACGCGGCGGGGCTCGCGCGATCACGAGCACAGGAAATTTATCGGTTCGACGGTCAAAGTGTGAATTACGTCGATTCCAGCGTGAGCCGCAATAAAATATTTCCCAAAGCTTCATCGCATTGTGCCGCCGCTTCGTACCCGGTTATTTGCATCGGTCGTATATCTCACGCGTTTCGCGCGCATTTTGAACCCGCGCAGGCGCATCGCCATTTATTAATGATCGCCCGCCGACCGACTACTTTTACAAATCGCTGTATCCCGTTTTCTTGACGTATGGAAAGATTACTTCGTGAGAAATCAGTTTGTTTGAGAAGGGTGAGACGTTTGGTAGAAAAGCAGAGGAGCAAGTGCATTTAAATATTTGCGAAAAAAAAAAGAAGAAAAAAAAAAAAATGGGGAAACCTGACGAACCGTCGGGAAACCGTGGCGATATTTAAGAATTATTATCTTACGCAAAGTAGGAAAATTTTGGAATTCATTTTTTCACATATCCAGGAAATTACGATTTTTCAGACGCGTCGCTCCTTCGGCAAACCAACGATATCTTGTTTGGTATCTCGTTACGTAGTTAGAAATATGAATTGTTTGTTTGCAACAGTTACATTAGTGCGCGAGCCTGAAGATTATATTACTGTTTAATAGTAAGAAGAAAAAACAGCTGTTCGTCGATACGTAATAATTAACACTTTCGTCACGATAGGCGAACGTAGTGCGATCCCAGGAAGAGTACGATCGCCCGCAAAAAACGCGCAGACACGTTCTCTGTAATTTACGATCACGTGTATTATTATTCATACATATTATGCAGTATGTAACCACGTAGAAGTAACAGCATTCGCAGTTTTTCCAAGTCGACAAAAACAACTTTCCTCTCGCGAATAATCGTAATTCGCGAGCGCATGGAATGATTGCAGATTAAAATGAATAAACTAATCTCTTGACATAGCATTAACGAAAAAAGAAGATTAGAAATATTATTCTAACTTCAAGCTTCCATCTCCTCGAAAAAGAGAAAGAAAAAGGAACGAAAGCAAAGAAATATAAGGAAGTGAAAACGAAAGAATAAAAATGCATATATAAAGAAACGCAATCCCAAGTTATATATCGTAAGTGACAAATTATCAACGTCGACAGATTCTCCTACATAATCGGGACAAGATAACAAAATAGACGAAATTTACGGTTCAACGTAAAAATTGAAAAATTACGAAAGAGAAGCCTATAACCCACAGCTTGTCACTAGTCACGGCACTAATACTATTAGTTAATAAATTACCGTTACAGGAAAGTTCAGATTTTCTATCCCTATTCCTTGTTTCCTCGAAACGGCGCAGAATTTTCTCAACGCGCATAATATAACCACGAAACAGCGAGGAACGCCTCCGCGTTTCGCGCTGCTATAAAACATAATGGACGTCGATATGACATGGGGCTGCGAGAGAAAACGAGAGAGGAAGGGCGTTAGGAGCGCGAACTGCACAAACTTCCTGTCGTTTCGCGGGGTGGCGGAACACGAGAACGCACACGCTCAACGCTGATCTTGGCCGTGAATTTACAAGCACGTGTAGACTCGCGCGCGTGCACGTGGCTTCCGGGCCCATGGACGCGCGTAATTTCTCCTTCTTCGCCTCGTCGCGTCCGCGCTCCGCCACGATCTATGATCATTGCGCTTTGTACACTTCGCTCGCATTCCACGAAGAACCAGTGCGAAGCCGCAGAAACCGGAAAAGTAAAGCAACATGCGATGCAATTAGCTCCAGCGGTGAACGGCTCGAAGAAATTCAAGCTACGACTCTCGAGGACGGGAAGAAATTTAGATACATCAGGCTAATCGTTGGATACCGAGTTAGCGAGCTTAGATTCTGTCAGTGGATAGTTGCGTCGCATTCCGGTCCGACGAACGTTCGAACGAATCTGACTGTGAGTGTAACTACCTACGTATTATTTAAAAAACAAATTTTTTGTTATCCTTCGCTGTATAATTCTTGTGGCAGATGTTTGAACGAGCGTTAGCTATCGACTGCTGTAATAACACGTAAGATGGAGAATATTTTTGTCGTTGTAAAGGTACAGTTAAAATGGAAATTGAATCAAAGACGAAGGTAAACTTTTTTGCAAGTAGAATTTCTGTATCACGAGTGCGATTCGATGTTGCTAAGACGTATTCTACTATATAAAAATCATTGATTCAATTCGAAATTTCATTTGTATCAAGACACGGAATCGTACGTAAAAATAGAAACGTTCTATTGCTATCAGACGAAATCAATTTCCATTTGAATGAATTAAACAAATCTGCGCGAATAAACTTCTATTGCAACTTATATCGATGATTTGGAAGGAAAGACGACGGTCGGTATTTCCGGAATTTGCATGCGCCTACGAGGAATCCTAAGGGAAAAGAAACGGTTCGATGCCTCCGGGGACGATGGACAGAGCCTGCGTAGGCACAGAAGATGGAAAATCGCTTCTTGTCGATGATCTCACTGCGAGGAATCCCGATCGGGTTAGCTCGGCAAAGCGAAATCAGCTAAACGCGACTGTTACATATCGTCTGCTACGATTTCTTACACCGTAGCCGATGGACGACGTCTCAATCGACATGTCACTCGAAAAGAACGTTACCTGTTTCTAGTTCTTTCGGCGGATGATCGACGGCGATCCGTCCGCGACGATCTCGCGGAAACTCATTAACATTTAACCGGTAATCAGAGCGGTTGATTAACGAGGCCGATGGACAAGTCGGCTCGATAACAGCACACGGAATCGTACGATCTTATCATTGGCGATCTCACGGTCTGACGTCGTTAACAGTCGCCGAGGATCCATGAATGCGGATCGTCACGATCCACTGACGGTGATCCATGCCGTTCTGTCCGTGTCATCGTTTCTTGCCCAAGCTACGTCCAGCTAAGCATCCGGCTCCTTTACATTTCCATTTTATTTATATGGTTATCGAGCGTAACTAGCGTGGCGGTACCGGCGTTCATCGATGATTTTCTCTATTAAACTCGTTAGTCCAGTGTACGGTATCCCCTTGTTCTTCGTTCGCGTCCGCTCGCTGCATTCCCTAGGACACGTTCGGTCGGTGCAGCCAACGGCGACCACGTTTCTTCGTTCATCGAACGAGGCGACTGTGTGCACGTCACCGTGTGACAGTCAATGTCACGGTTTCCCTCCCGATCAAAGTTATTAAAAGCTTGGACTTTCAAGAGCGAAGGACCCTTTCGGTTCTTCCTCCACTTTGTAAGACCACCAAAGAGACCGTGTTATTGTTCATCGAACGTTCATCGTATCGCGCACTCCATCATCCTCGTGGCTCGACAAAACATCCTCCGACACAATACTCTTCATGTTCACTGACACGTGCGAGATCACCGAGCAACGTACGTCCACCGAGTCATTACCAGACGTGGTACCGATATTTTCTCCGTTGTTCTCGTTCGAAAGGCAACATACACTGTCCAAGAACTTTCCCTCCTATTCTATTATATACACGTGTATTACTAGCGATCGGGGAAGGGGTGGAGGGGGGTGGGTTGGAAATGTAATTTGCCGGAGATCTCCGGGCCGATTCGAGGGATCACGATCGTTCGATCCACGAAGAGCGGCGAGTCGGCGAGACACACGGCTAGATTTCGGGTTGCAGGTGCACGCTACAGGTTCACTCACAGGTGCAGCTCTCTGACTAGACTAAAGGCGGGAGCGTGCTCGTTGCCAGCAAGTACTCTAGGAGAACAGAGAAAGAGAGAGAAAGAGGAGGCATACCGGTGCTTCGATTGGTCCATGCTTCCCGCGAAAACGACCCAGCCAATCACCGTGACTGTGCCACGTAATTGCCGGGTATCACGATTCACAAAAACGGGGGAGGGATACCCTTTCGAAATTCCCTCGAGGTAACGTTCCCCCCCGTTTCTTTTTTATTACGCGTACCGGCCGGCTTACTTTGTCCCACGGCCGATTTTTGAAGTCTATATCGATCATCCTGTTGTCCTACGGAGATTTCGATATCGTACGCCCGGATCCTCTACGAAAGATTCTTTTCTACCCTTCTTCCCTTCGAATCGAACAATCTTTTATCCTTTACGCGCTGGAAATTATAATCACACGATATTAGCCTCCTTCTCGTACTGTACGAGCACTCCGACTTTGAGAAATTGAACGGATCTCCTATTTTCCGGGCAACCAGTCTCCACGCACACTTTGTAATTTAATTCTGACTAATAAGAACTCTTTCAACCACTGAGAGATCAATGCCGGCGGGGAACAGATTCAGTCTTCAGGAAATCATTAACACTCGGTACGATTTCTCAGCCAGGCCGATTATTTCGCGATCCCGGCTCAATAAAATCACTGTACGCTACGTGATCGTTCGTTCGACGAAGAGAAGATAACGAAAACGAAACGAAATACAGCCGAGGAAGGGGTAAAGTTATCTCGTTCAGTCACGAAACGTTTAACGAAGCAGATCGAATATCGATTAATTCGTATTGTTACGAGTATTTGACGGCTATAATGTGCAATGTCAAAGGCAGCGTGTATCACGATAGAAAGTTAAGGGGATGGTCGATTCTTATCGATATCCCGATAATATTCATCAAACGGAAAGAACAGTCACGGTCGTTTCCAGAATTCTCTATGGAACAAAATGTGAAAATATAAATGTGAAATATATAAAATAATAGTCGAATATTTGTTGCTTCCTTAGGAAAATAAAAATTCGAAGAAAAAAAAAAAAAAAATAAAACAGAAGGATTCGAAGGTGAAGTTTCTTCTCGGTCCTCGACAATTCATTCGTTTACAAAGAATCTTTGAATCAACGATTATTCTTCCTATTTCACCTAAATATTTCACCCTACTGTGATTAAATAATATACGAACGAAGACGAAGGCCAATTCCGTAACGTATAAATCGTTGAATTAGTACGGAGAAGGGTTGCCGGGTTAGTTGGTGGACAAATTAATTCACGATCGATGTTTTATCGAGTATAGCGATACGAAGCGATTCGAGGTTACCGATTCGAGGCGGCGGCAGCTCTCGTGGAAGTATTTCGGCCGGGTGGGTCCGCCGGATTCCTGGGCTTCTTTCTCGAACAGTCCCTCGAGGGCTCGGTGGTTCCCAGGGAGGTCAGAGGTCGTTGGGCCCTCCTCCGCCTTATTCCTTCTCGCCCCCTACCCGACCGAACGCCCTCGACCCTTCGCCAGCCCGCCGCTTATGAACGTCCGCCCAATACGCCCGCGTCTCTTTCACCTCTCTGCCTGTTTCTCTCTCGCTCGAAATGTTATTTATTTGTTCACGCGTTTCACCTTAACGAGATTTTCGGCCTGGTACCATTTGCCAGTAGGGGAAATTAAAAAGCTTCAAGCTTTCATGGTACACCGTGTTGAGTGTCAGCTTGTTTTGGCTCGGGGTCGTTTTTTGGCACGTACCGTAATTTGCAGGATTGTTGGTATTCGTGTTTTGAACTGGGGCAGCTTGAGAAGCGAACGGCAGGTAGTTGAAGAAATTGCGGAACTTGTAGTTGGAGTTACTCTAAGATCCAAGTTGTCGATTAGAGTTCGAAGGAGCGTGAAATAAAACGCTTGAAACTATCACGGTGTTACGCGTTGGACGTGGCTCTATTTCACGTACGAGGCGTTTTTACGAACTATTATAATCTCAAAGATACGATTAAATTGCGACTGGACATCGATTCTAGTTTCGACTTTGTCGATCAAAGTTTGAAGGAATACGGGTTGTTTCGTAAAGACACGAGTAATTTTAAAAGGACGTTTCATGCAAACCAAATACGTAATAAAATCACAATCGCGCGTATCCATTTATTTTCTCTTTCCGAAATATCAAATAAATTCAACTAATTGTCCGATTTAACCCGCGCATTTCACCCTCCCACCGAGTCATGGAAACAAACCATAACGCCACAAGCTATGCAAATGATCGTTCCGCGAGAAGTTTCTTTTCAATAACTAATCAAGCAAATCGAGTACGACGAAAATGAAAAGCCGAAGTCATCTGGTCGGAAACACAGTCGGTTAACGATCGCGAGTGGTACTGGAGGCGCGTTCCTCGCGTCCTTTTCTACTTTGCATCATTACGGAAGATTGATGTAGTAACGGTATACGGTTGTTCGTCTCGCGGTTAAAGTGTCTCGTCTTTTTTCGCGGCCGATATTCCTCGAAAGCCTGCCAACCGGCTGGTCGTCGAGCAACACCGAAGAAACGGGGCGCCCTAATGGCCAGCACAGCGCTACAAAGAAAAATTTTTCGATAACGCGGTGCACTCAGGTTCGGAGTGTCTGGTCCCGAAATTTGTATCGTACCCGAACGAATCCGAGCGCCACATCGCGCGTCCTTTCCATCGGTGATGTACATATGGAGCTTCTTGGGGCCGGCGACAACGCGTAAACCTTCGAACCGAAGGATAAATCCTCCTTACCGCGAAACCTTCCGACCAAACCATCATTTAGGCGGGATCACGTGGACCTCTCTTCCGCGTCGTAATTTCTGTACGCGGCGAAGAAGCGCGCGTGTAAATGCGCCATTGGATTCCGGCGTGCCTTACCCGCCGCCCCCGAACGCCGGCAGGCCGTGTCCGCTAAGATTTTTCGGCGGAAACCGCCGCCGGTGACCACTTTACATTCACCCTTCGCGATGGAGAATTTCGAACAAGTTAGGATTTCGTGGCTGTTGCGTGCGATCCGTGGAATTCGCGGAATCGATGACAACTTCTAGTTCATTGACCAGGAACTGTGTACGGTCGAATGCTATGGTCTTCACCTTGAATGCAATTGCCTTGCATGCAATTTGATAAAAAAGGAATATTAAACTGCGACTAAAGAGGATCATACTGCGAGACAAGCGCGTAGTACTTCGTCGAATCTTCGATGCTCTATGATTTATTAGTTGCTTGATCTGAATCCGTATTTTTAACAGCGAGTCGAATACTATCATCGTTCTGTCAATAAAAAGCTATCGACGACATCAACTTGCAGCTTCATACCTTGCGGTCAGAGTAACGAATCAATGTCAGAATTAGTTCAACGAACCAACGTCAGAGTCAGTACCGAAACCAATGTCCGTATCCTCTTACGCGAAATGAACTTTCTTCGTTTTGTAAGTCAGCGAAGGTCTTTGAACTGCTTCGCGAATAAGGGTGGAGATCGAGCGGAGGAAAATATTTGTCCGCGGAGGATGAATCAGAACTTCGATTCTCAAGCGTAGAAGATAAACACGCGGTGCTAGTCCATCGTTGCTATCCTCTTTGTCGTCTTCGTGGTTCGTCGACGGCGATATTTTTGTCGGCGTTGCCCAGGATTTAAGGGGCAAGCAGGCGTAGAAAGCGCGCCAGCGTGTAATGGTGATTGAATGCGGCTAATGGTCGTCCCGTACGGGACTCACGGTCTTCCAAGATATACGTTATGACTCGGGCATAACATTTACCGGGTGGTAAACAACCGCCCATAAACTGCAAAGCCCTACAAACGAGCCCTTCTGCGAAAAAAGCTGCGACCAAGCGAGACCCTTACGGTTGTTAATCCAATTTTCATCTGGATGCTTTCGAACGTCGAACTTCTGCGTTATCTTTTGCTATCGACGGAAACTGCCATGTTCGATAGGCGGATTTTTGGTATGACTTTGTCCTAAACCGTTGGCATGATTTGATCGATTATGGATGGAACTACGGGGTTATTCGATTATCGATACCTTTGTAACTGCGAAATCTACAAATTTCTATCATGAATTCTGACACTCGTCAGAAGTTGGGAATTCCTATGTGTTCTATATCGTTCGGAAGTTTCAGAAAAGTTACTGTGCTGTATCGCTGTCTCTGGTAAAAGGCTTTATAGGAGCAAAGGATGTTGGCATTGCTACTCGTAGCATTAATCGGCAGGTGATTCGACGCAAATATAATCGGAAAAGTGATCTGAAACGTTTGGTTCGGCCGATGACGCGTGTCTTTGCTAGTTTGCAAATCGTGCGATGAGAAATCGGCAGTTTAAGGGAAAAACATGCAAGCACGAATGTAAAACTACGTAACATCCGTAAGTGAACTGCGGTTAGATTCGACTCGAAATATCGTTACGATGGAATAATTTAAAACTTATATAGCTACTTACTGCGCTTACAAAGTATGAAGCTCGATCTAGATCTCTGATCAAAATATATTATGCAATCGGGGACTCGCACGCGCTTGTATCTCCTTTGCCTTATATTCTAATAGAGATTAAAATCGTACACGCTTAAATGATTAATCCTTGCAATATCGTCCATGTTTCTATCTGAAAAAGAACAGCGAAGAACACTTGAGAACATTATTTTCCCTGCTCTAAATAGTTGGTGGGGTCGGAGCAGAACAAGGAAGACGTCAGAACCCGGCAATTTGCCATCGGTTTTCGCGCACGAACTGATTTGTAAGCGCGACCAAGCGCAGGATACATCGGGCTTTCGAGTTGTGAAGCTTGTCGCGTTGCACGGCGACAATCTCCTTCGACGATACCGCCATGACAAATCGTTCTAAGCAGCGTGACGCCATAAATCAAAGCTCGCCACTCGAAACGGTTCTCCACCCCGTGAAGAAAGATCAGAACACGAGGAGGACGAACGAGAGAGAAAGGGAGAAAAGGAAAAGCAGAAAGAGCGCAAAGAAGGAGGGACGAGGAAGATAGCGGTGGTAGAGTACAAGTATAGCCGAAGCACGATTAAATTGTAGTCGATAAAGCTCTGGTCAGGCATTAATAATAATTAGACACGCCGTGGCTTCGAAACTAACGATGTAAGTCGGTGTGCGTAGATAATAAACTTGCCAATGAATGCTGCTTGACGCCACGGTTAAATAAAGAATAGCGTAACCGCGAGAAAGTTTACGAATTATCATCGTATTAATTGGGGGAGGGGGGCATTGTAAATTCCATTGCAATGGGAAAAAATGGTAATTGAATGTGGCTCGCCCGCGAAAAAGAACGTTTTACGAGGCGATTAACCGCTTCGAGGCTGTTCCGACCGCGCTTCACGGCTTTCTCCTCCCTGCGATTCTTGCGCAATTAGCGGACCAACGTACACGGTGAGAAGATTCAAGACAATTCGTAGTTCCTTAGACGTACTAGATGTATTCCTATCTTGTAATACCTTTACTCTTCTTTATGCGAAAATGTTAACGGAAGATCTCAATATCAACGTCTAATCTGTCCTAATCTTCTATTTAAGCGAATTTTTTTGGACTATCGTACATTTAATTAAATTCAAATTTACAGTGGGATTTCTAATTTTCAATCATCCGTTTAGGAAGTAAATTCCGATGAAATTCACAGTTATACTGAATTCTTTGAAAATTATCGAGATCCTACGGTAAAGTAAGTTGTTGGTTTGCGGAGAATCGAACATTGATGGCATGTTCGTGCGATCAAATGTAGAAATTAAGAAGAAGTTGATCGGTTTGGCTTCCGAGAGCTAATTATTAATTCAAACGTAGTTGATATTAGGAAACTAAAACTAAATCACCTCCATTCTGACTTACGGGTTCCTTTTCCAGAAATTCGATTTAAATGCGGTAACATTACGCCAGGTGATTTATCCAGCATTGAAGAGGTAGGAAGTGTGGTACGGTAATTTTATTAATGCATTAATCCCGTTTCACCGGCGTTCCTCGAGTTCTTTGTACGGTGGGATCGTGGCGCCCGCGGGCTCTTCGCCGAGGGTGGACTTAATAAACCGAAAGAGGGACCACACGCGTCGTGACGTCACGTGGCACGTCATGCCACGACGATTCGGTTGACGTGCATTTACGCCCGCCAAGGTAGATTGAAATTTAGCGAATCCACCCACGCGAGCCGCGCGCGCGACTGCATATTATTATGCGATTCGCGAGCGGCATAATTATTTCCCGCTCAAAGAGTACGTTCCTTTGACGAGGAATCCCCTTTAACGCTTGAATGCCCCGTTTACACCAACACGCGTGAATTTATTTTTTAAACCGTGCGAAGGGGAAAAGCTGTTTTTGAACCGTACGAAAGCGATTTGAATCGTAACAGGAAATACCGTGCTTAAAAGCCGAATTTACTCTACTGCGAGGACCAAACTTACTTTGTTCGTTACAAATCATACAATAGTGACTATCGTACGACTAACTATTTGAGCCTCTTAGAAATTAAATCGGTCAACCAGATCGTTTTGTAAGGTTTTAATTTAGTAGATAGGCATATGATTGAGAATTTAATTGCACACGTATCTATGCTGATTTTAGAATTCTACTATCTCACAAGGGAACTGGACGAAACTTTATCCACGACAAATTTCGGATCAACGTGCAACTTGAGCTCGCAAGAACGCTAAACACCCTGTTTTCGTGAGAAAATCATCAGGTACTTGTTTGAGCTCCTAAAGGTAAAGCTGATCCCGATATTCTTCGTCGTCTCCAAATGATCCATCAAGACTCGTATCGCGTATCAATCTCTTTATACGATCGCGATGATGTTCTCAGAGAACCACCAGATCCTCATCAAGCTCAAACAGAAAGAATATCTTGAAATTACCGATTCCACGTGAACAGGCGTACGGCATACCACACAATGGCGGCAGCATCTGAAAGGACCAAGGGAAACGAATCATCGGGGGATCGATTCGACGGTAGATTTTCGAAGATAGCTTGTACATGGACGAGGAGAGTGCAGGGAGGGAGATTGAGGGGTAGAGGGAGAGGGGCTGAAAAGATGCGGAGAGGGGAAAGGGGGTAAAGATTGACCCATGACCCGAGAGTTATGACGCGAGTCTGATTCCTGAAATGCTCGCGTACACCCTGTAATCAGGAATGGTGAGTCCGGGTACCCCGCCCCAGCACGCCACGCTGGATATCTATAATTTAAATCTCGCTCGGCCATAAGTGGCAGGAAATCATTGTAATTAATATGGCGTACATCCACGCGTTGGTACATGTGCGCGACTCCCATAGCCCTCCTTTTGTCCCGATTCTCCTATACGACTGGCGTGTCTGCTCTTTGAAGAGGATGTAAGCCGATCTCGCGCATGTGCCGATACGGAAGCTTATGTTAGACTAGCGGAATCGGTTTACTCGTCGTCCGCTAGTATACCATCGTGCAAAAGTTCTGGATCGTTATCTCGTCTTTAGGTAGTCTCGACCGTCATAAATTTCTTTTACTTTTAAGCTCTCGTTTTTCTTTCGGCAATTTTCTGTAATTAAACTTGGGCCTTCGCAAGTAATTTTAAAATTCCAACAAGTAAAATAGAATAGTTAATTTACGTGTATGTACAGGTTAAACATTTTACCGTCACGCTTTGATAAAGATAAGTACTGCTATTTTACGCTGCATCTTTCCATTTGTAGAAAATCTAGGATAGGTAGTGGTCCAGTTATTTTCGATATTTTTGATTTTTGAATCTACAACTTCTTTGCATTTTTCGCGTTACTAGCGCGTACGATATAATTGATCTTCATAAGGAAGGAAAATAAATTTCGACGGCTTAGTGGATTCAGGTAGATAAATGTACTATATGCAACGTAGTTGAGTACCGTTGTAGATAAATGGAAGTATGTACGACAACTCAGTTGACTCCGAAGGCAGAAAAAATCATATGTACCCAGTAACATAATCGAATCTCGAGCGTAGATAAATACATATGCAACGTAGTAACGTAATACACGCGTGTAGTCAGTTCCAAAAGATTAAAGTAAATAATTTTAACCGATATGTAAATATCGAACCACCCATAATCCTAAACTTTTACACGCTATTGTAAACATTACCAGGGCAATCAACCAATTTTCCAACATCCACGAGAGCCAGATATTTAAGAACACGACGATCGTAAACCGGTCAGCGGAATCCAGATTAATGTTTCGAACATAGTAGCGTGTACGTGGCGTGGATCAGAATTTTCCACGTTAATATTTATGGCACTAATGAAGTATAGAGATTTTTTGTCGACCAGTGATTCGTTTCCTAGTCCTCCAGCGCACGTGATTTCGATTCCGTTACGGATACTGGATTAGAGTATATGGTCGTGCCTTACGATGGAAGGATTCATTGATATGGAATCTACGTAGGCAGACTGGCAGTAAGGCTTTTTCGTTTTGTAAGGCTTGATACTGTGAGCGACGGTCGGGTTAATCGTATCCTCTTAGCTTGAATTACTGGCTCGATCCCTCTGAGTCTTTGTAACTCTGTTTTGGAGATTAAACCAACGCGATGGCGCGCAGAAAGGGGCAAAACTACTTAAGCGGTCTTATCCGTAGATGCCGACTCATTGGAACATTCTTTGCAGAAAATATTACTTCGAAATGACTGGTGATTCTCCGCGGAGGCCTGAACAGAGGAACGCGTATCGTAACGCGCATTTTAGATTTTACTATAATTTTTAAAATTTATATTCTTACAATATCGTGTTTTGTTGAGGTTATTTTTGGGTAGTTAAATAGAGGAACGCGTAATTGTAAAGTAGAAATATATTTAAAATAGAAGCGTGAGTATACAGTTTGAATACGGTTTGAGCTGGTGCAGATCCGCACGCTGACAATGTTACTTTTTAACTAAACTTCCCGAAGCCATCGTCGCCTGTCTATTGTCTATAGCCTGCCATCGTTATCTGCACAAGGCACGTTCCAAGATAGCTATAAGTGATTGAGAAAACCAAACAAATCAGATGTAGAGTTTTCTTAGAAGGGACGACCACTTCAACGTTTTTCACGCAAACTTGAAATTTTTACTTGAACGAACCGCCCTTGTACAATATCATAGAGTCGTTTCATTTTTCTAATTTTTGATATCTGTTTGTTGTCGAATCTAAGGTACACGATATTTGCCCATTTTTTCGTTATTATATCGAAGACTCGTCTCGCAATGTACCACGTGTGCAACGAGTTTAATTAAAAAATAAAAACCACTGAAATAATCGTATCTTACCGTGGAGTACTGTAAGACAAGAGAATTGTAAAAACGAAGAATACTTTTAATGTAAATATTATACTTGTTTTAACAGAAAGAACTTCTAAACCAACATAACCGCGCTTATATTATCTCGGACAGCCGGCTTGGACGGTTAAATGAATCGAAGAAATGTTTCAATTATCCCAACAAATGTCACTCGTGGCCGGTGATCTTGATAAGCGATCCTGTCCGGCGGCGATATTTTGCTCGGTGCAAGAAATTGTTACTAGGTTGCACAAAGTTACCACGTGGCGAGCGGCTCGCGTCAACGCACCATGGCTCCATGAATTATTCATGAGGAATTTGCAGCGCCCCGTCAATGCTACTGTCATTTCTTCCTTCGTATCGATTTCTGAGCGTCTCAGCACCGTGCTTGATCGTTAGCGACCACGTGGTCCATCGTAAACTCTCCGAGTCGAAGTCGATACTCTCCGCTTCATCGATAAGGAGATATCGCTGGAGAACTTCCAGCCTCTTCGCACGAGGCTCTATACGATGTCGGAATTTTTATGTTTCCAACTCGTTGACGTCATGAGAAAACAACGATGAACTCAGAACGAACGATTTAGAAAATAATTATTCGTTTGAATTTTTTGAAAAAGAGAAATATCAATATACAACGTATAGCATCATATTTGAACTTTTAGTCGAGTTTCTTCTCGGACTACGCTACTATTAAAGCATCGATCTCATTTCGGTTTCGACGAACAAAGACGCTGAATGTTTTAAGAAAAATTCCAGCACAGAACACGTTGACAATAATTCTTGCATATCTTCCTTAACGTTAAGAAGATTTTTACCGATGGTAGACACGATTGGAATAGCCCGAAGGATGCATCGCGATTAAAGGCGGACATGGAATGACCGTGCAAGCAAATTATTAAAGATTATGGGATCCATAGCAAACAAAGTTATCATTCGACGTCGTAAAATTTGCATGAAAGCTATATATATAATATTCGATATATTTATCTTCCAACCTTAGAAACTCCTTCTTTCATCGAAAATGACTTCGCACGGACGACGAATCTACACCTCGAGAAAATTACTCTCAATCCGAATGTGCAGGCAAGCTCATCGAGAAGAAACCAATCGATGATCCTCATAGTTCAATTAGCGGCACAATCATCTAGCTGCCGGCTCCCCATCCCGTTGCGGCAATTTCTCAGAGTAATGAGCCCGTCACGGTCTCGAGGCGCGTGTATCATAAACTCGGGGCTAATTTAACTATCCTACACGCCTTTGCCACGTAGCCAATACGATCCACATGCACCGACCAATAAAGAGGACGTCTATTCCCGACGAGCGATAATCCCTCCGTGACTACGATTTTTTTCTCTTCTTTCTATATTCATAGTCCTGCCGGACTATCGACACGGTGGTCGAACGATGCAATGCCATATTCTGCCATTATATGTCCCTGATAAATCAGATTGGCAAGTGGTAAACCGCGAAAGCTTTGGGGGAACGGTTTACTCGAGGTTAAGAGGATCGTATCTCAGCTGAAACGCAGGGAAATCCGCGGCAGGAGTGGCCTCGACGAATAGCCAGACGTAAATCCTCGTATCCGGACGAGGCATCATCTGGTATGGTTTAAAAGAAGCATTATCGCGCGCTTTATGCGCCAGGGTAAACGCCACGAATTCGAGCCGTTCTTTCGCGCCAACTAATTTTACGACGTTTCACGTGTGCGCTGCATGCACGCGAACAGCTTGATCCTCCGATGGCCCCTCTTTTAGCCTCCATTAAGTTGCCCATCCACTCTGTTTCTCTCTCTCTCTCTCTCTCTCTCCCTATCTCTCTCCCCGTATGTCGCAAATTTATCTTTTTCTCAAAGCGTTCTTAATCGTCCGGTGACTTTGCGGTGGTTGTTAATGAGTCTATTAGAGAGGGAGATCTAGTGCGAGATTGGCCGTTTATGGGTGTCCTTAAAGAAGGGCAGAATCGACTGGTCGAATTAATAGATCAAGAAGACAAGTTCATTAAGGCTCGAACGTTTTACTTTCGTTTAAAGGATCTGTTAATAGAATTGGTAAAGGAAGTGTAACGAGTCAGCTTGGTAAATCTACTATGTTTAATTACGCCTTAGTCTTGCGCCGAGGAACCGATCTTATTTCAGTTTCTTACGTGAGTCGTCGAGGAGGCACGTTACTCGCATTAAAGGCAGGAAACACGCTTCAGCAATGGGCAGAAGAGAACCAGCCGGACGACGCATCCGGTGCAAATCGAACATTAGCATAAGATCCACTCGCCTCCTTGGGTAGACGTCGAAACGCTTGTTCGACACGTGTAGGACGACGCGATAAATTCAAGATGGACGCTTCCAAAAATCCGAGCCACGGCCTTTCAGGCTTTCAGACTTGTAAACGGAAGAATGTTCCAACCTGCAGGTTCTTGTATCGTGGATCGACGCGTGTTTCTCAAAATTTAACAAATGTCGAAGAGAAGCGAGAAAGTATTTTAATTTATTTGACACGTACATTATTCTATATACAGAATCGTCCATGTGAATAGATTCTGAGTTAAATTTTAAGAAGGGTTGATCAGCGTGGCTTTCGAACGATTTGATTCGTTCCGGTATCTCGACGTTGGGTTTGCTTAGTCTGACCCATTGTATTATGGGACCCGAGAGCGAATAAACTGTGCGATAAAGGACGGTAATAGGAGCCTTCGCAGTTTTATCGTTTCATCCATGCTTTTCTCTGCTTTCTCTGTCTCTAACGGAACTTATTGTTCGCGAGTGATCTCGAGCAGCGTTCCGAGACACGTTACGCTCGTTTCACAAAAAGAACTTTTACATCTTACAGCTTGACAATGAAAGATCGCGATCTAGATTGATGTCTATAACAACAATAAGATCTAACATCTATAATTTAAAATGAAAAAAAAACGTCGCTGGCGTCCCAGCATAACCATGTTCGCCAAGATGGAGACCTCCCTCGCGACTTTCATGCATAAATTTCGGAGCGCACGAGCAAACAACACGCGCAGAAGTCGGAAGAACGTGTGTTGTTGGATGTTGGTAAAGCGATTCGAAACCGAACGAGTCGTACATTCCCGGTAACAGACATCGCGACAGGGACTCAATTTCACTGCCACAGGAAACAAAGGCGAAACGGTACCGTACATTACTCGAGCGATAAAACGCAGTCACATGGCGGCATATGCAACCTTGCATGCTCGAGATCGACGAAACATCCAGATCGATAGAGAAGTTCAATTCAGGTGGAAACACGTGTTCGAAATTTAATACCATTAAGCCGGTGCGCGTGAAATCCCGTTTCTTTGAAAATCCAATTTAACGAGTCAATGCCGCCTATTAAAGCGCCAGCGACACTGATCCTGTTCTTCGAGACTTTTTCCATCGAATTATAAATGTTTACTCTTCTATCGCTAGAAAGTTTTTCAATTCGGGAAAAATATGAAAGAATGAAAATATAGTTAGAAGAAACAGCAGAGTTAAGCGGAGGTTCGGCCTAAATACAACTAGGAAGAATATATTATTTTTAATTTTTCATTGCTACATAGTGTAATTACTTGCACCCAGTAGTGCAGGTTAATGTAGCATATATTCCTCTTTGGACTGTTTATAATCCACCAAGGTGAAGATAATTTTGACTACCTAGTCAGTTGCCATCTGTGCCAGATTCCTTTCACCTTGTGCCCTCAATTTCTATGTATCAACGCCAAAATCAACATTCCTCCAACATAGCTGATGATTCTTCGACCGAAACGGCCTCCATATCCAGCGAAGAGTCTTCACCGGGTGTTAATCGAGAACAACTACAAGAATACTGGAATTATTTGAAGCTAATTCGAGTTTTAAGTTAGTTTTCGGTTAGGTGTAATTTTGTTTTTCTATTTCATTTAAGGATATTTCCGTCTTATTTTCATCTCGTGGTTGCTCCTTCTTAGCATCCCTCTGTATAAGTCTCTTTAGAACGTTCGTTTCTACGTTGATATATGAAGCAAGTAGCTTCGAGTCAATAGTTCCAACATCAAGTAAATAATACTGTATTAATATTAGGTATCTACACTGGAAGATCAATCATTTCTATTTTCGATGTACAGACTTTTAATTGCCCGGAAATTAATTCGCGACGATAGATTGTACATGTCGATAGAAATTCTCCTCGAAGATTGCTTCTACCCCTTTATTACTTAATTAACTCTATCAGAAAATGTTAGCAAGGTAATCGATAGTCGATGGGAAATTAGTTGCAGGCAGAACTATAAAGAGTTAAGTTCGTAGTACTAGAAGAACATCCGAGAGAGCCTTTCTGATGCAAAACCAATAATGCCTTGGAGTCTGATGAGAGGATAATTCATTATGAACGCGAGGGAACGTGTCAGACAGGGAGAACGTTCTTTGACAAACCGGCATGGTAAACATATTACGTAGATCGAGGATAGAGACGGCGGTAAATCATACTTTCGACGTTAAGAGGCCGCCTCGTCGTCGTTGGTCGGTTCGTAGGGATTGCGTGAGAGAGTTGCCTCGGGCTGCACTCGCCAAACGAAAATGCGTTTCGCCATGGGAGCTCGCGAAGTTCCCATAACGAACCTTCGAAGTTTTTTCAGGATCGAACCGAACCGACTACGGTTCGTCGATCGTTTGAATATTCGATGCGAACCAGAGTTAAACGAATGAATTCTTCAAGATTGTAAATTGACCAGAATTGTTTCTATTTTTACATCGCGTCACGTCAATTCAGTTTTATCAGACTACAAATTGGTTGGAAATTTGTAACGTTTTTAGTTTCGTTAGAGGGTATTTGGATTCGATCTGTTGTAACATTCAGAAAGAATATGCGTAATCAGGGATCTCATTCGGAGATTAGAGAGGACCGAGAGAAAAGAGAAATTAGGTCGTGGCTGGATAGTACAAGCAAGGACATTGGGTTCTCGGTACGTGCGGCACACTGCTAGGTGCATTTCGCGCCATGGAAATACGAAATAATTTTTCTGCGGGGCCCGTTGCCTCGAGAGGTTGCTTTACGAGCGACATAAATCACGGCCGTGCACGTGAGTGTGAGTGGGCGGAACCGCACGGTACCACAACCGTACACCATAAATTTGATACATGTTCATTGTGGTGGCTGGGTTGGCGAACAGCCAGGGTATTCCTCGCGATCGGTGGCCCGCGAGACTTTTCATTCGCGAAACGCAGAAAAATTTCAAGTCGTTTAAATGTCGCTGGAGAAACTTGTTTATCTAACGTTATGATTACAAAATTTTCTTATACTTTCAACGGTGATGTTTAACCCTCTCGATCGATATCACGAGTCTGAAGATCGCGTACACAGCATCGTACAACGATAAATTGGAATCGTTAAAAATTTTTTAGCCTGAAATGCGTCTTTTTTTTTTTTCTTTTCTCAAATTTCCTACAATCTTTTCATTTCGCAAAGTCCGAGAAACCGATACCACTACGTATCTGGAAAACGCTATTTCGGAAAGATAATTCAGATCGGGAAGCGTCAAGAAACTTTCATTCGATACGAAGCGTAAATTTTCTCGATGGACGGAGTGCTACGATCTTTCAAAATTATCTGAAACGAAGCTGACGATAAGAAACGCGTTACTCGGCTACAGTATTTCAAGGTTAAAAAGAGAATAAAAGAAAACCGATTACCGATCTTCGTATTAATTCTATGTTTCCACCTATACATTTAATTAACGAGTATTACTCTGGAAGATCAGATTGGTATCAGTCCATCAAAGGGACGAGGCTAACCGGGCGATCGTAGCAGGGGCCATCATCATCACGAAACGTTGAACCCGTGGGCTCTCGAAAGCGGGTGCCATCGATAAGGAAGCGTCCCGTATATCGTTGCTGACAAGCGTTTAAGGCGTAAAGCGTTCATCGGAGTCAAATTACGTTGGCCAAGCGAACGTTCTGTCTTCTCATTCTTAAAAACCGCGATACGAAGTGGCTGATATATCAAAGCGTATAGCGGCCTGTATGAAGCGTACTGAATGAAGGGCGCAGCACGATCACTCTTGATCCATTCTTTTGGCCGTTCGAATCTTTTTCGAAAGGGAAGATTGCGCGGCTGGAACGCAAGAAAAGGGGCCCACGAAAGCTTCTCTACCCTCCACCGGTGTGTATATATCGTACATTTTCGAGAGAACGGGTCAAGATTGGCTTCGTGCCTGAAAAGTAATTGCGAGATCCGAGATACCACGGCACGGTTGCTACGCAATTTGCCCCTACACCTGGCCTCGTTGCTCCCCGTCCTGTTGGAGAGTCCGTAGTCGTCGCGAGAGGCCCGTTTTCGTGAACCATTTCGCGTCTGTTGCCGCTCTTCCACTCGACAAAAATGAAATTGTTTACATCGTTGTGAAGATTAACCGCGCACTGGAAATTATACGCGCGGTCGTTCGCATGCCAATTAAATCGTATAAACGAAATTGGCCCGCGTATAATTGGACGGGATATTGAACGAAAATCGAAAATCATCTCGCCGGATATTACGTGGAAAACGTATTATATATTTCGTTCGGTTGAGAGACGATTTCGCTCGTGTTTCGTGGTCTGGATCGGATGCTGCAATCGCTGCAAGTGCGCTTTTAAAAGTCATCCGATAGGATTAGTAGTAACGTTAGGCTGGTGAAACGTCGCGATGCCTCGGTATAGAGATACGTATCTCTAGAAGAGCAATTCTCTCTCGCATTCTTAATTACCTCTTGAGAAAAGACATCCGATCTCGAATCGAAAAATATAAAAAAATACGACGATCAAGCGTACCTGCGTTTTTAGTTACGATTATAGGTAAGCAAGGCTGTGCTTCGTCGTAAAGAAAAATGCATTAATTACACGATATCTCTGCATCGTTCGACGGTCCAGCTGATCACAATGCGCCTCTAGAAGCGCCACACCTGAATTCTTAACAAGTTCTTAAGAACGGATACCTTTCCGATCATTTCGAGTGGAAAAATGAAAAAATCCGCTGCTCGAGCCTGCCATATTTTTAGCTAGAATTACAGGCGAGGAACGCTGTATCTCCTCGTAAAAAATCATTATAGTCATACGATATCTGTGCACGATCGACAAAATCGAGTTAATCACAGCTTCTTGGCCAACAAATCACGAATAACGTCCGTGCTCCACGATCATCAGCATCTTCCATTAAACGCATCGCGTCATCTCCGACAAATCTACGCGAGAGTACTCTCCGATCCTTGCTAACAGGTTCTCGTAGCCAGAGTCACGAGTTAATCTATCAAGCGGAGTGGAAGTCCAAAACGAATCCAGCGAGGCCGCGAAAAGAAATTTTCCACGGTTCTATTCGCAACATCCAGCATCCTTGCCTCGCGTTAATTTGTCAGCCGCGTAATAAGCACGCGCGCGTACACAGGGGGCGGAATAAGGAGATCAGCGAGGGAAAAGGAGAAAACCAGACTCGTAGCCAGAAGAGGCCAGAAAGAAAGAGCGGGCTCGCGTTATTACGTCGATCAGGAGCGCGAAGCACACACGTTTGTACACACGTACAAGGTGAACACAAAGGAATGCGTCAACGTCAACGCGCCAGCTCTTTCCGGTGACCGCAAACCCGGTATTAGCGAATGGGAGCAGCGATTAAAATTTATGTTGCCGGCAGAATGGGCCGATGAACGGAGCCACGGGGAAGACAGGGTAGAGTTTGTTGGCTTTACGTGATTGTCGGATCATGGCGCGGTGGCCTGTGTACGGTGTATACGAAGCCCAGCCAACTTTCCCCGTAATCTTCGACTCGTACACAGCCACGAGGATCCACCAGGAGGTGTCCAATTATGCAATAGATCACGGACAGGGCGTTCTCCACCACCTGCAAATCGTTCTACCATACTGGACGATAGCTGAGACGTTTGTTCTTTCTTTATTTGTTTCCTTCGTCTTTTCTTTCCTTCTCTTCTCACTTTGCTCGATGGAATTCGCGAATAAATCCTTAGGGCTGACCTTGGATCGCGGGACGCTCGTAAATTTCACCGTAAGGGAATGTCTTCCAGCCGCGGAGCGTAAATTAATCGATCGCAGATAACTCGAGACAGGGCCGTGTTGCTCCACATTCAGAAATTTTCGACGCGCGGTTAATTTATCAATCGGCTCGCTGCTCTCCGCTCCTTTCCTTTCCTATAGACCTTCCTTCACAGTGCCTAAGTGTATTCACGTATACGTGTATGCATCGGGCAGGCTTTGTAAAGAAGAGAGAGAAAGACGAGCCGATAGAGCTGAACAGGCCTGGTGGAAAGAGACGGTAACTGTAATCCATACTTCACGTGCGCGCACGATATTTCTCCGTCAGGATACAAGTAACACGGTTCCTTTGATCGCAACACAAATACCACAGTGTAGTTATTACGATACAAATCGAGCGTTGTTATACAAACGAGGGCCGACCGATTTATTTATCATGCTTTACACGTTCGGTCGCATTACACGTTTTGTGCGTTCGTCTCTCTTTCTCTCTTTGCCAGTTCTCCAAACGATCGTCCAAACGGAATCGCTGGTTTCGCTCGGAAACGGACGTACGTCAAATTACGAGTTTAATGACCGGGCCCTGGGTATCGTACGTCTTGGTGGGTGGCAAAGACAGGGAAGAGAATCGTGCCGGCCATATACAGAAACTCACGGGATCTACCGAGTCACCGAGAGATACCACGGTCGTACCCCGACGATCTTGCGTTCGGTTCTTCCACGCGCGACTCTACATACACGCGATCGCTAATCACCCGATCGTGAACTTTGTTATAGAAACACAGATACAACCACGGCATCGCCTGTGATCTTTAACGATTATAATTTCGCGAGATTCGTTGGCACGGTGATCGCGAGAACACGATTGATCAGTGTGCTACGACGGACGGAAATTTCTAACGACATCGTCGTTGACACGATGCTCGGAACAATCGGAGAGTCGAATCGGAAGCTTTCTCTTCGTCTTCCTCGACATAGTAAACTTCACTTTCGAACCTGTCACGCTGGTAGGATTCTTGCAATTGCTAGGAATTTTAAAGAAATATTAACTCCGTCGAAGTCGCAATACGAATATGAATATGGATTATCGTTTCCCGCGAATTCCCCGCGCATACGTAAAAAATACGATTCGTTGCTTGATTCTTCTTAAAACGTATTTTCGTGTAACGCGTACGATATACGCGTACGTACAAGTTCCTTATGACAAACGTTGGAATAGTTTGGCGAGCCGCTGTGCCTCGAACGACGTTCGAACGAGTCTAGTACTGCGATTCCACGTGTTCCCGATAAAATATACGCTAGAGCTCTTGCACGTCGAATCTCATTGAACGGCTATCTTCCAGCAAGGCGGTTCAATTATAGCGGATAAGGCATACAGATTACGGTGGATGCACGTTATAACACAGACACACGCGCAGCGCCCATACCGACATGAGAAATTGTTTCATCGGTCATTGTTTATGTACCCAATTATTGTACCATTCGTTCACCGAGGGTGGCGTATCACTTACAACAAATCAATTTGAAGCACACCTCGCCCCCGGCCCCACCGCCCCTGGAAACATCGTGTCCCGCTGAGCGGACAATGTTTTGTCTCACCCGGTGCAAGACGACCCGCGGTGCCCGAAGCCGAACGGCCAGACCACGGATTTCCTTTTCCTCGCTGCCGTAACCGGAGTTCGTGACCCTGGGCTTTGTCGCGAAGCCACGCGACAACGCCGCGACAAGATAGGACTATGCGAACCTGCCTTTCGCATATCTGTCGTTTATTTCGCGTGTTTTGGCTGCGATACGTCTTGCGAAACATCGGGGGGAGCTCAGGGTGTTTGACAATGAATTAAGAATGTTTAGAGAATCGATAGGCTCGATGGTGGAGTGAGTTGTCCGACCGAGTTATTGATTGAGTATAGTTGTAGCGCTGTAATCGAAAGAATGAGAAAGGAAGAGGGTTGAGCTGGAAGAAGGCGCGCATTTCGTTCTAGCGCTGCTAGCAGATTTATCAGTAAAGCTGCTTTAAACGTCAACATAGCGGAGGTAATCGGGTGGATGGGACGGCTCGTGCTTGCAAGTTATGTGTTATTTTACTGGACGTTCAGGGCTGTGGAAGCGATATTAACCTTCTGAAGTCTAGCGCGCAGTTATAGTTTCGAGATGAATTTAGGAAAGAATTAGCGAAAGATCTAAAACACGAAGAAAACACGGTAATAGTAATAGCTTAGCCAGGGGATGTATATAGTCTCGAGAAGACGAGGTTAAGTGAATTTTTCAACTCTCTCTCTCTCTCTCTCTCTCCCTCTGGTGATATGAAAGAACCGGTAGGATAAATTTTCTAAATTATACAATTTACGTGATGTAACTAAACAGACAGAAATAAATTCTCAATTTCCTATTTCAATTTCTATCCCGTCAGCTCCGAACCTCGAGATTTAACGAGTTAGGTATATGTAAACTACGGAAAATAAATTCTCCTAACAGTCTAAAAAAATCAGTAGAGCAACGAATATTGGCTGCAGAAAAATCGAGCAAAACTGGATACAGATACGGATACAGACGTTGCGTTTCATTACGATAACATCGAATCGAGATCTGGCTTAGTATATCCGCGCGTATCCAAACGCAATTAAACGTCCCACGTATTCCCGCGAAAGGAAGGAAACTTTTCGGTTGGGCTAGTAGAGGCGAGGAAGAGAAGATACGGCGTTTAATCGTCGGCAATTAAATTTCATTAGCCGGGAACATTCCTCGTTCCAATCAACGCCACTTTCCACGCAGGAATAATCACGATGCTGATAGAAGGGGAAAGGCCAGGGGACGCCATTCCTTCGCATCGATCGTAAAGCACCTTCTCTCTTCTTATCTGAAGTGACCGTTTCGTCGGTTGAAAGCACGTCGCATTTCGTTACGCGTCAGAGAATCCGACTAGCCAACAACGGTACTCCGTTAAGCAGTATAAAGTTCATTAATGAACCGCTCACCGGGTTTGTTAATGAGCCAACACCTATATCGTGCTCCGCACGGTCGATTCTCGTGTCGTTCGGTCGTTTCGAACCGGTCAAACACAGATTAGAAGTCTGTTAGATGGCTGACGCGTATCGCCGTGTAATCGACTAACAACCAAGCCGATGCACGTCATACAATGAAATTAACCTTCCATTAATTCTAGGGAAGCAGAATGGTGATTCTTGGCTGTTAAAACCGCCGGTTTTCTTTATCGAAGTGAATTTGGTACGTTGTCACTAACGATCCAACGAGGATCGTATTCTTCCACGCCATTCCACTTATTTCTAATTCATCTAATTCATCTGAATTGCCTGATCGAGAATTAATTCGAATAAAAGAAGGGAAAAGATTTTCAAGGAATATCTTAAGAAAACCTAAACTTCGTCTAAAAAGTCGAAGAACATTCTCTGTGAAAATTGATCGTAGTTAGTCCAAATAAAAGATATAGAAAAATAAACGATCGAATTAAATCGAATGATTCGATGCTCGATAAAGGAATTGACAGAACTTCAAGCTCGCTAGATACTTGAGAGAATATGTCAAATCAAATATACGTATATGCAGCGAGAGTCGAAAGTGACTGTACGCCTTAAAAAAGTAAAGTTCGCGTAATACACGCCGATTTATTTATTGGCTTACCTATGTTTTTTTTTTTTTTTTTCTTTGCCATTAATTTGTACTCTTACGTATTCTTTATTTTCGATGCAACATGTATATAAAAGAGTTTTTGAATAATTTTCGTGCCTTCAAGGTGTACACTCGCTTTTGACTCTCGCTCTACACCTTCCACCTTCCTCAGAAACTACAGAATCGTAGGTTGAGATTAGAATAGTTGCAATTAACGGGTAGGTTAATAAGAATTTAGTATACCTGGAAGAGGCGGGTTTTTTTCAATGGCTGTTCGTCCACACCGGCGATGTTACGCTTCTCGTCGAGGCCACGCGTGTAAGTACGCGGATCCTCCGTTTCCGTTTGCTTCTCGCGCCACGCGGCGTTAAAGTCTGTATTTAAGTGGCGTCTCCCTCGCCGAGATAAGGCTTAATGGCCTTAATGATCATGCGTGCGCAAGGACACATCGTGACTTTCCTTCTTTACGAGGACCTGACAGTTTTTTCAGGATACTCGTTTCCTTTCCGCTGTCCGCGAATCCTGCTTTGTCAACTTATGTGACTGTTTCGGCGCAATTGCGTCCATTCCGCGTTAAATATTTTTTTATGCAAATGACCGAAGGATTTTTATCGAATGTGAAATAAAAGTTCCTTTTGGAATTAAAAATTTGTCTTCTTGCGTTCTTAATACATATGTATTATTTTATGACCGAGATTTTGAGTTATCCGAGTAACGCAAACCTCGATGTTAGAGGAACAATTATACAAAGTTACTCTTCCAGGATTCTTTCTCGACCTTCTCTTGTTTTAGCTTTCTTACCTTCTCTTCCACTATTTTTCCAAAACTACAAATATCTTTTTATTCGTGAAATTGAACGTAATATGTATAAGTACATAAATGTATTAATTCTTGTTACGTATTGCTTATTATACGTATTAATCATATAAAATTTATATAAAATTATATGAAATTTATTAACGGAACGACAAGAATTTCCGTTGATTTGTCTCTCAAATACACAAGGATTTATCTACGGATATTCTTCTATCGCATGAAAATTTTCAGAGGAGAATGCAGATAACGAATCTTCACGTTTTCGATATCAATGAAGCGAATCGTGATTTAATCAAAAGATCTGTTATCGCCAAGGGGTGGACAGACTGTAGAAGGAATCGAATCCTCGTTCTTCGTCAAGGACTGTTTATTATATCCTAGCCTGGGGCACCGACAATAAAATAATTAACGAGGATCACGCTGTGAGGTTTCGCGAATCGATCACAAAACACTGGCTCAAAGGTAACCCGTGTTTTTCGTTGTTCACGCCGAAGGGCTTGCTACGACTAATTAGCATGATAATTAAGCGGCGCCGACGTTTTTAAGGATTCTTTCTCGCTCGCCCCTTCTCGCTCCGGAGGTCAACTTCCCATTGCCTTCGTGGCCCTCCAATACACGATCCTCTTCGCATCGAGATAAAAATACTCTCTAAAGTCATTAAAAATACTCATCCAACGTTATTTCCCTATCTTGGAAAGGAGAACTTTCGTTAAACTTATTATGTTATAATCCCTGCGTTTTATACATCGCCAAAAAAAAAAAAACTTTTCGTACCGTGAACTAAAATTTAGAAGAATTTCTTCGTATAATTAAATTTCATTTTTATAACCTACGGCTTCGATATACAAAAGAATAAACACCATTAAAACTGAAAAGACAATCATCCAAACGCACAAAGGCGTCAGAAACATTAAAGCAGAGGATCGCATATATTTCATTCAAGTAACGTGTTAATTCGTTTTAATAATCGCCCGAATACGTATTTCTCCTTTCTTATGGAACCCTCGGATCTATATCATGATCTCTAAATTTAAAGCTACTTTATGTTACTCGGTAAAACAAATAATTTCCATTGCAAGAGTAAAAGATTAGCACGCATCATTGTCGTCCAAACGAGTTAAACCATCAAAAATGCAGCAATAGAGGATCACTCTTTATTCGAACGAGGTGTTAACTCATCTTAACGACGCTTAAGCACTTGCTCCCCTTATCAAACCCCAAATTGAATCCACCCACGTTCCCATCGCCTCCACCGTTCTCCGCCATTACCTTCCCTTTTCTTCGAACCTGAACGCGATACATTTCGCGGCGTTAAAAAACGGATAAGCGATTCTTCGAAGGATCTTTACTCGCTGGCCAAGACTGTTCGTATCTCTGTGCGATTAATTTTTTCGGTCGGTGCTGCGCGTGGACAGTCTCGATTGTGCTTCTTTGTCCATAAACGTCCGGTGGGCAGATCGTAACTTTTATAACGCGCGTGGCAGAAACCGGGGAACAACGTCATAATTTCCGATACGTTGGTCGGCCACAACGATGAAGCCATTAATTGGTACATTAATTCAGGAATCGCGGAACGGCGAGCTACCACGCGGACAGAAACCCATAGAATTACGCGTCAGACATCTCGCGAACCCTCTGTCCCCGCGATTCGAGGGACAATGTCTCCTTTAACGAAGCTCATTAATTAAAAACATCGAGAGTCGCCGCTCTTTTCAACGTGCACGCACCTTGCCGGCTACTCGACGCAATTTATCTACATCAAACCGTCTTTTTCTTCTGTTTCAACGCGATCGTCGTTGTGTTTCACCCTTTCTCTTCGCACGTCCCACATGCGCGCATGTCCATTTTTTGTCTCGCATTGTTTGAGCAGAGAATAGATTAGAAGAGAAATAACGCTGCCATACTGCGTGGCAGTATCGAACTTCGTCCGAGAGAAGCTTCTCGCGTTTCGCGAAAAAAATGCCAGTCTTGATTCGATCGATTAATTTGTCGGAATACGACTGTGAAGCGTTGATTTCGATGCTCGAGGCAGTCGCGTAGAATCTTTATCCCGATCAATCGTTAGAAGAAACTGAACTTTCTGTCGGTTCTGTTTGACAATGTTTCCCCCCGTAACGTTTGAACGGAGAATAGATTAGAAGAGAAACGGGACTACCTTCGCTGCATCGGAATACTGAACTTTCTCCGAGAGAATTTTACGTGTCGGTGGGATACGATTCGCTGTAACGCAGATTCTTGGTTCTTTTAATGTGTGATATACGTAAGAGATTGGAGTCGTAAGAAGGTGTGACAACGAGGAAATTATTGCGCTAGATTAGATATCCATTTCGACAGAATTTTGCACTAGAATTTCTATTTTAACGGTGTTTGATAAGTTTAAGATAGATTTAAGATACCCTTGTTTCAGGTTTATAAATGTATGTATCTATTATCGAAGACAATATTTCACGATAATAGAGACACGCGATTAATTAACATAACTAACAGAGAAGCGAACGTACATTATCGGAGCGCGATAATGCTTTCGTACGCGAATCGAAGGAACGAGTTGTTAAAAGTCGAAAGAAAGGTCGAGAAAGAAGAAACAACTAACGGGTGACCGAAAACGTTTCGTTGTGGAAAACCGTAACCGGAGAATGGCCATGGAGGGTACAGAGCATCGACAATTTGTGCGTCGAAATTCTTTTCACGGCGAGAAACAAAAAGGAGTTAATTCGAGCCTTTAAGACCTCGGAGACGTTCCCGTTCCCACGTCTCCCGGCTGGACCACGACCCCGGCACGCGAACTCACCGCCAGAAAATCATAATCTTCTCCTCGCCAAAGAACAACCGATCGTCCATTGTAATTTGTCGATTACGCGAACGATATCGCTGATATTCGAATCCGAAACTGGTCGAACACGCCCAACGTTCGTCTCATCGACGATACTTGTCGTGATAGTTTGGTTTTAGATCGTTTGAAAAAGGAAAGGAGCTTGAATCTCACTCGAGCAGTGTGATAAGAAACGTTATCTATCTCTTAGCACACTTAGGATAGGTATAAATGTATGTTGTAATTAGAAAAGAAAGTTGATCTCATTAATCGTACGTATCATAGAAGGAAAGGTGGATTACACCGTGTTCCGAAGATATTACGAAGACTCGTGTTGAAAATTATCAAATGTCCCGTGACTTACGAATGGAAGTGTGCATAGAAGGAAGACATTCCTACATCCAAATACCCTTTAATAAACGGGAGGACAGAAAAGTACGAGTAGATAGGTTTGATGGATGTTCCTAAGAGAGAATCAAGCACGTTCGAGGGAAGCAATCGTCGGGAATCTTGTCGACGCAAGAAGAGATTCACGGGCTGTTAAGAAGGTGGTCGCGCTCGCTTGTAGGTTGGCAGTTCTTCTATTAAGGCAGGTCGCGAAGCCGCTGTAAATCAAGGATCTCCGCGTAAAAGTCCCCAGAGTTATTGCGCCACCTCGCACCGCTGTAATACGGGTACCTATGTAATACCGCGGCTGTTTTATTTCATAACTAGACGTTCCTACCGAAGATCACGCGTTGGAATATAAAGAAGTGAAAGGGAGAAGGGGACGTTCGTGGTCTCGCGTGTCCCGTTTCTTCGTCCCGTAACTTGTAAATAATATTTCCGTCGTTGTCCTCGGGTCGATCTCGCTAATTTACACGTCAAGCTGGATTAACGAGTCCCTAATTGGCTAGATCGATCAAGATGATAATTAAGGATGTTAGATACTGTTATAACATTTTTTTTATAGCTGAAGCACGTTGGAAACGATAAGTTGTTTTCCTTTGTTTGTGCTTAACATCGCTTATGAATATTTATCGGCAAATTTATCATGAAAATGTTTTTTCCGATATTCCAATTTTCTATCGCTTCGTTCCTCCGATATCCTCGAGCAACGACAAATACAAAATCTCGTCTTGAGAATCCAGAAACGTTTCAAGATAACCCAACCCATTTTCCTTCCAACGAACATGCTACAGGTACGACTATCTTGCCTCCATTTTAATTCCTACGCTTCGATATACATATAAAGTGCAAATGTTTCGTGAACCGAGCGAATCGGTTAAAACCAGGCTCGCTTATTATGTATAGCGTAACAGAACAGTTACCGTTTCTAATACGATTCAGGAGAGCAACCACGTTTGTGACGCGACGCTGGAATGAAACCTGGCGTCTGGTATCCTACGCTGTTTATACTAATAGTCGAAGCAATTCCTAACCAATGCTGGATCCATTAAACGGAGTCGTTCCACTCGATATACGCTAGCTATAAATGTTCATGGCTCTAACTATCGAGTCTTCGACGTTTCGTAGGAATGTCAGAGCCATCCTTCCTTTCTCCTTTCTCTTTTCATCGCATCTTTCTCTCTTCTCTCGGTTCATCTATCGACGTAATAACTCCATTACCGGCTGCTCGAGCCTCTGTGGCTTTAATGTCTCATTTCCATTCTCGCGCTGTGCCAGCTACCGTTTCTTGCCCCCGTGTCCAGATTATCACCACGGCCACGAAAGTGTCGTTCCTTATCGGTTCTTTGTATAATCGGTTCAAGGAAACCGCTCGAGCGTTACGTGTCCGGAGATGTTAAAATTCAAGACCACTCTCCACGGGTCGAGAAACGATACGAAGAAACTCTGTGGAAGTCGAGTATTAATAGCGTTGGAAAGCCGAATGGTGCGATTGGTTAATAAGATTCGTAGTGGATTATGTTCGTTGGTAGAAATTAACTCTGATGTCGGTATAGGTGGCTATAATAACGTAGATTAGATTTGACTTATGTTACTTAACGCTTTGTAACTCCCTGGTATCACGAGGGTGACATTATTAATTCGAACAAACTTACTTCTTACGATGTTTTCGCTAGTGAAAGATAGGAAAAGGAACAAAATTGTCGTATAAACTTACAATTTTTTTTTTTTTTAAGCTCGCTGTAAACTAACGAAATCTTTGCGCGACTAATGATCCTCTGTAGGAAAGAAGGTTTCTTTTTTTTTTCTTCTTTTTATTTGAACCAAAAGATACGAAAACGACGAGTGCATAAAAATGAAACACAAGGAGTACACGCGAAACCAATGGCAACGGAGATTCGACATTCGACTATTTGTTGAGATTCATGAGGATGCAAGCTGTTTGATGCTGCGACAAGGATGCCTTATACAGATTCCCCTTCATTCGTATTAATAACCAGCGAGTATGGCTAGGCCAGGCCGCAAAGCCAAGGTCGCGGAGGTTAAGGCGTGTTCAACAAGCTGTTCATGGCTACTACCTAAAGGGCTGGCCACTCCACCCGGAAGTACAGCTCTCTGGCTTGTGTAACTCAAGATCGTCCGTGTAACGCGTTGCTTTCCTAAGACGCTGCTCTTCTGACTCCGGAATTCCCGATCCTCTCATCGTCCACGCGTTTCAGACGCGTCCAGGACGCGCCAGCTCGAACCGAGAGGAATGTTAATGCGCGTTTTCCATGCTGCTGAACCAGTGGAAAAGAAGATATTGAAACGATCGTTTTCAGAAAAAAGTGGACTTTGCCAGTGGACGTTAAAGAACCGGCTACCATTTAGAGGGCTTACGGGAGAGGATCGTTTCAAGGGAGAGAAGAATCATCATCGTGCAGCCTCTTCCGTAAAGGGATAGCTCGGACACGTTTCTATTTATTATAAGTCGGGAAAAGTCAACAATCGGGAGCCGGAGTCGACCGTAAATCACGACGGAGTCGTCTCCTGGCGCGCCTTAACGTTAAGGACTGGTATATGTAACCTATAAGAGGGATGCGCAGGCGGCAGTGATATATCGCACGAGTCCCCCCATTGTCTCTGACTAAGTTCACGGCGACGGGCCACCGAGCAACGAGACTCTTCCGAGTATTAATTACAATGTCTGCAGCGAAAGCACCGGAGTTCGCCTCGCTCGGGTTTGGTCAGAGGGGGCCCGGCCGATTTTTCTTTCGACGAGAATCCGTCCACGAGTAGACCTGGCAAATTGTATTTACCGAGTCGGCCACTTGGAGGATTTGGTCTCTTAAGCGGTGAAAATTAGGTAATTCGATATCTGAAACCTTTTTCCACTCGATACATCGTTCGTCGGTGAAACGTTGTCGCTTGATATTTTGAAATTCTTTGTTTCTTTTTCTTTTTTTTGTACTTACGCTGTGATACTTTATCGCTCGATTATTGTAGCAATAGCAGGTAATTCGTTTATTACAGTTACTGGTTACTCTTCGTGGGACATTGTAACCGATTGTAATTTGTATTTTCACGAGAATTGAAAATTCCGAGTGTAGAGACCGTTAGTTTAAACGTATCCATTAAATTTGATAGTAATTGTTGGAAACTTTGACTCACCATTTGGAGCCTGCCTGCAGAGCCTGGCGAACATCCTCTAGTTTGTCGCTGATCGTCTACCTGCGAACAAGAATTCGCTCCAGATTACCATCCAGTCCACGCTATTTGACGGAAACTAATCTACTCTAAATTAATCTTCGCGACTCGACCGCCTACCGACACGCCATCGTGTAATAAACCAAGAATTTCCATGATTTTCTTCCTCTTTAACGGAATGAAACAACTATCCTTGAACCACAACCATAATCACGTGATGGAAGAGTATCAAAATTCATAGTAACCAGTGATTCAACACCGGAGGAAGTATGATGCTCGAGGCAAGTGCGAGCCTAACAGGATATTTCCTTAACGTTAATGTCTACCAGTCATTCTCTAATATAATTACGAGCTTTCTTTGACTAATAGGTAACGACAGGTGATCCTCCTAGCGCTCCAGCTTTCTCTACTGATTTTACGGAGCTGTCCCTCGGGGCTTGTCAGCCGTAGTTTGTCGATTCTAAATCATATTGCCACGTGGAATCATAACTTCTAATTCCAAACGACTTACTCCGTGGATCGTTTTCTTCAGCAGGAAGAATCTCGTTTATAGAAAATATATCTTTCGCGTCTCGTTTATTATGCGTCTGAGAAGTATTTAGGTGTTTCGAGCGTCTTGAGAATAAATGACGCGATCTTAATCTATTTTACATTGTCTCTTTTTTTTTCAATATCAAATACCAGAACAGAGATAAGTATAATGGACGAAAAGATTCGTATTGATCGCTCTCGACGATTTGTTTAGCCTTTCCGGGCTACGGAGTACTTCGATAAATTTTCATCGGCCGCGTCATCTGAAATTCTGATAGAACAGACCCGTTGGGAGATATACGTCAGGTTCGATGTTCGATTCGATAGGAAATAATCGTTCAGGGCCTCCCAACGCGTCCCTCGACGACGTTTAGAATCGAAAACACGCGAGGAATGCTTTCTCTTCAATGTCCCATTCCTTACCTTGACCAGATAGCTATCTGCCTATTTCAACAAGAGACATTTCTCGATAGACGCCGAAGAGAAGCCTCTGAGACATTAAATCAAAGATCGAATTGGATAGATCGAATTAGGAAAGCGTGGCTTCCAAAACTGTATTCTAGAGTTCTTTCTGGGACCAAGAACATTTAACGGGATATATTGTGTTTATCGTAAATTTCTACCAAGTAATAAAACGCTCCAACTTACGCTGCTCTTGATCGAATAGAAGACGGAGAATCGTTAAGATTAATTCGCTACGAAAACAAATTTTTTTCTTTTTTTTTTAGCGAGACGACGTTGAAACTCATACATCCGTAGTAATTTTAAATCTCAGCTCGAGTGGAGGTAGTTTGGTTGAAACACGCTTAAATAGATTTATTGAAATTGAACTGAAACGCGTACGATATATAGAATATCCATAGCACACGTGAACACGCGAAAGGAACAAGAATGCAGGTAGCAGGACGTCAGTAGACACGGTGAAACTATCATTTACAATGATTATTACCGTACGACAAGCGACAAGGGGGAGAAAGATGAGAAAGTCGTCGAGCCTCTACATAATTGCACAACGCACAGGACACGTGCATACGAACGGGGAAACACGATCTGCTTGGTGTACCATTTGTACCACGTGCTGTTGCGCATAAATGCGCAAAAATGATTTACATCGTTGCCCGTGGATAACATTCTTTCTATTACTTGATTCGAAAACCACCCATTCGAGTTAGTTCAGCCTTAAGTCATTAACTTTTTCAACTTCTAACGCAAGATCGGCCATGATTAACCAATCGCCAATTCACCTTACAGAAGATTGATTTGCCGTAGGTAATAGACAACATGAAAACAGAGAAAGATTCGCGTAAGCAACAGGTGCGTCCCAACAAAACTCTACTACTGTGGCTATTAACTCTCGCATACTGATGCGTCAGGGTCATCGAAAACCCTGTACTTGTTAATCATATATCTTGCAGCATTTATGTATGTTTCTTCCTAGCGAAGATTATTTTGTTATCGAATTATTTTTTAGAAGGATTGTTAAATATTTTATCGACTCCTTGGTAGTTAGAATTATTGAAGAAAGATGCGATTGAATTTGCAATATCCGAGTTGATGTTTCTCAGAAACGCGTAGTAAATGCGATAGACGCGATCAAAGTCGCTGGAATAAATGCTTGTGATACATGCAATCGAAGTTGGCGGAGTTATGTTCGCATCGGTACCGATAATACGTATAGTTCTGTATGTAATAATTCTTTGGAGTTACGAAGTTTATGACAGAGTAATTTGCTACCGAGGCGTGTGAAAGTGAAAGTACGAAAATCTAAATTACACGCTGTCTAAAAACCTCGCGAATTATATTCTAACTCATGTACCATCAGAGTGTTGGCGCGCGTATGAGAGAAATACCAAATCTATATTCTCAAAAATTCATTGCTCACGAATATCATAAACCTAAATGACTGAATCTAATAAATTCAGTCTTGGTAAATCACTAACGACGACATCCGACTGATTATTCGATTCCTCGTGGTGTTGCGTAACTTGAAATTTATACGTATCCTTGTATATACATATACGTATATCTTGAAATATTGTCTCGTATTGTTATTACTGTGCTACTTTAGCGCTACGAACAAATTATTGCTGCGTATGATTCAATTTATAGACATACGATTCGATCTGCAGATTCCCAGGAAATAACACAAATTCGAGTGCCCCATTTTTACAATCCTGCAAAATTTCTGCATCCTGCATTTTCGTGAAAAAGTACGAACCAATTTCCACGCCCAATCATAGTTCCTATCCCTTTCGTCGCAATAAAAAACGACAATTAACCATGATGCCTTCTTCGGATCGACAGAAAGCTCTAATTATAGAGCTTTAATAGCCCGACAATTAGAAAGAAAAATAACAATTTACCAAAATTAATTCCCAGTACTTAAACACTTGGTCTTTCATCGCGAGAGAAATTCACGCCCGTGCTATTGAAAACACACACGATTGAACGGGACGGTGTCGGCATTCAACCCACGCGCACATGGTAACCGTGGATCGCGTACCGGGCCAGCCGTGTTTTGTTCGGCATAATTATCTGGGATACAGCCATTAATTAGTATCGCTAATTATGTGGAACAGCGGCAGCGACTGCACACCAGGGCAGAACGAAACGGTTCCGCGTGGAGAGGCAACTCGATTTATCCTATTTGTCGCGCATAAATAACAGATTAGTGCCGAGATATGGTAGTTTATGCAAATGCGAGGTTCAAAGTTTATAGCATCTAATTAACAATATTGGTGTGCTCGAACTTAATAAACCCGATCGCGACCGGTTTCCGTACTTTAATTCGCGAATCTGCGATCGCCGAAAATTCCACCGCAATTCGACGTGAATTCACCCTCGACAACATCCGAAATAGATGACTTCCTGCCTGCGCTGGTGGATGTGTGACCCAGCGCCAATTATGCCCGATTTTTGTACGCCGTGCCGTAATAATGTATCGTAAGGTATTACCAGCACGACGGTCAAGGTGTAATAAATTATTCAGCACGCTCGAGCAATAAGCGAGCGCGTGGTGCCCGTTTCGCCATTCATCGCCTCGTGGCTGCTCGCCAGTCCAATTCGATGATTAAGGACATTGGACGCCCTAACCAGTATCGATTGGCTTACCCTTTGTTTCTTAATACACATATGTTGTCAGAATTTTTATTATGTAAGGTGAACGCTACTACTTCTTAATTAAAACGTCCTATTCGTCATTTCGAGACTGCGAAAAGTCGAAGTTCCATCATCTTCCGGCCATTTTTCCCATTCAATTTTAAGATATGTACATAGTCATTATTTCGTAACAGCCATTGATATTTATAGCATTGATTTCGAATTAACGATAAAGTTGGCAGATAGTTCGATATGGATGGAATTGGAAACGCGATACCAAGTTTGGACTCCGAGAACGTTTACAAATATTGCAACGCTCGGGTAAACGCTTTTCTCGAGATTTCGAAGTACATACCGCGCTAAATTCCATCGTTCGCGATTCGACGATGTTCTAGTGGAATTTTTCACCCATGATAAGCACGCGACGTTTTCGATGCGCGTCCCGAGGACCAAGAAAAATACGGAAACCACGACGATAGTCGGAAAATCGACGTCGACCGATTCACCCACGCTCCGCAACGCTGTCAACGTTTCAAAGGCAGTTACGATCGAATAAATAAATTTACATATAGTTTCACTCCATAGTTGGTTTTCCTTGTATCGTTTAAAATAGATACTCGATACAGGTTACAATCCTAACGATACCTTTTGGATTGTTCACGAGTAAAACATTGAAACAAAGAAATCCAACGCGTTCGATTCTGGTTATGCCGTGATCTCTATCTGCAATACGATCCAGATATTCGATTCTGGTCATCTTCAGTTTAATCGCACGTGGGAATCGAATCTACGAATATGATCCGCTTATAATCAACGACACGTGGTAATACTCGTAAACAAATCCGCGATAAAAGGGATATAAGGGACCTTGGGGGACGATTCCTCGGAAGGATCGAACGACGTTCAATGGGCAAAAAACGGGGCCCAGGACGCAGGGACACCAGAGAAGTAATGCGACGCCTTGATGGACGACTCGATCGAGAAGCCGGAAGTGGGCGGTTGAAAAACTGGCATTTAGAGGCGAGCACCGGGCACCCTGCCAACTCCTTGTCCACCGTGGATATGGGAGGGCTGAAAGCAGGTTAGGCCAACACATCGACCGGCTGTTTGACATAACCAGTTCGAAGCTGCGGGCAAGGACGCCACGCTGCCTCTCATCGCCTCTTTTCAACGTTCTCTCGGCTAAGCTTCCTCTCTGTTGCTCTCCTGAGACACAATCGGTCGTTCCTGACCACCGCAATGCATCGTGATCGATCGCTGCCACTCAGAAATCGAGCTTCTTGTTCCTCCTCTTTCGACATCCGAACGAGAGAGAGAAAGAGAGAGAGAGAGAGAGAGGGAGAGGGAGAGAGAGAGAGAGAGAAAGTGTGTGTAGAAGAGAATCGAAAAATGACGGGTAAATCGTAGATTGTAACTTCGTATACAGGATCAGGTAACTATTATTGCGGCAATTAAGCGGATAAGGTGGCAGAAGTAATCGCGAGCCAGTTTACTACGCGTCAACGTCGTAAACTGTGAAATAGCTGGATTGGAAAAACCGACTGGTTTCCGAGAATCTTAAATCTTTCTTCTTGCATCTATTACGATCGTTGTAACACGTGTTCAAATCGACGGTGAACTGCAAAACCGTCGGGCTTGGAGAAATGATGGATGACAGGAAATCGAAGGGATCGATGTAGGTCCGAGAAGAAATCCACGGACTGAACGTATATAGAGCTTAACGGAATACTACTTAACGGAGAACCTACCAGAAGAACCTACCGTCTTCGCGATATTAATTTACAGAAGACACGATGATGTTCGTCTATCCAATCTCCGATGATTTTTGCTACGATCAATCTGAAGTAAACTCGATGAATTGAAACGACTCCTATAATTTCGCTAAAACCGCCATGGGAGACGAAAGAACCGAGTCGAACGGAGTTCCTTTCACCTCGGTGTATACGTGCGTGTAACAAAGAGAAAAGAAAGATCTACAATTTTCCAGAACATTAAGTAGCAAGGGGAGAAACGGTACGAAGACGGTCGTGCGAGCATTTTTACAGACGTCGATCGGATCTCTACCAATTATTCCGAACGAAATTAAAATAAAGCCAATAAGAGCGTGCGTTGGAAACCTTTTACAGGCAAGCCTTTTTGCGGCCTGTCAGATCTACCTGAGCGATCACCCTGCTGGGCCTGCTCGGAACGAGCGGAAAGGAAAACGCATCTCGTCGAGGCAGCCGCGTTTTTCCGTTCTACGGTCTCTGTGCGTCCTACTGTACACGTATACACATGTACGTAACGCGTGGAAGATCGGGCTCCTCGTTCGTATATACGACGCGCCACTGCCCGATCGTTAAACCGTGATGGAGGTAAGTTCCACGAAAAACTGGATCCGTGGCGTAACAGGGTCCCTGCGGTTGATTGTTGTTCGCCAACCGAGTCCATCGAGTCTTGGCCTCAATGAGAAAACAACCGTTTACGATACGTACATGCGAACTTGCAACGGTCGTGCGCCGCTTTTTACCCCAAACGATTTCGACGAACTTTCCGTGCACTCGTCAGAAAAATCGAAATTATTAAGTATGGAGAATGAGAAAGACGGCTGATGATCTGTACGAGTGTGTGAAAGTCCTAGGTGATACGCGATACGGATCTTTAGACGAGGATATTTTTGTAATAATTTTACGTTTTTATGAATACGATCGAAGAAACGGAATGTTGGTAGAGATTGTTTCTTTTTTCAGATATTTTTCATATTTTTTATATATTAGGTGTATTTTCTACGTTTCGCACCTTTAAATTTCTTATAAATAAATTTGCCATTTTACAATGGCAATTGATAATGTTCTCGAGAAATATTCTCTCGAATATGTTCTCGTGAGAACGCGATGTCACATAGAAACCAATCTTTAGGAATTAAAGTATTTCGTATCGCAAAAACGACCACCCGTCCTACCAGAAGGATGTTAAACGCTGTTCCCAACCTTTTATCGGGTGAATAAAATGGATAAAATCCACCTGAAACCATCCATCTTAAAGCTTGACTTAATCGATGTGTTTTAGCTAAATTATTAATAGTTCTTGAACTAAATACTTCTTAAGGAGTATAAACAGGTTTCTGATAACGTCGAGTATTTTAATATTCATTGATAGAAGCACAATCCGTCCGATAGATAGATTCCGAGACTTTCTCAGAACTCTGTATCTACGTAAGGAAAAAATGTTTGAAAACTACAAGCTGAGGGAGCCTTCGTCTTCTAATAAGACTGTTCCAGTATGTTAATCGCAGCATAGTTGGGTGTTCTCGGATAATTATAGTTTGCGAATAAGATTAATAGCGATAATGAAATTACGGGATCAAAGGATCGATAATTTGAGTCGCGATACGCGTACACGAAACATCCGGAGTAAACCTGTTATCTGGAGTTACGGAGCTTCCGTGATGGAATCTAAGACCAACTGCCAAATAGAAGTCGTCTTTGGTGTTCCTGCGCTAATGTAGTTACTCTACTGTATCCGTTATTTCAAATGGATTCGAGTTCTTCGTCGATCGTTTAATCTCTTGCTGCGGGAACCTAGCGAGTAACGTAAAATTCCAACTACGAGAGATCTCTAGAAAATATCGATCAAATAACGGACAGTGAAATGAATGCAAAAAACAACTTGATAACTGGTTAAGAAAATACATTTCTATGTTCATGGGATTACTGTCATTAACACGGAAGAGTTTTCCAGAGATAAACCTTGCATCGTAAAGATGATGAAGGTTGCCATTATTTTTCTCTTTCGAGACCGGTAGTTTCGCTGCGCAAATTACGAACAGCACAATATTTTAACTCTGCTGGTCTCCTGAAAGTGAAAATTATTTTTCAATAGACAGTATGTTTTTGTATTGCGATAAAGAACAGATATTGACTAATAGATGATATTAGTATGTAAACTAAAAGTATCCATGAGATATATTTTACTTCGCCGGGTCATTATGATTCAAAGAGATACGAACGTGAAGAATAATTGAAAAAAGAAACAGAGTCGATTTTCCATTCGATATTACCAAAAGACGGAACACTACAGACGTACACGGTTCATCGAGCAACAGACGAAACGCGGGGGAAATCGAATCGAATCGATCAGAGGAATAAGGACGTAGTGCAGATCCGGATCTACGGTGCTTGGTCGTGGAATTATGGCGGTCGTAATGCGGTCGGCTACGTCGTTTCTGATTGTTTCACGTTAAATCGTCCTCCACAGTTACCTAAGAGGAGCGGAGAGAACATGACCCTGTTGCGTGTTTATCTGTTCTTCTTGCAATCTTCGCCGTAGCATCGCGAATGCGTCGGTCATGCGTCTTAACGCCTGATGTCCATCCGATGCGGCAGAAATAAATTTTAACGCGGATAAATCGTTTTAATTAAACAACGCCCGTTCCACTGCATTATCTGTAATCGCCATTTTTGCGGGCCAAAAAGAAGAACAAAGATACAGCGACGTGTTACAGTGATATAGTAATAATGGAATACGTTTCAAGAGAAGCCCGTGATCTTTAATACAAAGGCAACTTTGATAATACGAGATTGGTTGACAAAGTCGTAAAATCGCTCGCATAAAGGGGAAACGAAAAGGAAGAACGTAACTTGTATCTTCCTATGGTCTTCGTACGTAAAATGCATCGCGCGTATTCGGAGGATCTCGTGGAACTTATTCACGTAACGAAACCGTTTTAATTGAGTAATATTCGCAGAGGGGCGAGGCGTTTCGTTCGATTAAAACGAACTCGTAGGTCGGCTGAGAAAAATTTGGAATCGCGACTACCCGTGTAGGAACTTCCGCATTGATAATGATAATTAATAGACTAACGTTATAATTTATTGGGCAACGTCGTCTTCGTTCATTATGCCACGATACTTACGGCTAGCCCGCGCGCATAACTCAATGGCAAAATTTATTGCGTCATTAAGGTAATGCATGCGATACACCGCGATGTAGATAACATAATCATTTCATGCGTAGAGTCACGTTTTATCGAATGATGATCGCGAAGCGAGCGCGCCATGCCGCGCTACCCAATATCTGCTTCTATCTACTCGTCGAGAATAGTTACAAGACGTGATCGGGACCACAGAAGAGATCTACATCGTATGAAATCGATACTGAAGACGATACTCAATGCCCAATCGCTACATCACCATCTATTACCTCGATAGATTTAAAAGAAGTTCAGTAATTCTCAAATTCGATGCTTTCACATCTGGAAATTACTAGCAAATCTACTTATTATCGAATTTACCAAATCCACGCCTATTTCCTGATAAATTACAGTCGTTGGTGTGGAAATTGGAGTTTGGAAAATTGATGAATTGGTTTTCGTACAAATATCTCAAAATTAGTTACTTGCAAGTAGAAGTTTACCAAACAAAATGAAATTACACGCGATCTGGCTGCCATCGACCTTAGAATTTCTTCGCTTCGACTAGATGACGAGTTTATAACTAATAAACGGTGTAAGCGCGTAAGCGTTGGTGATGTAAAGAATGATTTTTTTTTTTTAGCAGGAAGGAATACAAATTCTATACTGTTCGCACCGATTGAAATAATTATTTATCCGTCAAGACGCGACGAGACCGTGGACTAAGAAACATATTCGCAAACACGCGCGGTGTATGGGTGCTGAAATAAATAATAATGAAAATATAAATACTATACCGGATACCGCTACCACTTCGACGCTTCGATTACAAAAACGTTAGAACTTGATTACTCGGAACAGAATTCTACTACTCGGAGTAAGATATTATTTTACAAAAAACGTTACGATCGTGTTCAGACATCTTCTCGAGAATGTTCTCGATCTCCAATGATCGAAACCGCGTCACGTCGGTTGGCGGCATTGTTTCCTGGACCGTGTCCAAAGAGAATCGTTCTTCTGCCAGAAAACGATACCTCGAACTCGAACGTACACGCAGGATCGGAACAGGCGGACACGAAAGCGAGGATACGCAACGAACTGGCCACCCTCCGTGGCCTGTTCACCCGGTAAACGGATACGGGCATGTCTGGACACCGGATATCGCGGTTCGTTAGCCGCGTGTCTCGAGGACCGGAAATCATTCTTTGCTCTCGACGTAAACCGCGCATCGCGAACTTTCTGCCGCCCAGCACCGTTAATGATCGTCGGAGGACGAACAACTCTCTTTAAGAGGCCATTTCTGATCCGACCACCGGACTCTTTCTCCTCGCTTTGATGATCCTCCTGGGACAAACCGCTCGTGTTTATACATGTACCAGCGGAAAAACTAGATTTAAGCTCACTGGTTCATTTCCTGTACTTTAATAGGTTGTATCGACTTGTTTAAACGATATCCACTATTTGGAAGGCATTTTCGTCGAAAGCTTGAATCCATCGATTTAGTTTCTCAGAAAGTAGTAGATACGTCAAGTAGATGGTTTCTAGCAAGGAATCCTCCGTCGGAGATCTATGAAGTTCGGTGGAGTTATTTTCTGGACTGTAATAAGTCTAGAGCGTAGTCTTTGAGCGTACTTTGGAAGAAAGTTCCGATGGAAGTTTGAATTCGTTCGTTTATTTCCTGCACTTTAAGAGATTGGACTTGTCCGTGCGTAGAGTAGTAGGTGAAACTTCCAAATTTTATAAAAGTTATCATCAGAATGAAGTGACGACGAGAACGCGCTAGGATCGCCGTGTAAATCAGGCCTCTTTCCCTCTTATAACCGAGATAGAAATTTAATTTAATTCGGAAGGAGGGCTCGTGTGGTGGTGGTACCGGACGGACCAGTGGCGGAACGAGTTTTCAGCGAACGCAAAAAAGTATACGCTTATATCCGGGAGAAATGTTAATTAACCGCGATAGCCTGATTGCTATCTGCGTCTGGATATTAGATGTCCTAATTAAGAGCAGCCGAGTGCGATATGCGGAATACCAACGACACCTCGTCGAATCTCTTCTATCCTCTTTCAAGAAACCGCCTCGTGAATATCTACGTCGTAACTAAAAAGAAATTTACGAAACCAAAGACACAGAGCGCAAAAAACAAATAAGACTCGGAGAAAAAGAGAGGACAGGGGGAAAAAAAGCACGAAGCTGTCGCAGCAAAATCTGGCCAGGTCGGTAGACGTCGTAAATCTCGCAGTTGACGCCTTTCGAGAGGAAAACGACGCTGGCCAATTTACGATCGACCAACAGAGAGACGTGGGAAGAGCGGAGGTGTTCGATGGAACACCAAAGAGGAAACGTCGTCCTTACTGACAAACGGTACCGGTGGAATTCGCGGCAGGTCCTCCGCGTCTCCTCGCCTCGATTAACTTTCTTCCACTTTGCTCGTTTCCCTTGAGTCGTTTGTTAGCCATTCTATAGCCTCGACTTGGAACACGTAGTAGTATAGCAACGAAGAGCGGAGAATAGTCGACCGTGTACGTACTTAAGACTGTCAACCGTATCGGATACGGAACGTCGATAATAGTCAACCGGTGTTCCCAGCCTGGCGTTTGCTTGTTAACCATTGACCGTTTTCAATCCGTCCCGCGTCAACCGCGTGTCGCCGTAGGTGCGAAGACACATCCTCGAAAAAGATCCTGGCTCCTGATCGGCCCACGTTTCGCATCCATCGAACCTCGGAGACCGAAAGCATCGTCCAGGCCTTTTGATATCCAACCGCCTCCCTCGGCAAACATATTCTCGATAAATGCTCCTAAATGAAGAAGCATCGTGTAACCTATAGATATGGTAAGGCGTATGCTACTACGAGAATCCTCGATCAACTTTCATACGTTTCACTGCGTTGCATACTGAAAGTTTCGTGTTTTTCTTGGAGAGTTTCTTTAGGAGCTGTTAGTTTGGTTGGAGATTGTTGTTTTCTTCCGTTCGTCGGCGTTCTTCGTTCACGGGGAAATGAAACGGAGAGAGGAAACACTTGTGTGTATTACTGGCGTGATCGTAAAACACGCGTAACACGATGATCTATACACGTTTTAAAGGAAGGCTAATAATAGCACGCTCGCGGGTGCTACCTTTTCTTGGGCTCGTCCTTAGAGAACACGTGCAATGCATGCGATCGATTTTCAATAATACGTACGTATTATATTATTACGATGCGTTCAGCTAATAGGGCTTTTAATTCTTCCACCGACTGTCTCTCTATCTTCGCTAGTTTTTAAAATTAAATTCGCGAAGTAAGCTTACGATATTAGATACGTGTATCAAAAATAAAGAAACGTATCAGGTACGTACACGTACTGCGCTCATGCCCAACGAAGAAGAGGCTTTACGCAGGATTTTCCAAGAATATGCAGTCGGAACAGGCAAATCCTTTCGACGACTACTCGAATGTTTCAGAAACAGACGTTTGTAACAAGGAAATATTAGACGATTAAGAAATGAAAACGACGACGCGTCGTACGAGATCGTTTAATTGTGATGTTGCAAAGTTCACGAGTCGTACGGGGTGGGAAACAAACAAACAAGCTGTCGCTGTCTCCCTATAAATCACCATTAGTCGCTTAAGAGCACGCAGCGTCTAGTCGTCCGCGTTGAGACCACCTTCTCTTCCGCGTCTATAGTTCCCCTTGACAGGCACTTAACTTTGATGCGAGTACGATGATCTGTAATCCCTCCTGGTACAAGCCATTGAGATATTTCTAATCAAACACGAATAAGCCAGCCAACGTCCGACAACACGGAGATATCGTTATCGTCCACATCGAGGACATCGAATAAATTTCCACTAGCATCTCCAGCTTCCAACCATCACGTCCCTTCATTAATAACCACCTAACGGCCCGGCGTTGTCGAATTTTTCTTCCCAACTGAGAATCGTGACGGATAGTTCGTTTATCAGACAACTCGAGATCGAAGTTATTTTATTGGAGATGCTCGACGTTCGTCGAAATTTACTCGCCTTCGTGGAAATACGATGATATACGGTGAAAGTTGAAGCGTAGTCCATTAACACGTTGACCGCCACGCAAATTTTATGTTTCGCTCTAGGGACTACAGCGTGCATACGGTATATTAAAATGTCGCGATATAGCACACTATGATGTTTAATTTTATGTTCTAATAAAAATTGTTTATCGTATAACGAAAGGTTTAAATTAACATTTTTGAGAGAGCGATGCTTCTATTCTATTAACTTCTACAGCGAAATTGCTACAGGATTGCGCTACTCGCCTTCGCTAAGAGAGGAAATATCGCCGGTGCATAAAGCTCGGTGGCGATAGAGGAAAAGGGCAGGCCGCAATCTGCGACACAGGGCACGGTCGCAATTTATACTTGTACGGTATCACGTTGAACATAAAGGTTGATCGTTAAACTAAATAACGCGTGTCCCGAGCCTTGCGTAGCCACGTTTTCGCGTCGCGTGAATACGTTCGCATGCTCGTAAATCCAGCCACGTAACCGCGGTGTGAGTTAGTGCTCCAGGTTGCCTGGCTACTCCGGAGTCTAACACGCCACATGAGAACTCGAGCGACTAGAGGCTGTTGGATTTTTTTCTTATAATTGTTTAAAAAGTTAAATAATTCGCAGCTGGAAGAAGCTAGTGAACAAAAAAGAAACGGGCTGCGTCGCGTTATAACATACGGGTTCTCGAAAGTATTCGAACACTTGTAGACATACATTCGTGAACATGTTATACTTTACGCGAAACACTCTCAAATTTCGCAATTATATCAATAGAGCTTCGAACGAATCGCAAAACTGTTTAAACAACGAATTATCCATTATATCGATGAATCCTATCCAATGGGCCCATCTTTATCGCTCGATATACGTGTAAGAAACTTATTCATACCGTGGACTAATTTTTTTACGAAATATGCATATAGTATTTCGTATGACAAATTTTGTGACAGACATCTTTCCCCGCCCACAGAATATTCCAGTAACGGTTAATAATCGGTATCTATCTCGTGTTCTTCCATCCACGCACCATGCTTGAATAGAATCGATCGTCCACGCACGGCTCATCGTATAGTAACAATTTGCTTGCAACGATACCCCCACAAATGATCCCCATAATCGTGACTGTCGAAGGATATAATACCTTCTAATCCCTTATCTAACACTTTCTCCATTTCCCATAGGTATCTCTGACCATTCTGTAGAACAATTACGTCCAGCTCATTAACGCCCTTGACGAAGGCCAGGCAGTCGAGTATCGTTCGCGCGTTCCATCCATTGAATCCACCGGGCAATAGCGATATTGCGGCGGGTCAGTACACCTTGTAAACACGGAACGCACTCACCGAAGGCCCCCTCTAAGCTGGCAAGAAGTGAGTGGCAGGATGAATGCGGCTGATTACATTCAAGAGGCTTTTTCAGCCAGCCGTAGCAGCACGCCGGTATAATAACCCACCGAGCTCAGGGCCATGGTCCACCGGACGTTGCGTATCCTTGCCATTGTACGGCTTTTATTCCGCCGCGTTTTCATTGCGCGACGCGACGCGTGGACGGGATCTAAGTACCGGTATTATATGACCGGGTCCTTCGCCCTGAGACACGAACGCTGCGTTATAACCTAAGTGGTCTCCAAGGATTATAAATCGCGCGAGCCTGCTCTAATTGCATCTGCTATCTCTGTACGCTGCTCGTTCCTTCTATTGTTCTTTCGTCTGCGTTTCTTAATCGATCCAGAGTGGACTAGCAGTGTTAACAAACCATCTGTGCTTTCTTCCGTTGAAAGGAGCTAGACTCTCGTACATGGTTCTCGTTTTAGGTGAAAGGATTAACGAGGTACATGTTGCAGGGACTAGCTTCTTCTTCCTCTTCTTCTTCGAAGAGACTGATAATCTTTAATGAGTCTGTCTAACGGTTGTCCGGTAAAACCTCGTCTTACGGTTAACCTTTGCTTGTCTTCTGTATTACAGAACGAATTTCTGTGTTTGAAGTTTCAAATGATTTGTTATGCCTGCAAGCTACCTGGTTAAACTGTTCACGATGTAAGAAACTATTTAGAAAATAATTGCTTTTTTAAACTACCTTACGTTTATGACACGAGATGCGAAAGTTTGAACTGAAAATTCTTCCTACGATTGCAAAAGTGTCGCGCGTAATAACAGCCGCGATATTCGATTTACAGTACCCAGTACGTTTGACGATTTAATCGAGTCTCGCTGCTGCTAGACTGTGGAAAGCTTACGAGTTCTCTATCGACAGGTCTCTCCAATTCATCGAAGGGAAATTCGTCAAAAGCCGGAACGCTCCGATTCATCGTAATCCCTCGATTATCGCAACAGTTTCCTTTTCACCTGATTATGAACGGTGTTACGGTACACGTGTGTGCGAGGAGAGTATCGCTGCATTCATTACTCAACACCTAAGTCGGATGGAAGCATTGTCGACAGTGTCGATCAGCGTGGCCATCAATCACCGCATCAGCCAACCGATCGGAAGATCGTTATTACAGATTAACGTCGACGTCGACGATGGGTGTACAGGTGAACAGATTGCAACATTGTCTGTTCCTGGTTCCTCTCTCCTTTCTTTCTTTCTCTTCTTCTTTTTTCTTCTTTGTCGTTAATTGGCTTTTAGTTATGGCGAAATTTTCAAGCATCCCCCTCGGAGAGAAGAGGAGGGGGGGGGGATGAGCGTCTTATTAAACGGCTGGGGTCGTTAAAAAATGAAATGGCCCCCTCCTTTCGATATTTCTGCCCGGTCATGCCAGCATTAGGCCTTTCATTCGCCTCGGCCGAGGAACTCAAGCAGTCGCTTGTCATCGCGCTTAATGGCAGCTTTGTAATGGCGATGTTCAACGCGTGAACCACCAACCTCCTTCGAACCGCCATAAAACGTTACACACTGATTATTTGCGTAACGCGTAGCGCGAAAAATCGGAATCGGTGACTATTAATCCTGCCGGTTGGTTGCGTGCGGACGCCGATCGCTAGTAGGACGCGTGTAACATTGTACTCGCGAGCAATCAATGGAACGACGCGACGTACCTAATAGCGGGGAGTTTAACTGCGAGTTTCCCTTGTCCGTTTGACGTCACCTAGCGATTATATCGCAATTACTCCACGGAAATCATCATTATCGTCCGACAAGGAAAATAAGCGGAGAAAGAGGAGAAAGAGAGGAACAACAAAAACGAGGGTCTTATCCGTGCTCGTTTGTTATACGCGAATACGCGTGCGATGGGAGAGTACGTATGTACAACGATAAGTATCGATACCGTACCGTTAGAAAATTCTAATTTCAGTCTGTTTGGAAAATGTTTCCTGTCAGGAGAAAACGTGATCAGAAGGTACGCGTACAGCGTTGCGCAAAAGTAGTTTTAAAATTTATCTCCACGTAGGAAGACGCAGAAATTTTCCCACGGAATGTATACGTGGTTGTATCCTTAAAGCAGCAACATAAATAATCCAAGACTTTTCTACCGTTCTGTATACATTTTATCCTTTAAACACCTTTTCTTACGCCTCTATTTACTGTTAATCCTTAGTCCTACTACGCAATCCCTTTATCACCGCGTCGAAGGGCAATAAACGTAGAAACGTTGCTTAAAAGTACGTTTAGTTTAACTAACATTAACTTTTGCAGAGTGCTGTATATCGAGGACGAGTAGAAAGGTATGATTACGCGTTGGTATTGTAGAAAAGATATTGATAGAAAAGTGGAAGAGCGGTAATCAAGTCTGGTCTTGGCTTATCACTAGCCAACGGTATATCGTTATCTCATCAGTGCCGAGTATTACAGGAAATCGTTACGATTCCTTCGATCCGCACCGTGTACAACATATCCATGTGCGATTACGTAGCTGTGTGATGTTCGTTGCGCCCCCCCCCCTCCTTCGCGTGTACTTAAGGGTTATTATTAAGATAGCAGAGAACATATCCGCGCCGTAATTAACCCTGGCCAATATCGGAGAAGCGTGCTTACCTTCGGTCGCTTCCACGTTCGCTGTTAGACAAGTCTGTTTAAGGGGTCATTTATTTCAAGCAAATATCGAATCGCGGGTCGTTTCGATGTTATAAGAAGAACGAGAGTTAGTTCGGACAAATCTCTTTGGGTTGCCAGAGATATATAAATACGAAAAGAGCATCTTGCGTCGTAAGTGGACATCGAAGGCGTTAACGATCGAAGAAGATCGTTAACGACCAATTTCGAGCTAGCCGCAAAAACAAAACTTCTCTTAATCGCATATGCGTAGATTATAATGATTTATACAAGTATAATTATGTAGTAGACACTTGATAGGGATGCCGTAGCTATTAACATTTATATAATATTTCATAAGTTACGACAACAGAATACCGACATTGTATGCCAATAACTTTTAGCAGCAAAACGCATCTCAAACTATCCCTACGGTCATCAAGAATTCAGATTTACGAGACCAATCAAACATCAATCCTGGTACATATCAACGTGCATCGATCTTAGACGAGACACGGAATAAACGATGGACGCTATTTATGTCGTGAAAACTAATATTTTAAGAGACCGGAAATACGTACCACGGACTAGCCTTTTTGTAGAATATATACGAGACGATACTACAATGTCGTAAAATCTATACGAGACCGTATTACAGTTGAAAAGCTTCTTCGTGGTATCGCTTCTGAATTACGAGATCAGCGTGAGAACTATCACGACCCCTGACCTCGAACGGACCATCTGAATACCAATTTGTGGACCTCGAACTGTGATAGGCGATTTAGATTCTCATTTTAATATCTCGCATAACGCAACTAAATTTATTTGTAATATTTCCTTTTACTCCCTTCTCGCACGATATAATATATGATATTATTAATCGAAGAAGATTATCATACAGCAGATACTGTAATTACATAGATTTCGCTAATAAAGAAATTCTCTACAACCACCTCGTACAGCTTTCTCATCAAACAAGAAATCTATAATTAAACTGATAAAAAAAACCATACGATCACTGGCTATATGATTTACAGGAATTCCAGCGGCGTCGAAAATAGCCCATTCTCCACTATTGTCTTTTATTACCTCAGTGTCATAATCGATGCTCACCGGGGTAACCAGCTTTCTAATGTGCGAATGTGCCTTTAATAATGGCTATTAAGGCTAATCGCATGTGCGCGATGATGGACGACACATCCGGCTTCGCTCAAACGATTCCGATCCCTCGAATGGATTAGCCTGTTCGATCTTTTCGATCGAGGACACCCAGAAAGCGTGGCGCGAGTCGTTGTGTCAACGATGGCCTTGATTTTTCAGGACGTTAATTCGCCAGTGATTATACAGGTCGGACCACTTCGGCATGGCCCACATCAGGCTTAAGCCACGCGAGCAGCTCTCCGGTAAAATATATGCATGAAAAAGCACGGCATTTACGTACGGTACGCCAATCTACGATCATGACATTTCCATAAAAATACGTATGCCAGACTTACTACCGAGAGAGATGGCGACAGGAAGTTTAGCCAAAGAGAAAACTCGCCTGTACTATAATCAACCGGTGGAATCTTCGAGATTGATGCCGGTGGCTTCGCCTTCGTTTCTCGATACGCGTGATCTTGTAATCGACCAGCCTGCAGAGTTGATTCTAGAACGCCTCAACATGTATATACGCATTGTCGATCGTAAGTACCGTCCATCATAAGACGCGATTACGTTTATTGGAAAATTCGAACAAATTTTACTTCGTTCGGTGTTTTATACCACGAAGCTATAATATTTTATAGATTTAAAAGAACAGCGAGGTCGACAACCGTTGCTACAACGCCGATAACATGTACGATATATTAAACATATCTCTATCTTTAATACTAAAAAGTATAGTTCAGTGTCATAGTTAGCCAAGGGTACTAATTGGATTGCGAGATTCTACAGAGGAATTAGTTGCGACAAAATTATCTCGGTAAAAGAAATAACAAGCCGAAAGTTGCCAATCGACGTTTAGCAGCGAACAAAGTACTTAGTTTCTTACTACCTTTTACGAAATTCGATAATTTATTCGGCTGGTTTTTATTCGCGATTCGCGGCTCGATATTCTTTGCATAAATCGCTGATTAACGAGCGGAAACGTTGCAGCGTCTCTTGAAATCGCTTGGCGAGCTCGACGCGGATAAATTGATCGGATGAGCACGAGGAGAGTCGAACGACGACGAATGGAAAAAAGGAAAGTCAGGAGACCGTAAGAGGAGTTTTATACAGGCAATTGGCTCGTTGGTTTTACTATACTTTCAGTGGGTTGTAAATTCTTTCGTAGATATTTTCTCGGATCCGTGGACTATCTGACGACGTGAATCTCGATGTACGTACACCGCCAGCCATAAATATTAAGACGTTCGTTACATTCGATGCTTCTTAATGAGAAGTGTTTGATTCGTACTAAATATCAATAGGTGTCGTATCACTTAGTGTCGGCGGTGTATATCGAAAAAAAGAAAAGCAAGGAGACAAATGCGTCTGAGAACGTTTCTTAAATGGCGATCTTCGATCTTGGTTTAATTTGCCTCGTGTCGCGCTGTGAATTACCTTTAATACACTAAACTATAATTTTACTTTCGTGTCGCTCTTTCGTCCCTTTTATCTTTGCGGAAGCGATCCAACAAAAGTCCCTACGCACTTGTCATTCTTTTTGGCCGTCAAGTTTTCTCCGAAGAACTATCCTAACCACGGTTACTTCGTGGAACAGACGAGGGAAATAAATATTGGAGTGGAAAGTTCGAAGCAACGATGAAGATTCTATCGGGCGTTTCTCTGTCCGCGATACGTGGCCTCCTCGAAGCACGTCCGCAGAATGGCGGGACGAAAGGGGAGGCATTATATTCTAGAATCAGAGGCCGTTTCGGAGTCAATGCACGGTCGCGTGGCACGTGTGTGCATATGGTATTAAGCCGAGTACAGGACGATCGAAGAACGCGTTGGCCGAACGTCCGCTCCTCCGATGGAGAGTGGGGAGAACAATCTCGCTAATTGTCGGCAGGATTTTCAAGTTCGAGCGTCGCATCTCATTAGGACCACCAGCCAGGGGACACCGAGTCAATCAAACCAAGGAAGAGAGCTCTGCCCTCGTCCGCGTAACAAAGAACCGGATTCGCGCGCTCAAGAAAGGGAAGAGTACTCCCTCTCTCTCTCTCCTCCCCCGCAACCAGCCTCTGCATTTGCATGCGAAAAAGCATCGCTGCGAAAGACTGATTCGTTGGTACCACGACATCGACAATTCTCCTTATTTCGGCTGCTGATCGACCGACTATTGTTAGTTTGACGGTTGTGAGAATTTGTCCCTGCAAGTTTGGGAGAAAATACTTCGATGAACTGGAGCTTGACGAATTTTCCTTAGAGACGAAAACGTATTCGTATATTACCGAGTTGTAACGATTTTATCTTTAAAGAACAGAACACCTAACTCGATAAATTCTTTTTATGAATGCGTCATTGCGAAACATTTAGAAATTAAAGAATAAAATATGAAGTACATTGAAACTGAATCCAGAGCGATTGCTAAGGAAGGGACGAACAGGACGTGTCAATGGACCGGAGGTTGCGTACGTTTAGGCTTTCTCGTTTGGAAAAAGAAAGCAGAAAAAGAGAAAGAGGAAGCGAGTCACGCTCACGTCATCACGAATGCTGCCGGCATTCACGACCCCCATCACCTCACCCTTCGTCCACCCTGCTTCGTCTAACCACGACGCTGTTGCTTCCACTCACCTTCCTCCTTTTCTCTGTCCACCGAACTCCACGGACTCTCCGCCACGGTGTACACGTGCTAAACGCGGACCAACCACGAAGCAAGAACACAAAACGTTCCCTCGGCTACGTTCAAGTTTCACGGACAATACACACCGACTACTGTGAGAGAGAACTCGGAAGCACACTGAAAAACCGAGATGCTGCACGGTCTCGGATGTCTAACCCTTGTTGTCTTATTCTACTTAAGCCAAGCGACGCGCCGTGTGGAAGTGGAAAATCAATTGGTCGTTTATGATCGATTCCTCGAGCGAATAGCGTCGTATAAATCTCGTTATGTCATCGTATAAATCTCATTCTGTCCTCGCATAAATAATTTCATCCCTTTAGTTTGTATATTAATCGTAAGTAAACAATTACCGCTTGATAATTAATTTACACGGGTAATCGTGCCATTTGAACGACGATTATGAAATTATTGGAATCGCTAAGAATTATTATCCGATTGAAAATTATCGATTACAAAGAAAACTCGTACATTCGGTGATAGCAAACGTTTCACCTTTATACGTAAGAATATTAAATCTCTTCTCTATGTCCATCAAGTTGCTCGATCGTTGCTTTTATCAATTACCAATCATCGCGTTATTCGTTTCTATATTGTACCTGTCTGTTAATCGCATTTGCTTGTTCGATCGCAAACGTTTCTACGTTCTGTATCCAAGTTCCAAAGATTTCTGAATGATATTTCAGGCTCGTTTCATTCTACGTAAGTGCCTTAATCACGTACGAACGAGAGTATAAATATTTCGTTCGTTTCAAGACGGACACACCGACGATCCCCTACGTCCTACGTAACATCGACCATCTCATCTTTCTCTACGAACAGAGAGCAGAGCCAAAGCGTTTCTCGTGGCGAAGATACCAAGGCTAGCAACAAAAATCAAGAAACCACGCACACGAGTCAGGCAATGGGATCGCGTTCTGAAATGAACGATACGAAAGAAGAAGAGAAGGCGCCAGTCAAGATCTGGCAACGACGGTCTGACCGCGGTGCAAGAGCGCGCGACGAAACGAAGCGGATCCTCGCGGATGATTCCTCGTAGGTTCGTTCTCCGGGGCCTTAGCTCCGGTCGATCTCCCTCATTAACATTCGACTCTTTGTCTCTGTCGTTGTCGCGGTCGTCCTACTCCGTAAGGTCGTCCCGGTCGGTACTCGAGATCCTCGCGAGAGAGTTCTTCTTCTCCTTGTGTGCCTCCTCTCTGGCTCGGCTCCTCTTCTTCTTATTTCCCCAACCGGTCGACTTTTAGTAGCCCTCTGCTCGCCTCTCCTCTCCGCCTCTCTTCTCTACAACTCTTTTCCCGTCTCTCGCCCTTCTTCTTCTGCTTCTCCACGCTTCGAACCGACTTTTTTTCCACGCGCCAGCCGGATGAAAGTAAGAAACTCGGTGGATGGCGCGAAGAGCAAAGAGAACCACCACCGAAGAGTATTCCTTGGGTGATTTCGATGTAACCTTCGATGTCCTTCGGTTCTATACGCTATAACGACGATGTTCGAAGGTACACGCGGGTCAAATGGACGTTAACGCGGCGTGTCGCTACCATTTCGTTCGATTTCTTCTCCGCTTCGTCACAAGTATACGACGACGGACTCGCGTCATAGCGTAAATCGCGCGCGGCCTCTCGTGCTTTTCATCCGCGATCGAGCAACGTCGATTATCCTCTTGGTCGTTTTATCTTCCTCGGTAAGGTTGATTTTCATATATATAGTTGATGTTTCAACGGCGAGCCGATAGGGTCCAGGGATTTGAAAGGTAGCGTGGAACCGGGGCAAAAAGAGAGATGCGGCGGGAGGCCGCGCGCGGAGTGCGAGTTTTTTAATTTTATGAGGGACGTTTATCTTATGATTATGTTGATAACTTCTCGGTAAGAGGTCGTAACGTAAATTGAACCTCTGACAAGAATTTCGCGAGTGACTCAGAGAACGGGCGGACCATGGGGAACGTCAAGGTGAAAGCCGGTCGCCAAAAAAAAACCTACTAACTGTAAATGCCCGAAAATCGATGACATTAAAGTAAATGGCTGACCTATACCGGGTAGCTACCACTTCTAAATCGTATCGGCTTTGTCGTTCGCTAACCACGATCGATTTATATTCCCATATATCCTCGTCCTCCGTCGTCGATGAAGTTCTGCGACTCGAATTCGAAATCGTAGTTGCCATCGCACGCGAAAAGGAATAAGAAACACGCATCATAGAATCGCCTTTCTCTCATCCTACACCGGTCGTCCGCGAGATTCTCCGGTTCGCCAGCCGCGGTGCCGCGTGTATAACTTGATAAACAAGTTTACTTGGAGAAGCCGGTATCTTATATATACTCGCTTACACTGGGTGTCCCGAGCAAACTGAATACTAATTGCTCGACCGTTCCATCCGAAACAAAACGTCTAAGCTGTGTTCGATTTAGCACTTACATCCTCCAATATCCTTCAACTTGAACCGTAACTCTGTATCAACGGAATTTTATGCCTTTCGGATCTCGTATATGTGTTACCGAGTGAACTAGATCTACTTGCAGACTGGTTCGCGGCTGTAAAATCCAGACTATTTATGATAAATAAATTTTCGATTTGCCGCCGTTGATATTAACGCGCAAAATAAAATATGCGTCGGGTTATTGGGTCGATCGGAACGCTCTGCCCATGCAATTTGCTTGTATATTTCATTTCAGAATTATTATTACGATAATTGAAATTTATATTTCTATTCGCGCGATACAAGATATAGAAACGTAATAGCTAATGTTATTGGAGAAACGGAGCGCTATCGAAAATTTGATTACGAAATTGTCGTGTAATAAAGCAGGAAACAGGGAACGCGCGAAACAAAAGAATTGTTTAACGATGATGGCTATCGATCTTTTCTTGATCTTCGTAAAACTTTCTAACGGGAAAAGCGTTTGATACCGAGAATCGGATTACACGGGCACTGGAGGAATATCTTAATAAGAAAAATGAAAAGTTCAACAGCTACGAAATAAATGAATCACCAGATAAATGGAAGACCATAGTAACAATGTGCATTGTGTCGAAGACCTACGATAGAATTTTCCGTTAGATGACGAAATAAATGAATTGCCATTTAGACGGAAGACGATCCCGAGTAACAATGAATATTGTGTTGAAGATCAACTACCAAAGATTTCAGTTAGTACGGCAGATAGATAGATGGAAGATAATTGTAAAGAACAATTTACGTCGCGTTGAAGATTAATTAGTACGTTGAAACCATCGATTCCTTTCTTTTCGAAGAACAAAAACGATAGAAAGATCTCTAATCGATCTAACATACGATTCCCTTTGATTCTAGTCTCGGAAGAATTTTAAAATCGCGGACGATCACCCGGTAGATCGGTCGAATCCCGCTGATTCGCGTTTATTAGCATCTCCGGGAGATTTAATTTTCCCGAACATCTCGAATCAGACATTTCTTCCATCGTTTTAAAAACGTTCTAGACAGTCTTGACGTCGTGCACAGTTCGTTTGTAATAAATTTGCAACTGGATCTTTCCGTCTTCTTCTTCTTCTTCTTCCTCCCCTTCTTCCCTCCGCTGTCTGGTATTGCAGATTCAAAGTCCAGTAGTCGACGAAGCACGATAAGAAGGTGCGAGACGCGAGCAAAGAAATAATGCCGAGTACGCAGACAGGACGCACGCCGGTTGAGATAGCAGGGACGAGAAGCCAGAACGTGCAGACCTGGCCGAGTCGTTCTACATCGGGGATTAGACTGGCTTTAAACTCCTTGCGCGTGAGCCTCAACGATCTCCCTAATATCCCAGTCACGGAACTTCCTTCGACTCCCTTACGTCCTCGTTCGTTTCGCGTTCAACTGTAAATCTATGGTTTCAAGACCATCTTCTTTCGAGACAAACTTCTCAAACAGCTTTAACGCGAAGAGTTTTCGTAACGCAGAAGGCGCCAAGAGACGCAACGTTCGTGGAATTACCATAATTCCCACCGCGTGCTCGTCCTACGCTTGATATGATCGAGGCGCGAGAGACGCGATTATCCGGCGTTTCCATTCGTCACTTCTCAGCTCCGGATCAGTGGTCCCGTAACATTAAATAAGAACACGTGGCGGACACTGGAAATTAAGAGGCGAGATAGCCCCTCGGTTTCCCTCGGAAATGCTATCTAGATAGCGGCGGCAGCCGGAATCGAACCCGGGTAGAGCCAAGTAATTTTGCTAATGTCTCGGTCACGACTCGACTTCTGAATCCTTAAAACGGGTTTCCAATCTGATCCTCGGAATCCTGCTACGCTACGTCCCAGATTACCGTCGCAAAGCCGAACGAAACAACCGTCTATTACATTAACAACGTCTTATTCGGTGTCGCGATGAAAAATCAGATACCATCTCTAGTCCATTGCGGTTAAGGGAATTTCGTTTTACTTCGAGGAGACAAGCACGAGGCCTACGTCTCCGTCTGCGAGAGAGATTCTGTTCTCTTGCCTGCCCCTCGTAGTCGTCGTCGTCGTATCGTGAACTTTGAACTCGACTGTCGACTCGCGAGTCCTCTCGTACCGTACGGTGAAAGTTCGTGGCCGGTATCGTTGGATCTGTGAACACCGGTAATACCTCGCCCATAAATCCTGCCCCAGCTGATGACTTACTGCTTTTATCTGGCGACCATCCACCTACACTCGGCAGCCGACTTTTAAACAATATCTCACTTCTCGTGCACCTTGTTCCGCGTAAATGTTCGCTTGTACGTACACGCACCGCCGGAATTTAGGGGTATGTAAAGCAGTGCTTCTGCCGACTGGCCTCTTAAAAATGTCTTACTCCCTGTTCCGGTGTGCAACCAGCTCGCGATCAATTCCGTTCTACGTGCTGCCACCGCGTATACCTCTTCTGTATTTCTTCTTGTTTCCTCCTTTTCTCCTTTTATTTATTCGCTGATTTAATATTTATCGGAGGATCAATTTACAATCTGTATGTGGAAAAATCGTCTTTCTTCTCGTTGTATTTCTTCTCTTTCTTCCTTCTGGATTATGGGCCAACGATCTACGATCTTGGAAACGCAGGGGAAAGGATCAATATATGCGAAAGTCGTCTCTCGCGATAATTACAGAACGTAAGACCGCACGAGCGTCGTGAACTTTCATAGCCTCGGTTTCTGCTATTTAAAGTATTCGTACCTTTGGTTAATCTTACGAGGATCTAACGAGAAATCGATGATTGTACTCGTTCGTGGAAAAGGTCACTTGAAAGTGATCAATGATCCTGCGTGCGCAACTACATGCATTTTCTATTATTCGTTTAATTATATCTTCCAATCCGACATTAGTTTCCCTCCTTTCCCCGTTATACGTAATTTTTACCTGTAATTCGTTAAATGTTTCTGAAACGTTGAACAAATGTTTCAGTCGATTATTTTACAGGATTAGAAATTGCGCGGTTAAACGGTGGTATAGAGAGATCGAATAAGTGGCAAGGCCCGCGTGTTCATTTATCTTTAATCGCACGGTTCATCTCGTCCTGACACGACGCGCAGATGTATGCAGCGTTATCGTACGACTCCTTTCTTGCGCTGGCCGACTTCTTGCCTCTCCTAAAGCTCTTCTCGCGTTTTCTCGTGTTATTGCTCCCAACGTGCCACCTACGTCGCTCGAATACATCCAACCGACAGTCGTTTTATACACGTTTTATTACGTCCGCAGGAATTAATGCCAACTGTTGGTCGACTCGTAAGACACTAATATATATTTGATAAATAAAGCTTAAGGTGGGAATTAACGTTTCAAAGTACAACATTTTTGGTACTATGTACTTTGCTACTTTGGTACTATTCGGGATTTACAGAAAAGTGTTACGCGTTACCGAAGAGTTTAAATAATCCAAAGATACAGCGGAGACTGATACACGGAGAAATTCAGATTTCCAAACGATGAAATCCTGCTTGGAGATAATTATCGAGTTTCTCTTCTAATCGACAAAAAATTGGTCTTTCTTTAGTGATTTTTTAATGGTTGAGACGGACACGCCCGAATACCTGTTGAGGATAATAGGGTAAAAGTTGGCGGCGATGTCGGGGTCGTTCGAACGCCCACGGATTGTCCGCGGGTCGTCGATCTAGCACATCTTTAGCACGTAGTGGCGAGAAACGCGGCGTTATCGTCTTATTTATACGATATAAGCCGACGTTGCGGCTTTCGCATAACGCGTGCACCGCCATCCTTTTCTTCTTTCTTTTTCACTGCCTTAATCTCGTCTATTACGGTACACGCTGGATTTAAACAAGTTCCTTTATTATCGGCCGTGTTTACCAGACTTCCCCTCAACTTTGCGCTCCGTTACACGCCAGATTTCAATATCAACCCGTGTAACTCGACCAGCCGAAAAAAACACCCTATCTTACATTTTCTTGTTCACCGTTGAATCTTCGTGTTCGCCGGATCTGCAACCTCGGCTAAAAGACTTTATCCAATTCGTCCGGTGATAGCGTTCTTTAGCATACAAGGTGTTTCGAAGTGTTTTTCGGATGTCAATTGTACGAAGAGTAAGATAACGAGAAAATTTCCGAAATATCTACATCTCTGGCCAACAAATATATTGTCCGATTTTGTTATTAGTTCGAGATTTTATTATTAGTTCGAGATTAATGCAGCTACGAATAACAGTGTCCTTTACATTGACCAAATCTCCTAGCAAAGTTTTAATCTGAATTGCTTTCCAACTTTTGGTTTCTACGGAAGAGATTCGAAACTTTGGAACGATAATACAGTCCGATATGACTCGCGTATTTACAACTTCTGTTCCCGAGGATTCTAACGATTCCGGTTTCTTCAAAAATTTGATCGACGCGCGACGAATCAACATCACGCGTCCATATAAAACGCATAAAATTTGCAGCAAGCGAATTTTGTTCAGCGCTTGTTCGATGCAACCCTTCCACGGATAACTCAAAAATTAAACACAAAGTCTTTGTGCCGATAAAGAAATCATTCTGCGGCAATTGTTTAACCAATCTTTCCGATACGCCGTATAACACAATACAATGTCTACCATTACGTCCGATAAGATCCGACTAGCTGAAAGATTTTCAAGAACATCCGGCAATAATATAGAATACGATTTTTCGCCAAGCTACACTTAATGGATCGACGGTATGTATCTCAAGGTGGTGATTTTGACGGGGGTCTAGAGCCTGACGGTAATTTTCCGCGCATTATACCTCTCGTTACACCCACGCGAGCAGATCAACGGTTCAGCTCGCGCGTCTTTAGTTCACAACGTGACTGCGCATTATCGCTTCTATATTACGTCCGTGGGTTATTTTCTGTTCAACTTGTACCCTGTTCCCTTTTATTCCATCGCGGGTTCCACGCTGCGCGTCAAATTGTATGTAAATGATCGCGGCCTTCGATCCAGTTCGACTTTTGCTCGTTAGTTTCGCCAGCTGTGAACAGTAACCTGTCGCTCCGAGCACTTGACGGAAATTAAATGGATTTTGTATTAGCCACAACCATCCTACACTCCAACACTCCTACGCTAGAAAACCGCTAGAAGGATTCTCACCGAAGAACACATTTTCGAAATGTTGAATATCTTATTACTTTTTGAAGTATCGTCGTCCCCTTGGCTTCGTGTTCAATTAAGTTTTACAATCGGATAACCTTATACATCGCCATGGCGTTCTTACGTCCTTGTAAAGGTACGGTCAACTTTTTATAACAAGTAAGAACATTATTCTATGAAAACTAACAGTGGACTTGATTCAACACTGGGTCAAGTACTAACGAAAATTGCTCGATTGCTTAATCGTTTCGGTGCTGGATTTTTTTCTTTCTTTTTTTTTTTTAGGAGTGGAAGAAGCCTTTTCCTTATAATTGCGTATAATAAATGTACAATTTTTCTCTATGATCGGATGTAAAGTAATTCGATTTGTCTACAGATTGTAAAGGCACGTGTTTGCCCAAGGAAAGTTAATATAACGTAAGCGGGCCAATTCTTCTTATTTTTTCTTCTTGTTTCACGATGTTATAATCCGATGTTTACATCTACACCTATAATTATCTCCTATCGTTGTAATTGCTCGAAACGACAAAAGTTAATGTTCCTTCTATAACGCGCGAAACAGGCGAAAGGAGGAAAAGGGAATGGGGAACACGTCGCGAGACATTCTATCGAAAGAGTAAGACGTGGAATTTTTAAGACGATGGAATTTTAATCTTTAAGAACAATAATCTCGAACGCGACAAGCAAGATTTATGCACGTCCGCTTCCTGATGGAGCAATCATTTATTCTCCTTATTAATTGATTATTCAGTTCCGATCGCGTACAAGAGATGATATATGACTCGGTACATTACTCCGTTAAGAACAGGAATCTACTAGTCGCGCGTGCATAAATTACCAAGGTTGATAACGAAACCCACGCATTTTCTTCAGATCTTGTTTTTCTTCGTCTGTTTGGTGTCATGTAGTCGACGCCGATACCTGGAACGGCTAAATAAGCCCGGCGGAAAGAGTTTCTTCACACTTTCAGTCAGATAAAAAAAAAAAAGAAGGAAATTCCCCACTCCGCAGACGATAAATCCGATAACGAAATGAATTATATTCATGAATAATTCCGTGGAGTTCCCATTCCGTGAACCCGAGAAGAAGATCGTTAGTAATCGTTATCATCGTTCAATATATATCGATGCCGAGTATCGCGAGAAATTCTGTTCGCTACCACCAATTATTTATCTTGACGGTTTCTATATAGCATACTGAACTTCGAATAAAAGAACTTGAATTCGTGTAGTACGTCCCTGTGAATCTTGCGACCACGGAATTAAACGATAGTAAAGACAAATTCATTTCTGTCGAAACGAAAAAGTAAACGTACAAGAGATTTGCAATCCCAGTGACGGATTAACTCATCTTCCCTCTAATTTATCTATATACATTGCCGGCTATAGATACACGCATATCTACTCGTTGTATTTATTGGAAAGTTCTAACGAATTCTGCCGTGTCTCGTTTGTTTCAAAAGCAAAAGAGAGAGAGAGAGAGAGAGAAAATATTAAAAATGATCTTTCGCGAGACCTCCACTTTCCAATCGCATAAATTAGCTGTTTCTCTCTGAAAATCGATTTTGGGAACACGCTCTTTACCCACTCGAGCAAGCGACACTCGACCAAATGACCAACATGGCGTGACCCAAAGTCTCCAGAACTTTCCCCAGACATGGATCCCCTCCGCTGCTGAAATTTGTATCCAGGCAGGGCGGAGAGGGAAAAAGAGAGATATGCTTGAAAATCCACGTGGCCAGGGTATCCAGAAACGGCCAGGAAAGAATGCGGTTACGCGGCATGCAGGTTGCACCGTTGCATCGAGCGATGAAGAATTAGATGAAGATAGAGGAACGTGATGCATGGTCACGATTAGTCCAATAGGCGGGGGCCCATTACAGATAAATGTTTACGAGGGTAGGAAACGATGGTGATACGCGTGCAACAAATAATAAGTATATTATATGCATTACGATCGATCTGAGAAGCTTTGGTCGAAATTGATCCGCGATCAAAATTAAGCGTACGAGAACATTTTACGACGATGCCATATTTTCGTATGTCGAGGTAGTACGCGATACCTCGTGAAAATATTTCAACGCCTATCGTAGACAATTTTTATATATATACGAATACATTTAGAAATTTCGTTGGTAATATAATGAATAACGACTATCGTGATTGTGCTGCTTAGCTACTACATCAAAGTTTTCTATAATAAATGTTTAAATATTTTTCTGAATCACGACGGGTCTTTCTTACACTTTCCTGTCTCGTTAATCTTCCCCAAAACGCATAATTGGAAATCTTAATTGGATTATACGAGCGCGAACATAGGTGAGATAAGTTTCGTATATTAAAGTGACAAAAACCCGTTAGCAGGAGAGAAAAATTTTAATTAGACGCTTGAGACTACCGCGATCCAAGTACAATGCTAACATTCGAACCGATGTGCGCAGCAATATGCCGCAATTTTTAAATCTCGATTAAGTAACATTGTTGTTATTTAACTCCGACATGTTAGAGATGTTACCTTTACGATTGGTAAAAAGAGTGATTTTAAGAGAGAAAAGATCTATTAGAATAAATGAAATTACGTTGCTATGTTTGTTTAATTATCAAAACGATGCGTCAAACGTAAATTGTTGCACATATATGGCTCGTGTCGCGACAAGTTGCGTGTGTCCAGTTACATCACCCTTTGCCTCGAACGCTAATGTTTGCTTTTCGTCCAACCCGTCGTTGAAATATTCGAAAAGGCTAATCAAATATAATGAACAGACTACGAGTTTTCGTTTGAAAAGCAATCACATTTCTATATAATCGATTCGTATATTACTTCGGAAGAAAATTCACCGATTACAGATATATGTATATGTTATACTTAATGCGTTCGAAAAAGGCGCTGCTGTTGGTCGAGAAAAAATGGCGGCGAAAGATTACAAGCATAACATAAAAAAATATTTGGACACTTACTTGCGAACCACCCGTTACATCCAGGAACGTTGATGTTCATAGCGTACCGAATGTACGTGAAAACGTATAATTTTGCGAACACACCGCTTCTTCTTAAAGAAACTCGGTCTATACACCATACGCGTTAACTCGAAGCGACACTTTTACCGATTTCTCTGAACGCGCGCGTCTCACGAATTCGATCGTACGAATATTCAAACGTACGCGTTCACCGCAGCGTGTTTTCAGTCCCAGTCAGCTGGTGAAACGAACTGGTGGAATCGGTCAGGGTTCGTCGAGAACAGAGTGGTCACAGTGTAGCTCGTGCCCCGGCAACATCAGCTTCGCCACTATTCCGTGGTTGCACATGTTCCTCGCTATTAAGCAGTCTTCACACTGACCACCACATCTCCGTGCACGTCAACGATCGAGAGTAGCAAAATAATGCACGTTCGATTCGCCGCGGCGACCTGTCACATACATATAGTTGACGACGAATCAGAATCATGATATCGATTAACGATATCGATTAATCTTAATCGACTATCAGTGATGTTTAACCTTGCAATTTCCGTAGATATCAACGAGTGCCACTTTTTATTTATTCGATAATGTAAATAGTAATTATGGAGAAGATAGATATTAGTTATTAGTGATATTTTTCTCATATTTGTATTCTTATATGCATACACACATTCATTCTGAAATATAACGTACTATGCTAGCACCCTCTTAGACAATTCGACTAATTGTAAGGTTATTAGTGAAATTTTACAAGTTTCGAGTTACAAATTGCCAGCATCGATAAATATCCTTGGACAAGAATAACAAATTTGATAATTAAGAAAACTGAAATTTTTTCACGTACAAATTTTTACAAACCACTTTATTATCATAACAAATAATTATGAATTTATAAGGGAAAACTCTATAACCTATAACTCGTCGATTTACTGATATTATTGATTGGTAAATTATTATTCAAAAATCGGTCTTGATTAGGGCCTCGATATGAATACTAACAAAATATCGATATCGTGTAAATAAATGTACGATTTCTAAAGAAAGTAAAGGAAAAATATTACAGATTTATTTTAAGATAAATTTTGAAATTTGTTATTTTGTATAGATAAAGATAAACTTAAAATTATCGATAAAGATAGAAATTAACAAAGTGTGCTATATTGTATTACCATCTACTTGAAGAGTTAAAGTCGATTTTGATATACAGCGAAAGTGATCATTAAGCATGTGTTTGCACGAAGGCTTGAAACTAACCATTGTTTTTGTCGAATCTGTCACGATTCAATGTTTTCATCTTCCTCGAAGCCTTCTATCGAACCACCTTTCACGACATAGCACAGTTGATTATCTACGTAGGTTTTGCGAACTTAAGTAAGACGACATTCTAGACGATCAAAATATAAGATGAATTCGTGACACGCGGTAATCGTGACAGTTCGGTATGCGTGGACGCGAATTCTTGGCGCGCGACAAACAACGTAATGACCGTCAATGTTAACAGCGACGTGCTTCTACTACCAAGAAAATGAAACTAATCGACGCCACGGCCACGGCGGCGGATAAGACGCCTCTGTCCTCTTCTATTTACACACGAAACTCACGACACACACGTTCCTTCGTACGTTGCGCGTAAAACTGGCATTCCAGGTCAAGCGTGCCTGTCGAATTTTGATTCGACAATTTGACGCGGGGGGGAGACAATGTCACTCTATCCGATGAAACATTCGAATTTCTAAACTGCGCTCTATATTTATAACATAAATTTTATTAAATTTCATCTTTTTATTAAAAATCCAAGTAAATTTTTTTATTAATAAATTTATATGCTTTTATCTATTACATATGTATATATATATATACATACATACATATATATATATATATATATTTCAATAAAGATTGCAATTTTATGAATGTCAATCGAATTACACTATACCAAGAGTATAGTATACACGCGTATCGGTAAAATGCCAAAGTTACACTCTCGAGAAGGAAGGATGAAAAAAAAGAATACTCGGTGAATACCTCCATGCAGAAACACGTTTTATCGATACAACGAATCGAATAAAGAAACGTTCTAAAGTTACCTCTGACCGGGCAGCAGGTCCTCGCCGATTAATCGAACTCGAGGGTTTCTCGCCGCCTCTCGACTCGATTCGCTAACTGATTTCAAGATTGTTTTCGTCGATTCGAAAATGAGAGTCGTCGCTGGAACCGAACCGCTGGATCGAACATACAAAAAATGTTGTACGCCAAGAGATATAGAGAAATCCAAGATTTTCAGTGGAGAACGAACACCGTTTGATATATGGACCGAATTCACGCGTAAGCTAGACCCCGCGATTGTTATTCGATGTGTGGTCGGCCTAAGAAGAGTACTTAGTTCGCGTAGTTGAGTGCGGGCGTAATAAGACTGCCTGCTGACGGCGGTAGCGCGGTTCGTGCCCGCAAGCGGCAGCAGCCAGGGAAGCCCCTCTACCATGGCACTCTCCTGCAACTCCTCCAAGCAAGCCAGCCAGCCATCCGTGCCGACTTGCCTACCTACCAGGCCTCAGAGTAGGCCCCGGCACACCGCAGTTCCATCCTGAATCGAAATGGTCGCTTTGCTTTCCGTGCTTTGCGCGAATCACGCAAGGCCCTTCGGGCACGCTTCGCTTCGGGGGACCGAAAGGGGTCCCCACGTGCTGGATTTTGCCTCCGGCTGCACGGTCGATAAAGAAGTTTAAAATGTCATATATGTCCCCTGTAACGATCTGGCTAACAGTCAAGATCCATGGGACAAGCACGGGATTATCGGAAGCGACAGGTTATTGAAAATCAGACTGCGGTAATCCGAATCCTCTCGTTTTACGAGACGATGTCACGTGACAATCTACATACACGAACCGTTCAAGAGACACATTGATCAACTGCATTAAATGGAAAGGAAAGAAACGCGACGATGCTACAAACATTATTTTCTTAAATTTACCTTCGAATCTATATTGTATATACATATGAAATGGTTCCGATCAGTTTGATTTCTAAGAGATTCGTACGATATTGATAAAGGAATAAGATTATAACTAGCTTAAAACAGATTAATTCGATTTTACTTTCTTGTTATCAAGAAAATGGCGGTCCGAGCTTCTTTAGATTCTTCAGGAGTATCGGTTTCGTGATTAAAGCCTTCTCGATCGACTCTACCAACACTTGTTCCTGACTGTACGGCGGAAATGGCATTCCCTCCAGATTATACACATATACAACACCTTTCACATCCGCCGCCACGAGTTGGTTACCATTTGCCGTAAAGTCAACCATAATAAATCTGTCGGTGTTAGGTGATGTCGTCACCGACGCAGGTTTGTATATCTTTCGTCTGATATCCCATATGCAGATCTCGTTATTGACGATGCTTACTATGATCGTGGAATGGACGGGAGACCAGGCTGCGTATCGAACGCACGCCATAGTTGTGGACATAGTAATCAGCGGATCTGTCAATCCTTCTGCCCAGATTCGAATGCACCAGTCGGCGCCACAGGTTAGGAAGATTTTTGAACAGAATGGAGAGAACATCATCGAGTAAATTGGTCCATCGTGCGCTAGAAAACTGTCTATATGCTGATATAAATAATTCGTGGAACATTTGTAGATACAACCTTCGTCCGTACCCACGAAATAAATGGCACTCAAAGTAGGATGGTTCCGTAGCGTCAATGCCCCGGGACTTCGACTAATTGATATATCATAAAAGTTACACTGAACAGTCCTGGTAACACCCGGCAACGTTCCCTCCATCCTGTAAATCTTCATAATCGTCGACGAAGTGAAATCTTCGACGTATCGATAGCAGAATACGCAACCGTCCTGATTGCACGTATAAATTTGTTCTTGGTATTCGTATTGCTCGTCACCTGGCCACCACTGAACTTGCCAGTGCGGAGAAGTCGAAGATGTAGCTTTCTCGCTTCGGCGTACGACATTGAGGTCTGGATTGCTTACGTCGATCACCTTGATTTCGCCGTTGTAGTAACCGATAGCAAGTAAATTCGGTCGTTCCCGACTCCAATCGAGGTCTGACACCGGACTATCAAAATTGTAATAACGAGCCGGTACACCAGGATTCTTCGCAGACCACAGTAACACCAAGCCATTTTTAATTTCTGAATTAACTCGTGCCCCATATCCTACGGCTAGAATGCTTCTGTTAACGTAATTCCAGCGGAATGAAGATACTGGTCTTCCCGAAGTTTCGTCGCAATCGTGAGTCCAGAGGAGGTCTGGACTGTACGTGAACTCCAAATCAAGGCTACATGGATCCTGTTTAATCAGGCCGGTGAAACGCTTCTGAGCGTGAATGAAAATGTTGTTCGATATTATACGCTCCATTACTCGTACAGCATTCCGGAAATTGATATGTTGGAATATATATATTTGCTCTTGTTCGCAGGTCTTCTTCTCGTAAATTTTCGATTTTAGTCGTTTAGCTTTCAAAGCCTACGAATAGAAAATTAAACTTAATTGTTTGGTATGTCTGTAAAAAAATAAGCCTTGTATGATACTAAAAATTATTCAAACCTTTGATTGCAACATTTCTTGTAAAGATTCATTTCTATGCGCGATGAGCAAACCATTTTTTTCAACTAACAATTCAGGGGCACCATAAGTGTCGTACATCACCCAATTATTCACGAACATGCCTTGATTTTTACGTCTCCTTCTGCTAAGGTGTGTTCCTCGAGATTTCGTAAGCACTTGCATAGTTTGGGTTTCGGCGTCTATTAATTTCCTATTCGAACCAGGTCCTATCGTTTTATATTCGTAATTCTCGTTCTCTTCTTTAACCGCTATACCATCTGGCGTAAGTAAGTCAGCAGTCCGAGGCTGCATATCGAAAATGAAGAACGTCTCCGTTTCCCTCAGAGTGAGCGTCACGGTATCGGGTCGAATTAAAAGAATATTTGGGTCTTCGCTGAATGGACCAAGAAATTTCGAGGATATAATTTTCTATCCACTAATGTGAAATTCAATTATAATAAAATGTTAATATTAATTCTTTGTGGACCTGATATGTGTACAATTTACTGATGGCAATAAAAGTCATATATGTACATGTTCATGTATATTTTTATTAACATCTGTAAATAATAGATACGTCCCCAAAGAGTCAATACGTATCATAACGCTAATAATAATCTTAAAATTCTGAAAATACCTAATTTTATAAATTATAAATTAGGTATTTAATGTTTCTAAAACACCTTCTTAAATTATGTATATAAAATTGTATAATTTCTAATTATAATACTCGTACTCAAAATTACCTAGGTAAATAAAATTGAGGGGGAACTTTATCTTCATCGTCGTCATCATCGTCAAAATCATCTGTTTGAGTGGATAATAAACTTTCAAACAGAATATCGTCCGTTGTCATCGAACCGGAAGGAACTGAGGAGGTTCTGATGATCGTAGAGGAACTTTCTTTTACTATAATGCTTAAACCGGAAACGATGGACAGTGTACCGGCACTACCGGTCTGGGATAATCCGATTGTTTCGAATGCAGTTATCTGTTTCTCGTCAAGCGAACAATAGGTTGGATGGCTCAGTAATTTTGGAGTGACATCAACGTCATTCTCTATCACGCGGAGCGCCTGACGTTGTTGTAAAATAACTGAGGTTAGGTTTTTGCCCGCGATCTTACGCGTTTTTCCTGCTGCGCTGAGCTTAAACTTCGACGAAATTGGGCTTTCGAATCTGCTGCTTTGACCCCTCGAGGCAATTTGTGGAGATCCTATTTCGTCTGCTTTCATTCTAACAAATAAATGTTTTCATGTTGCTATACCTTCTATCTCACGTCTGTATATACATTTACTAGAACTTGGTAAAAAGTTTCATTTCGTTGATACCTGTAACTGTAGTCGATTATCCACAAGCAGATAGAATAATTACATAGAATAATTAAACCATGTATATTTTGGCACTATATCATGCTGAGAACCAGTCTTATTAATTACGCCTTTTATTTTTCATGTTGAATGCTTTTGCTTTGTTATAGACCATTTCGTTATGTTACAAAGGAGAACGTATTGAACCGTACAGTTGTTTTTAATTCCATGGTGATAATAGAAATCAATTTTAGACACAGTTTTATCGATATTTTGAACTGTTTATAAAAATTGTTACTTTTTAATTGTATAATACAATGTTAATAAATACTCGTGAATTCTGAACAATTTGTTATTTTTCTACATGTGATTTATGGAAACTACTAATTTATGATTAAATGACTGATTAAATTCATTAATTTACTTATATCTCTTTCCATTCGATACATTGGCATCAATCAAGTAATTAATATAAAATAAAAAATGTTCATTATAAATACCCTTTGTCTTTTATTATTGTATGTTATGTAGCAGTATCTAAGTAATTTCTATTTAAATTGCATCTATCGCGCATTCTGTTAGTACATATGAGAAGTTGATCGAATCGTATCACGTATACAGTCGATAAAAGGAAGTTTTGCGACTGTGATACGGCGTTAATCAAGTAGTGGATTTAAATAATCGTATTAAGATTACGGCAGAATAATTGTAACGGTAGTCGAAATTACGGTTAGAAAAAATAAAACGCGATCCGTTCGTACAAGCAATTGTCAGCAATAACATTACCATAGGTAAATGCAAACACATTGCTGACAAATCTCTTACGTGTTATTTCGAACATCCGCTTCGTGAAAAATCATGAAAATCATTTGATAGCACTTGCGCAATTGCGGTTACGGTGAACGTGATATATCAGATCATTTTGGAAGCAGAATTAAGTTTGCAGAATAATATATCGCTGACGGAGGCTCCGCAGTCAAAAGACTAAAGTAAGTGACATGAATTGTGTCGGCAATGGTACATACAACTCCATTAGTATTTTGATCAGGCTTTCGATCTCTGGTTGGCGAACACCACCTAATGAACATTAATCGCTGTTCAATATTCGAATAATATTTTCAACAAGTATCATTTCGTATGTGACAGCTTATTGCTTTCTGTTGGAAACGTACTAGACACAATTAATTTTTCTTGTATCTTGACTTTTGCGTTTCTGCCGTGGACATATGACATATGACTTCCGATTACACGGATGCATAATACGTCAGACAGTACCAGTGAATTCAGAAAAATACGATGTTAAAATAACTATAAACGGAAATTTCATATTTATACGAACTGCATAATCTTCAACATTTTACGCTTTCAAGGAATGTCATTGATTTCTTAAAATAGTTTTTTCGCATTTACGTTTATACAAAATGTCAATGATTTCGTAAAATTGTTGTTCTTTCCATGCGATAGTGTCGTCAATGTCAGGTGATAAGAAATATACATACATTGTTCAAATCCCGTTTTACTTCATATTGTTGTATGTCAATACAAATTAATATTATACAATTTTCACTTTTAAGTGTTAAGTTATATGTAGAAGCATTTTTGCACTTTAAATAAACAACTTTGTGAATTTTTATATCTTGTAAGCTCTTGTTAAGATCAATTGTATTTCCATTAAGAGTTCTTCGATATGAGTACCACAAGGGAACAAGCAGGGCCTTCCAAACCATGGGATTCTACTGCAGAAGAGAAAGAAAAGGATAATCGAACTTTTGAATGCAATATATGTCTTGATACTGCAAAAAATGCAGTTATCAGCATGTGTGGTCATTTATTTTGGTAAGGTTATTGTCAATAAATTACACATTTGCAATATCTTTTATGTTTCAATGTCTTTATAATAACAGATATCGTATCATACATTTATATATGTACTCATTTGTATATGTAGTTGGCCTTGTCTGCATCAATGGTTAGAAACACGTCCATCAAGACAAATGTGTCCTGTCTGTAAAGCTGCGATCAGCAGAGATAAAGTCATTCCATTATATGGACGTGGAGATACAAAACAAGAAGATCCAAGGTATGTTATATTTTTGTTTCTTATAATTATATATACGACCAATTTGATAACATATTAAATGTTATATTTTATTGTTTTAGGAATAATGTTCCACCACGCCCTGCTGGACAAAGAACAGAACCTGAAAATAATATTGGATTTTCTAGTTTTGGGTTTGGAGAGGGTTCTTACATGTCATTTGGTATTGGAACATTTCCATTTGCATTTTTCACATCTACATTTAATTTTGGAGAAACACGACCAAGCGCAGGTAAAATATTCTTCACAAACTAACTTTGTGTATAATTACTGTCTAATAAGATTGAATTAAAATATGTATTTTTAAATAGCTGCTAGAGGAACACCGCAGTATGAAGAAGAACAATTCCTTTCGAAAGTATTTCTATGGGTGGCTTTGATATTTGTTTGTTGGCTCTTGATGGCGTAACATTTTGTTAAACCATATTACTTGCTCCGTATCTTGTAATCCTACACCACTTATTGAATTGATTCATTACATTTTAATTAATACATCGATCTTTCCTCGTTTGTGCAATCGTTTGTTACTCGCTACAGTAACTATACCTGCTTGAATAAACAAATGGACTTTATCAGAACTATAATAACACTTTTATTTGTACGTATACACGTATATACACATGTATTTTATTTGTACATAAGTAAGTGTATTCAAGCAGATAGTTCTCTTGGTTTTAGGATTTCTGAAACCTATTCTTATGATATTTATGTATATATCACTTTTAGATACGTAAGATATATCTACTCTATGCAAAACATTTATAATTGGTTTAAGAAAAGAACCTAGTAATTACATTTATTATATCAACGTGGACCTATACGGTTTTTACTAATTATTACTATAAATAGTGTATATATAATCTATAGTTTTTAAACCAGATTAATAACAAACGCAAATTAAACAATAAAAATATATCGCTATATAATATATAATACTGTAATATATCATTAATATCAGTGAAAGTATATATACTAGGAGTTTATAAATCTAGCTTATTTATTTTTCTGCTCTTATTTGTATTGTGGTTATGGAAATGAAGGAAAGACAATTACAAACCCGGAAAATTATGGTCATATAGTCAAAAAAGTCAAGTTTTTTTGTATTCTTATTCAATGAGTGACAAATCATTATACTGAATGGATAGTAACATTCCATATACAGTAATATCGATACTGGAAAGTTGATTACCTTGAAAGTATAGCGTTTGTAATTTAATTTAATATCACTATCATTCGTTAAATATAATTCGTAATTTTTTAAAAATCTAATATTGTAAATTGTCTTACATGTTTATTTAATATATTATTGCTAAAATAAATTAGAGGTGAAAAAATGTAACTACCGTTCTTTTAATCAAATCCTTTAAACTTCTGTAGCTATAGGTTTTATTAGAGATAATAGTAAGTATACATATTTAGTAACACAAACAATTTAATTGCAGTGTACTGTAATATTTCAAACATAGGTAGATACATGACACAAATTAAAATCTTAAATTATTCTACATAAGTTATTGAATGTATGTTAGGTAATTTTTTTATAATATTATATCTTTGTCTTTGATTTTATGCGAACTGTTTTATCTCCAGCTTTTTGTTTGTCTTCTGTGCCTTACATAAATAACTCAATGTTGCAGTAAAAAAGAAATAACATTGTGCAAAATATGACTAAAACAAATATGCACAGGATACCCTACTACAGAAGTTTCAGTTGTATTAGAAGCTGTCACAAATAAAATTATTTTTATTTGTAGTGAAATAAATAATTAATTTGAAATCGTCATTAAATTCTAGTTTCTTTTAATGCACTAAATACATTAGTTATATCCATCAATATTTATTAAAAGTTTATTAATTTTGTTCATAAAATATTTTAATTTGACCAAGCCAGACAACTAAAACTTTTGAGTAAAGAAGCCCAAGCATTCCATAATGATCAATTTTGTCACATTATGGATCTAGTAGTTATATCACAGATTGCAGCTCCACAGGGAGATAATATAATACTCCCTCATCTATGTGAAAATGAGGTACTCAAAGACAGTAACTTGTGCATCAAAAGGTCCCTATATTGTTTACTATTTTGTGCTCTAATTATTTTTCAACTATGAACTATTTAACCGAGTCTAATATATATACATGTACCTATATATAATGCTCTCTTTTTAATACTTTACATATATCAACTTTGGACCTGAATTATATCTACTATCTCTTTACATTGATTAGTATTTATTAAAATTCAATTTGATTTAGAAAGGTAGTAAGTACCTGTTTCTATTTATAAATAAACATAAACACATACTACAATCAACAAAATGGTCATGATTATATTCATAGCAGAGACATGATTATCAGAATAAGTCATTTCGTAATAGATATTGTAAAATGATTTTTCAAATTTACAGATATTTATTTATACACATTTTATTTATTTTTATATCTCATCCTTTGATATCTTTTTCGTAAAACCTTTAGAAATTAAAAGTTTATTGCATTCTTCTCGTGTCAAACTTGACAAAGGTAATCTCTCTAATTCCTGAAAAGTGAAAACGTTCAATTATCTTACATAATACTTGTGTATTAAATTTATTGTACCTCTTCATTATCATTAAAGAGAAGCAGTTCTGGAACTGCACCTGGAATATGTTTAAATTCAACGTTATTACTAGGAAAAGTTATAAGGATTTATACAATTAACTCTTATTCTTCACAAAAGAAGTTGTAATTAGGAAGAATTAAATAAAGATTTTTCTAATATTATAAAATTGTTATCTCTCACACACATACAAACATTATATTATAATATGTATAAAATAGTAGATAAAAGTTTAAATACGAAAAGAAAATGAAGGCTTAAAGAAATTAAATATTCCACGTTCAAAATTCTTGTGTGATATTAATTATCCGTTTTTGATCATAAATGAGATACTTCTAAAGAAATAAAACCAAAAAGTTGATTCTTTAAATGAAACGATTTTTATCATATTTCCGTAATATATGAATGTATGTATGACAGTTTAATAATTTTTAAGGGATAAATTTTAAAGGATACTAGTTAGGTAAATCTTCAAAAATAAATTTTTTAACATCTGGGAGCCGGCTTAGTCGACAACCACTGCAACTCTGGAAGAAATCCTTGGTATTTTGAACTATTCTAATTTGATTTAAACTCATGACGTGTTAATATAATAAACTTTGCGTTAATGAAAATAAATATATTTAATACCTCAACTCTTGCAGATGCATAATAACTGTTTGTTGAATCAATATTAGAAGTTGCAAAAGCGACAACAAGAAAGAAAATGACAGCTACCATAGGAGCCATGTTTGCCTCACTGAAACGGGAGTCTTACTGAAGCCTAGAGCTGAGGGCTTGAATCAGAGAGTGCTTATATTAAGATAACGCTACTCATCTTTGAGATTATTAAGTATAAGCTCTATGCACTGAAGTATCTAAACATCTCCTTTCCAACATAAATCAAAAAATTCTCAAAGGTTTTTAATATCATTTAATCCCTATGCAAATAACGCTTATTCGATAAAATAGAATTACTTGTAAGAATTCTGTTTATTAAAATTTTCTTTTTATCAAAATTATTTCACTTTATATTTTATATTCATACTAGTATTACAGACACGTATCTATATAAAAATTCGTCTCTATGTTATTATAATTGTATAAAATACGCTGTAGACACAAATAATGTATTTAAATTTATATAAAAGTTACTAACGGAGAGGAAACATCCTCACTGCTGTTAGTAATATAATATAGTAAATGCAACTTAAGTGTCATGCGCAGTAAACATATTTTGCGCGTGTGAAAATGGCGCTTTCTTGTGCGAGTAAGTTTTTTCTTCTGTATGTGATTATTTTTAATCAGTAATAAAAAAATTTATATTAATTTTATGTTTTTGATATCATATAATAATAATAGAAATGAATTGGTCATTTCTGCAACAAAATTTATGATTTATACCGGCAAGAGTTGAACATAACCTAGAATATTTTTCATTATTACTGATCTCTTAAATAAATAGATATATATTTTCGTTTTTAGTTTCTAACGAAGTCCCGGAACACCCGGTCGTATCTCCGGTATCTGGTTCCATATTTGAGAAACGTTTAATTGAAAAATACCTAGCTGAAAATGGAGTGGATCCCATAACTGGAAAGGAATTAACTGCAGATCAACTTATTGATATCAAAAGTACAATTCCTTTTTCTTTATATATTTGTCGTTGAATGCCATATCCAATTATCAATAATATCCTTGTTATTTTGCAGCAACTGCAATAGTTAAACCTAAACCACCAAGTGCCACATCAATTCCAGCTATATTGAAAATTTTACAAGATGAGTGGGATGCTGTTATGTTACATTCATTTACGCTTAGGCAACAACTTCAAACAGCTAGACAGGAACTATCTCATTCTTTGTATCAACATGATGCAGCATGCCGTGTAATTGCTAGATTGACAAAAGAAGTAACAGCAGCCAGAGAAGCTTTAGCGACATTGAAACCTCAGGCTGGAATTGTTCAGGCTACTACTATCCCACAACCTGTATGAACAAAATTATATTAATTTTATTTATACATCGTGTCAAGAATGTTTGCTGATAAACTACATGCTCTTGCAGGCACTTGCAGTAGAAGCTGGAGGTACAGCTGCTCAACCTATGGAACAAGCTGGTATTACTGAAGACGTGATACAAAAACTTCAAGAAAGAGCAACAGTACTCACTCAAGAAAGGAAACGTCGTGGACGTTCGGTTCCTGAAGATCTACTTCCACAAGATAGTATTCGCGCATTTCAAACACTTGCATCACATCCTGTAATATTGTGTTCCTTAATTTATGTAACAAATTCTTCGTATATTGTTATTACTGCTACTTATTTATTTTTAAGGGTCTCCATTCAGCCAGTGTTCCTGGTATACTTGCACTTGACATTCATAGTGCAGATACCAGTAAAATCTTAACTGGTGGTGCTGATAAAAATGCCACAGTATTTAACAAAGATACGGAGCAAGTTGTTGCGATATTAAAGGGACACACTAAAAAGGTATAAACTATTTATTTTTTCAATTTTATTCCTAAAAATCCTTAAGTAATTAACATCTTCATATAATATTTAGGTTACTAGAGTAATTTATCATCCAGAAGAAGATATTGTAATGACTGCATCGCCTGATACTACAATACGTGTATGGAATGTAGGAACCAGTCAAACAACTTTGTTATTAAAAGCTCATGATGCCCCCGTGACTGGATTGTCCTTACATCCAACAGGCGATTATTTATTAAGTTCATCATTGGATCAACATTGGGCATTTTCTGATATACGTACTGGTAGATTATTGACTAAGGTATGCTTACAAGAAAAAAGAAACAGACTACAACTATATCTAAACTTTTGCTTTATATATTATATATATATTATTATTTATTATATATATTATTATATATTATATTATATATTATTTATTATATATTATTATATATATTATTATAATATATATATATATTACTCTAATATATATAGGTTGCTGGACAAGCTAGCCAACCATTAACCACGGCTCAATTTCATCCTGATGGATTGATTTTTGGCACCGGCACTCAGGATTCTCAAGTGAAAATTTGGGATTTAAAGGAACAATCAAATGTGGCTAATTTCCCAGGTCATTCAGGTCCAATAACGGCTATTAGTTTCTCTGAAAATGGTTATTATTTAGCTACTGCTGCAGAGGATTCTTGTGTGAAACTTTGGGATTTGCGTAAGCTGAAGAACTTTAAAACCCTTCAATTAGAAGAATCGTATGAAGTTAAAGATATTTGCTTTGATCAAAGTGGAACATATTTGGCAGTAGCTGGAACAGACGTAAGGTAAGAACTATCTCATGTAACATATACAAGTTCAATTATATCAGAAATAATTTTTTATATATTGATATTTTCATTCTTGTTTTCAGAGTGTACTTGTGTAAACAATGGCAAGAACTGAAAGTGCTTAATGACCATACGGCAGCCGCAACTGGTGTTCGTTTTGGAAAACATGCGCAGTATATAGCGTCAACTAGTATGGACAGAACTTTAAAACTTTATGGTTTACCTTAAGCATTTAGTGACTAAAATACATTAATTTAAGAAAAATTAAAGTTAGAGTTTATAGCATATATTAGTGATCATCGCTAACACAACTTCTATCGGTTGTCTATGTTCGAAAAATCGCTCAATTTGATGGACAGTTAGAACAGTGAACGATTGCTATAAGTTTCCTAACTGAAATTGACACTAAATGTGATTGTAATAGTGATTTATGGACCCCTTGATAATTGTTTTACTTACCTTGATAGTCATATTTTTAAGAGTCCCAAGTCTTAAGTTCCGACAATTGGCACCAATTAAAATCCTTTGAAAACGCCTAATTTATGGCATGGTTATATAGGCAATAAAGGAAACGGCCTTCTAAACCTAAGGGACACGTATATTCATCAAATACTTAAGTGTTTCTGAAATATTATAGTCGTGATAAACGTTTTTAACGGTGATCATTAATAGCATAGTATTATAAAAACAATATTATTTTTATGAAGAAAATATAAAACAAACTTTTTCGTCTGTCACCTGTATCAATTACTCAGGATATTGTTTAAAGTGATAAAATACAATTTATTCGAGTATACAAAATATAAAGTGCCTTTTCTATATAATTTTACGATTCTATTTTGAAAAGTTTAAAGTAATATAGAACGAAGCGGTCCACACGTATACAGTTCGATAATTTACTTGGACGATCTTATGGCGCCACTAGTCACGTGCTTTTTAACCTAACCTAATATCCTTTGTCCTCAATATTCAGTCTCGAATCAAATTAATAACAATGGCCGTCGTAGTTGTCTGTCATTCAGATGTATACCCGGATTATGTGATGGTGAGAAACGTGTGGCGACTGCGAGTGGCAATCGCTGCCGATCGGTCAGAGTGATTATAACGCGAATGAAATTAACGTGACGTGTAATGCTGTAAAGGATGATTTTCTAGTGGGTGGTTGCGATCGCAGTGTCAACTAGAGTGACCACACGGATGACCAGCTGACAATGTTTTGTCATTAGCATAATTTAGTGTTTAGCGGGTGGTCCGGGTAAATCAAGAATGTTTAAAGCTGAGGAACCATCCAGAGACAGCTTCCTTCAGCAAATGAAGGCCGCTAGAGAAGAAAGGGCCCATGAGAAAGACAGAGAAGCTGCTGTCATTTTAATTCAGGCTTATGTTAGGGGATGGTTGACCCGTAAAAGAATATTGTGAGTTTTTCAATCGTTTTTAAACATCTATGCCTACTTGCGATAATTATATCACTTTTCAAATCACATTTGGAGTTGGCGTTTATATCAATTTTTGTTATAAATATAACTATAGTCTTTTAATCGCTTATCGGTATTTATTTATTTACATTCGGTAATCTTCCGTTGGTTACTTCTTTATCGGATGCGCATATATTTCTTTGCCGCAAGAATGTAGGAAATTTGTGTTAATGTATTTTGCTAATTTTTTATGCTATTTGTGTATTGTAAGAAGAGACCAGATATAAAATAGTAGAGCAAAAAATGTGATTTTCAGAGAAGAATTTGATACGAATTTTCTGAATGATGGTGGCACAGAAACAAATATAAAGTTAAAACCCGCTTTGGACATGTATAAGATTATTTTTAAATTTTTGTATATATATAAGAAAGAAAAGGTTCAAGAAAGAATAGAAAAGCTATGTAGGTATGTATGCATAAAAGATACTTATATTGAATGTAGTAAGAGAAGAAAAATAAAAAATTTAAAAAATATATAAGAAAATTGAGAAGGGTAAATATTTCAGATATTTAGTGTTGACTCTAGATTCTGAGTCTCCAGAAATTTCTTATGTAGGACTTGTATTAAACAAAGATCGCTACATATCATGGATATCACAGATGAAAACAATATTACTTTATTGTATGAATGGTTTAGATAATCTTAAACCGGAAAGAATGTCTGACCATAAATCCATCCATTTGAGATTACATACATTAGTTAGTTTTACATCACCAGGAACATGGGCAATTCAGAAAGTAGAAGGAATGGAAAAACTCAAAGCTGGTATGAATCAGCTTTGTGCAAACATAATGGGTCACCTAGTCAACAACGGGTTTTATCCCATTATGCAAGTGATTATCCTATTAATAGTAGTTTCTTTATACAGTGTGTTTGTTTTTATAAAGTATTTATTTCTTTATGATATTTGATCTTGTTTTAGGCATTTCTAGTAAAAGGATTGGGTAGAGTGGATATTGCTTTAAAACCAATTGCACTTTCAGCAGCAGTTACATTAGCACTGAGACCATTGATCTCTTCCCAGATGTCAGATAAATTGGTTTCATTGTTTTTAATTAATATTTTTAGCGTACCTGCATTGGTCTATCATCTGAATATTATATCATCAGTAGTGCGTAATCATTAATATATGAATTCCAAATGATATTTCACAGCATATAATATTTTTTATAATATAATTTTAGTGTATTTCATCATTTATTACAAACAATTTGTTTGCAAGGAGTCTGGAATTATTGAACTCGGAGCAAAATTTACGAATAGTATTTAATGCTCTGGAAGGTAGTTATGCACTGTGTTTATTGGCTAATTTAATACAGTTGGCTAATATTGAAAGAGATGAAGTGTTAAAAGAGTTGTACTTTCCATCGTTTACGGTACAGACTTATTGCATAATATACAATCTTTATATAGATCATAAAACAAACTTCATTTTTAAACAAATTTTATAGTTTGTTGTAACAAAAATGTTGGAGGCATGTCAGCAATATGTAGTTGCAAAACAAAGTAATTTAACTCACTGGCATCCTATTCTTGGTTGGCTTGCACAAAAGGTTGATACATATTTACAAGAACCTATTCCATATGTTAAATCACAATTAGCCTGTTTGTGGACAGGAAGAATAGTTTCACAGTTGATTGGTAATGAAAGGGTTTTTGTTTCTCTAAATATGTATTCGTTAGATTTAATATTAGAAATTACAATACAATTTTTATAGGTCAACCTTTAACAGAACTTATTGAAAAAGAGATACCCCCACCAGTAGAACAACAGAGTACATCTGTTGGTACTAACATTTTCAGAAGAGCATTTTTGGAAGCACGTACAAATAGGAATAATAACACTAAAAATTATAGGAAATTGGGAAGTGCAGAAACTACTAGAATAGCTTTAATTTGTTCCCTTTATCAAATTGCTTTACATACACTTACACAAATGAAAATGGAAATATTGACTGGTAAGTATTGATAATTGGTAAGAATATGTCGAATATTACGTATGTAGAATGAATAATATGTCGTTGATATATTGATAATTATACACGTATCTATTATAAAATAGGTTTATGTTATCAAGATAAAATTTTATACCATATGTATTTATTCTTGGGGACACTGGGTCCACATTGTGGTTTAAAAGCATTTTTGGACCATTTAGCTGCTAATACAAAATGTACTGCACCTGAATTTCAAATGTTGATATTATTTTCTGATTGTATGACACATTATGTTACGTAAGTGTATGTTATACATACGAAAATAAAGTATAAAAACGACTGCATCGATAATCTACTTACGTATATGTTTGATTAGTATTTTAGATGATATGGAAATGTATGAACAACAAGACCCATTCAAACTTAGCGACTTTGTAACAATATCATACTTTTTAAACCAATTTTTGTACAGGGCAGTGCTTAATAATTTGTTTGGTATGTACTATAGCCTTTACATTATATTCTTTCATAAAGTATTTCATATTGTTTTTTTCTAATGATATATAATTATAAGATATAAATGGTTTAGCTATATACTGAAGTTTTAGATGTTCCAGATGTGAAATCAGTTCCTAATAATCCTCTCTTCACCTCTCTTCATACTCTTTTAATGGCAATTTACCGCCGGGATTGTAGACGGACCTTTTGCCCGGAAGGCCACTGGTTGGCAAAGTTAAGTTTTTGAAACTAATCTATTTTAACTAAATTATATCGTATGATTTCAAAATGAATACGTTTTTACAACAGGAAGTTCGAGTGTCTGGTTTTCTGGCAGACCTGGAGAAAGGCAGGCGAGGTGCTGCTCTTCTCCTTTCTAAAATGCCGCATGTTATTCCTCATTCGGAGCGTGTTGTGCTGTTTCGTAAGCATGTTGCTAACGAAAAAGCAGTTTTAGGTCTAACCGAAAGTGCTTGCAATAGTACCCCAACAACGCTTATTGTTGTTCACAGGTAGTGGTGGATATTCTCGTATTAGATATATTATACCAAGAATAACATAAATATTTTGTAGAACTCGTATAGTGGAGGACGGATATCGTCAGTTGGCGATGTTACCCTCTCAAGCACTTAAAGGCGTAATTAGAGTTCGTTTCGTAAACGAGCAAGGTCTAGCTGAAGCTGGTATCGACCAAGATGGAGTCTTTAAGGAATTTTTAGAGGAGACAATAAAAAAAGTTTTTGATCCATCTTTAAATTTATTTAAAGTCACTAGTGAAAATCGACTTTATCCATCTCCAACATCATCTATGCAAGATAATCATTTGCAACTCTTTGAATTTGTTGGTCGTATGTTGGGTAAAGCGGTGTATGAGGTAAGCGAAAAGGAAGAAAAATATAATTACAAGACTCTATAGTGTCGGTCAATCATGTTCTGTAAATAATACCTTTTATAGGGCATTGTAGTAGACGTACCTTTTGCATCTTTCTTCGTTTCCCAATTTTCTGGGCAAACAGGAGGAGCATTGTACAGTTGGCTGGACGAATTGGCTTCTTTAGACCGAGACTTATATCGGAGTCTTACTCTTGTGAAGCATTATAAAGGTGATGTTAGACAGTTAGAATTAACTTTCTCTCTTGATGAAGACGTTTTAGGCAAATTAGTTACGCACGAATTGGTTCCCGGAGGACGAGCAGTGCCGGTCACTAATGAAAATAAAATCAATTATATACACTTAATGGCCCATTTCAGAATGCACATGCAAATAAAAGATCAAACAGCGGCTTTTATCAAAGGGTTCCGTTCTATAATCAATCCCGAATGGTTGGCATTGTTTTCAACTCCAGAAGTAAGATAAACATTCTGGAAAAAAAATATTGTTTTTTTGAAGAGAGATTTCTTTAAAATATCTTTACTTTTAGTTACAGAGATTAATTTCGGGTGATAATGTTCCATTAGATTTACGAGATCTACGAAGACATACACAATATTATGGTGGTTTTCACGATAGTCATCGTGTGGTGTGCTGGCTATGGGATATTCTAGAAAAAGATTTTTCTGAGGAAGAAAGAGGCTTATTTTTGAAGGTATATCGTGCGATATATGATAAGTGCGATAATATATGATATATGATATATGATAATGTAATGTTTGTTATATTTATTTCTATATCTCTATTCGTTTCACAGTTTGTCACAAGTTGTTCGAAATCGCCATTATTGGGTTTCGCACACTTAGAACCACCATTTTCGATTCGTTGCGTTGAAGTTGGCGATGACGAGGATACCGGTGATACAATCGGTATGAAACTATTTTTATAGAAAAATATTTTTCATACTTTCTATTTATTCTATTCATTCTATAAAAAAATAGGTAGCGTAATAAGAGGATTTTTTACGATTCGGAAGAAAGATCCGCAGAATCGTCTACCTACATCGTCTACTTGTTTTAATCTTCTTAAATTACCAAATTATCAAAAGAAAAGTACCTTACGTGAGAAGTTACGTTACGCTGTCACTAGTAATACGGGCTTCGAACTTTCATAATTTTCAACTGGTTTAAGGTAATTCCATTGCGTACTGTATGCTCAAATTACCTAACGAAAATTTCTACGAAGTGATTGAGTGGTGCCTGACCGCCGCGAACCAAATTGTCTGGCGAGATGTTTCTAGTAATTATGTCAGAGACTTTAGATCGAAGAAAAGCGTAACTCGCATATGTATCATTTGTAAAACAAAATTTTTTAATGAATTTATTGAAACGAAACTGAAGACTCGCACAAATATTATGAGATATTATCCATATAAAGAAACAAAGTTTTTGCCTTCCTTATCATTTTGTTATCTCTTTTTTATAATAAGAAATTTCTAACGTTCTTATCGATCGATTTAACACGAGATTAATTTATAGTTGTAATAAACAATGAGCTACCTTTTTGCTGTTTCTGAAATTTTTATGAGATTTATGTCTTCTGCCTTATTTCGTATACAATCGTACTGTGTGTTGAATTTACCTTGTTTTCACAGCACGTATTCAAGTTTTGAAGTTTCATTCTATAAAACTTCTCGCCAAATGGTAGATTACTTATGGTGTAAAGCACACTGTACCTCATGAGCTTAATATTGCTAATACCGTGCGCTTTTAGTTTATAGTATCGTGAATTAATGTTAGTCTATTAAATCGATAAAATGCATGATGCGAGTGTTAAATCCGAGCCCATCGGTGCTCGGTGAATAAACAAAGAGGAGGGAAAAAAAAAAAAAATAAAAAAGGAAGAGGTTCGTAAATTTCTAAAATTGTCGAGTTATTTGAAAGTCAAGGCTCCATTTTGGGGAAAGCTATTTTCGCAAGATTTTGTACAAATTTTTGACACGATGTATAAAAAGATTTATATAATCTTGTTTGGAAATATATACGTGTATATATTGTGTCTACGGGAGCTCATGGATTAAAAATCCATAACCGTTCGAGTGTTTAAAATCAGTTTGTTCGGATCGAACGAAGTTGTGATGTTTGTTCTCCTATTTGAGCGTTTCGAGCTGAATTTCCTGTAACTGCAGTTTGTCCGTGATCTTCGATGAGTCCGAACGAACGTGAGAAAATGGAAAACGAGGGAGCACCAGGACTGTGTTATCCGCGATATAGCGAGGAATACGATATTACAGCGAAATTTATTTTTCTCGTGGTTTACGCGTAACTTCGACGAATGACTCGCGATATCGTCAGTGGAAATTCGGTCAGACCAAAGATAGAAGCCTATTTAGTGCGAAGAAGATAATTCGAGATGTAATCTTTTCATATTTTCCTATACGACCGTATGTAAGTTTTTCAGGCCTGTATTCACTGATTATACCTATGATGTAGAAGAGTAATAAAGAGCGGACATTTTTTAAAGAGATAGAACGATAAGTTTACAAGTGAACTAGATTTAATCGTGTACCAACTAGTTTACTAACGTCCACGATGTGAATACTAGCTAACGAATTATTTTGATTATGTATAGAAACAAGAAAACGTGGAACATAATAACTTTGGCCTTTGTTACTTCCGATCGGAATCGATAACCAGTTTCTCTTGTGATGTTAATTGTGAATACATGCCTTGCGAATATATGTACAATTGAACAAAATAATAGATGATACTCTCCTTTATGTATATACATACTTATCGTTGGGACGATACGTGTATATGATAAATGTGGATATCGATACAAATATGGAGTAAAATATGAAATAAAATTGTTACGATTGTAAGATGAAACCGATGGCTTCTTATTCAATATCCGTTCTTGTTAACGCGGATCATTTTCCTGTTTTAGACGTTACGCTAAAGAAATAATACATAAACACGATACAAACGAGTTTTCCTTACAATCGTATCAATAGCAGAAAGCGCGCTTTGTATAATATGGCTTGCTCGAGTTACTCGTACTTCTGTAACATTTTTTATAAAAGTGTATACATATTGCGACGCAGTTGAGAGAACAACGGTGAATTTGTTAATTTAATACATTCGATAATGATTCACAAAGATACTGTAAATATACACATTGAATTATATCATGCCTTTCAATTATATTATCCTACGACAATCATACCTGGTATCTCGGTGTAAAATTTGAAAAAAGGACTCCATTTTTTAGGCGGCAAGGCATATGAAACTAATTCGCTCATTTTTAAATCATTCAACGCTGTATTTGGGCAAAAAATAAACGATCGTTCGATGCTTTACATAGTAAACGTTCTTATAAGATTTATTAATAAAACGAACGAATAATATAAGATATAAGCGGAGAATACGTGTGGAGTTTGGTACGATTTTACAATCGTATTTACAAGGAGGATGCAAAGATCGCTGGGACGGTTGCGCGTTGGGTTAGCGCGCAGGTCACGTGACCTCCTTTGTGAGCAGCTGGCGCTGCCGACAGTGTAAGTTACCTTCCCCTTCGACTAGTGGCCAGCAAGCCTTGGCTGCGAGAAGACGTGCGTTCAGTTCGTACCGCGACGATCGCATTATCGCGGCTACGCGAGAGGACTCCTTTTCTCTTTCTCTCCCTCTCTCGCTCGTGTGTGCGCGCGCGCGTGTTTTCGTGTTTGTGTGTGCGTGCTTAATCTGTACGAGAAGTGGCAGTGTTTCTGGCTCGGCCGTAGGACCCGGACAGTGAGGAAATCATTCGTGAAATTCGGAAAATCGCCGAAGAAATTCGGCCGCCCCTCGTAGCCGGAATCGCTGTGGCCATCGAGGACTCGACCGAGCCTTTCAGTGTTCCCTCGTTCCTTTCTCTGTTTCGCGCTACTGTGTTTCTTATGGACAAGCACCGCCCCCTTTCCACCTCCGTCCCTCCGATCGTAACGTTATGAGGCCAGCTGAGCGTAACTGACGGAGAAGAGGGAGAACAGGCTTGCGTGCGTGTGTCAAACATAACCTAACATCGTTACCGTGGATGTAGCGAGAGTAAATCTAACGAAAAAACGTGGCACGCGTTCAGTTTTGATAATTCCGCATTGGTGACATTCACGCATCCAATAGCTCTTCTCGTTTAGAAAGCGTATCGAGCGTCAAAAGATTCGGTGGGAACTACGAAAGTGTTGTTCTTTCTTTCTCGACACTACCGAATAGAAACGTCCGAACACGCAACGCACCGTTTACTATCGACAGTGCTAAGGAATACTTACACGAGGACACCGCCTCTACTTCGAAGGTTACCCTTCGCATGTATCGTTTTTGCCGTAAGTCGCGGTAAAAGGACGCGACCACAGTCGCAGCGTCGAGCGTGGTGTCACGAGTCCCCTTCGCCTCTCGTGCCCCTCAAGCTCGAGCCCTTCCCGCCGTACCTCGAGAGCGCGCGACATTCGAAACTAAGGAGCTACGTAATATTCAATCAGAACGCAGCTTGCAATTTTCTATCGAAACTCGTCGACTTCCAGGAAAAATTCGCGTGCTCTTGGAAATATGGAATCGACAGCGATATCGAGATCTATCGATTTCTAAGTTGATACGACGTGTCCATTAGTCGATCCTTCTTCGGATAACAGTGATCTTGCAAGAGTCTAATCCAGTTTAATCGTTGAAAGGCAAAAAAAGGAAAAAAAGTCGTTTCGTATGCTCTCATCGCTACTATCGTGGTGAGACGAAAACGAAAAAAAGAACTGCAAGTTGTGTCAGTGTCACGTGTGTGTCCCGTCACTGGGACGATAACGAGATATCTAATAGAGGAAGAAGTGTTTGATCGAACAGGTGAAACAGAGTGAGCAAGAAAAATCGAAACGGTCGGAGAAGAATCGACGCGCAGGAGAGGCGTGTCTCGGCTTCCCTGAAGCGGCAGGGGCCTTGGCGGTGGCGGTGGCGGTGAATCGGGAAAGTGTTGAGGAGGGTGGCCCCTAGGGAGAGTTGAGAGTTTTGATGGCAGTAGTTGGGCCCAGCCGGCACTCGCGGGTGTCCATGAGCGTGTCTATGTCGCTAATGCAGGGGGGTGGGGCGGGGGCGACAGGTGGCGGCGGGACAACGGGGGCCCACCCAGGGCAAGCGGTCCTCGCGGCAGCGGCCCAAGCACCCCCCACCTACTACCATCCTGCCGCTCCTGCGCCTCCGCCACCGCCGCCAGCCCAGGATCTCGTTCAGCCCGACAGACCCATCGGATATGGTGCCTTCGGCGTTGTCTGGTGAGTCAATTATATCTATAACTATTTGCTCCTTCCTTTTTTCTCTTACCTCGTACTTCTTTTATTTATCTCCGTGTTTTTTTTCGCGACGTCCGGACGAGTCGTATAAAAACGATCGCCATATAAAAGAAAATGATGTTCTAGGCGAGACGTAGATGACACTCGTGTTACTTTAAAAAGTTGTTGTTTTAAGCATTCTAAGACTTTGTACCTATAAATAGCTACTACTGTTTAATTACAAGTAGAGAACGCGTTCTCCTAGCGAACGTACATATATATGTATATAGATATAGATATTAGTGTCTGTTCAGGGGGACAACTTGGTAAGCCATATTTCCTATTTTCTACGGATGATCGAGGATTACCAAAATTGTCCGTATACTTTGGAAGTAAACGCGTGGCTTTCATCGGCTATTTTAAGGATAGTTTAGGACAGTTGATTCCTTTGTTGTATCGTGTCGTATTAAAAATCTGCCGTTCGATCGTAAAGAGACATTAAAATCGGTAAACGAAAAAGGAACGTACTTGTCGTGTTTCTTTCCTGTGATCTTGACGCGTATGGAACACTGTATGGAAACAACGTAAACAAGATGTATCGACATGCTCGATTTTAATATTGCGAACTTGGAAGTCATTCGGTTACAGGAACTGTTTTATGCTCCGTTATATTCGCAAAATAATCTTCCAGCGTATCAAGTTGGTCGGTCGACAGTTAAATATTCGAATAATTTTGTATTCCATTTTACTCCGCGCCCACCGGCGCAGAGTAACTCGACGTTAAAACAGGAAGAGGAAAAAAAAAATATTAATTCGAATTGAAAATTCTGTCAGCAAATTACACTGTGCTGCAATTCGCGTGCAGCATGTTGAAGCAATATGTAATTAACGTGGAAGTTTGGAGTGCGCGCGCTTTCGAGCTCGACAAATTTTCTAAACATTTTAATCCCGGGAAACGAAACGTTCGACTAATTAGCGCCACTTTCCACGTTCGCTACGCGTCGAACGAGAGCTCTCCGACGATCGCTAGAGAGTAAACGCACTTTCCTTCTTAGCGTGTGTATAAATCGTTGCCTCTTTTCAACCCTGTATAATTTGCGACTTCGATAAACAGCTGTTATATTTTGCCCGTTCCCTTTGCGTCTAGAGTTTAGAAATTCTGTACGACTAGCTGTTAAAATGGCCCTTCCAGATATTCAGCGTTGAAAGTTTCTTTCGTTTATACGTGCATGTACGATACGTAGGCGAGGTCTGTATATGCATAACGTACGCTTCATTTTTAATATAGAGTAGAATGATATAAAAGCACGATTATTTTGCTTCTGGTAAAATGAAACAGCCGGGTTTTCTCGTCATATTACACATCGAAAGTAATTACATACGTACGAGATCTCATTAAGATAATTTGTTTTTTTTTTTTTTTTTTTGATAGAAAACAGATACGAGAGAAAGATTTCATTTGCAGCTTAAATTGATGTGAAATTATCTCAAACACGGAGAAGATATTTGCGTAAGCGCGTTTCTTTTTGCATGTTAAAATTTGATTCTCAACGATCTTTCGTAATTCTATAGCATTATTAGTCTCGTTTAGGAACGATAGTAGCTTTTTCTCTGCTTAACTTTATCGTTTATATAAGCGAATTACCGCGGTACGGTGTATCGGCAATTTAGAGACGTGTATCGTAAATTACGTTCGTAGATTACGAAAATGTAGTAAGGAAAAAGTGTGCAGTTTCGAGAAACTAACAATTTAAAATTGTGTACTCGACAGTTCCTCGCAAACATGCCACGAATAGAACGACGCATTGTCGTTCCTTTGATTTATCTCCCTTTAAACTTTAAGCGACACGTGGCGCCCCATTAAATTTTATTTCTGGACGCGTCTATCGGTCGTATCGCGTTCTCCAAAGCTTCTTCGCGTTTCCGTGGGTCGTGCTCGGGCATTCGGAACGTTATCGATAATCCTGCATTTCGATAGTCGACAAATTGCCAGCGGAACTCGATTTCGGGAAATTTTTACAGCGCCCACGCTTGTAGAATTATCGACACTCGTTCCGGCTCATTTATTCCCGACCGGTTACCGATACTAGGAAAAATTAAATTGCTATCGATCGGAATTACAAGCATTTTGGATTTTTATTCGGTTCAACGGCGTTCATATTTCAGAAAGTACACACAGTGTGACCAAGTAATTACGCGGTAATTGGTAGGAGAGCGACTTTACGCGAAAAAACGAATCGAAAACGTAGAACAATGTTTTCCAATAAGATTGGTCAGGCTAAGTCTTGACCAAACACGTGCAAAGTCCATTTTCTCGAAAACGAGGCCACAGACGGAAAAATTGCATTTCACATTTTTTCGCTTACTACAGCGCGTAGAATATCCGCTTGTCGATCGTTTGTTCGTATTTGATCGATAATTAACCAAATTCGCATATGCTAAACAAGTTTTCGAATTCGATTTTACGGAGAACGAAGAGTCGTAGGTAGAAATTTTATTCCCTTTTTTTCACGTAGAGTTGCCCCGTTGTCGGTTATGCCGCGAATTTTTACGTACCCTGTATATGTACGTGTACGTGCGAATCCGATAAAACATGTACTTTCCGTGGTAAATGTCCGAGAACATAATATAAATGGCGTGTTATCCGTACAACAGATATAATAAACCACTGGATCGAGTGTTAATTTATCTTACGGTACGAGGCGCCACTTGGACTTATTTTCTTTTAATTGGCTCGCGGTCAGCGTGCGTTTGGGTAAACGCGTGTTTCAGCGCGGTTAATTCTCCGGCAAATAATGGCAGCACTGGGTCTCTGTTTACGCGACAAGAGTTTGCTTTCCACTGTCAAGGGTATTCACTGGTAACACAGTGCTCGGAACGTTTTAATGGACACGCAATTATCGGGTGATTTCGATTTTTCTTACCGACCGTTAAAATTACGTGATCGTGCTCTGTCGTCGCTCCAACCAGCTCCTTGAGCGAGTTTAAATTCAATTGCCATTTGCTTGCACACAGTTTGCACGTCGCTCGCCTTGAATTGTAAATGGTTTTATTTCTAAATAAGCGAACTCGGAATCCACGTATGTTTCTAAGAAAAAGTTTTTCGTTCGTGGTATATTTCATAAGGGGGGATGGATTTCATACGAGAGATAATACCGTTTTCTATCAATAAAGATACTCGAAAAATTTGCACGACACGTTTTGCCGATTATCATGGGTGGTAATGGTTGATGCGCGAACAATTATATTTTATTGTTATTATTATTACATAGTCCTTGCCTTTCGGCTTTACGGACGGACTTCTGGCTTTACATTTCGTTTGTCTTGCTCGCTTGCAATTTATCAGTTTTGCTATTTTACAACGTATTACCTTATTGCCTCTTCCCTTGTGTCTAACTAATCTTCTTATTTTATCTATCTCTCTATTCTTCTTACGTCTACCTCTTATCTTCTATATTCTGTTTCTTACACTCTATTCTATATTCTATTTTTCCACCGCTGTTACTACTTTTGTACTTTTGCTTCCTTGCTGTTGTTCCTCCCCTCCTTGTATCGCACCTCTCTTTTCCATTATTTTCTTTAGGCGAACGATTATAATTAACGATAAAGATGTTTTAATGACGCGCGCTTGCGGTATCCTGTAGCTTCTACGTACAATTTCAGTCTTGTTCCAAATTTCACCGATATAATGGCGATTCGTTTCAGCGCCAATGAAATTTCAAAATGTTTCGTAAAACGCGGGTGAAATATATTCGCGAAGAGTTTCTGTAATTTCCTTCCCCTTTGCTCCGCGCGTGTATAAATTAAATTAAATCGAATTAAAGTAAGCTCGAGAAAAAAGTTTTAAAATACAGAGGATAACAACGCGCGTCGCGTGGCGCTTGATTTCTTTGTTTACCGATAAGAGGCGAGCAAACAGGAAACGCGCCGGCTATTGGAGGGTTCGCGTGTCTCGCGTGCAAATGTTACACGCCGCGGCGTAAATCTCCGATTTTCAATGGCGAGTGCAATACATAACGAGAACCGGCCGGTGAAATGGAAAGAGAGAGAGAGAGAGAGAGAGAGAGAGAGAACGGCGAGAGAAATTACGAGTTCGCTGGAATGTCCAATAAATTACCGATGAACGTAAACAAAATAAAGTTAACTAGAGTCGTAAGATAAAGCGCAGGATTACCATGGGGAGAAATATATCGTCGACGGTCGGACGTGTCATCGTTTCATTTACATACGGGGATTTAAAGCGACGCAGAGGCTCGCCAGAGATCGTTCCGACCTTTCGTTGTGCGGATGTTAGGAATTGTTCCAGAAAATTCCCTAGACCCGAGAGTTCCTTTCGAAAACACCGAGGAAATATTTTCCGTGTCGCCTTTTGTCAAGCAGGGAAATGGACAAGAGGGATGGACTAGGTACGATGGAATACCTCTCCTTTTCTTTTGTTTTCTCCGTTATAGGCTTATCTGGTTAGCGATAAAACGTCAAAGTTCCTAACGGGGATTTCGGTCGAACGTAAGGAACGTAAAGAGGAACCAAGCGTAATTTAAGAAGCAGGTAATAATTTCGTCGTGACCTGCCGTCGGTATAATTACCGTTAGTTTGCCCGAACCGGATGCCCCATGAATTTTATTGCTGTATTTGGTTTATTGTCATTTCTGGATAACCGTTTGACGTTATAAAGTCTGCTAGGTACTTTGTGTTTCACGGCCGTTATTTACAAACTCAGGGATTGATGTAGCCTGTTCTTAAGATCCGTGTCAGTGGAATAACTGTTTCATTGGAATAATGAGTCGGTTTAAACGAATGCCGTAAATACGTAAATACGTCGTTGCTACGAATTGCCCTGATACCTGCGCGATAAACCCAAACATCTACTTGGTAGAACCAGGTCAAATTTCTGTTACACGTTTACGTAGAAGGATACGCGTTTGGATCGTATTTCGTCAAACGGCGATGGAAGCTACCGTTTGTACATATTGGTATTTATTTAATGGATCTACGAAAGCTATCTTCTAATCTAGATCGAACGTTATTTTTTAATAAATCCACATCGCGCCACCAAGTTTTTATTTATCTTGCAACGCGCTAGAAAAACATCGAGCGAGATTCATCGATATCGATTCGTTTCGTTGATAAAACGGCGCGCGATCAATTGCTCGTTAAACGCATCTGATGCTCTACCTTTCAATTCGAATATCGTTTCGCACGCGGTAAAAACTCGTCTCGAACGATCGAAATTTTCTTTTTTTTCTTTTTATCCTCGTTGAATCGTTTTAATTTCGCGGCATGTCGGCGTTGTAAAAAGGCGTTTATTTAGAAAGGATTCGCGAGTTTGAAGGTACGACCGCGTAGAAATTGTAATTTCGGTGGGTTTCGTACGAAGAAAGCGCGGGAAATTTATTCAACGAGTCAGCGGTTTTCCGCCGCATAGAAAGGGGTGGTGGGAAAACGAAAGGATGAGCGGCAGTCACCATGACGACCGTGGCGTTCCAAGATAAGGAGGAATCGTGACCAGATTGCGTGTACGAGCTTGCGTGTTTAAATAAAGAACGCGTACAGCTACGGCCACGGCGGTGCCTGCATCTTGTATAATATATTCGCTCTTTAAACGACAGATATACGTCGTGACGTATCAACGGTCGAAAGCAGTTTAGAAACGAATAATTTCACGATTTAAATCTTACGATTTAAATCTGGATCTTAAGACGATAAATCGCAGGTTGCTCGAATTCCCCACTCTGCGTGTCTACATCTGAATCGTAATTTTCGGTCATCTCGACCGAGTAATCGGATGTTATTATCGTCGAGAGAAGGTCATAACGTTGTTGCCGTAAGTTGTTCGTTCCTCTCGAGGAGCGTGCAAAATCTTGCCTAGGTACAGTGACTCGCGACGGTATTTGAACGTTCATCGTACGAAACATTTACGTACGTGTATAACGTGCCAAGTATATATTGAGATTTCATTGCCACTATAACGCGACGCGACTATCGTGATCATCGTTGATAACGTTTGGAAACAATTCGAGAGTGCGCGTAGAAGCTCTAAAATATTTACGAACGAAGTATAGAAACAGCTCGTATAAATTCACCAGCAACTTTTTCGTCCTGTTAATTGCCAAAAAAGAAAAGAAAAAAGAAACGCAACCAACGCAGAACACTAGGCGAAAGCAAGGTTTAAAAATTCGAGCGACAGAATCGTGATAAAAGATCCATTGAAAAACGTTACGTTCCTCTGTTCCTTTTATTCCTTTTAACTCGATCAAGTAGCGACTCTTGCTGTTTCAATACACGTGTACATGTACTTTCGCCGCGATATTATTCCCCTTGTTCTCATTTAATCCATTATTTCCAGAAAATCGCCGATCTCTCACCCTTTCGATCGTACTTTCGAGCTTTATTCGGCATCCTCTAAAAAAACGAGAAAAAGGAGAGAGAGAGAGAAAAAAAGAAGATTCGAATCGAAAGACAAAGGAAAAATATACATATTCTTCTTTCAATTTCAACTATCGGCGGCGCACAATCGTGCAAGTGTAATCGACGACAATAGCCTGGGACCGGAAGCAGCCGGCATCGAGTAACCGCATTTAAATGACAAAGACGGTGTTTATTCGAAAAACGGGCTATTAACGTCAGCGACAGAGAGGTTTGGCGGGCGAGGCGGGACTGGGCGGGGGAGGAGGGGGTCGGCTATCCATAGGGAAAAATGTGAAAGCCACATTTTCACCTATTGTCGCGCGACCGCTTTTTAGCCTTGCGTGCACGGTCGCGAGGATAAGTGTTATTCGGATTTCATTCGCGTCCGCGTTTCCGTTGCAACATTGTGGCCAACCTAGGCTTTTCAGGGTCGTCCGCAAAGGATTATTATTTCTGAACGCAGCATGGAACGTAACGCGTTAGGTTCTCAAGTATATAAAAGGTTCGATAGGAAGAGCATTGTCGCATTGTTGCAACTCTCTGTGCGGATCGACGATGTACATTTTGTTAAGGCCAGCAGCGAAGTTTCGCCGTGGACGTTGCAACTGTTTCGAAACGGAGCTTCGTCTATTTTGGTTGCCGTCTCGATCGCGTCGATCCTTCTTTCTTTACTTCTTATTTTTATTTTTATTTCTTTATTCGCGTTCTTTCGTTCCTATTTTTTTTTTCTTAACGAAGCTGTCAAGGAAGCGAACGTTACTTACATTTTTCATAGAAACAGCGCGCTTAGGTAACAGCAAAATATATAAATAAAAAAGTAACGCTCGCTATCTTCCTGTAGAATCACCGAATAACAAATATATGAAATTTCAACGGGCGATTGGAAATTAGATAATCTCTGGCGGAATATGATGCTATAAATTTCGTTGAAAAATCGCGCCGTGGCTCGTCCGCTCGTGCAAACGACGATATTTCGTCGCTGCGCGCCTCTTTGACTCCTGGAAGTCGGTTCTCCGCGCGATAATACAAAATGCGATTATTCGTTATCGACGTATAATAGTTATTCGCGGTTTTGTAATTAAATCGTATCCTGAAACATAATGCGAATGCGCGGATATTTTTAGTATAACTCTTCGTCGTGCTATAAGTACTGGAATATAGTTTCGAAAGATTACAGAGACGAATTAAATCGACTGTGGCGAAAAGAACTCGGAGATACCTTAAACGTTTTTTACGATATACCTGTTGTTATTGAAAACATTACTCACGAACGTTCGAAGGGTATAAACGAGCATTTCCTGTGCGTTGCGCTTAATTGCATATCCGAGTGTACAGAGTGTACACATTCATCACTGGAAAAAAGTATACTCCGTTAAGAAGCCACTCGTTACGTTCGAATTAATAAAAGCTGCTCTAAATTATACGGATTCGAGTAACTATCAATTTATTCGACTGTATAAGCAAGAAGAAACGTCGGGAATTAGAGTGGAGCGTGTTTTAAATAAGAATACAGGAGGGAGGGTGCGTTTCATTTTCCACCGGTATTTTCAGGTGTCAAGAAACAAAACGTGTGGTTGTGTACCGCGTATATTCGTCTCTCCGGATTGTTACGTCGCTGGAAATCGGTTTAAGCGGATTACACCGCGGACTATGTATTCGCGTTAATTTAACAACCACCTAGGGACGAACTGCGAATCCTGGCAGCCGTTAATGATTTATCTTTCTTTCTCGTTTTTCACTCGTTAACCCGTATGTCGATACTCGGCTCCTATCATTTCCTACACTTTGATTTTCTTATTTATTACTTATTACTTGTTCATTATTTATTACTTTCTTATTTATTGACGACTTTTTAATTCAGTCGGATCGTCGTTACTCCACTACGTTACTCGTTATCTCTTATCGATGTCTGCTCTAAATAAAGCATTCCGTTGCCAAAAGGTTAGCGAAATGGAAAGCTAAATTCGATTACCGACGTCCGCTCGGCAACGAGTTACGTGAAATTGTTTCATGAAAAAGACCAGTACGTATTTCGTAACGAAGACCGCGCCGATAAAACATAGGACGAGTCCGTATTTTTTGATTTTCCTACCTTTGTACCATCTCGCTACTTTACGCTAGAGAAAAGTTCGCCGAAAGGAACGACAACATTTCGGATATCCATATAAGAGTGGAACATGGTCGTGTAACAAGTTGATCGTTGGCATAATTCATTCGTTGATTCGTTCGTCTTACGAAAGAAAGGTATAAAGCCTGTCTGAAGAGTGAATTTCGTAATTGGATAGGCTTAATCGACGATTCGCCTCGCTACGAGAAACGACTTACGCTGTTCTTGCAAAATAGTAATCGCAGCGAAACTTGCACTGCTCTATCCCCGGCGTGTCGTTGAACTTTGGGCCAAGTCCAAAAAGTTGAATCGCCAGCGAGCGAAGAAATTGAATTTCCGCTCTATTGGCAATCTTTCACGCCCGTAATCCGTCGTTAACGCGAGTACGCTCGACCATTTTCCCAATTCCTCGTACATCTCCCTTTAGAAATTTGAATTACTTATTAATTTTCGTCAAGATTGCTATTCACAAACCGGACCGTGCTCGATCCTCGTTACAGAGCCAGCGGTCCTGCGCAATAATCCTATTTACTATTTACCCCGTTTTCAGTTCGCGAATGGACAAAGAAGACGTCGAATCGAATTTGAATAATTTCCCTCTTAAACGCACGTGTAATTTGCGCCGCGGTGCGTACAAATTTACAGGGAATTTCTGAAAAACCTTCGTCGATAGATTGATTTTCGTCGCGATGCTTGGATCGTAGCGCGTGTCGTGGTCGATTCTCGTTTATCTCGGACATTTTTATCTTCCTTGCGCTCCCTTCGAATCAATCTCGAGGTATTTGCCGTAGAATATCTCGTTCGGTTTGATATTACGTTTCAGACATACACGAAGACGTAGCAGTTTATTATTCACCGAGGATGACTACGGTTGTTTGAGATGAAAAGGAACGTTTCTCGATCCGCGAACGAGCAAGCGGATCGGACTCTATCGCTGTCCTCAATTAACGCGTTATCCACCTCAATATCGAGAAAGTTCGTTGACCCGGGAATCGTGTGCACGATATCCGCGAGTCGAGTCGGTTGTACTCTTTTCGGTATTCGATGCAGGAAAGGCGGATTTCGGTATCTGTTTGCTAAATCTCGTCGATCGAAGCGCGAATTCGCAGATTCGCGATTAATCGCAAACAAGCGCGATACGAGCCAGGTACAAGTCGTAGAAAATATTCGGTTGCGCGAGTAGTCTGATAGTCGGCAATTGCGACAGAGGTTCGCACAATTTTCTAGACAGGGGTGCGATCGAGTGACATTGTCGGCTCGAGTCGGTTGTACTCTTTTCGGTATTCGATGCAGGAAAGGCGGATTTCGGTATCTGTTTGCTAAATCTCGTCGATCGAAGCGCGAATTCGCAGATTCGCGATTAATCGCAAACAAGCGCGATACGAGCGAGGTACAAGTCGTAGAAAATATTCGGTTGCGCGAGTAGTCTGATAGTCGGCAATTGCGACAGAGGTTCGCACAATTTTCTAGACAGGGGTGCGATCGAGTGGCATTGTCGGCTCGAGTCGGTCTACTTTCGAGTTAAAAGAGCTGCTGCCTGGTCGCCGCGATACGGTCCTGAACAAAGACCTCGCCGTCTGCTCTGATCCCGCATTCACGCGGCACACGTGCACGCGTGCGCGTGCATAAGGTGCCTCCCTTCGCGTGGGGAAAGGCATCTGCGCCCGAGACTGATGCTGCTGCTGCTCGCACAAAAGGAATAACTTATGCCGAAAGAACCGTGTAGCCACAGCGGCCAATACTCTTCCCCTTTGCCTTTCTGAATCGCTAATAGAAACGAGATATTCGCTGGATGGCGCCGCGGCGCCCGTTCAATTTTTCCGATGGTCTCCCTAGGAGACCGATTCCAAAGACGCGAACCAGACAGCATCGATATGAGTATGCATTTTGCTCTTTCGAGTGATCGTGCAGTTCTTGGGAATTTAGATCTCCGGGGACTGTTGAAGGGGAATGACGAACGATGCCGAGGGGCGGTAGGACGTGGGGGATCTTCTGGATGGTGAATTGATGAACGGAGATCGGAACGATGCTCGCGATTCTATATAAATAGTCTTTTAGTTGGAAGAACATTTTTATGGCATACACGGGGCTACGTGGAAGGATTTTTAAAGATATTCGCTACAGGCGCGTGTAATAAGCGCGCTCTTGATAATAATCGGAAACTGATCTTCCGATTGGCCGAGGAAAGATTTTTAAGGACGCGTGTATATCGTAGAATATTATTTTTGCGTATGTACGTTCGAGATTTTTGTCCGGGGGGGGGGAGGGAAGAATTTTTCTTTGCTTACGACAGACACGTGCGCGGGATAAAGGATATTCGATTCGGCGCGTGATAGGAAATACGTAATTAGAGGTTTGAAAACGAGAGCGTCGTTGGTGTCGGTAATTGGAGCAATTGTTAGAATCGGCAGGAATGTTAATTGACGGATGTATCAATGTTACTAATTGTGGGAATTTAGAATTGAATGGCAGAATTTGACACTGACCAGTGGGTCACGAAGAACGAGCGTTTCAAAGCTCGATATGAAATTTATGTATTACATGTTATACCGCAGCGAAACACTCGAGCGTGGTTGTATAACATCGATTGGCATATCTCTGTTTAAGAAACGAGGTGCTTGTTGTAATATTGATTTCCTTTCCGAGCGCTGTTGTGTAACATCCTACTGAATCGATACGTCACATTGATCGTTACACAACGTTAGTTACAATTTCCATCGAAACCTAGTAGAATTTTTAACTAAAGTAACATCTTTTTTTTCCTCTTCGTATTTCCTCGAAAAAACGAATTTCTACCAACGCGTACAGATTTATACGAAAAGTCTTCGTCCAAATATCGGAATCCCCTGTCAAACCATTTGAAAAAATCGAATTGGCGTTTTCTCGCGGCATAACGGAAACGAACTTCCCATTGGGAGTTGATTGGAGCGATGAAACGGATTGTTAAGCAGCTCGTAAACTTTCGTATACCCTTCTCCTTAAGTAGAGGACTTTCGTCCAAAGCTATTCCACCTCACCGAACGCGTAGCTTAATCGCCAAAAATAGAAGAAGAAAAAAAGGAAAATCTTACCAGCCATCGAAGTGTAACATTTTAATTGCGCTGTAGGTTCGTTCAAGTGGCCCCACGAAAAATTTCTTCTCCTTTTCCTGTAAACAAAGAAGAGAGAGAAAGGTTAGACGAGAGTCAACGAAATTCCTCGCGGTCACCGTGAATAAGCGTGGGTTCTCTCTCTCTCTCTCTCTCTCTCTCTCTCTCTTTGTCTCTCTGTCTCTCTAGACATAGAAAACCTGGCACGGGGATTCACGTTCTGGTCGAGCGAGAACGATTTAACCGGTGCCAAAACGAGCCGTTTTCGCAGCCGATGACGCACGCATATTTCTTTGCACGTGTAGCCGCGATTCACCGTTTCCGCGTATCGCAACGAAACGTGCCACGTGTAAATCCGCTCTGCAATTTATCCTCTGCAGTTTCGAGCCGCGTGGAAATAAATTGCGATCCCGAGGTTGCCGGTACGTGTATTCGAGTCGTTCAACGTTTTCGTTGCGATCGTTGATAAACGACGTTGTCCTTCGATATTTCGGCAACCTTCTATTCTCGCGAATCGGTACTCGAGCGAATGGAAATTGCGGTTCTTGCAGCTTTGGAACTACTTAAACAGAGTACACCGACGTTTATCGATATTCAAACACCGCCATATGGAAACACCGCGTTTACAATTTGTTCCTTATCGTTAAGGCAAATTAAATCTCAACGTGTTTCACGCGACGTACGTAAAAGTTTGATACTTTGGATTTGATACGTTGGAATACTTTGGTCCGCCGATGCGGTATACGTGTCTCGTGTTGAATGGTTCAAGACGTTCAACGACATCGACCATGTTATCGTGGATCTTGTGGATGGACGTTCGTGTCCCAAACGCTTTTCCTTGCGAAACAGCTGTCGTCGAGCTGTTCGAGTTTGCGTCGTCGAGTTGCTTGTGCGATCGTCAGAACCGAGATCTCTATCGCCACACCGAATGGAACGTCTGCCTTTACATCGAATATTAGCTATCACGAACGATATACCAGATGTATGCGGAACGTCTCTACGCAGAAAGTTGGAAATAACTCGCGCGGTCGAAAATTTGTACGCCGTAGTTGGAACTCCAACTTTGGTCTCCACGCGTAACGTATTCGCCGAATACTTCTGTAGGAATTGAGACGTTTTCGTAATCGCGTACTCGCGACAAACAAAATTAACGTCGGCTGTCAAACAGCGACGACCGTATTCGACGCGTCCTCGAGATAGAGGCGGATGGAATACGGTCGAAGTGAAACGAGACGATTCTTTATGGACGTTGTACGGTTGCCTCTCGGTGGTCATTTAGCGACAAATCGGCAGAGACGAGTCGATAACTGGTCCGCGCGTGTCCAAGTCTCGTAGAAACGTAAATCCAGACGATAAAACGAGGCGTGAAACGCGGAGCGCGAAAAGCGAGCGCCCATAAATGATTAAGCTCGATGCGGACGCGAACGTAAAACTACGCTTTTAGAATGGCTGAATGCGCAATAGAGAAAGAGCTGCAGCTTATCCTAACGATCCCTTTCGCGATGAGATAACGCGACTGTCTCGAGTCCAGCCGTTTTTTCACCGGCTTTCCTTTTGTTCCCCTTTTCTCCTGCTACCGTTTCGACCTTCTTTTTCAGATGTTTTCTTCGCTCTTCTTTAACAATTAGAACCGATCCTTCCCTCCGGCTCGTTTCCTCTTTATTTTCCAACGAATTTCTTCTGCCTTCGAATTACTTTATTCCCGGCTCAGTTTCATCCTCGAATCGTCTATTTCGATCTTTGGACCCTTCAGCTTCGAACTATCTCCTCCGCCTTGCTTACTTCACGCGAAACTGTCTTTATCGTTTAACGTTTCGGTTGTCACTCGCGTTTTATGTCGTACGTTTCAACGGAGACATTATGTAAGATTACGCGTATATGAATACGCTTATGCAGCGTATGCGTAATTATATTAGACGAATATCGTTCTGCCGTATCGGGTAATTTCATTTTTCCGCTGGATTTCAACGAGTCGAAATTCTTTCGACGTTATTCTTAACGCGTAACGGGTATTATCGCAAACGAGTCTCTTTATCAATTTCCAAATTCGTCCCGTGCGTCTGGCTTATCTCAGAGTGGCCGATAATACCTTCCTCGAGCACCAATCGTCGTCTTCTACGCTCGCTGAAAATTTCGGTTCCGACGCTGTATCAACAGGGCAAACAGCTCCCTTGTATTTATCGTTCGATTCTGGATCCCCGAGACCCCTTAGAGGGCGAAAGCTCTCTACGATTCATCGGTTCTATCTCGCTTGAAACACGCTAGTGGTTATGCGATCTGTGGCTTGCGAATCCAAATACGCGCAACTTATGGAAAGAACGCAACATAAATTCTTGTCTTCTTGTTCCCGCCATTTGTATCAAGTTGTGCAGTTTCATTCAGACTCGACACCGCGACTGCGACATCCCGTACTTCGTACATTGAATATACTAGCGTCATATATATATATATAGACCTTAGAAGGATAATTCTTTTTATTTCCTTATAAATCTGTATCTCTTTTTCTCTTTCCTTCGTCGTAGATATACTATTCATTATCGCAATTTCTTGTTTTTTTTTTTTTTTTTTTTTTTTTTTTTTTTTTTTTTTTTTTTTTTTTTTTTTTTTTNTCGACACACCGACTTCGTTCGACCATCTTATCTCGTATTCCAAAGCTAGATCCACCTTCTTCCTGTGTTTTCCCCGTTTCTCAGGTAAGAATTCTCTCGCACGTCGATTTCTTTCCGCTAGCATCCGCTTCCTCTGCGTTTCTCGAAGCTCGTCCCTCCCCTGATCGTCCGGCCTCGTTCTTCCCTCCTTCGTCAGCCGTTTATGATATGCATGTGCATACACGCACGTGCACGCCGAGTGCAAGGTCCTAGCATTGACTCCGGACACGCCATTCGAGTAAATTGCACAAGCGGCACTCTCGTTCACCGACTCCGCTTCTGGCCGCGGATCCGTTCTCGTTTCGATGCGTGCCCACGCGTCAACCCGTATTCCGTGGACGATTAATCGCGCATGGAACTCATCGGCTCAGAACATCGCCCCGGGACTTGACTCGTTAAAGTCCAGGCAGTGAAATATCGCGTAAAAGTTGCGTGGACGGGAAAGATTGTCGGGCAACGCGGATAAAGTAATTTATCTAATTGTTCTATCGAGCTAGAAAAGTATATCGGAGTAGTCGGATACCTCGGAGAGCACGCAGACTACAGACACGAGAGAATTTTTCGCGAATTTTCTAAAAATTTCATTTTCGACCTCGCTGTTGGATCGTTCGAATCTAGGAGCAGCGTCTAGTTTTCAACTCGTTTTGCATCTCTTTTTCTGTTACTAGCGCGTGGAACGATATACGTATAACGCGTTCGTATCGTCGTCGTTGTTCATCTCGAAGAAGAACGAAATTTAAAGCTTGTATAGATCGAAATGTCGCAGCGTAAAGATTGGCGCTCGATCTAGACGAACGATGCAATTTTATTGCAATTTCGTAACGCTTATTAACGTTTCCCACTTGGGCAATTTCGTATCTCCGATAGCTGAGAATTGCACGCCGTACGTATCGCGCCGTTACAAATCGAAAATCGTAGAGTAGAGCGTCGCCGGTGCAAAAATCCCCGGTCTACTTACTAGCAATACCTATTTGAATAATCTTAACGCTGTTACCTCAAACTTTGACGATTGACGTAGATTCGATAAATTTTAAATCGATATTATCGAATTTATCGGAATCGAATTTATACGAGCATCGTATATAAAACACCGAGTTCAATCGATCGTTACGATATAATTCGTCTTCGACGTGTTCTAATTTTGGAGCAAATGATACATCTTCTTCGTCTCCCCGTATCTACGGTTTTACGTTCGCGTTGCATTCATTAGAAACGTAAAATCGTTCAATGGCGCAGCGTCTATATCGGACTTAAGTTGGATCGTGCTCTTCGTTGAATGTCGGTGCATAAATCCTTCACGATGGACGGAATAATTTATAAGGACGTTTGGTTTCGTGATTTATTCGGATCCAGGTATTGGTGACGTAACCCGTGGCGGAAGGTGCCTTGGAGTTTCGCTCGATGCTCGACAGGTATTGAACCAGTCGGTGGCTGTGCACAGGTGCGGGAATGATTCAGACTGTCTTCATCGGCGATCGTCTTCCTTCCAATAACGTCCCAATGCGGCGACATTTTCTTCCTTTCGTTCGATATTCATTGATCGCTCGATGTAAAATCGTTCTAAAATAATGACGAGAAAGATACGTCTGTCGTTAGTTGCGAGACTGCCGATGTTGGAAACCGATGTTTGACTCGATAGAACGAATTTATTTTTTGAACGAATCGCGACATTGATTGGAAAATTAGAGGATATACCAGAGTGGTGGCCTCTTTCGATTGTTATCTCTGTGTCGTTTGTTTGGTATTATTCGATGTACGACTAGCGTTCGAGGAATTCATCGCCGAGTAATAGCACAGAGATTCGTCGCAAGTTCTAATTATATTTTTACGCATAACGTTTGTAAGCGTTGTTTTTCTTTGTATTTCGATTCGCGAAGCTCGTCATCGGCGTGCTTTCCGAGCAATTCGTATATCGTTCGAATAGTTGCGCTTTGTAGTGTAGTTATTTTATATAGAACACTTATTGGTGTGTCTCGTCGAAGTGTAACAGACGCGAAGATATCGAACAATTACGGAGACGTCGAATTTATGGAAAAAAAAAGAACGAGCCATTAAAAATAAACGTTTCTTTGTACTTGAAGAGCGGATTATTATTAACCCTTTGCGGTCCCGTGGCGAGGCTAGTTCAACGTCAATACCTCATCGCGTTTATTTTTACCCGAAGACCGATGGAACGTTGAACTTTGTGCGTATGACAAGTGCAGCCTAAGAACGTTAAAAAATAAGATAAAGTTTGAAAACACTTTATTAACGCTGTATCAGCGAAGCGCATCGATCCACGGCCTAGTCGAAGCTCGTATAAGCTTTAAAGCTAAATGATCGTTTTTATCTGCGAATCATTTTGAACAATGCGATTAATCATTTTGATCGATCGTTAAAAAATATTAGTCGATTCAACGAGGAGATTCGGTTGGAAGCGCGGCGCGTTAGAGGATTGGAATCGTTTCGAGGCTCTAATCCAGCGAAACGAGACAGAAATCCACAGGTTAATTAATAAAGCAGACACCCGAGAGCTCGTGCACTCGAGACGAGTCGCCTCTTTCGCGATCACGCGACGCATTAAACGGCGATACCCTCGATTCAATGCCGATAGTCGGCCCGATACCTGAGAGCCGTCGTTCCAGCTACAACCGATAAATAGAGGAATGAATCATTTCGTTCCCATGCTTCTCTATACGATCGTGTAAATGATTCTTCGCTCTACCGTCCGTGCGTTGAAATTATCTACGAAAACTTGGATTTGTCCTGTTTCCATTAAACACCGTTGCGTCTTATCCGCGGTGAAATTTTTCTTCGTTGATCGGTTATCTCGTTTGGAACGATAGTTGGCTCTATTGGGTATGAAATCGTATTTGTCTTTTTTGAAAGTGAAATTTCGATTAAAATGTCGTTCGTTCGGTTCGATGCGAGAATCTCGAGCTTACGCGATCAACGAAGCTAAGTCTACGCTAACGTACCATTGTTGGCGAACGCGTATCGCAGCCAATCGGTATTTGTCTTTCTGCGGATTTTCCACGAAAGATAAAGATTGGCTGCGACGCGTATCTGCGAACAATTTAGCGTGCACTCGGCTCGATCGATTTTATTAGTTTCGTTACATCGATGTGTTACTTTTGTCGTACTTGTATCGACTAAAACGCGTTGTCAAGTTTTATTTTCTTTTAACGATTATCGATTTTAGAATTGAAACGTTCGCGGAACAGAGCTGCGACAATTTCTTCGTTCGAGTCTCTCCCTTCTCTCTCGTTCAATAATTTCTCCATTAAAAATCATTTACGTGGAATATTTTCAACTGTCCTCGAGCAATAAATTTATCTTCAAGTAATCTTCGTAACGCTCCTTAGAAAGAAATCGTAGGAATATTCCAATCGTTCGTCGCGACTGATAGCGACGGTTCAGTATTTTTTATCGTAAATCTGTTTAGAATTCAATATATATATATTTGTACATAACAAGCTTGTTCTTCTACCTTGATTTTTAGTTAAGTACGTCCGTCAAACTAATGCTTCTCAGAAACGACATTTCACATGCACATGACCCAATACTTACGTAGTAATCGCACGTAAGGAAGGAACAGCAGTTCTTACTTTAATATGAATATTTGCAGATTCAAAGTATTACTTTTTACCAGGAGTTTTTTGCCTTGATATCGATTAAAGCGCTGTTTATCGGCAATTCGTGTGATTGAGCATTCGTCGTTGCACAACAGGAACCGTAGTTAGCAATAACTAAGTAGCTTCGGAATAATTTGTTATCGATAATAGCAACGTTCGCGAACCTGTTTCTCCGTACAAACTCGAGCACGGTGTCACTTGGCGCAGCCATTTACCACGCGATTATATTTTAATTATGCTCGACTTTTACGTTTTTTTTTTTTCATGCTTAGTAACGAGCTCGAAAATCGAGTTAGCACAGAGTCGCGACGAACGTTGCTCGATAACAACGAGTTTCACGTTGCTCAAATATTTTCGGGGATATTTTTCGAAAAAGGTGAAAATCATAATCAAAGCTTTCGCGATAAAAGTATTAGGAGCGCAGCCTTGAACGGTATATTTATTGCAATTGAGTCACGAATTACCGTGAAAAATGCTTCAAATACAACCATTTACAGAGACGAGATCGTTCTTCAACAACAAGACAGAGAACGTACTTCGAAGCTTGTCCAATGTATTTAAAGGATTCGAAGTTCTAGAAAAGGCATGTATTTATATGACACGAGAACGATCTTGCCCCTCCAAAAAGATCGTCGCCGTTTTTACATGGATCTAAACTCGTCCAATCGCACTGTCTGCCGAATCGAAGCTGTCTGCCGGCCGAGCGACAGATGCGTTCGCTGTTGGATTATTCGTAGGTCCGCGGGAACGCCGTTTCCATGAAACGACGATTTCGCCCGGCTGTTTCTCGCGCGTAAATAAACCAGCTGTTTGGGAATCGAGCCACGCGCGCGCCTACTCGTTCCGAACGAAACGCGTCGTCGATTTTCCTCGCACCACTCGAGACTTTAACCTCGTTACGTGCATAACTTTTCTCTCGAAAACTCGCTTTGGAAATCCCATGGATCCATAGCAGACCACCCGGCAGTGAGATCGACCGAATCATCGAATTTACTTAAAGAGAAAACACCGCGATTCCCGGACGATATTCGTCGAGCTATCGCCACGCTTCCATTCAATGTTCCATTCGTCGTTGGGAACCGATCGAAAAATTCATCGAGAGCAATCCTGTTCTCCGAGCCGTTTTTGGTTGGTACCTTTTCCAGAGAACCTACGGCGAAGAGCAGCAGCATCGATCCCGGGCGAGACTGGTCCAGAAACGAGAGGGGATCCGCCGATGAGAGACGGCTACCGAGAGACGACGTGCTCTCTCGCAGGCAGCTGCACCATCACCTGCCTGGCAGCTGGTTCACTCGGTAGACTGTTGCCCGCGGCCTCTGCTTCTTCCACTATACCGACGAATTTCATCCAGACGTCGCAAGCTTCGGCGTGAAAAACAAAACGACTCCGCTCGAACCTCGTAACGAGACGCGCGATCGTTGGAAAGTCGGCCTCTCGGACGTTCTTTTGGTTTTAGTCGATTTTTACAGCATGTAGGATTATTGTAGGAGCGTCGGACTAAGCAAGAGCGACGTATCTACCTACGTACAGGTACCTCGTAACTGTGTTTTAACGACGGAGAGATAGGGTCCTTTAAAGAGTTAATCGGCTGTTGATCTCGTTAGGAAAACGATTCAATGGCATAAATCTTGCTCGGGTGTTTTAATTCGTCGTGAAATTGCTAAAGCCGAAGCATTTTCGTCGTTCAACGTGATTGTGTGTCTTCGGTTCGAAAAGAGGAGACAGACGTCTGTCTGGTTTGTTAAAACAACGTGCTCTTTCGTTTTACCGTTCTCTTCGTTTTCTTTCGAGTTCTAAGGCGCGCGAAGGAAGTACAGTTAAGGGAAGAAGAAGCTTCTGGTGTTTGTAGCGACGAAACGGATAATAGTTATCCGTCTAGCGTTTTGTTCAATTTCTGGAACGTTTAGAAGCTTGGGGATCGGAGACCAGGACCAGATGCATATTTCAGAGGCTACGACGTTTAAACGCTTTTGCTATATCTCGATGCAATTTTAATATTCATCACGTTGGAATGCATCTTGGATCACGTGGACTGTTATCCGCGATACGCGTGTCACCTGATACTATAAACCACTCGGTTAAAATTGCAAGACCAGTCTTTGTATAAGAATCGTGCCTGATAAATGCCGCTCCAACGTTCTCTCATCGTAGCTATATACCGTAATGGAAATAACTTTATTAAACGATCTCGCAGGTCTGCGACATTTGAAAATCGTCGGGCAGAGATGCAATTTTTTCTATCGACGATTCGAGAAATGAAAATTAATTCGCAGGAGATGTGCCCATTGTCCAGTAGGATCGTGCTCTATTCCGAGGCTATCGGATCGATCGACTCTACCCGGAGACGGTAGAAAATGAGAAAGTCGCGTCGGCAGGCTAAAATCCTGATTCGATCTTGGCGTTTCTACAGGTTATCTTCAATTTGTTCGTCCAAATTCGAAGGATATAATCTACGAACGAAAATTAGGGAGAACGTGGCGCAAAGTTTCATCGCCAACGTCTCGCTCTACGATCTTACGAGCAAATATCGAACGTTTTGTGAAACACGTAGGCGGTATTTACGTAACAACGTGGTTTTAATCGTAGAATATGGAAGATCAACGTAGAATATGTAACGAGGTGGAGAAATAATTACACGCGGAGGATTAATGCAACGAGTTAACAGCTTGGTTACAGATAGTTCGGTATAATTCTCAAGAAATTTGAAATGCAAAAAAATTTCATATCATTTGCAGCGCAGATCGGATCGATCCGATCGACCTTGCCGTACAATTCTATGAAATCAAATCTTTCCTATAAGATGAATCTGAGAAACTTCGAACAATATGATTTTTCGCTATCCTGGCGAAAAACTATGATTCGATCGTTTCTACCAGTATATAGTCAGCCATCTAGAAGGCAAACTGAGCAACTTGCTCAGAAAATTGCAGAGCCAGAAAGGCCGATAACATCGGGAAAATTATTCCTTTACGATCTATCTTACAATCTGCCATTGTCGCGCGTTCTTCTGCAACGCTTGTACCGTAGCCTCGGTTTTAACCGAGAAAAATTGCGAACACCCTGTATACCGGTCGGAAAATGTGCCACGGACGTAGCTTTTAATTTACGAGAAAGTCTGCCAGATGGACAGGTGATGTCGCAGCTGCTCCTTGCAAAGCACGCGACTCCTTATCGTCTCGCGTGGTACCGCCGTACCATTCCGAAACCCACGTCGTCAGCCTCTTTCTACCCTTTCCACCCTTACCTTCTTTTTCTCTTGCCTCTACACTCGATTTTTTTCTTGCTTCTTTTCTTCCCTTTTGCGGTTGGAATCGGTAGAGCCGTAAGAGATGTAGTCGACGAGGCGGCGGCCGCGACAAGTGCGTAGAAAAGCAGCAGCTAGCCACCTTTTGCATACACAATCTGGAAACTTGTCACGCTCCAGATACGCGTGCGCCTTCATCCTACTAAACTGGATATTCCGACTGGATGAAAGCAATATCGCGGCTCGACTCCTCGGCCCGAAACTGGAAACTGGCTCTCTCGAGCGACCGCTCGATTCAAGTCCGATTCCACGGTTCGAATCGGTTATGTTCGCGCTTTGTTCCACGTTATGCGAAGAAATTCGAAGGAGGAGCGGGCAAGTTTTGAAGATCTGGTTGGAGAAAGAACGGTAAAACGTATCGTCTTGCATAGAGAAACGAGTTTTGTAAATAGTGGAAAGCAAGGCAGCAGCTTTGCGAGTAGTTGTGCGAATAGTCATTGACGAGAGAGTGTGACCAGTGGTAGGTAGGATGGTCGAGTTTTTAAATAGTATCCCTTTGCTCGTCGCAGTTTTATTATTATTTTTATATTGTTTTTAATGGGATCTTGTTTCTCGGCTGGTCATCGAGGATCGAATCTCGCGACAGCGAGAAATTATATCTTATCCGTTCGTCGGAAATTTCTCACATCTCTAGACAGAGACTTTACGTCTCATCCTATAAATAGGAATTAAACACACCGCGTTTTCTTTTTAATCCAGCCATCTTTTCTCTCGTATCGTAAATCCTCGTGACGGATGTCAGAATTTTCTGCTTGTTTGTACAGTTTGAAAATTATATCTCATCTACTCGTCGTCGGACGTTTTCAAGATCTCCTCGTAGACAGAAACTAGAAGACTATAAACAGAACTTCGTGGCACTCGAACCTCCCCAACGTGTGCGCGTATAAAAGTATTTAAATCTGTCGACGAGAAAAATCGATATCTCGAAACAACGATGCTTGAAACGGCGAATGCGTGTAGCTATATCCGTTGTCCAGAGTCTCGTCCTCTTTTCCGTCTCGCTTCGTAAGGAATCGAATGTCGCGGCGATAAACATATGCTGCGCGCAGCTTGAAAATTATGTTTCATCCACTCGTCAGAGATTTTCGCGATAGCAACTTGGCTCCGCGAACAAAGCTTGCAGGCACTCGAATCGCTTCAACCTTCTTTAAACCTTTCTGCTGGAAAAATCGATCACGATCTAAAAACCGCCACGCTTATTTTTAATCGACCGATCGTGTTTTTCCTCTCGCGTGGAAACGAATCGAAGCTCGGTGGCGGCGCGTCGAGAGTTTCCTGCGCGCAGCCTGGAAATTATATTTTATCGTCACCCCGCGGCCGGAGTTAAACCACCTACATGACAGGAAGCCGGCGGAGCATGTGTTGCGGGTATTTCCGGTGCGACGTCTCCCCTGCGTGCGTCCCACCCCTCGTGACTTTTCACTCGGCGCGTTTGCACGCTCGCAGCTGCAGCTGCTCCGAAGAAAAATGTTCCCTGGCCCTGTCTACACCTCTCTCTCTCTCTCTCTCTCTCTCTCTCTCTCTCTCTCTCTCTCTCTCTCTCTCTCTGTAGATCGACTCGTTTCAATGATCCTTCCTAAACTCGTGAAAATAAGTGTCCGATAGCGATAGAATCGTCTCTCTTTAGAGAGAACTCCTATTTAGGAGACGACGCCTCTATAGAATCTATTTTTAACACATTTTGCGAGGCGTTTGCGATGTATTTCGCGCATTTTTACGTGGCCGGAGCAAAATTCGTTAAGCCGATAATCCGACTTTCGGACAAAAAGTGATTTATTTAAATCGCGGCAAATTTTTATTCCACGGTTGCGTCAGAAATCGCGCGACAATTCTTGGACGAAACGGAAAGAAGGTATCGACGATGGGTTGAACATCGGCGTCAAAGTATATTCGAATTCGCGATCCGGTTTCGTCTCTTTCGATCGAAGCCAGATGAACGTGACGAGAGCTACGCGGTGTTTTAATCTCTCATGATCGAGAAAACGCAATTTCATGGTCGCTTTTTTTCCCCTCTCATCGAACACGGTTAAATCGTTGGTTTAATAGAGGCGCTCGCACAGGCACGCGACAGTTTTTCAGTTTTCCACCGAGTGGAATGTACATACACATACGCGTGCAGTGTACACAGATACGTGTACATATATGCGCAGCTGTGGAAGAGAGGAATTTGTCGAAATTGTATTTCCGTGTAAAACGGTGCAGTTTTTCGTTCTCGCTCGCTGGCCGGAATGAAAAAGTGCAAAGAGCAATATTTACCTTTTACATCGATGACCACGCAACGCGATATCTAATGCCAATGATCCTTCAAATATTTGCCAGTTAAATTATTACATCCTATGTTTTTATTTTTATTTCAATTGTGTCGCGATTTTTCCTGTTTTTCTACTTTTTTATTTGTTTTATCTTTTTTATTTTTTCTGTTATACCGTTTCTGGTTTTAATTTGTTGCCGGAAAAATCGCTTGAATTCCAATTAGTCGAATAACGCGTGTGGAGAGTTACCGCTCGATAGAAATTACCTTCGCTGTGTTATTTAGGGAAGTATTTTTTTTTTATTTTTTTATATTTTTGTATGGTTCGTAGTAAAGATTTTTGCGGTTACTCACTTTGTCGTTTCACTTTTCTCACTTATTAAGCGTGTACATCAATCTGCTGTCTTTCGTAACGAAAATGAAAATTTTTATCTATGAAAATCCATTAAAGTGGATACAACAGTTCGACCATGTATAAATATAAACGTAAATACCTCGTAATTTCTATCTATCCACTTCTATGGATTTTCATAGATAAAATTTTCATTTTCGTCACGAAAGACAGCAGATTGATGTACGCGCTTGGTAAATGAGAAAAGTGAAACGACAAAGCGAGTAATCGCAAAAATCTTTACTACGAACCATACAAAAACATAAAAAAAAAAAAAAGTTAATTATTCGTTATACTAATAAGCCTCGATATACAACGGGGTCATCGTTGACGCTTGTTATACGTCCAACGTGGTTATTCATGCTGCATACTAATTTTCTTACTAAATATATATCTCCGATAAATATCTCGCAACTTCTACGTACATTCTCAGATTGGTGTTAAATTTTGCCAATACGATCACGATACTCGAGTCTCGCTAACGAAATTTCTACATTTTTTTTTTTTTAATATAACACGCGCAATATCTGCATAACAGTTTTCTATCATAAATATTCCAATACTTTCGCGAGCCAGTGTACTCGTTTGGAAGAACGTCTGTTCACGGGGACAAAGAGAGGGAACGTTAAATTCGCAGGTTTGCTCGAAGGGGGCTGAAATCGGCTTTAGAGACGGCGCGTGTAGTGTTTGCACGGGTTACCGACTGCATCCCTGTGCACACAATTCCGCCCCTATCAGGATCGAGAGAGCCAAGGGTCGTAGCACGTAAGAGAGAACGAGAGAGAGAGAAAGAGAGTGGCTCGACGCGTTCCTCGTTCGAATAAATTTCTGCGGCCACGTTCGATATCCATCGATCGAAAGTCGAAGCTGCGCAGCGGGGAGTATCCGAATATCGAAAAAACGTAACGCCGTGAAAAATACGTTTCTGCCGTTTCGTGGCTTTTCTCACTTTTTTTCCCCCTCTGTTTTTCTTTTATACGGTATACGCCGCGATATACGCTTTACAGCGACGTAGAGAAGAATCGACGATCGAGAGGGAATTTTTTGCGTATGGGAAGAACCTAGTTTTTACACGTTTTAGAAACGATTAAGGGAGGTTTTGGAATGACGAAAGGGATTTGATGCTTTTTTTTTTGGAATTGGCGTGTTTGGCGAGGAACCGTCGAAGGATACGAAACGTGTGTTAGATGCACGATAAGCTTGTTACATCGGGTTGTAACGTAAATATACATTACAACCGACGGCATATCAAAACAAAATTCCCCAAACGCGTGTACTATTACGCGAAGCTGGATAATTTGAAGCATGAAATGTCCCCGTGGTAACTAAAAGTCCGTTGAAAAAGGCAGTCCCACTTGTTCATTGTTGCACAAAATACATCGCTATTACATGGAAACGACAGTCATATTTTTCCAATTCGCGTACTCTTGCATAAAATTCGAAACTGTGGTCAAGCGCACAACGTTCCGTCATTTCAGTTTGCTGCAATACCATTTATCCGAGAAAACGTAACTTTGCTTCTTAATTGTTCGACAAATCAACCTACGATCGACGATTTGGAACACGAAAGATCACGATGATTCCGAAAACGACGAAAGAGATGATTTAAAAAAAAAAAAAAAAGAAAACAATTCAGCGAAACAAAGCAAGATTTTTTAATCCCGGCGTCATATGTGACGCGAAAATGGAAAAGTCGGAGCGTGGCGTACCGACGGTTTCGAGAACGATTTTCGATTGCTTTTCCCGCGAGCTAGCGCGCGAATTAGCGATCGTCTTTTACTTTCTTTCTCCGGGCGCGAAAAATTCATTGCCTGTCGACCTGTCGCGGCCAGAACAGGTTGCGTACGGTATCGCGGAAAGAACGACGGTGAAACGACACGGGCGACGAGGGTAAAAGTGAATCGCGCGCGCATTTTCACCGAACGCAGAGCCATTTTCTTGGAAAAGGGAGCGCCGGTCAAGGCTCCGTTCGTAGATAGATCCGTGGGATAAGATGCGATTTAAGAAGGAGCCACGGAAAAGATGCAAATTTGGGGGCGAGGCACGGTCTGCCAAACGCTCGAAATAGAACGCCGTTCGAAAAATCGCGTCAAGGGCATCGCGATAGCGAAGATTCCACGGCAAGCCGGAAAATAATGGCTCAATTATGCGCAGAGGTATCACTGGCCGATTTCCAGTGGAAACGGTGCTGAATTTCGATTATAAAAGTTTGAAGAAAGCCTTCGACCAGCGACGAAGTTGGTGAATCACGATGAGTCATGAAATTACCATTTTTCCAACGGTAGTTTCCAAGTTTTTTTTTTATTATGCGCAAATTACATCGACAAGCTCGATGATCGTAGTTTTCTAGGAAGATATAACTTCCATTCAGAAGGGGAGAACTTTGCTCGCTCGATATTAATAATCTCAATTGTAATTATCGTAACTCAACGGTTCAAGTACCGGATAACAACGGTACTGCAAGTTATTTAATCGTTTATTCTAGTAGCTCGTACGACGGCTGCCATACCAGTTGACCGAAGTAACCCTATCACGGGCTAATTGCAATCGTTTTCTCATTTTCCATCGTGTTTCTATAATAATACCTAATTATGTACGTCCTAAAGTATTTTCCTGTCCTTTCTTTGCTGCGTCAAGAACCAACAGCGTCCTGGGAATATACAACAAGTTTGATCGTTCGTCGCAAACGTTCAAAATTGAAGATCGACGCGTCGAATCTCGCATGACTGATACATATATCCTGGATTTACCGATCGAAATGGACGCCCGAGAGAAGGTGAAACTAGCTGGCCGATTCGCTTAGCCTTCTAACGCGCCTAGTTCTCGCGTTCGACAGCCGATTGACTGTTACCCGGCGACCTACCTGCCGGGACAACCTTGACGTATTTCAATGGACAAGCCGCACGGCGTAACCAGTTTCTGCGATAATGCTCCACGGACTCCATAATCTCGGCCGTAAAAGGAACAAAGCAATGGTGTCAAGTCTGTCGGCGACACATCGTGCGCGCGCGAGCGCGTCGTGTCTGGCAGGTGCACATCGTGGCCAGAGCAGAGAGATGCCAGTTGTTGCGTCGAGTTTGCAGCGGTTCGCCGGGTCTCTTCTTCTTCCTCTGCCGTTCCTCGTGTTCACCCGCATTGCGTGCGACCGCAGGTGCAACTGCACAACCGGCACAAGCCGCTTCGCGCAGATGCGCCGCGTTCGACCGGCCGCCGATGCAATTTTCTCCCCTGAAATCGGTTTCTTGCCTCGTTTCGCGCCATAGAGGCGCGCTTAGCTTTTTTCTTTCGCCCCTCTCGCGTCTTTCTCGCTCATTTTGCCTCGTTCAAATTCGCTCTCGACGAACGATTAACCCAATTGATACCGTGCCGGGGCTACGGCCGACTGAAACGTTTCTCGGCCAAATTTCCATTACCTCGTTCAATTTTGATTCGTATACCGTGCGTTGCGAGAGCAGATCAAAGTTAATAACAAACCAGGGAAAACGAACGCTCCTCTTGCGTCGCATAGGAATAATCGTTTCTTGAAATTAAGATCGTGGTTGTTGTACCAGTCGATGGTTTGAGATACGTAGATCGCGGACGTTCGCGTACTGGAACATCGCAGAAGGTACGAACTTGCCAAGGGGCAAAGATTCCTCATGAGTAACGGCTACTATGCGAGACATTTAGAATACCGATTGGACGCGGTACACTAATTTGCAGAAGATTATTATTGTTTGATGATATGATTGCTTGATCGTTCGCATTGTCGCGATAGAATGGCTCAATTTCCGTATTAAATATAACGTTAAATTAACGTTAATAACGAAAGCGTACGTACGTAACATCGCTACGTACGATCATCTGCGCTTTTCACGACTGCATCGTCAAATTTTATTCTACACCGTGGAAGAAGGTAAAGCGCGTATCGGAAATGGCTAGAATCTGTCGAGAACCAGCGGTGTCGACTTAATTGCAGAACTAAACTCGCGCGTCGTTCTAATCGTAGTTGCGCGGCCTGGCTAGGAATCTAGTCAATTTGCGTACTCGGCTGAATATTTATTTCGTGGGATTTGAAGGAAAGTTTCGGACAGCGATGGTAGTTAGCAGCGCGCGCGGGCTGCGAGCGCCGAGCAATCTCCGGAGAGCGCAGCCGGCTCGCGAAAGTAATTAAAATCGCATAGGACATCGGGTTTCGCTTCTCGCGGCAAACAACGTAAATGGGGGGAGAGTCGAGCGCTCCGTAACTCTTCAACCCTAGAGAGATCCTTCGGTTTCCAACACCATTTCTTCCTACTATATATACTTGGCTAAACTTTGGAACTTTCTCCGCTATCTTTTTGCCCCTCTTACAAACGAAGATTTCTGATTCGACGAGGGAAAAATAGTAGACTAAATAGCGGACTAATATCGTTTGCCGGAAAAATCAAAGAAATACAAGCGTCATTGACTGGAACTTCGTTTCAAAACTTCGCTGGAGCAACTTGGCGAGCAATTGTCAGCAAAATGTTCCAGCACTTTCGATCGTGCCGTAATCGAACAAGCGTCGAAAGGTTTAAAAATTGAACTCGTTACGGAATCGGTTTCATCTTTCGTTTTCTTCCCTGTAACTTCTGCAAACGTCTATCGTCCACTCGTTAACCGAATTAAAATCCAGCGCTATCGTACTGTGCAATCGTCCCAGAATCCCGTGGAAGAAGAAACATTCCGCAAAACACAAGGTCTTATTCATCCCTTGGCTGGATCGAGAAAACTGAGAAAAGAAGAAATAGAGCTGGAACCGTGGAGTACGGGGACAGGAGTTTTTTTTTTTCCCAAGAATCCTCCTGTTTCCACGACGATTTTCATTGTAGTTTGTATACGTACACGTACGCGAGGAGCGACGGTGCACGAAGCAGAAGAAAAGCGAGCTGCGTTGGGAGAGCAATACCGTGACGGCCACTGGCCTTCTTCGTCGTTCTTTATTCTTTCTCAACGACTGCCGTCTTCTTCTCGATCCCTTTTCAGACCCCCTCTATCTACAGAGTGTTTCAAGAAGTTGGACTTGACGAACGTACGAGAGTCTTTGAGAAGTCGGGCCGATCCGACTATATAGCTTTTCTTCGTTTTCCTTAATTTCGTAACACAAATACGCGATTAACGCTCGCTTCTCAACGAGCAAATGACTCGACTGCACGTGTTCGTCCATCGCAGGAAGACGATAAAACTGGTAGGAAATTTTACGGTAAATTTAAGAAACGATGTTCGTAACGTCGTCGCTTTTCCGTATTTTAGAAAGGAAGGAAAAGAAAAGAAAGAAAAGAGACGAAAACTTGGTAATATTTATGGAGTTGATGAACGCCGCCTTAAACCGCGAGTTAATTCGTCGTCCGTTGATTCGCCATTCGTAACCATAAAGAGAAGCGAATTATTATTTTACGAACTCGTCCAACGATAATTCGTTATTTAAGAATCGACGATCGATACGTTGAAATTCGACGGATGATTCGTCGATGACCACAGGGTACTGTGTACGTACGTACGTACACGCTTCCTAAGTTCGCCTCCAACTTTTTGAACGTCCTCTACGACGATATCGTCCCACCTTCGTTCTTTCGTACCTCCTGGTTTGTCCTGTTTCGCGGTTTCCTCTCTTACTCCGCCATTCGTTTCGCTTGCTTCCTCTCGTTAGAAACATCGAAGGGTTCTATGGGTCAGTTACTTCTTCGTGGCTGTTTATCGCTGGCTATCGCCGGGATCTCACGTCCGCGGTCTTGTGTTTTATTTCCCTAGGGGGAAGGGGTGGTCTTTTCGAGGGGAGCTTTAATAAAGGAATCGAGCGCCACTTTGTCGAACGCTCGCGCACCCGCTCGCGTTCATTCTCCAGGATGGGTATAAATTCACGGCGAATAAGCTGCTTGGTGCTTCTTCGCGTTGCGAAAGATGCCTCCAAGGTATTTCTATCGAACGAGGATAGTTTATGGCGGTGATGGTATTTTTCGAGATTCGTTCGAGCGAAACTGCGATCAAATTCGTGGATCGGGTATCTCGTTTCGATAACAGAGGCGTCGGAGTAAAAGATTCCTTTTTTCGATTACGTACAGATCGGTTGGTTAATGTTTAATCTTCGGATGCTATATCTCGTTTATAGGTTTGTCTTGTATATTTTCTAGAGACGGCGCGGCGTAGTTATTTGCAGCCGAGAAGAGCTCGTGGACTAGATATTGCGTTTTCATGAAGCAAGCACCAAGGAAGTGTCAAAGAGAGGAATAAAAAGATAAGAACGATAAAACGACTTGCTCGTATAAGTAACGCGTCGTATCTATCGGGTCAAAATTTCTGTTGCTTGAAACTTGCCAAGTCCGTTCGATAGGGTGCGCTTTCGGCGTTCTTCGAGCGTTGACTGCATAGAAAAGGGTCGAGGAAAAACCGACTAACCGGATTAAGGAGACGGTAATAGATGCTGCAGAGGAGCGCGAGCGTAATTTTCATTTGGTTTTTTCATCGTGTACGCGAGCTCCGTCCGGACAAATGGAAAGAAGGTCGACGCGATTGCGAACCTGCTTTCTCTTTCTCTCTTTCTCTCGCTTCGCTTTTCTATCCTTTTCTAACTTATTTCCTCCGCTGTCGATTTTCTTCGTCCCACCGTCCTTTCTCTATTTTTACACAGCTCTAACCTCCAAACCGTGAGAAACGACTGCGCCAGGTATACGGAGACCCTATCGTCCTTCTTGCTTCTAGCCGATTTTCATCTCGTCGTGGATCGAGGACGTTTCCGCGATATCCGTCTTAATGCCGGTTTCGCAATCACGCTCACGTATATGGCTATATCGCAGTCCTTTCGCAAAAGTCGAAAGACATCGTAACGTTTCCTCGCTTCGACGTCTTTCTCTATACGCTTTCCTTTATTCCACCAAGTTTGCCAAGTGTTGGCGATCGACGTCGAACGTAGTGCGGTAGTTGCGCGCGTATCGACGTGTCAAAGTTGCAAACTGACGTTTGTCCGTTTCTGACGTCGTACGTCGCCATTGTATCATTGGTATAACACGCTGCTACAGTTTGATCCAGTTCTATGTATTTTCTGATTTGGAAAAGTTGAGAGTCATTCTTATAGGCTTGGCGCGCTAGCAGCTGTTCTTTATTCCGAGAAATCGAACAGTGTCGTCGGTGTTTCGGAGCAAGTTGATCGATTTCGAACGTAGTATCCTGGGTACCGTTGTATCGCTACGTGCGATTATATCGAAACGTAGCCGTGGATAGTGGATGATTTTTGACGCACAAGGTAGCAACCTTAACCATAATTAAAGCAATTTATACATCCCGATAATTGCTAAGAAGATATGTAGTTATTACAAATCTTCGATTCAGTATACTTCGTCCTTCGCATCAGTGAAGTCACCGAGCGCTATCGATGATGCAAGGTATTAACGTATGTGCATCAGTACGCAAGTAGTAGAGAGTACAGAGTCAAACTATGCTGAAGTCCAAAGTTTAGCCGTGAATGTGGTTTCTTTGCACACGCACCAGTGGATACACATACACGCGTGCTGTCTCGTAGCAGTAAAAAGACGTCGATCATTGTAGTACGAGGTTTTTCTATTTGTAGATGTTATTTGTACGCGTTAACAAACGTTGTTTAATTTACGAAAATATCGTCGATGCCGGAATCGTTTAACCCGTTAGATCTTTCTTCCTTTTTCTTTTCTTTAATTCGTATCAGCGTGGACTATGGAGGTCATTCCATGGATCATTTTGATTTATCGAGGTTGAAAGGTGCAAGTAACGTAGATCGAAGTCGATAGTCTTGAATTATAGTCCTCGATACGTGTACCGACTCGCAGAAATCGAAACGTACGTATCTATGCTGTCGATCTTTGATACATCAGGTTACTCTATTCGCACAATGATGATTCCGTTTCTTTATTCGTACGTGTTTCCAACTATCAACGATGCAAGCTGATATTACGAATCCTCGATTCGGTACATAGCGCGCGCTTTCATTAACGCGAGTTGGGAAAAAAAAAAATGGTCGACGTTTGAAAATTTGCCCGAAAGCTAGAGGTGTTTATTTGAAAAAAGTTAAAATTGGACAGATTCTTGGAATAGAGATTAAAGTCCTTGATGCGGTACCACGCTCTGTGGTTCAAGAAGTCGTTTGACGCTTCTTTATTTGCAGTTGAGAGTCGGTGACGTCGTAGATCGAAGTTGAAATTCTCAGACGTAGCGCGATAAAAGATCCGTACGGTCTGCGAGCCAAACACGTAGTACTATGTACGTGTTTTCGTGAGCTATACTGGAAGTACCGGTTTTTCTGCTTACCCTCGCGTATATTTAAAAAGCCAGATAATTACTGTGAACTTACGTTCGAAAGTCTTATATTACAATGTATCTTTTTATCTATTACCGAGCCTTCGTTGCGTTTCGAATTAACATATTAATTTAATCCTACTGTACGTAGACGATTCTAATTAAATTGATATTACGAAAACGAATAGAATCGTCTTTCTAACTTAACGAGAGCCACCGAGAGAATCGAGAGAACGACAAAACCATCCTCCAATCTAAATTCTGCTAAATGTTCCTAACGCGTTTCTAATAATCGCGAAAGACCGTACCTATAACACAGTCCCTTTTGGGAAATACGATGGTCGTAGCGTTAAAACTACATGGCGTATTTGCGAGAATAGCGGAATACTTTAGCTAGTCAAAAGACGTAGTTCCATGTCATCGATCTCGAAAGTATCAAAAATAACTGTAAATAACGTCATTGTGAAATTCTGGTGTACCGGTTGAAGAATCGCGCAGCGGTACTCGCAACCGAAACGCTTCTATCCGTGACGCCCACTTTCGCGCGACGCCTCTTCGTCTCTATTTATCTATAATAACATTAATCAAACCGTCTTCGTATTGCCTCCGCACGAGATCCGGCGTATTTGAGGAATTTGATAGAAAAAGCGGTACGAGTGAAAAATTTGCGAATGGTAAATTTCAATCTCCAGATGCGTTATGTCTTGTATGTTTCTGTTAAATTAAAGTTCGATGCGGAAGACTTTGTCTATCGTATTCTAAGACTAAGAACAAAAAAGATGAGAAAGACCGAAATACACTTTTCAAGTCCACGCCCACGTACGATCGCGAAAACCTGCCTCATTTTCGAAAAGGTACGCTCGTATCGTTTTCCCGGCGAGCTGTTCCTTCTTCCTCTCTAACTGCTACTCGATTCGACTGTTCCGCGAACGTTTCTTCCTCCGAAAAATATCAACGAGCGTTTCTCATCGTCAAACATTCGACGCGGCGATCCCAAATTTCGTCGTTACGCTCTTCGTGCCTTCGCATCTCTAGCGAGATCGATTTTCGCGAAACGATCTGTTTAACGACAGATTTTCAGCCGTTATTCGGTGATCGTCGACCGTAAAGAGCGAATGACACAGAGACAGAGAGAGAGAGAGAGAGAGAGAGGGGGGGGGACACGTGGGCGTTGAGGAAAGGGCGAGGAAGAAAGAGAATAGGAGAAGAGAGTCGGTGCACGAGAGTAGCTATCGTGAGACTCGTGACGAGGGAAGCGTGCACCAGGTACTTTTGAGAAGTCAATGGCCCTGATTACCAAGTGCCTGCGCAGGTACTTAGGTCGGTTACAGTCGCTGTTAACCGCAAACGTGAGTCGTCGACGCGGTTTTCGTTTTGGTTACCAGGAGATTCGTCGGTTTTTCGATCTTTCGTGTTCCGTGTTGCGAGAATAGATTCCGTAACGTAGAGTTTCCGACCGTTTCTTGTATCATTTCTGCGAAATATATTCTATTCAGCGGCCTATGTATTCTGACGCAGGTGCGACCAGCGAATAATTCATTCGAGAGAAATAATTCTTTTGATCCAGTTATTTCGAGCGACCTTCTCGATTTAGAAACAGTTTAATCATGTAGGAGGCCGTGCTTGTATTTCCACGTTGTGTTTCACTCGCTCGTTGGTCGTTTCTAGCGTCGAATTGGTAATATATAATCGTTTCCTATTTCCAGCAGGAAAACGAGAAATTAAACGATCGCAATTTTTGTCAGTTTCTTAATCTAACCTCCTGATATTCCGATACGCCGGCTCGAAATAATTACGATTCGGCATCAAGCGCGTATTAACAACAAAAAATAAAATGTTTGCAACCAAGATAACCCGAAAGATCACGAAGGATTTTCTTCTCGCGAATACGAATAAACAAACGATTACCGGCTTTTGTAACCTCGATCGAGCGCGAACTCTGATCGGTACGCGGAACAAGAAGGGAAACGAAAATGAATTCTCGTTGGTGGAATTAATCGGGTTGCGCGAAAGGTACACCCCCGGCCCGTTATCGCCAACTATAACTCAATTTATGTTAATGCGTAGTTAATTGCGCGCTATTTGCAACGAGGCGTGTGCACGTCCGTTTTGGATATCCGCTATTGAAGATGATACCGTTGGACGCGTAGGATTTGCAAAATTACCGATTCCTAGATGCATCCACGCGAGTTCGCATTAAAACTTACTCGAACGCTATTGTTGCACGCCTGTTCGGGGCATTCGTAATAAGCGAAATGGATTAATCGGTTACTACAGTTTCCCTGCGGAGGATGGATACCTGATTGACTCGATTAAGCTCTGCCTGTTTAACGTTTCGACGTGTACTTCTGACGTACCTCTGATCGCTTCTTGCCTCCGAGTCAAACATCCCCGTGTTACGCATTGTGGAAGATATTTTTCAGAAGAAAATTTTTCTATTCGCGTATTGGTCCACTTTTGAGACGAATCTGTGTAGGTTTTCAACGAAGCAGCTACTCGTCGCGAAATGAAAATTTGATACGAAGCATTAAACGATCAGCATTATCTCCTGATAAACATTTTACGATCTTACCGGTATGCAAATATGCGTAGGTAAATCGAAGGACCTATCGTTTCGTCGTTTTTCCGATTGATCTCGTTTCTTGTCGTTCCTTGTTCGACGAAGATCTTTTATATTGTATCGATATAAAAGATCGTAGAGAATCGACAAAGGACGCAGCCTTCTGTGTACGTCTTCTATGATTTTCGGTTTATTTTAACCGAGTTGACCAGCCTGGCTTCTGTGGGACTAAATTTACGAGGAGATCGTGCCTCGTCACAGTGAACGCGCTTAATTCGCGGGACAACCAGACGCACTTGTCATCGTGACAACTTGCCAGCGGCGGTCGCAATAAGGTGTCTCCGCGGGTACATTAATTAACTGGCGGCGACGTAACTAGCCAAGTAGTTGCTCGTCGATATTACGAATATTATTTGGCCGGCTCGTCTGGGGAGCTCCGCGACGCGTAAACTCGACGGAGCCGACTCCGATCGATACAGAAGTGGCTCGTTCACGTAGAAACGAAAGCCTCCTATCTGCTCCGTGCCCGAATATTCGAAACGAAACTACTTGCACCATGGAACCCCCACGTTAGTACCGAAAAGGATAATTATAAATGCTTGCGTTGAATTTTACGTATATTAGAAAATTTGACGTAGACAATTTTTAACGAAGAAGCAGAGTTCTCTGGTTGTAAGCGAATTTTTTTCGTAGTCGATAGAATAGTTTTCTTTTTTTCAATCCAAAGTCTGGATAAATGAAAAGAAATCGGTTTAAATGATTAGAAAATTCAGTATAGATACAATCGAGAAACGATTCGAAATTTTCTACTAATAATGTATGTAGCCTGTTCTTAAAGCGATCACATTTGCAAATCACTCGGCACCCGTACCGATTTTCGGACATTAGCACCGTACAATCCCATTTAACGAGCCGATAAAACACCAGCACGGTCCGTAACAATGACATTTATCGCAAACGCCGATTATCGGCGATAATTTATTACCGGTCGATACGGTGCAACCGACCGTCGTCGATATTTTATTTCCCTGCGAGAGATTGCGATCGACGGAGCCGGTATATCGAAGCTGGTTCACAATGAGGGATGCAGAGGAGATTAGCCAAAGGACTGCGGAGAATACACATCCTGGCTGGCGCGAGTATTTGGACACTTACCACAGGGAACTTTTACGCGTGTATCTTGCGCGTTATATAAAACATTTTGTCTTATAACGTATTTTGAAAACGTGTGTTTCAAAAAGCCACAAGATATTCGTCGCAAGCGTGTATTTAGCAAAACATCGGTATACGGCGTGAATAGCCATTTTCAACGTATAAGCGTTCCACACGTTCGCCGAACTTTATGAATATAAGCTTTATGAATATAACGGATAAACGACCGTTTAATTACCTTTTTCTTCTTATTTGTCTTACTCTGCGTTTGACAATTTGTCCAACGGGACATATGGTAAATTTTTATAACTATGATTACTCTTGTCTGCGAGAAACATACGCTCGCACCAAGTATCTCGCAACTTCTATGTAAATTTTCGGATCTGTTTCACTAATACGATCGCAACTGTAGAGTTCCGTAACAGTACTAATGAAATTCCAAAATGTCTCGTATAAGACGCGTAATATATTCATAACAAGTGTCTACAAGTGTTCCGATCATTTCCCAGCGTGATCCTGTATACAAGGATTAAATTAAAAGAAAGAACGCACATTAAGAAAAAAAAAAGAAAAAAAAAAAATACGAGAGTAAAGCAAAATGTTGGTCCGTTTGACGCGCAGGAGGGGCGTAGTATCGTACATTAGGGGGATAGGAAACGAGTTAAATCAAGCGGACCACGAACCGGTAGAGGATGCACCGATTGTTACGGTAATCCAGCTTCTGGAATACGCATTATGATGCGGGTAACAGTGTAACGCAATACTGTTACAGCGTCGCTCCAATTTGCAATTCATCGTTGGCCGCCTCTCCGCCTCTAACAATGCGATCGCGAGCAGAGCGGAGCGCATAAGCATCGGACCGACGCCTTTTCAGCCGATCGCCGTGTCCGGTCGTCTCTTTTCTGGGTCGTGTACGATTACCACCGTTTTCTATCCTCTCCCCTCTGTGCATCTACCCATCCGTGGGAGCTGCGCTTCTCTTTTTTCTTTTTTCGTCGGTACATAGAACTTTTCGTCTGGTAAAATCGAGTTCTGGTCCTGGGAAACTGGTTACAGAGAAGATGCGGTAGGAACGCAATTGTGAGATTGAACCGTCCGAGGGGATGAAGGAAATTCTAGTTTGAACCGGTTGGCTACCTTGGATGTAACATCTGGATGTAATTAATGATTAAGGGATGGATATACGAGATGAGTTTAGGGGCGGGTGAAAAGGGCGGCAAAGATAATTATCGTTGGTATATGTTTGGCGAAATTTTGTTGACTAAGCTGCGAGGTTGTTACGAACAAATGAAAAGTGTTTGAAAGACGGTTAAGTTAACTCGTGCGTAGGTTGTTTAGAGAGAACGAAAATAGCTATAGGAGGAGTATCAAAGCGAAATTTTGCGTGTTCCGAGTCCGATAGCGGTTCTAATCGGAGTCGCGTTACTCGAGTGAAATTTATATCTCTTCGTCGGAAGAAAAGTGAAATTTTGGCAGCAGCAAAAATGTTAATTGATATTTCGTCCGGTACTCGGTTCGACGATGGTTCCAAATCACCTGTCATCTACCATTCCCGTCAAAATCGTTTCATATCCAAAGAGTTAACATCGTTTTTGACATAATACGTCAAAATATCCTGCTATCCCGCAAATTTGAACAAGGCTAATCGACATGGAGATCAATTTGTCAAATTTCCATTATTCGTTTTACTCTCTTACTTCGGCTATTCCGTTCACGGAATTCAGCTATTCGCTTTGACCCTTCCGTACAGCATTTGCTTTATATTTTCCACTTGCGGACGTGTACGAAGTACAAAGTAACTCGCGATAAGCGATATTAAAAAATTGATGGGCACAAAAATTACGGTCCGGTCGTGCGACGTACATTGTTCGCGGCGTACAAACGGGATAATTGCACGTAACGAAAAATTAAGAGAATAATTTAGGTACGTGCGATACAGCGAATCGATCGATGCTCTCCGTAAGCTACTAACCAGCGCAATGATCGTACGAAAGCACCTGTCGTCCACGTCATTCGCGTGAAAATCATTGCACGTTCATACGGTTACCATCGTTTTTGACGTGCTACGTCAAAACTTCGTGGCGCTGGCTCGAGCAAAGGTAATCGGCTTCGAGATCGATTCTCGGCTGCTCATTAGGCTTAATCAGTCTGCATCGATGCTGCCAACTGTTGGTCGGATGACACGGCTATCGTCCTGTAACTGTACCTACGGGGGGAACTCGAACGTTCCTTGTGTCTCTCTCCTCGTCCCATCGAACACACGTATATACACGTGCACACACGGTCATTCGCCTTGAACCTGCTTTACCGACCGACAGATTATTAAGCATATGCATTGTCCATTAGCCAGACCCAGCACCATCGCTACCCATCATCTATGCATCACGGCTGGTTGGAATTATGGGCATACGCGACGCATTGTCAGGATTGCACCGCCGCCGCCGCCTCTCTCTCCCCCCCCCCGCTCCTCCCCCGACGAAAAACGAACGGGATCAGGCGGCGCATGGCCGAATTCGAGACACCCCCGACACAGGATGCCCTCGCACACTGGATTTATGGCGTTCCCTAGCGTTACGTGACCATCGTCAAGCCCTGGCTACCGGACTCGATCGTAGAATCGGTTTTGCTCGCGCGTCCTACCAGGGAATAGGAACGTTTCAGTATTGTTAAAACGGCGGCATTAGGCGGCTTTGTATCGTTAAAGAATTGGATCGAGTATATCGCGGAAAGGTTGACGATCTTAGAGATAAGATTTGTTCTTCTTTCTTTGACGGATACATATAATTGCAATGGTGGATGAAAGAAAGTCGAAGGGTTAGAGACCGGTACGAAAAAAATATCGCAAACTGGAATTTTAATTTGCGAGCGGAAAGGTTCAAGCATCGTGAATGTTGCTTCGGATTTTGGGAGCAAAGGTTGTAAAAGACGATACGGATAACGTCGACGACGTTCGCCTGCTTCGAAGTTGAGGATTGCAAAAGAATTTCTAATTTCGTTTCTAATATCGACGAAATTGAAATTTTAGAATCGTCGCGCGACAGCGTTCGTTTCTGTAACGCGTCTACGTTTTAATTCGTCGTGCGAATACATTTCGATGTATCCATTTGTGGAGACTATGCAGCAGTACCTACTCGAGAATCGCAGGCGTTCGTGTTCAGCCTCGAAGTCTCGCTTTGGAGAACACAAGCACCGCGCAGTTTCAACTTAGTATATCGTAACCTTAGTTTAGATCGAGCGTGGTCCAGGTTTAATATACTTGGGCTGCAGCGTAGCTTAGACTCGGTGTAAGACCGGTCTAACGTATTTCGTACAGGACTAGCTCGGGAATTCCTGAACTCTAACGCAGCCTAGTCTTAACGTATTTTATCTTATCTTAGCTCCGCTAGTCCTTAAACGGTGTTACATGGGTTTCGTGCATCGCAGTTAGCGTAAACCGACTGTAATACCGTATATTTCTAACCTGGTGCAAGTTGTGCGTATATTCTAAAGTATACCTTGTAACAGTTTCGATATAAAACAGCTTGTACGCGTATAGACAAATTTTATTGCAACGTCTTCTAAAGAGACAACGAGAGACACAAAGCGATTTCAACATCAAATCGTTCGCCTGTAAGAAATCCTTTACTTGGATTTACCATCGCCCACGATGTATTTGTTATCAACGTACAAAAGTCGCTTCGAGTTAGCGTCAATAATATAGCGACTCTACTCGAAAATCAGTCGTCGCTTTAGGAAGAAAGCTACCGAAAGCCTACGGAAAGAGACTGAAAAACGAAGTTTTCCGCTTCTCCTGGAACTAGCGTGCACGCCCTCGAGAGTGTTCCATTCATAGTCACGTACACTGTCTACCCACGTAAACGTTAGCGGCAACATTTATTCGTTTCTACAAACGCTACGAGTAACGCGTTATTTTTAATTAACACTGTCGCTCACACCTACGCCGATCGTCCGAGGTCTTACTACGCTGGAAGCGCAGTAGATAAAGACGGTGTATGGTACGGCGCGAACGAAGGAACGAGTCGCGCGGAATATTTAGGTTTGCTGCCGGTCGTGCATCGAGAATGTTTGAATCGAGCTGAAAGTATCTTGAAACGGCTAATATCGTGGCTCCGAGGAATGAAACAAAGTCTCGAGGATCGTATATCAGCCGACGAGTATTAAACGTACGATCGTTTAGAACCTCGTAATATTTCGTCTAACGATCCATTAAAATGATTTCCATGTTCTCGAGCGTTCTTTATTTATCTCGAGGTAGCATAGGAACTTTTATGCGTTTCAAAGATGCGAAATCGAACGGAATGTGTATACCGGATTGCGATATAAATTCGCCCTGTTTCTAGGTATATTTACAGTTAGAGTGGAAGACGAATATACACCTTGAACGCGCGAAATTTGTTTCCAGACTTTTACTCGTACGTTGCGCGAATTGAAAATCCGATAACTGCTTCGACATCGTGTTTAACGCGGCTGAAATGGTACGAAGTTTAACATACTCGGACCTGATACAACGTACTTGGAACGATCGGTAAATATGTAAATACTGCGAGCACCGTAATGGTGACGATGTTTCCTGTAGAGCTACTGGTATATTTGTATCTTCATAAATCCACTTTGTCAAAAGTACCACGACACTGTAACGTTAACATTCTCGCGCCGTTATAAACACCCAGTTTTCAAAAGTATCGATCTCCTCCTTAAAATCTACCGATTCTCACCACTCGAAAAACAGAGCCGCGTTCCTTCGGCTTCTCTATTAGAAGAGACAGACAAACGGTGGAATAACGCGAAATTCTGCGAGGAAACGGACGCGTGTGGGAGAAGTTGGTGGCGTTGGTAGTCTCGGGGGTAATGGACGGGGGGTGGTGAGTGGTGTCGGGGTGCCGTGGCTCCAGTGACGTCACTGGAACGTCGGCGGAAGGGGCGGGGCCCCTCGAATCGATGAGCGTCGCGACGCCGGGGGCGGCGACGTCGACGACGAGTGTAACGAGCCGCCGCTCCCGACGCCGACGTCGACGTCGAGGGACGGGGATTTCCAGGCCCGAATCCACGTCGTCGCGGCGGAAACGCGGAACTCCGCGAGCCCCGCGGGTTCTCTCTCCACGCGAAATTCGATTTACGCTTCTCGTCGATGAGAGAGCATTCATCGACTCTCTCTTGTTTTGCCTGGGAAATTCGTTTTTTCTTTTAAATATCGCCTTCTGTTTTTCTTCTCCTTATCGTTGCCGCTGCCGCTTTGTTTCGTACGAGCGTTATTCCGCTGTTCGTGAAAGCAAAGTTGTTCGACGACGTTGCAACGTATACTGTAGGCGGGTTCCAAGATCTGGAATCAATCTCTCAGTTATTCTTTACTTGTATTTAGGTGATATTGCAGGCTGGATTTTACCATTTTTTAAAGAGACACCGTACGTTTTACAAATTTCCACGTTTGGAAACGTCCAAGTCGCCTCTAGTAGCGGAGAATTGGTTGCAAAGTGCGGAACGGTGCGCGATAATCTTCGCTAGTAAATTCGTATATCACAACTTCTTCGCACGACGATAACGAAAAGTTTGGAGCAAGGGAGTTGGATGTTGGGGCACAAGAGTGATGAAAATAGGGTCGGCGTTTTTCGATTCATTAGCAACGTCGATCATTAGAGGTCCACTCGTACATGTACACGCGACGAAATCGTGTTAAAGCACGATAAAGCGAAATTAAAGGTCTATGGAGAGAGGTTGGTTAATTGAACGATGGATATAATTGATCGTAATTGCACGACGGACGCTCGACGTCCAACGATTCGAAGGCTTTTTTTTTGCGGCGAGTCAAGCGTTTGGTCCGCTGATTTTGTTTGCTTGTACGATTCGTACTTTTGTTTGCTGCTTTAACAGGTTTAATCGAGCGTTGGAGAGAGCGTTCTGGAAGTTTGAGTCTGATTCGATTAACGGCGTAGACTCTTGTTACGATATCTCGCATTAAAGGAAGAAAGAAATATTTGGAAAAATGATACGCGATAAGATGTTGGAAAAATACGGGAAATACACTGTATTTTATCTTTATCTTTATCTTCTATCTGGTCGATGATTGCATACATTTTTCTAAACTAAGGATTCATTTCACTTTAGATAACATTCTCCTAATCGACTCTTAAAATAAATTTGTAGCTAGTAGAATTTATTTTGCACGGTAATCGTCAACGTTAAACCGCTGCTTCTCGTTAATGCATCAAAGTCTGCTTCTTCCGTATCCAAGTCTCTGTTTGTCTCGAACTATTCCCAGAACTCGAAATTCCATAGAATTTTATCTGACATCCTGTGCCATTGAACACCCCATATACATCTACCCCAAAGATATCTTAAACAAGCGACAAATCGTTTAATACCAAAACTTATTCCGAGTCGGAATCCATTATGTCAAGCTCGTCAATCCTCGATTATCTAGAGACAAACGTCTTACACACTGCCATAAACTCTATGAAAAGCCTGTTCTATTTGGAACAAAGGTGCACAGAGGGTGAAACTCTGGGCTGGTCAGTTGATTATCGGCGAATTAGAGGGTTAATGCTGTCGGCGAACGGTCCCATTCAATGTTTGTTACTGTATTACAAGACAATTTCCTTCCGAAGGCTATACACGGAGCTTCAGATCCGGTAGCCCGATAATCGCAGGTGCATAATGCGCCTAATTGGTAATTAAAGGTCTCGCCAGTAGTATATACACTGTGTGCTCCGCCCTCTCCCTCCCTCTCTCTCTCTCTCTCTCTCTCTCTCTCTGTCCTTCTCCCTCTGTCTTCCGGAGAAGATCATGAAGCGTCATGCAAACCTAATATCGATGGTATTACACAACGTACATACCACCGTGTCTGTCGGGCCCTGATTCAGACCCCGTCGGTTGATCGTTGAAGGGAAGGGAGACGAGTCGCGAACGGCAATTAAATCGCTGGATGGGCCCCGGACTAGCGGTTACGAGTGGCTCGTTGGAAATCTGTAATTAGCGTTGTGGGTATAATGGTACGGAGATGGAACGGAAGATCGTTTTTTTTTTTTTTTTGTATTAATCCCTTTCGTGGGTTTAAATTGTTGCAAGGAAAGAAAACTTTGTACGTACGCTGCTTGTAAATTGTAGTAGGCAATATTTGTGCATTTTTCCCGAGAGCTTGTTCATTTTCTAGTGAAAATATCAGATGATAGCCTAGAAATATCCTCGTTCGTGGATTCTTTTATTCCGAAACTCGTGCAGCGGTTATATAAGTAGAATTCTTAAGAAGAAAAGCCTTCGTTTGTTTCTTCATTGGCGCATCGTAATTTTTGGATACGGTGAATTGCGTTGCGCCGCGATTAGTCTTAATCCATAAACGCAAAACGTACGACCTACAGCCTATAAATAGGTAACTAACCTGTGGTGAGAACGTTTCTTTAGGGGTAAGGAACCTTCGTTCGAACCTTTCTTTTAAATTGTATCCGAATTATTCATGGACAACTTCGAATCGGCTTTGTAACTTTATAGGAAAAAGTCGAGTTAAAATGTCTCGAAACGTTTTATCTTTAATACACGATCCGTTTAACCTTGCTTTTCAACGATATCTCGGTTAATCGTAGAAACATAGGATTGTGAGTGAGATTTGTTCCCTTTGGTCCAGCATCAATCGCGCGACATGGTCGCGACGTAATCACGGTGCCATCGTACAAGCGATGTCGTTGGCTGCGTTCCAAAAATCGGCGATACACGCGTGGTAAGCAACTCTCGAGGCCGAGGTACAGGGGTGTCGTTGGCTCGTTGGGACGGGCATAAATTCCCAGGCACGTTTGCTCGGCTTGGCGCCCGATGTTTGCACGGCTCTCCCCTCTCCCTCCACCGTTAATTCCCGTTCGAGGCATCGACTGTATCGAATATTGTTCCAGCTATTATCGCAATGAATGCCACGGAGCGGAAGTGTAAGCGATTCACCGCGATCATCATCATCATCATCATCATCATCATCATCATCATCATCATCATCATCATCATCATCATCATCATCATCATCATCATCCTGGCTTCATTTTACATCTCGATGTTCGGTAGCGAATATGAGAAACATCTTGGAAAAATTAAAACTCGATGGTGTATTCATCTTACTTTATCGTCTTATTTGTTGTTTTATCGGATGAATTTTTGTTATTGGGTGTCTTCGATGGAGCAATAAGAATTTAACCTTGCATAGGTAATCTGGGTTGTTCGCGGTTTGAGCGAAATTTCACCGGTGAGTGTTTCCGAAGATGGTCTTTGTCCTTTCTGAAAATCCTTTCAAACGTTCCATTTAAAAACTGATCGTGTAACAGAGTAAAGACTCTGGAGCGAGTATCTGGAAAGCCTAGAACATCCGAACAACCTAGAACAAAGAGAACAGGCATGGACGCGACATGTGTTCGTAACGTGTTTTTTCGTGGTTGGAGCGCGATCAGAAAGTTGGAGCGATTATCAGTAACGTTAAGGAAATAGGAAATAGCACATTCCTCGGGTTTTCGTTCTATCCTAAATTCCACGAGCTTGTAATTTGCTGCTGCGAGGCTCTCGTAAAATTCCCAATCGCAAATATCTTGAGAGTATGATCATTCTTGGTTATCACTGCTGACGAGTAGCGCACGATCCAAGCAACAAAATTTCATACTATTAACAACGGATATAGCCGTCATACCGTGTAACACAAAAATCAACGAATTCTGCTATTAAAAAATCATCGATATTTCCTCTTACGCCCGTAAAAAATCTTCTAAGCGAACAGGATTCTGCCAGGTTCGTTCGATTATCCACACAAACGACGATACATCGCTTAAACGAGGCAGCTCGAGCAACGGTCTTGCTTGTTTTCGAGGAAAAAAAAAGAACGCAACCTAATTAAGAGCGTTTAGCTGGTTTTAATCCGGCCGGCAGCCGGTGTATAATGGTTTTCCAGCTCGCCACGGAAGGGTTAATCTTTTATTAGCCGGAAAGTGACGTTTCCCTTTTTCACGGGGAGCGGCTTACACTTGCGGCATCGGTCGAAAGACGAGTAACGTTTCTCGCATCGACGCGCGATCATCATGGTCGTTCAAACTGCCGTGTCCCTTTTACGTACACGGGTCTCTATTCCCCTAATTTCGTCTTCTACCCCTTTGTCCCTTGTCGCGGCGCACCGAGCAGCCTGTTAATTCGCTATTTACACGCGCGCCCATTAATTCAACCGCCGCTAGGCGTTTAATATCGTTCCGAAGGTAATCCGCGAGGTTATTAAAAAAGCAGCAGTCGAGGGAGCAAAAATTCAGCCATTAAAAACGGAACCACCAACCTCCCCTTCTTTCTTTCTCATTTCTGTCCTTTCGAAATAAAATCCACCGAATAAGCGCTCATTTGCATATACGTGCCAGCGAATAAACAGCACAGGCCCTTCGCGAGTATATATTTTCGAGCGTAGGCGAGCATCCGGACAAGTTTGCGTAGATTGGAGCTCGTGTTCCTTTTTCTGGGCTTGCCTCGGTCGGAATTAATTCTTTGGATATTTTATGGCAGAGATTTTGTTTCGTTCTACGTTCGAGAATTGGTAGCAGGGCAGAGTATCGGCTTTTTGAAGGTCGTGGTATTCTCGATAGCGAAACGTTGATATTTGGGACAAGATTGGCCGTGATTGTTATTTCCTTGGGCGTTGATTGAAATAAAAAAGAAAATATGGCTTGTTCTCTTTTTTTTTTTTTTTTTTTCGAGGATGCATGGCTCCATTGTGTGGTAATGCGAACTTACATTCTTACATTTTCATTTTACATTGCACCGTGGTAACGAAGTGGCATGATAATTGCAAATGCGTTGCCGAGCACATCTCTGAATTTTTAGGTGCCACGAAATTATTAACGGATCTCGGTTGGAAGGAATGATCGTGATTGGAAGGCGTGTCAAGTGGCCACGAATTGGATATCTGTTATTTCCTAAACGTTCGCTTTCAGGAGATGATAATAAATTCACGATAGAGTTTAGGCATTGAAACGAGAAGTGGCTTGTCCTTTCGCGTTCAAGAAAGTTTCAGAAGTGGCCACCGAGGGTGTCTGGCGTACTTTCTATACGTTCTGAAATATTTCCATTTAAGTGTACACAGTTTTCAAGGATCGTCCTCTCTTAAATAGCCCCTCTGCATTTTGTCACTCCGTCACTGTCTTTTATCAGCTTTGTCACCTGCAAATTCTCTTCAGCTATAAATTGACTGCCAGCCCAACCCACCGTCTTACCGTTTCGATCGCTATTCCGTTCACGCTGTTCTACGCCTTCTCTTTTGTCTTAATCTTCCCATGTTCAAACCCATAACCCCCGTGTCGTTTGATTCTCTCCTTGCTTTTAACTAATTTTTATATCGTCAATTAACAAAGCTTCGTTCCATGAAACGCAAGATACGAAATAATGTGAACAGACGCTCAAAGTTATCTCGAACGTGATCAGATTATCGATATCACAGCGAAGGAGAAGAAGTTGGTCCCTTTCTTCGTTCCTATCGTTCGATAGTTCCATAAAGTTGACGCTTTTCGAGCGCGGAGTATTCGCCGCGGCTAGATTGTAATAACGACGCGGGTCACGATGCAGCAGTCCAGTCTGGATGGTAATGCGTGTATAAATCAGAGCGATATCAGAGCAGTGGCTTGTTTCACTGTGCGGCAACCGAGATGCATTGCACCCATGCCGGGTCTAGCGAAGGGTGGCGCAGGGTTGCGGCCGCGACTGTTTATGGTCGTTGAAGCGAGGAAACCGTGGCCTGGTCAAGCCAAGGCTTCGACCACCGGGGCGTAGTTGAACCTTAATTGAAACCTACGTTCAATTAGACCCGTCTTAACGACCGTCGACCGTGCCACGACCGCCTCGTCGACAGACTGTAAAGCTGAATTTTAACGCTCTCGTAGTGTACGCGCTGTTGAAGGAACGTTCGCGTCATAGTGGCCGGTTAGTCTATCTGATTTTCACACGATTAGGGTCATTTAGGAGGTTCTTAGAAAGACGAGGTTCTTCCTCTTCGGAGAAGGTTTTATTGGTAATTTTGATTCTTATAGCGAGTTAGGAAAGTCTTGGTACTTTACTTTATACCTGAAAAAGGTTACTTTTACTAAAGTATTTCCATTTTAATAAAGTAATTCAATAAACTCTTATTAGGGAGACTAAGTAAGGGCTACTTGGAGTCGTAATGGTTGGTTAGTCTATCTGACATTTGTAGGTTCAGAGTCTTTTAGATGGTTCTTAGGAAATATTCCTTTTCTCGGAAAGTTCTATTCTTATTGGTAATTTCGGTCGTCTTAGTCAGGTACGAGGGTCTTAAATAATTTACAAGAAGGTTATTTCTATTTAAATAAAATCCCGTTAAATCCTGCTGTAGAGGATTAGAAGGCGAATTACGAGCTACTTGACAGTCAGAACTATGTACGATAGATATAGGTAGGAAATGAATCACGCGATAGATATTTGTTCAACGAATGGGTGGCAGTAGGTGAACATCGGCATAACCATGGTGGTTGACCGACACTAGACTCGTTCGTGACATCATGGGCGGTCATTGCTGACCGGTGATGTCGGAATTAATCGAAACACGTTATTCGCATAAACAATTACATTCGCAAAGTTCTCATCATTTTTAATGCCGTGGTAACGATGTAAAGCAATTCCATTTTTTAATATACACCGTCGTACGATATCGAAGAAACGTTCAATTTTCGTCGAATAATTACTGACGTCTAAACTGTTGTAACGTCGTAACGAGAAAACGTACAAAGCGTATAAATTGTTACGAATTCTGAAAGTGGCGGCTTTGCGCTTTGAAACGAGCCCGGAATGATGGCTGTATGTTATCTTGCTGCGAAGTTATAGCGATTTAAATATAAGCAATTTTTCGGCGGAGATCGCGCGTTCTTTTCATTTTGCACGTCGGTGTACAGATTATAGGATGTATCGAGCGGAAAGAAGCGACAATAATTCAGTGCTACAGATAAGATATACAAAACGTGTTAATTGAATTCTAGCTAAAGATAAAATACAACTAAATTCTCGTCGGACGTGCGAAATTTTCCAAGTTCCATTAGCTACGATCATATATAACGTCACTTGTTTAAAGGTGAGCGAATTAGTTTGGTATCGAAAACACAGAATTCCGGTGGCCGCTTATCGGCGTTCGTGCAAATAAGACGACGTTCTATCTACCGCGATTACCGTTTCAATATATTTCGCGTTATCTATTCGGAACCTTTACCGTTCGTTTTATATTTTTCACCTCGGTTGCTGTAATACGCGTCGCTCGAGTACACCGTAAATTCCGTGTACTTACCGTTTTTCCGTACTTTAATCTCCTCGGGGTTGGACTTATCGAGGTCAGGAAAGGACGCAATTTTTTTTTATTTTCTTTCTTTTTTATTTTCAGTTACGTTCGAAGATATTAACCAAAATTGGTTCCATATTACGGCAAATATTTTTAAATATCTTAGGAAGATATTTTAAACGTATACGCGTGCGTTGTAATCGTTGAATTTCTGTATCCTTTTAAGTCAGACGCGAATTCGATTAAAAATTGGATGTATACCTTTTGGTGGTTTTATTGGTTTGCTGGAACAACGACGCAAATATAAGAAGTATACCTTTTAGAATATTTGCTGGAAATATCGAAGACGTTCTTCTTTCTTTTACGATCTAGATGATGATCGTTGGATTTTGGGGATTTCTAATCGCATATATATATATATATATACTGCTAGCTATTAAAAAGAAGGGTTCTGCTAGATTTTTATCGATATTTATAATACTTCGTTGTCGCTTCTTGCCATACATTTTCAGATTGGTTTCTCGACGAGAGCGAAATTGAAATTCGGCTAATGAAATTCCGTGCAAAACGTCGCGCGCATCTCGTGCAACGCGTATATACGTAAAAGTTTTCTACGATAGATTTTCAAACACTTTCGTATACTTTCGCACACTGTACGCAACTCGAAACGGCATTTTTTTTCAGCCTGGTATCGTTAAACGTCACCGGTGGTTGTCAAAGTTCCAGTCGCGTCGGTTTAAAGCTCGGAGCGTGGAATTTGTGGAAACGACGGCGCAAATCCAAAGCGTTTCGCGGAATACGGCAGTTTTCACCGCGAAAGCGCAGTACGTGATATCTACGTGACGTAAGCACACGAGGTCACGAATGCAGTCGTACGAGTGCCGTGTATACACGCCGACGAACCACGTTGATAGCTATTCCCCTCGGTTTCTGAGAAACTGACTTTTCGGGCATCGGTGACGTTCTCGGACGACCTTTTCGAGCATTCTGGGAAAACGTTGCTCTCGTCTTGCGCAAACGTTTACGACCTTTCGTAACTTGGGACCGCTTCGTTTCTTTGAATTATTAGCTCGCGCGGGAGAATTTAAAGAATTTCATATAGAATATCGTAGTAGCTGATTTAAATACTTTAATTTCTGTATTCTGCGAAGCGAAGCAACGGTGGGACGATAAACAGAGTCGTAATTTAAAAACCCGTCACTTCCAAGTGTTTCCATAAATCTCAAACGAGTTGCTCCGCCGTATTTGTCCCTGATCGAAGCCGTCGATTACAAAGATTCCAGCGTTTCAAACGCGCCTATCCCGAAGATCCACTGTCGCACCGCGATCCTTAATTCCGAATTCGAACACGAACGTTTCATCATTGTCGACGTACGTCGTGAAGGCCATCTTCTACGTTGGAACAGTTAAACAGGAACGCGATAATCAGCACGCTTGTCCTTTCCCTAAGAAGCGTCCGATCTTACTGTTTGAAAAATCTCCTCTCAAACCTGCGTCTCTCCTGCCAGTCACGCTGTATCCATGTTTATTTTCACCAAACTTCTCGACCCGACAGACAGAAATTTCAAGAAAACGATCACGATTGTTCGTAAATAACAGCAGCGTCTCGCTATCCTCGAGCCCAAAATTGCTGTTCCGCTTATAAATAAAGGGAGATTCAGAGTGCAGAGAGAGAGAGAGAGAGAGAGAGAGAGAGATTGGTATCTCGACAACAGAGGAGATTCCCGGAATTTTCGGCGCGGATAATCCCGCGTTCGGCAAAGTCAAGAGCGTGCCTGACCAGCGACCATTGTCAAGCCCTAATTGAAGCGTACATTCAATTAGACGCGCCTTAACGACCGTCGACACACCTGTAGAGCATGCATCCCTCGCTCTATAGCCGTTATCAATCACGATCGCAATCAGGGATCCGTTTTTGCGTTCGCGTGGAATACGCGCACGCGTCACCGGATGAACGCGATTATCGTAAATCATAGCCCTTCCGATTTTTCCTGGTCGTACCACGGTTTAATGGAAATTGCGAATCCTGAGCATAGAGACCAGAACCGATAGAACGCGCCTATCCGTGTACGCTGTTCCAATGGATATTCACCGTTGCTAGCAACTTTTACACCGAACTCGCGGTCGATCGATCTGGTTGTTGGAAAAGTTTCGTTTGGTCCGGGTAAGAACGTGGTCAGTCGTGGAGGAGGATTGTTTCGAGACGATGCGCTCGGTGATATTAGATCTCGCGTTTCGGGAAGTTTTTGGCTACCGTTGAATTGGTTTTTCTTGGGAGCGTGAAGGAGAAAGGCGAATAGCGCTGGATAGATGTTTCGTCGGGCTTTGGTTTGCATTGCTCGAGTTTCCTTGTTCGTGCAGATGTTTCTCGATGTCCGTACGTAAAGTTACTTTCGCAGAAGACGTAGTTAGGTGGTTGAGGTCTTCGTTTGTACAATAGTTCCTCTCTTTTTAATTCAACACCTTTTTTCTTCGTTCGTTTTTAATTTTCTTTAAATTTAAAAAAGATTCGCGAGTAGTTTGAGAGACGAACAGCGCGATACTTTCTTTCGTTCGTCGTCGTATGTTCTCGATTCGATATTTCTAACTTCTGCTGAGATCTACATTGTCAGAAGCCAAATCGGAGGACAGTAACTTGTCTGTTCTTTCGTTTCAAAATTAATCCTTACTCGCGTCAAATATGCAAGAATTGTCCTAGTTTCTACGGTAGTTGCCATTTCTAAATATTCTACCTACCTTCCAACAGAGAATTTCTCCAATTCCCGAGGAAATAATCAACGTCTGCCCGTACGATATCTCTTCCAACAAAAAATTTCTCTTAATCGTCTTCCATGATGACCGATATTTCTCCATAGTCTATATTATATCTCCAAGAAAAAAAGAAAGAAAAAAAAAGGAAAAAAAAAGAAAAACTACGTATTTCAATATCGAAATTCGTTATTCGACGTATCAAAGTTGCAGGAAATAAGACAGATGCGAGGGAAGGAGAAGCTAAAGGTAGCGGTGGATACGTCGCGTTATTAGCGTTTCTCGGGCATTTGCATAAACGCACGTTACGGGGGAACAGGTTTTACACTAATTCGCGCTAAGGATACGTTATCGGAATCGTTTCGATCGACGGTCGCTACGTGTAACTAAAATACTAAAGTGGCGGTCTTGCGCCCCCGGACACTTTCCACGCTCGACGTTCCGCTCGCTGTTTATGCCAAACAAACTGGCCCGCTTGACTTAATTTAATCGACGATCGAGATCGTACGAAAGAGCCCGCGGGTCGGAGAAACCGGAGAGGGCAAATTGCATCTTCTCGCAGCCGGCTTGTTGCGAGTTTCGTTACGTTCGGCGACGCAGAGAACGGCTCTCTTCGCGTTCGATGATTTTTTACGATTTCTCCGCGTCGTTGGTAAACGTCCTGCTTCTGTGCGACACGCGAATCACGTGATTTATATTTCTCGAGACACCGTGCGACGCTTGTTCCCTCGCCAAGATTTATCTACGCGTCCTCGCTGTATCTTTCACGATGTCCCTGATTCTTTTCTTTGCATCTTCGCGGACGACTTTTATCAAGTCGTTTTCCTTTGAACGCTGTTGGCGGTTCTTCTATCTTTGTTAGTTGGCGCTACGTTTCTTTCTTTTTCGTATACTTTTTATATATTTTTATCATTTGTATATTTCTTCAGCGGCGTAGTATCGTACCATTAGGGTTTCTATTTTTGCGATTTGAAATTTAATCTTGTCGAGCCTTGTGTATAAATCCCCAATTTTGAGACGTAGAGTTTTAACGCTACGACTAGCTCTGCGTGCCAGCAGACGGACGGTACGCGAGTAATTTAACGGAGTCGTCTTTAGCTCCTCAGCAGCGCTTTTTCATAACTCAAAAGCCGAGGCCCTGTTATAAACCTTAGAAGTGTCAAACGATCGTGCGACGACTAACCCAACGGTTCCTGGGACGTGATTCCTACCCCCTCGGACATTCCGCAAGGATGTACATTCCACCGGATCGATGTACACACCCGCGTAAGGTACGTCTTCGCGCGACGATAAATCACGGCATCATTTTTATGGTCATGACGCTATAATACGATCTCTGTCGTGGTGAAAACTACTATTTATTACATCGGACTCGTTGTCGCGACATTGCCGTCACGAAATCAAAGTAGATTTGATTTTCTGTGTCGTGATTTTTCCGCGTATGATCGGCGACAATGTTACGACAGCACGAGCCACGACGACTTCTACCGCCACGTGAAAACGTACCTGTAGGCCGCAATGGAAGGAAGGATACGAGATATTAAAAGTTCCGAGACTGCGGATTTTCCACAGAACCGCGATCGTACCGCAGGAAATCCAAATTAAATCGCTATCGTCTGTTGTTAGCTCTGTAAATCCCTTCGCACGTCGCGGAACCGTTTGAGTATCGCCACACCACATCGCCATCATCGTACGCACGTACACACGCATATTCTGGCAGTTTTCCGCGTAAATACAATCAAAAATCACAATCAATCAATCGTAGCCAATATATCTCTTACAATCACACATCGCGATAGCGAACACGGCGAACCGATTCTACTTTGCTTCGGTTATTTCTTTATACCATTTTTGAAGCCTTTTTACCTTTTCTTTTTCCTTTCTTTCTACTGTGATTCGGACTGTAATTTGTTCTCGATATTTTGTCGTATCTTTTTGATTTGTTTTTCTTCGGTTCTCTTTTTTTTCATTGGAAATACTTTTTAGAATTCTGCACTGTTTAAATTTTCTGTTATTTGGAACTGGTTCTTGTTTCAACGATTTATATACGGTCGAGATTAAAATACAATCTCCTGAATTTAATTAATTTCGTTTTAAATTAATGCAATCTTTTCCTCCTTAAAAAAAAAAAAGAAAGAAAAAACGCGAAACATAATCGATCGGCAACGCGATAAATTTACAGAATGTTCAGAGTCACGGTCCGAACGATCTATTTCACGTTGAAAAATCGGGAAATACAACGAATCGATGGAACAATAAATCGACGGAAAATGTTCGAGAAACAATCTGAAAAGTCTTCTCCTTCTCGTTTCGTTTCGTTTCGTTTCGGCTGTGTTGCGTAAAAACGAGATCCACCGAGGTGCACCGGGACAGGTAAGATTGTTCGCGTGTGCACCGGCACAAAAGTAGAAACGAGCTGTGTAGAGCCGGGGAACAGGAAGAAGAGTACACGAAGAAACAGCGAGACAAAGGAGAAAAGAGAGAAAATAAGGAGCGCGTGCTTTCTTCGAGAGAGATTCGTCGCGGTTGCACTTCCGGCTGTTGACCCGCTTCTCGAGGTTTCAGGATCGGCCAGTTCTTTCCTCGGGCCCTTTTATCTCTCGCCTTATTATTATTTGCATCCTGCGCCAACTCGCGAGAGACGGACTCTCGCACCTACGGAACACAACCTCGTTCGTTTCTTCGAAAGTCTCGTTTCCGTGGTTGCGGTCACCGCGCCGGAAACCTCGGATAACCAATGTTCGACGACACGAAGAGGATCGTCCCTTTCTCGATTTTCATTGTTCGACGATTCTCTATTCTCGATCGCAGCTGTCAAAGGATGCTCTTCGGGAATATATTTTCGGTTGGACTTCAATTTCGAAATGATTCCTGACGGAGGAGTCGTTTATATAAATTTTAAGAAAGCGCAGGTCTCGTTATCGTTAATTTACTCGTTTATTGGTTCGACGATCTTTGATAATCTGTCGCGATCACCGGCATTCTGTTGAAAGAACAACTACTTTTTCTCAAAAAGTAGCCAATGGCCATAGAAAAATGTAATTAGCCGCCGTAACGAAATTATGACGCTTCTTGAATCAATTCGGTAGAAAAAGCACGCCGATGTCCGAATTAACTTTCGAATTTCTCTGTCGAGTTTAACGCGATCGTCGATTCTCCTTGAAAACAATGCTGATTTCGATTTTCTCGTCACAAAAGCACCTTATCGCGTATCACGTATCGTCGTTTCCAATTTTCCGGCGAAATTCGCGCGAAGGGAACGTGATTTCCGGCGACGTAGCTCGTCGCTTCTAAGGGCGCGTTTACCGTGAATATTTATTGATCGGCACTGGAATCGATTCATGGAGATCCGGCCAGATTACGCTTCTGCCTGTCCTATCTTCTCCATGGAAATTTATTCGGTGATTTTAATAAAATATTTCGGGTCACTGGGGTCCGCGATAAGCCTCGTCATTTCGAATAGTGGAACCAGCTGCTGGCTCGACTTTCGACCTAGCCTTCGAACCCCTCTTTCGTTAAACCACGAATAATTGGCCATCAGAGATTGTATCTGAACTTCGTGAGCTCCGCCGATATGCTTGAAAAGTATAATCGAAATCAAACTATTGTTTTATGGATACTTTTGAAAATCTCGAATGGAAAATTATAAAACCTTACGACGTGGGAAGAGTCCGAGAGTTGGGAAAAGGACGCAACTTGAAGACTGAATTAACTAGTAGTCGAACAAATCTGAATATACATGATATTTCGTAGTAGTTGTAGTTGGTGAGACAGTGGACAAAGTAATTCTACAAGAAAAAAAAAGAAAAAAACGAAACTTTGCGTTTGAGACGGTTAGTTGTAAGTACTGTAAGCTGTAAGTTGCCACGTGTCGTGTTAACTCTGTTCAAGTTTTATTTACGCGGTCGTACGAAACTGATTGTGTACGTTAAGAGAAATTGTAAGGAACGAATAAGAATCGGGATATATGGAAAGGCAAGGTTGTTTTAGCGCTTGATAGAGCAAAGAACGCGTTAGGAGGCTTTCGTAAAAATTCGAAGAATTGCGTGTTTAACAGAACGGAAAACATTTTCAGTTATTTCTAAGGTAATAAAGTTTATCACGCGTGAATATACCTTCATCGTGCAATAAGCACGTGTAAGGAGATTTTGCAACGCATTCGCCGCTATTAAAATACGGCCACCCGTTACTCGTATTTTTCTTTCATTAAAAACAGCCTAAAACAACGTTTATTTTCATACACTGCCCGCCGTTTCGTTCTTTCTTTTCTAATTATTTCGTCGATACGCGCAAACTCGGAAACGCGTTAATTATCGTTTACAATCCAAATAAAATAATCGAATCGACGCGATACATGCGCCAATAAGGGCGAACGCGTTAATTCGAAATGCAGTTAAGTACGAGGCAAATATCTCGATGAAACGATTTCTATTTCTCGCTTCCGATTTATTCTCTTACGTCGAATCAGCCTTCCGATACATCCTCTATATATACGAAGGTCTTCTTTCCACGCAGAGTGGATATTTTATATTTTAATTTATTTATATTTTAATTCTTAATCGTCAGACGAATAATTCCGCGAAAAGTATCAGGGGAAAAAACTGTCTGGCGAGGATATACCGGATCGAACGTTTTAGTGACTTATGACGAACAGAAGGCCGATTATTATCCAACAGTAATTACCTGGAAGTGCCACTCAGCTACATTGCTGTTTTACCGGACGGTAGATAAAGTCACCGACAGATGTGTCCTACTTTCGAGAGGTTTCGATTTTCAGGGGGCGAAACTTATGGCGTTAAGATTTTCGTCAATATTTACCATTCAAACATTTTCAATATTCAATTTCCCATATCTAACGTTAAAAATCTCGTAGAAGGAAAAAGAAAAAAATAACTTAACATTAAACAGACGCGTATGGAGCGTCACTTTCTCAAATAGAATTTCGACATCGAATTGTTCCTCCGAAATATCATCGAAATTCAGCGCGTTGATCTTCCAACGACCAACTGGTTTCGTTATTCTACACGCGCGAGAACTATCAGGCATCGAGTTCGAGAAATTGTCGGAACGGTGCTGTTAGTTTCTTCGTTCGCGAATTATATCGTTGTTTAATCTTATCGATTCGCAATCAAAGAAAATGTCACGGATGGTATCGGCTTTTCAAACTGGAACGACATCGAAGAAAACGACATTTTGCGAAACCGATACGTCGACCGAAACCCTCTAAGCCATCCCTCGTAAATAATTCTGCCTGTTCAGCCATGGGACAACTTCGGTGCGAAATTATTTTCGCCAACGAGAGTTACAAAGTGGCTCGAAAGCCATTCGTGTCCTGGAGACACACGCAGCTTTCCATTCTCCCTTCTAAATATAATTTATACCCAGCACCAACGCGATTCTCTGTGTGCTCGACAGCGAGAGAAAAAAAAAGAAAGGAAGAAAAAAAATGAAATAAAAAAGAGAAGAAGAAAAAAGAGAAAAAAAAGAGGTGAAATAAAAAGCGAAAACGTAGAGACGAGGGGAGAGCGTCGAACGATCGTGAAACCTTATGTCGTTGGTTGTTCGTCCATAGAGAAGCAGGGCTGGTTCCTCGTCGTTGGGTGCCTCTCGAAATTACCCCCTCGACTCTGGACGACACAAAAGCCTGGCCATGGACCGGGCTGCGCCTCCGAATATCCGATCTCACCAGCGAGTAACTCCGTACACAGAGGTCAGAGGCCTGTCTGCGCGTACCACGCGTGCACGCGTATTTACATGCGAGGATAAGGGAGAGAAACGAGGACTGCTGCGTTCTCTCTTAGATGAGTTATTACGACGGCGGGAACCTCGAGTCATCGGGGTGTGGAACCTCGCGGTCGAGGGAGCAACTCGTACCCTCGTAAACGTCGACCAAGCTTTAATTCGACAGGCCTGGATGAAAGTTTTAATCGATTTTGCGAGGATATAAAAGGGAACGTATTTTGGATGTAAAACGCAAGGACGTGCGAGATTTATTTCAGAGTTATTGCTGTTTAATTTGAACAAAGGCGAGGCGATCTTCGAACCTAGCGATCGGGGTACTATTTCCCCGATCAGTTTGCTACTTTTTTTTTTTTTACGAAGATCGTTATTATTTTTTTATAATTCTTTCTTTTTTTTTTATGTAGAGCGTAAGAAGTGCATAGGAGAACTTTGAATTACTTTGACGTATTTATTCGTAGTTTCTGTGATGCATAGCTGAACTTGTATCGTTGATACTGTCTATTATTGCTCGTCTATATAATATGCGCTTTTATTCCGATGTTTCTCCATGTTTTTCAAAAATAGTCGCCGCTACAAAATCAGCGCACAGTTTGAAAAAAAAAAAAAAAACGCCAAACGTTACCTCCCTCGAACACGAACTCGTGAAAACCGCTTGAAAAATGGAACAAAAGGACAGCGAAACGCGTCGATAAGCTTACAACAACACGAGTTACTTCGCCAGCGAATCGACGAACGAAATACTCATCACCCCGATAGATTTCCAGCGTCCCCGTTGAAATGTGTTCACACCAGGGCTAGAGATAAGTATCGTCAGAGGGGGTGTGCAGGTTACACGCAGAGCTTTCCCACGAACGATTAGATTTATCGTTTCGGGATAAAGAGGCGAAACGGGTGAAACAGAGACGAATAGAATTCGCGTCGATTCAACCAGGTGCATGCGTCACGCGGAGAAGTGTTTTCACCGAATGAACCGTTCTCTTTCTTTCTTTCTCTCTCTCTCTCTCTCTCTCTCTCTCTCTATCTTTCTCTCTCTCTTCTGATGGAAAGTGCAGACTGACAGCGATAAACAGCTTTCGCTATTTTCTCGATAATCGAGGAACCTTTAACGGGGAGAGGCCGCGTACCCAGGCCATTGTACCACGCCAACGTATCGCTCCACCGACTCTACTTTGATCTCTCGCGGCTTTTATACACCCGTGCCACTTGGAAAAACGCTTCCCTTTCGAACGAGCAAACACTTTCGCCGTCGAGGGAGCTCGTCGCTTCCTGAACGGACACTTTCGATGGAACTCATTGCCAACCACCTCTGCTGACTTTTTCTTTTACGAGCAGCAGTCGGCTTCGCTCGGGAGGAAACAACGTTCGGCGTGAATACGATCAGAACGTGGAGAATGTTGAAAACGAGAAATTGGGTTATACAGGATACACCATTTAGACGTTGCAGCGAACATATACACGGTACAACTGCACAAGTCGCAGGCAAAAAGAGTCTGAATAATGTCGGACGGTTTTACGACCTTGTGCACATCCTACACGTGTTTCTGGGTCTGTCGAGCTCCACGACCCTTACTCGCACAGTCTCTATCTCAACGGAAGCGGCCACGACAATGTTCGGTTTTCGCGATAGTTTAACACAGATATCTCGCGTTTTATATTACGTCACGATATTTTAACATAGCAACGCAATTATCCTTTCTAATGTATTAACAAGGATGCTACTTAATACGCGTTTACGCTTGTTCGTGTTACCGTTCTGTGAAACCGAGTTTCTCCTCCGACGGTAACGTGGCCATTTCAATTATTTTCGTAGATTGGCTCGCGCAAGTAGTTGCACGTTTACCATGGAAAGATCGTTGTATTTACCATCGTATATCCGCATGATTGTACGCGTTACGTAGAACGCTCCGAAATTTCATAAGAATCGTCGCGAGACCGAAATTTCGCGAGATCGTTGCGATTATTTGGGTCGAATTCGTGGCCAATCTGGAAACGCACGTAGTAATCGCAAGGTACGACTAAGAATATCAGAATTTTATTTTATCGGTGGAACGACGACGAGTTTGTCTCTCGAGACTTTTGACCAGTCGAAATATGTTTTCGCTCGGAGAGGCATGATGTACCTTCTGTTCTGGCTGCACGATGCTTTTGAAGTACGGTGCTATTTATATCTGGCACACGCAATTCCTTAGTGAGATATTACATTGAATTTCCTGCCCCGCAGCTGCGATATACGCGGGTGCAGCCTGTTTGTCCATGTGACACGACTCCTTTTTTCTGTCGCCGCAGCGTCGTTCCGTGCAAAGAAATCGCCACACTCGTTCATTGACCCTTTCACAGTCGAGTTTTAGCACTTCCTTCCTTTTTTTCTTTTTTTTTTTTTTTTTCTTATCCAATTGAGTTTCGTTACTAAATTACAAGAATATCGTGGTATCCTATTTATACCTGAACCATTGGAAATTTATCTCTGTCGGATGTTAGTTAATTAACTAACCGTTCAGTCTTCGCTCGCCCAGTTTTATTTAAAAATCCGTCGTTCTAAAAATAATAGTCGTAACCCAAAGCCAGGTACCGACGTATATCGTGTACACCATTTTCTTCGCACAAAGCCCATCCCTATCGCAAAAAGAGCTCCATTCACTCAACTTACACAATCGTGGCTCGAATCAACACTCGATTAGCCTGTCCATTCAACCACGACCGATAACCTTCCGCCAAAAGCCTGGTCGCTTCTAAATAATTCGAAAAACCAAATTCACGCGCGCCGCCACTCGGCTACACAGTCGGTATCCAAGGACACGTTTTACCCCAAAACGAGGGAATTTCTGTTCAGCCGGCGGGATGAATGTTGCAGACCCTTCCATAATGCATCGCGTCCCCGAGTTTCACGTTTCACGTTTCACGTGTGTTGTGTGCCTTCGAGGTTCGCGTGCTCACGATTTTCCCGTGCGATCTCCTAGTCGCGAGCTTTCACGATCGTATAAAAGCGGAAGTCCGAGATTCCAACGTTGAAATCGAGTCATCCACCGCTCTGTTTCGTTGAAATTATAACGGCGGACGTTTGCTGCAGGATTCGTGCAGTTTTCCTGCAGTTTTTCAGACTGTCGCGCTTCTCGTTGTTCTCCTCGATAGTGAAGAGAGACGCGACGTTGTTTTCCTTTGGGTGTCTGGCATTTTCGAGATTGATCGAGAATGGAACAGTGGAGTTTTGCTCGGAACTTGGACGAATTTCCAGGTTTCTCGGTACAAAGGTTTTAAGCGTTTCGTACGGAACGAGGGTTTCTCGAGGATTCATTTCTCGATAACTTGCTCTGCTTGAAGGCAATAGATCTTTATCGAACTTGGTATTCGACAATGAGGACTGTTTCAAGATATAATCGTGCGAATTTCTCTTAACGGATGTTGGACATTTTCGCGAGTCGTCGAAGAATCATAAAATTCTACGAATAATTTGCGATCCTGTTTCTCGAGTTCGTTCGAGGTAATCATCGGCAATTTTTATCTTCTAGGAAATAATCTCTGATCGACGAGTTCGTTTGTAATGCACCGATCGTGCTTGCCGGAAAATACCTCGTCTTATTTGGAGCGAAATTAAAAATAGGAAAATTTAGGGAAAAAATAGGAAAAATAGGACAAATTATTATGGATACGGAAATATCGAGCAAGCCGTATCATGGAGTAAGATTTATATCCTATAAAACTTTATTAGAAATCGATTTACAATTTATAAAGAAGGACCTCTTAAGAAGTATAACGCCGATGCTTCGTCTCTTTTATTGAAATGGTATATTTGAAATGGAGCCAGCATGTTGTGATAGAAGTTCGATCGACTTTACGCCATTATTAACGCGTTTAGCGCGAATCAAGCCCACAGGCAAAATCGGGAGAATCCCTCGTCGATTCGTTCCTATAATCCACGAAATATCCTCGAGTTCTTCCCGATCGGCACTTTCATCGCGTTACCGACATTTAGCCTCGAAATTAAAGGATTTGCACACTCCCTTTGCCTACCTTTCTTTCCTTCCTCTAATTTTTCCGCTATTCCGCTCGGCATATTCGATTCTGATTGATGGAACTCGTTCCCACCGAAGGTAGAACCTCCTTTTTTTTTTTTTCTTTTTTTTTTTTACTCAATTTGCCAGCTTGTAAATGTACGAATCGATTTTAACAGAGTTTAGAATTTTCCTCGGGAAAATATTCCTTTCTGCCTATGTCGAGGTCTTTCGTTTAATTCTGCTCAACGTATTCGCTCGTAATTTCCACAGCTGACGAAATTCTCGTCCGCGACGGATAATAAAAATAGCTAGCACGTTATCGAGCGAGAACGAAATGTTGGAAATTCGTCGTAAAGATAGTCGCGAAGAAAGTTCGTAGATTCCTAAAACTGCGCAGAAACCTCAACGAGATCGCGAGAGCAAATTAATCTACAATTTCGACGTTCGATCCAGCTGCTGCGAGCCTTTCTCGCTGAATCAACGCCGAACGAATGATAATTAGGAAAAAATAGAGGAAAAAGGAGCAGGAAAAGATAGAGAGATAGAGAGAAATGGCGAGCAAACGCAATCAGGTTGCCCCTTTACCATTTTTCCGTTCCTAACGAGACTCTTCCTTGTAGTTTACAAGGAGAACACGAACGAGGAAGCGAAGGAAGACGGAATTTTGGACGCAGGTGCCGATTCGAGCGGTTTCGAGTGGCAATTAGAGCAACGGGATTATTATTTACCGGCATTCGCACTCTCTTCCTTTTCTTCTTCGGACCCTCTTTTGGCTTGCCCTTCCTCTTTCGTGCCATGGCCCTTTCTGCCCGATGAAAACGGGCAGACTTCATTAGAAATTACATCGAGTCGCTCGAGCAAGTGCTCCCGCTTATTAAGAGGCCTCCACCTCCTCCCTATTAGACCAGTCCGACCGAGTGGCTAGCAGAAGAAAGGAGAAAGGAGAAAGGCGAGGAAAATGGAGGAAGCCCGCTTCGTTATTATTTGTACGTTTTCCGCGACTACGTTACCGGTTGCAACGTTGTTTTCTATTTCGATCCTCTTCTTGATTCATCTCGCGCAGCTGTTTTATCGAACTACGCAAGCTCGCGGCGGTATTCGAAGACACTCGGCCGTAGACGCTTTCTATTAATATATTACGCGTGCTGTACGAAATATTTGGAAATTTCGCTAGCTGCGTTACGAGATCCGACGCAAACATTATGCAACGTTTCTCTGTTGTAAAGTTCCCTAAAACCGGCGCATCGACGTTTCACGATCCTCTTGCGACTCGCTCGAGGTCGAATGTCCCGAAGAGAAGTGAATTTTTTCGAACGTTAGGAATTTCTTCCAACGGCCAAAGAAAGGTGGGAACTCGATGTTTTCTAACGATCCTTGTAAATTTTATCCGATATCCGCGCGAATTTCACCACGAAAGAATTTAAAAGTTCTCTTAAAATGCCATAAAAAACCTGACAATAGGGCAATAAAAAAATCGGATCTTCCGCTGAGATACGTTTCCGAGATAGCGGCACGTTGGATAATCTTTATTGTCGCGGAATTCTTTCCAGTGCATTGTCCCCGGCGTACGACGTTGTTTCTGCAAAATCGTAACTCAAGGTTATCCTTTTGTGCGGTACAATTGCGCCAGGTTCTATAGGATCCTCTCCTTTTCTCGCACCTCGCACGAACCTATCATTACGATTCATTCGTTCGGAGAGACAACGCGTGCGCGTTTTTATGCCGACGCCGGCCTCAGATGACTCACAACGAGTACTTAGAATTTCATTTTGTTACCTTGGCCATATGTTGGCCGAGCGATTTCTGTTAAAACTTTCGGATGAAAGGCGGCCAGGTATCGTTTGCACGAGGAATGTTTTTAAAAAGGAATCCGCGGCTCTGGTAAGCGTTTCACGGTGTTCTATAAGGCGCAACAAAGAGCTACGTGGCGCAAGAAGCACGCCGACTCTCTTATTACGTGAGAACAATCGCTTCTTACGCGGTAATAATAAGTCGCTTGTTTCTGCACACGCAAAAACCCGTTCAAAGCCGTTACACGCCGGAAAGGACGTTCAAACAGGTAGAAAAAGCGAAGTAATGGCGAACCATGTTCGACGCTCGGAAACTGTCGTACGGCGTATTCACGGCGAAGACGTTGCCGGATGGAAAAATTGTTTCGGTAGTTTTACATCGAATCGATTGTAAATTCAATCCGAATATTTTCTCACCGCTTTGGGATTTTAAAGTGACACTGCTTAACGTGTTTCTACAGGCATAAATACATAACGCGTAGTCTAGAAGATCGTCAACGGATAAGGCGGCGTTGGTTTTCCTTCTTCGAGCAAAGATATAGGAATCTGCGATCGGTCGACGAACGAAACTGAAAGAGAACGTTGGCAATTTATTAAAACCGAACCAATTTATTAGAACCGAATTACTAGATCGTTACGTGCGTTCGTACGACTTTTTCTCCGCCTATATAGCAAACGTTCGAACAGTTTGTCTTGCGAACCGTCAGAGTCGACGTTTAATCGTCCGCCGATAAACTTTAAACGATCTTTGACAATGTACACTGCCCGATGTATGTATGTACGTCGATGTAAAACGTTAAAAGCACGAAACACGTGGAACGAAGAGAGGCAGGAATCACGGAGGTTCGAATTACCGGCAGGATATCAGCGTAGGTTACACCTTGGTCCCCGTTCTACTTGGGAAACGTTACCACGAAACTGGTCCCGCTGTAAGCGGAGAAAACAGGGTCCGAAGGGGGTGGAGAGCAGCACCTGGCAGCCGTGCACAGGTAGCAAGCTGGCCTTTTGTCGTCCTCGGAGCCCTCCCACGTTCGACCAGCCACGGAAACTTCTTCCTTTCGAACCGATCGCCTTCTTTGTGCCCCGCGCACAAGGAGGATGAACAGCTGGTGAAAACAGAACCTTTCCAGCCGACGACAGCCAGCTGCTCTGCACATCTCTCTCTCTCTCTCTCTCTCTCTCTCCCTCTCTCTCTCTCCCTCTCTCTCTCTCTCCCTCCCTCTATCTATCTATATATATATATATCCATCTATCTATCTATCTATCTCTTTCTGGCGCCCTGTGCACCTTCCATTCTCCATCAAATGCCTCAGCATTCTCCTAATGAATATCCAAAGCACAGTGTGTTATTCGTTTCGATAACAAACGTGATAGTGGGACAAAAGGACGTTTAAAGGGCTTTTCCAAGATTTTCGTTCCGTTTTCGCCGAGATTTGGGGAAGACTTTTAGCTATTCGGAGCAGAAGAAACGTAGTTTCGTTGGCGGTTGACTCATTGTCCGACCAAACGAACCGCCGTCGACCGAATCTACCGATCTAGGCACGAACCTTTGCCGCATGAATCGTCTCTCAACAGGTTATGAACGAATTAACTCAACGAAAATCCACTTGTCTGGACGCGAACTTCTGTTACACGAATTGCTCGTTCTTCAACGATTTCGTGCGAACAGTTCCTGCTACCTGTAGCTCGACTAAATCTTCCATCGCATCTTCTCATTCTACCGTATTTCGTTTCGGATACGATCTTCTTAACCGATTAATTCAACAAATTACGTTGCACGTGTCGTTGCACGAGAATATCCAACAATGACCAAACGCGTCGCAACGAAGCACCGCTGCTTCGCTATCGTTTACAAATGGCCGAACAATCGGTACAACCGTTTAATAAAATTGAACGCGTCGTTGTTACCGTAGTTACACGTATCGCCGTGCACACCGAGTCAGCGAAACGGTTCTCACGTGCGAATTCCTTTCACGCTTCGCAATCGTTTCGCCGTGGCATCGAGGCACCGTCACCTTGAAGCCCGTGTCACCGATCTTTCTTCCGTCTAATTGGCCGACGGTTGCGTAAATGTGTCCGCTCCATATCCGCCGATCGTAGCGAGTATAATCGAATTGCGAGGAAATTTGTGCCGAATGTGTCGCCGTCTAGCATTCGATCCAATACTGGTCTCCAATCGCCATCGATCTTGTCGGCTGCAATTAAAAAGTTGCTCTCACGAGCCGTCCGTACGCTCCTCGCTTGACTTTTCCTCGCGAGAATAATGAAATCGCGCCGGTGAACGCAAAGGGAACGCGATTTTCGTCGTGGCCGGCTCGACGATTAACGCGTCACTCGTTATTCCGTTTGGTTAGACGGGACTTTGGACTGGAGAGCGGAGATGGAATTCGTGGACGAATAAATTCGCGAGGCTTCCAGCGCGTGTCGAATCGGTTTGGCAAGGTAAAGACGAGGAACCGTCGATTTTTGGATTTCTTGCGCGACCAGGATGGCTAGTATTAGCGATTTTCGCGCGTAGTTCACTGGGAACTGCAGCAGTGTTGGAATAAATACTAAAGGGAGTAAAAGTTTGTGTTTTCGCGTTTCTATAAAAAAAAAAAAAAAGAAAAGTAACAGCGACGTTAATATTATTTTATCCAAGTATAATCATGTGTACTCGTATTGCGTTCAATTTGAGATCAATTGTATTCGATAATACTTATTCGCGACCTGTGGTAGTTTAAGTAAACAATTCCAATTGAATAATGCTCTTTCCCCCTATTGTAAGTAATCTTCTTAATCGGATAATCGCTAGTAGCGAAATTGTAAAGAATGGAGACCAAAGCGTGGTGGAGATAGCAGCGAAACTGTCAGATAATTAAATTTAATTATAGCAATTGTTAGGAAATGCATTAAATAGTGAAAACGTTATTTTAGCGTCTTTTACTTTATATAACTCTTATCTAACTCTTGTACACGATTATCGATAAATTATCCATAAATATTAGGTGGTCCCCAAAGTTTCTTTCCATTTGTAAGGAAACGATGGACGCACCGCGTTCTCTGTTTCATGTTATTTTTGTCGATTCGTCTACGACGATAATGATAGAAATAGAAGAAAATGGATCGTGGATGATTCGATAAAATAATATAAAACGAAAAAAGGTTGCGCGTTTATTATTTCCTTACAAAGGGAGAGAAAATTTCGGGACAACCTAATATTTCGGTTAGTCCGTGTTACTATACAAGAACGGAGGAACGCGTGGATTTTTGTTGAAATTCTACGATAGCTTGCAATTGGAAGATTCTTTTGGCGCAGGCTTCCGGTACTTTTGAACAATTTCCGTGAAAGAATTATGGTATACGATGATTCAAAGTCGTATCTTTATGGGTCTCGGACGCATCAGTTTTTTCCGCTTTTAACAAGGAAACGATAAGATAACAGTCTACGAATCGGAAATTCAAGGTCTACCACGTTGATCGATACCGACCTTGGACGGTGTACTATTCACGCGTGCTCCGCTCGTCCTACCAGATACGGTCTTCTTACGCGAACATACCTATTTACTACTTATATTACTTGCGCAAGTAAGACACGCGTCCCATGAGAATCGAACGAGATTATGCGATGAAACGAAAAAACGAACGAAAAGTATATACAGTCGATGGATTTATGTTCGGAGAGACTCGACCGCGAGACGAAGATCAAAGTGTTACTTGGACAGAATCGTCGAAGCTTTACCGAACTCAAAATCAAATCATTCGTAAAACCACTTACTAGCGAGAACCAACGATTCGATTATCGCGGATTAGATTTATATTAGATTGTTCGGTGAAAACTGCAATCGGTATTTCGATCGAAGTTGCGCGAATATAGGATTAATCTGACTCGTTAGCGCGGCAAAAAGCGCAGAGCTTTCAGGATCTTGGCTCCCCTGGTGTTAGTGGGAGCTGACGAGCTCGTATTCAGACCCCTGCGGAGACTATTCCTTTCCACGGTCCGCGATGTACATTACGCTATGGAAATGAAAGCCGGCAACCCTTGGAAAATGGCGATACCCGACCCTCGTTTCGCGTCGCGGCGCCTCGTACACCCTCCATCCGGGACAGACGCGACTGAAATTAGTTATCGACGCGAGACCAGCCTTCTTAGTACCTGTCGCTTCGCTCCGTGGAGACGAAACAGCTGCGTCCTTTGAATTCGATTCCGTATACTTGATCGAAGTTGATGAAAATTCGTCCTGGACGTTGCACTTGATTTGATGTTTGCTGTTTCTCCGAGGTGGAAAGATTCTTGGGATTAGTGGAAACGGAATGGACACGACCAGTGAAACATCGAACGACGAAAAGAGAAAATTCGCAATGTAATAGCGACTCGGTAGCAAGAAAACGTTCACCGATCTTGCGGGCAGAGAAGCTATTTCTTTATTTCTTTATTTCTCCATCTTTACGATCTTCCAGAAATCGCAGTACCAAGTATCGACGCGCGAAAGTTGGCGTCAAGATCGATATTAAAGTTGCGTCTAATAAGAGGACGTACCAATCGACGATCGAAGATTATAGCCGTGTAGAAACGCGCGAAAACCTGGAACAGAGAAAATCGAAGCGAACCTGCGAAATGACATCCAAACGATGGACCAATATCAACCTCGATCCCTCGTAAATTTCAAATTTGCTAAACACGGATCGCGTTAGACGCGATCTACCAAAGTCTCGAAGCACATCTCGCCCTAATCTCGCGATATGCCGAGCCAGACCAGCCAAAGTTATCCCGGATTAGCTTATGCCAGGTCCTTATACCATAGCAAACGCAGCAGGCCCCCGTGAAACCCACAGGTCACGATGGCTTTCGATCGTACTTAATTCTACTTTATATCGGCTCTCGCCTCGGATTCGACTTATCACCTTGTGTTTTATAAGAGCGATCTAGGTTCGAGTCACGGAAACGATCGTCGGAAGAAAGTTTTCGTGCGCGTACCGGTTCGGTAGGATTTCAGAAAGGAATTTCTACGGTTATCTCTCAGGACAACGCATCGAAAGGCCGTTTATCTCGGCGAGTTGGCCGCCTTCGAAGGCTTATCAGTGATACCGAGCCACGTGTGCCGTCGATGAGTCAGACACGCCTTCTTACCATCGCGGACTCCATTTTCTTCGACCTGTTTCGAATCTTTTTCTCATCGCGGTGCGCGCACACCGGCGACCCGACGCCGACCGATGTGTTACACGACTCGCGTCGTGACCAAGTTTCGCAGCCTTCTCTCTGTTACGGACCCTGACACGAGCCGGCTAACTTTGAAACAGAGAGAGTTCGGAGTTTAAGGAATCTTGGATTAAGAAACCGTCGGATTTCCAAGCTATTTACGGGGCTCGATAGTTGAAGTGACGGCGATGAAACGTACTTTGGAAATACAATGTATAGAGTATCTTAGAAACGATCCGGATCGTTCGAGTATTTTTACCATTCTTTTCGCAAGAATGTAATTTTCCCTTTATCTTCGGCCTGAAGCGAGAGGAGTATCGATGAAATTGCCGTATTGCCTGGGATTGCCTGCTCCTTCGCGCAGCCATTTGGGAAGATGCGTCTCCATTATTAGTTGGTTATTAATAAATGCTATCTTTTTTGCACCCTAAAACAAAATTCAGTTCTCGAAGCTCGGTTACAAATGTAAGTTAAAAACGCTACTTTTGAAACGGAGCACGCAGAGAGAGAGAGAGAGAGAGATAGAAAGAGAGAGAGAGCGTATAATGGCTAAAAGCGGAGGTTGGATTTATTATCGATGAGTTATCCCGGACATCAATTATTCGAAGATCCACTAAACGCAACTTCAATCCATGCATTACGTACAGGACGCGTTTTGCATAGGTTCCACTAAACGCTGTATGCCCTATACTGGCATCTGCAAGGCGTGAGTTATTTTAGACATGGAATTCCCTATGCATAGATTATACTAGCTATAAATTATTCCTCCTGTAGGATTCTCCCTGCACAAACCATGTAGCTTAACCTTAGTCTCTCTCTCTCTCTCTCTCTCTTTCTCTTTCTCTCTGTGTCCCTGTCTCTGTCTCTTGTACGCCACTTGTACACGAGTAGCATTAGAAGTATACCAAAATCAGTTAAGCAATCCGTATACCAACCATTAGTATATATCGATCGAGTAATCGCGAGATGGATAGCTTCATCTGTCGTTAACCTCGCGCTATCGTCAAACGGAGTACCAGATTCATTAATAATAGACCGCGACGGCTACAAACGGTTTACGGACTGCGAATATAAATGCAAATACGTATTCTTATAGACACAACGAAATAAATAGAACCTAAACGGAAATTCGCTTTCTCTGTTTCTATTTCTCGATTCGTGATAGCAACAATCACGATAGAAACTTGCCATAGAAATTTCTACCTACGGCAAAAAGTTTCCTCCGTTTTCTACGTATTTTGAAGGCCTCGTAATAAAATGTAGAAAACTACCTTTCCAATCAAATATGTATCTCTTTGTAGATATCGAATCGATTAACCGGCAACGAAATAATATCGATTTGAAGAGATCGAACATGAAATCAATTTGCTTAATTATCCGACGATATCGAACGAAGGATGCAACAGCGATATCAAAGCAGACCGCGGCTCGTTCTCGCATTTCGGCAACGGTACCCATCGGAAACGGTCATTAGCACGATCGTTAAGGAGAGGATCGCCTGGTCGAGGCAGGAATATCAAGGAGAATCGAGCCAGACTCCACCCAGGGCTAATATCTTCCACAACGGTGCTGGAACAAGCCTCATCCCGTAGACCTTCTCCATCGGCGTGATTCCGCGTCTCGGTGAGCGTAGCTCACGCGAACATTGTCCAGTAATTGACCCTGAACCTCGTACCGTTACGATCAGCTGCCAGCTACACACCTGCTCCGCTCGTGATTAGCCACGATTCCAGTCGATTCATCGATTTTCCACCGTGAAATTCCCACGTGGACTAATCGTAAGTTTCGGAAGGACATCCACGAGTATAAATAACGACGTATCAACGACGCTTCGTATCAGGCAAACGTGTAATACTTTTTCACATTTCGTAGACAAAGCGAGTTGTTTACGTCCGAGACTAATCTTCGCTATTGTTCCGAGTTTTCGACGATTTTGAAGAAATTCTAGGCTATTCGTCGCGTTATTCGCGTCGACGATAATACGTTCTTTTACCGTCCCGAGTTCTCTAAAACGTTACTCGCGAACTAAGAAATTCTAGGATCCTTATCGTTGCGTTATTTTGCGTCGGCGATCGATTTCTCGTTTCTGTCGCGAGTTTCGGAAATTTTAAAGAAACTGCAAGATGCCTGTCGTCGTTGAAATTAATCCCGTATCGTTACTTCGTCTCCTAACATTTGCGCTACGGCTCTCGGCGAAGGTAAGTTCACGCGAAATTCTGATAAATTTCGCCGCGAGCATAATTCTTTCGACAGTATCGGCGGTGTGATTTTCAAATACAAAAAAGTCTACCGAGGGCTTGAGAATCGTCGGTGTAATATTTCCCGGTGTATCGCGCGGCCATGCACGCACCGGAAATGCCGATAAGACTCTCCATGGAAATCGCGCCGAATGACCCCGACGCTAGGCGAACGTGTTTCGCTCACGATTCAGGATAAGTGCAACGTTGGCTTGTCGAGAAACGCGGACAACTACGTTGATCTTTAGGTAGCACCGACGATATCCGGTGGTTCGTGAAAGCTTCAAATATTTGACTCTTAAATATTTGTACTTCGTCTAGCGGGAAAAATTACCAGAGGATTGGCGCGTGCGAAACGATAGTTTTTTTTCAAATGTCGTTCGAGTTAGTAGTTGGAAACGCGATCAAAGGATAAAAGTTACTCAGCTTTCTCGCAAGCAAAAATAAATTCATCCAAATTCGAACGAGTTTCCGTCAGGAGGTTTTCGCGACTTTCCTCCAGAGATCAAAGACGTTAGGTCGCTACGTGTGAAACGTTCTATTCTTTCGTAAGGTTTCGCAACGACGAAAATCTGGAAATCGTAGAAAGTCCTCCGTGGATTCGGTCGGAAAACGAGTAGACCTCGCCTGTCTTGTCTCCGCGTTTGTTGGCGAGATGCGAGAAGAGAGCCGTAAAAGTCGCAGACCGTGTGGTGACCTGGACATAGGTTGAATGAGCCAAACCAGTACTCGGTGGGCTCCGATTGGCGGCTATTTCGGAACTTTCAGGCCGCTCAAGTGTGTCGTGATTCTCGTGGTTGCCTCGGTGGCCACATTCTCGCTCTTGTTCCATCGTAGCTCGTTCCAGCGATCGCTGGAACGTGTTTTGTTCCTCGTCCGTGAGAAACTTCTCTTCGAGCACCGCTCTAATCTCAATGACAGTGTGGCCCCCTGTCGATTAATTTTCGCGTCACCTGCGCGTAGGCCACAGAACTAGCTTTTGCGTCGCGTTAGATGCACTGGGTGCACTCAGACTGTGGGTTGGAAATTGTGGGTTACGATGGAATACGCGCTGGAATGTCGGTAATGCGATCGTTAACGCGGAGGATGACAGTTGGAAGTTTCACTTGGTAGAACTCTGTTCGTACGAACCGCGAGCAACAAAAAAAAAAAAGTGGTTCGTACAACTGCAGTTCGTATACCTAAAGGAAGTTTAGTGCTTTTTCTCGGTACTTGAGATTTTTCGTTCGAGAGTTTATCGGACGAACAAGCGGAGTCGGTAAACAAGGATCCTGTTGTACATCAAATTATGAATTTAGGAAGATGAGTGAGTCGGCGGACAAAGTATCTACGATCAACGCGTCGAGTCCATTTTTATCAATTTCCTATCGATTTCTTCGTTTTACCAAGCGTCAAGTATACTCGAGTTTAGTAGGACTACTCCACAGAGGATCGTCTATAGACTTGTTTAAAGGTCGACCGACCACTCGTCGAAGGCGCTAATACGCCACTTACATTCGATATTATGGATCGTGCAAGTTTTCGGTTTTACCAGCCTAAACAGGTGGTGTAAGCCGACCTAGAAGGGTTGAAACAGACTTAATTCGGGAGTAGAGCCGGCGACGACTTTGATCGGACTTGGTACGCGGAATTTGTTGTCACAGATGCGTAGATATGGGGAGTAATTTACGTTGGTCGGAGGAGGAGCACGCTCCGAAGTAAGAGTAGATTCCGCTCACGTAGATTAACCTTTCGAATTTGTAGACTTTGTTGAACTTATCGCGCCTCGGGTAACATTGTGTGTCTACAAACAGTAAGTTTATTTAAAGCCGATGCTATTCCAAAGGTGTAACTCGCGGCGAGAACAAGCGCGTCAAACGAAGATCCTACCATGCATCGATTACCTTAGAACATGCTTGTGGAAACTATTTTCAATTCAGGCTACGATAAACATAGGTTTCGTTCGACTAACGAGATCTTGCGTGAGTTTGCTGTAAAAATACTTCGCTTTGTTGCGTTAGATTACGTTAAACGGAAATTATTCTAAAAGTGGATTCTCTATAGAGAGTCCTTGTAGAAAACACCGGCATTTATTAGACATTTTTAGAAGATATCGTGACTCGAATCCGTAAAGACCAACGATTAAAATAAGCAAATAGTCGAATAGTGTGTGTGTCGACTCTGTTCCCATATGTCATAGGCATGTTCGTTGAGCGGTTTACGCACGAGCCTGTACACGTAGATTGCATCGCGAATACGTTTTACTTTGCACGGGTAGCGAGGCTGTACGATTAGAAATAGCGAAGCTACCGCGGTAGAGGTAGCACGAGCTTTCATATTAGAAGTAGATTATTTAAGGCGTAGGTCACGTTAAGCGTAGGTTACGCTAGACTCAGGTCACTTTAAGCCCAACCCCCTTGATAAACGATACATTTTGCTAATCTCCTATAGCCGGCGTAAGTCATGCCTGGCATAAGTTACGTCAAATATAGTTGGACGTTCTAATATATTTCGCGTCATTCGTATCGTGTCTCACGCTCGTTTAATCTAAAATTAATTTTCTCAACGGATGTTAATCGTACGATTTCTTTCTGCGCCCTTTTATAATCGTAATCGATCGAGAAATAAACATCGATGCTTAAAGCGATTACGCTTGAAGAGCAGCTTCCGAGTAGTTGCCGAAATTCTTCGCGAACAACATCGAGGATCGAGTAGATTCTAGACAGGTAAGATCGTTCGAATGGACTGAAATAATCGTCCCGCTAAAGCAGCGATCATTGGATTGAATTGTCGGAGAAGCTTGTTATAAAGCAATGTTACCCGAGGTCTCAAAAAACTGCCCTACTGACCTGGGAATCCTTGGCTTTCTGCTGAACCACAGCGGAAGATGGCTTGACGGTAAATCAAGAATCTATCTCTCGCGGAAAATTGCCACGTACTTAACCATAAATTTTCTTAGAATCTCGATCGAACTAAGCGACCTTCCAACTTAAATTAGAATTTCGCGAAACGTCGAGTAAAAATACAGCCGTCGCTCGCTTTTTCGACAATTAGCGGAAAGTCGAACGAACGTTCGATTTAGACTCGAGTATCGTCCTCTCTCTGTAAGATGTCGTGGAAATTTGACCAGTCGTCGAATCCATTTCCGAAGATGAGATTAGCTTCTTTCGATTTGCTTCTCTGTTTTTCTTTTCTCTTTTTTTTTTTTTTTTTTTTTTTAATCGAGGTAGTCCGTCACTTTTAACACGCGACTGGTTTTAGCCGGTCGTTGCGTGGATTCACACACGGGCACGAGCTGTTGGTCCCTTTGAAAAATCCGCTGAAATTTAAATATAGCGGCGGCGTGTAAAAGAAGAAAAAAAAATAGAAGAAAGGAAAATCTGTCGATAGTTTCGGCTATATTGATGGAAAAAAATAGAATGGGCGAATGGTTTTCGATCTTTTGGGTGCTTTATTGCACGGATACGAGTGTGGTTTTTCCGGGGGATATCGAATCGATAAGTCGATTTTTATGAATGGAGGAATATAGAGAATCTTTAACATTAATTTACGAGGGAGATTAACGAGAAGAGAGATACAGCTTTCATTGTCGTGATCTAAGAGTGCTTTCATCGCGTACTACGCAGTTCTTTTAATCCAATCGTCGGAGAACCGGCAGATTTAATGAAATTCCTTAAAAGCAACGCGACCAGCAGCAGAATCGCTCGAGGTCGTCGTTCCGATTTCACGACCGATCGCTGAAAGCAGAACGAAGTTGACCCAAAAGAAACGAAAGAAGAAGAAAAGAAAAAGTATTCGGCGGGGGAGTATCCACGAAGAAAAACAGAAAACGCAAGGTGGTCGATGGAGAAAAAGGCACGGTAGTTGGCTCGTTAATTCTTTTAAGCGCGGTTTAGGTCACATTCGTGTTAGCAAATCTTGCGGGATTGCATCTCGAAGGATTAATGACTAATGACGAATGGCGAGAGATAAGTCAGCTCCGTATATCGTGTTTCACAACATAATCAAGAGTAGCTATAGAAGTTGATGAGAACGAGTGGCTGCAATTGGAAGTAACTCAACTTACGAACTCCTCTTGGTACAGAGGAATTTCACCAGATTTCCACATAATTTCTTTTTTTTTTTTTTACGCTTTTCTTTCAGAATTTTTTGACTTTTTCGATTCGCGTACGATGAATCGCCAGTGTAAATATTCCGATCAGAGCCTCGATATGCGAGCTTGCAAGAGTCGATGAAATTCATAACTCGTTTCCGTGGCTAGAAAGTGTAAAGAATGAATTTCAACGGGGAGGGCTGGTCACGATCGTCGATATCGATTTACAAGAGCGTGGAAAGGCAACTAGGCAAGCTTGTCCATCGTTGACCGAACGAGAATATTTATGGTCGTTCGCGGAAGACGCGCTAACACTGGTAGAAAAGAGAGTTCGAAGAATCATCATCCCCCGGATACATCGACGTCGATAGTCCAATGACAACGTCGAGTTGAATTTAGAAATCACTTATGGACAACGGAAAGATTCTTTAACTGGACAAAAATAGAATTGCACGAAGAGTACATTCGTTTTTAGTATCTTTCCTAACGTTATTTTTCTTCTCTTCTTTCTTTCTCCCCCTTTAATGAAATTGGTAATAACGACTTAACGAGATATTAATGAAACGTACAAGGGGTACCATGATCGCGTATAGTTGCACGTTTTTCCAGATGAAACGGCACGCGAGGCATCGATCAGAGGCAAAGTTCAAACACGCGAGCAACCAGAAGGGTTGCAGGAAAAATTGAAAACGCATTAGCCCGAGAATTTCGCTCTTATCGGAATTTCTGCCCTAGTTGGCGCGAACAAACTTCGAGATTCGAGTGGTGAAACGAACGCGTGTCTGAGAGTCGCGTGGCCGGTTATTGTACACGCCGGAAGGGTGGATCTTTTCGTGTCGCATCGATTCTTCTCTAATCGTCGCGATACTTTCGGATATCCCGATACTAGGAGAAACTACGATATATTTGTATATCGATGGAAACGAATTACTACGTGGATTGCGTTTCTTAAAAGTTCCCTTCAAAAACGTACCAAGCGAAGTAAAAATCCACGGTCAACGCACAGTGAAAATTCTTCGCGTCGAACCCTTCTTGACAGACGGCGGATTTTTATGCGTTTTCGTAATTTACGTAAACGGTCGAAGAGACAAAACCTAAACGGAAATTTGTCGCGTCTGTTGGATATTGCAACGAGTACCTTACCTCGCGTATTTTATTCTATATTATTTTTCCATATCGCGTGGTTCCTGCGCTTGTCCGCGTCTTTAAACTTTTCACGAATACGGGAAAAAATCCGCAGTCCGGCTGTCTCGGTAACAGACGCCCTCGGTATTTGGATATTACCACGTGTTTCGGACGCGATCGATGGCGATAAGAAAGAGTCGGTTGGTAGGGGTTGCGCGATTTCGCTGGGGCGAAGAGAAGGGTCGTGAACGATCGAGCGGAGAAAGGCAGACGAGAAGAAAACGAGAGAACGGACCCTTTCACCGGCAAAATGGCCGAGAAGCTCGGCGAGTTTCAGTTTCATTTCGAGAGGACGCCGCCCCATCGACCCGTCTGGACTCTTGCCGGCCTTTCGTTTGTCGCAGCACACCATCCAGGGACAAACGGGGACGAGGGAGCGATTGTTATGGGGGTGTTGCTCGTTTCCACGGCTCTTTTTCATTTGGCTTGCAATATTGATATGGATTCTGCTGAATCTTTGATCGTTTCGATCGGTATTCTCCTTTTTTCTCTCTCTTTCTCTCTCTCTCTCTCTCTCTCTCTCTCTTTTCATTTGTTAAGTCGACAAATCGAATTCACGGAATTTTTCACACGAAAGGAGCGCAGTTATTGGGATTCGGATATTTGGAGCGATCGAGGTTGCGCGTGAAATCGTGACATAAGCGATCGTTGATTTATCCAAGTCGTACATTTACACGATGGTGTTGTACGTATAGTGCTTGCATGGAACGTGTTGATTTTGCACAGAAGACAAACTTGCTCGAAAGGAAGTGGAAGAATATCGATCGTATAGTAGGTGGATTGGAAGTACAGATTCATCGAGTAATCAGTTTCTCTCGTATTTGCTTGAAAATTTGTAACTTTCGACTATCGTCGTTCTGATAGTTGCAAGAAGGAAACGGTTCTGTGTCTCGCTGTAGCTTGATAACGTTTCCAAACGTTTCGTACAACAGATGCGCGACCAACGGAACGCATTATCTCGCAACATGCCTTTTCCACGTCTGAAAATTTGATTGCTTGCATCCCGAAGCAACGCTAAATTTCCTTCAGTTTCTTTCTGAAAGCGCTTATATGTAGTTAGTTTACCGAGCAGGTACTATTAATATTGCAGGATATTTGATGGTCATGGCAGACGAAAGCAATTTGCCCGATCCTTTTCGCAGCAAAACTTCGCCTCCGAACGTCGGCAACTTCGCCAATCTTCCCATTTAACGAGAACCTTTTTAGTGGCCGTGCGTTGAACCTCGGTTAGCTAAGCGATCTTCTGCCCATTCTCCCGTAGCGTTTGAGCGTTTCAGACACTTGCAACGCAAATACGAACGAGAGCTATCGAACAATACAAGAGAGTTTCCTCGACGTAGAAATTATTTTATTGTGTTTTATTGAAATTAATTTTAAAAATATTAACAATTTATTCGTTGCCTCGACAAAGACAAAATCTGATACGCGATATTCCAGTATAAATCGCCATACGGTAGAAGACATCGAGTCGAGCTATTCAGACTGCTAATTGGACACAGAAAACTAACAAATTTCTATTACAAAGAGAATCTTTCGCGTGATACGAATCCCGCGACTATCGTTCGCCGTGCGACTCGCGATTCTGAAACGCACGAAATTACACGAACCACGCAACAGACTCAAGATCTCCAAGGAACCGTAGGAAGCATTCAGTTCGGGACAAAGCAGAGAAAAGTTTACCAAATCGACGAACGTCGAGATCCGAACGTGAGCGAAACCATCGTTAATGACCGTGCTGTCGGTACGATGTTAAAGAACGCGAAGAAGAAGAAAATTCAATTATTCCACGAGATGCCGGAAAAATACCTACAAATTTTCGAATACCACCGTGGAATTTGTCTTGCAATTCGCCACACTTGGCTATGAGCGCTATTTGAGCGATTTGAAAGCGTACTAGGATATACGTTTACGAAGACGTACATTTGCGTGAATATAATCCGTACTCGTTGAAAAGGAAAACAGTTCGTACAACCAACGTTGATATTCTTGGCCGTAATTACCGCGATTCACCGTGTTTTCTTATTGTTTCGCCATTTATATTAAAAAATAAGACCGGTACCGCGCGGAGATACGCGTATCGCGATACGCGTGCGATAGATACCGAAAATACGTACGTACATACACATGGTTTCTCATAATTCACAACAAACTTGATTATTTCGTGCAAAGTTCAAGATTGAGTTTAACGTGCTGATGCTTGTTAACTCGAATAACCCTACCTTACTATATACATGTATGTGTATATGTATATGTATATATCGTGGAAATTTTCAGTCTTAACCGCGAATTTTTGCTGATACCGCGTACGACGAGTCACGGAAGGGGAAATTTAACGGCTTATAATTTTTCGCCGACGAAAAATTTGGTCGCATTGCGGCCGCGAAGGAATGCAACTTTAATAGTTGAACGCGTGGCTTGCATGCTGGTGACGTAGCAGTAATAAAGGTTAATGGACAGCGAAATATTTCAGCTTCGTTGCATAACCGACGCCCATCACCGTGTCGTGCCTTATTCAAACGAGTTGAAATCGAGTCGCTACCTTGCCGATGAAATTTATTCATCTATTCGTTTATTAAACGTGTCCTGAACTCGAACGGAATCGCCCGAGAAAAGAAACAGAGAACCGAGGAAGAAGTCTCTTCCATTCTCGCGATGAACTCCGCAAGAGACGAATTAATCTTCCTATGTTCTTATTTCGTCGGAATTTTACGAGAAAATCATTTTCTACCCACGGCTGTTAAAACAGTCTTCGATCCTGCTACGTTTCCTCGGCCATCTTCCACCCAGTTGTATCTTTCTAAACTTTGAAAACTGTCTGCGTAATTTGGACAAATTAGGGAAAAAGTCTCGTCGCCGTAGGTACGCGATTTCTCGTTTCGATCTCACATCGAGCATCATTTTGCCATATACCGAGCTACTTTTCGTTTGTTAAAACGAAGGCAAAATTGAGATACAAAAATTCCAGGTTCGTTGCAGGGTTAATTCGTTAGTTTCGAAAACTTTCCCTTCTCATGGTGATTTAAAAATGAAAAACGAAAGCAACACGGCGCGTCAATCCACGACGAGTGTCGAACGAAACTTCTTCTTGAGATCGGGAAAATTCGAGGGGCGCAGGCGGGTCGGATTCCATTGGACTTTGCCAGGTTTCATCGGGATTTGCCAGCAGCACCGTGCTTCAAAAATTTATGCAAATTTCTCTCGAAGGCTTTCTGGCGGAAATTTCTAACCAGTCGGTTGTCTCTACGTCCTCCGGCATCTTTGAGCCTCGATTCCCTTCATATCGCGTTTCTACGTTTACCCTATGCATCGCAGTTAACGCGCTATTTGCGCGAAACGTCTAATCTTGAAGTCGCGAAGAAAAACCAAGCTGACTTGAAACGCTATTTCTAGCCAGAAATGGTCACCGAAACGCGAGATTGAAAATTCTAAATCGTCTATCATTGTATAAACTTCTTTGCGCAATATTCGCAGAGAAGCTGAATCTAGCTATAGCTGTAGTACTAGGTAAATCGATAAGAACCTAACTCGGTTATAATTTACAATTTAAACACGTTGTGTACGCTTTGCTCGTGACGATGATATTTTATGGAATTAATAAGTAAGTTATCCTTTCCAAAGTTGAACGTTAATCGCAACACAGCGATAAAGTCGTAAGATTTAGTTTAAAAAATTTAAGTAAAGATTTGGGTCCTAGAAAACTTGTTTCGCGTAGGTGAAATCGTTATGTTCACGTGTTTCACGCATACACGCGCGTTTGATGTCCGTTTTACAACTGAATACAATTCGTAGTTTTACCACGATTTTCCCAATTAGCCTGAGAATCAGACTGACATTACAAACCTATTCCAAATCCCTTTGCATGACTCGTATGCACAGTCATCGACTGCATGTTCGACACGTTAAACGACTCGCAAACTGAGCCATCGGTCTCGGATATTAAATCAGATCCAGCTCTGCTGCCCTATTCGAGGAACATCAAAAAATTATCAAATAAAGCCGGACGATTCGTTAGAAAATAAACAAAAAAAAAAAAAAAATATATAACTGCTCGTGCCGCGATGGTTGAAAATTCAATGGTGATAGATCGTACGAAAGTACCTCGAAACGTTTCATTTTGATTGATTCGTACGTTGGAAGTGATGCTAGAGATTTATCGTGCAATTACTCGTGCCATTGTTTCAATTATTTATAACAGGCGCGTGATTTATGGGGACAACGATGTGTCTTCGTGTTTCGAGGAACTATTTTCTTCGTTACCAGAAGCATGGCTATCGTTCCCCTATTTATAGCGATTCCACGTTTCTGGAATAGCAACAATTTCCGTTAACGGCAGGAAATGATACGCTTTCGACGAGTGGCGTGGCACAGAAAGTGAAAGGACAATGGATCAATTTGTCTTTAGACTTTAGACCGCTCTTGCCATTTCGCCATCGATTTTTTCACCGTCGAGAATCGTTTTCCTACCATCGTTCTTACGTTATTAGCGGCTATTACTTACTACGAGATTGTCCAGGTTCTTGTTGCACTTGGCCCGATTCCTCTCGTATCGTATAATCTTTTAATTCGCAGATCCAATTTGCATCACGTGTTTCGATCCACTTGAGACTTTTTTCTTCTAATAGCTAATAAACGAAATAATATACCTGTGGACTAAAACACACTGTAAAGTGTCTTAATAGCGAACGCAATGGTGCAATACCATTATAAGCCAACGCTGATAAAAGAAATTTGTGAGAGGAAATTCTTTAAGATAAGGGGTAAAAATAGCGGATTATTTTCGGAAATAATTCGCGAGATTAACCGTAAAACGCTGTGACAACGTGCGAATATAATTACGTGCTACGTTTCTCTCTTTGTCACTTTTATCGTGCGTCATACCGCAAATATTTTACGATTCTTTCGTTTCTTTGTTTCAGGTAAGCATCGCTAACTTTGATCCCTCTCAAATGGTTTCTGACTCGTAAGTCCACCGGTAACGTACCAATTACGCTTATTAGAGAACGCCTGAGACGTTAATGGAAATGCCCATACCGGGTTTGTTGCCGAGTTTCCTAATGCTCGTATTTTCGATTGCTTGTCATTTCTGTTAGAATTAAAGATTGGAGAATTTGATCGAATTAAAAAGAAATTAAAAAATGTAACGCCGTTAGTATAGTTTATTTTATACGCGAAGAGAAAGTGTAATTTTAAGACCGTCGATAAGTTCGAGTTATACGAGTCGCGAGTTTGATAATGATTCTGCTAAAGAAAAATAATTCAAACTCCGTGATCATCGCATAATCACGTAAAAATGCGCCTCTCCCTCCGTGTTATCGCTCAGCTGTTAATCACGCAAAAATATATACGTCGCGCGTTCTGATCTTTCTACGGAGTAATTTTAAACGACAAAAAGATTTTCAAAATGGACGGTCTTGCGACGTTTACGTCGATGTTTTTTTAAATCGTCTATGGTGTTTCACGAATAAGACAGCTTTATAGTATCGTATTTGCAATTAGCGTGGTTAGATCGGCCTGTTTCTCGATGCTGATAATTAATTACAATAATGATTAGCGTATCGTTACGCGTTAGAATCGGCGCGAATTTACGTATGTATTTATGCGGGACACGAGCGTATCGAAAGCTTCGATTTTAAATCGACCACAATTAAATGCCGTGAACCAGCACTGATCCAATATTATCCGTGTTCCGCTCGCGCGCGTCGAAACAATCGATACCGCGACAATTAACTATTTCGACAATCGTATTCCATGCATTAACTGTCTCGTCGGATACATTCGACAGATCCCCCCCTCTCTCTCTCTCTCTCTTTCTCTTTCTCTCTCTCTCTCTCCTTGTAAAACGCGTTTCACGATATCTTTCGTGTATGATAAAAGCGAAGTTCAAATCGCTTTATCCGTTCGTGGAACATTAACAAATTTCCAAGCATTGTGGTAGTTTCATTTTCACAATATACGAAGTCTCGTTCATCGGATCAAGATAAATTAAACCAGAATTTGCTAGTATTTTCTTTTTTTATACAAACCTAATTATACGCGACAGTTTGCGAGCATGTCAGCTATTTTTATTGGATTCCGCTCAACTCGTAGAGACAGGTTCGTCGCTTTCGAGAGTTAAAAGGCCAATCCGGGATTAACGATCACTCCGTAGTTTAATTTATTTCTATTCGATCGATCTTCCTACACGAAGTAAGAACGTTGTTATCTCGATGTTAAAAGAAAAATCTGTCAATCTGGTATCGTATGTATCGTCCGAAATCTCGCGTCAACTATCGGCGACCCTAATCCATGTTTCATCCTCCAAGCTTTGATTTCAACTTGTTCCTACGTACACAGTTCGGTCAGTTTTTACACGCGTGCCTCGATCTTCTCAATCGATCGAGCAGCCGATCGATTTTCACTTTCGCCAGACTGTGTTCTCTTCTTCTCCCAATCGCAATCACCCTTTAGAGCGAACGATCCAGCGAACGCTTCGATGAATGCTCGATGAGCGATTATCTTCGACGATAGAGGAAACCCTTCGTATTGCGAAATTCGAAAAATTCTTATTGCAATTTATTTCTAAACGCCTCCTTCACCTTCCATACGTGGCTGCAACTATCCAACCTGCTACTACCCAATCGATTTCCGCTTCCGTAAGTATATCCTTCTTCCCCCCTAGCGAGTCGCAGAAGGGCGGTCGTGCATTCGTCGACCGATCGATCACTCGATACACGCTGTTTAGCCGCGCGATGAAATCGCTCGGCCGTTATATTTTTATCTCGCCGAAGGATCTCTCGTCGACGATCTTCGTGCCGGCTAGTCCACGCGATCGATTTTCCCTCTTGCGCACCACCTCCGAGTGCGCGCCGGAATCGGGGAAAAAGCTCACGACCTCGGATCATGGAAATAGCCTGGCGATTTCATTAATTCCGACGTTCCACGCGAAGATTTATAACCGTTACGCGCGTGCCTTAGGAAAAACCGTTTACGTTTTCCCTCGAAACAAATGGAGAGATCGGCGAAGGAGACGCATGTGCGGTCGCTGTTGGAGGAAAACGAAGCGGATACAAGGAAAATCAATTAACCGTGGATGGTGCCGAGCAAGCGAAGCAGCTCGAGGTGTATCTAATTCGCCTGAACGTTTGCCAAATTTCCTGGCTTAGAGTAGCTACGATTTCCGCCGTCAGTTTCGTTCAACATCCCCGATAGGTCAGAAGGTTCGCGATTGAACGATTTGGTTTATTTCGAGGAATTAGCGTTCTGTGTTTGCGCGCCTTGCGAAGATAGAGATTAAATTAGCGTGGATTGTCAAATATTTTTCCATCGAGCGAGTTAGTTTCATAGATTTATTTACTCGAAGTGGATGACGCGATTAATCGAGTTCCAAAGTAAATCTTTTGGAAATAATATTCTTAATCCTATATCGACGTTTTGCTTTGCCTATTCTTTTTTTTTTTTTCTATTTTCGTAATTGACGAATAGCATTTTTTTTTTTTTTTTTTTTTTGATAAGATGGCAATACGCCAAGGGCAAAAAGTATAAAGTCAATCGATAAAAACTTGTAAAGTAAGACCATAAAATGGACGCGACTTTCTTCGAATCTGCACTGCGATTAATTCGCAGACAGTTATCGCCGCAGTTTACGATAGTTGGCCTCGCGGACGCGTGGAATTTGTATTAATCCAATGTGATGTACCTGTTGAACGCGATATTGATAAGAATTACGGGTTATCGTCGAACCACGAATTCCAATCGCTAATCTTTCCCTCACGACCGTTTTCTACGTTATACGAAATATTTCGCGTACGATTTTTCCTTAATTAAGTATACGCGTCTAACAAGTATACACAAGTATATACTTATAACCCTATGAAGCCATATAACCGTAACAAGTATATCCGTGCCCCGTTTAAACATTATTCCTACAATTATTTGAACTATTTCATAAGCAAACTCGGAGTACAAAACGATTCAAAAACCTAGCTGTTTTTTTTCCCACGTCTCGTTAAATCCTGTGTCCGTGTTACAGACAGAACCATAGTACAAAGTCATTACGTGTTCAACGTCCTTCCTCCACTACCATAAACGATCGTGTTACTCTCTTTCCCTACGCCTCGCCACTACGGTCGAGCCATTTTTCAATCAAAATCGTAATACGAAACAACCAAACATCTCGATACTCTCTCCTCGAAATTTTCAACAAATCTCGCTACTCTCCTTCTATTATATTTCGTAGAACGAAATACAATAGAAGGAGAGTAGAAAGATTTGTTGAAAATTTCGAGAAGAGAGTATCGGGATGTTTGGTTGTTTTGTGTATATACACACACACACACACACACAAAATCACACGATGTAAAACAACCAAAGAGTTCAACATCTTTTTCGGAATCTTCGAAACCTACTGCTCTCTCGTGTCATCTATCAGAATCACCCTCGATCCTCTACGGCAACCGCTAACACGAGAAAGATTCTACGAAAAGAGGCGACCGTCGCGTTATCTGCTGATTCCGTATTGCGCTATTTGCTCGGTAGTGGATCGCGTGGCGGCAAACGAGGCGGGAAAAAGAATCGAGATGAATCGAGGGGTGGCGCGATCGAACCGGAGCTTCTTTCAGGCGCGCATGTCGTCTCTGCCTAAACGGGGTGTCCTTGTCGTCATGGTAACCTTTATGGGGAGGGAGAGGCTGCGATATCTGGGCTTGTGTGAACACCAAGATAGAGGGAGACACGTATGAAACGAGAGACAAAGACGAACAGAGAGGGACGTATGGACGAAAGGGACCATCCTGGTTGTCGTCATCATCGTTTGTCATCGGTTGGAAAGGACGAAATTCGGCTTCGAACAGCGTGTCTGTCGTTTTGCGCTTGATATTTTTCATCGTTCTTCCGCTTCTCCGTGCCCTAAACTCCCTTCTTCGCTTCTTTCTTTCGTCCTTGTTGCTCGTCTCTTCCCTCGTATCGTGGATCGAAGGCTGGCTTCACAAAGGACGATTCGTTCTACGTTTGAGAGCGGCTTTTTTTCGACAAGGTAATTGGGCGGGAGGACGAGGATTCGCGCGAAGACGAGTTGATTTAATGAAAAAAACGAGGATGAGCGGTTTGCCTGTCTCGTTGGGTACTTGTTTCGGCTTAATGCCGTTTGACACGGTGTGTCTGGCCCGTTTCAACGACGTCGGATAAAGACTTGTTTAGCCGTTGTTTCGCTCGTTCGTTGCGTCGTATTCATCTCGGCCTATGTCGCCGTGCGATGAACAGAAAATTGACAGAGAAACGGAAAAAAACGAAAATTCGTAGGAGCAGCATACGGCGAACGGTATAGGTACGCATTGTCGAGTTTCAACGAGTTTGTCACACTTTTTTTTCCAGCGACGTTAATAATCGACGCGGCAGACGATTACCGCAAACGCCCTAAGATTCGTTGTAACGTCGATTGCAACGATCTTTGGAACACGACTGTATCGATTCTCAACGCGTCTCTTACTCGTACAATCGAATTTTGATCGTTCTTTCCAACGAATCGATCTCGAAGCTCTCGTTGACTTTCGAACAGAGACTAATCAAGTCTGGGTGAATAAAATCCTCAACAATCCCCTTTCGTTCGAACGATGCCTCGAAACAGCTTGGGACGACGATCGACCGAGTAATTAGCGAGCACGCGGTAAACAAAGTTTTCATTTCCGCTCGGTGGCCCGTCAATGGAGGGAAACGCAGTCGAAACTCGTGGAGAATTTGGGCCAAATACCACACCGACGTTTTACACGTGCCCGTTTTTCCGCGACCCTCCTTTTTTTTTTCGTTTCTCTCCCTCGGACCGTTCCTTTTGTCTCGTCTACGGGCTTTTGTGTCGATCGGGTCGAGAGCCGAACTCTCGCGCCTCCCATCGAGCGCAAAAACATCCACGGATCGTTGCGTTTCGAGGTTTCTGCGCGACCGATCAATCGCAACAGGTGCAAAAATCCGTTGAATTTTCGCTCTGGTCATTCGCTTCCAACGAGTGTCAAACGTACGTAAGTCTTTTGGGATTCCGTTGGTCAGAGATCTTCGAGCGGGTGAAGTGGTAGCAGATCTTTTCAGGAGAAACGAAGGTAGCAGTTTATCGTAAATCCGTAGAATTTTTAGCTACCGGGTGGTTTCCTTTTCTCGTTGAATCTACGAGCAACTTTGACGACCTTGCTCTATACTCGCGAAGAATTAATCCAGCTGAGATATTCGGTTCAAAGTGTTCCAGTCGTCCGTATAAATCACAGGTAGTAATCGACCTCGCGATATCTAACGACGCGTCTTTCTTTCCTCTCAAAAACCTACAAAGAATTCTACAATCCCTGGCTCTAGCTTACGTACCGAGACATTGAGATTACGGGGAGAAAGAGAAACAAACAAAAATGAGAAAAGAAAGAAAAGAAAAGAAAAAGACAAAGAGAAGAAGAGAAAGACGAGATCGAGCAGAATACATCGCTGATCCTTCGAATAATCTCACGATCGTACAACCCCCAAAGTGGTTCCTTCGTCTCGATCTATTTCTCCGCGAGAAACTTTACAAAACGATCGTGTCGAACGATGTTAAATCAAGGTGAGAGAATCACATTGGGCCAAAACGGTGGCGAAATCCCGGTGTCGTCGAGATTACAGCCAGAACGATAGAAAGGGAGAGAGAATCGATTTGGCGAGCGTGTCGGTGACGACGTTGCGAAACCGCCCGTGAACGCGCGTAAACTATCGAGGCGTCTGCAAGTCAATATCCGAGAAACGCCGCGGCACCTAATTATCGGGGCAAGATTAACGTCGGCTTCGGTTATCGATTGTCTACGCTTCGAGTGGCGGCCAGACGGATTCGAGATATCTCGACGGCCCTCTGTCCACGGGTCGATATCCACGGAGAGATATCGTGCGCGATCGTCCGTCGTTCCTCGACACGGTCGCGAGAAATTGACGACGAAATCGAAACGGCTGATTTATCGGCGAGACGGTGAGAAACGGAGGTCGCGATGAATCATGACTTATCGTTAGTGCTACGGAAAGCTGGCTGTTCCGAGGTTTTCTCGTTGATCTACGATTTCTTTCTTTGCTCTGTTTTGTTTCTCTGTTTTATTTTTTTTTTCTTTTTTTCTTTCGGTAAATGGGCTTTCGGTGGAAAACGAAGAGCGATTTATTCGCCGCGGCTGCAAATATTTTCGGGTACGTTGGACGATTTGTCGTTATAATACGGTCGGAGTGGAAGAAAGAACGTGGAAATTTTGATCGCTTGTTTCATCCTTCCTTTACACCTTTCTTTTTTTTATCTCTCAAAGTCTGCGAAGGCTCTGTCGCGAATTGTGAATTTCTGTGAATTACATCGAATATCTTGTTTGTCGGAAACAACGTACAACCGAGGAGAACATCGAATACCAGGTACAGACGAGAAAGGCGGAAATATTGAATTTTACGAGTCGAAGCGAGACTTTGTTAGACTTCGTCTTCGATAAATTTGACGTTTATTGAATCGTAACGATTCATGGTTAAGTTAACGCGACTTAATATCACGATAGGATGCGTCTTCGATAATGTAAAAAAAAAAAAAAAAAAAAACAGTCGAAGATCAACGATAGTCGATTATCAAAGTTAAGTCAAGCGACTCTCGCGAATCTTATTAACGGATTAAAAGGAAACGTGACGTGGAAAAAGTGCTGCGACGTAATTCCATTAGCTTTTTTCGTATCCAAACAATTCCGTTTTTCGCGAGTAAACTGGCGCGAAAGTCGAAACGGTTCGAATGGATCGATCGAAAAACAAAGAGGAAACGGAGAAAAAGGAGAAAAAGGAGAGAGAAAAGGTAGACGAAGAAAACCAGTCAAGTGGAGCAGTAAATGGGAAGAGAAAGAAAGGTAGCGGCGATTCCACGTCGTAAAGTGGGTCGACTAATTACGAAGCGAGGATCGAAGCGTGCCTTTGTCGCAAGGGCACCGGGAAACAGCTAGGATGGTACTAGGAACGAAAGGAGACAGACGAGAAAAGGAAACGAGCTGCTCATCCGGCGTGAAGCTGGAAGCTGCTGACGCGATCTTCTTTCTTCCTTTTGCTATTTTCTTCTTGGAAGAAGGTGGCTGTCGTTCTTGTTGCGATACGACCGAAACCCCTACATATCGCGTACTAGTAAATCCTCTTGTAAAAGGAAACTGATATTCCGAAAATTGAGATTTTTACAAGTTTTATTTTACGAGGTTTACGATTTACAAGTTACAAGCAATCGGTATTAATCAATTTTCTTGTACAGCGTGGTTTATGCGATCGTAGCAAGTTACTAGTGTCTGGAAAGAAACAAAGAAATGTTTTCTTAAGCATCTTTCGGTTTGTTAATCTCGAAGGCTTTAAGTTGAACTCGTCCGCTAACCCTTTTAATCTTGTCGGAGAAGAAACTTCTCGTCTCTCTCTCTTCCTTTCTAGAGCAAAAAGTTACTCCCTTCTTGCAGTCTGAATATCCACTTTTTACCTGTGCCAATCTCCAGTCTTCGCTAAACCAGGTAACTTCTTCCCCAAAAAACTCACCTTCCTACCTGGACCTATCTTACAAAATTTCATTCGCTATTTCCAACTTCGATCGTCGAACTTGGCCCGGCGAAAGATTCGTCTTAAAAATTTCTCCGGCTTTCCGGAGGAAATTCATTTCGACTCGTGCCCGCGATCACGCGTTTCTCGAAATTCACCGGCGCTACGAGACGTCGAAATTTCTCGAAAACGAATCAGCCTTTTTCATCTTCGTGCAAGTACGTTAACATTTTATGGGCAAAATTTCACGTCCCAGCAGAAATATTTCATTTTCGAAATCAACGATCTCGTACAGATACAATTAAACGTATTATTTTTACTCGATATCAACGAAAAAAACGTCAAAGTCGCTATTTGCCGTGATTAAAAACAACGTTGCGATGGTATATTGTACATTGCGGAACGATAATAAATGAAAATGAAAATTAAAATTAAATTCGCCTGGTGTGTAATTTCACGCGTGATACCTTTTAAGCGTTGGCAATCATTTTTTCGCAATTTGTTCGCAAATTTAAACAACTTTTCAACGATAGAAAAACACGATCGAAAATGATTCGAAGAACGTAACGGCGCTTCCGTCCAAACTGTAAGGGAAATATTTCGCACGAAGCGTCGTTGTACGAACGTCGCTGCATTACGAAATATCCGATCGATCGACGATTAGGGAAGGGCTAACAGCATTGTTTCATCGAATTCTCAGTTTTTCCTGATCGTGCAACATCTGGTGCCTGCGCTACAAGCTTTCTCCCCTCGTCCATTCGATCGAGCGACGCATTATGCACCGTGCACGCCCGCAGGATATGCTAATTGCACGCTGGTTAACAGTACGCCATAGATGCGTGTCGGTCGACGTGTTTCCACGCCAGCAGCGCTCGTGATATCGCTGCTGAATCGTTCGATTCATCGATGCGTGCGCGAGCCTGTTGAATCGTGAGAAGGATTGTCCGATTTTTGTCCGATGATGGAATGCTTTATGTTGATTTTATTAATCTCACGTTGTATCGTCTTTCTTTATCCCTCTGCTTTTAGAGATTGCGTCGACTCCGGAATGCTTAAAAGTCACTCTAGATTTGACCAATTTTTCCTAGTCTTTGTTCGCCAACGATATCCAGCGTTTCTGTTGAATTGAAAATTTGATCAATCCCGACTCGATGCTTAAATAAAATTTCCAGCTACCGTACCCAATATCGGATCAACTTTGCGTTCATCGTAATAACGTTTATCGCAACAACGAGACTGCATTCTTTGTTCCTACGGAGATTCAACGGCGTTCGATATTTTGCAACCCGATATTCCGTCATCTTTCGCGATTCGAAAATTTCCACCCTCTTCTAAAATCCCATACCTCTCCAAATTTTTCTACATCCAGCTTTAACCGTTCGATGTCGAACAACAGGAGGAAATTTATGTGCAAGATAAACAGAGAAAGGCTGCAGCGATTCGAACGTTGCACGAAAAGTCCGGCGTTTTCCAGCGGCGAATCCGGTCGACGTACCGTAACTGATTTATACGGTGTAACACAGTTTCCCCGGTATCGTGCGTTTTATTCACTCTTAGCGGTGCTGAAACGGAACACCGAGCGATCTTGTTGGTTTAGTAGCGGCGGTTGTTGCAGCGCGCGCTTTGTTAACAATATCGTTTCTCGTTTCCCATATTTTCCGCGGCGGACGAGCTGCGGTGCTGCACCGTGTACGGTGGTTCTACGTTCCTTTGGTCAACGACTGTCGCGGCGATTCTATGTAAAATGTCGGATCTCAGGAGCGGTCGTCGACACGGAAAGAATCTCGATCGCGAGATCGAAGGGTTAAATCGGCGCGCTGTGGATCTTCTTAGCTTTCCCTTCGCCGTCTCTTTATCCTCTTTAACGCTGCTACTTTGCTTTCTTCCTATTCTTTTTTGCCGTTTAATTTATCCCCCTCCCCCTCCTTCCGTCCTTTTTTTTTTCGTTCTTTAGTGTCTTACGAAGGTCATTCGAACGTCCGTAGAAACTTTCCTCGCGAGTGTACCGCGTGACTTTATTTCTACGCGAAAAAAGAACGAATCAAACATATAGAATAACAGCTTTGTTGCGGGAAAATCTACTTTGAACGTTGATCCGATAGGTACGCAACTAATCTCCTTACGAATGTACGAGAGTACCGTTTCTACTTATCCTGTATCATCCTGTACATCCGACATCCTGTACATAAGAATTCGTGCAAGAAACGATTTTCTTCGATTACCACTAAATTTTTGTTCCTACGTATCATATTCGGATTAGGAATAGGTTCGAGCGAGAGTCCGACGAGATTTTTACGTACGATCATCGCGTGTTTGCAACGAAATGACTATATTCGTATTAATACCTTTCTAATTAATCAATTCGTATTAATTACTCGGTTATTACATGCTCGTATTTTGCTCCACCTCCTTCAAAACCAGAATCTCTCCATTCATGATAGACCAATTAACTCGACGAGTTGCTGAAGCATTTTAAGTGGTTTTCGAAGGATAAACTGGAAAGAGAGGAAGGATCGGTGACACATACCTGGCGAATCGTATAACCGCATTAATCTGCAAGGTTCCCATTGGGCTTCGGCTTTGCGTTTACGTCACTATCGATGCTCCGGTTACGTCGACCTGTGCAACCAGCACGACAACGTGACCTTAAAGTCGGTTTCTCGTCGTGGAAAATAGGTTCTCCGCTCTCTGGGCACGGAAAATGGATTCCAACTGTCTTTGTGCCTCGACTCGATTCGTCTAAATAATTCACGCGAGCGTAGATCGTAACCGCTTCGGTCGACCTTTGAAATTTTCCACGCGTGGCTTCGAATTAAAAATTCCAATAATTCGATTAAGTCAATTGGAATCCTCCGATCGACGATTCCAATTTCTAAATCACCAAACACTCGTAAGTATATACTTATAGTATAAGTATACTCTACGTATAAGCGAACGCTGGCAAAAATGTTTCCTGTGACTTCTTAGCGCTTGGTAGTAGATATCTGTGTAGTTTTTGTTAACGTGTATTTAGTTCTCGATAAATTAATACCACCAGACTGGTGAAAACGACTTGTTCGTAATTTTGCGGAGAAATTCCATAGATTTGGAAATACGCTGGTGATTCGAATTATCTTTCTTCGTAAGCTTTTCATTTCGATTTGCTTCGGTACCGGTGTCCTCTGTTTTACGCGTCAACAGTTTCCATAGTATCTTAATTAGGCACTCTCCATCGGTAATTGATCTTTTTCTTCGCCCTATTTGAAATTAAATCGTCCGATTGAATTGTTTAACGGAACGAAGTAAAGAGATTGTCTTTCTGTCTCATTCGCTTCTTTTTACGCATAGCTGTATAGGTTTGATAAGTTCTGCTCGGACGCCGGACAGTCGAAAAAAAAGAAAGAAAAAAAGAAGCAAAAAAGAAAAAAATGGAATCGGGCGCCGACAGATTATGGTTCGTTAAAACGGAATGGACTAATTAAGAAAGATACGCGATGCGGACGCCGGGCAAAGCACAATGATGCAGTGATTATTTATGATGGCCTAGATATTTCCTCGCTGTCTGTTTCTGGGACACAGGAACGAGCTATTTTTTTTTTTTCGCTTTCTTCGTATTCGCTCAAACCTGCATAACCATATGCTGCCCCAATTTTTTTATTTCCGCTTCTAATCGTGTCACCAGAGTTCAAACTTCGCTTATCAACGATCGTCGTTCTATTTCATTCTTAAACTGTATCGTGAGTCTTATAAACTCTGAAAATTCACACATCGAGGAGGAAACGAGTTCTTTCCGGATTGAGGACAAGCCAGATCTGTAGGCGATCAAATTATCGTTAATCGTACGTTCCGTCTTATTGTCGGAAAGTTCCGGTTCCCGTAAAAGGTAACAGCACTTTGAACCGTATAGGAAAACTAAACGAAATAGACTGTATTTGTACCGTTGAATTCGATATGGAAGTTGGGAGCTTTAGACATTTGAAAACTAGTATCGGCATTTTCAAGTTGCAGCATCTTGCGAGTAATGCAATTGTCTTTCCCAAGGTTTCAAACATTGGTACTCGTGGTGGTGAAATTTTTATAAAAGTACAGTAGGAAACTTAACTTAGGTCTGTATAACTGAACAAATAGTTCTCTCAGAAAATCTTTCTAATTTTATCAAACTATAATTTTCATTGAATTTTCGTCGAAACAAATTGCCCAAAGTACAGACAACAGAGAAACGCGACAGAAGCGGCAAATCAATTTTTTGACGTCGCCGAATGTTACATCTCCTTGAGCGGAAATCCTTGAAACTCGTGCCGGGACTCGAGGACGTTTCCAGCTCGAAACGAAATTTTCCGGTATGTGGGTTAATTGGTTTTTGCGTCGCAACGTCTGTGCATCAGTGGCAATTTGCGTCAGGCCCGATCGATCGATATTTTATCGAAGACACCGCGTCGCCTGAGGACCGATTCTTCCGTGGCTCGATTCCTCCACCAGCAGAAATTCTCCGATCCACGAGCTAATGTAACGAACGAATCGTACCGGTTTTAACCGATCGAAAGCTCAGCTTGGTATGCGCACTACTGTCTCGAGACAGAAATGGATAGTTGCGAAAGGGAATATTTATTTGACCAAGAGAAGCTTTCTCGCGAACGATCCACGAGAAAACGAAGATTCGATAAAGTATCTGATGGAATAAGATGGATGTTCCAGGACCAAACTACCAGTGGATCTGGTAGAAATTTTCTTGGTTCCGTGTCAGAGTACATCGGAGAGGAAGACGCGCACTTTCACGTGTTACGACAATTTTGAAAAGCGAAGCGAATCTTTGAAATCGTTACAAAATTGTTATACCTTTTGAAAAGCGTTATCCCGTTTGAAGCTATATTCCGTTAGGCAGTGACAACGCGTAGTCTAACGTTGTCGTGATAATCTGCTCGATCATCCAAATCTTTCTTTTTTCTTTCTTCTTCTATGTAAATTAATTTTTTTGACGAAGTAAAATACTCTTTCGCGCACGTATGTTTGGTCGTCTCTGCAATGTTCAGTAATAATCACGTTCATATTTGTACACGGTAAATTGTATATGGATACGAATGTTTTCGAGGTTTCAAAAATGACGCGAAACAATTGATGGAACAGTGTTTCGGTATAAACGAGTGACTTTTTAACACTGACAAGCTGAATCGCAAACGTTTCGACCACTTGCACGATAATAAAGTGCAAAATCAATCCCCTCGATAGCCCGGCGATTCCAACACCGGCTTGTAAAATGAATGTGGAATAACAATCCCGAGAACAAAAGGCCAAACATCGATTTCGCGAACGCTTCAAATCGGCACGAAGTTTTCAGGAAAATCCGTGTCGCGAAATTCGGAAATCCGATTCATTTCCCCTCCTCGTTCAATTTTACCCTCGTCGCGCGACTAATCGGCAAACAAAACAATACAAACCGAGTGTTATTTTTTTTTTTTTTTATTTATCGATATACGAATGAAATCCATCGGTATAACGTCTTGAATTATTTTTCTTTTTTCTTTCTTTTTCCGATGAGAAGGAAATTTGGGTAATTTGGATGTTGAAACTCTGATGTGTTTCGAGTTAGAACACCCAACTATATAGCGACAGGGATTGAATTTCAACTATTAGTTTATATCTATTTCAAACAGTGTTTCAAAGACTTGATTCTTCCTACGAGATGAAACGTAGAACCCGATAAACGAAATACGATATCGGTGTATCATTTTTCTTTATAAATCACAAATAACGATCCCAAGCTTTCGAGCGACGTTGTTTGTAAATCATCAGCCGTTTTCCTCATCCATCGCTACGTTTTACCTTCTGCTTCTTTTCTCAATTTTTATCGATCGGTGGTTTACCGTATTTGCTATCCGAAAAGAACAGAGGCACGAAATCTAAAGGTACACCGGGAGACAGAGAGAGAGAGAGAGAGAGAAAGAGAGAGAGAGAGAGAAATCGCTCGGAGAACCGATAACGGAATTAAAAAATTTTCGAACGAACCGCGCCGATTTATTTCCGATTCAGCGAATCGTTTTCCGTGGTTTTTCGAAAAATCGACGCCCGACGCCGGACACAGAGGCGAAGTTATTAATAGGAATATCGTTTCCGACCGGCCATCCATCGACGGTTACAGCACCACCATACGCGACTGCACGTCCGACGATAATGGCGCGCAACCGTTCGAAAAATACCCCCTGGAGCTTGTTCGAATCGTTTTCAGCTATAACCACGACGTGTTTTTCCTCTGTTCGATCGTCGAGCTGGTCGATCCACGTCGAAAATTGTTGTTTTACCATCGATACCAAAGCGTGGTGTTTTGATTTTTCTTTCTTTTTTCTTCTTACTTTTCTTCTTTTTTCCTTTTTTTTTTTTTTTAGTGGGCTTTGGTTTGACAGCGGGCGAATTTCGAATTCATTCGCGAGATTTCCATGATAAGCGGATTCCGGGATTCTACGACGCGTGCTTTTTGGTTTGTTTCTCAATCACGGGGATATTGTGCAATTGCGCGTGGATTTTGTTTATTTTAACGTTTGCGGGCTTTTGGCGCGGTGATGAATGTGTCGTACACACTGGGTCACGGACGTATTCGTACTCTCGTAATTATCGGATTCAACGATACGTTTTTAAAGTCTCTTTAAACGTTATAACGAATCGGCGTTTTTCGATAAACGATAGGTTAAGCGAAACCTTAATTCTACTACTCTATATACGCCCATTTCGTCACACGACAATACAATCGTATCGAATAATTTGATTTCGTTCTCGTCGCATGCACCTTGTAAATAATAACGCACGAATAAACGAACAAGTTACGAATGAAACGTGGAATAAAGTAAAACTTGTTGCCATTTTCGGATCCATGTAACGAGCAAAAGTATTTTAACAATGATCGTTCACTATTTATAATCCTGCTACCCCGCGAACGAACCGCGACTTCCGGTTACTTTTTACGATCGATGCTTCGTCCACTTTTCTCGTCTGCCATATAAACTAGCAAATTCTTCCACATCTGAAACCACGTTCAGACGCGAGTTCGCGATAAAGCTTCGTCGAAATTAAACGACCCCGAAAATACTTCTGCCATTATCAACTTCTCAAAATTCACACCGCGAAGAACCCTCGAATTACTCGCATCCTCGATAAACCATCTCCCACGGACCATATGCCATTCTACTTCCCATCTATCCGAGCGTCAAACTGCATTTAATCAATGGTTCCTCTTCACCAAGGGTCTTCTTGAGATCTTGAAAGCGGGGTGAACCACCGCCGTGTACGCGTCCAAGGACTCGTGAACGCGTTGTCCCCGGCGTTTCGAGTGTCCCGATTACAGACGAGGGGTGTTTACGTGGTCAAGCGGGTCCTGGGAAAAGAGGGCGAGTCGCTCGCTCGATATTGGACGAAGGGCGAGGGTGGCGAACAAAGGAGCAGCCACCGGCTAGAACTTCGCCAATTTTCCGTTCCTGGCGACGTAATAAGTTTGTTGCGAGCTTCTAGGGGGTAATAGCGAGGACGCTGCCGCTTGTGGAGAAGGGCCGATCGATCTGACTGTAAGGGGACGAGGGGAGGGGGGGGGGAGGCTGCGGAGCAGCCGGTTAATTCTTGCGTTTCGTTTGCCTTTTAATCCGCCCTTCGAGTGCTCGAAAAAAAGAAAGAATCTCGAACTTTTGCCAGCTGTTTTTCTCCGAAGATGGGAGCGACCGGTTCAAGAACCGACGATGGAATCGGCCGTGGAATTGGCGAATAATTAATTACTGGGTTGTTTCTCGTTGCCAGTGGCTCGATCACTTGCTCCGTCATTATGGTAGGATCGATCAGGGGATGTGTTTTGGTGGCGAACGGTTCTTGGATCGGCGAGCGGTGGTTTAATTCGCAGGTATCGACGTGACTCGAGATGAATTTTAGAGGGAGTTGGGGTCAGGTGTAGAGGAGAAATTATGGGGAAGCAAATATCGTACAATGTCATTGCTATAATTTGCAAGCAACAAGACTGAGGCTGGACCGAGTTGGCAGTAGAACTCTGGCGAATAATTAATTATTCGCTTGTTTCTTGTTACCAACTACTTAATTGGTTGCCCGAGTACTCCGGTAGGACCGATTAGGTAGGTGACGTTGATTTCGATTGTTTTGGAAACTGCGAATCGCGTCTAATTTGGAAATACGTATCGTGTTGCGACTTAAGATGCATTTTGGGAGGTTTAGGTTAAGCGTAGCGGGGAAATCGTAGGAAAGGAAGACTGTTCCAATTATACGTGCATCTTTTTGTGAAATTTATCATCGCGTCTGTTAACGATCAACGACGCCGCGTATAATCCTTGTGCGGTTTCTTTGGAGAGTAGAAGCACGCGTGCACCCCCGATCCGTTAGGGTTGTTCCTCCTTGAGAGGAGCGCGAGACAAAGGGTACAATGCCGCGTGGAAAAGCGCAACGTGGAGAATTCACGGTGGAAACTGCGGCAGAAGGTGGTCTGGCAAGAAACCGGCGCGAGACCGGCCACAAAGCGGCTTATCATCGCGTTATCGATTTTGGCCGAGACGCTGCCAGCTGGAGCTCGACTGGCACAACTTGTTCTTTTTTTTTCTCTCTCTCTCTTCTTTTTATCGCGAAACTTACCTTTCTTTGCGATAAATAGATAGGACTTGAAAGGGTGAACGAACCTTTACTCAAACCAGTTTCGAACTTTGATTTTTGTCTGGACGAAACGGTCCATTATCATCGTCCCGGCGCAATTTCTTTCTGTTCTCCTTTCTTCTTCGAATAACTTGTTTGATTCCGGAATTTATGTCTCGATGTACGATATAACGGATCCGTCGAAGAACGATCGGAGAGAAACGTAATATTCGACCGCGTACTTTTGGACGTTATGCGACAAATCCTTTCCACCAATTATTAATAACGGAAGTATCTTCTTATGTTTCTGTAGAGATGACACGTGTGTATTTATTTATTTCAGCCTGACGGTCGAGAAATTGGACTTGGTTTTACACTGTACAGACGACATCACGAGCTTTTACCAGCTCTTATTTCATCGAAAACAAATGCTAAATAGTATATTACAACAAATAAACGTCGTTTATACTTGTACGAAAGACGAGGTAAAAGAGAAGATCGTGTTTGCGGATAGAAAGAATATGGAGAATCGCGACGAAAATGTCGTGAAACGAACGAATCGTGAAATTACCAAAGTAATTGATAATCACAGAGTGTAACGCAGTACGAGCGCTATTTTTCTAAAAATAAAAACTCCAAACATTTCCACCCAGACTGCCGTAACAAATTCGCGATTTCTTATCGCGATAAATTTCTCACCGATGAAATCTTCTCAGAGCTCTCGATGTACTCTATCGGTGCTTCCATCGTTTACATTAAATCCAGTACAAAGTGTGACACTCCTAATCTAATCTTTCTCCCCAGAGAGTCACAGACAGTCCCTCTTCAATTCTGGGAATATTCCAATAGAAACACGTTCAGTTCATCGACTTAACCACCATCGATGATATCTATATGTGCGTGTATATATGGATTGTTGCGAATATTTAGTTTTCACTATCGACACCCATCGATGTTATTTTCATGATTATCAATTATCAGTAGTTTCGATATTTGAATTTCGCCACTGCAACTACACGTATTACGCGCGATGTAAGTATCGAAAATCTACGATCTTCGTTCCATGTTAAAGATTTCTTCGAACGAAAAGTTTTACAGAATTTCAACTAATGCGTAAAGCGGAATATAAGCTGGACAATTATCGACGGTTCCGACTATTTGTATTTCTTCGGTTGTGCCATTCATTGAAAAATGACGTTGTTAAAAGCGGCGGAAAGATATCGATTCGTTGCGTGAAAAATACGGAGGAAATGGGCGCGAACGTTCACGGAATACGATCGAAGGCAATTGTCTCCGGCGATATCGACGGTAATAGGATTTTAGCGATGAAACACATCGGAACACGTCCAGGTTGGATGGAGCATCTTGTCACGACTGTCCCTCCCTTGAACGCTCCGTAGTCGAATGTTATCGACAGCTCGAAGGGACGGTATGCTTGATCGTCGGATGCCCTGCAGTCTCCACCTGTCAGATTCGTCCTGGCGGAACCGTTTCAGCGACGATGAAAGACTCGTCAACCCGTGAAACGAGTCCTTGCACGATCTCTTCCCTCGTCCAACGTCCAAATCCTTCCTGTTTGTGCTTCCTGGGAAATTGGGTTAGCGTGTAGGGATTTAATCTTGGATGTCGAGGACTCGCGCTGCTGTTCTTCCCTTTTCAGAGCGATGTTGTAGCACCGTGTGTTAGATTTTAGGCGAAGCTGCCGGAATGTGGCGTAACGAGGAAGAAGGAAGCAGCGGAGAGAAAACAAGGGCGAAGAAAAACAAGGGTGAGACGGGCTCGAAGTACCATTTGAGAACTCGCACCTGCAATTATGGACTTTTTAATATAACGTTCTTACACGGATTCGGTAGTCCGTTGGAAGAGAAAGAAGAAGGTTAAATCGCAGACCGTACGTTATTACGCTAGGAAAAAGTTTGTTCTCGAATTACCGCAAATTCTGCCTTCGGTGATCAGCGTCATTTTTCTCGCGGTCTTTCCACTTACAGGTCCACCGCTATGCTCTACCGCGAAATTCTTATTTCGATGTAACCTTCTTCGGAGCCTAAACAGACGCTAACCGCGCCATCACCAACCATCTCGCCATTCGAAATCTGCACAGCCTCCGTTTACCTATTTCCACGCGTCCCGAAATCATATTCCACCTGCCATTCGCTTCGTTCGCCGTTACACCATCTGCCCGATTCCTCTATTCGCCGCACAAATCGCTATTGTTCCATCGTAGGAATCTTTCAGAGCGAAATCGGCGATCAGAATGCGAGACGCGCGCTGTGAAAACGATTTTCCTTCCTCGGTCGGTACAAGCTGTCGCGTGATCGCGTTATAGCGTAGAATTTGATATGGCGAGCCACGAGGAGGAGCGTGGGGTGGCTCCTTTCACGAAAGTCCGCTCATAAATCATCGTCAGGTTCGTTGACAAGTTTGTACAGGCTTCGTACGCGAAACCGGGAGAAGGGCGGCCGGTTGTTTATCGTCTGTGTATACCCGGTGCAAACTCGTCCCCTTTGGACGAAGCCCGGGCCGCATTCACGGCAAACCGACACGCCGACCCGACCCCTTTGGTCGTTGTCGTTACGCAGCCTAATGGCGACGCTGTGCCCGTTGTCGCGGTACTAGTCAACGCGTATCGCGCGTGTAACCGTTAATTGGAACCTTTATGCCGGCCACTGATACGCGATACCCCGCGATTCGTTTCTCTCTGTCATCCCCTTGCCGTCGTTCTGGCCGACGACGCTTATGATCCACCGATTGCCGTTTGCTTCCGCTCGCGTAATTGGATAACCGAGGGTCCCTTCCGCGGTTTATTCCGATTTTCCGGACGTCATCGGCGTGTTATCGGTGGTATTCGCTTTCCAGTTGTTGCCTTCTTTCGAATTTTCGATGGCTGGTGGCTCGGACAGGGCGGCACGATCATTTGGCAATACGATTTGAAATTTTCGACGGTTTGAGGTTTTCCATGGTTGACGGTTGGATGATCAAGCTCTTGCACGATCGTTAGGATTTTGGAGGATGGTGGGCTTTTTCGATAGCTTGGAACGGATTGGAGAACGAAGACGAGTCTCTGGGTTGTCGCATTTGTGGAATTTTCGGTCCATCTTTTTTTATCGTTTCTGAACTGACGATATATCGCGGATGGATGATCTGGAGAATATGGAAACACGCTTGCTTCTGCGAGGCGTTTACCTCGCAATTATTGTAGAATCTTGAGACAGTTTCTTGTATGTTTGCCACGACGAACGTCAGGTATCATTTGAAAAGAATTTTTAAAAACAATTACAGATAATTGATAACGTGGACGATAAAATCCAAAGGATGTACATCTTTCACGCAGTGCGCGATACGTCGCTTTCGTAAATCAATTTCGTTTGTGCCGTTACGAATCGTATTATTAACTAGACCTAATTCTAGGTGCACGTTTAAAATTAACTAAATCAAAACCGTGAAACGAACACGCTCGGCCGCCAAATATTTACGTAGCCTGATCTCGAATCTTATTCCTTGACGGAAGAGAACGTGTTCCACATCTCGTTCGGTGTGCTCCACTTCCATCAGGCCAGGCTGACGGCGAACGAAACGTTAGAATAATGTTTCCTTTGAAACACCTTGGCGAATCCTCGGTGGCGAAGAAACAAAGATCCAGTGTCTGGAACGGAGAGAGCTCGTTCCATCGGGGAACCGGCAGACCTTCGTTCTTCCAGCCTGCTGGATCCGCTAAGAACCAGCCAGATTGCTGGCACACGAGCTTGAAATTCCCCTGGCGGGGAGAGACCAGCGCGATATCGCTTCAGAACGCTTCAGCTGATTCCGCGACAGGTTTCGTCTCGTCTTTCCGTCTCTCTGTTCCTTCTACCACCGAATTTCTCTCGCTAATAAATGGAAATGGTTGGAATGCAGAAGGAATATCGCATATACGTGCCTGTAAGGATAACGAGTCATTCGCGTTAAGTTTGCTTCCGCTTGGTCGATTCATTTGCACGAAGTACACGTCAGGCATTCGCGCAAAACACGAATAATCGATTTGAAATTTTGATTGTCCAGCGTTGGAAGAAAATTTCCTACGTTCGTAATCTTCTTTCGTCCCGTGTAAGACGAAGCGAGTCGCTAAATTTATGCTCAAGCGTGTTTCGTTCGCTCGTTTTTGCGCTCTCGCGTGCCGATTTCTGTAAATAATGGAAAGAATCTTCCCACACGGTATACCAAGTTCAAAAAGTATCAGTCCGATACGATTATTTTATCGAATAATTTACAAACGGAAGGAACACAAAAGGAATAGTTTCCAAATGATTTGAAGGTAAATTGATATTAAGAACGATACGTGTTATCCTTCCTCAGAGCGATCGTTCTATCGATTCTCTTTGAAACATCAGCTATGGTATCCATGCACAGCTTGTCTTATGCAACACCGATACACCGTCAGTTTGTCACCGTATCTGCAACAAAGCTGATCGTAATACCGACAGACCTGGGAAACATCCGCGTTCAAAAGCGTACGATACGTAGCGCGAAGAGCAGAGAGTATTATCAAGCGTTGTTGCGTAGGCTACAATAATCTATACGTCACACGCTAAATTGATCTCGTGTGTCGGATGCACTAGGCGTGTCCAGGTGAGCTTCCAAGCTAATTACATCAAGGCATAACATGCTGCAATTACCATTGCTCCTGTAAACTGATTAATTTACAACTTCACTCGGTTCTCTGATTAACGAGATCCTTCCTCTCTCTCTCTCCCCCCTCTCTCTCTCTCTCTCTCTCTCTTTTAATCCCTCTCTCTCTCTTTCTCTCCCAACGTTTTACTCCAGCAATTATTCCGTTCCAAGATAATTAGTCGATTAAAAAGTCTGTCATATACGTACATAGAGGAAAGTAGGTGAAACGAGCGTTATTAATAGATACAGCTTCAGAAAGTTAAGGACGACGAAGTTGGAAGGAACTGTTTTCCCAAAGTTCCGTACTACGTAGAATATAATTTGGAGAATATATCTCGGATAAGAATTGATTCGTTTCTTCTGGAGAAGAAGTTAAAGTATCGAGATAAAGGAAGTATGCAAATAGTTGGGAGTAAGTGGAGCTACCTGTTACATATCGATTCGAGGATCTTCAAATACGAAAGAAAAGACAGTAAACAGCTTGGCGGAAGTGTGTATGATTCGGCTTAAAAAGAAGTACGTACCGAAAGAAAAGAAGGAAAGGAAAGTGGAAGGGGTAGCTGTAGATGCAAGTTGCGGGTGGAAAAGCCGCGGCCGCAGGCCACGGAGGCCCGGGGTGAACTCGAAAGCACTAAAAATCCACGCAACAGGTCGTTCTGTTTAGCGGAGGATCGCGACTATGCGTGCGTGTCTTCGTTACGCACGTGTTTCCCCTTCCGTCGCGTCTTCGTACGCACGTGTAGACGCGCGTGTGTCCTCCCACGCGAGCAAGTTACAACCCGTTCCTTGCCTGCCAAGTGTAACGAGACACGAGGAGAGAACGCTGCTTCGGTTTACTTAACAACACGCGTCTTGAATAGAGCTTTACGAGACTATTTAATTATAAGACCGAAGGTTTTCTCATGCACTTTGGTTCGCTTGTATCGCGGTACGCGTGTCTCTACGAGAGTGGAAGAAATAGAACCTAGAGACGAGATTAGTTTCGCTCTCTAGGTACCGTGACGAATATTTTGCTTCGAATATTTTGCACACTCCTACGCGATTAAACGTATCGCTTTAAATCCGTAGGACGGGATGGTGGAATGAAATTCGACTCGTGCTTTTCGAGCCCGAGTCGCCGATATCGTATCATAACGATCGACGCGACAGTAAACGATTAATTGGAAACAAAATCCCCATTAAACGCACGAACATTCGCAGTTTAGCAGTTGTGAATTAAAAAAGGCTAGAAACGAGGTTTAGAAACGTCTCCTCGTTAGAATCTACAGACTCGTCGATCGCAATTGTTGCCAAACGAAGCCAGATCTTCTAAATTCTCCTAAAATCTCTCGCTAAAAAATATATAAAAATCCAACTTTGGATCTGACAGGGTTCTTTCGCTCGATCTTCGAGCGTTTGCCCCGTGTTTCTTGTTTTCCAAAGCCGGTGCGCGATCGTTCCATGGTGCAGCGGCATCGGGTTCAGAACGCGTTTATGGTCGAAGGCGTTTTTCGAAGCAGTGGCGGCGTTTCGTTTTCGAGAAAGGGCGGCAGAATCGAAGAGGAACGACGGGAGGGAAAATTGGCGAGAGGTCGATGCGAGGAAGACCGTAAAAGCGAGCCACTAAAGAGTTGGAGTGCAGCGTAGGAATCTCGCTCGCTCCCATAAAGCGAGTTTTAAGTCTCCCTCTTTCGATGCAGCCTCTCTCTCTCTCTCTCTCCCTCTCTCCCTCTCTCTTTGCCTTCATGGTCGTAACTTGGAAAACCAGAGGAAGGGATGTTTTCGACTGCGACTAATGAACTTCATCCCCCTCCTGGCAAGGAACAAGCGATTCCATCAAGGAATTGCGCGGCGAAATTTACCACGATTCTCGTGTCACTCGTTAAAATTTTATTTTTATAGAATCGTTACGGTAGATTATTATTTCTCCTCTTTATCTTTTTTCGTAAATTTGATCGTTCATTCGTTAAATCGGACGTGACCGAATTCTCGCAACGATACAGAGTTTGTATTTGCGATAGCAGCCGCGAGCAAACCAAGTCGAATTTGATGAAACGATTTTTCCTATTTGCATGCTCGTCGCTCTATACACTCTGTAATATCGATAGACGATTTTACCAGATAGCGAGACAATGACACGAGTATGAATTAGGAAAAGCACGATACGTCGATGTATTTTAACAGTCTTCTCGTTCTTCCTTTCTTTCTTTTTTTTTTTTTTTCTTGCTTGCTCGATCGTTCGTTCGATGCTTTTGAATTTCTAACGAGACGAATATTCCGTGAATGAAGATTCAGAGAAGACGATTTATGAATTTCGTGTAAAAGGAACGGAGAGTCTGTCTTATGAACTGCACGAGAGAAGTCTGGCGGTTATTTTTGGAGAAACGTTTGCCGTTTTTTACTCGGGTTGGTGAAAGATGCGCGTGGGTGTGCACCCGCTTTGTAGCGTTTTAGTCTTCGAGCTTTTGTACGTGGTTACTTTGAAACTCGAAATAAATACTCTTTATCCGCGTGCAAATATTTTTCAAAGCAGTCTATGTATGTTATAATACTGCGCGATCTTCCTATCAAAACGCAAGAAGCGACGATCCATCGCGATAATTCTATCGTTAAAATTCCATTTGCGTTCGAACAAGTCGTTCGACCACACCTTCGGTAATCGAAAGCGTCCAACCACATCCTTCTTAAACTTTCCGATTCCTTGCCAAAAACCGTGAAGAAAATTCTCCGTTTGTATCTACGGCAGAGTGCGAAGGATGACTCTGGCCCGTGCAAACTCGCAAGACAGAAGGGGATAAAGTTTAATTACTGGAAAAAAAAACGAATTTCCAACGCGTGCTATTAACCCTTTGATCGTTGATACATGGGACGAGAGGAGAGCCACTCGGTGTTCCTTGTTCCTTGGACAACTTTACGAATCTACTTTGATCGGTGGAGGGTCCGTGGATGCACTTCAAACGTTCTCGTTCTCGCTCTCGCTCCAGCTTTACCGGTTCTCGTTACTTCTGCATCGTTTCAACGATTCCCAACGGCGTGTGCCCTCGAGTTTGAAAAAGAACCAGCCGACCAACCAAGACGGAGTCGCGATCTAATTAAGACTACCCTCGCGGTTTCGAGATCGCTCGTTAATTCTTGCTTTCAAGACCTTTGGCTACTTTAAGGCCAAATATCGAACGTTTTCGGTCCTTCGTCTCTTTCGATTTCTTCTTTCTTTTTCTTCTTTTTCCCCGTTTGAACGAGCTTTAACGATTTAACGATTCAGAACGGCGTGACAAATGTATTTATTAAATCGGACGCGATCTCTTCGTTGCCGAGGAATCGGCGAAGCAAAGTGGCACCAAGAGCGACGAAGGGAAGAAAAACGCCTACGAATATCACGAAGGATATCGATATCGCGCCGCTTAAACTCAGAACCATCCCTTGTCTCGCTCTACGCGTCCCCGTCTAAAAATCCCCAAACTCTGAAACGCCCTTCGAACGCGGTAAAGCCTTGCGATATCTTCACCCTGGGAGCTGGTAAACTCAATTAATCGCGCTATGAAAAGTTTCGCTTCTGTTTCTGTCGAACGAAAAACTCTCGCAAGAAAGAAAAGAGGGAGAGAGAGAGAGAGAGAGAGAGAGAAGGAGAGAAAGACACGAGGGTATTTTAACGCAAAACCATCCCGTTGTCTCGTTCTATTCACCCCGAAACAAAAATCCTCCAACTTTCGAATCTCTTCGAAACTTGGCTAAAACTTTCCTATCTCTCCCAATCTTTTCGCCCCAAAGAGAATCAACGGATCAGTGTACGAAAACAATCGAAAGAAACAGAAAAAACGTTAAGAAAAAAAGAAAAAGAGGGGAAACACACACGAGGAGTATCGATGAATTCTGCACGGTGGTCTCCCCACAGCGTACGCGTAATTGTAAAAATACGGTGAAAGTGGATTAGCCACGGGGAACGCGTTGCATCCGGGCAAATCCGTGGGCAATTGCAGCTGTTCCCGCGCAGATGTCCAGGATCCCGTCCCCCGTGGGTATATACGCGTGCGTTGTAACTGCACCGGCGCGTTTAAGTGGCCTTCCGTGGGGGACGGACGCGCGTCGTCCACTTTCAAAGGAATCCACAGGCCGCAGCCACGCACTGTCTCGTCGGAGGATGCGCGTGCACCGTTATTGTTCCACGCTGTTTTCCTGCCTTTTTGCCTCGACCCTTTTTTCTTTCATACGCGCCGTGGGCGTGCCTGTTGCGAGCCTGCCGAACACTCCTCTCGGAACACGGGTTAGGTCTGCGTAACTCGGTGCTGTGTCTTCGTAATGAATGCCAACGCGTGGGTGGACGTCGACGACGCTGTCTTTTTTCACGCTCCACGGCGGTGTACCGACGGTAGGCGCGTTTTCTGGCTTCTTTGTGGATGAAATTCTTTCTCGGATCTTAATGCTCTACGATTTGATGAATTGTTTCGGCTTGGCGGCGAGTTCGCGTTTCTTGACAATCGCGAGACGGTGTGCCAAGTATTAGGTTGTCCCGAAAGTTTCTTTCCATTTTGTAAGGAAACAATAGACGATGCACGACCTCTTTTTGGTGTTATATTATTTCATTCAATCGTGCGCTTCTATACAATCGTTTTCTTCTATTTCTATTATTATGATCGTACATGGCGAGACAAAAATAATGGAAAACAGAGAATGCGGTGTTCCGTTATTTCCTCGCAAGACGAAAGAAACTTTTCGGACAACCTAATACACGGGAGTTGCTCGCGATTGAAATAATTCCGCACCTTTGGCTTGCGGTCGAGGTTCGGTCTCCGTTCAGAGTTGATTTATCAATCGTAATTGCAATTACATCGGTAGAGAGGTACGTGCGTTCGGATGCTCGTGTTCGAAATAATCCTGGACTCTTGATTCGTAGATAGGACGCTAGATAGGGGTTGATTTATTAATGGTAAATGTATAGTCTAATCGAGACGATGTACGTGCATATGCGGTGGACTCCGCCATGTTCTTCGCGGTTTGGATCTTTAGGATCTTTGGATCGATTTTTAGATACGATTTCGTAAGCGATTTTGATCGGGAATTCGTTAACCGGCTGCAGTTATATTTTAATCAACGGAGGTATGGAATCGTGATAGAAAGGAGACTTTCTGAATGCAACGTGATTCCATGCGTCCTTTCACGAAACTCTTAATTGAAACTCCTATGAGAATCATGGCCTCTTATAAAAGGAGAGAGCAATTCGCGCGACGTGGTTGCGCCCTCGGTCGTACGATCTAATTGCCAACTACTTATTTAGTCGCGTCAGATACGGCGCGAGCTTCGAAATCAGAATCTTTTCAGCGAGGAATCACGCTGCGCAAATTCACCTAGTGTTTCAACACCGCAATTACCAAATTCCCCATTCTGACCAATTTTAACGTTTCTCTTTCCGCGTATTAATGGAAATATGCGAGTAATAAATTCGTTCTTCGTTCGTTAGCGTATGAATTTCGAGAAACGTCGCAAATTTACCAGAAGAACGTAAAAACACGCTCGTTTGAATCCTTCTTACGGAAGATGATGAAACAAGTCGCTTCTTGATTAGGTAGTTCTTACCGCGTTTATTCGACAAAATCTGAATAAACCTATTTATGACTCGCTCCGTGAAACAACCTGTATAAAGGAATTCATGTTTTACGCTTGACAAATCGTTCAACGGAATTAGAAACCGGTAGAAACTGAAAATATTTGTAGGACACAGAGAAAACAACTGGTTTGGAAGTTGGTAACTTCGATGGAGCAACTCTGCAGGTTCGGAAAAAGGTATCCGCTCGCAGGTCACCAGGGATTGACCAATCCCTTTTTCGCAAGATCGCGATTGTTTCGCAAACTAGTTTCAGGCCACGAGGCTGATAGAGCTCATCGTCGCGCGAGCGCTGCCCCGGCAACTATCGAACCGTCCCAGTTTTTCAACGGTGCGCAGGCCCCCTCTCCCTCTCTTTCTCTCTCTCTCTCTCTCTCTCTCTGTCTCTTGAGTCTGCAAGCTCGATCGTTCAATTAAAAAAGCCCGTTGTATCGCGCTGAACAAGCTCCCCTGCTGCCTCTAATCTAATCGCGGGGGAAACTTTATCCCGGATATAATTTCGTTTCAAAACGGCCAAGGAGTCCTCTTGCGATCGAATTAGGCGAACGGAAATTTTATCCAGTTTCGTTGCGTTTGTTTGCAAGCACGAGAGTCGTTGGCCAAGATCTAGGATCTGGAGGAGACCTACGATCGATATTAGCAGTGTGAAAATTTGCAATAGCGTTATTATTCGTAATAGAATTATTAACGAGAAAATGGAGAAATCTAAGGCCGAAAGCAACGCGTAACACGTGAAATGAATCGAAACTAATCTCTCAGAGATCGATCCCTATACGGTAAACTGAGAAACGATTCTACCGTTTATTTACGGAGAAAAGATTAAATACATCTTTAATCTTTAAATATATTTTTACTATCCCGTCGAACGATTAAAGAAATGCTAATCGTCGACATGCAGCCATCAGTTTTATCGCTAATTTTTGCAAAATTTCGTACATTTACCGCGTATTATCGAAAGTCTCGAGCGTGTCCCATTTTTCAGTCGTGTTGCGTTTTATCGCGTAATGTTGATACGTTTTACATTCGATGGACTATTGTCGCAAGGAAGAGGCTGCAGTTATGTAACTCCTTTTAATATCGTTAGGTATTATTATTCGAACGTCCGTTGAAGCTCGGATAGGTTTAGACGGATTTTGCAAAGTCGTATCCTAGCGTGGCTGTAAAACGTAGATAAGGTTCAACGTGGTTTAGTTTTACGTTGGCTTAGGATTACGTTGCTCGAGAATTTAGACACCTAAAGCGCGCTGTAGTCGTTTCATGGTTTACATTTGCCCGGAATTGTTGAGGTTATTGGATATGTGAATAGAGGAACGCGTGGATAAATTGTAAAATAGAAAATATATTTAAACAAAGAAGCGAAAGTACAAGTATGAATACAGTTTAAGCTGGTCCAGATTCGCACGCTGACGATCTTACTTTCTAACCGAATCCCCGAAAAGCCATCGTTTGTTGTCTGCCATGGTCGCCTATCTATTTTCTATAGTCTGCCATCGTCGCCTGTCTATTGTCTTGATTTATGTTAAACACTCTCGATGGCTACGGTGATCGAGAAAACCAAACAGATCGGATGCAGAGTTTTCTTAGAAGCGATATCCACTTCAATGGGAATTTTAGCACGGGTTACCGCTGAACAACAGGCGACTATAATCTTTCTATTTTTGGTTTCTCGATAACGTCAAAAAAACCTCATTCTTCCTGCTCCGTGAACGCCCCTTGTGAACTTTCCGTCTACGATGCACGCGATAAAAATTACCATCCTATCAATGCCTACGCACGATCCGTTGACAATCGACGAACTGCGTTACGTGCAATCGAAATTCCAAATCGCGCCAAATTTTAACGAAATCTAAATTTATCAGGATTCCACGACGCTTTGATCCTCGAATCTCTAACTCTATCTCTAATCCTCCTATCTACACGCGGCATTGTTGAAATAATCCACAGAGCGAAACACACGTACGTGTCGCTATTACCGAAAATTCCAAATATAAGTCCGATTAATTCCAAACAATCCCGCGTTTCGACAAAATCCAAATCCGCGGTGACTTAATCCGAGATCCTCTGATTCGAACCTTTTGCGCCGAACCGAGCACCCAAGCGACGCACGACCCGTGCTCAGACTTTTCACAGTCTGGCCACTTATCGCGTTCCTTCGTTTCTCCTCTTCTTCCTTCTTTATCGGTGGTGCGGCTCGCGTGTCCGTGGTATCTGGCATAAAATATATAAAGTCTGGTACGTCCGGTACTGCGGCAACACCACGACAGGAAGCTTAGCACGCAATACGACGCACGTACGCACAATAACCGCGGGCTGGCACGCACACCCGATATTACTTCTATTGGAGGGAGAATGAAAACACGGCGCAGAAAAGCCGAAGAGCAGTCTCGAACGGACGCTCGATGGTTTTCTGAGTTTAATCTCGCCGCGGTTTTTCACGCGCGTTCGATTTCCCGCGCGTTAACCGTCGCGATGGTCAATTTCCGGACCACTGGAAATATTTGCCGTAGCGTCACAGGGTGAGCGTATTAGGCTATCGGGACGTACATTTTTGTCGAAAGTGCGAGATCGCCTGGAATTATTTGTTTCGCGACTGGTCGATTTGTACCGTATGAATAAATTTTGAAATTGCACGATATCTATTGCGTACGAGTTCCGTATTTATCGGGAGAGATCGTTGACGGTGAATTCGCCAAAGATTATCGCGGGATCGCGTTTAGAAAAATAATATAGCGCACGTGGATTAACGCTGGAGGATTAATTCGCTGGCAATTTGTTGGCAAATTATTGCGGGCAATAAGCGGACTTGTTGTAAACGTTAGGAATATACGTAGCGATCGAATGACGAAAATCGTTACTAATTCCGAGCACAGAAAGATACTTCTTATCTTTTTAATGCGCCGTTGATCTAAATTAATAGAGAATTACAAAGCAGACGAGTTAAAGCGACCGTGTTTCAGATAGCTAAATTATTCGGTCTTTTCACCTATTAGAAAGTAAATGGGCAGACAGCGAAACAACCAACGATTAAAGAGTTAACTAACGAAACACTGTAACGATATGTATATAAAATGCTTCACTTTTATCCTTTCGTTTAATAGAAACAGAATCGTAAACAGCTTGAATTATAAGACGCTGCTCGAAGCTCGAAGAAACTGCTAATGAAAAATGTAAAATCGAATGTCTCTGAACTCTTGAAACGCGTTATAATAAACCGCTCGATCTAATCGAATATATGCGCGTACAAGCGATACGTGCAACACACGGGTTTCCAACTGGTGTCAGTAATTTTTCGTGGAGTGAATTTGCTCGCGCTTTGGCAATTATCCCGTGGCACGTTTAAATTCATAATGACGTATTCTAAGGGGGACACCATCCTTTATATGCAATGCGTATATCGCGTATGCGAATCGACAAAAGGGAAGACGCGGTTCTTGACCAGACAAAAGCGTCTAGACGAGCGACGGAATTAAAGCCGAGCCTCTGGCTCAACTGCTTTTTTCTTCCTCTTTGCACGGAGAAAAATGTACAGCAGGTTCAAACAATTCTTGGATGCCAGGAACTTTACCCTCGCTCTTCAATTAGTATTAAATCACGTGCTTTGTGCCTCTTTTATCGGATGACGTATAATCTTTTCTTTTTTACGGGAAAATGATAGTTGGAGCTTGGATATTAATTACTTTTTAATATCCTCGTATAACTCGATTTACCTGGGCTCGATCCATTCGAGCGAGATTTTAGTTAAGATCAGCTCCACTGAACGAGAATCATCGATCGAGTCTACCTATTAATTCGATCGCGCGACTGTGATTCTGTAACGAAAAGAGTCGTAGGGATTATCGCGTGGAGAACTTTTGTTACACGGATTTCCTGTCACCCGATGCATTTAAATCGAATTCGATCGTATCGCGAAACAACGATCGCCACAGTTTGGCGAAATTAGTTGGACAGGAACGAAAAATTGTCGACGATAGAAAGAGTACAACGCGGATAACGTGATTCCGAAAACTTTAGCACCAAGAACTTTCCACGGAAATGTCGAAGAATTTTAAAATTTGCGCGGCGGTTCGATAATAAAGTCGAGTTACCTCATCGCAGATAGTCGATCTTATAAAAAGCAATAATTTTTGTATTTCACGCGTGCTTTCGTTTCTACGAAACATAAATTACATCTTGATTACACGTAGAAAAAAAAGAGCACATGGCCTATGTAACTGGAATTGATTTTTCTTTATTAACTTTCAGTTCCACGATTATAAACTGAATTTTAAACGTCATTGCAAACATATTTTTTATTATATATAACCGGTTAAAAATTGTAAATTAACTCGAACAAATAACAACGGATCGTATGCCGTTTCTTTTTCTTCTTTTTACGTTCAAAGCGCGAAGAACGAAACATCGAGAAGAGAAAAAAGGAAAAAGAGTCGCATAGAAGGAATCGCGGTCGTAACGCGAGATTTAATAATCACGAAGCTCGCGAATAAATTTATCGGGGAAGTTCTCGCGTGCCTTCTAAACGACCAGGGGAAGGCGTTGCACTTTCGTGCAGCCCTTTTATCGCTCTTATCTCATAAATAGAAATATCGCGCTTGGAATTACTAAGTTTTAACGGCGCGATGGCTCTCCTGAAAAACCTCGATGAACCGTGCTATAGTCGATATTAATCAATCGGTCGATCGTTTCTCTTCATCGTCGTCGATTGAAACACGTACGATAACGTGTAAAAATATTCGATTGATTTTCAACGTCAATCGAACGTAACTCGGCTGAAAATTGTTTAAATCAATCCAATTTATCTTTCAGTTTTGATTTTAGTACCTGTAGCGTTACGTTCTGAAAAATTCAGTATTTTAAAATTCTATTTGAAAATCTGGTTCCGATATCTTTTTAATTTCATGAACTTTTTATCGAACTGTCGACTGTTATTTTCGCGCGAAATATCCGTTGTACGCGAAAAAAATATCCTATGCGTGTCAAAATATTCTTTCTTTCACAAATATTTTCTAATGTCCTTACAACGTCATCCATCCGTCGTAAAAGATACATACGTATCTCGTTCTATATTCTCCATTAATCCCATTTTATTTGCCTATTCTTATAACTTTACGTTACCGTATTATCATCACATTGTTACGCGTATGATCGTATTATCAACACTTGTCAAATTTAAACGTCAGAGCCACTGCTTTATTACTAGCTTTCGCCTTATCTTTCTCTTGTTCGCGAGAAATCACCCCTTGCTCGACTCTACCACCGGACGCTGTATATAAAACAATGTCGAAAAAAAAAGAAAAAAAAAAAGACAGAGAGAGAAAGTAAAAAGAAAAGAGGACAAAAATTGAGCGAAACGGAGGTTAGAATCTCGTGGTTAGTTTCAATCGTTTCGATGAAATATGGATTTCGTGGTTGCGAGTCGTTGACCCCCGACACACGTAGCCGGATCGCGTTTGACGTGTCGGCAGCTCGACGACGGCCGAGAGAGAGGGGCTCCATTAGCAAAGGTTATCGGGTCGACCTCGAATCGTATCGATTGGCTCGCTTTAAAATGTCCTCCGGCGGCCCTAGCGCCAGCAACAGGCGTCCTTCTTTTTCGGCGCGTCACGCATCGCCATCCCACCCTTTGTGGAAGGGGCTGGCATCGCGACTGGCGACTGTTCGAGGGTGAAAGGACGTTGACCCCCCATGGAAGGACCGTAGAGAGACAATTTTGCCGCTCGATCGACGACCACAGAAGGTTTGTTGTAGTGTTATTTCGCAGGATCGTTAGAATGGTATTTCTAGACTTTTTCTGTAGTGTTTTTTTTCTTTTTTGGTTTCTTTTTTTTATATTTTGTTTTTTGCTTTTTTGTGTAGAGAAGAGTTTGGCAGTGGAATGGCAAGAGTATGGACGTCGAAGAGTTGATAACGAGTGGACTGTGGAGTAAAAAAGTATAGACGTATATAAAAAGAGACGTACAACATATAGAAATACAATACTCGATTATAACGTTTGATGGATAAAACGAATCTGCATTTAATACGTTATGTCTTTGGTCGTATCTCTATGAAAATATGGATTTGCGCAAAAATCCGCGGTCTAACGACGCGATATTTTACCTCGTTTCGTGTTTCGCATTTATGTCTGGTATTTTATAATAAATGTGTCGGAAATATCAAAAATGTTATTAGATAAGCAAGAAAGTTCTGTTCTCGTGACAGAAGAAGAACGATGGGAAAATATAGAGAAGATAATTTTGTTTACGAAAATGCTTACTCTTATTTCGACGAATGCTTTATTTCGCATTTTTCTTTCATCGATTCGTCCGTTTCTTTCGTAAAAAAAAAAAAAAAAAAAAATGATAGAACCTTATCGAGTGTCTGGTAATTCGGTAAAAAGTGACAACAGAAGAAGTACGTTTGAAAGCGTCGAAAGCGCGTTTGAGGTATCGAAAGTACTTTACGATTCTTCCCTTTCTTTGTTTCAAGTAAGCGTCACGAACTATATTTTCTGCGAGATACGTTCCGATTTACGGATTTATCGTCGAGAGGTCTTATCGTCGATTTTAACTTCGTTCTAAAGTTCTCGATGTTTTCGCAAATATCGTCCATGTATCTTCTCGTTGCTTGGTATCGAAAGCAAGGATCGATCGTGTCACTGTTTCGCGAATCCAATTTCCAAGAGCAACAGTTTTTTTCGCGCGCTCGTCCCCCTCGTGTACAGAGATACGAGAAAAAACATCGATTCGTGTCCGCCGATATGAATTTCGTTTTGTCGTTATTGATTCCTCGTTAAACTCAATCGACGTTGTTGATACAACGTACGTTCGATTTGAACGCGTTGCATTTGCCCTACGGTATTGTCGAACGTTTCCTACGAACTGTGTTCTCTGCATGTAGGAAGGGTGTCTAGAAGCGTCAGTCGTGTGTCTCTTTCGCATGGAAAATATGATTGGCGACGATTGTCCCGATGATGAAAATGAATATTGAATTTTTATAAAACGAGCGGTGTAAAAGCGTTAGGACAACAGGGTGAAAATTCGAGTAATTTGTTTACGAGTGTAATTGAGACGACGACAATTTTGAGAATAAATAGAAATTACTGCGCGAAGGAATTGCGAATACGAACCATCTACCCATCACAGAAACGAGACTTTTTTTTCGTATTATACAAATTGCTGTTTCTTATTTCAATTACCAGCAAAATTTGTCCAATTTCGGTGACGTGTAGGTACAATTTGAATTCATAATTTACATCGTTTCAATACGAACATTTTCCCCTAAGATTTTCAATATGGAGAGTACATCTCCCGTGTCTGTTCCCAAAAATCTCTACGATAAATACCATGTGTATCCTTCGGAACACGAATAGCAAGTAATTCGCTTAATAGCATCTCCGAATCGCCCCTCATTTTCCATCGTATTAAACTTCCCTTGAATCGAAATTCCGCCTCCGGAGGATTCTTGCCGAGCAAAGCTTCTTTTCACGAAAATTCTCATCGTTGGAACTTGCTCGTCCTGCTGCAACACCGCCGTACCGGAGACGGAAACCCTGGAGACGAGCGACACCGTGGATCCTCGCGGTGTCGATCCTCGAATCTTTCCTCTGGATTCCGGCGCCAAGGCTTGTTAGTCGCGGAACACGCGACCGGCAGTTTATTCAAGATCGCGTCGTGTCTCGGCGAGTTCGTAACGGTTCGCGGGTCTCGACAGCGAATTTCAGAACGACGAGGAAGCTCGTTGATAATGGCGTTAAAAGTCGCCCCGAGCGTCGCCTTATTAAAACGTTCGCTTCGCGACGAAGAAACTTGAATTCGCCCGAGTTTAATAACGACGGGTTACGACTGAACTTTGGCAAATGTATCGTTGTAATTATCCGTGTAATTAAGCAAAGCTGCAGCAAGAAGCAACGGGTTGCAATGATTTTTACTGCGATTTGCAGTTATTTCGGAGGAGCAGGTGCGAGTCGCGTTAAATATATAGATCGTACGATTTGATTTATGGTTTCAGGGTTTTACAAGATACATATGTAATATTCTTCGTATGTTTCACGTCGCTTTCGTATATTTTCTCGCGATCTCAAAAATGTCTGTAATCTGAAAAATGCTAGGTCAACAGCTACAAAAGCGTCTACAATCTGCGAAAACACGTGATCGTATGCTGTTCGAACGTTCATATTTTAAAGTATCTCTTTGTAGAATTAATTTATCGTTCTTGGAATATTCTTCTTCCAAATTAAAGGTCTCCGATTCAAGTATCTTTGTGCTACGAAGATCGTTCGAAGAATGTTCCGACGTACCTGTTTATGGAATTAATTTGTTCGATGATCGTTCAAATTTAAGAACGATTACGTATTACGCTGTTGAAAAAAACAGTGTGAAATATAAACTTGCCGGGGAACGTAGGAAGACCCAGGCAAACTAGACCCAGGCAAACTAGACTCTGACTTTCTATCGATCTTGCAAACAACCCTACGAAAATCGTCGTAATGCCAGGACTATCCGCAGACACGGACTCTGCAATCTCTCTGGGGTTAGGTAACTCGAGGGTGCGGAATTGTGAGTCAGGTTTCAAAACGTAGAGAATCTAATCTGCGATAGTTTTAGGATATTCTAACCGGTGGATCATGAGAGACCTAAAATCTAGGTAATAGTAGTACGTGTGGAACGAGGAACCAGCCGAGTTTTATCTGGAGTATCGAAGTGGAAGTGTAAATTAGAGTGCATTGGAGAAACGTAGAATGTTCCGAAGTTGAAAGTAAAATTGGTCTGCTCCAACACCTGGGAATAGACGAGGCGTCTATGGTGGAAGTGGATTCTATAGGAAGATAAACTTGCCGCTCGTGGCAGGCAGAAGGGATATATAGAAGGAACGAAAGAAAGTGAACGTTATGGAAGGATTACGTGAAACGAAACTACGTTTTTCCAAGTGAGTCGTTTTGAAAGATGATTAACTATGATTATACGATTATATGTAACATACTTTCACGTTTAAAAACTATCATCAAAAGAAATTGCGTTAATCCTGTCATGGGTGAAATCTTATCCTAATGTATTTTTTGCTGACAACGTAGAAATTCGAGGCTCGCGGCAGCATTAAAAAAAAAAAAAAAAATACGAGTTACGACGTATTCATCGGTCGTTGGGCGAAACGGCTCGTAATCGAAATGACAAAAATTCTTCAAATTCACGAGCTGTCCCGTAAAACTCGAGGACAGGCGGCATAAAGACGCGTCTGTATCGAGACAGAAAACAAGGCGTCGAATAAATATATTCGTTTGTCCGTTTCGCTTAATGGTTTGTCATCGGTGGGTCATTAACGGCGATCGTTGGGAATTTTATTGCGGTAATGAAGCGTGGAGGCACGGCGGAGAGCGTGACGAGAAGGCGATGACTGTTGAACGATCGCAATAATCCGTCATAATTGTCGTTTTACGAGCGATTCCTGTGCGTTGAGACACCGTGAAAAATGGAAACACGCGAGTGGCCCGTGCGAGAACCGCGTGAAATTCGCTGATCGTAAGCGAGCAGCAGCCGGACGCGATTCCACCTGATGACCGAACGTTTCTTGCCTGGCGCGTTTCTCTTTTCTTCGTTGATGACTTGTTCACGTCCTTGCAGCCTAACTTTGATGCGATTCAAATTGTCTTATACGAGTTCTCTCAGAAGCTGAACCGATTAACTCTGTTTTTTGCCGATTCCTTAATTTCGTCATACAAACGATGCGTGTACTTTGCAAAACAATATTATAATTCAATTACGATTTTCTTCTGTCGTAAGGAGTTACTACACAAGGGCAGAATTACCAATAAACCTCTTAGTTGTCCTAACCTGACGGAAATACGATACGAACGCGTCTGTTTGTTTTTTAATTCAAATCTAGAATCCTCTTCGTTCGCCCTGATTCACTGTGCAACCCGATGTATTTCGCGATCTCCACTCTGCCGCGTATACTCGCGTATCTACCGTACATATTCGTACGTTAAAGTAAATTAATATGTACTGCCGCAAATGAAAGAAATAACAGATTACAGTTGGAATTAACGTAGCACGTTATTAATCGCGACGAGGAAGTTTTTCCAAGCAAAACAACGTCTCACTTTCTCTTCTCCGGGACACACCGCTTACAGCTCTATTATCGCGTAACCGTTTCAAGAAGCTCGCACTCGCCTTCTGGCCAGAAGTCGCCGCGGCAGTTCTGCCGAAACCGCAGTTTCTCCGTGCGTTAAATTTAAACTAGTTGGAGGAAAGTCAAGCCAGGAGCTTACTCGTGTAAATACATCCCACCACTTATACCAACGTTAATCCCAACGATCGATACTCGACTGCAGAAAGTTCAACGTGTTCCACGATCTTATCGTCCCATTTTTCTCTTCATTTTCTAGAACGTTTTACATCGTTTTTCTCTGTTTTTGTGTTCGTATCGTTGCGCTTTCGGTATCGAACGGCGTCTTTCTATCGGGTTAAAAACTACTCGCCATCTAAACGCGTTTCCTCAATTTCATCATCTCGCATAACGTGCAAATAATCTGTAACCCTTTGCGGACGCGTGTCGGATATAGCCGCTCGAATCTGTTCACAGTTGCGAACACTTATTTCGAAGTGGCTGGCGTGCGTCTGTTTTTCTGACCGATAATCTTACGCGTATTGACGCACGGGTATAGTAAATTAAACGATATTGTGTTCTCGATGAAAGAAAATTAGCGATTATTTCCCGCTTAACGTAAACTCGCGATGTAGGACAATGGTCGAATCGGAACGAATTTCAGGCTTTCAATGGCATTACCGGACGAATCAGCGAGCTTTTTATATATTTTTTATAATACATGATGCCTAAAAGATCGAGAAAGGACATGTTCGAATCAAGGTACCATTGTTGTTCTACTTGTTCGGCTAAACCGGCTCTGCATATAGGCGACTCTTACGAAAGATACCACATCATGCAAGAATATAAAACGAGTCATACGTAAATATAGCAAAATTAAATACGTTTCCCTGGATATTGACAAAAAATTGTGTCGTATTTAAATAAAGTTTTAGTCTCTATCACGCAAACGTTCAACGTGTATATTTTCTCAACTGCGCGCGCCAATACGTCCCGTCCACAGCGACGCTCGCTCGTCAAGCGGCCCCGTCCGCGAAGTGTTAAAGATATAAAACTCGCTCTTGCCGAAAGAAAATGCTTTCGAAACGTACGAGATATCTCGTTTTGATGCATAATCGGAATCACCAGCGAACTATCCTATAGTCGAGTATAAAGAGTTATTACGCGATTTTTATTTTTATCTCGGTAAAACCCATCGTACGAAAGACGAGGAAGACAAATACAAAAGCATACAGCGTCCTGCGTCTTTCCTCTGTATCTACCTATTCGTACGTCAAACAACCGCTTGAATTACGTCAACGCGCTTGAAAACAACCCCTATGAAACTCCGTGTATTCGTTTCGAGAGTCGAAACGAGATCTTTCGACTCGTCGCCCTTGCATCCGCCAGGCTATGATAGGCTCTTTCAAGGCGAAAGGTTGAAAAGTTTCTCGGAAAGCTCGGATGGCGAATCGGCCGGTTACGTTCGCGCTATAAGCACTCGTGGGATTCCGAGAAACGAGAAATCCTCGTGGCACCGTCGTCGTCATCGTCGCCGGTGTACAGCCGTCGTTAAGGGGCGAGCAGTCTGACAGCCGAGTCTCCCGTTGCCAGTAAATCAACCTAACGAGCCGTAATCGATCGGCGCGTTCCTCTGCCGTGTAAGTTTCGACCGCGTGTCTGTGTCGAGGCAATTATAAATTATCGCCTGCTACGCATAATCGACGGTATTAATTACGCGAGCCGCGCGTGCCTGCCGTGTTCTTGATCTCTCGTCGGATTACGCTTCGCGAATTCTGAAAGCTGTAGGAAGATTTTGCAAAATTGATCGCGGTTGGTGGTCTCTTCGTTTCGGGTTATTCATTAATCGTGTGCGACGCGAGGCGTGTTTGCGGTTACAGTGGCTGCAAAAAGTATTTCTACACGCATTCATTTTGCAACGAAGTATAGAAGATGCGAAAGTACGCGCGACATTCGATAAATCAAACGCGATTGCGTCTGATTCCTTCCTTGAAACTAACTTCTTTGCCTTATTTATGATAGGCGCAATGATATTTTATTGTACCTTTTGATAACAGTCTCTCGTAAAATCAAATACCTATACTCGGACAGATATAGAATGGTTACTAATGGTATTTGTACGCACGTTAGTTTCCGACGAAGCGTGGTTAATAAAATTACGCGTCTTCGCTATTTAAACTCTGCTTCCAATGATCATCACGACCACGGTATAACTCCAACATAGCGTCCAGGGAACCGTGTTCAGGTGTAGCGGATAAAATTGAACTTACAAAACGAAACACGTATTTCATCTGACATTATCATCTCCATACCTACCATATCACGTCCTATAACCGTCGTTTGAGAAAGCCTTTACGTCTCATCCTTCGATTACTAAATTACTTCGTAGTAATATCCATACACGGTATGTTCTGCTTAACGGTAAACACTCGAACATCTGGAAAAACACGAATGATAGGATAAAACGTTTAATCACGAGGAAAAGTTGCATAGTATCGAATGGGACACACCGTGCTTTTATCCGTTTCTTTTTTCATTTTATTTGACGTTGCGACGATTCTGAAACATCGTATAAAATTCTGAAACGCGACGTTAAAATTCGTCGGTAGAGATTCTCATTTTTCCATTACGTATCCTCATTCGAACATTCTCACACTCGCGACGAACTTTCGTGCGTCTCGTGCCAAGTTTTTCCCTCCTAAATTCACCGTTCGCATAATCTCGCGCGGAAACGCGCCTCTTTAATTAATATTCATCTTTATTATCCCGGTACACGATCGAACTAGATCGCCGTTGTCGATTATTAATCCCTGGTAGCCGCGTAATCGACGTATCGCGAGTACAAATACCGACGTTCGATCGGTTCGATCGCGAAAATACAAGATTTCGTTTTCGATCGATCGCCAATGAAAAAGGGAGAGCGGCTTAATCCGATCGTGAATAAATTACCGGCTCGTCCTCTTACGGGACACCGCCGAAGCAAGGGCAGCGTGCGCGCGAAAAACCGGATCGATTTCAGGACTTTATTACCGCGTCGTTATCGCCGCCTCTAATTGCGCTCATAATTAATCAGAGGATTTTTTTACGCGGCCATCGCGGGCTCGGTAATTAAATTGAGAGCGAGTCGTCGATCGTATCGCGGTAATAATGTCGCGGAAAATGCCTGCACGATGCGACCGGCACAGGAGGCCGGCGTTAGCGCTTGTTTAACGAGAGAGAAAAACGACGAGAACCCTTCTTCCTTGTTTCTTGTTGTCATTAGAGTTTATAAGAGATTATCAGGCAGGTTTCATCGAAGCTTTTGTTGTTTATTCGTGTTATTATTGGTTTGATCGATGTTCAGGGACCGGTTAATTTTTCTCCCTCCCGAGATTCTACATTGGAGAAATCTTTTCACTTTGTAATATATCATTTCAGTGATATATCGCGTTAGATGCGCTCTGTGTAGAAATAACCTACGCTCGCGTTCCTAAGTATCGGAATACGTACGGCGAATGAGGAATTCGTAAGGAATTTATCGAGAAATTATCAGGATCTTCGATTATCGATTCGATCGACGTGAAACAAGACGCGTATGGTTGATGAACCAGGTTAATTGTTCCTTCGTGCTCGTAGAATAATGGTTCACGGAGAAAGTAGATTTTTCTCGTTGCTGTGCAACGGTGGGGATGTTTAGCCAGATCTTACGAGTCAGGTTTTATTCGCCAGCAGAAAGAGCGGTTTGAAAAGTGAATTCCTCGAGAATCACCGTGACACTGCCGGATTTGTCTTTCTATATTGTCGTAGGAAAGTTTTCCGTGCGATATACTGGTCGGAAGCGCCGAAAGAAAAAGTTGATCGAATCGATATATTAAACACCGTTCTGCTCGATGGCCGAAGAATTTGTTTCGTAGAAACGAATGAGCGTAGGGATATTAAATTGCGGACGACATTTCACTTAACGATCGCAAAGAGAAATAAATATCACGGTAACTCTAAAAACGTTTTCCCAGTGGCTGTTCGCACGATTCTTTTTACTCTTTAATGATTCACATAGGAACTTCTCCCCTCTTTTCTTTTTACTTTTCATCCGCAGGTTTTTCTTGGGTAGCTTTGTAATTCCCGAAGAATCGTCCCCTGGCAATCAGCGTATACGTAACGCGAGTCGTATTGGATTATTTCTTTTAGCTCACGCGTGTTGATGGTTGCAAGATGCGACGAGTACAGGAAATGTCTCAAAAAAAAAAACCTATATCATATGGATGATTGGAGAGTTCATTTGGAAATGTCTAAAAAAAAAAAAAAAAAAAAAAAAAAAAAAAAAAAAAAAAAAGAACCTGTATCATCTGGAGCGACGTTACGACTATAACACAGATAATATACACTTGAAAAAGTTAGCGCGGTATTTCTAATACTTCCTTCCTAGGACATTGGATAATTTAGAAATTCTCGTTTTTCGATCGTACGCATCTTATTACTAGTCTATTGCATCCTGTAAATGGTTCCTCTCTCGCCACTAATATGCTAATGTAAACATTTTTAAACGCGCTTACCCAATCGTCATCCACGAAAGAAAATAAATAAAAGAGACAAGGTGCAGGCAATAAAGTCTTAGAAAGAACCTCGATAACGTTGGAGAGGAATATTCTATTCGCGAACGCGATTACGTGGCACTGCGACGCTCTCAACCAGCCACGCTGGGGAACGACCGAAAAAGCTGCACCGACCGCAGAACGACGATTCTCTAAACACAGCACCACTGATTGCAAGATAACAGGTCAGCGCATCTCGTAGAGCCGTTTTACCGCTTCGAAGTAGCAAGAAACGCCTAACGCAAACACGAATCCACCAGCTTCTTGTTCCCAGGATCTAATCTTTCTGCTTCCTATCATCATCCACCACAAGCAACGAGTATCACGATTTTTCTGACGGAGTCGTCCCTCTTATGACGTGCCTCTGCACGCATCGCTCGCAACAAAAATCACGCTAGCAACCATTAATGCTTTTATCGTTAATTCTTGCGTCGCTTCTCTTCCTACTATTTTTTTTGCGAGAAAAGTTAATTTTGTACGATTGTTTATCACTTGCGAGTGAATTTGAAATATTAACGCTGAGTTTCAGAGCGAAAGGAACCGAGCGTTCGATACGTCGTTAGTAGAGTAGAGCAGAGTGCTCGTCGCGGTATTTAACAGCCGAGAAAAACGTCTCTGCCTACGGTTCTACTCTTTCAATTATGTTCGTAAACTATTCGCATAAAGTATCCGCGATCGAAAAATAAGGCCATCCGCGTCTTAATTGCAATTTCTCTGATTCGCTACTTTACGATTCTCGTAAAATTATCGCAGACAAATTATGTTACCGATTAATTGCAGAATTTGGCCGATTTAATAGGTTGGTCCTGTGGTCGCGTGTGATTTGGGTTCGATCGGTGAGATTGGTCTGCGAACGGGATTGGCCGAACCGGTCGAAAGCCCTGCGACGGCCTCCCACCATTTCGCAGCAATGCGGAAGCCGTGGCGTCAGCCTCAAGGTCACCGGAGCACCTCAAGGTCACGAGCTTTTTGCTCGTGTGCCAATCCGTCTCGATCCTTGCCAATTTGCGCGCCGCGCTGCGACACATTGGTCCCCCCCCTAATTGTGTCAGCCTTTCGAATCTCTCCCCTTTTCTTTTTCCTTTTCTTTTCTTTTTTCTTTTTTTATTTGGTTTCTGCGATCTTTTCGTGGCAACGAACATTTGAAGAGGATCGATCGAATTATGACGCTTCTAGCATTTAGAAAGGATATCTGGGTTTTGTCGAAAATGAGACGAAAGGCGTTTAGTCGTTGAGAATCGTGATATTTTCAAAGCTAGAAGGAATATTTTCGCTTTTCGGGAGGCGACGATGAAAACAGTGCGTGTTTTTATCTTTTCGATAGCCGAAACAAGGAAGGTCGATCGCTGAAAAAAATATCTTTACCGTGGATACAATATTTTCAACTTTGACGTTTAGTGACGTTTAGTTATCGAGAAAACATTTTTAAGAATAGAGATAATGTTTTTGATTTCTCTGTAGTGAGAGAGAAATGCTTGTAAAAATTGTTTCCAAGTTTTTTAAATTAATTTCTTCGTTTAATACGTTGCTACTTCACCATGTGGATTTATTTTAACATTACGAAGGTTCCTTTGCAACGGCTGGTCAGAGACCCGGTCGCGTGTAGACAGTGACTGGCATGCGTGCGAGAGATCGATAACTTTTTCCCCACCTTTCGCCATTCTTGCTGACAACACGCGCCGCTATTTCCAGGTTTCAACAATTACAGGTTGCGAAAGCAAATTAAAGTTGAAAAATTAACAGGAAGCGGGTAAATACCGTTGATTGTAATGCTATCCAAATAATAAACGAGCCATCGTTGATAAATTCTCAGTCTCGTTTTATGTAACATCTAAAAGTAATCGCAAAGTGTTCGCACTGGTCGGTAATCATTTTCTGATTTTAATATTCAAAAAGTGATCAATAACCGAGTAGTCTCCTATCGTTCTTAAAAATATCTTTTCTAAATTTAACATACATACATACATACATACATACATACATACATACATACATACATACATACATACATACATACATACATATATATATATGTATGTATATGTATAGCCAAATTTCGCTAATTTTGCACCCTTCGGTATATTTAAAATTTAACCTAAAGAGTCGCAGAGGCTGCGTCAGGTCACTTTTCATAAAACGTTTGTTCGCATAAATCCATTTTCTATTTAGTATCCGTGTTTCGATTTTAATATGCAAAGCGACGGACGATTGATTGTTCGTTCGGAGCTCTTGGAAAATATTTTTCGCAAATCAAGTCGTCGCAAGTCGCGAAAGTCTCGATCGACAACTCGAGACTAATTTTCATCGTTCTCGACCCGAATCGTAGCGAGTAAATTGCGCGAATGTTAAACGATCAACGGTTCGCTCGAAATTTATGCGTGTCTAGACGAGAGAGAGAGAGAGAGAGAGAGAGAGTACAATGCTCGTCCACGTGGCAGAGACGATAATGTTTCCCTTCATATTGCTCTATGGCGATAACGCTCAAACTTAGAGTTCACGTTTTATCGGTAGCGACCTGAAGGGAAATAAGGTCCTCGTAGTATCCAAGTTTTCGTGTTCTTCGAAAATGTTACTCTCAACGACACAGGTAGAACACGCGTCCCGAATGAATGAAATCTTTCAGACCTGAATCGGTTGTCTGTTGGGCCAGTTCTGACCCACGTAATCGCTTAAGATAACGTTCACTAACAATAAGAACGATTCATTGTCTTTGATCTCTGAATCGAATCTTTTGTCTTCCGATTTGTTCGACGCATTCACAGATCTTTTTACGGTTCTAATAGTTTCGTTAACTCGGATACGATTAACTGATACATTCGAGCTATATTAGTATATTTTATAGCCTGTATGAATACATACGGGACCGAATACTATTTAAAGAAAATAACAATGAGTTTTAACAGCGATATTGACACAATTGATATATTTGAAGGATAGATCTTTATATTTTCTCACTAATAATATATCTTATTCTCTCGTCTATTATTTTCCCATTTAATTTGTTACAGTTAAATATAATCTGTTCGTAGGAATTTTGATGCTCTGAGAACAAAGCGGAAATTTCGCATACAACTAAAACAAATTTCCAATTGTACAACGTTCAAAATATCGTTCAGTAAACGATGTCGCAATTTTTTATATTCCTTCCAATTTTTGTAGTGCTCGTAGATACGTCATAATCCAAATTCTCCACTCCAAATCCATTTCAGCATAATTAATGAAACTCCACCGTTCGATCGTATCGTGGATTCCCGTCTATTATTAACGAAATTTGTGGAAACTCGTGATACCATGTTGTCTGTTTAAAAATTCACGGGCCACACATCCCTGCAAACTCGTTTCGTTTCCAAACGGATGAATCATTCACTAGCAACGTTATAGTCAACAAACAATACCGTCACGTTTATTCAGGGGATTATACGGCAACGTCTGGATAAATAGATAAAACCGTAAGTCATCGTGCAACGTTATATCGTTTATATCGTCGTAATATCGTTTGTATCGTTTAATTAAACACTGATTAAGCTGTACGATCCTCGATAACGCTCGCCTTTTCACCCTTATTTTCATAGTGACACCGAATGAGGGGGGGCAGAGGGCTGAGACCCACCAGCCCTTCTGCGTCTCGTTGTTGATTTTTCTTTGTTCGTTCGTAACTGCGGTACCGGTTTATCGGCGCAATGTTTAATTGGATGGTAATTAAATGGAACTGGACGCGATAACGTTTACAAATTATGCCTACTTCTATTTCATTTGCGGAAATTCTGTCTTTGTTAGACGGTTATTTTGTTACAGGATTTCTCGCGTGTAATTGCGGCCAGCATTATCCGTTCGCTCGGATATTCGGTTTAGAGTTAATTGAATCGAACCGGCCGTAGTTTAATTACTTTATTTTATTGTTCGAATGCTTTTTGCGTAAGTGGCGGGCCCGATTATCGTGGAATACGTTATTTGGCTAGTTGTTCAGCGAATCGAATTGCGCGCTACAGTGTTTATCACTTGTCTTTATCGTTTCTTTGTTTAGAGGGGTTGTTCTAGATGTATTTTTACAGCAGAAGGGTAGAGTCGCGGTTAAATACTACGACGCGGAGATCTCCTATTAAAATTATTAATACGAGTGACGCGATTATCGTTCGATAGGATATGCGGTTTATTTGCTTTTGTTGCGCTTCAGGGTTGTTAGAGAAGCGTGCATTCCTAAGCGAAATGAGACTGTAGTCGCGACCGTAGTTACAAAACTAAGAATTAGATTTAAAATTATTAGATGTAAGCGACGTATACGATTATCGTCGAACGGAAGAAGAAGAAGAAGAAGAAGGGATCTTAATGTTAATAAATTTCGAATCTGACGGTTTTCACAAATATTGCGATCGAAAGCAGTGATATCGAAAATATAACAGAAAGCGATATTTAACGGAAGAAACGCGCGATATCCGTCAGTTTTCCCATTTCACCGGCTGCGTAGAAGTTGACGAGCGTAATTTCCCAGTGTGGGCAAAATCACTGGGCTTCCAAGAAAATCATCGGGCGCCGTTCAACGTTTCAGCCGGTCGCTCCGCAAGCTAGTATAGTTGCTCGCTGAACTATTTAATGCTCGTCAGACTTTCGACGCGGCAAAATCGCGCTCAGCTCTGCTCGCTCCTTTCACCTATACAACGACGCCCAACGAGAACGACGACACGCAAAAACGAACACACAGAGACGAACGAACCGAGAGAGCTACGGGAAAACAAGTTTTCGCGAGCACCACCCGGTCGAATTATTATTATTTTCCATCTACGGAAGGACGGTGTTATAATAAAGTAAATAATATAATAACCGAATGAAACTATAATCGATAATATTTCGACGTGGAATTATATTCCTACGCTTCGCGTTGTTCAGTGCTCTTTCTAATAATTTGCATCGGTTGATTAACGACGAGTCGCAAGAGTTGAATCAGTCCAGAGTTAACGCAATTAACGCCCTCCGAGGAAATTTGGAAATTTGCGTGTGAACGAATTTGAAAGTCTCGATATTTGAGAATAGAAGAACAGTCGAGAATTTGGGTAGTTGGAAAGTTGGAGAGTTTCGAAATTCGAAAAGTCGATAGTTGGCGAGCTGAGGAATTTGAAAATGTAGAAAATGGTGGATTGGAAAGTTTCGAGCGTGGAAACTTTGTCGATACGAGAATTTCAAAAAACCGAAAGGTCGTAGGAGTTTTCTTTTTTTTTCTCCTCTGTGAAAAGATGAAACGAACACGGAGCCAAAATTTCACTCGACGATACTTCGATGTGCAGAGGCGTGTTTATAGTATTTTTTTTTTTTCTCATGCTTCGTTTTACTTTAGTCGATTAATGCTGATTTACATGGGTCAAGTCAGGCTACGTAAAAAAAGTAAACGAATATTCTGGTGTATCGAGTAGAGAATAGATAGAGCGTGATCGATATTGGTATCGATTTGTTCGATATTTAGTTAAAACATTCTACGGGGAATTAATGCGGCAGTTTCCCCCGTATAAAGAAAATCGATAACAAAATAGAGGCGAAACGAGTTCCATTAGCGGCTCGGAGTTCGGTTTAATCAGCGTTTAATTAAATATTCCGCGATGATGATGTTAGAACGATGAATTTCAAATGAGAAGAAAAATGTCGAACGAAATAAAATAAGGGCGGAGTATGCTGTGTTTACTACGGGGATGAGCTTTTGTAGGATATACTGTACGATTTAATTACCGATTAATTAGATACTCTACGCGATAATCAACTCCAACTCCATTTGAAAATCGATTGGAATAGCCGCGATAACAAAATACAGAGATGAAACGATTTTGCGCTTACGACGCATCGTTCGACACACGCGGGTTCACCGACGAACATTATTAAACCCTCTTTGACGGAATTAACGCACGATGAAATGCTTCTGTGCGATAATGATGCTACTCTAATCGTATCGAACAGGTCGCTACATGATTATGGAAAAGTTGAGAATCGTATAATTGCCGGAGAAAGTACATCGTGATCTGTTATACGTTCTAGAATAGAAGCAAATCGAAAAATACGTTCTCCCTTTACCTCTTTCTTTTCAACGACGATCCAACAAAAGGAACGACTAAAAATCACCTTTCGATTCTACGACAGAAACTATGGTAAGATCTATTCTCGTTATGCGCCGTAAATTTCCCGCTTGTTCGTAGACCAGCCACGTCTTGTCGTTCCTTTCATTTTCGAGCTCGAAAGATTCGTTCGAATTTCTCCGCGTGATAAATAGCTCGTCGTCGTCCCCTACGTACCACAAACCATCTCTTCCTCCAATGAACCACTTACTATCTTCGAACCTATCGTTCGTTACACCGTCTCTTTAAAATTCACTGTACCGCAATTCGAATCCTTGTATTCGCAAGAGTCCCTTACTCTTTCTCCTCAAACTCCTTTTAACTCCGCCGAAGAAACAAAGATTCTCTTATCCGCGAATTATCTTTCGATGTAAATTTTTCAAGAAAGACGTTTCTCACTTCCGCTGCTATTTTCGATGCCGACGAGAAAGACCAGCCGCGACGCTCATACGCGTTAAGAGACAGTCCGTAACGAGACACGAGATCGAGCACAGAGAGATAGTCCATCTCGAGAAAATAGATTCGCGACAGCGTAAGGGGTCGTCGAATCTCTGCAACGCGCTGTTTCCGGGCATTGTCGAGGCGGTTCGATTTAATTTCGCATGCAAGCGGAATTAAAGCGAAGCCGCGTGAACGGGATTTGATGGGATTCTACTTCGAATGGACGTGCGGCAAACAAGCGGCGCAAAAAGCGCGCGTCGCCCGCCGCAGAAACGGTAATGGCATTGTTCGTCGTTAAACGGCCGGCTAAACGATCCCTATAAATACATCGGATCTAGTTTCCAAATTTTCTATTAAGCGAGTACGGTCGAGTCCTGTCACTTTTAAAATACAGTTTCCTTGTACATTCCTAAGTTGCGATATGTTCGACGTTGTTGCTAGGTGAACGACGAATTTATATATATATATATGTATTCGGTTAAGGGAACGGCGAATTAAAGTTGAAAAAGGCGACCGACTATTCGGGATAAATGGAGAAGTACACGTTGCCGATTCTCGTTATTGGCTTTCACGATAGGTGCTGCCGTTCTATTCGAAGACGAAAGACGTTGTTTGCGAATAGGTAGAGACTGGTACGTGTGTTTCGAAGATAATGGAGCCTGTTTCGAACGTAACGCGTGTACTGTTGGCAGAATATTGGAATATTCGAGGCTTTATGTTAGGAAGAAGACGTTCACAGGGAGAATGGTATTTCGGGGCAGTTTTTGATGATGTTCGAAGAGAAACGACGTTTTGTCGTGATGTAAAACGTGAATTCTAAAAGTTTTGCAGCAACGGTACGATAACCAGAGTATATTTGGAGTAACGATAGTGGTATGAAAACAACGCGAGTATCGCGATAATTGTTATAATATCGTTAGAATAATTTCGACGAGTTATTAGGTTGTAACATATGAAATATCCCACGAACGATTGGAAATCGGAGGTTCTCCCGCGTAATTGAACACCCACGCGTAATATTGGACGATATAAAATGACAACATAATGTGTAATTCGTTACCGTGAGTTTATTTATCGAAAGACGATCGTGCAAATAATCGTAAAGCGTAATATGAATTTTGAAGAATAAGGTTCGCAGCGTTGTCGCTTCAACCGCTTAATAATTTATCGAGTATCCAGTCGTATGACTTGTGCGCAGCTCGTATAACGTCAAAAATCAAAACTATCGAACGATTTCCATAGAGTACTTAACGATTCGGCTTCTTCTTAGTGGATCATAAAAAATAATCGCAGAAGGAATTATTCAATATTCATTCCACCACAAAAGGTCATCTTTCATTTAACCCGAAAGTCCAGCCCGAAGCCCTTGCATGAATTATCAGCTCTATCTGAACGTTACGTTCTCGTTTAAAAACAGTATTTCCACGGTGAACCTCGGTTAGGAACTAGAGAATCTCGATTTAAAACTTCCTCTCAAAACAAATCCCGGGCAACCAAGCAAGCAGAAGCAAGCTCGGAAGCTTTATCGGAAGCGAAAGCCGGGCAAAGAAGAGTTGGAAAAAATGGGAAAGAGGTGGAAGAGGTCGTAACTTTTGCAGAAAATTGCGACTGCCTGGTTAAATTGCGCGTCCTTTATTCCCTTTATTTCCTCGCGAGCGATTCTTTTTTTCCTCGTCTGATTTTTTTTCCCTCCTCTTTTCTCGTCGCATGTCGGAATTTATGCGCGCCACCATGCTTGATAACAATGTTGCGGTGTAATATGCGGAGGGAACGTGTCACACGGCCGAACGAAGAGAAGGGGAGGAACACGTACGCGTGTTCGGCTCACGCGTCTGAGTTTCGAGCAACATCGATCCGATGAGAATTCGACTCGATTAAATTAACCCGAATTTGGATGTTAATTATCGTTCGGTGGAATTGACATTTCCGGCTGGAAAGAAAGGGACGGAGGAAAAGGGAGACGTAAGCAGATACTTGTTGATTCGAGAAACGAGCTTCTTATTGGCGGCGAAGAGCGCTGGCTTCTTCGATCGCTTGGATTCGATCGGACGATTGTCCGTGGTTTGTTGCGCGGCGAGAGAAAATTTCTTTAGGGACGTTACGGTCCTTCGAGGTCCCATAGTCGAAGTAATCGCAGTTGTAGCCGATCTTTTAACTTTTTTGGGCCTTTCGAACTTGCAAACAAACTGTCGAATTTCCTAGTATTTTAACTCTCAAATTTTCGAACATTTCAGTTTCCTCCGATTTCCTAAATTTTTCAATTTACCAAGCTTCGAATTCTCACGTACCTAAGTTTCCAACGCTTCGTACTCTCGGCCACTCAATGCCCCAACCTTCGAATTTCCAAATGTTACAATTTCCAAGTCTCCAAATTTCGAACTTTCCGAGCGTTTCGATTCGTAATCTTTCCGACACTCGGATTTCCAAATTTCCCGGCCTTCGATTCCCCGAATATCCCAGCGGTGGAAGCTTTGCAATTTCATTGCTGCTCTATTGACTACGAAAAAAATATGATAGAAATGGCAGTAACGAGTCACGGAAGCGATACAGGAGGCGAACGACAACCAAACTTTTCCTTAGTTATCGCGATCGAATTTCGTGGCGTTAATTATCATATCAGGAGGAAGACCCCCCGTTGAAGGGGAGGGGGTCCATAGCTGCGAACGGAGATTAAACTCGATTCACAGAAGCGAGTCACGAAACGAACGAAGAAAGGTACGACGATCTTCGAAAAGGGTCATCGCACTCGGTCTGCCGAGTATAACGGAAGCGAGGCCACTGATTTCGAGTAGAACGACCCTGAAAGAGCGCGTGCGACTCGCATCGCGGACTTGCCTTCGTTAATTTGCTTTCCAATGGTAATACAAAGCCACCCGCCACCGTTTTTTTTTTACCGACTTTTACTTCCTTCTCGTAACGTATCCTTTTTAAGAATAAACTTTCCTTCCTCTCCTATAAATGCTCTTGCATCTTCCATCGTAGAAGAACGTTTGAAACTGTTGCGTCGCGTTTATCATCGATCTCATTCTTATTTCGCTTTATTCATATCGGCTTATGTTGTTTTCCTTCGTTCTTATAAACGTTCTTGCGTTTTTCGTCGCTCAAGGATGTTCGAATTCGTTCGAGACGTTCGTCGCACTTTCGAATTATTATTTCGTTTTGTACGTAAATTTTCTGCTAGAGCAAGGTATCAAACGTCCGTACCTTGGGAAAGGAGAAATTAACAATCCGCATCGTCCGCCTCTATCTCTGCTACCCCTTTCGTACTCTACAAACATTTGATCAAACTTCGCGAAACCGTACGCTGTAAAACGTGGCCTTACATTATGCTATTAATTCAGGTATAAGAACCAAATCTTTGTATCGTTTACAATTATCAGATTCTCTGAATACACGACGTATCGCGTGTCTACTCGACGCAGTGTTGTTGCATTTTCCACAAGAAAGTTCCCAAAGGCGTTGAAAACCCGTTAACCCGCTCTAACAAACTCCAAACTCTGGACGCTTTATACGGATCCACGTATCTCATCTTACAAGTACCATTCCAATTCTTCATCGCGTTGTACGAGCCTGTATTATTATTAAACTTCGTCCGCCTCGTTCTTCTTCTTCCAAGCATCGCTTCTCCCCTCTGTTTGTCATGCGAAAGCTCGGAGAACGCGCGGCAAGCGGTACGAACCGCGCGACAATCGATTTTACGATCGCGATCCCGTCTCTGAAAAATATGGAAAAATCGGTTCGTCGCGGCGTCGGGACGCGGATGACGTCGTCGGACAGGGTTCGACCGGCCGCGGGATGAGATTGACTGTCGAATGAAAACGAGGGATTGGAATCGTCGGTTTGCGGTGTCGTCTGACTGACAATGAAATCGAGCCACCGTAAACGAACTAATTGCAGGCACAATAATTATTCCAGGGACCAGGCCCTGTGCGGCCTCGTCGACTGCTCGCGGATTACGAATCGATCGTGGCCGCTCTCTCTCTCTCTCTCTCTCTTTGTTATTAACTCTCCTAACCCCTGCTGCGTTCCTCCTATTCCCTGGCACTCGTGTTCGCGGATCGACGGTCAACGTCGAAATTTATCGTCCCATCCGCTCTCTATCTCGATGTTCACTCTTCTGGGATTTCGATTGTTCGATGCTCGATGGACGAGTTCGAATCGTGGTAGGTTTTTCAGGGGGTGGAGCGGTCGTTTCGGCTTTCGAAATTTTTGTTAATGAGTTTGACCGTGTTTCGAAGTATTTGCGGCGATAGATGATATTACCGATGAAATAGCTGCGAGATGGAAATATCGGCGAGTTCGCGGTGAGTTTCGATGGCGGATAAATTTTGAGGGGGGAACGACCGAGGTAGGGATCTTTGAAATTTTTGTTAACGAGTTGCACCGTGCTCCGGAGATTTCGCAGCGATAGGTGGAATTACGAAAATTTACAAATTGGATATGCGATCGTTTTTGTAGAAAATTATATCATCCGAATAACGTTTCAGTTTGCAGTTGGTCGTAAAAACTACTCTGGTCCGGTGTCCGGCATTTGGCGTATTTCATCCGAAATTATGAAGCTGGTACGCGGAATCAACGCACGGGAATTCGATTAATAAACTAAAATTATTTAAAATCAACAGGATGATAAACCTCGTTAACCAGAATTTCATTTCGACGAGTGCAGTTCCGATAAATCTACTTCCATTATAATCGTTTATTTTGCTATAAAGAAACGATAAAGCGTGCTTAATAATATCCTTCTCCATCGATTGGTAACGTTCGTATTTTTATGATTTACAGGGCGGTGACGGATCCAAGGGACGGTAGGAGAGTGGCCTTGAAGAAATTGCCGAACGTCTTTCAGAGCCTCGTGAGCAGCAAACGGGTCTTCAGGGAGCTGAAGATGCTCTGCTTCTTCAAACACGAAAACGTAAGTGTTGTTTATTTTATTACTCGCCTGGCGTGTCGAAGAATTGAAACTTTTGATAGTAGTTATAAAGTATAACTGTCGAACGTGCGTGCTAAATTTTTCGCTACAACGATCGATAAAATTTTGTCGTTTCTCAGACAGCTCTTCCAAACGTTTTCATTTCTGTCTACCTTTATACACCGTTTAGAGAACAGCGTGTTAGACGTTGAAAGATCGAGCAATCGCTTCAGTTATATTTCTTACCGAATCCTCTAGCATTTTCCGTTTTCCTTCCGAGAGACGTTGGACATTTTACTATGAAAATTTCATAAAGAATACGATTGAATTTTAGAAACGGAGGAATATTCAAATTCTATCGTCAAGCACAATGCTTCTAAGTATCAAATTCTTCTTCTTTATTTTTTTTCTTTTTTTTTTACTTTCGAGTTTCGAGTTCCCTAAAAACGTTCCGCGCTTGAAACGTCGTAGCGTGCTTGACTTTCAAACAACCAGACAGCCTCTTCTTATCAAAATTCAAAAGTGTTGGACGAGGCTGAACGAAAAGTCGATAAGTAGACGCGTAACTGTAAGGAACGCGTGTAACCGAAAACCAGCGGTCTTTTTCCCCTTCGGAGGTGCTGATTTTCCAGTATGTTCGCTTATCTGTGCCGCGGTTAGTCGCGGTTATCTGCCGCAGAATGAAAATACAGCCGGCATTTTGTTTTACGAGCTAGATAAGAGCATTATCGTCCGGCCACTGAAGGAACGTGTCGATCTCTCGAGCACGGAGAAGCGTTTGCAAATTCCAAGAATTTTAATTCCCCAAGAAAATTCCGATCTAATAATAGCTCACGTACCGCCTGTAGGTTTGAATTCAGAGGAAAACCTTCGAGTTCCGATTAAAGTGAATTTATCGCTCTTTGACTCGTCGCTTGGGAAACTTGAGACCGTAGACGATTAGTCTAACAATTTAAAAATAAAGAAAAAAAAAAAAAGAAAAAGAAAAAAGATATTAGAGAACGACTAGAAGAAATATAGCGTAGATATGGAAGAAAAATTTGATCGTTTTTTATATCGTCTTTAACGTTCGAATTTCGCGTGATAACGAACGAACGCTTGACCTTTTCGTAGGCGAATATCTTTCTTCGCGTTCTGTGGACGCATTATGGGTCGAGCTAAATATTTTCGCATAATACATCGACGAGCGAATTAAACAAAAAATTTGTGTTGTTTGTAGTACACGACAGACGTTGGTATGCATATGCACAGTGCTCTCTGGAACAACGCAGTTTCATACGCGGATTCTTTTCGCGGAGAAATTTCGACGTTCGTTTCGAATTTATTTAGCGTGCCTTTCCAATTTTTGTCGCCATGTCGAATACGAGGGACGAGAAAGAGCGAATGCGAATTCGTCCGTGTCGATTAAATCCTCGCAAATCGTCGTCGCATAGAAGAACCAGTGACGCCGAATTCGGATACATAGCGGCCAGCCGAATTTGAGGAAAAAAATCAAAGAACCGGTGCGTTCCTGCTAGCTACACAGCTATTTCATTCTTTTCCGCTTGAATGTTTCGCGACGAGGGGCGGAAGGCTGCTTCAATCACGCGGATTTCCATCCACGCGAACAGAACAGTCGCGTCCCTAAAGCTCGCGTTGTTCGAGGGAGCAACTGTACTCTGAGATATTAAGTTGCTTGGAGCAATCACTAGACCGCGGATATTTATGCATGTTCGTATCGTTATAGATATAATTAAAAAAGACTGTGATCTAGATATACTAGCTAACACACTGTATCATACGTACTGTGCATTTTTGCACTTTAAAGTTGCTCATAAATATAGAAAACTGCGCAGTCTGGTAATTAAGCGCTAACATCGAACCGACCAATCCTGAATTCGCCGTAATTTCTGTTTTTCAGGTCCTGTCGGCCCTGGACATCCTTCAGCCACCACACCTGGACTTCTTCCAAGAAATGTATCCTTTTCTATCGTGTCGACAACATGGTCGAAACTGGTTTGTCTTTCGAAGAAGTCCGAAAACGGTGGTGATTCTTTTATACGGCGTCCCGTGTTTCCGGGACTTTGTGCCGCCTCCCTATGTAGAGTAAGTTTGAACGTCGAGACACGCTACCCGGGATAAAGACATTTTTCGTGGAAATATCGCGATTTTTAAGAGTATCGTTCGGTCGGAGGGAAACGACACTTGGAATTACCGCTTCGCTGTTTTCCTTCTTCTTATCCTCCTGTCTCGCGACTTGGCGCACTTTACGGAAGTTTGGCAAATTTTGAATTTTGGATTTCGTGGGTTAGAAGTAAACAGGACAATTTATTGCCGACTATAGACAGGTGATAGGAATCGCGAGAAAACAACAGCGGCTAGTACAATGTAATATACAGATGGCTGACCTTGATTCTTTTTCAAATTATCTTATCCTTTGTTACAAGCACGATGCAAATCTTTGAACGCTTATCTAGCCATATACGAGCACACGATCCCCTATGAATTTCGGGCAAATTTTCGCTCTGTCCGTATAGAAGCAACGTTTCTGAAACTTTATATTCGCCGCCGTCGAGCCTAGCCGAAACCACGGGAGAAATAGAAATAAAAAGCGTAGGGAGGATTCGACAAGATAGACAAAGGAACAGAGAGAAAGAGGGAGAGAGAGAGAGAGAGAGAGAGAGGGGGAGAGAGCAAGTTCACCGAAACACGCGAAATCGAGGATCCATCGAATGCGTCCGCTAGAATCTTCGACCGCTTAACTCGAACCCCGTGGATTTTTCAGTCGCTCCGGAAGCCAAGTGCACGCAACGTTCGTCTGAAGCGACGCGACGCGGAAACTTTTAATCGAGGCAGTTCCGTGGCAGCTAGCAATTAAAGCGTAGAAGAAAAAGTACCGCGATGGAGAAGCGATTCGACCAGCGATCCTTGTCGATCCTGACCGGTCGGCCGCGTGGAAATTTTTCATGCGAACGACGATCGTCGTTCCGCGGAACGACCTCTTCCGCTCCTTTTTATCTTCTTCCAACCGTCTCCTTATCACTTAGGAAACGTATCACTGGTTGCGTTTTCGTTTCCTCGCAGCAAGAGAGCAAGAGCCACAGCGATCGTAACGACAAAGAGAAAATACTCGCGAGGACAACTTTTTCGAAAGGTTTTCGCTTGGATAGGGAAATATCGCGATCTGAAGTATCCGAAACGATGCTCGAGAAGACGTTGACATTTTTGTCACGAGCGATAGAAGGTTCGCAAGTTGAATTCCAAGTTCCACTTGAATATTTAACGTTTCAGTTAATCGTCGAAACCGTACGACGAAAGAGTCGTCGGTAATTTGCACGTGTCGCGTTCGAATTTTGTTCCTCTTCGAGTTTCGTTCTCATCTTGGGAATTTTCCAACAATTTTCGTACGATTTTGATAGGGTCTAGAGGAGCGTCGAAAACCGGGAGGAGTCGGACGGATTTCACCTTGAAATTAAGCTTCTTCCCCGGCGTGGAACGTGACGGAACACGCCATCGTTCCGCCACGGCGTTATTGATCTTCCGGCGTTCGTAACGCGAGAACCGAGCCTCGAGATTTATTGGGTTACCTCCTCGTCTACACGTGTCCGTCCCACCGTTGCGCACCGAGACAACTTTCAACTTAATTTCGTTTTCAAGAAGGACCCTTCCTACGCCATCGCCTCCAGTTGGAAACTGGCTGGTTTTCTAGGCGAATCGATCGTCTCACGTTCTGTCCAGTAGATTTTAACAAACGGCAGTGCAATCTCTGAATCTTCGTGCCCGATCGAAGCTTCTAGCTTTCTCGAGATTCGGATTGTAAGGACAATCTCATTGTTGAGATTGCCTGTGTCAAGGTGCGAATTGTACGTATGAAATTGGAAGACGCGTTGATCATTTTTCAACGTTACACGCACAGGATACGTAACGCGACTTGAAAATGTTTATTAGGAGAAGGCTTTTCTTTTTGATCGGGAAACAGATACGCGCGTTCGTTCGAAAGATTCTCGATTGCCAAGACAAATTTTTCACAATTCGTCAAAGATTCGAGGATCTCTTTTTTCCCCAAGGAATTAATCCAGGACTCGGCTTTCTCGAGGCACAGAGAAAAGGCTGCAGAATAAGCGAAACGCGCGTGTAACGAGAGACTTTACTCGCAGGAAGCGAAGTAAACTAGAAAAAACAGAGTACGACGTATCGTCGTCCGTAGTGACGTCCGTGCATAATGTTACAGGAGAATGTACATGCATACGCCGTTATATAATAGCGCGAGATTACAATAATTCATCGATCCAACGATAATCGAACAAACAAGACCCGTGGTCAGTGGCCAAAAGCAGCATAGTACCGTATTTTCGAGTCGGTGAAAATACGAAATTTCCATAGCGTTTGGAAGCGAAGCGTTTTTGAAACATCGCGAAATAATAGCAACGTGTCGCCACGTTCGTGACCTCCGCGGTTTCGTAATGATCTCGTAACGAAAAGTGACGCGCACAGAGCCGAGAACAAACGGTGCCTCCACGTAACCAGCGAGAGCAATCTGCACGTAACCGGCCGACCGCTTATGTAACACCATTGGCCCGCCAGAGCTGCGGTGGAAGTCTTTTCCTCTCTACGATACTCCACCGGAAGGGATTTGAAAAGGACGTGCCTGAGATTCGCGTTTCACGCAATCTCAGAAATACTCCTCTATCGAGACGTACGTTCCAAGATTATTATAAAAATAAATGAGAGAGAGAGGGAGATTCTCGTTATTCTGAAATCTCCGTAAAATCTGTGTGATCTACATTTTAGAAATGGAGGTCGCGAAGATTCTCGAATTTTGTACAAACTATCGAAGTACAATTTGATTTCGATCAAAGTCTCGAGAATTCGCGAGACGAACGTCTTGCTTCTACTTCGATTGCACCGGGACAAGTCAAACGTGGGAGATGTTACTTTACGTAGAACTACGAGTAGAAGGTGCAGTTCTTGCTAGAGAGTTCGTCGGCGATAGATCCACGAGATGGTCAAAACGTACGTCTGATTTCTTATTACGGGAACTGGAGCGAGTCAGCGTGAAACGCATGAGATTTCACTTTCCGCGAAACTCGGTGACTCGTCGATCGGAATCGGAGTCAGACGCCATTCAAAGCCGCCGAACGATCGATCGATCGATCGATCGATCGATCAACGCGAGAGCGATAGTCGATGGCCCCTTAAGCGAACGAGATCGCACGAACCAGCTACGAGAGTTAATCTCGATGAAGGCAGCTCGATAAATCAGTTCTTTCTACCTCTTTCTCTCTTTTTCTCCTTCTACCTCTTCGCTCTTTCTACCTCGTTGCTCTATTTACCTCTTTATTACTTTTTTTTTTTTCTTCTTATAAATACGGATCACCGGTGCTCCTCGTTATTACTTTTTTTCCAGAAGACAACTCCTTAAACCTTGCTCTTCTTTTCGTCAACTTCTTTGTCCTAACCCTTCCTCGTTTATTGTTCCAAGTTTCAATCCAGACGGATATCCAGCGTGACAGCATAAATCATCGTTACCGAGGACGGTTGTCGCAAGAACCGTCTCCTTTGTTCCTCTTTCATTTTTCTATCGATGTCGTTTTGCTTCTCCGTGTTTCGATGGCAAAGGAAGAGGTCGTAAAGAAAACGCGCGTTGCTCGTGCTTCTCTTTCCCCAAGGAAGCGACAAGATATTTTGTCATCTTCAATTTACGTTCGATATATTTCTATCTCTTTAAACGAAATATATTCATCGGATCACGCGATTTCTATAAGCGTATGTGGAATCGTATCGCGGAAGAATCACGCGTATCCAATTCAATCGCTAACTCACGGATATCGCGGCCGAGGTGTCTATAGAAACTTTATGAATTGAAACGTAATCTATCATAATATGGATGGCATTATGTTTTGTAAGATTAGCTTCTAGACGCGTATCATCGGAATGTGTCGTTACATATGCATGTAAAAGGACCAAAAATTTGACACGGGTCGTTAAGGGACCCTCGATCGGTCGTCTCACTCGTCGTCTTCTCGGCGATTATGTCGCGTACACGAGCCACGTTCAACGGTGCATGCACCGCTGCGAAGCTGATGAGACAAGACACGATGGCACGATTTACTGCCACCAAGCGCGGTGAGTTCCCGCCTCGACACGGACCACCTGTTTCACGCTGCCCGCGCCCGATCGATTCGCCCGCGGATTACGTTTTTATCGATTCTTCCTTGCTCGCTTACTCGTTACGCACCTCCAATTTGATCAGGCTGTGTCGAGAGGTAATATATGTGTTACGAAAGGTTCGCGCGTGGAATTTATCGGTATCGAAGATTTTGAGAAACGTTGGAACTGTGTCGGAGAGAAGCGACGTTTCAAAGTCGAAGAGTTTCGTGGAACGTCACTTTTTAGCTGTTTCTCCCTGCCATCTTATTTGCTTGTTTCTTTAATCAGATACGCAGGTTTTGTAGCCGAGTTTGCTCGCACGAGAAATTCGTCGGCGCTTGTTTAAAAACGCGTCAGAAATGGATGCGTTTAATCAACGGTCTACGCGTGCGTGTCCTATTACTCTTTTAATTATTTTGCTCTATCGTCCTCTGCGAGCGAATTAACTTACTCATCTCGTCCCTCTAAAAAGTATCCGCCCCTTATTTTACATACAAGTAATTTTGAAAGAAAATCCGCGAGTAATAACTCATATAAGTTGAGCAAAGAGACGCAAGAACGTACAGGCTGCACGTAACTGTAACGCGCGAAACTGTAGAAAATATCCAAAGTGCGATACTGGTTGTAACGTTCGGCGGGTAAAACAAATTTCTGCTTAGATTGCTTTTCTCTTTTTTTCATTTATTTGTATTCGCAAAAATATGAATTTGAACGAATATCCACGATCTATATATAAGCTGGTAAACGTTCTTTCCATCGATTAAATGTTTACGACGAGTTGAACGCATAAACATCGTTAAATAATCGGTTGCAGAGGCTGCTAGCGTGAAATCACCGATTCGTGTTTGTCTTTCTCGAGCGACAATCTTCCTTCCTATGTATTCATCCAATCAAGCCCGCCCTTAATCAGAAATTAGGCGGCGTCTTCGTGGAGCTGCCTCCCTGGCGAGACACGATATCGAATTTTCGATTTATGCAGATGAGATCCAGCCCGTTCCAGGCCGCAATAAGGCGATCTGGGCCACGGTTCGCCGGCTATCGAGCCATCAAAATCGTTTCTCTGATTTACTATTCGCGATGCACGATCATTTTGACATTTTTGTGTCATAGTACACAGCCGCTGCATATACAATTATAATTTTAATGCTAGAAGTAGCAGAGTCTCTCTTTTCGTTATAACGCAGAGGCGATCGATGTAGAATTTTAAATAGTCGCCTGTCATTTTAAACAGACTATAAAGAAACTTTCATCTTCCTTCAAAAATAAACGAATCAGCAAATAATTCCACTTTTCTTCTTTGCGAAAATAAGTTTTGCCGATCGTTTCGATGTTTCGATGTTTCGATATCTAAAACATCTTTCTACGATATCTGAGAATACGCGAAAAATATCGCGGAATATACGAACATTCTTAAAATTATTCAACACTTAAAAACTTATTCGAACAACGACGAACTTACCTCCAGAAGTGGAAATTACACGTATCAGCGAAAAGAATCATTTGCTACTGTTAGATAGGTAGTTGTCGAGCGTCGCTAAAGAAATTGCTTTTTTTTTCTTTTTCTATATAGATGGTATATGAATATGTTGAAACATTTTGTCCAGTGGACTCGGTAAATTCGAAGTTTCAAATTTAAATTCAAATTTTTTAATTTAAATTCAAATTCAGATTCAAATTCTCATTATTAGGGGTTATTACTATATATTGAAAGTAGATCGAGCGGTACAAATCGAAGCCACGAAAGTATCTGGTCGATATCGTTGTAAGTTTTAATACCATTAATATCATTGGCAGTTCAAACGAGATGATGTATGCGCCGGGATCGATTCTAATTCCATCTACATGGAAAATTCAGCAGCGCTCTCGATCGACCACAGGAACTCAAGCCGAACTTCGGTGAAAGCGACTGTCTAATTTCTAATTGAAGAGCCGGACTAACCACCGTCTCGTGGGCGATACGCTAACGAGATTACCGATTAATACAGCGGTTCGATTGCGTGCTATCGAATCATTCGTTGCTTCGATCACACGAGATACACAGTGTGAATCGACGGTGAAGTTATTTGTTACGAGCGTCGTCGTTTCGCTTCAGCGTGGAAACATCTGATGTTTGTGATTTGAGAAAGCGGCGGATCATTCGCGATGGATATTAATTGGTTTCAGCAAAGCTTACTTCCACACGAGACGCTATTGCCAACGTTATTCTTCGCTATCCTACGAGATTCATCTCCGCTCGAAAACATTACTGTTGTATCATCATTGGCTGCTCTCTAAAGTACCGCGTCTCCTACGTTCCATTTTTATCCAAAGGAGTGTTCCAAGCATTAGTCTATATTAATAACTTGGCCATTCTACGTAACACCGCATCTCCAAAGATTCGCCTTCATCGAAGACTATGCCACAGACGTTGCTCTTAGATCTACCGTATATCCCTTAAATCGAAGCGGTACAGCACCCAGAATACTCTGCAAACCTACCACCGCTTTTACCACCGATACTTTACAAACATACCACCGAAATACACTTTCAGTTAAAAATATCTTCCGACCGCCTCATCATCCACCTCTCCGAACCCCTGCGAAACCTTCTCCAATTCTCCAATCAAAATACCAGTTCAGCCTGCCCCTCCAATTACCGGGACGTCATCAGTCGCGGAACTTGAGCCACCCCCTTCTGACTGACCTCGAACCAACCAACCAACCCCGTATGGTTCTCTCGCGAGGGTAGCCGGGGTGTCGCGATTCCACTGTAAACCGCCGTCTAATTCCTAATTAAGGATCCCGCTCGATTAGCTCGCTTTCACCGGGTTGCCTGCGGCCGTGACCACCCCCAGGTAGGCCAGACGTCCTGTGGACCCTTGGTCCGCATGAATACAGCATGGCGGCCGGGCTGCAGCTCCAGTTGCTCGATGGCAATCATGGATTATTAATGCGCGCACCGCACCGCTATTGATAGCTCGATAGCGTGCCATTACGATCCTCTACCAACCCCCCATCCCTTCTATCAACTGACTCTGGTTTGCTCGAGTCCGTTTACACTGTTGCGCGACTGATAATATAACTTCCTCTTCACAGAGCACGGGGATCGATGGATCGATTTTCCTGGATGGAGGATTCGCATCGTTCGAACGATGCATTCAAGCCGAGGCTCGATAGGTTTGGTTATAATACGGCTGGTTTTCGATGACGAGTCTCGCGGTCAGGTAAAAAGAAAAATGATCACAATGGTAGGAATTAGCAACGGAGGGCAACAGAAGAGTGGCGAGGTGGGCGAAGCTAATTGCATTCTGTGATAGTGCTGCTATTTTTTTTTTTTTTTTTTTTTTCTTAATGTAATCGATAGGAAGGCTGCGAATTCGTACGCGTCGATGCGAAGTTTAAAGGTGTAAAATCCGTGGCCGAAAAGTTTTCTACTCGAAAGTAAATGCGTCGTTGTTCCTTAGTGTGATAGGGACCGATCTTCAATGACGTGATTTCGTGGTTGCGAATATTGAATGTTCTTTTTTTTTCTTTTTTTTTTTAGTAGATACGAGGTACGAGTGGTTGTTGAATTAGGTTTAATATATTTTGTAATTAAGATAGAGGATATAGGAGGTCTTTCTTTTGAGGCCTTTCGGGTGGTGATATTAGATATAGTTCCTTGAAGAACCCGCATAGTAGAACCCGGGAGTTGTATTGCGTCTACCCCTATTATCGACGATATCGATGTCCATTAGGGACGCGGTTTTATCGTCCTTTTTCTTTTTTTGCTTAATTGTTTTCTTTATTGTTTAAGGGTTGTGCAAAAGAATCATGTGTCGCATGGTTTTTGAAGATAGTATCGAATGTTAATAAGATTCAGGAAGGGAGTAGATGATCAGACTCTACATGATGTAATGAAAATTGATTGTATACATATACTTATTCGTTTTTCTATCTTGCACTTGCAATTTTTCTTCTATTACGACTACTCGTCCTAATTTACTCTATATCTCTAAATTTAATTCACAGTAAATACAAATACGTTGAAACCACTTCAAATGTCATTCGCATTATCTTTAACTTCATTTTCACTAAAAAAAAAAAAAAAAAAACATAAAATTTGTCTTCAGTCGCAACTCGTACTAACTCCAAACCATTCGTCAACTCCAAATTCAACTTGAACTATCAACGATCATTTTCACCAAGCAAAGTACAACCGTAAAATGGCAAATGTTCTTCGAACAAGTATATGAGACAGAATTCAGCGCACTCGGAAACTCGTCGCGTCGCGAAACAGCCTCTCTATAAATAAATCCGGGATCGATGATGACAGAGAGAAAGAGGAACAAGCCAAAGACACATGGACGCACAGTGCGCCATGCAGTTGGCAAAAATCGAAGTAACGGTTGTTCGATCGCGACCTTATTATTCGACATCATCATCCCTTAAGCGATATAAACAACGTAATCGCTTGTAAATTAAATCCTCTACCTTTTTCGTCTCGTGGTACACGCGAGCTAATTATTAGACGGCTAATTTCTATGCAATTCTATACTTTTAAGAACAGAACCGAAGATACAAGATGTAAATAGGAATTTGTTTCGTCTTTCAAATATCAGAATAAACGCTGTACTTTAATTATTTCATATATCTTTGCACGTTAGACGTTGCGTGCGTCTTTCGCCTCTTCAAATTTCCCGCAAATGCATAAAAATCCGCAGTAGTAAGCAATAGTGCTTACTACGATTCTGTGGCGCGCTAAAAGGATAGGTTATATTTGATTCAGGGCATTCGCACCGAACACTACTGTTGTTTCTATTTGACGATGTGAGGGAAAAGAGGTCGGTGACCCGACTAAACGGACATTTACATATTTTAAAAATTCTCGCGGCACACCGGTTGAAAATCGCGCGGGCCTAGAGGTGCGCGCCAGACGATCTCTCACGGCTTCAGGCAAATATTATAATTGGAACACGGAAATCGTGCGTATCTGCCGATGTATTAGGCTCGTATCCGCACGCCCACGAAAACGAGTTTCGTGTCTGTCGTATGGTTGGCTCTCGCTCTGCAAGCGACTTAACCGTACAGTCAAACGCTCTCCGAGAGAACTTTAACTCCCATTCTCTGTTTCGCTTCTTGTTCTAGCTGTTTTCCTCTTGCTCCGGTGTTAAGAGCGTGTTGCGTTTCGCTGGCGGCGATCCGCAGAGATTTTAACGCTTTCGAGTCAGGTCGTTCGAAAGCGTTCACGGATTCGACTCGATGGGAACGAATAGGAGACACCTCGTTTCGGAGTGGTTGTTCGCTCGTGTCCGATTAGTCACGATAGATTTTCTATACAGCCTGCAGCCGTAATTCGCGTTAAGACATTGTAACGAAGATCGTTGCAATTCCGAACGATTCGCCGATTTGAAGTATACGTTTCTTTTTAGTAGAATAGATCATTTTTCGTTGATTTAATCATTTAAATCTAGCGAAATTTTAGCGTAGAGGTTCGAAAGAATAGAATAGAAGAATAGAAACTTGGGAAGGGACTCGTTGTATTTGTTTCAGAATCAAAATTCCGAGTAGCAAACTATTCCGATTCACGATTCTGTCACTCTCGAAAATTTTATCGAATATCTGTGGAAGATAGGAAACGCGATATTGCAACAGTTACCTCTAACCACGGGTTATTAATAATTACGTAATCAGTTGAATTATTTCAGTTTATTTTAGTTTGGATATTCTAGTATTAGATTATAGTACTACATCGTGGCTTATATTAATCATTTGAATTATTGATCGAATTACGTTCATTCACGCCAAGTATCCATATTGAAATGCCAAAATTATATAAATATATGTACATATATTGATACGTGATACAGTTCAGTGTCGATTTACAAATTAGAAAAATACCGCGACAACGATCCCTCGTAAAGAATTGTTCAAGCTAAATCCCCGAAAATAAATATGCAAACAAAAAGAACATTTTATCAATCGCGAATAACGGAGGAATACAATTTGCATATTACTAGAATCGAACAAGAAGAAACCAAAGTGGTACTCTTCATCGATAGCAGAGAGAAGTAACCCTTGCTTTCCCTTTCCTTTATCCCAACCTTCCTTTCCACAATTGCATTACGTCTCGTTGCATCACGTCGCGTCATTAGTCGCCACCTACACACGCGATACACGTGGTGGTGGTGGATCGAAGATATTTGCTACGAAAAATCGAACAGGAAGGAACGATGACGACGAATACTTTGGTGGGTGGACGAAGGAAGGGAAAAGCATCGTTTCGACCTAGATACGTTTTCTGCGTGGAAAAAGAGTTTTTTTCTCACGCCCACGTTTCTATCTCTCGTCGTCTAAATGTCATTATGGTTCAGAATGATCGATCGCCATTCTTACGATACCACGTGGTGACTCAACCCTGGAATCATCGGAATGTTAAAATTGACAGACCAGTTCGTTATTTTTCATAGGGATCTTTTGTTTAATAATACGATTCTGTTCAGCGCAAATTTTTAGTTCGTACGATGGTACATTTTTCGGAATCCGAATGATCTTTTTCTTTTTTTTTTTTTTTTTGTATAAAATATAGGAACGTGGGTCTGTTTTCCCTTCCCGCATTAGAATTTTTCATTTATCTTTCATTTCGATTTCTTCGGTACGAGTGGTCGCGTACCGTGGTCGTTCGCAATGTCAAATTTGATTTCTGTTATTATTCCTTTCGACGATTCGGTAACCGGACGGTTGTTTATGGTCGACGGGGTAATTTTAATTGCTATTGTTAACGCGCGAAAATTTGACGCTTTTGCATTAACGAATGACGACGCGTTTGTCCGTTTGATATGCGATTTTAATATAATCGAGGCAAATAACGGTTCGTGGCGTTTGGAATCGCGTTAATTAATATCGGTAATTAATACCTCTATCAATTACTAACATTGCGTCTGAGGTGTTGCATTAAACGCAGCCAACCCTCCTAACCGCATTAAATTTTAATTGATATCGATTTTAACGCGAGATTGTCCATCTCTTCCTCGATCTCTGCCAAATATCTCCCATAATTTTCGTCGATTTTCGACGCGGTATTATTTCAAGGGACGCGTCACCCCGTCGTCCTGAATTTTACAAATTCTGCTGCATAATCCACAAATGCTGTCGCAGACATTTACACCTAACGCTAGCATTCTTGTAAAACGTTACGTCAATTTTACCACGATCGTTCTCCGAACATTGTACAACACGCATCAAACACCTGCAAACGCAAATCGACCAAGATTTCAAGAATCTACGATTTTCGGACAAGACTCGAACAAAATCCACCGATGTTTCTCGACAAGTTGAGCAGATGGATCGCGAGGGAAAAGCGAAAGAATGGAAAATAGAATAGGGAAAAGGGCGAGAAGACGCTGGTCTCGCGTAGGTGATGACGCGGGTTCCCACGCGGCGAGCAAAACCGGTGCTTACGAAAGACGAGACGGCTTGTCGTATTCTCGGATTGCGGATTAGTTAGCGAGTTCCAAGTAAGTGCATGCGCAGGTGGCCACGTTAAATGCACACCGTTCGGCCGGTTTCCGGTCAGGATCGTGCTCTCCAACCGAGTTTCACAGGTTGCCTTTATTCCATCTCGGTATTTCAGCGATACAGCTGGACCAATGCCACCTTCGTTCGTTGTCACAATTATATATAGTTATACATATATATCTTTCTTCTTTCTCGTCGTCATCCTTTTTATCATTATCTTTAGCTTTATCCTGTTTCATAAATGCGTCGCTGTTTGCCTCTGTTTGTTTCAATTTCGTAGGAAACTTTTGCCTACCGCTATTCTATTTCTACGCTCTTTTATCCTTTCTCCCTCTTAAAATATTATCGCCGATGATATTCCCAAGCTCCTCTCTCAACTTTGCTCCTCAACGAAAGATCTTCAATTCTACAATCAACGTTAAACTATCTCAATATTTACATAAGCTTCTTTAAATACCGAATTCATACCGCCAGCAGCTTTTACGATGCGCTGTATCAAGTTTAAACTCGCAAGAAAAGTTACGAGTGTATCCACGTTGATTCGCAACGCGAAATAACGAAGTTATAACGATTTTATTATAGCAATCCCGAACGTTCGCCTATTATAGCAAATTCTTGCTCCTTTAATGTACTTTGTAAAATATCCCAAAGTGGTTTTCGCTTGTAAACGAAGCCAAGCTAATATTCGCCAACATAATTCTGTCATGTACGTACACGATCAATACAATATATATACGCACACTCTTAACGCAATTAAATATAATTAAGATGCTTACATAGACGCGTCTTTAGGTCCAACGAGCTTCCAACTTCATTTTCAATCGCTTTATATTCAAATGCTCCGGTTCGATCGTAAAATTGACATTGAAACAAAAGCAACCAGTCAAAACGTATTTATCGTATTTTTTTTGTTCCGCCATCGTCAAGCGTTAATTATCGTCTCGCACGCCACATCACGACATCGCGTCGCTCGTGCCCATCCGTCCATACCGCCTCACGATTGAAAATCAAAGGATAGACGTTGCATACATACGTGGAACGGCGTGTCCTGAAGGGAGCCAGAGGCTTCGATGCGACGAAACGCGAACGAGAAAGGACGCGATACAGTCGTTCGTTACGGAGCCTAAGCACGCGAGCACGCGTATCGGTCTGCGTGCACGCCTATCGATAATCGCATAATAAGCCAGCGAGAACTGGACCGGGGAACGCGGACACGTCGTTCCTCGCAGCTTAATGAGTGCTCTAATGAATGCACGCTACGTATTGCCGATGTCGCCGATCAATTAATAGACCACTAACGGTTATCGCGAGTTTACCGACGGATCCGGATATTCGCGTCCCCTCGATCGTATCGTCTCTTCCGTGTAATCGCGCTTCCTCACGCGAACATGCTTCGCTCTCTCTTTAGTTCTTTTGTGGCACATTTGAATATCTTCGTGGCGAGGCTGTGACTGAGAGATCCAAGCTTGAGATCGATTTATATAGAAGGCTTACTGTGGGTATTTTTTTCTTTTTTTAAACGCATTAGGCGTTTTCGTAAATTGCACGGAAGCGAGAGTATTTTAACAAGCGGCCGGATAAAGCGGCGAGTTTTTATTCGAGTTCGATATATCGACGTTGAAACGGTGCCGCGATAGGTTTTTAAATTTTGCATCAAAAATGTAATCGACGTACTCTCGTCTTTCTTTTTTTTTTTATATATATATATTTGTACATGTTAAAACGATGTATCTTTAGTATCTTTTAACATACGGAGATTATTATACTCTTTCGGAATACGGGATAACGTACTCGAAGAAAGTTACGATGCCGGAAGGTAAATTTCGTAGCAAGTGAATTCGATCAGGTTAAAACGCGATTTCTACAATGATATATATTCAAGCTTAAAGTTGTTCGGATTTAAACGATTTAATTCGCAAACGTCGCTAAACGTTCTTCAACTTTATGACGTTTTAAAGTTGCTTTTTCATCTTTTCTTTTTTTTTTTTCGTCTAACGACGTGTTAAGCTCCAGAGACTGTCTCCGCGAAATCTTCCTTTCCCCAACGCTGATTAGGCGATCGGTGTCAAACAAGCAGACGATAAATCTGTTTATTTCGTTCGAAGCGGCGATAAATCGCGTTATATCGTCCCCTGAAGATTAATTCGACGACCCCGAACGAGCGTTTTCCCACGGATGAGAGTGAAACAACCGAATGATCAAAACGAACTGGTGGTTGCGTAACGAAAACGTGGCAGCTCGCTGACAGCCAAAGTTTCGCCTGGAAAATTAATTTACAGTCGCTGATGAATTTCTATTACGGTCGTTACTGGCCTGATTTCACAGCGGAGATTCGATTTTCCACGCAGCAACGGCGCACACCTGCTCGTAACTGCTTCCTAGCATTGTGTATGTGTCGAGAAGGAGGAACCAGTGTCTAAAAATACGCTTTTGGGACGAGGATGAAGGGCAGCTTGTGGATGATATAACGTCGAAACGATAGCCGGCGATGGTTAGAAATTGTATAGCCTGCCAAATTTAAAATTTAAATTCGCGGAATTAAATGGTGAATTCCGAAGATTGAAATTTTAAACGTCCAGCGTGCAGATAAAATTTCTGGCCGAGAGTTGAGAAGCGTTTTACTCGGAGAGTTTTACTACGACGTTCGGTGGTTTCAATTTTGTTGTAGTTTCATCCTCCGTAGTTTCATTTACTTTATTCTTTGCAACTGGGTTAGGTTGTTTATTTGAAGAACAGACAAAAAAAAAAAAAACATTGTGCAAAATATTTTCGTATCGACGTCCGCGGGTACTTTGCACGTATGTAAAAATCTTCGTAAAACGTGGGATGTGGCTTCTGGACTCCTTAACTACGATTCTTCCATATTGCCTTTAATATCGATAAAAGACACTTCACCAAAGTATCCTTGACACGAATCTACAATCGAAATATCCTTCATGGATTATCAATAACGCGTAGAACTACCACTAGCTCCGTAATACAGCTTCGATCCGTTGAAGAATTCGTTGGAATAAATTATTCTACCTCTTTCGTTCGGCGGTTTCAATTTTGTTGTAGTTTCATCCTCCGTAGTTTCATTTACTTTATTCTTTGCAACTGGGTTAGGTTGTTTATTTGAAGAACAGACAAAAAAAACATTGTGCAAAATATTTTCGTATCGACGTCCGCGGGTACTTTGCACGTATGTAAAGATCTTCGTAAAACGTGGGATGTGACTTCTGGACTCCTTAACTACGATTCTTCCATATTGCCTTTAATATCGATAAAAGACACTTCACCAAAGTATCCTTGACACGAATCTACAACCGAAATATCCTTCATGGATTATCAATAACGCGTAGAACTACCACTAGCTCCGTAATACAGCTTCGATCCGTTGAAGAATTCGTTGGAATAAATTATTCTACCTCTTTCGTTCGGCCGGCTTCCCATCGAAGGAGAAAAAAATGCGATTCGAGGGCAAAGGGAAGGAATCGATGGAGATTTATTGGTCATATGCATGCCAGAACGAAGATTTAATCGTTGAACGAGGTGTTGCGTGGCGCGTGCATCGACGATCGACCGGAAACCGCGAAGCTTTATTCGGCGAAATTTCAATTCACCCCTATGGAGGTCATTTTTCGCGGGACGTTGATTTTTCGCCGTTCGGCGACACATCCCATCAAATTGGCCTCGACGATCCATCTCTCTTCTCCGCTCTTTTATCACCAAGGCTGACTCGAACGATAAAACGACCGCAGAGAAACGCGTGTAAATAAACGACCTCGTGCTTTCCATGTTCCTCCCTGATTCTCGATAATCGATGATTTTATAGGAAAAGAATATACGTATATAAAAGCTACCTTAAGCGTCCCTAAAGAATGCCAGATATAGAAGAAAATCGACTTACCAAAGGAAGTACAGAGCTCCATCATTCTCGGTTTCGACGTATAAAATATTTTCTCTTTTCTTTTTTTTTTTTTTTTTTTTGTATTACGCGTTGATTTAATCGGGATTTAATTTAATTGGGTCCATTGTACACGTATACGTCACTGGTTACGAAAGTATAAAGATGCATTGCAATTCGAAAACAGCCATTAAAAATACCTTATCGACTAATACCGGTTAATCGATGTGAAATATAAAACGTCGTTTGAACTATGAAAAAGTTAAGCTTCTAATTGGAGAGAAAGAACATTTGATAACAAACCAGCCCTGTATCGATCTCTTTCTTTTTTTTTTCTTTTTGTCGCTTACCTACTATTTATAATATTTTTACTCGTCGTAGCGTGGAAATTGAAATTTCTGTATTCTTGGTGCGCGTTCGAGGGAGAAAACGTGAAAAGAAATTGTAGAGGGACTGTCGATTATTCATGGCCAATCAACGACGTGTCTGGATCACGTTTTAAGGATTCTTCCTTAAGTATAGTCCGGAGGCATCGAGTCCCGTGGGAGACGCTGCTTCTTAATAAAGCCTCGAATGACGTCACGCGACGCCGAGGATGAAAGTCGATTGGGAATTCTGGCTTAATAAGGTGCGCGTCGACCGAGTCCTCCATTCGATCCCTTGAACTTTACGGCCGAACTCGTCCATATACCGATCGATTCTGCGATCAAAGTCGAAAGATCGTGATAATTGTTCTCAGATGGGTGAAAAATGAGATCCGTTTTAAAGATCTTTTATGCCGTATATTTTATCGGCAGAGCACGGATATTTACGCATCAGTGACAGATAGACAGGAAATCTGTCGAACCCTGAATGTCCGCAGAATTGAAAAATTACAGCGTCGTGTCATTCGCCGACTTGTGCCGAGTCGAATTTTTGTTAAAGTTGCACCGTTGAAATTTCTCGACCATATGGTTAGAGAGAAAATTCGCTACCGCACGCGCAAGATGAAAAAAAAGGGGGGAAAATTCTGAATAAATTTCGTGGCTGCTAACGACGCTGTTGAGAGCCGGGGAAAGGAACGCGTGCTTCGAAAACGCGGCTTAGAGAAATGAAAAGAAAAAAGAATAGAAGAAAAAAAAAAAGAGCGAACGAACGGAACAACTGTGAACCGAGTGGACTTTGCTCGTTTGACTTTTAAGAATATTAAACGCGAATGTTTTAAGCTTTTCAGCTCGAAATTTAATCAAACGTTCTTCGAAGGGAAATTGCACGAAATCGTACGCGTTGGTTTCGGCAAACTTGTAATCGGACGACATTTGACGAAACTGAATTATTTATAGTACATCTTCTATTATTCTATTCTATTCTTCTATTAGAATACCTCTTCTATTCAATCGTTTCTTCAACGTTAATTTATTTACGCCTTTCGATAAAGTTTCATCCGCGTAACTTTTGCATATTATTTCGTTATTTAGTCGTCAGAGGGATAATTAAACTTGAACGTGAAATAAAACACGTGGACATAAAATGCGAAACTTTCAAAGGTTTGAAATTCTAGAGCGGAGACGAAAAAATTGAATCGCAATAATCGAATGACAGCACAACGACGCCTAGTTCGCTTTATTCTAACAGGGAAAACGGTGTTTTCGACGAGTACGTGCCTCGAACCGGAAACATCGATTGTAACTTCCTTTCCGGCAGCTTCTCCGCAATATATCGAGTATCGTGCCGCGTATCGATCGCTCTTGCGCAGTTTTTGGGCCGAGAGCCCGTCCTTTGTTTCTCCCTTTCTCTCTTCTTCATTCTATTCGCCTTATTCGTTCCTCCATTTCTCCGGTATTATATAAAAAGAACCGTTGGCCCGCCTGCTGAAACCAGATTCGACGATCCATTTTTTATTTCTAGTTGACTTTTGATTCCTTCATACGCGGCCATTGTGTCAGTTGATTGCCGCTGTATCTTGCTTTTACAGAAGCAGTCGACTCTTCCTGCTTTATTCGATCGCGTGTTGTTTTTTTTTCAGTTTTTAAAAACGTGTATCGAAAGGCGCGCAAAGTATTTATTTCGTGCATTTTGCGTTTCGTCCCCTCTTTAAATTTTCATATTTCCGTCATATGTCCTTGAAACGCATCTTCCTATTATATTTTCAGTATGCACTCTTGAACAGACTCTCGCATTTTCCCTGAGCAGCCTGATCTAAATTTCACTAATATTACATTTATTTTCATTACGAACCTTCAAATAAACCGCCATATTTTCTCTATATTCGTTATTAATTTCGTCTTGGTTTTCGTTCACCTTCTTTTCTCTTTTCTTCGTTTTCTCTTCTGTTTGCCATTCGTTAGTACCAAAATAATCCTGCCCACTTTAAGACCCAGATACTATCGATCATTCAGCACGCCTCCAAATTTCAACGAAAAACCTTGAAACACCCACGCAATGCCCAAAGAGGATCGGGCGAACAGAATCCCCGATCGTCGGATGCTGAAACTCGAATCGAAAGATCGGCGATTCGAAGCGAGGAGAAGGTTCTGGGCGTAGAATTTACACGTGCCGTGTAGATCGGTATTTTTTTCGCCGGGACAACAGGAATCGGCCGCAAAAGAATCCCGAGACTCGTCGGGTTCCCGTAGTTGTTTGCCAGCCGAGTTCGAACTCGGTTGACCGGTCGGACGAGCCGGATTGGCCTTGCTCGAACACCTCGCGCTCTAAGCCTTCATCATCGTCCTTAACTTTCCTCCTCCTCCTCCTCCTCCTCCTTCTTCTTCCCTTCTTTTCTCTTTCTCCATCTTCTTCTTTTTCTTCTTCTTCTTTGTTACCCTACGCCACGCGTAACAAAGAGACGCGAGATGCATCCCTGTGACATCGATGATCGCTCGGGCCAGAAAGATCATTCGCGAGATCGAGATTCAACTACCGAACGTTCGTCGACAAGCACCAGCTAAAGTTTTCGCAAGGTCGTCCGCTCGCTCTATCGACTGTCCTCTAATTCGTCGAGTTTCAGGAGGTTCCACATTTAACGTAAAAGGAATCGTCGAACTGCGGGAAAAACTATCGGAGCAAGGATTACCGAAGACAAACGGAAACTTCACACAGGAAAGCATTCTTCTCTGCGTTTTTATCCGCATCGCTTCTTTTCGAAGTTGTTGGAAACACTTTGACGATAGTGCACGCGATTCTTTGCGCGAAAGCTTCTTACTCCTGCCGCGAAATTCTCTTTCCTTTTACTCCGGATTTACATAATTTAAACGTTTCGACGCGTTTCTGTCTTTCGTCGACGTTCCTCGAACACCTGTCTTGCTTCGCCACGATCTTTCTACTTCGACTTGCGCGCTATTCTAATCGCCGATTACGACCAAAGTCACGCGAACGTGACACTCGCCGTGAAAATGTGAAAAAGTTGGCAGAAGAATGCTCGAACGAGCGTGACGGCAAAGTTCGAGCGAAGAATCCCAACTCCTGCAGGTTCTTCTTCTTCCTCCTCGGACCGGTATCGCGGTGCAAGACTCGCAGAGGAGAAGAGAGAGGCGGAGGACAGGAGAAACGGCAGGATACTCGATTCCCTTCGCGCCGGCTGACGCTAGGGGCAAGTCGCTTTGTCCAGGAACCGGTCGACGTGCCTACCAGGAGGCAGACACGCATCGATCCACCAATCGCTGCTGCCCGAGCGCCATGCACCAACGCGACCGCCAAACCTTCCTCGGAATCACATTTTCTCCGAGCGAAAGAGAAAAGGGAAATCGCGGACGCACGACGCGCAAGTGGAAATCCGCGATCGATAGCCGGCACCGGGAAGCGGTTATCGTTTGCTGCGCGTTTCTTCCTTCGTCGCCGGTGATTTGGATTTTGCTCGACGAAGATCTTCGGCTCCCGGTCGGTTCTTGGTCCTCGCCAGACTCTCGTTTACGTTTTGGCGATTACGATTCGCGATTAGAAGGAAACATCCGCAGAAATGTTGGCCGGCAAATGCGCAAGAACTTGTAATAACCGGGCTACTCTTCTTTCCAGTCTCCCTACGCACCTTTCGAACAATCAAAATTACAGCTGTCGATGGAAAAGAGGAAGCAATATCGAACTCCTCGTCCCCGTTCGTTATCCCGTCAAACTCGAGCATCGGACTAATGGGAACGGTGATTTCCATTTCCATTGAGCACACACGGAATTCGAGATTTCATCGAGCGAATTCCTGGCCAGGGATCGGCACGCGCGTCCGTAAAAGGAAATCGCGCGAAACACGGCAGAATCGCCGCGGTTCCGTGTTAAGGGATCAACCCCCGAGGGTGCGTCGGCTCTGAAAAGGTCAGCTCGTCAAAGGGTTCTCACCGAGAGTAAAACATCGTTGAAAGGCCGCCTTTCCATCCAACGTCTCGTTAATCCCTTGGAAAACCTTCGACTTCGCTCCGTTTCCGATTAATACTTTGAAAGGTCGGGACGATGCTCGACAACTATGCCTCCTTCCTCGTGTTCGCTGCGCGAACGCGTTTCCCCGATTTGAAGAGTTCGTTGCGAAGTCTTCGGCGAAGTTGCGATATCAAAAGCAGAGGAACCGACGAACAGGGAAAGAGTTTTTTTCGAATATTTCGCCGAACGTTTGATCGTCGCGGAGCGTTTGCTCTTCGCGAGTTTCCGCTTTTCGATTCGCCGGTCTCTTTTTAACGCGCGGAACGGGGACGGCGTTGCGATCGTTTGGAGGACGAAACGAAAAAAAAAAACAAGATGGTGCAAAGTCAACTTTGGGACAAAGATAAAAAGGGGAAGGGGAGAAGGTGTCTGCGATGTTTGGCGCCGTTTGAAGAAGACGCGCGAGATAGGATAACGAATCGGTTAACTTTCGCTCGATTTTAATGCCAGATCAAAAGTAACGAGGTACGAATCACCGGAGATCAGTCGTTCTTGCTCGTTCTTTCGAACGTAGGAACGTTGATCAAAGGGTCGACGACGATGATTTCAAACGACAGTCGAGTGAAAATTAATGCCGAGGAACAGGCGCCTGGTAAAAGGTTCGAGGGTTGAATCGACCCTCGCAAGAACGAAACTGCGAGAGTTAAACGCACGAAAGTAAAAATATCGCGGTTTTTCGATAAGCTTTGTTTGTCGCCAAGGTGAAAAGCTGCGCGCGGGCATGAAAAGCAAAAAAGAAAAAAAAATGCAGCTGCAGCGGTTAGATAGGGGGATGGATGAACGAGGAGAAAGGTAAACGGCGATCGAAGGTTGCGAAATCGAAGGTCTGCGAAAGAATTGGCAACGCGCGAATGTGTTGGTTTAGGCGACGTCATTCGGAGAAATTCGTTCCGTTGAAAAATATGCGAAAAAAGAGGAAGGCGAAAGGGGACGAGGAAATGGAATTTAATTCACGATTAGCAGAGAGTATCGAAAGTCGTGCGCTGTACGAAAGAAGATATACCGTTTTAACGGTGTTGTGCGTGCATTGAACGTGGAAGGAAAAGAGTATCGAAAGAGAATTACATATTTAATAAAAATGGATAAAATGGGAAGAGGCAAACGCGCGTAACGCGCTTTACATTTAATTGATACGTTTAATGCGTTTTGCGGAAAACAAGATTTTTCAAACATCTATCGCAAGAAACGTTCGTATCCGTGCCAAATTTTCCAATGTTTTTCGTGTTTCAAAATAAGAGCGGACGTTAAACGCGTAGGATGCGTAGCTACGCGGTGTACCGTGTTATTGCCCCAAATAATTGCGCTATCTCGCAGCGTGATCTCTGGATAACGCAAATATTTGTCTGGTCCGGTAATATTGATAATCTATGCTAATTCGACAACGCCGGTAACCACGTTAGGTTCGTGCCGGTTAATCGATTAACTAGAAGGGCCTTCTCCCCCCCCCCACCCGCTTTTCTACCCCTGTGTTATTAGAATAACGCGAACGATCATCCTTAAGCGAGAGTATCGACGATACCCGTGAAACGATGTTACGCCTGTTATCGACCATCGTTTATAGAAAGTTACAGTGGTTGGAAAACGTATCGGCACGGAATTGTATTTATTCTAACATTTACGCGACAATTAATCAGGCCCGAGTACATCAAATTAATCGTTCGATGGTACTTTTGCGCGACTACAAGAATTTGACGCCACGGAAATGAAGCGTAGAACTCGATGAAGAAACGTTCGGGAGGAAAGTAAAAAGGCGCGTGCCGATACTTTCTGTATTCGTCGTACTTTAGATATATACATGCTTGATTAACAAGTTGTTACTTGATGATGGAATTTAGGAGTTTTAAAGGGAGTTTGCAACGGTGTTGGCGAAGCTTTGAAATGGTTGAAAGTTGAAATTACTATGGTGGTCCAGGGAATCAGCCAGTTTATGCGTAAAGTTTATTCGATAAAAGTTGATATTTACGAACTAAAGGTATCGTAGTTTATAGTCTTCGTTAATGTTTCCGCCACTTCTGCGATCTCCCGTTGCACGCGAATAGCATTAGTCGAAACCCAGTTGCGAGCCAGTGGTATACAAGATATTGTTCATTCTTCGACGACGACAGCATAAATAGTTCTTCGTTCTTAATCGTTCTTAATTTAACAGCTTTCTAAAGTTTGATAACTTTCTCGAACGAAATCGGACCGTGCTGTGTTCCACAGTCGCTTCGTCAACGGCGCAAGAATTCCACGTATCGAACGACGCGTGTCAACCATTAGACACTGTCGATCGCACAACCAATCCCAGCGAAAGTGCAATTCGTTACTTCCACTGGAACAATGGAATCTTTTTATCCGGATCAAATACCCACATATATATGTGTGTGTATATATATATATACACCAGTACCGCGAAAACTTCCTTCTTAAATGCTCGAGACCAAACAGAGACTCGACCTTTCACTAAGATATCCGTCGAACGTGTTAAAACTTTAAAACCCATCGATCAAGGCGATCGATTATTGTTAGCCTTTTACTTTGGTCCCGTTCCAACAATTTGTTACGTGGGCGTTTCTTCCAGGGGATGATCGCCAGGCGAATCGCTTTATTAAACGCGTTAAACCAAACTCTATTATAACTGAGGATAAGCGCTTCACCCTTTACATCGATAATGACGCGTTAATTCCTTTTCGCGATTCACGAGGACCAACCGAATATCAAGCGATCGTAAATCCAACGACTAACGTATCGATCGTTGCTCGCTCAACGAATTTTTCCTTCTTTTAATCTCTCGTATCTGTGTGCAAGCGTAGAACTTGACGTGAGAATTTTTCAACAATAAGAAGAACTTTTCAACGAAAGTATTCGGAACGTAATACAACCCAACCACCCGGCTGTTCTTCTTGGTACTTTCCCTGAGGGAGAAAGAAAGAATACTCGTCCTTATTAATACAATTAAGATTATCATTTAGGTTAGAAGAATCAATTTTACGCAAGTAAAATGTACGAACGATGTTTTTAGAAATGTTTAGTACTCTTTAGAAGATCCAGAAACTCGATCTCGTTGGCAAAGTTGTATTAATTCGTTCGTGTAAACTTGTCGTTTTCTTATTACACTTTGTCACATATATATAAATTTCTTCTATTACGATAGGAACGTTCAAATTAATTCTTAGCTGTTCCCTTCCCAGATACTGTATTCGAAAGAATTCAGATATCGGCTCGTCGTTTCGATCGCGTTTCACGCCTGTAGTTTATTGGTAATCGAGATTCATCGAGCAGATTGCGTTAAGCTTATCGAGATACGACTGATTGTTAAGAGATAGCTGACGATTGTTTTTTACGCGCCTTTTTTTCCTCTTTTTATTTCGGATCGTTCGTGGAGGATTGATGGCGACGCGGTTAAAAGTGTTTCGATGGCACTCGATCGACACGGTGTCGGTGAAAAGCGAACCGGGAAATCGCGATGGAGCCGCAAACGCGATTAAATCTCGGCGCGAATTCTAAATAATACGCTGAAAGCGTCCGCAGCCCTTCGGCTGCGATCGATCCAAGCTCGCCGGAATTCTCTTTCGTCTCGATGGATTTTCACTGCCACGTATGCGGCATAATGATTTTTATTCGTCGTTTTGCGCTTTAAAACGCCTCCGGGTTAGTTTCGTAGCTTATACTCTCTTCGTCGAATCAGCAAGGAAACTTTCGCAAAAGGAACGCTTTCAATTTGAAAACAACGTCCGAACAAGTGTCAGAAAATTCGTAGACGTAGGCAAAATAGCGAGAGCCGTTCGAGAAACGGAAAAAGGATATTTCGTAATTGGCTCGAGGTAGATCTGGCGCGCGATTAGCGACAGTCAGCGCGTTCTATCGTTTCACTCTTCGTCGACGTTCGTCGACCGATGAAACGGAGCGAAAACCGTCGAACGTGGAGGATCGTGCAGTTTATTTTCGCCTCTTTTCTCTTTTTTCTTTCTTTTTTCTTTTTTTCTTTTTTTAAGCAACAAACTCGTAATCGCGTTTGACGCAGTTGTCGAATGTCGAGTATCCGCGTTGTTGGTAAAAGTGTTGGAGCGAGAAGTGTCTCTCTCGTTACGTCGAAGAATCCTTTGTCATCTCTGTCAAAATGCAAGCTCGAGAGGTAATCGGTCCGTGGTTATCGGGAATCTTTCTTCTGTTGATCGTTATCAATTCGAAGAGCATTAGCAATTGCCTTTAGTTCCGTGGATGTTCAACCAAAGACTTCAAGATAATTTTTCGAAATTTTAAGTTGTTTTGCTTTTTGCTTTTTTCAATTCTCGGGTTCTATGGTTGGTACACTTGGTTCACGTTTACTGTCGGACTATTTATTGCGCTATCAATACCGAAGAATATCGTTATAACACGAAATGTTTCAGTCAGACGAAAATCTTTTTTCGCAGATGGTTGTTAAATGATTTAAAGAAGAAACGCGCGTATCGCGCGTTGAATGCGAAATTTTATTAACGGAAGAGCAGAAACTTTCACGTTACGAGGTAAATGAGTTGATCGATTAATGAAACGATACGAACGTCGTCGATTAAACGGGCCTCACAAAGTAACGATGTTTTTAAAAACACGCGAACAAACTTTCTACGGGATCTATTAGGTTGTCCCGAAAGTTTCTTTCGTCTTGTAAGGAAATAACAAGCGCACGACGTTCTCTGTTTTACGTTATTTTTGTCGAATCACGTATGATCGTGATAATGGAAATGGAACAAAATTGGATCGCGGATGATTCGATAAAATAACATAAAACGAAAAGAGGCGTTGTGCGTCTATTATTTCCTTAGGAAAGAAAGGGAAAGAAACTTTCGGGACAACCCAATAACATCGTCGCCGTATAACGATACAATACCGCTTTATTATCGAACGATCTACTCGTCAAATTCGCTATGTCTCAACCGTTCCATTGGAACGATAAATCATCGTTTATTTTCTCACGATCGAAAGAAATTTGGTCGGGTTTGGATTATGTCTGACGAGGAAGAATCACACGCCGCCAGTTCCAGTTTCTCCTCGGCGGAATTGCTGCGCGGATTCTCACCAGCCGTCAAATCGATCGATCAATCTTGCAGGATCTCGAAACAGGTTACCGCGATAGATTCTTAACTCGCGGCGCGGCCTCGTGCGCCATTCGCTTCTCGCGAAAATATCCGGCCTCCCATGAGCGTCTGCATCCCGTGGACGCGTCTGCTACTTGGAAATATCGCGTACGAAGCGGTCCATCGATCGTATTTCAGAAGAGACACACAGCTCGAAAGCCGTGGAACGTCGGCAAAGGCTGTGTGCGCGCTTAGGTGTTTCAGGCCGAAGCCAGCCGGACCAGTCGACTTGCATACCACACCAGGTTCGCAGCCAGCCTCTACCTGCATTCCAACCTACCAGTCGACCTCATTCCGCCATTATACTATTTCATTCTCCTCCAACATTCTCTCTTTCCCTCTTTCGCTTTGACTATGTGCTCGTCGTGCTGTATAAAAACGAAATTTCGAAGGACGCGCGCGCGGCGCCGATCGAAGATGAATTACGTTCTCGTACAGGGAACGTTGATGGGGAATACGGTGAGCGAGATCGTTCTTGGCAATGGGATATTTTGATGGGAATGCCAGGGTTCCGGAGTATTTGAAAGGTTTCGCAAACGAGGAAACGTAAATGATACTTGATCATTCGCACGCTTGCGTCCCGCATTTTGTCGTATATTTTGTCCGATCGTCTTTGTTCTTTCGATAGACGATGGATCGTATAAAATAATTGGCTTCTCGAATAGCGGAATAGGGGAAGAAAACCGAGGACACGTCTGTCTTTCGATTAGAATATCCTACATGCGATGGAGAGATTTTAATATTTCATACGGGAGAAGAACGAGGAGTTAGCTGGAAACGAATCACGTTAACGTTAATGGTAGAATAATATCGGCAATTATAAAAGCGTACGAGATAGCGTAGAGAAGAGGAATAGATAAATAATCCATAAGATAGCTATTACTACTCAGCCACGTTTATTCGTGCGCCTTTCTATCAGGCTAATTTAATTCTTTCCTCGTATTTTTCTTCGCAAAGCGAAGGTATACCATGGAAACGTGCTATTCGACGAAACAACTTCAATTGCCTTTTACGAAAGATAGACCATTACGGAAGAACGTACCGTAGCTTCCAACGAATTATCGAATCATATAGAGCCGTATCGATCTTGTCAACGATACAAAGTCGAGTAAAAATCTACTCGTCCGCTCGTTGCTTTTATTATACGTACGTAGACACATACGCGATCGGAATCACAAGACGAGAGCGGTTAATATCCTCCCTACGTAGGAACGACACATCGCGCGAGACAAAAAAAGCAACGTCAACGTCGGAAAGATGAAATAGAACGTTCGCAAATGCTATGGTTTGCGGGGTTGCGATTTATAGCTGAAGCGGAGGAAGAGGGCGCGTGCATGATGGCACGGTTCGATGCAGCCATCCCGTTTACTTCCGGCGTAGCCATCGAACGCTGCTGGGCCATCGTTCGGATCGCGTAAAAACTTTTCGAGTACTTTTTATCGCGAGACTTGCCTCGGTTTGCCCTCCTTCTTGGCTCTACCCTTTCTTTGTGGCGTGGCTTGTCGATCGAGCAGCCTTTTCTTTCTCCTTCCATCGTGAAATTACCGTGCAGCGAAGTTACGGCGGGGGGTCGATAAGTTTCTTGCGAACAAGGGGGTGCTCGTGATTACCGTAACCCTGGTAATTGCCCAACTTTACACTACTCCGTGTTTTTCCTCGGTATCCCGAGATCCCGGATTTTTTCCTCGGGAACGGCGTGATTCGGATTAATCCACTTAGTTTTGATTCATCTTCAACGTGGGACTGGATGTGGCCTAAATTCGAGAAGCTCGATGGTTTTTCTAAGGGGGAGCCTGTAACGAATTTTCGCAGAGTCGTCGACAATGACTGTGAAACGAATTTCGAAGAGCGTGAAATGGAAATTTTTGTTCTTCTCCGTTTGATTGCGAGTTCGCTCCGTTTCGTTATTTCGTATACGTTTAACGTTCTATCGGAAGTGAGTCGTTCGGTACAAAAAAATTGACCATACGTTTGATGTCTGTAAAAACATCTTGAGACGCGTTATTTCGTTCTTCGTACGAGGGGATCGGGGAAAGATTTACAGGCTTTAAATTATCGACCCGATCGCGATCTCGCTGCTTCAAACGACGACGAACCAACGTTCCTCACGCTCCTAGCAACGTCCGCCTCTCTTCCTATCGTGCTCGAGACACGATATGAAAACGGAATCCCTCTGCAAAACGTACAAACTAAGATTAATCGAACTAAACGTTTAACGAAGGAAGCGCGGTGGGTCACTTTTATCCACAGGTCCATTAACAAAAGTGGATACTTCTGGTAACGCGAGTTTCCGTTCGCCATTGTCCTCGAACGGTGGCGGCTTAACTTTCTGAAGAAGTTTCACCCCGTCGAGCCGGGGCCAAGCGCTGTAAATTACCCCGGCAGGTTTATTAAGGCCAGCTACTTTCGTCACGGCTCGACGTCATCGGGCTCGATTCTTTTCCCTCTCTCTCTCTCTTTGTCTGTCTGTCTGTCTCTTTCTTTTCTATTCCGCTTCTTTTCTCCCCTTGCGCGCCATTCCCCTCCCCCCTCTCTTTTTTCCCTTCATTTCGACGGATTAACTTGTTCGAGGCCGACGAAGGAATCCATTAAGCCGACGGATCGGGAACGAGAACCATCTGATTGCCAAGGTTTTCGTCCTAGCAGACGTCCCGATCGATCACGCAACCCTGATCGACGCTGTTGCCATTTTATTTTTCCAATAGAGATTAGTTTTTGTTTTCCTTGTTCTTTTTCCTTTTGGTTACATTTTGAAAGATTCATCGTTGAAAATGGTAAATTACTCGGAACAGAAGGGTTTCGCGAGGGTCGTTGAAATGTTTCAAGCGATGGTTGAAGCGGGATGCCTGTCGGGAAATTTTCTAATTGCAAATACGCGAGAAATATTTTCTCGACGATGGCGAACGAAAGACAGCGGATTTCAGCCTATTCTCTATAAGCAATATCGTATCAACGTAACTTACTCGCTGGTTACATAAAAATACACTTTACGATAATCCACCTGTTACGATAATCCAGCTTTCGTTTTCCTACCTTCCAATTTACGCCATCGAACGTTCGCGAGTAAACTTGCAAATCGCAGAGATCAATTTTAACGAAATAACGCACGAATCTGATAGCGCCGATTTGTAATAATTCAACTCTTCTGCCATCCTCGTCTTATCCTCGTCTGTCTGTCCGTAATTTCACAGCGATCCGTTTCCTAATGATTCACCTATATAGTCCAGTCGTAACACTAATTTTCTTACATTCCACTTGGCGCTATTATCGGCTCATCTTCCTGTAACAAGTGCGCAACGAGGATACCCTAGATTCCAAGAAGAAGGAAAAACGAAAAGGAAGCGAGAAAGGGAGCGGTCCGGAACGAGACGTTCAAATTGATTCCCGCGCGCGTATTCACGCGATTAGCTTGATAGATCGAGCTGGTTTTATCGAGCGACGGGCATAGGGAGTTAATATTCGTTTGGTAAGGTTTTATCGCGAGTCGTAGTGGATCGTGTAAATGACGCGGCGAGAGTATCAGCCGTGGTAATCGAGCGGCTCGTTCGTTCGATACGGTTTAATTTCAGTTAAGATTCGATGATTGTTCATAAATTCCTTAACGAGCATCCGCACAGATACGTGATCACGGAGCTGCTTCAGAGCGACCTGCACAAGATCATCGTCAGCCCTCAGCATCTCAGCCCCGACCATATCAAGGTCTTCCTCTACCAGATCCTTCGAGGTGAGTAAATATATAATTATTCTTTGCTTCGTTTAGATTTATCGAATGTACCGTTAAAGAATTACACGTGTTCTTGATCTTTTTTTAAGAACTCTCTGTTTCTTTTTTTTTCTTGTTTTCTTCTTAATTTAATCACGATCAATATCGACGAATCGAACGAGATCTAGGTTACGAGTTTCGTTGAAAGTTGTATCTTCGATAAGACGATTAAGAGGCTCGATACATTTTTTTCAGTTTTACGGGAATGTTCTATTCGCGTTGTCACGTTACGCTGCGCGAACCGTGGATTTAGGCGGATGGAAATTCTGGATCGAACTTTTGTAACAAAATTAACGCATCTTCCGCGCGACGAACTTGACTTATTTCGGCAAATCTTTGAAGCTGTCGCGTGTTCTCCAGGCTGTTGGTAACAGACAGGGAAACAATCGCGCGATATTCGCAAATTGCTTCTAACGAACGTTATATCGCCTAGTGAATTTCACAGTATCGAAACGAGTAGAGCATCGTCCGCAACGGATAGACGCAGATTTTCATTTCGTTACGCGGTTTTTACGAGCGGACGTCACGTCCAGCCTGCAGTTCGAAGGCTCTAATCGACAGAAACAGGTATCAAGGGGCAGAGCGGGGGCGGGCGGGGAGGGCGTTTGGTTGCGCGTGGAGGCCATTTTGTCGGAACTCTGCGAGTCTTCTCGGTTCGTTAGTCACGAGTCAATTTCCTACGAGGCTGGCGCTCTAGCTACGTTCAAACCCAGCGATTTGCATGCTTTGCCGCGTGTATCGTGAAAATCGCGTTGATTTTTCGCGCGAGAACGTGGGGTAGCGTTTCGCGTTTCGACGGATAAATATGAGAATTTTCAGCTAATCGTGTTGTCCTCTTACTTCGAATTCTTTCGAGTTGCACGGGAATATGGAAAGATGTAGAATCGTGGAAAACACCGGATACGAAGAGTCGCTTTTCTTACAACGTCGAAAGCTGCGTCTTGCTCGATGAAAGAAGGCGGAGACTGGGATAGAAGCAGCCGAGAAATTCTTGGTGGAGCTAAGCTCGCCAAGCGTTTCGTCGTAGGTACGATCGCGAAGAAACTTTTCAGTTGGTGAAAATTTTAGCGACACGCGGCTCGATTCGCGCGAACTTTGGCTCGTCCAATTACTTTACTCGGTTCAATGATATAGGATCTGTTTGAAGTGGCAAATCAACCTGGACACTGAGAACCGGGGCTGAACTTCGTACAGAGCCTAAACAATTCTACATAGGAAATGACGACCGCTTTGATGGCGAAACGAGAGTCGTTATTCTCGAGTAACTACTCTCGAATCGTCGGTTCTTCGAGCGTTAAAACAATGCTCGCTTGTAACCGCTCGAGGAGAATATTCGAAAGCGATCGTTTCGAGAACGAAGCACGCGTACGAAAAATTCGATTCCGTCAGGTGCGGTGCACGTGACGTCGTTCGTTCTCCGACGATTTTAATTCGACGAGCCAATATCTCGCTAAGTTTTTCCATTAATCGCATCAGAGAGAAATAAGCTTGTAAATGACGAAAATATTTGCACACTTATCGTGCAAAATTGTGACGCGCATGTCGCGCAGAAAACATTCCGAGATAACAAAAAACATTCTCATTAGCACTGTAACGAGACGCGATACTATCGCGATTATATGCGTCAACTTTGAAACCAATCTGAAAACGTGTATGGAAATTACAACAGGATATTCGTTGCGAACGTGTATCCGGACAAACGAGTGATTATTTTCTCGAGGATTAGTTGACAGCGACATAAAAACCGAGATTCGAACGCCATTCTTTCTCCGAGAGTTTCTGGAAATTTGAGAAAACCTTGCAACTAACTCCTCTGGACAATGTACGTACGATTCCCGGATTACGAATCCGAAGAGGCGGCGAAAATCCGCCAACTACATTTTCCCGGCGGATCCGAGAGTTGACGAAAGATTGGAGCAACGTCGAGTATCCTAAGGGTTAATTAAGCTTAGCTTGGCCGATCGAGCCGTGAAAGACCTGAAAAGACCAAGTTTCCAGGATTCTACGATAGAAAACTCGGTGTTGGAACGATATCGATCCCGTGAAACTTGGAGAGATATCCATTGTCGGGATGAGCTTTATTCGAGCGTGGATTTCACAAGCGATCGTTCAAAAACAACGCGAAAGAAATTCTCGAGCGAAGAAACAAGAGGGTGGAGAATTTCTTTCGTGTTGTTGGAAAGAAAACAAAAACGTGAGAAAGAAATGGAAAGGAAGAGAGGAACGTAAATCCGAATGATCGTTCGGTCACGCTGAATCACGTGCGCAGAAAAATCAAACGAAAGAAAGAACGAAAGAAAGAAAGCAAGGAAAAGGAAGAAACCCGGTGGATATAAACTTCTTCTTGTAAATATCTGCGTTGTATTGCTCGGAGCGTTGAACCAGGGAAAGAGTAAACAGGATCGTTTCTATTCATCCCTTGGGATCATCTCTGGATCTCCGTGATGTCAGAGCGTTCGTCTGGTAACGACTGACGCGTCGAATTACTCGACCATCTTTCACTATGGCTAGCCAAGTCCGTCTGTCCAGTGACCGTCTCTTTCTACTTTGCCTCGCTCCTTTGCGTTTCCCTGTACTCGCGCGCCTTGGTAAGACGTTAATTTTTTCACTTTTCCCTCTGTTACGACCGTTCGCGGAGAGACGCGATCTCGAATAAACGCGCCAACGAGAGGTGTAAATTCTCGTTACGATATTGACAATCGACGCCACGAACACAATCGTTCCCTTAATTCTTTTCAGATATTAAGGGTGGTTATAATGATTTTGACACTGATTAACAATATCGATATATGTATTTCCAACAACAATTCCGAAGGTAATTAACAATTACTTATTATCGTCACGATGATACAATTAAATGTATGTTATGAGTAGACTTGAACTCTTTGATCTATTCGCCTTTACTGTACTTAAGAAAATTGCTTGCGTTTTCGATATGCGCCTTATGAAGGTTCGGACAGAACTGAACTGATTTTGACGCTCTTGGTTCCTATGTCCTTTGTCTTTCGTAACCGTGGAAACTGAGTCACGCGATGTATCGAATGATCCAGCATGGAGAAGTTTCTATGATCGACTCATCAGGTTTCTCGAACGGTAACGAACTTTCTCACGAGGTATCGATATATCTGGAAGCGTGACATCGGCTATGTCCCGCAACAATGTAGGTATTTAAAAATGTAGTAAGAAGATCTTTTAGGTGACATTGTAGGACATAGGAACCGTTGGAAACCGACATTGTATTGTGCGAGATACAAACTATGTCGTGTCGTCAATTTGTAATTAAATGTACTCTATTTTGGAACGACGGTTGAGAAAGACGGTTTGATACGAACCACGCGGCGTAACACCCTCTTTCGTTCGAAAACCTTGTTCCTCTTAAATATTTAACAACGAATCTGAATAAAGATATCCTGCACGATAATTTACCACGTAACTGGTAATATCGAAATACTTTAATCGTCGATAGTTGGAACATGGAAAACGTTGCTTCTAATCGTAAGTGAAGTTCATAATAAATTTGAAATCGAGCGTTCTTTTCTTCACCTATACGGTTTAACTTTATGTATACAACGATTTTTCGCTATCTGCCACAATTTCTTTCGATCAACTTGGAGTAGCCACGTTATACGTACGTTCTCCGCTAGGATCGCAAATTTTACGCGAAAAATCTCTCGTTGAATGCCGATCTATGTTTGGCTTGCACTTTAGCCGGCTTCCCTTCGAGTATGAAACGATAATTGTTATCCAGAATTAAGAGAGCCGTCAACCCTTTTCCTCGCTGTTCCTGTAATCAACCAGCCACGATATATTCCCTCGTTTGTTTCTACTTCTTTGTTAACGCTAAATCCCTTCTCATTTGAAAGTCTAACTACCACCACTGGGCACTCCCGGAGCTTTTCAAGATGTTTCTTGCGACCTCACCGAGCAAAACGATTCATCTCACTTTCTGTCTAGCTCACCCATTTCCCAATTCTTCTTTTTTCTCTTCGTTCTCGTCTAAATTATGATTTTCACTCGTCCCCTGCTGCGCTTTATCGTCCTCTCTGCTTTTTCGCCTGATTGTTTGGCTAAATTCGTGTTACGGAGATGGAAATAGATAAGCGTTTGGCAAGAGTTTGCGCAATCTTCGACATTTGTGCATATTGATATATCAAGGCCCAACCGGAGCTTCCGGTTCCTTAGATGGTAAATTATCTGCGGGTAATGGACGACGTAATTGCTCTGGTGGCTTGGCGAATTGTTTTAATAAACCTTCGTTTCTCGTAAAATATCAGAGTGTTCGTAAGGAAAAAGAAACTGTTACATTCGACGAGGAATACTAAACTTTGGCATTTCGATGGAAAGTTCATCTTATCGACTAAAATATCTGCAAGAAAATAGAAATCGTATCGAGTCTGTTCATTGCAAATCTACGTTCCTACAAAATGATTCCCAGAGACCGACGAAACAATGTCAACGAAGGATACCTTTAACGAACACGTTTAAAAATTCCAGTGAAAAATTTATCCAGTCAAAAAATGAGACAAATTATAACTATTCTGGCGAATTCGCAATATCCCCTTCTTTTTCTTGCTCTCTGTCTGTCAGAAATACAGTCTGTCAGCTTTACAATGTTGCGATACGACAGGCGAAATTTTCACCAGGAACGAGAACGCAACAAAAGTCCAACTCTTCCGCTAGTTTCCCCAATGGAAACGCGTTTCCGCGTAATTAAATCGAATCGGGTGTACGGCGCGCGATGACGAGCATAGGAACGCGGGCCCACGGCAAGATCGCTTTAAATCAATCAGCGTTCGCGCAATCGCAAGTGAAATAACCCGTATCAAACGTATTAATTCGCTCCGCTTTTTCCTTTACTTTTCTCCCCCACTCTCTTCCCCGCTGTTTTTCTGTCTTGATTTTTTTCGTTGCCGTTTCGTTCGAAACGCTCGTTACAAAAGCGTCAGATCGATCGACGCAACGAAAACGGACGAATATTCGCGGCGGAACGCCGCGCTACGACGAACAAAACCGAAACACGGCCGCCGGGTCGAAAAACGAAAGGTTCGTCGAGAGTTACAGAAACAAATTTCCCGCGAAAATTTCGCGTGTATATAAATATATAAAAAATTAAATGATTGAAAAATGTTAACTTTCCACGGTTGCCCAGTTATTCCCCACCAAAATTATTTAAATCTCAGATATCGATTCCTATAACGTAACTTCTTTCGTTTGAGTTACAGCTGTCACGATTTCCAATATATATATATATATATATCTGAGATTTAACACTAAACCTACCATACGAGGCCAGATGACCGTTTCTGAAATTTCGTTCAGAATTTCTTGCGTACAACGTTACTGTATCGCCACGTAACTTGTTCACTTTTCTTATAATATACGTACAACCGATTTGTCAATATTCACAACTTTCTTTATTGTTTACTTTCCGAAAAAAACTTGGCTGAAATCTCTTTCTACGTTAAGATACATGTTTCTTTTTTGAGGATTAGGTATACAGGAAATGTCGGTAAGTTTAGCATTAAATAATTTTGATCGGGATTATTTCCCACTTATGCGGGGAACCGTGGAAAATTAATATTTTTCAGTGATTTAATTTTTTCATAAGATTCTTCAAGATTAGCGAAAACGTATTCGCGAAGAAGTTCCATCGGAGTGGAAGCGAAGCTACCGATGAACCCCTTTCAAACAAAATTCCACGGGGAGGGCGGGGGTGGCGAAGCTTACTGTGAAAAGGGAGTAACGACACCACTCGTGTCCGTCCTTCGACAAGAACCCTTTTATCCCAGCCGGAGAGAATCAAAGTCGCGTCTCAACGTGGATCAAAACCTGGAAATTTTCTCCTCCGCTCCCTTCGAAATGTTCGCAACGCGTCTTTCATCGCCCCTAACCATTCTCTTCTTTCCTTCCCCTCTGCATCATTATCGAATCTTTATTGAAAAATTTCTTTGGCGTTATTGAATTACGTGGCTACGAAAATTCCGTCTGTGTCTGATGGGCAAATATTTTTCGCAACTGGAATAATTTGCGGAATATCGATTATCTCGGTTATTTAAATGGGGGATGCTTGAATTGCTTGAAAGAATACGTCACTGAAGAAGCGCGAAGAGTTAGAGAACCCTGTAAAAGTAGGAACGCGCGTTATTGCGCGCCCTTAAAGACACGAGAATGCTTAAGGGTGGAGTGGTGCGTCGTTATTGATAGTTCCCGAGAACTGTTTAGGGAAGTTTCCGAGTAAAACTGAAATATAGGATAAGTATTCCGCGAATCCTCCGCTGTCTATCAGGGTTGTTGGCTGGACGACGAGTTCGAGAACGGTTCACGTGTTTCGATGAATTTTACAGCGAGCCATGGAGGTAGCAATTTATAGAATATCGAAGATAGGTTCAAGCTTGCTGCTCCGTCAAAATACTCGAGCGTAGTCAAACATTCGGCATTAAACGATTCATATAAAAATTCGTACGAAAGTCGCGCAAATAATTCGCACAAATTCGACGTAGAAACTTTTCGTCGCGACTCGTTTCCATGATATCTGAGCAACTCGTGCAACAAATTCGTACAAATTCGATATAAAAGTTTTTCTGGCCTGTCTATGTCCAAAATATGATCGTAGCGACGATGTCGCTATACCGGGTGTTGTTATCAACCCGTCCACTAAGCTAAACAATATCGATATATCTCTTCTGGAAAATATTTCCACGTAAATTACGCCAATACGCCTTTCCATTTCGCCCTAACAAACGGAGTTTCCCAAAAACACGCAACATTTCTCGACACGCCCTAATGTCTCGGAAACACCATACAGCAGTCTCCTCCGTTGCCGCGATGGCGTCGCGATTCTTCAAATCGATCGACAAAAGAGCAGACGAGGCGCATCCTCTCCCTGTCTCTTCAAGCAGAATCGTCGCGTAATTATTTTGAAAAAGTCTATTCCCCCACCGTCGCGCACCGAGCTTCCTCAACTTGGTCCATCATCCCCCGGCGGCTGAAGAATCCCGAGTTAATTAAACCCACGGCCACTCTTTTCTCAAAGCGGTAGGCACGAAAGCATTGCACGAAAAAAATCTTACTTTAAAGCGGTCGCGATTCTTCCTCCGTCTCTGCGGCTCCGCTCTTCAGCAACCCCGCCGCGACGCGTTCTCCACCCTCTTTATCGGGTTGCGACTCTCTTTCTCTTCCTCGTCCCCGCAATTTCTCTTCTGTCTGTTCTGTCTCGGCCGTGTCACGCGGAGATATGCAAATAACAGGGAAGCGTCATAGTACGCGTGGCAAGAGGGAGTTTCGTGCAAGGAACGCAACCATCGAGCGATAATTATCGAGCCCGTGGACGCGTGCGAGATGGCACGCAGCGAATATTTATATTCATCGAAAGAAAATGAGAGGTTCGATGTTATTTGGAAGTACGGTCAGTCGCGAGAAATTAAAATCACGGAAATTAAAAAGACGCATTGTCAGGAAGTTATTTGTGCGCGTCAGTCTCGGGCATCCGATCTTACGATCGTTGTTATCGTATTTCGCGTATTTGTTCGTATCGTACATCGTTCGAGTCGCAGGCTATGAACTTTACTCGTAGGATTTCGTTCGTTTTATTAGCAAACTCGTTATTGTTAGACGAGAGAATTTATTAGTTGCGACTCGTAGCGGAATTAGCAACGAGAATTTAATCGTCGTGGATACTTAACGCGGTCTAGAGGTTCTGGCAGATTCTGTCGAATTTTCTCGCGATGTTTACGATGTGATTTTCCATGGCATCTGTCTCCTACCTTTTTATCAGAGATCGTTTAGTTAGCAGTTACAGGTTAATGCACGAGCAAGCGGATGTGCCAAGCGTCGACTATCCGGCTGCCAAGATTCCTATTTCCTGAATTTTTCGTGTGTCACACGTTGCTGACTCAGAGTCACGATTTTTGAGAACGGAATCACGCTTTCTGAATAAAGGAACGGAGGGAACTGGGTCGCGTGGATTTAATGTGCCGTTTAGCGTGCAAGTAACAAAGAGCAACTAAGAATTTGTCTGACGAGTACGGAGTAAAATTAGATTGTCCGATAGTTCTCATACTTTGCACTCTTGTACCTTGTGTTCGTGGAATTTCCGAGACGAGTCGAATTAAATATGTCCTCCACCCTCGAACAAAGCGCACCGCGTACTTGATTAACTAAAATTTATACGAGCCAAATATACGCAATCTCTCGAACGACCAAATTTCCTGAAAGTTCTATCAAAAAATATCTCGAGTGTCTGTAGCATCGAGTTTATAGAACATTTCAGCGTATCCCGAACGTGACCATATGGACGTAATTAAAGAGGAACGAAACTCTCTTAAAAATGTTGTATCAAGTACCGCGATATTTGCAACATTTTCTAGTCCTTTGTAACTTCTCTGTAAATAGACGAAAATTCCTGATCTGATTGTTGGCGACGATTCGAAATGCTTAAATTAGGAATGTAACGTCGTATCCCGAATTATCGGACGAAACGCCTTCTCCAACGATTTCTCAATTTTCTCCTGTCCGTTTCTATTCAAATCGAAAAATATTCATCGTTTAAGGTCCGAATTAAGAATCTCGGTTAACGCTCCGATATTAACGAGCGCGTTTTACTTACCAACGAACAATACCACCCCTGGCAATTTGCTCGAACGAAAATGCAAAGCGACAGAATGTTGAAACGTCGAAAATATTCAGGTATATCCCATCGATGGCAATCGACGATGCTAAACTCCATTCATCGATCGAGCATTTCACCGAAGGGTGGAAACACCGAAAGAGCGGGAGGGGTTAGGTTTTGCGCGATCGATCCTCTTTACGAGAGCTGTCCGTGGCACTCGGGTGAAACGAAATCGTCGTCGTCGAGCAGCTGGAGGGTCGCGAAAGGGAGAAGGAAGCGGCGTGGCACGCCGGATACGCGCGTTAATTTATCGCGGTTCTATTCCGTCGACTGGTCGTGTTTTTACGTAGTGAGTAAAAAGAAGCACGCTCCCTCGGAAAATCGACATGTTGCTACGACGAAAAATTATCTGGCTCTTGACGGAATATGTTCTTTAACTCTGGAACCTCGTTCCGAGGCGTCGAACGGGTTGAAAAGACGCAGTTTTTCGATACTAGGAGTACGTGTCTTAAATGTGCTACAGATCCATGGAATTGGAATTGCGCTTGTAACAGAGAAGAGTGTTCAAAGGACGAAGATGCTCTTGGTACTTTAACAACGAGTTTCAGATAGGATCTTTAGGATTATTTTTATAAGTTTGGTTGTCGAAGTTGACGTTAAAGTCGAGGCCGAAGACTACCGTGATACGTACCTGATGTATATAGAGTTACTTACGAACCTCGTTCAGAACTATATATTGAGTTCTTGGAACGCACAAGTGTAAAATGCATTACGACGCGGTCGATAAATTCTACGATATTACGTATTCTCGATCCTTTTTGCCGACGTCGTCGCGACTTTTCAAAGTTTCAAAAGCAAGCCACGATTTGCCCCAACAGCGTGCACGCGAAAACCAATTAAAATCTCAAAGAAGCATCCTCCGCAAACCCGGCGCAGTCTCCAAATAAACAACAAGAAAACCCCGTAAAGCCAGAATTCCGGCGAATGAGACAAAGGCTGCGAAACCCTTCGAATTTCCACAGCAGACACAAGAAACCCTCTCTGTTTTGAAGCACCGTGGAAAATCTACTTGCCAATTGCGAACAACGTTTGCTTTCCGAAAAACCGGGCCATCGTTAACACCGCGTGGTCGGTGGGTTCGCTTCGTCGAAATTAATTCGTCAAAGAGCCAACAGAAACAGCGACGCGAGGTAAAACCCGGTGTCTCCTTGTTCGCCCCTTTTCCACCCGCGCATCCTCCGCGAATGTATGGAAGTCGACGCGTTAATACATCATGCCGGTGTCTATAGTTTTGTTTCTCTTTCGGCCGGTAGTTTTCGAGGGTAATTTGTCACGGGTGGTTCCGTTGTTCGCGCGTGTCGCGCCAGGATGCGCAGGAATCAGGATACAAAGGAAGGAACGTCGGTCTGTGCGCGGTTGAACGATACTCCTCCGCCCCTGGAAGAAGCATCGCGACACGGCGAATGATTATACACACTCCGATGAAGATGCTTCTCTGAATAATAATTCCGCGGTATTCCTTCGTTTTTCTCTCTTTTTCTTTCCGACTAGCGACACGCGCCTTTTTCCCTTCTTCTCGAATGTGAATTTCGTTTAATGAAAGGCAGGATGGAGAAGAATGTGAATCTTTTTGCTATTTTTGTTTTCGAAAGTCTTTGGATATCTCCTATCTTTGATAAAGCTTTGATATTTGCCATAGACACGCAGGCTCTTTTTTTTTTTAGCAAAACCGTCGCTATCCATAATATTTTCCCAATTTCAAGGGGTGATATATCTTCTCCTGGTTTCGTTTAGATCGAGATACACCTATAAAATTTGCAACGAGGCGACGATGGAGTGATTAAACGATAAGATTTATTTCCCTTGAAGAATGCAATCGACAAATGTTTTCCACGATGCCCGTTCGTAAAGCGAATGCGTAATTGGCGCAAAGTTCGATCGAAACGAACTTTACAAGAAAAAAAAAAAAGGAAAAGTACATTAATAGAGATTTGGTTACTACTTTGAATAGGACACGATCATTGAACAGGACACCGCAGACAAGAGTACTTAAACGAAAGACTTAAAGAATAGAACGGAAACTTAAGTAGCCCGCGTACCAATTTTGATTGCTAAAAACGGAGCGTATCGAAACGAAGAAAGTGGGCGCAATTTTGACGTAGATAATTGGCAAGATGGATGTAAGCAGGTGTCGGCGTATGATAGTTTGCCTCGCATACCGGATGGATCTGGGACTCGGAAGACTCGGCGAGTTAATTCGAGACAAGAGGAAGAAGAAGAAAACGCGGCCGGGGACACGGTTAGACGAAATAGGGTGCGACTAGATCGCAGAGATAATAAAGCTGAAATACTGGAACAATTCTCGACGTGCTAATTACGCTCTTATAAGATTTGCATTAATTTTCACGTCTAATGCGATCGTCAACACTCTGAGCGCTTTAACGCTTGCAAGCTGTTTACTCGCAAAAAAAGAGTTCTTGTTGCTAATTCTTGAATAAACAGGAGAAAAGTGCCAAGTCGTTGAAGACGGAACGCGAATCCAGTTGTTTGAAATTCCAATAAGAACTCGGAGATGTTGTATACAGCTGTATACATATGTGACGAACATTTCTCTCGCCAAACTCTTTCTCCCATAATTGTTAACTTTAAAACGTTTCGCTGCAAAGGAACACACCGTAGTTGCTGACGTCCATCTACCAAAATTTTATCCGTTGCGCTATCAAATAAATTCTTGGAGTTAATCGCGAGTTTTGCAAAACGTTCGTACATATTAAAGAACACATTTTTGACGGCAAACTATTATTTAGGAATTTACAAATTTCCTAAGAGAAGGTTAAACGTTCGATTGTGAGTTTCTTGACTTAGCCAACGATCATCGATCGATCAGAGTCGAGTATGTAAATCGGCAACGACAATTAACGTTTAGTCGAGCTCCGTTTAATTCGTTTACCCTACTTGCTCTTCGTTCAACTTTCTTGCATTGATTCTCGAGCATTAAAGGATACGCGTTTGCGTACAAGTTAAACTTGTTACAACTAGAACGGTGATATGGCATTTTAACCAATGACTCTACACTTTCTGCGACATCGATCCAGAAAAGTATAGGGGTAAAAAGGGTGTAGGCGGATGTCTTCGATCACTCTCAACTGGAACTTGCGCGAAATCGAGCAGCTGTCGCGTGAAACGTAAGGGAAGATCTCGGCGTTCTTTCCTCGCTATCCCTTTCCCGTTATTGTTGCTTTTTCCCCGCGGCAAGAAAGAAACTCGGGAAGTTAGGGGTCCGCTCGAATTACGAGTTAGGCTAGATTCGAGGAACGCGTCTAATTCGCAACTAATTCAGAACGAACGCCGCTAGTGTACGGAGTCTTTCCTATCCATCGGAACAGACGTACGGAACAGATTTACGAAGGAAAATTAGCGATTTCCGAAACGAAGTATTCGTCGTGTTTGCCCTTGCTATTAAACACCGTCGAAGAAAGATGAAAAACGAGACTCATCGTGGCGTTGAAAAATTCGTATTTTTCCATCCAACTATCTAAGGAGATAAGTCCCACTACCCTTAACCTTGTGCACCCTCAACCCTTTTAACGTTCGCTGAAATTATCAGACGCGTCTAAAGGCGCGTTTTTGATACAACGAACTAGACCTATCTTTCGATGTATTTACTCGATGTATCGTAACGTGTTATTCTCCTGTTCCTATTGGAATCCCCCAATAAGCAAATTATCGTTATTGCAAGCATATCAGACTGTCTATACGACGTTCCACTACGAACTGAACGTTCAAAGTATCCAACTAACGAGTACTCTAAGCCACACACAAAGAAGAGAACGAAAGACAAGGATGAAAGAGGAAATCGAGGACTACGACTCTTCTCTTTCTATCTTCTCTTTCTCCCCTCTGAGTTTCCAGAGGATTTTTCTACCTGATATATCGGATGTTCTCACGGGGCAGAAGCGTTTCGGCGCATTCGAACATTCCCACCCGGTAGAAGATTGCACGTAAAGCCCCGGACAGATAGAGCAGCAGAGTTGCTCTTCTCCTCTTGACTGGCCCGAAACCAGTCCTGCCACCGCCCATCCGTGACCCCAGACCCCGTCATCCGGTCGGTTTGCTCGCCGCGGCTTCTCCTCCAACTCGCTTAACCTCCTCGCTCCTTCCTCTTCTACGATGGTCTTCCACGCTTCCTTAACTATCCTCCATCCATGATGTTTTAATTAAGCCGATCCTTGTTCGATAGGGCAGTGGCTGTCGCTATCTCTGTCTGCCATTTCTCTTGTTTATCCTGCTTTTTCTTCTTTCTTTTTGAAACAGGAAGTCTGTTATTTTGTTGGAGTCTCTTGGGTCTTTAGAGGATGTGGTTTCGCGTCTTTTTCTTCCACTTAAATCTTGGTTTTCTTCTTCCATTCATTTTCTGCTCTTCTCTCTCTCTCTCTCTCTCTCTCTCTCTTTCTCTCTATCTGCTTCTCGAACGGTGAGTTGCGGTAATTTTTTTGGGGGGAGATTGTCGAGGTGAGTTATGGAGGATGTGATTGATTGGATATTCGTATTTGCGGTACGGACGATAGATTTCAATCGACGTTGTAAATCCTTGCATCGACCTTTCCACGTCGGAAGATTCGACGCAAAGGCACGCTTTTTCTTCACGATCAAACGAAAATTGAACGTTTTGGGAAACAGCTTAATAAGCATCGTCGTACCTTTCGTTCCTTTGCGCAGCGAGACGTGGAAGCTGCTTTTTAAAAAATACTTACACCGTTAAATAAAATCGTTGTTGCAGCGGAAAAGTTTTGCGTTTACTCGTAGAAAGAAAATGTTTGACTCGCGGGAATATTTTCCTTTAATCTAGGAAATGTGGGCGGTACTAAATAGAAACAAACGAGTTGATGCTAATACAACGGTTAATATAAAACAAAAATAGACGCGCGGATACGCAACTTCTGTGCCACGTGATATTACGGAGGGCTGGAAGCTTAAAAAGGTGATGCATCAAAACCACTGATGTCCCCACTTCCTCTTCCACAACCGAGGCTTTTCTAAGCTTTTGAGCAGCGTCGCGTCTAATAATTCCGTCGTCTCGAACGTTCAAGCGCCAAAGGTCTCTTCTTTTTCGCGTTTCGTTTCTCCGCTCGCGCTTTTCAACAGCCAGCCCCCTCTCTCCTTTCCTCGCGTTTTAATTAAGTCAAGTTTCAACTTTTCTCAAACAAGATCACGATATTTGACCTCGCCTTGTGCCCGTGAAAGCAACCAAGAAACGGGATTAACGCTCGCCGCGTTGACGTTTCAGGCCGGCGACGGCCCTTAGTTCTCCTTTCTTTCTTTCTTTTTTTTTCTTTTCGCATTTTCCGCGACACGAAAGCGAGAAAGAACGGGCCGGCGACAAAACTTCGCAATAGTAACGCGACCTTTCAGCGGCCACCAGCCGAGAAGCGCGAAATAATGCGGCGGATTTCATTCGTGTTGTCAAGTCGTGCTGTTCCTGAGCTTTCTTCGTCCTCCGTTGGACGTTACGTTCCTAACGTGCAGCTTTAATTAAAGAAATATTTCTTTTTTAATCGCCGAGAATCGTCATCCGAGAATGTTGATTGCATTTTCGATTGCGTCGGTGGGGAAATCTTGGAAGAGTTGGTGCGAACGAAGAATTTAGGACGCAGAACGATTCGCGACACGCAAGCGACGATTTGGCTGCACGTAACAAGAACACGCGCGATACAAGCGTCATTGGAATTGGTCGAATTGTTTTTTGAATTAGCGAGGAACTTTGGGAAAGACTTTTTAAAGACTTAGACTTGGGAAAGAATTGATTTTTTGTATCACATGTACGTTAACAATCGGACAACGATAACGACAAACAGTAGTCTTTTATCAAGAGTGCGATATACGATTGAGAAGATCAAAGAATCGCGCGTGGATCGTTGAAGAGTTGCAAGAATCGTTTCAGAGTCGAAAAGAGGAAGAGATTTTTGAGAGGAGCGAAAGTTGTTGGAAGATTCGTTTTTATTGTCGATATCACTCGACGTAGATTTTATTGTTTGACGATTAAACGCCTGCTACAGCCCAACGTTTCTGCTCGAAAGGAAGGGAAGAGAAAGATGAAGGTAGCACGGAGTTATGCACGTGTCTGACTGTCTGATCTGTGACGAGAGTATTCTACTTGCAAGTGGTTCGAATCAACGAACGCACGAAAGAATCTTTAACAGACGAACACATACTAAATTTTAAGTGTTTCGGATTTGTGAAAGGAAACTGGTCTATGTTATACGTGGTATAGTGCACGCGATACGCTAATCGTGTGTTAGAAAATCGAACACACTCGAGTCGTAAAAATATACGAAACTTTCGTAGGTGTAAAACATTGTTCTGGCGAATTTAAAGCGATAAAATGAAATTTCGAAATTGACACGCAACTTGCATTTAATCGGTTTATTAAACGTTATCAAATCAATTCCGTGTCTCTTTCTACAATCAGGGGAAACAAAGTATTGCAGAAATTGTCCCCTTCCTACGACACGTCAAAGATACGAAATTCATGTTGCGTAAACATAATTACAAAGGATCGTAATCGATCGAAAAAGCCGAACAACATTCTCTTTAGAATCATTCGTATATACAATTGGATCGCGGGCGACGATTTTTACGATGGTTTTCATCGAATACGCGCAATTTAAACGATTATTTATATAAGAGCAGCATCGAGATATTTTTGCGGAAAACAAAGTGAGAAAAAATTGAATTTCATTGGTGAGTTAATTAAACGAGCGAAAGGAATAAATATCGAGGATTATAAATGCGAATGACGCGTGGTCACGTGGACGCGTTAACATTGAATTATGCTGCCGTTCACGTGCTCCAATCGACTTCTACAGATCGAGTCGGTTTTATTGGCGCTTTTTACTTCTATTTTCTTTTTCTCTCTGTTTTTTCATCACATCCCACGTGCCTCGACACGTTCTCCGCTGCGATTGCTCTTTATTCCGCTCTGTTCCACCATCTGATATGTGTGCATTCGTATTCAGCAAATAATACTGCCGCGCCGTTTCGTTCGACACTCGATAACACGTTCGAATCAACTTTCGATTATTTCCTTTTTTTCATCTTCCTTTCCTTTTTCGAGAACATTCGGAGCTTTTCTCGTGAAATTAAACCGCGCATACGCTAGAAGAGTTGAACGTTGCGAGGGAGGAGATGATCGAATGGATATCCGTGAACAACAGAGTTTCAGCAATAACTAGCTCGCAGTTTCATCGAAAATATCGTTAAACGCATTTGGATTATTCGAGTGGTAATTTACACGTATGTCAGTTGCGGAGGAGTCGAACACGAATATACATAGAGTTAAAAATGTAACGGTACAGATCATAAACGTTTATTTTTCATTCATTTGCTTATTTCCGTAAATTTCAATAAGAATCGCAAAATCAGTCTTCTGTTTCGCGAACGAGCGAAATGAATCTCGACCGAATCGAACGAATGGTGCGTAATCCCGCTGTAAAATCTTACGCGTATCAACGATATCGTTCCTTTGGGATTGAAACAAGCTCGCGGGACGTTGGAAAATTGAATTTTCCCCCGAGGGATGGAAACGTTCGACGTCTCCGACCTTTATGTCTCGAACATTATGTTCTGCGCATCGACAGCTGCAACAGGACGCGCTATTTATGGTTTCTGGCCTACATCCCTTCGGTGTCCCAATATATAATCATCCGCGGTGAAATTCACGCGTTCGATTAAATATCGTTCCTTGGCAAGAATGTAATTAACGGGTGGCAAAAAGGAGCTGCGTCAACGAGATGATGCAGCCTTTCAGCGTCGACGTCGAGCTAACGAGCTTCCAACCTCGTCCATTCTACCGAACGTGATCGCGATTTTTGCGTCTTTCGCTGGAGCTTGACACTTTCTTTTTATCGTTACATAACGTAGGATACGAGAATTATCGCGTATATATAATGTAGGGTATCAGAATTTTTCGTTATCGTATTAGGTTGTCCGGAAAGTTTCTTTCGTTTTGTAAGGAAACCGTGGACGCACCACGTTCTCTGTTTTATATTATTTTTGTCGAATCGTGTATGACGATACTAATAGAAATAGAAGAAAATGGATCGTACATGATTCGATAAAATAATATAAAACGAAAAGAGGTTGTGCATCTGTTGTTTCCTTACAAAAAGAAAGAAACTTTCGGGACAACCTAATATAGTACAAAGCGTATGGACTTTTTGTTAGGATATTAGACGCGCGAGTTAACGCGATGCTTTCAAATTTATCAATTTATCGATCTATCAGATAGTGAAGTATAACTCGTCTTATTCTCAAATATTTCAACGGACAGCTATCTGCAATTTTTCTTCTCGCTGCTTAATCGCGAGAGTTATTTTCATGATTAAATTCGTACTATAAACAGATAAATAAGATTTGCTCGAAAAGGCACGGAATCGATTTACGCGTATAATAATACGAAATGCCGAGCAGATGAGACGAATAAACGCGCTTAGATTTTGTTTCCGTCTCGTAGACAATTTGATCTAAGACAGCTGTAGTTGACGCGTTTGATTTTCTGCGTTTAAGAGTCGATCAATGACTTATTAGTATATAATGTGCTTGATTCTGAACACTTAACCTGAATTATCGAAATGCTGCTCTCCAATTTCGCTAATGCTTCTCATTAATGGATATCCATCATCTCCAATTATCCACCTATATTCGCCTATGCACGTAGAACCTCAAAACTATTTCTGACTAGTATTCAATGTTGACTCAACAATTCGGCTCGCTCTCTCGCCAAGCGATATAACTCTGATCAATATCACACGCAAACAAATCGTAGTGACAGTGCTGAGAATTAATTAGAACGAAACAATAATTTTCATCGCCTGCTTCTATTCTAACAGAAACAACGTACCAATTGCACCTATTACGATTATACATTGTTGAACGTTATACGGATTCTAATAAGAGTCTAATAAGCACCGATTCTATATGTTTTATCTTCCATTAAACGTTATACCGATCCGAATAAAAATAATCCACAACTTTCTTGAACGAAAAATGCAAAGCGATCGTTGCGATCTGTGCAGCCGAGAAAAGAAATAACTTCTCTGTGGACGCTTGCACAATTCGAACGAAGAAGGGGCGAATCGAGATATTTAATTAGAGGGAAAAATATTTGAACGGATGGAGGGAGGAAACTGCGTCGGATCGCGGACATTTTGATTTTCTTCTAACGTTCACGCTTTTTAAACAGAGCACCATCGTTCTCTTAAACAGAGGAAAAAGAAAAAAATACACGGGACAAGTTGTTATCCTTTGACCTATTTTCCAAGCGAAACGCGTATAAATCGTATACACGTATACACGTATAAAGAACAAAGTGTCAAGGTTCAAATTTATTTCTACCTTTCTGCTATTAAATTTCGCCGCGATACAAGAGCGAAACTTTCTTGTAAACTACTTTCGACGCTTCCAATTTTCATCCAACAAAGAACGCGTTAGGAAGAACGCTCTCGTGTTACCTATTTTTCTTCGATACAGAGGAAACAGAATTACACGCGAGGGTCGGGATTTTCTTAATAAAGAAGCCGCCTAGTTCCGTTAAATTCGCCATCGTGTGTGATCCTTCTTATTATAACAAACTTCGCCGAGAAACTCGGAATGAAAAGGAACGCTTATACGAAAGTACCGAGACGCTAAAGTTCCCTTTCAACCTGCCGCCTGCTGCCAAACTTCGCCGCAGAAAGTCAAATGGAAATCGATCGAGAGACGAGCTGGGGAGAGGAGGTCGACAACAGGTGCGACGCCGAGGACACGTATTCCGCGCGCGATCGAGCATAGTCGAAGCAGAGGAGGTGGCTGTGGCCGTGAGTAGGAGGAACGATCGAAGGCATCGATGACCTTGGAATTAATACACCGGCCGGCCGGTCCTTCGTCCTTGACTTTCGGTACGATATATCCCCGCGTGGCTGTTGCGTTAGCCTCTGGTAGCCGTAGCGACCTCATCGTCCCTGGAGAGGAGAAATGAGGAATCGAGCGGCGGGAACGGCACGCATAGCCGGCTTCTACGGGTGCGATGAACCCGATAACGCTGCCGCAGACCGACGTAAAATCGTCCTGGCGTGACGTATTCCATCGCTTATATTCCCACCTGGTCTCGATCTCTCTTCCTAACCGTTATCGAGAACTCGCGCGAAATCGTTCCTAGGAACTGTAATACGCTTGTGGTGTGTCGTGGACGATCATCGCTCGAGCAATGGTAAAAAAAAAATTGTAAGGGATACTGTAACAGAATAACGAAACGAGAATAAGGAATAAAAGAATCGGCGTATGAAAAAAAATATACAGGTTAGCGAGATCCCGCGCGAAATTGCACCGAGAAACCGAACTACTTGTGGCGTGTCGCGCACGAGATTCGTATATTTACGAGCGAGTTAGAAGAATCGTGTCGTGGAATTGGAATTGCGGTTTCGTCGTCTCGATGGTGGGAATATATCGCGTATTGAGAGGCTTTTCTTTTTTTTTTTCTGTTTTTTTCGGTTATCGCAAATTGAACGAAGATGGTTGGAAGATTCCCAAGGTTCGAGGAGTCGCTACTCGAGGATTTGGTTTGGAGGTTACTTGATTTTTGAACGGAGAGCTGTGGAAACGTTTTACGGTTTTAACTAGATTGTTAGTCGTGTGAATATTTCATATAAGAAGTACGATACTCGCTGTACGCGTGAAAGTTTCCTACGACGAGGATTCTAGATCGGAAAACTAAATCGAAGTAAACTAAAAACTAAAGCCGAATCAAAGTCGAAAAACGCTTAAGACTTCCGAAGCTTCTGACAAAGACGCGAAACGTCTACAGACGTAAAAGATCGTTTTATTGGAAGGATTCGAGTGACACGAGCTACGGAAGAATTTAAAAAGAGGAATCGATTAGGTTGGAATCTCGATGTTGGCGGTTCGAGATCTCGGAGGCTGGCCTCGACCGTGTCGCACCGAGATCGCCACTCGATGGTCGATTCCGTTGACCTTGCGGTTAATTTTGAAACTCGCGCGCAATCTCGCCGCGTCGCGTCGCCCGAATTACATCGTAAACAAAGAGAGAAGCTGTTTGTCGCGAGATTATTTTCAGCACGGCCGATAACCGCGGTCTTTTCCCTCGAAACCACCTGAAACCTGAAATTTCCATTTTTGTCTCGCTCTCGAAACGAGATTTATTTACGTGGATCAGTCTCCGATGGATGCGCGATACAAATTCCAAGAGAATCTTGATTGATATTTCAGCGAATTTAAAAAAGAAGTAGAATTCAGGATAAAAAGAAAGATAGTAAAAAGAAAAGATAGAGCGACAATAGAATGAACGGAAGAACGAACGAACGGAAGAACGAACGAACGGAAGAACGAACGAACGGAAGAACGAACGAACGAATGGACAAATGTAGTGCAATGGAGAGAATGTTTAGAAAGATAGAATATTTAGGGATAAAGAGGAGGGATAATGAAGGAACCGATCTTTTCGTGTCTTTATGCCTGTCTAGTCACCCGTTGATTTCGTTTTAATTTTGTTTTACCTTTATAAACTATGTAAAACCAAGCTCAATTTCTAGGCCAGCAGATTGACGGAATAAATGCAATACAGTATCTACAAAAAGAAGAATTATCGAAAAGTCGATCATTCAGCTGAAAGTTCGAAAGATTTCCATATTTTTGTGACAAAGGACTGTGCAAATCTTAATGCTTTAATCTCGATACTTAAAAAGAGATTTGTAAAAACGAAAGAGAAGTTGATCGGCCAATTTGAACTTTGGAAAGATTCCATATTTTCGCGGCAAGGACTACTATGTAAATCTTAGTCGGTGACTGGCGACAAACTTATGCGTTTGTTTCCCGAAGGTTCCTTCCACTTGATTAAGTCACGATTAATGGAGACGTTTTACGAGACTGTCCGAGAGGAAGCGTCGTTTCAAGTCGGAAAATCGGGAACAAATAGGTCGACGACCTTCGCATAAGGCAGATACTATTTTCACGCGGATAGAAATATCTCTCTATAAATACCCGTGCTGGAGGGACGACAAATTTTTCAACGCGCGTTTCTCAAAACCGCGACTGCATAAGAGAAACACGCTCTCTTAAAAGAGGCTGAATTTCTTTGAGAAAAATTTGTTACGCGTAACTATGGACTTTTGGGGAAGATAATATCTAGCAGATAAGAAACTAGTAGATCGCGAAAGTCGCATCTCCCACCGCCGTGATTCTGCTGCGCTCCTTCAATTTTTATGCGTCCATCTTAATCCTGTTCGAACGAGCAAGCTGAGTTTTAAATGTTCTAAAAAAATACTGGCATAAAATTGAAACGAGAAATCATGCGTATTTTCGACAAACTCGAGTAGATAATTTTTGAGTCGATAAGATTAACGTTAATATCGAATAGCTATTAATATTAAAATTGTCATTATCCTTTCGATCGAGTTGTAACCGACGAAACAAAACAAAGTGTCTTGATATCATAGTATCGTTGTTCGTATTGATTAATAATTCCCAGACTTCCAGCCATTTTTTATACCAATCGATTGTAGTAAATCTTAGATTTAATTTTAACAGAAAATCTAAAATTTCTCCCGCGAGGAAGTCCAGATTCTATTGCGAGAAAGATCCAAGAAAATAGATATTCGATGCAAAGATGCAAATTCCAATTGGTATCTGAACGAGAAGAAATCACAGGTAACAAACACCCTGTATGATTCTCTGTCGAATAAATTAAAATTGACTGGAATCCACCATGGAACAATAATTGACGAAACAGTGCCAGGTGTATCGTTCCTTTGACACGTAATTCCTTATACCAATATCAATTTTCGAAAGCAGGGCGATCCATTTTCCAATAGCGGAACGTGTCTAGCTAACAACGTTTCATCGGTAACCCGTCAGAGATTGGGAATTTCCGTGTAGCCATTAGAACTGGTTTCATCGCGGCGGTGATCCGAGCTGTCCAGCTAGCACACGGTAAAGTTCCCGGCGTAAAACGCTCTAATCCAGCGTCGAGCACGTGCTCGCGTCCGACGCGAGCACGCGCGATTAATCACTCTATTACGTTAATCCGTCGCCGTTATTTATCTCGCGGGATGCAACGGCCACGCATAATGCCGGAATCCTGCGTCCTTCGAACGCAAAGCGACTCATAATTAAAACGTTACTGATTCGGCGTGACGCCTGAAACTCGATAGACTCGCGCGTCGACGATACATACGCTTGACGCGTTTTGTCGCGAGAAACGAATTTTGTCGGCGGTGATGCGAAACGTAAGCGTCGTCTTATCTTTCTGGAGCGTTTTCTTCTTTTTTTTTTTTTTGAGTAGCGTTAGTTTTTTCTACGGGACTATTTAAAGTTTAACCTGTTTCTTTTTGTCTTTTTTTCTGTGATAATGAATGCGATTATATAACAATACTCCGTCCGTACTATAGGCGTTACAGTACGGACTTGGACGGTTTAGAGGAACTTGTCGTTGCTTTCGTAAGGATTTAGCGACGTTTGAAAAGTTTGTGATATGTCGTTCGATAATGTTTGGGGTATACGTTAGGAGAAATTGACGGAGGGAGTAAGGGGAAACGTTTTGCAGTTCTAAAAAGTATAATGTTATTTCGTAGAAACTATTTGGCATTTAATTGGAATTTGAGGAGATGGTGATTAATTCAACCGAAGGAAATGTAAATCGTCTGATAATGTTTGGAATGTACACTAAAGGAGGTTGATCTAAGAAGATGGTTCTAGGAATACGTTACGCTGAGCGTGCGTGAGAATTTGCAAATGAACGCGAAACGGAAGAACGACGTACGCGCTTAATTTCGTTGGTAATGTAACGATGAAAGAGAATATCAGGATGGACGAAAAGGATATTAGTTGGAACTTTTATTTCCAATTAAATACTTTTGCAACGTTTCCTCTAAATCACTCGGACAACGAACGAAACTAAAACTTGACCGTAACGTTAAACGTGACTTCTTTATTACGCTGACAACGAGAAGAGAATTCGTCAGACCACACTGCAAATAGAAAGCATGCAGTCTGCTACAGCGTCACAAATCGAAGTTGCATAATGATCCAAACATAAAACACCTCGCGGCATTAACAGAAGAGGAAAAGAAATACCGAGAAAGAGATATTAAAAAGAAGAATTTTCAATCGTGTAGAAACCAAAAAGGGGGTACAACCCGATAGCTAGACTGCGAATATTTGTGCAAATTCGTACATTTATAGAGGCAAACGAAGAAATAGAACCGAAGCAGGAACTTGTTTTACCGACTAATCGTTGTAACAGGCGTTGCACTTTGCATATTTTTTACGCACTTTTGCGCGTCAACGAGCATTCTGTGCGCATTTGCCCTTCGGAATTTTTCATAAACGCATGAAAATCCACAGCCTCTCGATAACAAAGATATAACGAAGATAAAACAAAGATACCTCGACTTTTGTATTCTGAAAAAAAAAAAAAGAAAAAAAAGAGGAGACGAGGTCAATCTTAAAAGTTCCCTGTAACACCCGCATTTGCGGAACAATTCGTCCCGACGCGGAGCATCTCCCTTTGAATCGAAGTTTTTTTTCATACGGACAATAGTTCCACGCGTCCTCGAGCCGCAAAGGTAAGGCCACGTCGGCCGCTTGACAGGTGACACCCTGTATATTCGTAGAAAACCCTGGGACGTTTTATTTTCGTAGACACGCGCGATGAATGCGGCCGGTGGAAGAAGATAGTCAACGTTACATAATGCAGAAGACAATTTTCATTATACCATCGTCAAGGATTTCCTGCGCTGCACGATCTTGGTAAATTTGTTCGTTCCCCTCCTTTTTTCCCTTTTTTTTTTTTTTTTATGACACGAACCTCGCGTCTTATCGTTGCTTCTTCTGTCAGCTAGAAAGAACTATTAGTTGCTTTCGTAATTACTGTATGCAACGACAGATACTCGTTGAAATAAACAAGCGTGGTACGGGAGAAAAATACCGAAGATTAATAATTGTGGTATTATATCATACTCCATCACGCCGTCAGCAGATTAAAAGATTTCTATACGAATTGTTCAGAAGCCACATTAATCACCTTCATAAATTAAAAAGTACAGAAAAGCGACGATGTTATAAACGCTGTCTTTTGAGCGTATTTTAGAATTTATATATCGTTATACCATCGACTGCATCGTGTCCTGGACCAGTAATCAAGCTCCAAACGTCACCAACTGAAGCAGTAAACGCTATGAATTCTCTTCGTTAGAGCAATGAAAAACGCGCAGCCAAAAGTATGCATATTTATACCCTGTCGAAACTGCTAAATAATATAAAACGAACATCGAGACGAATAAAATTCTCGAAAATCTGCCATCCTTCCTATCTAAAAATTCCGCTGGCGGTAAAACAAGCGGCGTCTAAAAATCACCGTGTAAAAGATTCAAAAGCGGCGAATAACCAGCGAATTCGAACGAGTCACGCGAAGCGCAAATTCGATTCACCTTGTGGCTAACCGCTATCGTAAAAATTTGTTTTCGCACGCGGCGATACAACCGGTAAACTAAACGAACGTGCAGAAACAGAGAAGTACAATGAACATGCAGGACACATGAAAATTCATCGGAAACTTATCGAAACTTTTATGGACGTTATTTCGTCGTTCATTTCATCAGTTCTTACGCGATAACTTTTTGGTCGACTCGAACGATCTTACCGTAAGGTTTAAATGCATTCGTTTTCTCGTTCGCGATATTTCTCCTTGCCGAGCCTACAGTAAACGACAAAATTATAGTTTCTCGTTCCTTCGTTATTATATCGAAAGCTAATGCAGTCGTACAATGCACAGCAAAATTTCATTGCTCCGTGTATGCCTCGAGATTGAATTTTAAGACGTCGAAGCTGGGATAACCCAGATAATCCTACCTTACTTATAGAATCGAAAAAAAACAAGTGCATCGAGGATAACCACCGCGCGTCTCGAGTTATTAGTGCGAGGGTGTGCAAAGTCCTCCGGTGGAAAGAGAGATGGGACCAAGAGAGAGACTTTAATTACCGGCGGGTGAATTCGCAACCGGACGCACCCACGGGGCAGATTACCCCGGTAATATTACCGAGTTTTATTGCGGAGAGAGAAAAGTCGAGGTCTGAATGCGGCATGACTCACGGCACACTCATCTGGCACCGATGTTTCTGCTCTTATTGCAGCCCCTCGTCACTCCCTTGCCCTCGCCACCCCCGACTGTGTCATTCCTGTTTCTCTTCCACGCCGACTTTCACCCTTCGTCTTCCCCTTCTTTTCCTCCATACTCTTCTACAGTGGCTCGCGAAAGCATTTCGTTTCTTACCATGGGAAATTCGTTATGCGTGTGTATCGTGCAAAACGCGTGGGAATTTTATTGGCGTTGTAACGAAACACGCTGCCACGATCGTCGTGTCGATAAAATTTGAAACGGATCTAAAAGCGTACACGCGAGTTAAAAATATCTCTCGCTAACGTACGTTTCGCGAAGGAAATTCGTCTGCAGCACGAACAGCTATCTTAAACGTTAAACGATCGAACGACGAGTAAACGACAAAATTATGAGAGTTACACCGGCGGGACGATCTTGGGCTTATTGACACAACGGATAGTCTTGTCTGTTTAAATACTTTTTAATGGACATTAAATGGAAAGTCTTGTCTATTTAAATACTTTTGCGATCAGGTTTCAGATTAGTCTGAAACGTAGCCAGTACGATCGGCGATTATCGAGCCTCGTTGCGGTACTAACGAAATTTCAAAACGTTTTCTGTAACCCACCTATCTGATTATATTTACACATTTTGTATCGCGTCAATATAAGTATATATAATATATAATATATAATATATAATATATAATATATAAATATAATATAATATAAATATATATATAATGTATATAAATATATAAATATATATAAATACATATAATAAATATTCGTCAAATATTTCTACAAGCTTTCGCACATACTTTCGCGCGTTACTGTACTCTCCGTTCTTCGAAAACCGCCCCGCTCCTTCGTACGCCCCTTGTCTCTCTTCGCCCTTCAACGAAACCCACCCTTAACCACTGTACCTCTCTTCGTCGCTGTCCGTTTGCAGTTCTCTCCTTCGTTTCGTTCCTTCGCCCTTTCTCCGACGATACTTTCCACCCCCTCGCATCGGTCAGGCGGCTTTTTCCCTCGATGCTCCTCGCTCGTCAGCCAGGATGCGAAAATGAAAAGGCCCTCGCGTTTTTACACGCTCGTCGACGACGAAGGCTCTGTTGGTCGCTCGATCGGTCTCCATCCACGGTAGTGTCGCGTCGAGACTATCGAGCTTCGCGAAGCTTCGCGAAGGGAAGAAAGGGATGAGCGAGAAACTCGCGACGAAATAATTACGCGAAAGGGAGCCACGCCGTTTAGTAACGTGGCCGTAATGCGCATTACATATGGCGGATAACGTTGCACAGTACGCTTTTAACGCGCTATGTAGGTGGTACGAGTATGCTGCGTTAATAACGACTGGCTTAGTGTCGCGCGCGTTACGAAATTTTAGATTCTCCGTTTTCTGCTTTCTCTGGCGAGTTTCGCGATCTTCGATCCCACTGTAATAATCGCATTCGTAATATTACGCGAGGAAGAAACGCGGTCGATGGATGTTTCTTCTTTCGAGGAGGAACCAACTTGGTTTAACGTGTTTTTTAAAGTCTACCGTGCAGGAGGTACGTGTTAAGCAGTTCGTAAGTAACTTGGTACGTAAGACATTATTTTTCTTGAAATTTTAAGCTTAATGTAGAGCTGTTTTCAAGTACGAGGAATTACACGTGAAATTCCTTCTCGGATATACGTACCGGTACACGCGGAAAGTTAATCGAATTTGAAAAGTAGATTTTAACGGGCCATTTTATATTTTTCTGCGAGTTTTTACACTAATTGGACTTTACTAAACTAGGATTTTATTAAACCGAAGGTATTGGTAGTTGATTGCTTTCTACGAGTATAACCTTCGCCCTTAAATACTCTTAATAAGTTTAATTTAATATTTAACGACAAGTAGGATCGTACTCGTGAAAGCCACGCGTAAAATCGTAATTAATCGTAAAAACTGAACTTCGCGAAGGGTCAGAATTATCCGAATAATTCTGAATAAATAAATCTGGCTAATAATATATTATATCGGACGATCCGACAAAAGATATAATGGGAAAGGCGGAAGCCAGTAAGTAGCAAACTTCATTTAAAAACTAAAATTATTCCTACCAAAAAAAAATTCCTCTCATCACCGCCACGCAAAAAGCAATTCGACGATATTCCACCGCCGTGAAATTTAATAATATTCCACTGAACGACAATGAAATAATTATTACTTCCATGAAACGGTTACTCGAGATGAAATGTTTGGCAAGCGACACGCGTGTCCATTTGGAAGGGATTACACGACCGTTTATCCACAGCTCCGCGACACTCGACGTCCGTTAGTTAGTCAAGCTGCCACCCCTTTTCGTAAACCCTCCGAGGGGTGGCCCGGTAATCTGTCCTGTATTCAACTCGCGCCCCCGTTTCAATCCCCCATACCAGCTTACGTATAGCAAACCCCCGTCCCGTTACTGCCTTGAACACATATCGTTTCGCCTCGCGGTTTCGCGACTAAGGGGAACCAAGAATGGCGGACGAGGGTGAGAACGCGAGTTCGAGCAGCGCTGCTTTTAATACACGAATACGACGAACGTAATGTTAATGGTTGCTTTCTTGAAAATCAGTTGTTCAAGGTTCCGTTCGGTGTATATCATGGCGAGGGATGGAAATTGAATTTTTTTTCTTTTTTCGTAATTCGATTAAGCCGAGAGGTTTATACGGAATTATACGGAGACTCGGGCATGGTCGATATCGTGGACGTTTTATTCGGTTCGAGCATTTGTCTTCGTAGATTCGAGATATTTTGTGGCGAGGTACGTGGACGGAGTGTTTGAATAAAAAATGGTGGAAAATTTAAGGGGTACTTTGAAGAATCGAAATAAAATAGAAGCGAAGAAAGAGAAATCGCGTCTGCGGGAAATAAACAGAGTTTCCAATGTAATTTGTCGCGTCGCGTTATAAGAGCGTCCTCTGTATTTCAAATCGGTTTTTCCTACTTAATTGCGCTTTCGCGCGATTACGAAGACGATTCGTAATCGATCGTAAGACGATCGTTTTGTACTAACAAATCGAAGAATAATTTATACGTTAACGGGTGAATTTTCAAGGTCAATTAAGTTAAAGCAGAAAGAAGACGGAACAAACTGGAATATAAAAATGTCGGAAGAAGAATCCTCGCAAGATCCTTCTTCTTTTCTCCTTTTTTTCGCTGATAATAAGGACAGGTTTCTTGTTCGATCCGGATTTCAATTTAAAACAGGTTTTCGGCGCGCGCACCGTGCGAAATTACCATCGACGAAGGACGTTTCGCGATTCGATGCAATTTGTCGTCGATGACGAGCACTTAGGGGACGCGGCCCACCGTCCCACTTGTTCCGTTCAATAAAATGTTAATAATCCCGTTTCTATGAACCGTCAGCGCGACTCTGTATTCGTATCGCTAACGTTTATCCGGTAAATTTCAAAGTACGGTGGCTACAAAAAAAACATTTCCATATCGTTTCGTTCGTTATAGCATTCGCGTCGCTAATTATTAAATTGTTACGCGCGATATGCCGTTTCTTTTGTCGATTAAAATTCTCAAACACGATGCAAGATAGAAAATTGGACATTTCTAACGATCGTCAGAATCGCGTTTCTAGAATTTATTAATGCAAATTCCTAAAATGGAACGGCTATACGTTCTTCGCTCGTAGCATCTCTTACGGTGATTTATGCGTTAGAAAATTACCCAGCTGGAATAGAGAATACTTTGAAATTTTAAACCCGCGTATCTCTCGCTCGAAATTTTATGCAACAAGGGGACAGGTTCCTTGATATTTTACGATAATCATTGTCTTGTCTCGTGTTATACACCGATAATAATCAGACGTAAGATATACGACGTTTGCTACGAATGTGGCAAATAGTTTTAATTGTACGGATCGGTATGTCACGGGGATATCTTCGGTGGATAATCTGCGGTGAATGTATGCGCATTTGTCGAGTCGAGTGAAGAGGCTCTAACGACCTGGCGGCGCAGGAATTTTGTGAAAATCGAGGTCGCGAGTTTCGCCTCCTCGATGAGAAACATCCGTGTCTTTTCAGGTTTTAGAACGATAATGGCTCGTCGGAAAGTTTGATTGTCTTGGAACGTGGCTTGGTTACCGCGCCGCGAGGAATTCGCTACAGGATTGGAAATATATATATATATATATATAAAGAGAGAGAGAGAGAGAGAGAGAGAGAGAGAGAGAGAGAGGAGGTTCCTGTTTTAGAGTTTAGGGGTTCGAGGATTTAAGAAATTGAAAATTTAATTTGAAAAGTTGCGAAATTCGGCATTTTGAAATATCGGTTTGTTGTTTGGAAAATTGGGAATTTGGCACGTTGACAGTTGCACTGTGAATCTAGAAGTTTATGAATTTTGTAACTTCTTCTTCGTTTAGGCATCCTAGAACACCGAGACTCTGGAAATGTAGAAAGTTGGAAAATTCGAAATTTAGAATCTAGGAGTTTAGGGATTTGGAAAGTCTAAGAATCTGAGAATGCAGAAACTTGAAAATTCGTAGATCTGAAAATCGAACGATTTCTGGATTCACGATTCAGAAGTAGAGATGCGAAAGTTCCACGATTCGAGGATCTACGGGTTTAAAAGATGTCTGAATTTTTTACTCTACGAGTACAGAAAGTTAGAGATTTGGTAATCTGCGAACTGAACAACTCGCGAATTAAGAAGACTCGTCGAATTCTCGCACTAAGTATAATCAGTTTTTGTTTCAGGCCTCAAATACCTTCATTCAGCCAGAATTCTGCACAGGGACATAAAACCAGGCAACTTACTCGTGAACAGCAATTGCGTACTGAAGGTAAGTAAACTAACCGAAGCAAAGCGATTAAGCTGGCTAAATCTTCCAAACTTCCTCGCTATTAACGTAAAACGCTAATGAACGAGAAAATAAGGGAAAATATCGATCGCTTCGCGGATTTTGTCGAAGTAATTCTTACTTCGAGGAAAACTCTACGTTCTACGTTCCATCGTTGAGTTTTCCTGATCCTCGAAGCCATTAAGCATTGTCTTGTACCAAACCAATTTGAAGGGTCTTAGCCTCGTAGACTTTTTTTTAGCAACGTGCTTTGCACAGATGGTGCAGCGGTTTATAGACAGGTCGATCTTCGTAATTATATAAATGCCCATAGGTCCATGGCTTGGGTGCACTGTTGTAAGGCAACGCTGCGGATCTGGACTAACATACGTTGCTCCAATACTTACGTTCAAATATATCTCTATTGTACATTCGTTCGCGCGTCCCTCGATCCGGATAACATCGACGGAATTAATAACGACAAAATTGTAAATCTTATTCGCGAACAGATCTGCGACTTCGGTTTGGCCCGAGTGGAAGAACCTGATCAGAACAAGCACATGACGCAGGAAGTGGTGACGCAGTATTATCGTGCACCGGAAATCCTGATGGGAGCGCGACACTATACCGCTGCCGTGGACGTTTGGAGCGTCGGTTGCATTTTTGGCGAGCTCCTTCGTCGGCGGATACTCTTTCAAGCACAGAGCCCTGTGCAACAGGTCAGTCCTTTTACCATCGATCAGCGAGTTTCGTTCCTTTCAATGAGATTTCATTTGGTAAATTAAACGCGCTTCTCGCGCAAAATACACGCAATTATCCGTGTCACAGGAGTACGTTTTAATTTCGCTCGTGAGTCACGAATTTCTCTCGTTGTTCTGTGCGAATAAGTTGATTCCATAACGCGAGCGATAATCATCATCACCTCGAAACCTTTATCATGGTATTGGTAACTCTACGAAAATGGAGTCAGGTAAAAGTACGTTCCTCTGCCAACAACGATCATCGACAAAGTATCACGACGATGAAAACGGCGGCAGGATCCTCCCTCTTCTCCGAGTATAACGATTCGTTTCCTTTCGATACGTGCAAAGTTTCCGCGGCTGGAGAGAAAGCGACGAACGAAGGAGACTAGGTTCTAAAATCGACAACATTTTCATTCGCTTTGCAGCTGGAACTGATCACAGAATTGCTGGGTACGCCGACCCTCGAAGACATGAGGTTCGCGTGCGAGGGTGCGAGATCTCACATGCTGAGGCGCGCACCAAAGCCACCCTCGTTGACGGCCCTCTACACCCTTAGCAGCCAGGCGACGCACGAGGCTGTCCATTTGCTCTGCCAGATGCTAGTCTTCGATCCCGTAAGTTTCATCGTTCTCAGCTATCGTCACGGATATCTACGGATCTTGCTTCGCTCGCGATGTAACGTGGCGATTTTACACAGTTGAAATTTATAGAATCGAAATTTCGTGTACAGAGACTATAATCGCGCAAACGAATAGTATTGGCTTGCTCGTATACGTGTACAACTTTGGAAGGAAACAGCGCTAAAGGCATTGTCTTTTGCATTGTTGCATTATTTATTGCATTATTATTATTTTTTTTTTTTTTTTTGACACTTGTACTCGATAAACAAGACAGACTTTCTTCGAACGAATTAATCTGTCGTTAAAAATCATAATCGATATACCGGTTGCGAACAAACTCGGACGAGGAACTGCGAAAGTTGGTCAACTTCTTCGCAAGAACTATGCTAGCTACCACCGTGCTGCGTGATAGATCGACTCTGAAACTCGTAGTTGCGTTTAGCGACAGAGACGCGCAAGTTCGGAGCGAGGATGTGCCCTTATCAACATCCGTGGCGACGCGATAAGTCATCGAACTTCGTCATCGTTCCATTCGAGGAACTTGCAACGGTACGCGAAACTGTACATCGAACGAATTACAACCGAGCTTTTGTACCGGCCGGACAAGAAAACAAGACAAACGTGGACGAATAAAAGACCGTGAAAAGTTTCACGCGGCAGTTCGTAAAAAATATTTCGACAAAATATGCGACACGGTAAAATTCCCGCGAACATCGTGTTTGTACGATAATACGAAAGTCGCGGTAAAATCTCGACTGTCGACCGTGCAGCTGAAAAAGGAGGAGACAAGAGGCGAAAAGAGAAGAAACGAAAAAGCCAGAAGAAATCGTGTACACTCTCGTTCATAAGCGTTTCACGATACACGCTGTTCTCGCGGATGGTAAAAACGTGTATCGTGTAATCGTCGAACGAAATAAAAAGTCGCTTTTCGCGTTTATCTCGTTCTCTTTAGGCGGATGCGAAACTCCGTGGATTTCGCGTAACAGAGAGATATTAAAAATACTTGTGAACGAGAGTGTAGATCGTAACACGTAGTTTGTACAACGGGCAGCCGCCACATTCGTCAGAATTTCGGTAAAACCAACACGCGGAGAGTCTCGCCGGTTATTGGCTTCGGTCGAACGAGATCGAGCCGTCTTTGTAGGTTGTCGAGTGGTTATTAAAGCACGGGAATACGCCAACGCAGCCTACTTTCCTGAATCCCGTCCTCGAACTCTCGTTTGCGTTTCGATCGTTCGTACGACACGCTTAACTCGTGTAAAACCATAGGATCGTTTTAACGCGGCTAATGTTAAGACATCAAGCGCTGCGAGCGGATTGTTGAATAACGGCCACTCGAGTGGCCATTTTCAGCAACAAACAGGGAATAAAACGGCGGCGTGAATAATCGAGATGAAGTTGCAACGTAGCCTTTGGAAGGCGTTAAAACCGTTCCTCTCGTGAAACTGTTGATTCATCGTTCGTAAAAGTAAAACTGGCAGGCCATTACCGTTCGCAAAACTTTTCGTGGATTTTCCTTCTGTCTACCGCGTCGCTCCGATACTTTTCTGCAATTTTAGATCGTCGTTGTTTAAGAAACAACAAGGGAAGGTTGGCTTCGTCGTGGCTTAATTAGAATCTGAAGTTTCTCGAATGGAAAGGAACGAAGGGAGAGTGGCGAGTATCAGCGTGCAGCGGTATAAAGATTAAAGTTGAGGACGGGCAGGAAAAATATGGAAACTTCGAGGTTCTCTTAATGTGCATTCGCCAAGGACTTTGTTACGCAGAGCGTGTTTCAAAGTGAGAAGGGCGAAAGAACGAAAGAACCGGGACTAAGGACAAGGGATTTCTTAACGCGAGATTTTCTTTTCGAGAAGATTCCTCTGTCTCTTTGGTCGAGTACGTAAACACGGTAAATTTGCAAACAAACGCTCGCAATCCGACGAACGAATAAGTCGACGGACGAGGAATTTCCATTTCTTAGATATTTCTCGAATCAATGGAAAGATTCTTTCTTTCTTCAACGAAGAAAAATCTCTTCTTCCTTTTTTAAAGAACGTATCCCCGTTTATCCAATCCAAAGCCAACCTACGCGTTCCAATCTACAAACAACGGTGACGTACGAACTTATCGACGATTAACCGGTAATTGGCCAATGATCTTCGTCGTGCAATCCGTTCGAACAGCGGCTGTAAATTCGTTTTCGTTCCTAACCGCGTTGGAACTCGGGTTTTTCCTACCTCTTGGGAGATTAACACGGTTAACTGTCCCCGTAAATAGCCGGAGTCGGCCGAGATCGATCGTTTTCGAGAGGCGGGCGGGCTTCGCGTCGTTTTTATCGATCGTTCGTTGACCCCGTTCACGAACTTCTCGCAGGACAAGAGGATCACCGTGGTGGATGCACTGGCGCATCCTTATCTGGACGAGGGGAGACTGAGATATCATTCGTGCATGTGCACGTGCTGTTACACGACCAGCGGAGGCTTGAGACAGTACACGGGGGACTTCGAGCCGGCCACGTCTCATCCGTTCGACGATCTCTGGGAACGGAAGCTCACCACCGTGCAGCAGGTGAAAGGTAAGAAGAACGGATCGAAGAACGCTTTTACTTTTTACTTTAAAAAACGATACTTTCATACCGAATGATTTTTTAGACGGATGTTACGTTAAGCTTAAATCGGAGTCTATTAGGTTGGCGCGTACGAAGTTTCGTTTCTCGCAAGTTCGAATTACACGGGTCGATAGTATTAAGTTTTCGTATTGAGATACGCGGTAATAAGAGAAAGACGTTCGATATAGATTGCGTTTACTCGGCGTGTTAAGCAGCTTTGGAGTAGAAATGGAAGCGCGTGAGAATTTTGATTAGACGTTTGACGTTTCTTTGTCGATTATCGTGTTTCGTTAACCACGTGTGATATTTTATAGAGACTACGTGTTACAATTAAAATTTGATCTGGAAAGGGAAATTTCATATGCGCCAACCTAACGATTCTAACGAATATAATCTTCTTTTCATGCTGACTTTGTCGTTGAACACGATACACGAAGATCTTCCCTGGCAATACGTCGATTGGTGAATGATGATTTCTTACGATAATAGATAAAAGAAGAAAAAAAAGGATCGTAGTTCGGTGGAACGTGAAAATCAGAACGCGATCGAACGTAAGAAAATTTGACGTAAAACGACCTGTATTATATCGGATTTACGAGACAAGAGTATCCGAGGAACGTGGTTGAGAAGCCGCCACGCCAGGAAGAATTGGTAGACAGGAAATTGTCCGATCTTGGCGGAGAAGTATCGACGAAAGTAGAGTTCGATTGTCGCATATTTTCTAGAAAAGCGCGTGTCCTATTCTACCAGTTCTGAGGTTTGTTTCTTCGCTCGACGATGATTTTATAGAAATCTTTCGCCAACCGTCTAAGACGCTTCGTATCGCCATCGAAGTAAACTAGAAAATCGGAACGAATAGCCACCTAAAACTCTCGATACCGGACTCCTCGGTGAAACGGAAAAACAAATTTATTTTCCCACCGTTCGGCAATTTCGGACCAACGTCGAGCGAAGAAACTTTCCGCCGCATGGTAGCAGAGATTCAATAACGCGAATCGATTTCTCGAAGGGTGCTAATAAACCGTAGCGTAACCCACGAAGCTCGTGAATTTTCCACGGCATAGAATTCCACGATTTCCAGACAGTTGCATCCACCCATCGAGCCAACGTTCCAAATTACTCAACACTCTCTCGCACAGTCATTTTTAGGCTCGTAGCTTTCATCGTCAGAATCCGATTTGGCTTCGCATTCATGCGCCAGGTTTAAATCGGATAATAAATAAGAAAAAGCAATCGCAATTCGTTTTTACGTATTATACGATTGGCGAATTTACGAACACTAGTAACTCGTATTACTGCCAATAGTCGCGCGACCGTAGAATTTTATCGACGATATCGATTGAATTTCGTGCTACGGTAACTCGGTAATACGGTATAATAAATAAACCGTATTCGTGGTCCAATAACGAGGCACTCTCGACGATTGCTAATAAAGCGCGGAAACGAGCGAAGAATTATTAGCGAAAGGGTGCGTTTTCCGAGCAGCTCGCGCGACACGACACCGTATTAATCGCGGGTTTTCAGCCCGAGAGAAAAATGCATCGGTGTGACTCACGCTGGATTATTAATAGTAAACGTCTTGGACACGTGGCTGGAACCGTACGCGGAACAACGATGCGATAGACTGTTGCGTGCGTTCGCGAATACGACCGCGATAAATCATCGTTTATCAGTGGGGGTCCGACTAGTTATCGCAGCCGACTTTCTTCCAAAGTAATCGTCGGAGAAACTGGGTCTAATATCGCGGTTAAAAATTGCACGCCATTCGTTCGTTAGGCTGACCGAAGGGGCTGCTTCGGTGTGAATTGTATCCCCTTGGAGAAACTTATTTTCCAGATGTCTTAGGGTGCTTAAGGCTCTGATATTCAAAAGATACTTAATATTTAAATTTCTCCTTAATCTCTTGCTTTACGAGTCTTTCTATTATTCTACGCGTTGGCATTTGCATTTATCGTTTTAACATGGTGTCGGATGGAAAATGATACAGTACGTGTAATTTGTATTCAGAAATCCTTTAGCAAGCTTGTAACACGAGATTAAACTCGCAATCGATGTTAGTTAAAATTGGTTAGAGATATTTACCTTTATCGTACTTGCATCGATGAAAAATATCCTACGATACGAAGACTTTGTACTCGGCCGTTTTATAAAACTTCTTTCCTTTTTAAATTTTCTAGAAATACGGTTCGCCTTTGCCGCCTTTAGATAGATGTAAAATACACGAGATAATCGCGTATCGTAGATCAAATTTCTTTCGTGAATTTTCAAATGTTTTTAATCTCTAAATTGTTTCATACCTTTACGAGCAATGTTCGCCCGGTAATTCCATCGAATTTTAAATTCACGAAAAAGGATCCTTCCCCTTACCTCGTCTAAAAATCCGCTAGATTCTCCGTAATCCTCCATTTTTACAAATTTAATCTCAATCCAGCGTAGAACGTACAATCGTATGTTAGATTTATATAGTCCGATGAAAAATTCCCGCTTGGATACATTTTTGAAAATATAGCGCCTATGTTCGATCCGTAAACGCCAACGGAGGCACGAATTCGCATTAAATTACGCCTATTCAGCTCGCGCCACATAATAAACTCGTACAATTATCATAGACAGCGCGTCTAACGCGTTTGATTTCGCATTCGAGTTTGTCATACGACAGGCATGCGATGCTCGTAACGAGTAATCGCGTTTGTCGAGTTGTCCCGACTGGAACAGTCGCGGACGGCTGCACGTGTCCAAGAAAGGTGTCGTAAGACGAAACGCGCGAATCGTATAGCTACGAACAAAGAAGTTCTCGATGGTTGGAAAGTTGGTAATTTTGTATTTCATTTTTTATTACCGTCCGCGCGCCAAGAGCTGGTTCCACGGTTTAACGCTATTACCGAGGGTATGCAAGTATTTTTTGTTCAATATAACATCGAGTATTATTTATGTTCGTCGTATTATCCTCGTTGTAGTCATCCGTGTATAGAACATTTAGGCGTATATCGTACGTTCTACGGAAACGCAAATGTGAGAAAAATTGTTCAATAAATCGAATCGTTCCGGAAATATTCCAATTGTAAATCGACGTAGAACTGGGAAAGAAGTTCGATAAACTTTTATAGGACCACGAGTACGGAAAGAAAACTATCTAAGAAAACCGTAAAAGCGCGTCGGTCAAATTCTACCTCTTCTTCGGTCGAATCGACGAGTTGAAAAACTAACCGTAGCGAGTGCTGGAAAGGACGACGTCTGTTTCTATCTTTTCTTCGCGTGCGTACGTCGTTGGCAATTTCGACCGCTCGATTCATCAATATCATCATTCGCCAACGCGATATTCCCAGGCACGTGTCACAGCACGAGTAAACTGTGCGCGTGACAACGCGCGATAAAGCGCAAATGCTCGATCGACGTTCCCATCGATCGTACACCCCGAAAGGTTCGCGAGGAACGACGTGGTCCCTCGAGCGAAACCAGAACCTAGACCGTTTCGATCTGCCTTCGTATTCGCCTTCCTAATTTCCAGGACTGTCGAGACACAGAACCCAGAATTCACTCGACGATCCGACGTTGTCTGTTTCAGAGGAAATGCACAAATTTATAGCGGAACAGCTGAACACGTCGCGCGTGCCGCTCTGCATAAATCCGCAGTCCGCGGCGTTCAAGAGCTTCGCAAGGTAAGCCGTAGGTGGCGGATCGTCCAGATTATAAGAACGATCGATTACAACAAAGAGAATATAAAGAAAATCAGGTTACGATTATGTTGGTTAGGATATAGGAGAAAAGAAATACAAAGTTCCGGTTTGCTTAATAGGGAAGGATTTAAGATAAGAACGAGGAGACCGGGTCCTCGAGAATCGAAGAGCCTCCTTTCGCTGAATTTTTCCCCGCCCCCTCGGTATGACCAGTGTCCACCGAATCCTTTCTCCTTTGAACGACCAATTATATCAAAAAGCCAAGACCAATTCGAATCTCGCGCAGGGTTAGAAAGGAAATAAAGAGAAAAAGTGAATAAACAAGTGAATGCAGAGGATCGAGGGAGGTTGGGTGGGGGAGGGGCGTGTGTGCGTGGAAAAAAGGAGAGAAAGGGTTCGCAGAGGGGCACACACCCGTATATACACTGTGTGTGTGTACGTGTGTGCGTGTGCGTGTGCGTGTTGCCTCCACTCCCCCTCCCGTCGAAGTCGATGCGGTAAGAACAAGCCGGATTAAAATAAAAGGGGAAAAAAGTGGAAAGGAAAAGAGGACAAAAGAGAAGGAGGGAAAGAATGAAAGAAGAAGAGAAAAAAGGCAGCGGAGCGGGCACAAGGGCGTATCGTAGACGGAAATTAAAAACCGTGGAGAATGAGAAAGAGAGAAGAAAGAGCGGAAAAAGAGAGCTGACGGGGTGGTAAAGGGATGGTAAAGGGGTGGAGAGAGAGAGAGAGAGAGAGAGAGAGAGAGGGTCGAGGCGAAACGATCGAAACGAGCCAGGAGAAAACGATCTTTTGTCCCTCGACGACCCTTCCTCGTCGACGTCCTTTTGCCGTTTCGGCCCTCGAAAACCAACCAAAAACTCCGGCCGGTTCTTCCACTGCTTTCGCTGGTACCGGGAAACGATTAAGAAATTAACCCTCGGGTTTTCTCGCGTTGTCTTTCTGTCGTAATTTTTCTTTTTTTTTTCTTTTTTTTTTTTGCTGTGTACAATACGTACACGTTCTATGCCGTGAAAGTATCAGTAAAACGCTCGAATGAATTATAGCGCCCTCTGTCCCGATACGTAGAGAAAGAAAGAAACGTCGAGCGAAAGAAGAAAATAAGAAAAGAGGAGCGAAACCCATCCCTGTTCTCACCGCAATTGTACGAAAGACACGGAGAAAAAGAAAGTAAGATGGAAATTTTTGAGATAACGGAAGGTGTCACGAGGAGAGAAAAGGGTCGTCAAAAAGTCAAATGTGAAAGAGGGTCGAAAAGAAAGACTTGTAACGTGCTTAGAAATTACGATAGATGCAATTAATACCCTAGTCCCTTAAGAAAGTAAAGATGAACGAATAGAAAAAAAAAAAGAAAAAAGTTAGAAAAAAAAAAATTCATTCTTTCTTTTCATATGTGATCTTGAAGTGTGTAACATTATTTCTCGTGTTGCTTACTGCCGTCAAGTTAGAGCAAGCCGATCGCCGACCCAGCGCCCTACGCCGCGTATACGTACACGTTACTACCACTACCAGTACCGAATCAGCTATCTACCACTGTCAGCTACTATCGACTACTACCGCTATCGTCTACCACTACTACTACTACCGCTACTACCACTACTACTACCACTACTACTACCAATCGTGTTACGTCTCCTCCTGAACGAACCGAACGAACAGAGAGTCAGCTCTAGGCGGCGTGACCTCGCTCGCTGAGGTACTTGAACAAACCATTTTACCAAGCATATCTTTTTTGCATTTTCTGTTTCTTACTTGTTCTCATACATCTATTCGTCTTTTGTTTCCCAATTACGACTATTTCGTCCTTCTTTTTCTTATTTCTTCTATTGTATATTTCTTCCTACTCGTTTTTCTTCGTCAGTTTTTTCGTTCCACCCTTCTTGATCAACATATCGTTATATAGTACGATACTATATATTCGTCGTAACGTTTAACTCTCGCCTTGCTTTTTACGTATACTTTCTTTTCTCTTTTCTTTCTTCTTTTAATTACATAGAGACTTTTGTATGATTGATACTGTGTATATAAAAATATGCAAATATATATGTATATATACATACATACATACATATATATATATATATATACACACACATATATATACATGTATGTTGATGAAGCGAGTTTAAGGAATGTAGTCGAATAGCAGGTTGATACGTAGGTGTATTATGTATATGTGTATACACACATATGTACATATGTATATATATATATATATACATATACATATGTATGTATGGTGGATCCTCGTGAGACACACGTTGCCGGATGCACGCCAGCGACCAGCTCCGCTCGACCGACTTCCGATCCGCGCCTGACACGATTCGAGAAGCCTTCGCTGGCTACTTGGAATCGTAAATCTCCTGTAATTCAGTTTGCTCTCTTCCCTATTGGCCTGTTCCTCGAAGATCTGCTAATTTTACCGACCGACCGATCGATCGATCGATCGATCCATTCGCTCCCAATTCCCAACGCGTTTAAACCACGTTAACGTGTACTTTCAAAGAAATGGAATCGACCTTTTCATAGGCGGTGGAAATTATTTTTCCCTATAATTAAAGTCACGCGCGTGATTAATGTGGAAATGTATATTCGCGTTTATAGAGAGTGCAGCTTTTATTGAACGTTAATTTAATAAAATATTTCCAATACGACCGGTGGGAACATTTGCATCCTACTTGAAAGCGACGCTATAGGAAGGAAATAAATTGATTTTAGTAAAATGTAATAACGGCCTATTTAATAAGTTTTCTATGGAAATTTGCCTTTTCACGGGAATTTAAGATTAACGGTCAAAGCTCCGAGATCGAATTTAACATAAATTGATAAAATAACGAATTGCTAATTTTTCATCGAGATTTTACGCAATTTTGCGTATGAGTTTTTAGGAAAGCGTGTGAATAAATTCTTTTTTCAAACACCTTTCATCTTTCGACGACCCCGACGTTAAATTACATTTGCGAAAGGATCGACAGCACGAAATTGCTTATTAAGAAATTCGAGGAAAGTAATAGGAAGGGAAATGCAAAAAGCGATGTCTTTTCCCTTCTTCGAGAGGGAATTCTTCGCGTTCCCTGGTGCGTGCGTACGTTTTTTTTTCAGACGTTTAAATGGCCTCTTAGAGTAACCAGTTATACATAGCAGGGCGACACTCGACGCCTCCACTTCTAAATACCGCGATAAAGATAAAGAGGCGCGGATGCCTCCCCGGGGAGGAATTCAACCGCCTTTCGTCGACGTTCCGTCGTAGGAACGCGACGAGCTCTGCTAATTAACGACAGTTTGGCGTACGAGCAATTAACGAAACCTTCAAACCGGGTCGGTAGGATACGCGTAGAAAATCTCAAACGATGCTATTCCTTTCGTGTAATCGCTTTGCTTTTCAACGTAGCTCGACGATCTTCGAGGAACGCGTACTTTAATATTATCACGTTGTATTATATTATATGTTATAATATAATATTAGCGACGTAAATGAAAAAGGGACGAATGTACGTTACAACTCGTTGTGAGACGATACGATTGTCCTATCTGTTCTATAATTACGTTATGTTATATTATGTTATTGTCGGATACAATGTGAATGATCGAGAAACTATGTAAGCACGTGACTGTTTAAAAAGTCTAGTTGATCGCAGAGGAACGTGTCGCACATCCCTGTTTATATTTCATTATATTTAAGTGGCTGGTCGCTGGCGCGTTTTTACGTTTTTGTTCGTCAGTCCCTGTGAAAGTGGTACTTGTAAATAACGCTGAGAGAGAACGGCTGAAAAGAGCGCTTTGTTGGACACGAGGAGTGTAAAAAGGCCTGATCAACCATGCAGCCTTCAGTTGAAAGAAACGGGCTCGAGGAGAGAAAAGAATTCGAAAAATAAATAAATAAATCGATCGAACGGATCGTGTCGCGATTCATTGAGAATCGGATGAACGGTACGAAGAGAAACGACACGGGAAACGAAACTCTCTTTCGTCGTGCACCTGGGTAGATCGAGATCATCCGCCATTATCCTCTCCTCTAATCGGCTTCCTAAATATCAATTTTATCCTCGAAAAGTAATTCCACGAAATAGCGAAATACTTTCCTCGAGAATACTCGAATTGACAGATTCCTCGACACTATGGAAATAGTAGAAGAGTAGAAAAATCTTCCTCGTCCATCTACGATTGATCCTCGTTATAATATCCTTGAAATCCATAGTTCTTTTAATCGTCAATTTTCGACTGGAAGTCCTGGCGTGATCTGGCTGTTGGCACAATGACCGTAATCTTCGAGCCGATTTGAATATTTTTTTAACAAAATTACGTGTTTTTCCTTCTTCTTTATTTTTTTTTTTCTTTCGAAAAACATTCGGTCATCGGAAATGGTAAAAGGGGAAGAAAAATGATTTTTTAAAATATCAACATCTTTCGTGAATTTTTCTTTTTGATCAAACTCTCTCCGCAGCGTTACCCACAATGTAGAAAACTTTTTTCTCTTGTACTGATTTTGTCCATCGTTTTTGTTTTTTGTACGTTGTGTGTATGATTCTCTCTTTTTTTTTTTTTTGTTTTTTTATCTGCATTCTATTTTGCGCAGATTGCGCGGTACAATGGTAGAAATGTTGCGAGGTTGAACAGAATTTTTGTGTATCGGAGCGGCCGCGTACGCGTGCACGTGATACTCGGCTAAGAAGCAGGAGACCCGCGAAGCCATTACTGTCATTTCGCCAAGTCCGGGACGCGACATGGGTTTCGGCGGAAATTTTGTCGACCCTCGGATTTGCTTTGCCAAGAGAGCTACGTGTACCGCGGTTCCAGTTAAGTAAGGAAACTTTGCTAATTCATTCAATTTTTCGAAAGTTTGTTCGACCAATCTCTAAGCGTCCTCTGTTGATAATTTACTTTCCGTGCAAATTCGTCGTTTGAATTTTATCACTTTCCATTATTACATTCTCAATCCTTCGTAGTAATTTTGAAAATATTTTTGAGCTGCGAGCAGAATTTCAAATACGAGCTTTTAATCATTTTAACGATTGGTCCAACAAAATATTGGATAGCGAAGAGAAGAGACGCCGTCAGTAACTGGTAGACTGCGAGCTTTTACATTTACGGGAAAAAACTTGGAAGTACAGAAATACCCAAGATACGCGTGACATACAAAAGTATCTAAAAAGTTTAATTATCTAATAGTCGCGGTCTAATGATTAATCTTGGATTTATCACGTGATTATTGTTTTAGAATTTACAATAACTTGCGTGGAACAAAACGGATCCAAGAGTATTATAGTGTCATCAAAAACTAGAATAATAAATGAAATAAAATACTACATAATATCAAACATCGAATAATAGACAAAAAAAAAAAAGTAAACGAAAAAAGCAGCGATGTACCCTCGATCTTGCCTTCTTTCATCGCGTGTATACTTGAAAATTAATGGCAGCCACGTTTCCCACGAAATTCGAGGGTGGGGGGACCGAGCGGAATAACGCGAAAAACGTTCGCGTGCGAACGAACTGTGGCCTGACACGCGCGGCGTCGCTTTTATCCTGTCGGCCACGGAGAAAGCGACTACTCGCGACGGCATCATTTTTCCAAAGTCTAGAAATAAATTTCGACGCAGCGGAGGTCGAAGATCCAGCGATTTCGGGACGGGACGAAAAAATTGTCGGCGGGGGGTGAATTCGAGAAATAAAGAAACGAAAAAAAGAAAAGGAAAGAAATAGAAGCGTATTCCCTTTTTGACCGCTTTTGTTTCCGTGCTATTTTCACGACTGACTTTTCCCGCGAGCTTGGCAAAGCAAAGCGAAAGGCCGCTGACAGAGACAGAAATTAGAGGCGCGCGTATCGAGAGGGAGGAATCGGGCGAGAAAGTTAGAAGCGGGCTTAAGGGTGGCTAAAAAAAACGGCGGATACGTGAAGGGGAGACGTTGCAAGGAGAACGGACGAGACAAACGGGCGAAGAGAAGTAGAAAGAGAGACGTGGAAATAATAGAAAAGAAAAGAGAGATATATGTTCGAGAATCTTAAGGAGAATGTACGAGCCATTTAGAAGCCACATTGATCAACTCCATACATGGAAAAACAGAGAAAGGTAGCGACGTTGCAAAATCTTTGTTAACCATTTCTCTTTTTTCATTTTTTTCTTATCTACGTCATCTTCGGATTACGGATCTTTACGCGGATTCATACTGTCGTGAAATTTGTTTTTCACCCTCCAAACGTTGTACCGAGTTTTCGCGTATTACGTACACTCTGTATATCCTTATGTAATAAAGTATTTCATAAATACATATAATTCTACGGTGAAATGTTCTTCTTGATAAATCAACTTATAGGAGCGAGTATCGACTTTTGAAGAATCGCGAGCATTAAATCGCGTATTTGTTTGTAACAGAGGAACGGAGAAATTTACATACACAAAGAACGAAGTTGATTAATTTGGCTTGCGAGAGTCTCGTGTGAAGTATCGAAGAAGAAAAAGGATAACGATATAGAATCGTGATTAACGGCCGGCTGTCACACATGCTGACAGCTGCATGGAAATCAGATGAAGCGTTTTTATTCTGTTGTTCAACTCCAGACCTGTCGGTTGCATCTCCCTTTTATCCGTTGTCTTCCCGGCAACGTGAAATTTGAAGAGTCGAGTCTCGCGAGCTATTTGGATATCTCGTTCACGGACTGAAACGGTTCCGAAAGTAACAACGAAAGTTTACGCAGTGTGACAAATTCAAACGCCGCTCGCGCGTTACGATATACAGCCCCGATGACAAAGATCGGGAAAAGAACGCGACAAAAGAACGATTTATTCGATACGAAATGTCCACGCGACTCTTCGAATCGATCGTCACGAGAACGCAGAGCGTTTCCTCGGTCGAGAGTATCGAGAAGTCGATGAACGACGCGGTCTGCTGTGGTAGTTTTGGAGCCATAGCTGGCGTATCGAATTTATTCGACCGTGCTCGCGCTTGTTCCGTTCATTCGTCGAGTAATACGGCACATAAGAACTACGTTAGTTGACGCATACGTAATTCGTAGAAGCAAAGCAGTACGATACACGCTCGAGACACACGGTAGAAAAATGAAAATATAGTCCACGAACCTCGTAGTTGTTTTTCATTTTCTAGAAGAACCACGAACTTTCAGAGATGTCAAAAGTCAAAGATTCTTCTTTTGTTTTCACGAAAATCCCTCTCTTCGGGCCAATCGCTGCGGAATGTATCTTAATTTGCCATATCCGTTTTCTCTATTTTTATTCTCTTCGTTTCCCTACTTTTATTCTGTATCGTTTCTTTTCTCTCTTTTTTTTTTCTTTCTTTATTTACCACACCACTATATACGATCTACCGTAACTCTAGTCGAGTTTTTACGTTGTTACATCCTCTCACCGATTGTATTTCGACACTTTCGAGACGCACTGCTGCCACTCGTTGACGATATGCTGCCCCCACCCCCGATTCCTTTTTACCACCATATGTCATCCCTTTGTCCGATTGTTTAGCCGACGAAACTCGAAGTGCCGTTTGAACGAATGCTTTCGACGATTGTCCACGTAAAAAGAAAAATCCTTTCTGATAGCGAGGAGCACTTTGCACTTTCGTCGTGTACCGTTCTTAGTGTTCAAATCTCTGCGCGTGAGGGTATCGTCGAGCCATCGATACACGCGGTCGGTTCTATACTATCAATCGCGTAGATAAATCGGAGAGAATCGGATCGATCGAATTCGACGCGTACGATCTGTAACGTATAGATGTGACACTGTATGTTATAATTAGTGGTGTGTTGTAAAAGTTGCAGAAGAGAAAGAGAATTCGTGGACACGACTCGTTGATCTTGGCTCGAAGATACCCTCGACTGTGGGGCTTAGTAAAGCTGCTGTAAAATGCACGAAGAGGACGAAGAAGATCTTTATAACGATATATAAAGAAAACGCTGTTTCTCGTCGTTTTACCAAGTCCCTAGTCCGGCGTGTTTCGTTCGGAACACGGCACAGATAGCCGGAGATTTGAAAAAGTAGCTACACACCTCTGTTTCTCCCGCAAGTCTCGCTTGAGAGAATAACACACCCCCGAGTAACGATCGAAAAAAAAGCACATGAACGATAAAAAGAGAAAGTACGAAATAAAAAAAAAAAGATAAAACGAACGAACAAAAAAAAAACACATAAAAAAAGACTTGTTTTCTTTAAAATGGCAAGCACTAATGATCTGTTCGTACGACTTGCAGCTCCACGGTGGCTCATCCCTCGGAATTGCCACCCTCTCCTCACCAGTGGGAATAAAAATCTTCTCCGAAATCGCGAACGCCGATGACGAACGAGAGGCCGAGTATTCGCTTCACTGGAAGACAGATATCGAAGAATTTGCGACAGCCTGAAGAAGACGAAGAAGAAGACGAAGAAGAAGAGTGAGAAAGGACGAGGAAAAGAGATGGACAGAGCGAGACAAGGATGTAACGAAGAAGAGGAAACAGGCTGGAAAAGAGGCGAAGAAGAGAGAGAAAGGCGAATTCGGAGAAGGAAGATGGGAAGGAAGGAGAAGAAGAAGAGCCAAGAGAGACAATAGACTGCCGAGCGCTGAAGCCTCAATTTTCGACTAGCTGATATGTATATACATAGACACGTGTATGTATATAGATATCTATAAATATATATTATACATACCGCTGTATACATACGAGAGGAGGAGGGAGCCTAGGAAGAAGAAAATATACCGACACACAAAGGCGCGCACGATACGAAGAGCACAGTCAAGGGATGGATACACAGAAGGAGAAGAAGAGGGGGAAGAAGAAGAGAAAAGAGGAAGGTGAATCAGTTTCGAGGGATTGGAGTTTGAACCATTAGAGGAGAAGAAGGCGGAAGATAAGGAGGACGTACACGTAGTTTGTAAGGGAGGGTCGAAAAGACGGGCCAGTCTTCTTTTATTTTCTTTTCTTTTTAGATTTTACACGCTTCTATCATCAATGTACATGTACACATGTAAAACACGGCCGCTGTGGCGCTTTTCCAACGATCGATTAACACGGCAGAAAGGTGACCAGAATCGATTGCTCCTTCGTCGAGCATATACGACGAATTATTCCATGAATAACCATGTGTAATACATATATATATACACACACACACATATATATATACATATATATATATATATATATATATATATATGTATGTAAGTATGTGTGTGTGTGTATATATATATCTTACACGGTTTGTCCATCGGTAAATTTGAGAAGCGAAAAGAAGCGTTTCAGAGTACTTCGCGAGTACTCCAGTTTACCTTGTACCTGCTGAAGCGGAACAACGAGAGAGGTTTCCTCGTTCAGAGAGTACGTATCTCGAGTGAATCGTGGATGAGGAGAACCGTGTGCGCAAGAGGATCGAACACGATCCATAGAATCGATCGATGGCCCCTTTTGTTCCTGAATTTTTTCAACGAAACGCTCAGCGCCACCTTAGGATGCATTAAGATCGGTCCGTAAGCGTTCGTAACTAGCGTGTCCCTTTGAGACGGCGCGCGCACGACCGGAGAGCCACTTGGTCGAAGAAAGGAGAACTCGACAGAGAAGCTGCACGCGAGGCGAAGACGGAAGAAGCAGAGTCGCGAATCCCACGATTCTCTCTGTCCATAGAGAGTCAGGATTTTCAAAGCTTCGCGCGACGTACCGCGACGCGAATCTTGACTCGAAACGGGACGTGTCTCGAGCAAAATTCGGACTTGGATCCCTGAGAAATCATTGGAACTTTCAAAGAAGTAGATACGCAGATAGTTCTCTGTTACGCTAGGCGGAACTTTATTTGGGCGGAATGTTTTAAGAACTCTAATGTATAAATCGTTCGCTATGGGTTGAGGACCAGATAGTTTAAGGACATCGGCGATTTGACGTGCTCGAATAAAAGGAAGAAAGCACTACGGATAGCGAAGAGAACGTTGATCTACGAGCATTGTGTTCGATGATGTCTCGACGAATCCTCGTGTTCGATCGATGGAACCGATCGCGTCCATGGACCACGATCTTCTACACCTAGATCTTCAGGCCGATCTACAGACAGCCGAGGACACTTTCAAGAAGATACGACACACCGTTGGCCGAGATATTCGCGACCAAGAGCGAACTTCCGTTTGCCGATGTGCAGTGGACACGCAAAAGCTCTGGGCTCTGTAGTAGCTTCCGTATCAGTCGCTGCGAACATTTAGTTTATTTAGCGAGTTACGAACAGCGGAGATCCTTCGATCCGTGCTGATCTCTATTAAAGTGAAAGATAGGTTTTTTAAATGAGAATTCGAACGGTTCTCATCTCACGGTTTCACAGCGTCGTTCTCGATTAAGAGCTATTCTCTACTGCGGTTAGCTCGCCGTTTAAAATGTAAAAAAATGGGACGACGTCGCCTCTCTGGTAATTAGAGAAGCTACCTTGATCCCAAGGTAATTAGGAATCGCTCGCGTTTCTAGAAGATACGACGCTGGATCCGCGTGTGGTGGATCGCACGCGATTTAATTCCAATAAATAAATGCACTGCCGACGAATCGTGGCGAACACGACGGTATTCGTGAACTTAAGGAGAACTTAAGGAGCGAAGGACATGGCGTTTGGATGGAAGAAGCGATCTCTAAGAAGAATCGAGTGAGGAAGGATTCGTTCGACGTTGTCCAGAGAGTCGTCTTTGATGTATAGATAAATAGACGTTCTAGTTTAATTTACCATGAACTTCGTGTAAGAGCGCTTCCGTGCGAGATCTCGCTTTGGTTTTTTCATTCTCTTTAGACGTGAATGGTCGCTCACGGCCTCCGGAGTCTAGAATTAGAATGTCCGTTCTACTTTCCGAGTCTGATTGCGTTTGAATTACTTAGTTTCGTTCTTCTTACGTGTCACGACTTTGTCCGCGTGGTTACGATCGATTATCGTAATTGTCCTAACAAGAAAGTTTTTACCGTCGTGGCCAGGACGAAGTAATCGTTGTTCAGATCACGTCGAAAGTGTTTGTAGTACCATTACTAATAGTCGACAATTACCGTGATATCAGGAATTCAAACGCACTGCGAGGCCGGGCGAGCGCACCGTATACATAATTACGTTCAGAGTGTGATTTTAGTTTAAGGAAACTTAGGTAGCCAGTAGATTTTCACGAGAATTACCGTAAGGATCTTTAGGTAGCGATTTAGGGTTAGTAGCAGAAAAAAAAAAAAAGAAAAATGGAAAGCTCGTTTTTTATTATTATCGGCGACAAAGACGAGAAAGCAACGTATGTGTTCTCTTTTTTACGCAGACTCGACTAATTTCTACTACAAAACCATTTATTCGCGTGACCACGGATAAATACAGAAAAACACGTAACGATTATCGTTTAAGCAACCCCTGGGCGATTGTATCAAGACGAAAAGGCAGTTAATATTATAGAGAAAAGGAAACGATCGGTTTTAGCGAGAGAGTTTTAACGAGAACGAGAAACAGCCGCTTCTCCTGAGACACGAAAAAGGACGCGCGTTTCTTTTCGAACGATCGATCAAGACCGTCGTCGTTTTTACATTCGCAGCGAGAGGCGTGTGTTTAATGCGTTTAATCGAGCACTTCGAAGGGGGAGAAAGATATTAAAATCGAAACCGTCTACTATCCGCAAACTACAAATGTACAGCAAATAAAAGCGAACACGGTCGTTCGATCAAATGTATAACGAAGAAGTTAGTTTCTAAACGCGCGACCGTTATTTGCCAAGCGCGTACTAAATGTTCGGAGACGACGTTGAAAATGTTGCGACGTTGTACCCTTTTCTTCGTCCAAGTTTTCTGGTTTTGTAGAGTTTAAACAATGCCGGTCTGATCGTTTCGGCTAGCTGAAGCGCTTCTTCTCGTCATATGTAAATACGTCATCCCGTTCATCGTGTACATATATATTACTAGCTCATGAACTGAATCACCACTATCGGAAACCAGCAAAACGTAGCCCGCGGAATGCGAAATTTTCGTCGCGTCTAATCGCAGGCGAGCAACAATAGTTACACGCAGTAGCTACGTAAGATGAATCTATGAAACGTAAGAAGTCGCCTCTTCGTTGTTCAACTGTGAAACGATTACACGCAGCGAAACGATGTCGCCTTAATTAGAAACAGTGAAAATTTAACAAATCCCACGTATCGCGAATATTTGGACGGACGATGCGATGTTCCTCTTGGACCGTTTCTTTCGTGCTTGCTCTTTGTTCTCTGCTACGGTGACGTCGATGGCGTGAAAATTGCTTTCCGAGTAAGATACGGAAGAAAGGTCGCGTTTCTAAAAGTAGAAAATGAAAAGAGAACAGAAGGTTGAAGGTTGAATAAATAAATTCGCGAATATGTTTAGAATCCCTTCCATTTACAAACGAAATATCGTATTTGAAATTGTACGATTGGAAAAGCATATTGGAGTTACCGATCGATTAGCGACAGGAGAAACGTTCCAGTGCAAAGGGCGAGATTTCCTCGAGACTGATATTTTAATTATACAACGATGATAGATCTAGCTTTCCACTTTCCCAGTACGATCGAAGCGGTCTCTGGGAAAAGGACTCGTAAAACGGAACGACAAATTGGATAGATCGTGCTAGAAATTTTAGTTTGTCGATATCGGTCACTTTCCTATTTTCATATTTGCACGAAGGAAGAAAAATCTCGTAACGATTGAACCAGTAGCCTAGCAAATATACTCGATACGTACATATTTCTCAGAAATCTGTAGAGTCCTTTTCCAGAGAGCCGTTTAATTATTTTTGTTCGATACGCGCCAATGTAAAAAAAAGTTTCATCTCGTTTTATCGCGGACTTTTACGCCTGGACCCAACGCTCTTTTATCTTTTAACAGCCTTTTGCGCGATTCGCGAAAAAACTCTAAGCTCGACCTCCGCGAATTTTACTTGTCAGTCTCGTGGAACGCTCGTTCTCGCCGGTGGAAAGTGCGAGAACGCTTTCAAGCGATTGGTTGGCGTAAAAGAAAAAAAGAAACGAAAGAAAGGAAAGAGGCGAAGGAAGAAAGGGTAGGGATTTATCCAGGACCCTTTCTAAGCGATAAGTCGTGAAAGAGGAACACCGTGGTTCCGTCCAAGTTTCGCAACGATCCGATTTGCAATTTGATTAATTACAAGTGGAAGCGTGGGGATGAAAGGAGTGTGAGAAGATCGCGTAGAAAGAAACGAAGGGAAGTTTGAGTGTACGTTTGAGTGTGTGCGCGCGCGTACCCGAGGGAATGAAAGGGAATGGAGCGAGTGTGTGCGCGTGAAATTTAATGTTTCCTATTAAACGAGTAAAAAAAAAAAAAGAAGGTACAGATAATACATAGACGATTACTTAAACAAGATTTGTAAATACGTAGCTCACTGTAGCTGGTCAGTTGGGCATTTAACGACACACACCTCGAGATAATGAAAGCAGGCGACAAGAAAACAAAAAAAACGAAGTAGCAGACAAACGAAAAAAAAGGAAAAAACGAAATAAGTAAATGATAATTAGAGAAGGAGGAAAATTGAAAACACATCGAAGAGAGAATAAAAAGAAAAGGAAAAACGAGGAATGATACATAGAGATGCGTTACTCTCTTCGCGTTATTACACACACGTATATAGTACATACACACACAAATACACGTACACGTATGTAACAGAAACAAACATCTTTTGAAAAATTAATGGAATGGCGTGTTTCGTTGGTTCTCGATCGCAATGAGAACGACGGAACACGAATGAATAAAATAACTGGAGGCTAGGTGATAATTCATAAGTCGTAAGGTACCTACGTTATTAGATAATGACGATATTAGATAATTAAGCGACAAGAAAAAAAAAAAATCCACTTATACTCCACACTAGAAAATATGCCTTCGTTATGGAAAGTGACTGGCACGTGATGCACGAAATAATAAACTTGCTACGGATTAAAAAAAGAAAGAAAAACTAGAAAAAAAAGACGACTGCAAAACGGTGGGTCTCTTGTCTCCGATTTGGCACGTCATTATTCTTTTTTTTCTTTTACCTAGTTTTCTTACTCGACCTTTTTCATTTTTCTCTTTCTCTTTCTATTTTTTATTTTCAGTTCTCTTACTCTCGGCACTGTCGGTTGGAACACGTCTCTTTTACAGGTTTTACCTTCACCGTTCCTTCCTTCGACAAACCATCGCACCGGATTCAGCTCAGCTTTGCTTTCAGCCGCTTTCGTTTCTGCTCGGAGGGACAGAGCCAGTCGGTTAATAACGATAAGAAAAAAAAAGAAAAACTGCCAAGACACCAGTCTATTAGCTAATTTCACGACAGTGAGCCACACGTAGTTCAAATAAATAAGCTAGAGGTTAGGGCCGTACTTAAAACACGTTTTATAGTTCCTTGGACCGTTTCTTCGCATCGACCGAACGCTTCGCCAGTTTTGCTCAAGATCGCTATGAACGGTATCGGATCCTCAAACTCGTTTCCAATAAATAATTTCCAATGAAGCCCGTAAAGTTTGAATCAAGTGTGAAACCTCAAAGGGCGCTATAAAAGACACCCTTGTAAATTAAAAAAGAAAGAAAATAAGAGTACCGCTATATTGTAAAGTATATAAAATATAATTTAAAATATAAACACGTATAAAATACGATATAACGTCATTGCCTTCACACTGGTAAAACGATCGACTGGCGTGTCTCTCTGACATCCCTGCAATTAATTGGTCCACAATCGCACACGCACACACCAGATTGTTGGTGGCCAAGAGACGAGACAAGAGTGACGCAGGTTTCGCGTCCTTTCTCTCGAACGATTTTTGTCCCTTGATACGAAATACGGAAGAAGGGAGAAACCGAGATTAGAAAGCTAAGCACTTTTCGACTTTTGCGTGTACAATGAATAGTCGAAAGTTTTTTTTTCTTTTTTTTTTTTTTTTTGAGGGACGACAGAAGGGAATAAAAAGAGGAGGAGAGAAGTAGAAAATTCTGTCGCCATCTTCGTATCGTCGTAGCGTCGTAGCTGAAGATGATAAACGTGACGACCTGTCGTTAGTAACTAAGAGGCCTTAATATATTGCGTTTACGATATATAACATACAAACATACATTCACAGACACACGTCGGTTCAACTTTAAGCATAAAAAGTACACGAGAATAGCATAGACGGGAACACGAGATACACATTTGGAAGTTAAGTGCAAGTAATCGATAGTACAGGGCACGGAAAACGAAACAATCTATTTAGTAAAAAAAAAAAAAAAAAGAAAAAAAAATTCTAGAGTACCCTGCGACTGCGAGCAGTTTTGGATTGTTCGAGTAGATTCGTCGTACTGTAAAGTCGCGTCTTTCTCTCTGTGGGATCGTTACGGAATGAATAATCTTGCTATCGTTCCTCTTATGTCGATACCGTCGATACGCGATTAATTCGATTCTTAAGATTTTAGTTTACTTAAACGAACGATAGTATACATTTTCTCTGCTCTGACGAGATTTCGAAATAAAACGTAAGATGAAGCTGCATTTGTACGAATTTATATATAATTCGTAGCGTAAGAAATTCTTTCAAACGTAATATCAATAATCGTGGAAGAATTCGAATAGTCAAAGATATTCGTAAAACTGATTCGACATTTTATACGAACAACCGATGATATTCATTGTCGTGGATGATAAAACGATCAACGTATTCAGACTAGTGTCTCCGAATAGAATCAAAACATATTAGACAAGTTCGCAATTGAACGTATAATCAAATGATTTTAAATTACGTTAGAAGGTTGGAAACTTGCACGTTTGTAATTTTAGCATAAGAGAAACGATACGTAGACGCGGAGACATTGCGCGATAAAAATAAGAGCAGCGTTAAAAAAACGTAAATCTGTCGTAGCAAGAGAAGCGCTTGATTTAATCCTCTGAACGTCTGTAGCACGTTTCCATCGTAAACAAAGTAAAATCCGATCTAAGAACGAGTACCGAGCATAAATCCAAGATCGAAAGCACAGAATGGGCAGTCGTGGGGTCCTAGAAAACGAGTTTAAGGGCGATTTTCCTCGTTATCGTATATGTAGATGTAAACGACGTAGAAACAAACGACGAAAAACGTTTACGACTGACGGTAAGATGCAAATGGAAACGATGCCAGTGCGTGTCGCAATTCTTTTGTCGCTCTACTACTGATTTGTTCTCGACTTTGTGCCGTTTATGCGGCGCAAAGACTAAAATATAATTTATTCCATTTCTGGAATACTTGAAAGAACAAGAACGCGATTACTCGATCTCTAAATATTTGAACACAGTGTCAGAAAGATTCTAAAGTTGTCCAGAATATCCGATATAATATTTTGCTGTTTTCTCGAAGCATTCTGAAAAATAAGAACGCTAGATAGCCGATTTCGAAATATTTGGCTACCGTATTTGGGAAATTCCAAAGTTTCTCGATATCCGATATCCAAAATCTTCGTTTCTCGCACGTTTCCAACAATAAAAACGCTGTTCGATTCCTCGATGTTCAAATATTTCGCTTGGAAGATTCCAAGATTTCTATATATGCGATACGAAGCGGTGAATTTATGGACGAAAGAAGAGAACGAACGCAAGAGAAGAACGAGGTAAAAATCGATTTGTACAGAGACAACAGTTTTCCAGACGCACGTCTGTTCGGAGGCAGATGGGAAGGTAGATTATCATTTGCACGTGCCACATTTACAGCGTATCTCATTCTAAAGAGGACTCTACCGATCGTAGTTCTTCCCTGGAAATACAGTTTTTCGCATCAGCACTGCCAGTTTATCATAGTTAAACGGAGGAGTCGCCATCATCGATCCCATCGCTTTGTTCGCGTTGTTGAATTCCGGTCTCGTTCTAGATTCGTAGACGTTCAAAGAATTTTGCGAAACGCGTGTAAAATCCAACAACCACCGCAATTATACTGCGCATCCACGTACAACTGCTGCTAAATAATTCCAACGGCGTTTTCTTTCATACGAATGAATGACCATCGATTCGTTGTAACAATTTTCATTTCACACGTCGCTGATTCGATTAGAAATAGAATAATACTTTTCGCAGAATTCTTCGGACGTCTGTCGTAGTTTCGAACTGTCTAGCAGAGTGACAGGGCAGAGAAAGAAATTCGTATGAGAGAAGAATAGTTCGTCGTGTGCGTGTAATATCTGTAAAAAGGAAATGGCAACCGTCGAGGAAATAGGATCGTTATAGCGACCATGGAAACTCGACGGCGAGCACACTGTTAGCACTCGTAAGCGTGTAAATATTAGCGTGTAACCTCGAGAATTCGCGTACCTTGAAAGTAGCCCGAAGCCTTTTCACAATTAGCGATAACGGAAGATGAAAGAAACGAGTTACAGAGAAGAGAGAAAAAAAAAAGAAGGAGAAGAAGAAGACGCTTCGATATTCCCTCGATGACGAAGGGTTTACATCGAAAAATGGAAAGGAAAAAAAAAAAGAGATAGAAGCGAAAGATATAGGGACGAAGGGAGAAACAGGCAGGCACAAACAGAAAAAGACCTCAACCGTGTTGTTGTAAATAGTAGAATAGAGCTCGATCTAAAGTAAACAAAAAATCGTTAAGGTTCTAAGGTTTTAATCGTGTAGGGTATGTACTTAAAAATTATTCGAGGAGGAACATTTTTTCAATGGGCAGGCACGTATTTTTTAGGGTTAGCAGTCGCGCGTGGGTGTTAAGACGAGCCTCGAGCTGTGGAAGTTGTACCCCTCTGTACGCGTTTTCTGATTCTAGTATTCTCTTTTTTTCATTTTTTCTCACTTTAAATTCCTCATTCTCCCCTCGCTAATCTTCCATTCTCGAGCTAGACTGTAAGAAAGGAAAAAAAAAAAAAGAAAAAGAAGAAGAAAAATTGCTACATTCTCAGAAAACTCTTGACACCGAGAGAAAAGCTCGCGCCCGTCTCGATGTTTCCTTTTTTGCGTCGCGTCGTTGCGTTCGTTCTCGCGCAGACGGGCGAAGCTCGTTTTTACTCTTTCTCTCTCTATACACGTACGTACACGTGTGTGTGTGTATGTGTGTGTGTGTGTACACGCACACATACACACACGCATATAAATTATACATACATATTAATAAAGGATAAAAAAAAAAATTAAAAAAATAGCTGGTACTTTAGTATATATAAATACTAGGCTCAACGATCCGGCACTTCTCGATTTAGGAAGACGATCTAGCCTCTTCGGACGCATCGCGCGAGGATATATTTTTTTTAAAACGAGATATCTCGACGGCATGGTTTTACTCGCAGAACTCTCGCTCGTTCGACTCACTTTTCTCTTTCTCGAGTTCGTTCATCGAACACGAGTGCCCGAATCATGTAGCAGACTCCGAAATATTTCGAACCGTGGAAACACTTTTTCGCCGGAACAAAACGCCTCACGAATTTTTCTTACCGGGACGATCTATGTTTCTAGACGAGATTAGAACAAAGTCAAGCGTAAACGACGAATTCACCACGGATAAGGCAAAGACTAAAGAAGAAAAAAGAGAAAAAAGAAAAAAAAAAACGACAAAAAGCGAGTGCTCGATCGTTGATCGATTTATGATCGTCTATTTAATGTTCTGCGTGTCCCTTGTTCTTGGTGTCTTGTACTTGTAAATATATCCGTGATAAATTAACCTATGGAGTCCTGTCGTTTAAACAGCCGTCGATTGAAACAAGAAAAATGAGAAATTCCTCTGTGATAGCTTTAAAATAGAAACGATACAAAACTATTAAATAAAGTAAAAATCCTTCGCTCGACTAAAAATCGTATTCATATGTATCGACTTAATCGTTAGAACACACAAACTCACAATTTTGCACAAGTAGTTTATTAACGGATCATGGAATGTTATGAGAATGATTGACGTCAGGACTTCTCGAACGTGGTTTGCAAGCAGGTTCGTCGGAAACGCGTGGCGAACCACGCTCGACGGGTGAATCTTGACCTCTTCGTGGACTCGTGTGCGTTTAATTAACCCCCGTTCAAAGCCACCGATTAGCGTGGCATCTGTATATACAGTGAAATTTTGTCGGCGATACGTGTACGTAAAGCGATAAGCGTGTGAACTCTTTTAGATCTTTACAGGTACGTCTACGCGTAAAGGTAGTCTCGTTCGTTTTCTCCCCGTTAAATATTTTATTCTTATTAACGTCATGAAACGCGAACGTTTCCGAGAAAGATTATTTATTTCTGGCACAGGATTCTTCGCGTCGTGGTTAATAATAGAAAAACGTTGAACAGGGTGAAAATAAATGTGACAGCCTGTACGTGTACGATTATTCTACGGATATGTATATGTAACAAATTCTTTCGTGTCGATGCTATTACACACGTAGGATCGTTTCTATTTAGCGGGTATATATGTGTACTTTTTTAGAGGCGAACGGGCGATCGTCCATTCGCGCTCGAACCACTCTAAATTCACGGCCAAAATAATGTTTAGGGATGCTCGTATGCCTTCTACACATACACCTGAACACACACGAACACTTGTAAGATTTATATACCAGCTGGGACGCATGGGGTGTCGATTAAATTTGTCGCGACCCCTTTCCCATACGAAAAGAAGAAACAAGTAAAAGATAAATAAAAAATTCTTACAAAAATTGGCTCAAGAATATTTGAAAATTATTTGTATCATATTACAGACCATCCACCTTCGTTCTAAAAAATCTAGCGAGAGAGATATAATTCAACACGTCTGTCACACAATTTCCTCCGAAACGGTGGGATTCGTTTTTTTTCTTTCTGTTTTCACGGAGTTCACGATCAACCGACGATGCCACCCCGTGTGCACAGCGGTTAACGTACGTTTTCTCTTCCTCTTCCTAGCAACTTGCCCGAACTTTCACGCCAACGATACCCGTGGAAATCGATCGAGAGCCTCGCGACCAAGCTCGCTAGGACATCGTCGCGTCTATAAAATCCCGATAGCCTGTATCTATTAAGAAACGTCCGTCTCGCGATAAGGGCGGACCTCGTGTAATATATTATTACGTGGCAACGATAGGAGGCAAGATTTAATATTTGTAGGTAAAAAGATAGGGAAACGAGGTAGAAAGGCTGATCTCCGCCGTGTAATTTTTGTATTTTCGGGAAAGCGAGGCCGGCCGACCGCGTTAATAATGGTAATTGTAAAGACAGTACAACTTTGCATCGCGACTCGCAGCGTTTTATTAAATACGATTTAGTAGAGGTCAGCGATTACCGAATAATCTTTGTAATATAAAAGAAGAGCACGCGTGGGTGGAGAAATATGCGTCGCGGAGGTGTGGAGCGACGATTTCCTAGCTGGCTCGATTCTCCAACGGCGAGATATCAGAGAGATATTTTTGAAAAAACTTTTCTCGGAAGAATATTTTGCACGAAATTCAATACGGTTCAATACTGATGATAGAAAAAGGGGAGAGGGAGGGAGGGAGGGGGAGGGAATTTACAAGATCGGACCGAGAACGTGTCTTCTCGATCGAGTTTCCGCGGCGTATCGTCGATAAATGTTCGAGGGTGTTTTCTTCGATATGTTCTAGAAAACAAGTGATAAGATTCAAGGCCGTCGTAACAGAGGCAATGTACTCAGTGTAAATAGAAAACGAAAAAACGAAACTGTAAAGAAGTAACACGAATGCGGATAAGAAACAACAAGTAAAATAACAATTACGTGTCTACGATGCCTATATCTGTTTAATCTACGTAAAACAAGATGGAAGCAATTAATTGCTGATCACTATTAAACTAATAACTAAACAGCAGTTTATTCTATCTGTGTGTGTCGGTTTCGATTGGACATTAGATTTTGTATCACCCTTTTCTCCGTGTATGGTGTGTAGCCAGAGGGTCGATTTCGGGGGGAATTCGGGTTAAAACGAATTAATTTATACGACGCATTCGTCGTACGACACGTACGACAGAGAAAGAAATGGACACAAAATTCAGGACAACGATTGTGGACAAATTTTAAAAATATTAAGATCCGTTAAAATTTGTACGTTAGGGAACAAAGTTTTCCTTGAACAAATCCATAGTGTTTGAGTTTGCGCGTTCGTCGTGAAAAGAACGATCGACGATCGACGATTGGCTGCGATAACATTAAAATCCTATCCCGTGTTCCCATCGAAATCGACCTTTTGAATTGTAGATTCAATCGTGTCTTTCACAACTAAGTAGTCTTTGTAAATCGATTTCCGATAGACGAAGTCGCGTTTCTTCGAAACTAGCTCGTAACTTAAAACGTACTGTAAGGAACCGATCATAATGGTATATCGGTATATCGATACACTGTTGCGTCGATCCTTTACAACGGAGAGAGGAGATTCGCACAGACTATTCGATGTACGCTTTCGATCAACGCGCGATCTTGGTCGCAGTCGATATATTTCAAGATTTATCGTGCACATGTCGTAGATGTGTCTACGCACCGGGTGCTTGGAGACCAGTTTTGAAGGATTATTGGAAATCAAAATTCGAAACGAATTACCGTTATCCTTGCTGTTTCTTTCGCGTGCAGATTAAATTCCGACCGTTATCGAACGGATCGTCGATGAACTTTTCACTGAAAGTTATGCTTAAAGTTCGGTCAAATAAAAGATTCTGCTCACGCTCGTCCTTACGTTTCTTTCGCGCGTACGTCAAATCTGGAATTGCCATCGAACGCTTTTATCGACGAGTTTTCCTTCGAAATTATGCTTCAAATTCAAACGAAACGAAACGAAACGAAATGAAAATTTCGCTCGCGTTTCAAGCGCGAACGTTTCTCCGAATGAAATTTTTGGAAAAGGAAACGAAATTGGTCTTAAGCCCTTGTTTTCTCTGGTAACTAGCTGTAAAAACTTGGCGAATTATAATTAAGATCGCGTCGAGGATTTTCGACGAAGAATCTAAACAAAAAGCAGGAGTCTTTATTTGCATTTTTCTGTCTTCTTTAGATTCTTCGTTGAGAAGAGCGTCTCGCGTACGCGATCGATCGATATATGCACATTTATCGTCGTAGAGTGGATCTTCACGGAAAAAAGATCGTAGTCGATTCCAGCCTTTCTAATTCCAAGCGTCCTACTCTACAACTTTTGGCTAAATAATCAAATACCGCGGGAAACTATGAATCAAAAGATGCGAAGAAGAGAAAGAAAAATGCAGCGCGTAAATACAAGGATGAACGAACGAAGAAACGCGTCGTGCGTGCATGCACGCGCACGCGTGCACACACACATACACACACATAAAAATATATTCACAGCGAAAGGGAAAAAAGACAAAATTCAAAGGCGAGGCGATTAAACTTTCCCGATGAAATTTCTCGATCGCTCGATAATTTGCATTCGCGCGTCGTATAATTTTTCGCGACAACGTAGGATCGATTGTGTGAGTTAAGTTTATAAGATTCTCTCCGACTGGTAGCGTAAGAAACGATCGATTGCAGCGAGAAATCGAAAAAGATCGCTCTTTCGAAGTTCCAACGACTAAAATTTTCATTTTCGTCGGGATTATTTGTTTACGATGCTTTCTATCGAAATGGAAATAGAAACGCCGAGAATTATCGGATATATTTTGATTTCTCGTTGCACGCGACTACGAGAAAAACATTCTAGTTCATAGGCATAATAAAACAGCGACGTTTTGTATAGCGCGAGCACCTTTTTCGGACTCGAAAGTTTAATCGAAACCAGTTTTTCGAAACTCGACGTCTCGGCCGACGAACGATCGACAGAGCGACGAATTCTAAGAACGAACAAAATAAGATAAAAGGGAAAACATGGAAAATCCGAACAAATTAAAAAACATACCAGAGCATTGAAGACTGGCAATCAAAACTAACGTAGGCAGATTTAAAACGCAGATTTATTCTAGTGTCTAGCACGATCGTGCGCGGCCTTGCCAGCACGCAAGCGACTCGAATACAGAAATTATTTTCGATATGTCGTGTGTTTGATGTCGAAGGAGATCGTTCTGTTTGCCTTATCTAAATTTATCGACGATACAGAGCAAAGATCATTCCTGGATATCTTTGATTAAGAAAAAAAAAAGGAGAGGAAAAAAAAGCAAAATTGAGGAACATCGATGAAATGTCAAAAAAAAAAAAGAAATAATCGAGAAACTATCCTAGCAGCAATCGCGTAAAGATAATACGAAAATAATATTCTTGGAATATTTCGAAATATGTATTTGATTCGAGTGTGTGACGACGATCGTACTAAGCGAGAATAAATCGGCGAACGAAACTAAATGCAATTCTATGCAACTCTCCTTTAAAATAAAAAGTAAAAAAATAAAAAGAAATAGATCGTACAGTTTTGCGAGTAAAATGCGCGTCTAATGTAACGCTAGTGAGTAGATAGGTAGGTACCTGCATTTCATGAAATTTAACATGCTTAAATAGATCCTTAATAAATCGTTATACATGTTTTGATAAATCGTCGTCCTTTTTTTTCTAAGACCTTTAAGCATACCGATCACCGGTTGTACTCCGTATTTTGGAGGCAATTCCATCGCAATTTTACTCCCACTTGCCATTGTCCTACTACCAAAATACCATAAAAAGTATATTCGTTTCAATAAAGAAATTATTGTTGCAGCGCAACAGAGTATATCGATACGAATTACCTGCTATTCTTACAACGTCGATCCCTTGTTTCTCTCTATCTAAACGCTCTTTTCCAAATTAACTTCGTAACTCTGTCAAAGTCGCTATCGAAATAAAAACAGAAAACAAAAAAAAAAAAAAAGAAAAAAACAAAACTATCGACAAACAACAGAATATACATTCTTCAGAAACGTTAAAAAGGAAAGATGCGAAAATGACGCAGCAATACCCCGTGCAAGAAAAACGCTTCAGCCGTCGTGTCGCGTTTGAACAGTTCGTCTCCTTTGCGACAAAAACCTCGTGACACGATACCAGACGACGGGCAATTCTTTTTCTGCTTGAAGAAGAACGTCTCGAAGGCGGAAAAAGCGCGAGTACCGACGACGAAGACTTGGCTTTTGCAAGTGGCGAGTTGAAGGAGGTCTCCGAGTCGAGCAATCGGCGCGCACGACACCGATTGGCAGTTGGGACATTGACGATAAATGGCAGACCGGCTAGCGGAGAAATTACAGCCAGGGAGATTCTAATCAGGCTGTCGGACGCCATAAGTTACGCTGTTAAGGAGTCGCAGATAACAGCCGAGAAAATAATAAGACCTAATGAAACTGTTTGCAAGGCTGATTAATGATAAAGGGAAGCGAGTCTTAGATTACACGTGGGCAGGCCTCTGGGCTTTTTCCTTTCTCTCTTTACGGCTAATATCATTACCCGCTGGACATCGACACGGTTTCTTCTCGAGGTTTCCATCCTTTTTGCACGCTGTCTGGCTGGCTGGCTGAAAAAGGTAACGGATTTTGCCCGATCGTCGAGATTTATCGATCGAACTCGCCGATACACGGACTAACTCTACGCGGGATCTTTGGAGCGGAGAGCCGATCGTTCGAGGTAAGTTTCGACGTATAAGCGAACATAACGAGAAATAATTGACGATGTAGCGATATACGCGCAATATCTTTCCACGCTTTGCTATCGAGTCAGTTTTTTAACGCGTCCGCTCTATATTTGTATCTGTTATTATCCGTAACCGTCAGACCGAGTGTTACAACGGTGTAAATCGACATCTCGAGAACTTGGATTAAATCGCGTAAATTCCACGACTTTTCCGCGTATAGACGCGCCTTTGGTTTCGCAAGTGCTTGATTTGTAATCTCAGAACCGTCGTTGTTGTTTCGCGCATTCGACAAGCGTAAATATTCGAAAACGTGCAGGAACAGAGAGAGGAGGGACAAATTTTCCATTCCGCGTGAAACGTTCCTCCGCGATACGCTAACCCAGCTTCCACTTCCGCCTAATCCGAGAAACTGTGTCCAGAAGAAGAAATTAAGACTCGAATTTCGAGAGCCGGTGACCCCGTTTCCCACTCCCTGGCGTTTCTGTTCTCACGAGAAAGAGTACCGTTTGAAAATTGCGGCTCACCGTGACCGAAAGCGGAAGCCGGGGTCGCGTTTGACCCGCTGGTCCGGCCTGAAATCGACGTGATCGGCATATCGACGACTACGAGAACGACGAGAACGACGACGACGATGATACGTATAAGCAATGTTTACAGGCGGTACACGATAAGAAACGACGTTCGCGTCGCGCGAAAGAGAAGCAACCTCGAAGCCGGCTTTCTTCGAGTTTCTTCAGTCTCCTCCTGGCTCTCTTTCGATTACGTGCTCGCCAGTTTTTAACCTCGCGTATGCCCGTCGAATCGCGTGCTACGATGTTCTTAATCTATCGCTTTCATCGAACTTGCTCGCCCGTTTCTAACTATAGAAACTAATATCGTTGGAAAATATTATCGAGTAGTCGTTAAGTGCGCCGATGCGATAACGAGTCGCGAGTTGATCGTTCGACTTGTTCCAGGCGAGGAAATACGATCTTTGTTAATTGTTATCTGGTTTCGGAAGAGCACGAAACGGCCAAGGATTTCTCATTTCTGTCGGTTAACTTGTTCGTAGGCGTGATACGCAATTATACAGTGGAGGAATTGTATTCGATTAAATCAGGAACGGTGCGCGTTGTAGTCCATTGCTAACGACAAGTTTGTCTTCGACAAACTAAAGATCGTGATATTTTTAAATACCACTACCTTGTTAATGGGAACATAAAAATAGCTCTGGTCTAGTGTGAAGCACGAGTCTAGTAAAATACAACATCGACGAAAAATTTGTTCAAAGACCGACGATATTCGGATCGCCGTAGATCGGTCAGAATTTCAAAAAAAAAGAAAAAAGAAACGATCGAGAGAAACTCCATTGTTAAAAATCTGCCAAGAAATTCGCTCGACGTCGATTATCGATTTCAAAGCAATGACGTAATAATACAGGGCAGATATTAGAACGTTATTTTTCTACTCAACTACAGCGTTTCCAGGCGACTGTGACAGAAACGTACACATAATGCCCCGCCGATAAAGATGCGAAACGAGCGAAATGATGTCAGCGATTCGCAGATACAGCGAAAGAGCGACAGCTTAAGCGAGATTTAGCCTCAACGCGCGGGCAAAGTATCGCGAAAACGAGTTTCGTTACGTCAGAACGTCGCGTGAAAATTCCATCGCGTCGTCTCTGGTATTTGGTCGATCGAACGTCGTCGTGAAACAGTGGGACAGTGAAAAAGAGACACGGAAAACGGCTGCAGGATCGATTTCGTTGTTTCGGCCTGCCTATTTCGGTCTCGACCAGGGAAACGACGCTCAACCAGGGAAACGACGCTCAACCAGGTTGTCCGCGGCCAGTTAACGACGCCAGTTTCCACGCGTTCCATCGTTTCATTGACAAAACGAGTTTCCGCGGGACGCGCGCTGACGCAAGTGACTGTTTACGATCAACACGTGCTGCGCAAGAATGAAATGCACGGGCCTCTGTTGCCAGTTATGTGTCGAACGCTTCGCGATCCGTTCGTCCTCGCACTCTCCGTCGCTCGAAGGGCGCGAAATCCATTTTGAATCGACCGTCCAACAAGTGCGTTTATCCATCGATCAGTCGTGAATTCGAACCTGGCGAGTTTCGGCTCCGAAAGTGTGACTCGAAAGTTGCCGAGAACTTGAAAATTACCGTCGCGAATCGAAAGTTTACGGAAGTTTACCGGAAGTTACCGGAAGTTTACGAGAATCGATCGACGAATTTCTGAGAGCGATTCGACTCGTCGGACAGTTGATTGTTCGCGTATAGAAAATTATACTTCGCAGTTCGAACAGCAGCCGCATGGTCTTGAAGTTGGAAGAAAATGATGTATCAAGTTGCTTTGTATCCACGACCGAACAAGAAGTAGAAATTTTATCGTCGTCGATGGATATTGCCCGTGAAAGTGGTTCGCCTGTTAAAGGTCTACGATTTCGTATATATAATCTTCGCGTACGATATATGCGTGAAACGACGTATACTGCGAATCGCGATTATACATCGTGCTTGGAGATTCGAAGAGAAACCGAACGTACGAAAAGTGAAAATTAAAGGATCGAAAGTTTAGGATTGTTCGTGTACACGCGTACGATAGAAAAGTACATATTTCGAACGTTGGTGTATTGTTTAAAAGTTCGAAGAGTATCGTTCACATTTTTAGACACGTACGAGCGGAATCTTTGTCCCGAATCACGCGAGTACAAAGTCGAATCTCTCTGTTACCCGCCATAACGAAATATAGACGAAAGCGAAGAAATTTGTGGTGGAAAGTGGATCGTGTTAGCGGAGAACGCCATAGATGTTGACGTATTCTCTAAGTGGAGCGATGGAGGAACCGGAAAGACCAGTCGCGAACAGCGTGACAGGAGGAATCGCGTGGATCTTTGTTTTCGCGAGGCTCGATAAACTACGAGTACCGTCGTAGGAGGGGGGGGAAGGCGGTGAAACGCTGACGACAGTGATGTAACGGTGGAAAATAAAGCGGTGACTCGCGTGGATATTGGTACCGTGTGCTGGCGCACGCGTAAACACGTGGAAGCGAACTTTCCACGAATTTCGGTGGCAGTTTTTCAAACACGCCGATCCGGTGATCAACTCTTTCTCTGTCGCGATCCACGAGGCTGGAATTTTAATCGCCGCTCGGGAAACACTGGTCGTTTCGCGCCAATATTTCGATTTATATTCAACGAACTGCGACGCTTCATTGTTCAACTAGATTCGGCATGGTTATCGGCCCGGTTATAGTTATGGTTGCGAATTATCGTATCGTCGATGTCTTCGGAATCTTAAAGTGCAACGATCGGCGAGCCTCGAATTTTTACTCGAAAACGTCGCGACCCGGTGGCCATGTTTCAAGTAGAATTTGAATTTCAAATATTACGGTACGTTCTTCGAATCGATTCGATATGCCGGTATCAGTTTGTGTCGTACATTAAGAATGTACGTGATGGTGAATCTACGATCCGGTAGATCGTCGTCTCGTTGGTATTTTATAGGATCAGCGAGAAAAAATGAAGGGCGAAGCTTGGAATTTTATTCACCGCGTGAAATCGTTGCAACTTTGCGCCTATGTTTGAACCTGAATCTCAAACATCGCGATACTTGCTCCAACTCGACCTCGTACATCGACTTCGTGTACCGTACGTCTGTAAATGCAACGAACGATTGTATATTTAAGATTGCACGCGATCGTGGAACTATCCTTTAATCTCGTGGATCGACGCGCGAACGGTCCGCCGAGACCATATTAAAAAACATTCTTGTGCAACACGTCAGATTCTATTTTCGACTTGGCCAACCTCTTGACACTCATTAGAGGTTCCACGTTGCCGTATCGAGAGGTCAAAACCGGAGCTCTTATCGCTCAACTGCACAACCATTCTGTTCCATAGTTGGCGCCAAAAAGCATATCGAAATCGAGAGAAAAGTCGAGGAAACGGAACACGCGCGTCGATCGACCACTCCAAACGAATTTACGAGTTTCCGCGACTTAGAGAAGTTGCGCGTCCGAAAAGAGAAATCACCGAGCGAACGAACGAATTCGCCGACTCGAGACCGATTTTTATCGAGAAGAGTCTAGTTTTCCGTTCGATCCATCGACTTGGTCGAGAGACGTTGCACGAGGAAACTTTATATTTCCACGAGTTGCACATCTGACACGGTAATCTATATTATCGGAGCATTACCGTCAGTCAGCCCATCCGTTCTTCTCGATTGCTACGGCTTCTTCAGTTTCACGCGGTCGTTTCGCCGTGGTTCTCTGTTTCTTTCGGTCTCGGTTCTCCGCCTGCAAGATTGGAAAATCGTTGGATATTACGGATTCGACGAGAAAGACGGGAAAAAAAGTTCCAAGTGGCTGATAAGACGAACGGATGAAGGTTCGAAAAAGCGCGAAGGAGGCGAGATCGTACGATTCGTTCGAAATCGGTTGGGTTATGAACTCGAAGATGACGACGTCGAAACAAGAAACGTTGGAAGAGATCGATAAAGAAGAACGAAAGATTCGTTGGAAAACGTTAGATGTGTTATCGTGAACTGGAAGTGGAAGATGGAGAGACGAGAAAATTTCGAGGAGACTGATAAAACGGACGGCCGAGACTCGAGAAAAATCTGAAGAAGGAAAGATCGTACGATCTGTTTTCCTGCAGTTCGACGATACGATTCTGCGGAAGGTAATTTGGTTAAGATTCGCCGGATGGTTGACGGAGGCGATTGAACTTTCAATGGTCCAGCTGGCTTAAATACCAAGGCGATAATAAACGACAACTTTCTCGAAGCAGGTTTCAGCGCAACGATGACGAACAGAAGAGCCGATTGTGTGACGAAAATTCAGAAAGGCGACCGGTGCGTCGGCATGTTGTCAACCGATGCGTAGCTCGGTTCTTTCGCTGTTTGCGAGATCGAGAGAACCATGGGCAATGGATCGTCCTGCTGTCCGCATCGCAAGAAGGTGAGTACTTTCCGATTTTAAATCTATTTTTCAATATTTCCATTGATTCTCGTGTTTGTCCCAAATTGGTTTGTAACGCAAATTCGTCCCGTTTTTTCTTTTTTTCTTTTTTATATTTATTATAATACGTGTAACGTATGCGTAAAGCTAGGTCGGATTTATACTATAACTCGATATTTGTCGAAACTCTCGAGTATCAATCGCGATTTTTGCACGCGTACGTGAGTATTCGATCGTGAAATAGTCGTGAAGAAGATTTCAGGGACGTTTCAGGGGGAAAATCAATTTGGATTTTCGAATCTTTGCTGTACAATACAAGTTGATATCGTAAGACAGGAGATATCGTAAGTTTGGTGCGTGACCATTCTGCAAGATGGCAGCACGCTTCGATTATGATAATACCGAGACGCTTCTTTGGACGATCGAAATTACGATCGTCGTATCTTCCTTAACTATATTTCATCTGGAATTTTATTAGAATTAGCTGGAAAAGTTTAAAACGTCAAAGTGTAATAAAAAAACAAAGTAACATCGCTATCTCTTTATCGAAAATTAAATCCCATGTTTCTGAAACATTTCGAGACAACAAAATGAACAGGAAAAAGAGACGAAAGACTGGGTTGAGTCGTGAAAAGTATCGAGACTGTAGTAGCGTTCTAAGCTGAACATTCGTCGCTTCGTCGAACATCCTACGCTGTTACAACAAAATCGTATCGCGTACTCCTGCGATATGATCGATAGGATCGACGCGTACATCGGTTCTCTGACCATTTTTTAAACAACGCTAAGCGTTTAAAAGAAACTACAAAGTACGAAGATACACGATATAAAGATATCGCTCTAGACGGAATACGTATCCCTAATCTGAACTCTATTCGCAAAATTTGCTCTCCCTGACTCTGTTCGCTCGTTAAAAGAATACGATCGATAGGATCGATACGCGTCCAATACTCTGCCCTTTCGTATCTTCTGAAATAACACCAAACGGACGAAGAAATCTCTCGCAGAACCTGTTACCAATCGGTTGCACAAGCGACGCAGCGGCATCGTTAGATCCTAACGAGTCGCGTTGCGAAAAAACCATCGCGGCTAAGCGACGATATCCACGGGAGAAACGGCTGGACGAGGGTGTGCACGGGTGAAAGGGGGCTGGCCGTCAGCTGATAGATATCGAACAGATTCGCAATTGTGCAATTGTGCCACACGGAACGGGCACGCGGCCTTCGAGTCGAGAATAACTCGACTGCGAGTTATTTTCTGAAACCAATCTTGCCGCTGATATACGACTGAAAAAAATCGATTACGATCGGTCAAGCAGTCTCGTCGGTTCTTTTTAGTTCGATAGGTGCATCGTGTTTTGTCCGAGATTCGGAGCGTTCGAATTTCGAGAGAAACGTGAGAATAAAGTTGGAAGGATTTTTGGAATGTTCTTTCCTTCCTTCGCACGATAAAACGAAGCGAAGCGTCCTTTTCGCGGTCTTGTTTAGAGCGACGAAGCTCTCTAGAGGTTATTTTTATCGCCTTGGCTTTTTAGGATTATTAGAAGATCCGCGACAAATTATAGCCTCGTCGAAATCGGCAAGATACGTTTCTCGATAAAGCAATTTGACGGCGATTCGATGGAATTTTTTCAAAGGCTTCGTTAGACCGTACGATCCGGAAATATTGGACAAATTTGTAGTTAATACCACGCTACTTTCCTAATTTTGGATCTTTTTTTAAGAAGACGCGAGATAATAAGAAGAATTATGCTCAAACGCGAACCATCCGGTTTTCCTACGGACGGTTAATACGAACGATAATTACAACTTGTTTATCGAATGTTTGTAGAGATCGAAAAATGACCGAAAATGAAAAATCGTACAGGACAAGTGTATTTAACGCAATGGACGGAAAAATCCCAGGAAACTCGACTGAAAAATGAACTCCGTGATATTTAACAGATCGTGTATTTCGAGTTTCCTGGCACAGAAAGTGACGTAAATTACGAGTAAGGGAATCGTAGCGGTAATCGTAACCGTTGTCGGACTGCTTTTTACAACGTTCATCGTAATTTGTTCGTTGCTCGGATAGCTCGACTTCGAGTTACATTGCAAATTACATGTTCGAACATACCGATAAATTTTTTTGAAGAGATACCCGATAATTAACCGAAGATTATATCGTTCATTCGGAGTCGGTAATTTAATATAGACAGTCGCATTGATATATAACGATTTTCAGCTTGCGCGGTCAGTGAAACCAAAATTAAACCCCCGAAAATGAATATTTATTACTACGTGCCGCGCATTAATAACGTTTAACACGAAGCAACCTTGAAATTATGCAAATTGCACGATAAACTACGACCGTAGCACCGAAATTGAAACAACAAAATGTTAATTCGCGCTTTAACTGTCGTAAAACAACAAATCGGTATTATCGGAGAAAACGGAAAACGAGAAGAAATTTTGCTTCGTTTTCTTATTTCCACTTTTCGTTAAAAGCTAATATTTTAATATGACGTAGCTGAGTCAATCTGTCAAGACCGAATACGATGCCAATCAAAAATAGCCGATAAATTGACAGAGAGTAAGTTGTAAAAAATTATCCGGGAATAAAATTTTAATATCCTTGATAAATGTATTAGCGTTACGACAAACAATTTTGGTAACGTAGGATCCATCGACAGCGTACCGAATCTGAAAACTGTTCTCTTAGAAAAAGCGGGAAAACGTGTCTTTTCGTATTCTTCTCCTGCACGCTTCAATCATAAACCAACGAATGACGTAGCAATTCGCAATTAATTATCGATACCCGAAACTTTTTTCTTTCGTCGACTCGAGTATCGCGTCGCGTCGATCAAAATATTTGCCCGTCTCTTTTTTCTACGTCCCCCGCATTTGCACATACATATATTCGATCTTACCGTAGATTCCACGGAATCGTATGTATAATTAATTATCACGATTAACATCAGATTACGTTCAAGCTGTCTGAAGATCACCTACGTTATTCCACGCGAAACTGGTAGACTTTGTATTTGGTTTTCGTCGAAAGCCAGAAATTAACGGAATCCTGGCGGATAATTGCACGTTGAATTTCTTATAAGACTGATTTACCGAATCGAATAATCGCTTCTTAAGGAATCTAATAATTTCTCCAGCGTTTACGAGCTTACAAGTTGTTTAGTTTTTATCCGAGGATACGAGATAATACCACGCTATGCCCAGATTGTAATCGAACGAAATTTCCCTAATTTATCACCAACGATACATCAAAGATTCGTGCCGACCCGATAGAAAAAGCTGCGTATTTTGCCTTGCAATTAACCGAACTGCGTCTCTGCTGATTCTCCGCCGAGTCTCGAGAGAACACCGTAAATTTTCTTTCAAATATCCGTAAGAACTTTCAGTCCACCATGGCTGATGTCTTTACGACTTCCAAAGAATCGTAAATCATTCGAGCTTGCGTTCTTGCCCTGGCAGCTTTCTCAACAAGATGCACTTTGCTTCTTTTTGCTCACCTTTGATTTCATTATACGTTCTCAACCGACAAGATAGGGCAGGAAAATCGTATAAATTTGTACATTTTTGTTTGTTGAAAAAGGAAATAGAATCGAACCTCTTACTTACTGCTACTTACTATTAAACTCCTCGGTTACCGCCTTACAACAACATATTCTGCAACGTAAGCAAATCGATAGTTCGGAGATTCTAATTCGTTCTGTTCACCGGTTTAGTATCCACTTATACGTAATAATACTAACGTTGGGATATCTTCCTTCATTTTTTCAATCAGTTGTTAGATAAGAACGGTAGCTTTTAAATAAATAAATAAAAGAAAAAGAACGTTCCTTTCACCATTCTCTACCACACCCGATTTAATCCAGATACGTATCGCTATCTTCCTTTCGAATCGAACGAACGATCACAGGATACCTGTAATTCTATTTTTTATCTTTTTAAAAAGATAGCGACTTTTTTAAATTAGCCGTCAATAACCATAAAAAGAGAATTAACAACGATCGATTAAAACTTACACGATTCCAAGAAATATCCTCGTTAACTCGTAATCCTGAGACGAACTTTTTCTTAAAAAGTAGCTCGCAGTTATCGCGAGAACTTGATTAACCCGGGCGATACGGCCCGCGAATAAGGGAAAAATTATGCTCTCTTGAAAAGTTAATTTATAAAAACCGTATAGACGATGGAAATGAATTCGAGAAAGCGGCGTCGAAGCGAAACCCGTTGTTCGGGTCAAGAACGTACGAAGAAACGAAGTAATGAAAACGCCTTACGCGGTTTGCAAATTACGTTGATTATTTCGGTGCGTTTGTTAGGCGAGTAACGCGAGACCGGATGAAAAAGGCCGACGCGAAACCCAATTAAGGATGACACGGGTAATTACGAGGTATCAGGTGTTGCAGGAAAGCTGCGACTACTTTGTCACGGTGTTATCTGCTGTCACGAGCGAGAACTCTCTGGTGAATCCTTTGTTGGGCTTCACGGGTCGCTGAACTAATGTAAAAACTTTGCGTTTCGCAACGACTAACAATTTCTTACAATTTACGGGCTTAATTGAAGGGTTCGTGACGAAAATGGGGACAACGCGCTATTCCTGGCCACCTTTGCGGCACGCGTAAAAAGTTTCAAGCGGAGCGCAGGTACCTTTGTAAAACAAAAACGATTTACGAGAGGGCAGAGCTTGAGAGGTGTGCGCGATAACACACCGTTAGAGCAAAATTCTTGAAAAATATCTGCGCGTCGAGGTTCGTTAGTAATAGAACTGCTGCTATTCCGTGTACGTTTCATCAACGTTGATCATGGCGTGCAATAATTCTGCAACACCTGTTAGGATGCTCTTTGGTTCGCAAAATAAAAGGCGCAAAGAGCGAAGGCGTATTATTTAAAAAAACGTAAATACATTGACGCAACGTTGGTCCTGAATGAGTTAAAGATAAAATTTGATTCGACGATTTCTTATGTCAACGACAACTAGAAAATGTTCTGTTCGTATCTCGATCGTAATATCTTGATAATCTTGACATAATATCCATCTTACGGTACTCTTTCCACCGATATATCTTCTTGACACAAGACAATTACAACTCATTGCCATATTAACTTGAGAAACCATTCAACGCGCTGGTCGATTATTAATTATTAGTCGATGTGGTTGTCCGGACGTCTATCCTTCCCAGCAGCGATTTTGCAACAAAGGCATTGAATAAATATCGAACGTACAATCGTTTTTCTTCGCGATTTTTCCCCTCGAGCGATACAATCGCGTAAACAACTGACTATCGTAAAGTCCCACGCAGTGTAACAGACATTATCGACATGAAAATGAAGCGATCACCTCGAGTCCCGCGACACTTTAACGAGTAAGTAGTAGTGGAGAAGCAAGGACAGTTATTCAGCTGAGAAACCGTCGAACAGGATCGTTTTCTCAAGACGTCGTAAAAACGGAAAATCCATTTCGTTTGCCTTCGCCTTTTGACACGGGGAATTTATGTTCCTCTAGCTTAATGTCCTTCGTTATTGCGTCGAATAAAAATAGTAATCGAAGCATAGTACCAAGCGTATCACGTTTCCAACTGTATTCATCACTGTCGCTAAAGGTTTCTGAGCCGTGAAATCCTGGATTTTTATATTCGTTTTACTCCCGAAGGATTTCAAGTTTTTTTCCCCAAATAAAACTATAATTCCGCTTAATCCAAATAATTTCCACGGGTTTCGATCTCTCGCGTTTCCTCGCAACTAACTAGTTTCGTCGATCTATGGTTCATAGAATTCCGATTTCTGAAATTTTTGGGAACGGTTACAGGTGCTTTTCGAATAATTTATGCACTGAGAATTATCTAAATGGAACGGAGAATGTCTCCCCCAAATGCAGAATTTATGTCCCCAAAAACATTTATGTCACTTTTTTTTCAAATCTAAATTCACACAAAAAAGTCGTACGAATATACCGACTATTCGTAACGGTGCGTACAGTGAGGCATCGACGTTTTTGTTATAAATCTTCTTAACGATCCATTTGCACATCGTTACGCTTATTACAGAATTTACATACCAATTAATTATATTCGAGCATGTTGTGTTTCGTATCATTTAGCAGCATCGTACGATTAAACGAATTTCATATTGTGAAAATGAAACGTAGAGCCTGATAAAAAGAAAAAAAAAAAGAAACGATTCATCGAAGAGTAATGGTACGTGTAAATACTTTTCGTAGCCACTGTTCGTAATTTATCGCAAATTTCGTCTCTTTAATATTACCGATAGGATAAAATTGAATGGGTGGTCTTCGAAGATAAAAAAAAAAAAAGAAAGTAGCACACGGTAAGCTACGGTGAGCGAATGAATTTATAGACCAGGTGAATTTTTAGGGGTCAACAGGATGCTTTTAAGAGGAAGAAGAGAAGAAGGGACGAGGCAGGTGCGAAGGACGAGTTAATCGAGTTAATCATGATAATTAAGTGGCTTCGCCCGCGGCGATGAGTCTTTGGAACGTCTTTTCGTCGAAGAAAGATTGGAAAGGTTATTGTAATTGCGAGTGAGAGTCCCTCTGGCCATCTTTTGCCTAAGATTTCGAGTTGATTAATCGAATCGATTAATGGTTGGTCCGTTCCGATAAGTGGGACGCCTTGAACACCAAGGAACCGTAGAGTCCTTCTTCACCAGGTGTAATTATCATATTACGAGATCCGAGGAAAGCGAGATAGCCTGTTGCTAATTCGTCTAACGCGTTGTCACATCCGACGTTACGATTAATCAAACGAATCATTAGGGAATAGTAGCTTTCCATTAGCGTGACCGCTACATTTATCATATCGTAACTGGTACTTCATTTTTTGCGCTACATTACGCGATTTTTATATCTTTGGTCGGAGCAAATAAACGTATAGCGTGCTAATTATACATATTAGGGTTTAAGTACAGTTATATTCCGACTAGAGATATCGCAGTAATTGTGTGGCTTTCGGTAGATCGATCGTACGTTTTCGATAAAGGCTGATAGCGTGTAATTTCTTAGCTGTGGAATTATTCTACCGTACGTGCGATCGTTCTTTTTTATTTCTCATTGTTCCTCGCGTCGAGAAGGATTCTCAAGGTCTCGTATTATATTAATCGCGTGAATTAATATTTCGAGAAACAAACACCCATCCAAGGAAAAGGACAATACCGCCAACGATTAGAAAACAAAATTACAATCGTCTTTCCGTGAACGAGCGATAGATCACGTCCAAGTTAACGATAGATGGCAAAATTACATTCGATTCCTATCGAGATTCTTCGGTCATAGTATTCATACGTGTATAATAACATGATAAAAGTCAGGACTTGATTTCCGGATGGATACGTAAATAGATGGACGTCGATAACCACAATTAACAAGACGAAAATCGATCCGAGATTAATCCAAGATTCACGCTGTGATTCGGACAAATGTAAAGCCACCGTTGCCCAAGTGCGAGATGCATTGCTCGATCACCGGTACGATCCCGAACGAGATAATCGCGTGATTTACAACGCCAGTTCGGCTAGGCAACACGTGCACCCATCGTGCATAACAGTATGCACAGCATCGTAAACGCGGAGAGAAAGAGCTGCTGCGTCGCAAGGTAGCTCGCGGAGTGTCACTGACGAGATCTCGCGGCTCGATCGCGATCCAGGCGCCTGGATCGTGATTAACGAGACTACTCGCTCTTGCATTGCGATTACTTTGTCGATGCTGATATCGCCGGTCGATACAACGTTCTACGATCGATGTTCCGGACCACGATACGCCGGTACATCTCCCAAACAGAAGTCAGTCGACGGACAGTGTCGTGGCTGGATGCTAATTGGCTGCGACTTCGATCAGACTCGTTGTCGCGGACGATTTATCTTGTACCTTCGCGAAAGCGTTCTGCACGCGACGATCTTGCGAAAACACTGTCCTATTAAAGCAAGCATGTAATTTTATCGAACGAATGGCCGAATAACTATTCGCTCGTTTTTATCCTATTTACTCGTTTATTAAGCGACACGCGATTAATTAAGATAGATCGAAGCCATTAGCGCAGAAATCTACGAGCGTTAATGACTGATTAACGTGGAATTGCCAGGGACGGTCTAAACGATTCTAATCGAAAGATTAGATACCAACGTGTCTCTCGTAGCGACGCCTATTTACATTTATATTGCGCGTATGCTACTTTATTGCTCCTGCATCGACTATCACATCGGCATCTCATCTCTGTTTAATCACGGACGTCGGATAATTTATTGCGCGACGCTTGATTCTTTTCCGATTTATCCGACGATCTGGGAAAAGCATCGACGGGGAGGGCTAATTTATAATCGCTGGAAGGTACTTCTCGATCGACATTTTCTCGGTACGCAGGCAACGTCGAGAGGCGGTTTAGGTCAAGGCGTTCATCGAGTCTCATTGTTCTTCGTCGCGGCGAAAGTGCGCATACGATTATCGTCTACTTATCCCGATGCTCATTTAGAATGATGCATACGCGTGCATAATCGTTCCTACGAACCTGACGATCGTTCCCTCGCGATGGAATCGTTGGAATCTGCAGAAATTCTACCCATCCGATACGCCCAGAGGATCTAACAGCGTGACGAGATAAAACTTTTTATCCTGTGCTAAAACGGATCATTTTTCAGATCGACGACCGTCCCTGTACTCCCAATGGAATGTCTAACCAATCCTGGCGTGGATATTCCCTCGAATATCCAGGAATTTCACCGAAGAATCCCGAGTCGAACGACTTCCTTACTACTAGAATCGCGTTTAACCTCCGCGTTTGAAGCTCAGGGCACTACGAGAATCGCTATAGGAATCAAGCTCGTGACCGATATCTCTGGTCGTTTGCATTCCCTGCACGTAATTGTTCGTTCGTAATAACCGCGTTTACGACGACGCGAATCAACCTTTATTCCTGCGAAATATTCCCGAGGAATTTTTACCCTGCAATCGATGTTTTGTTCGTTGGAATTCGAAAGAGTTCAAAGGGATAAGCGAGTATCGCAGGAAAGAAGGTTCGATCCGTCGGAAAAATCGATATTAAATGTCACTCGGTATATCACTAGGCAATCAGACGTCGATGGTTCAGCTAGATTCAGTTATTCCGCTAACATTCGAGGCACGCAGATCCGAGACTGTTTGGTGATCAATCAAGCTCAGGATTACGTATCTAAACGACAATCGCGTTTGTAATGGAGACATTGCATAATGCCCAGTTGCGTGATTCATCTTGTTTATATTAAATGTAGCTATCGATAGCAAGCGAATTTCATCTTTGATCCGATGCGGATTCCTTTTAGTCGTGGATTAATTGTGGAATAATTGCGGATTAATTGTGGATTCCCGTGACCACGTGCATCGCCACGCCACTAAATGCCTATGCAACGCGATACGTGTAAAAAATACGATGCCACGATATGTCCAATTTAATTTTATTAGCCATATTATTAGTAGGTTGGTGCGCGTGAAATGTTTTTCCAAAGTTCGGATTTGACAAACTGGTAACGTTAAATTTCGTCCTGTCGTTGGCCATCGATTATATTCGGATATAAGGAAAAGAAATCTGCTATAAATCATGTATGTTTTATGTTCGGAAGATTTATGATAGAAATATTTCCAACATCTTCTGCGAATTGCAGAATATTTATAAGATGCATGGCAGGGAACTGAAAATAAACCGAAAGCTTATGTCAAGAATGCAAAAATTTGATATTCAAAGTGTAAAGTGAAATGTGAAAGTGTAAAGTCATGTGCGTGTGCGAGTGAAGCAAGAAAAGTGTAGTCAGGCTAGACGCGAGATAGTTATCTGTTACGAGTATCAACTTCGACAACGTTCAACCGGTTCCACGAAGAGGCGAGTGGCGCAGGATCGGATCAAAGGAAACGACATTGAAAATTGCTTTTAATCTAAGACGCGCAACAAATCGCGAAGGATGATTGAATCGATTACGCGCTACGGAAGAATGAGACAACCGCGTAACAAGGCAAGGCAAGTACCGATATAAATCGCTTACTGTCAAACGCGTTGCACCGTGTACATGTTCACAAATCAAGCGAGGAGACCTAATTTGTTAGAAAATAGGAGCGCGGATAAACGTCATGGGAACAAAGTGAATGAAGTCTTTACACGAGAAGCTAGCATTATCATAGTCAGGGAAGCATAAAAGTATAGATCTATCAAGGAAAATTACCAATCTATAATTGAACTACGATGGCACGTGAAATTATGTGAACCAGTTACCATAGAAAACTTTCATCTACGTATATATCGTATATATTGTTATATTTTGAACATTGTAAAATTCCGTTGGCACTGTAACGAGACGCGTATTACATTGGGAGTAACTTTATCGGAAGAATTTGAAACTAGTCTGAAAATATAAAAGTTACGAGCTAATAAAGCTTTAGAAATATAATCACGATAGTCAGCTTTTATAACAGCGACATTGAAATTTAAGAATCCCTCGTATAAATAATATAATATATTCGTAAAAGGTGGCCGAATACTTCCACGAGCCACTGTATTTATCGTTTCCTTTGCTCGTGGCTCAGAAACACGGTTGAAAACAGTAGTAAATCGTAGTTAAAAATGAGATTCGAAGAAACAGCCAGGAGGATAACATTGTCGCAAATTCTGTAGAGATTATTACGGCCTTTATAGACCACACGCATGGTTCGACTATCTTGGAAAATGTCTAATACATGTATAATTTCGCTTGAGGCCGCATCGAGATTCGCATAACGACCCGTTAACTCTATCATTATGCGGAGAATGTATAGACAAAATTGTTTGTTCGTTTCCGCGTAAAAGTGGCATCGAAGGTGGAATTACAAGACCGTCGTGTACGCGTACCCGACGATTTCGAAGAAATGTACATAATATTCGCTTTAAATTATGAATTTACGTTCTCCAAACGTTCGCATCAGTCATCTGCGTCTGCTGCCTCGTTCGTAACGTTTGCATGAACACACTACGCACCATTAAAGCGTTGCTTAGCTATTTTAACTACGTTTGTATAGTTTCCTTCCCAAAGTGACTAATGTCTTAAAGATTCGACGCGAGCTGGTCTTTATATTTGATTTTGAACGACCAACAAATTTAGTGAATTTTCTAAATTAATAAATAGATGCTAAGTGATGCGAGAGTCTTTAGAATCAAATATGTAATTATCTTACAAGGCAAGGCACTTAACATAATTGACATAGCAAAAGTAAAGATTCGGAAGATCATTTCACTGAAATCATACTTTCCAACTTTTCAAGGACAATATACATTTTTATACATCTACATTCAGTGTCCTAACTAGTATACAATTATAGATAATATCTGATAATTTCATTTTAAAATACGCATTATAATAGCACACAACAATTACATCTTGAGACATCCTTTTTACGACGTTCCAAAAAAAAAAGAAAAAAAATAAAATAAAAGAAGAAACACATATACATTTTACCAATCCTGTGCGTCTAGCCTCGTACTTAGCTTACAATAATATCGACCATCTAATCGCAGTATCTTCGCGGTATCGCGAAAAGAAATTACATGTGTATTGCTTTTAACAATGATACGTAACTCGCCTCGTATCTAAATTACGATAGTTACGAGGATTCGGAAAATAACTGCTGATAATATCCTTGACATTAATCATCCACGACGTAAAGCCCGTAGCACACGGGAGCCGTTTCTAGGTGCTTGAAAAATTGTCCCGGGCGCCATTAAACGCGCGGTAGCTCTGTAAACATGCGGCGAAACCGCGGGGAGCCACGTTCACCGTTTCCGACGCTGGCTTGCATTAAATTTCTGCGTGGCGCGGCGGCGGCGGCGGCAGCGTGGCTTCTATGAGAGTTGCAGAAAAAAATACTATATGAAGCCTCGGCATTTCCTGTACACTCCTTGGTGTATGCTAATGCGGGGGCCAATACACTGCCGCCGGCGTCTCGTACGTGTACAGCCGTGTTAACTACGTGATCGCGTGGGCGTACACACCACGTAACAGAATACAACGTCGATCAGCGTTTCTAACGAAAATAAAGCCATTCGCGTGCCGCGTACGGTCGTAAAGTCTAGCGGCGTCCCCGCGGATATTAATGTCTGGCTTCTAGGAAAGAACCGCTAACGACCAAACTGTCCCCGTGTAACTGTGATTCGATATGAATCAAGCGAGGCAGAAATATGATAATGGCGGACACGATATTACACGCTAATCGCACGAAATGCGTCTTTCTGTGGCGCCATAACGGTCGCGGTTTTTCGTCGAGCGAAGAGTGGCAACAGTTGTTAACTGGCGATGCATTGTTGATATTCTTCGCGGTTATGTTACGTTAATAGGCCTTCCTGCTGATACACGAGCGTGTAGCAGGTGAAAAACTTCATCTGTATATTCGATAGTCAAACGGGAAGATAACTTTTTAATAAAGCTTCGAATAACCTATATGTTTATACTGCCTGGTTATGCGCATGGAACATACTGACAAAGTTTGTCTATTAAACCTTGACATAGCCAGTAAATGTAGTTGAAGGTTATGCGAAAAAGTCGAAATTATATAGCAGAACGTTTTTTTCGCTCCTTACCTGCTTATTTCCTGCGAAATTCGAACAAGAACGAACACCGAGACCGATTCGTTTCGTAATAATTCACTTGCGCGGCACGTATGTTTGGAAACGAAGCTACCAGGTGGCGATCGTGTTGCCCGACTCGAACGTTCGCGAAACGCGAATTCTCTCGTTTATACATTTAAAAACATCGTTGCTCGAGGTCATCGTACGGAACAACGTATCTCTATCCAGCGAGTAATTCGAATCTCCATGGAAATCTAATACGTAAGGACGACTTCTCCTCGTCGAACAACGAAGATTCTCTCCCCACTACGCGACTGGTTTTGTGACTCGCGTCGAGTTTTTAGTGCATCACGCGCCGCCATGCCGGATTTGGTGCTGGTCCGCGCAATATTTTACCCAGGCGCCACTGCTCCTCGTGAGATTTCAAACGAATAGTGAACGTGGGCGCGTGGATTTGAAATCGTATTCGAGACGCTTCGAGAGATCGAGAAGTTGAGTGCAAACAACATATGGCGCAGCCGCATTACTTTCGTCGGTCGTCTCGCGCCTCCAGTGTCTATTGCTAGTTATAGTCGTACATTTACGAGAACGAGCGCGATAATTACGACCATATTATCCGTCACGAATAGAGTCGCTCGCGATTGAAAGTGTAAAAAACGTAACTGCCTTTCAGTGACAGAAGTGAACGTTAACAGCTGTTCGCGCGTGCTCGCTTTCTACGAAATACAGTAGTGCTGCGTTAACTATCCGTGATTTATTAACTAGCCATTGTTATCCCCACTAGTTCTTACGAATTCCGTAGAGCGAATCTTTGGTAACATTAAAAATATGTAGCGTACGTGATGTATAATATACGTACGAATATCGGAATGTAGTTTATAGATTTTCAAAATAGAGACCAATTAAAATATTCTATAATTATAGGATTTTACCTATTCAAGTAATATAGATCGTTAAAATAATAGTTAGATAATATAGATAGTTACCGTTAGTCAGGTTAGCAATTCGATTTCCACGTGGCAATTCAAAACCACAAGGGAAAACATGTCGTATCCCTTTTTGCTGATTTTTCAAACACTTGATGGCTCAAACAATATTTTAATAAACAACAGTTGAGAAAGAAGAATAACTTGATGATTCAATAATAATAGATTAATATAGATCAATAGATTCCAAGATAGATAATAAACCGATATTTTGTAAGAAAGAAATAATTCAGTTGGCAATTCTATTAAAGATTTCATTGAATGGACAAATGTATGGAATCTAACTTACCGAAATAAGCGATAATAATCGATACTTACGTATCAAACTATCGGTGGTAAACGACGTTTACGAGAATCGATATTTTTCCATCCCTAGTTCCAACTTCTGACCAGTTACCGAAGCGCTACTACACACTCTTCGTTTTTGATGACACGTTAATATAATTTGACAAATGTTCGATATCGCGATAAAGAATTTACGTGGGTGAATCGTAGTGAACGTGGCGATCCGACCAGTGACCTTTCAGACATGATGTAACTTCCTCGCGGTGAAAGACTTGGTTCGTTTATAATCTGTATCGAACGCGCGCGCTCCATTATTTCTGGCGGGACAACTTTTCAAAACGTGTCGCGCAAAAATCGTTCGACTATTCACACGACAGGCGTATACTACGTGTATCTTGTTATAACGCAATGCACGCAATGTGCTCATTAGCCCGTGAACGTCTCTGAGTAGAAACAGTTATACGGCAGTACTGTTTTTATGCAATTCTCAGTACGATTCGTCGTGAGCGTAGTGATGAGTTAACTATAAACCAGGGAAGTGAGGTTAAGTGGAAAATGCGCACTGCGGCGCCACCACGAGGTATCAAGCAGCTCCGTCAAACCACAGGGCACGATGCTTCGTTGGACTACAGAAGCCGACTGGTATGTCAGCCTCTGCATCAATTTTATATGCACACATCAATTTTTATTCATTACTTACTCCTTATAAGAAGAATTTTACCTAAGACAATTACGAGGTATTGTCTTTAATGCAAAGGTTACTAATGCAATCCTTACATGCATTTATAACTATTACTCTATTTTTTACGAGTGACGTTGCTCACAAAAGTGTTTCAGCGTTTGTATACAGGTACCTTTAATAAATGTATTATGTGTACCATACGAAATATTTTGAGAGTCGTTAACACTGTGATGAGGCTTGACTCTTATTATTAAATTGATGGAGTTAATCAAATAAATCTGAAAATGCACATAGAAATTACAACACTTATGGCTGTTCGAACACTGTATACTAACTTTTTATTAAATATACAAAAATTATCTCACAACTTGTACATAAATTTTCAGGTTGGTTTTAAATTACACCTTAAATCAACATACAATATACAATATAAGAACGATGGAATCATGATAGTACTGCCCGATACAGTGTTAATGAAATTACAAAATATTTTGTGTAACGCACACGATATATATATATATATATATATATATATATATATATATATATATATAACAATTTTCTACGATAAGTGTTCAAAATATACTTTCATGAGCCACTGTAAGTAACACCCAATCAATATCGAAAATAACCGAACATAGTGGAAAAGACATAAAGGTTAGGTTATCGCCTTTAACGATAGAATTTGTTTATTGACAAAAGTCAGTCATAAAGTTTTCCGATTCTTATAAAGCTCAATAAATGTCCGTTTAAAATTGTAAAAAGCCTAAAAGGATTAATTATTTTGGAATAAAATGAGATAATAAAAGTATTACGGAACGTACGTGAAAGTACAAAGAAACACTAGCGCGCCAAATTTCAATCTCTCCATCAAGCAAATATGTATTCTGATAATCTTCGTACATTTTCTTCGTTTTTAATTACGTTATCGCGAGAAATTCGCCAGATGCTAGGTTCTTGCAGATTACACGTTGATTTCCCATTTGACCAGACACAGGAAAACGCTTCCTTCTCGTGGTTCGCGGATTGAAACCGGTTTCATTCCGTATATGCTTAAATCCAGTTTCCTTTCACCTTTATTCAAGAACTATCGGTGTCGTTCGCCGGTATCGTGTCTTATCAGAGCATTTTACGTTTGTTGGCCGAGGATAACGCTTATGCGCGTTCCTCGTTCAGTTTCAGTCCCGTAATCGAACTTTCGTGTGGTCTTTATCGAGATCGCGATTCCATTAATGAAATACACGTGTATCGAGCGTATCGATTCTCAAATTGAAGTCGTCAATTAGGAACGTCAATTGTCTACGTCCAGTCGCCATTTTTATCTGATCGTCTCTTCTTAATCTCATCGATTTATTCGTATACGTTACTACGATGCTTTGAGATCGGCCTGAAGATATCGTCGAGATACAAGCGTATCGAATTTCGTTCACGCTTTGCCTTTCAATCTTACCGGATTGTCGTCAGAGTCACGAATCAATGTTCAAACCAATGTTCAGACGTAACGACGTTTCTTTCACTGTATTCATATTCCACTGGCAGTTTGTAGTAGTTTTTGTTTACGAAGAGCTATTTCTCGTTACACGAGGATCTCGAAGGCTACCTTTTTTCTTCTTACGAGATAATTACCCCATTAGCACCTCGGCGTATGGAAGATTCGATCGAAAGCAAGTACATCTCGTTCCTCTCTTGAAACCTATTCAAACCGTTTATAATAAGAGTAACGGTAGTATTTTAGTAATATTGTTACATAGATAAATCAGATAAGTTTTTATACGGACGGCCTTAGGGCCACGCATGGAATATAAAAAATCTCTTACGAAGCGGCCTTGACGCTTTCACCTATTACCCTTTCTCTTTGATATTCTAACGCGCTTTCGACCTTCTTTAACCCCCGTACATTCCAACTTTCCATCCCAACGTAAGTATATTGGAATTCGAAGGAGAGAAACGAATAGAGGTGGTGACTCGAAGGACATTTCAAGGTCACCGATGTTTTTACGAATAACATCCGAGTTAGATTCCAAGTGGATGTGCGCGTTTGTGTATGGAGTGTTATTTGTAGAAACATAACTGACCTTGAGATGCTCTTGACGCCTCCACAGACTCCTACTTGAAACACTAATACCTTTTATAGTCTCCTTTAGTCACCGGAGATCTCGTTATTACAAATCCCATTTAAAAAAACGTCTTACTTTGAACATCGAACATCGCAACTTTAACATCGTTCAATTTTATTAATTAAACAGCGGAAACTACTGAAAACATTGCCTGGGATTAAAATTTGCAAACTTGCGATTTAAATTAAGGTATTTGGTACTTAGAAAGTATCGTATTTAAAAGTTTTATCGTTAATCGAAGTTAATTTAATTTATTGCGATATCCGAGTTCGCGATCTAACGAACAGAAAATAGCTTTACAAACTTGATACGAAGAACGCGTAACACGTATAATTACGTTAAATAGCAAATAGATATGAATTTCCAGTAATTACACGTCGACGAAACGGCAATATGTTGACTCTAAATTACTGATATTACGCAAATCGAATTAGCCGTCGGCGATCTCATAAGAACGATCGACTTTGCACATTTTCCATCGGTGCACGGATGTGGTCCGCCCACACCTCGGAATCACAGCCTTGACCCACCGATTCCAGATCAACTCGAACTCCGTGCCATCGTTTGCTTTTATTTATAAAACTTGGCAAAATTCAGCAATCGATATTTAAAATACGGAAGAACGTTCGAGAAAAATTCACTCGATTATACGCGCAATGCACGCGTGTATTTATACGCAAGTCTGATTACTCAAATTCAAACGACATGTATTAAAATCTTCTGACTAATCTAAATGAGACTTAAGGACATTCGAGAATCATAACAACTGAGACTAAAAGGAAAATCTGCTTCGACAATAACATCCGCCGTAATCTCCTGCATATCGTTGAGTATCACCGTTAACGATGACGCTCGTTGGATCAGAGTACGCGTGCACCTTGTACGCGGCACGGTCGATCGAGTCGAATAGAGCGACCGGCGCAACGTCGATCGATCGTTGGACCGTGCGAGTCGTTCGAAAATCGTAGAAAAGGATACACCGGTCCGCGTATCACGTTGAACGATCGAGTTCGTGCACCAGTCGCAGCCCACGCGTGCACCAGTTGCAGCCTTGGCCGACTGACGAGGCCGCGACTCTGTTTTTATTTCCCTCTGTCCGCTGTTCGCGTCTCTTCTTTTTCACCTTAGAGCTCGTTCAAAGGCAACATGTACATATGTATGCGCATGGCGATACACGTTCGACGATGAGACATTCGCGCGAAAAACTGATTTTCGTCATCGATAATGGTTATCGATGGTCGAAAACGTTTTCGTCGTTTATAATGGTTATTGATAACGAAAAGAGACCCGTCGTCGGTAACAGTTATTGATAACAAAAAAAAAAAAAAAAAAGAAGAAGAAAACGAAATTCCGTCGTCGATAAAGGTAATCAAAAACAATTTCCTGCCTGATACTGTTTATTAGTAACCAAACACTGTTTGTTCTTATAACCGATAATGGTCATTGCTGACCAAAAATCATTTCGGCTGAAACACTACGACGTCTGACGACTGTTACGATTCCTTTTTCTTTTCTTACACTGTAAATCGGATGAACGCAACACGTACCTGCTTCCTACTCGCTTTTCTCTCTTTACGATAGCTCTTTTATACTAATATCGTACCTATACGAAATGGATAGAGCTTCCCAGAAAGTGGTTCGTTAAAAAACATGTATTTCACGGACGAGATGTTACTCACAGAAAAATACTCACCAGCTATGAAATCAGTCGGATACCGTATCGCACGAGTATTTTAATGCGGGTTGTGTATCGCATACGTATATCGCGATACACGTATCGTCATGTACGGGAGCTTTTAAACTATAAAAGATCCGCCATAGCGGGCACACGCTCGTGCACACGCGACACCACATTGAATTATTTATAAGGATCGAGCCTGGCCACTCTCGATGGATGCCTTCTCGACAGGGTTACCGCATAATATCCGCGCATTAAACGCTAATAATAGAATTCTCCTATTTCCCCCGTGACGTCCCTGCATATATCGCCTTCCGATTGGCTGCCACGCTAGTCCAGCTGCCGCATAATTGCTCGATGCACTCACATTCCATCGGGTTTTCATTAATTGCGAAAGGGGCGTGCTTGCCGATTTCACGTCGATGGAATCCTCACCGCGATACCATCGTCCAGTAACGATACATCTTGGTGATTTTCGACCGTCACAGTTGTAAATCAGTCGTGTGTCTTGCGTAGGAGGCTTTTGCCATACGACAATGTCAGGAGATGGGATTGCTCGGACGCAACGGAGTGGCACGTTTTCCTGAACGTGGCTCCTTAACCTGTTTTCCGTCGAAGGACGAAATCGTCTTTGGAAAACAACGACGTTTCTCGTTCTCAGAGTTTCGCTAGTTTTCGGAGTGAGTTGGATTTCTATTTTATCGTTATTTTTATCTTTTGTATTTTTTATTTCGATTTCTATGCATAATGTTACCCAAAAGGCGTAGATTATTATTCCACTTCTCGTTTTATCTCGAACTCGATATCAGGTACGTTCGATCGAATATCGTTAGATCTGCATTTTGAAAGATTAGATCGTGTTTCGATTAGATTTACTTTAAGGTACGATTAGGTACGACACGTATCTAAATACATAGATTTATAGATCGGTTCCTTGGGATAAGTATTCCGTTATACCGTAGAGAATACCTGAATGTAGAAATCGTTGTTGGTTTCTCAAATTCTAGAAGGTGTACATTGCGCAATTCGCACGGCTGTTACGATCGTGTCGACCTTTTCACGACAATTGATCATCATGCGCTGGCGTAGTAACCAACTTAATCTCGTTACCTGGCTGCAACGCGATAACGCCTCGATATTCGCCTTGGATTTCCACATCGTGGTTTACGATTTCACCGATCCTGGGTGCCACAGAAATCGCGCGAAGCCACGAAACGATTTATGCACGTTATAAATTTCACCATCGATCATCTTTCTGTATCTTTTATTGTCTCAAATCGATACTCGAAATCGGCTAGAGGAAGTGGATCGTAAAAATGGCTACGTGGTTAAATTGGAATTGTAATTTAATGCAAGAGTGCATTGTTATTTCTCGCGAACGAGATCTTGTCTCTCAGTGTGCAATGAATCGTCGGTGGCGTACTTTGTACCGATCGTATCGAAATTTATTGCGAACAGAATCGACGTGGCGTTAATCGTAAGCCGCTTAGACGGTTCATTGATGGCGTTCCGATCGAAAGAAAGCCGATTATCGTTGCCACCTACGACCTTCTCTATGGATTACACGCGATCTATTAGATATCTCACTGTACCTTGATGTTCCTATTTCATAGTTATCAGTGGCCGGAGTTGAGTACGAAAGATCGAAAAAGAACAAATCGCGCCTTTCACAAATCAAACTACTCCACTTTTTTTTTCGTTTCTTAATCTCGTCGCATAAGTATACGATCGACGTTCCATTCTCAAGAAACACCGTCGCTAGATTCCACAAGTTTATTCGTCGCGAGAAGATGATACGAATATTTATACATATTTTATATAATCCTAAAGCAAATGCGAAAATCCAGTGTCCGCCACATCGTCGCTTCTCTTTTTTATTTTTATCCTTCTTCGATTTATGGATTAAATCGACGTAGCTTGCGAACGGTTCAATTGCTCGAACCTCGATACCGTGAAATTTTTACTTATCCGAGGACGAATAGCTGGTCGCTAAAGAACGATGAAAATTCAATCTTCTACAATTTCGAGATAATAGATGGGGCATTTAAATTAAGGAGACGAGAATTGTTCGAGCAAATGATATTTTCTAATTGTACGTATGATAAAACACTCAAGGACAGGGATTGAAGAAGAACAAACGTCAGAGATTTCCATTCACGCCCACGTGCTCGATAACTAAAATCACCATCAATCAAAATAGCCAACATCGTGTCTATTGCTTGACAACAATGGAAGCAGAACGAAGGAAACGATTAGTCAGCAACGCGACCGATCTCGACCAAGCCTGCCACAGGGTTAATTAGAAGTAATCGAGTAACTAGGGGTATCTCTATTCACCTAAACGATTCATCCTTATCGCCGCGTAAGCGCAGCTCGTTCAAAGGGGACGATGGCAATTAGAGCGTCGCTGCCGCGTCGAAAGGTCACCGATAAAGCTTTCGCAGGGCTGTTTACGATGCTCTTATCGTCGCGATAGATATGATCGCAGAGTATGTGCGCGTCGCAGCGGCTCGCCTTTGATGAGTTTTTCCTCCAACGATCTGTTGCACAACGTCTGGCCAGCACGAGACTCATCATCCTTCTCGTTTGTCTTCTTTCCGTTCTCCGAAGGCTTGCTTTTGCGTCGCTTCGAGGCGCGGGTTAAGTGAAATCTAATTGCTAACTGAAGCGCTCGCTAATTGTTACCAAGATAGATCTTCTGGCTAGATTTTACATATTGGGAAGAGGCAAGAGTAGAGTCTTGCTTCGCGAGAGTAATTCATTCAGCTATTCCTAGATCATGGAAGATGCGTGGGATCGGTGATTAACTGGAAGATGCGTCTTGTTGGACGCGTTATCGATACTTTGCTTGTTGCCAGTCACGTTGATTAATTAGAGTAGATGCGCTTGTGCCGGTCTCGAAGAAGGATCATCGCAAGGTAGCTTTAATTTTACGATTTCTATCGGTATGTTTCGTACCTCGTTCAAGATCCTTTTAGAACGGCGATCTTTTTGAGAATTAGTCGACAATAGCGGAGACAAGATCGATATATATTTGTAAAATTGTTTTTCCTTGCTGTCGTCGCTCCGATAAATATAAACAATTGATCGATCGGTCAACTTTATCCGTATCGTAATAGAATTAGATTCGATTGGCATTGTCTTTAATAGCACAGCAATTTATCCCCTATACCTTCAATTAATCTATCGATAAAGAGATCAAATGGTTCGCGCGTTATCGTCGCGATGAAAAAGAATTGTTACATTAAGGAACGTTAGAGTAGATCGTTGATAATCAAACTCGAGAGACTAATTGATTAACTTGGTGAGAAAATTAAGCTATCGCAACACCAATTTACCGAGTATTTCTCCCAATTCTAATCGCAATCCAGTCCAAAAATCCAATTCGTATCTTTTCCGAATTCGTCCGTAAAAATCGAATCAATCGCGAAGCGATGGACGAAGCCACGCACCGTCGATCGTACGCCTAATCGTACAAATCGATGCCAAAATCGGCGAAGCATAACCAATTTTAATTGCCTCGCAATAATCGCAATATATGTATGCGGGTCGATTTCTAAACGCTTGATTACATTTTCCATTTTTATTCGTTTATTTCTTTTTTTTTTTTTCTTCTTTCGGATAACGAATACCTAAAACGTTCCTATACGTTCGTATGTTTATACAGAATACAAGTAACCCGATTATAAAGCGTATACACGTTGTAGAAACGATTTTACCACATTACGATCCGAAAACTGCGAGAACCATAGCATAATGGCAAACTTTAGATTTGGAAAGATTAAAGAAAGCTTAAAACCGAAAAAGATTAAACGTTTCTTTATTTTCTATTCATCGTTAAATTGCTCTTCGTATCGAATCACTTTGATGAAAATACGTGTCGTCGTTAAACTGTCGGCGAGCCTCGTCTCGGGCGACTGGGTAACAGAAGATATCGTAGATCGGTGCATTTCATTCTTTTTAACCTTTCGACGCTCTTACTCGGGAACGCATCTGTTCCATTTTGAATTCCATTTCGCAATAGACCGTTTTCGCGTGCGTTTCCCTTCTTCTTGGCCGCTCGATCGGAGAACCTTCGATCGCATTAGCAATGCAAATCGTGATACGTCTGTCAGGAAATTAATTGCAGAGAAATTGGACGTCTGTTAGCGATGTAGGATCGGCGATAATGCGAGTATTTCAAGAAACGTTTGTGAAATATAAAGGGTGACTGCGCGGCGATTGCGAAAGAAGAGAAATAGAAGCGTAGTTTCTATAGTTTTTCGATAGCGAACCAATCGTGTTTTCACTTATCGAATACTCGATCTGTGAGTCAGACAAATTGGAGATTATTCCATGGAATCTTCGATCCTTGAAACGTCTCACAAACTTTGTACGTGAGTTAACTTGGGAATAAAGCGGATAAATCGACGCGAGGAACGTAGATAGTAGAAAATTACGACAAAATAGAAATTAGAATGATCACGTATTTTAACGAGCCGCCGATTCGCAGAAAATCACGGACGCTGACGCGAAAGATTCGAAATAAGAAACGCAGTGCGTTGCGAGAGAAATCGAATCGTTTGATCTGTTCGATCGCCCCTCTGGCGCCAATGCAACGCAAGGAGAAACGTACCTTCTATGGAATGGAACTTGGGGGTATTATCTTGTTTATTTTCCACTTGTACTTTTATAAAAGTTCGAATAACGTCGATGACGCGAGCGATTAAATCAAAATCGCGATCTGTTGCAAGACAATCGAATCGATCGAATGCGTCAATCGTATAGATGGAATATAAGGAAAAACGTACCTTTTACGTAGTATTTTCTGCGCGTCACCATCAAATTTTATTTTCTCACTCGCGTGTACTCGACGAGAGCGCGAAAGATTGGAAGTAAAAATTCTAATAAAAGAGAAGCCACGAAACACTTAAATTCACGCAGAAATTCAAAGGCAAATGCAGAAGATCCTTTTATAACATTGGCGTACATTTCGAACGTGAGATTACAAATATTACAAATGAGATTACAAATACGTTCTCGGGTATCACGATAATATAAATAATTTCCTTATAAACGTTACAAACGCGGCTAATTTTGCATAAGTATCTTTATATTTATGAACAGAAATATACGTGCTGTTCTAGTAGATCGTTGTGTCCATTTGTCTTTCTTTAGAGAACAACTTTTTTACGAAACAAGCTGCAAATTACACGTAGCAAAAAGAAAAAAAAAAAGAAAAGAAAAAACGGTTGCATTAGCTCTGTCATCAAGATGGAATAAGAAGCGCAGTTTCCTCGAAGTGTTCTCCAAGTCGTTATGTCTTCATTTCTCGATCATCGTCACTCGTTAATGGCACGAGCGAGATCGCACGCACGTTCAAGAAGTTGCTCCAAAAGAAGACTGTACTCGCGGCCTCTGTTACATCATTGCAGTCTGTTCGATAAGTCGATACAGTTTGATTTATCGAGAAGCACGCGTGTGTGGTGTTTTAACGAACCCCGGGAACGTGTTCGCGGATCTTCCACTGGTCGGTTTCACAATCAGGAAATACCTGACATTCCATGGATCGATCGTATCGTGTCGGATGCAGTAGCGTAGAAACTCGAGAGCTGCAAACGTGAAGGAACTCGTTGCTCGCGGTATGCGACGTATTTTGTTGCACTGCGTGATGTGAAATTAATAGAATCATTTACATGTTTCGAACGTACAGGTAAACACAACAACGATCTACGCGCACCTCTTAAATTTGACACATTACAATAGAGGCGTTAGCTCTGGCAACGTTTCTCGTATAAAACTTTCTATAACAGCGAGACACATTTGAAGGAAAATAACATAATTTAGCGGGTGATAGGAATGCATTAGGCTGGATTCTCGCATCTTTCTTTACTTGTTGTTTCATTTATCCGTAAAGCTGTATTGGAATGCTCGGAGCTTGCTACCGATCTGTGCTAGGGATAAAAGAATACGAGAAAATATCGCACAGAGATGCGAACATCTTCTATGCTATTTTATAGGATTAAAATAATTATTTACTGAAATTAAAATATCCTTTAAAAAAAAAAAAAAAAAAAAAACTCGTTACGTTTCCTTCGAGGGATAAACGAAGGAGAAGATGGAGATAGAGCAAATTTATTCGAGCTTCGCGGGCCGACGTATCGACTCGGTTTGCCGCTATACGATAAACAACGTTGGCTATCTGTTCTCCATTCTAGAATATTGTTGCACTATCAGCAACCGGTTGTTTGGTAACAAGACACGGTGCACGTTGCACGATATTAAGCCATTTCTGCTGGCTTATCTGCGCGCTGGCACGTATGTCGAGTCAGCTCGAGCTCGAGGGACGAGAAATCGAGCGGTATTAGCGATTTCTCGTCGTCTGTATTTGCGAATTTCGTAGCCCACAATCGTGCAAAATATTTCACTTGTCAGGCGATTTTCTTTTTTCGGCCATCCTTGAGCTACATTTCTTCCGCGAATTGCACAAGGTTGGAATAAGCGAAATTCAAGAAGAATTGCAAGATTGGATTCATAGAAATTGAAGTATTGTATCTCTTATTTTCACGAAGGAGGATTAAATTTAATAGTAGAGCGAAATTTGTCCAAACTACATCTCGCGCGCGTCTATAAGTTTATTTCTACGCGATAGCTTTCTTTCTTCTTAATATCCGGTTAATATCGCTGCCCAAACGATAATTTTCACATTGTCGCGTAGAATTACAAATTCGATTCGCATCCACTCGCAATTTCACGTTTCATCCAAAAGAAACGATCGTATTCAAAGTTCGTATTTGCAACCTCCGTTCATTTTCATTCCGCGATCTTTCCCCCAACTTCGTATACATTGCGTCACGACGACTCGACGAAAACCAACAAAAATGGTCAGCCGTCCTTGCAACCAGTCGTAGCATAAAAATCATCCCATTCCCTCCGATACATTTATTATTACGGGAAACGCTTTTTCATACGTTGTACCAGTATTCGATCCTTTTATCGACCAATAAAAACACCAGTTACGAGCGCGATCCGTCCGTATCATTCGTGCATAAAAATTAATCGAGCATCGTTACGAGTTCGCAATTTTTCAGCCGACTCGTAAAACGCGTATCAACGGGGAAAACACGGTGGAAGCTGTTGGCGACAGGTTCCGAGGGCAGTTCGCGAAGAGAAAGGCGGACCGGTATTAAGCGAAGGTTCGCTACGAAGCCGATCGTTGAATGAAATTTAAGTGGGTCGCGCATGAATGAAATCGTGCAGCGTTCTCCCTTACACTTCTCTGCTACTCCGTTTTATATTTTTTCGTTTTGCGCTCTATCGATCTCTGTCGGTCTCTCGCCAATTGCCCTGCTTACGCTACGCGTGGGCGACCGGACGAAGTTTAAACGATCGCTCGGATTTCCTATCTGACGTGACAGATTTCTCGTTCCACGTCTTTGATTTTGATTCTTTTCGGACGGACAACACGCATGACTTTTTAGAATCGGAACATTCGTCCGAATGTTTACGCCTTCTATGGTCGTACCTCTTGTCGTGTACGTTCGATTTTAGCGTTTCTATATGCGCGACGATGAAAAGCGAAGGCACAGATTTTCAACAATTCCTACGAATGTTTTTAAATCGTGGAAGAACTTGCACGGAAAAATTCACTTTTCACGCATGCAATACTTAGTCCGCGACATAACCGATGATTTTTATTCGAGCGTCCTCCTTCCAAGCTACGTATACGTATGTGGTTTCTGCGATGGTGTGTCTGACAAAGATTTAGGAATAGAAAGGCATAATAGGTTCGTTACAGTTTACCGTTATCGTCCATTTCATTAAAATCGCGACAATACGAGACAGTTATGCGACCGTTTCACAAAGTAGGCTGCAATCTGCGGCCACGGTAACCGCGTATAAATGCAGATTAGGGGCGAGACTGATCCGCGCCCGTTGTGTCCCGATACAATCTGCATTATAATTAAATGCCAGCCGTGCGTCGTACGTCTATCATTTTTCGAGCATTGTAACCGGTTCCGTTGGTTTTTCCCTTTCTTTACCTTAGACCTTATTTCCTTTCTACGGGTGTCGCGTTAACGTCGATGCATATGGAAATATCGAACGTTGGAACTCGGTCGAGCGAACCACGGTAGCTCGCGAACGTGTTCCAACAGCTACGGCAATATTTCACGAATACAAATCATTTTCGTGCCTTTAAATTTTTCAAAAACGTATCAAAATCCATCGTCTGCTCGTCGCGGTATCTACCAATGGGATTTCAAAAAGTTCCATGCAACGCGTCCGATATATTCCTGGAAACTTTCCGCGATAAGCGTTCGATAATCCGATTAAAGCGCAGCAACTAACTCGTTTCCTACGTGATCTCGTGTTTCGTCCAAAGAAAATTCTTCCAAACTGCTCCGGCTCCTTCCAATAAAAGACTCTATATAACCTTCGTTTTACGATTTTAATCGCGTTGGGCGAAACACCAGTTCGAAAGATTTAATCCGAGGGACGGAGGGGGGGGGGGAATTGTCGATGTAGCTGTTAGATATTTCTAATTAACATCGGATCAGAGGGAAGCGGACGAGTTTCAGGCGGTACAAACCTCTTCTGCGAGCTGACTGGCGATCTGGTTTATTAAGGGGAGAAAAGAGGAACACGAGAGGAGACGCGTATACGCGTGAAACATTCGCTCGTCGATATGGTACGATGTCACGCACACGCGAGGCACCTGCACGCGCGTGTGAACCGGATATAAAGTCCATTTGAATAATTATTATCGGTTGAAGACCGCGGCCAGCGTGGGCGTATGCAAGATTTACTTGTCGTTCGTGAAAGAGCAACGGGTTGATCGTGGTAATCGTTTTTCGATAGAGAAACGAGACTGATAGAGAAAATGGTACGCGGAGGTAACTGTTGGACGAGTCGCTTTGGTTTCTCGCGCATTTTTATTCGATTTTGCGCAGCTGCTTTTGGAAAAGAAATACCAAGAGAATAGGAAAAAAAGAGAAGGATATCGCTGGAATCTTGATCGATCTATTAGCTATAGCCAAGTATCCATATATATATATATCCATATATATAATCAGTCAGCTATATGCAAGAATTTTTGGAAATATCAGGTTGTCCGAAAAGTCTCTTTCTTTCACAAACATGTATTTTACAACAATGCGTCTTTATACAAACGTGAAACCTAATCTGTCGAACGTTGTGGTCTCTATCTTGATAGAACAAAAATGTATCGTACGTAATTCAATAAAATAATGCAAAACAAAATACGTCGTGCATCTATTATTTCCTTACAGAACGAAAGAAACTTTTCGGACGACCTAATATTAATTCATCCAATAAACCTAATATGTATAAATAGACAACGTTCGAGTATCAATAAATGGTAAATATTCTACTTTGAATGTTTTATATATTTTTGCGTATCGTATGCATTCGAAAGGTTTTTACAGCCTTAAATTTCTCAAAAATGCAGAGACGCAATACGGTCTACAGTTAACGTCGATTTTCTTCTTCGTCTTTTCTCGGCGCTTATTACACTCTCTGGGCCTGCAGTCGAACCTTTCACGCATCGGCCCAGCGTATTCTACTTCCAAGTAGAATATACCTCTTCGCACCGGCTCCAGCCAGACACAGCTTCCTCTTTCCACGGAGATCTCTCGACCAGCGTCCGTCTGGCGAGGTTCCTTATTGTCTGGTGTTCGTTAGACGCTGGAATACGCGAGCACGGCTGCGTAACTGAGAATTGTATGTTGTTGCCGGCCACCTACACCAAACAAAGGAGTATGAGTCACGGATTTTATTTCGAGGTTGCAAGTTGTCTTGAAATAGACGGCGTCCCACGACGAGAAAAGGCGGCCCGTCTATTTAAAGGGCAGCTCAACGACCGGCTTCTCTTTCGACTCGCCATTGCGACACCGGTGAGAACTTTTCGCACGTGGGCCGCGAGCACCGAAGCTTCCGGTTTCATCCTCCGTGCTCGAGGAACCTGAGTTTCGCGTCAAATCGCTAGCTTCGTTTAAAAATGATCAGCGGCGTTGCACTAGATAGACAAGAAATTGGATATATCGGGTCTTTATGCGGTTAGACTTATCGCCAGTTTCTCGTAAAATAGATTTCACAGTTGCGATGAATACATCGATCGAATGTCGCGAATTTCGAGTCGTTCGGATCGTGGATTTTACCATGTATAACGTCGACGATGCAACGATAGTGCGTGTAAAGAGTTAGAGCGATGGTTTTCCGTTAATTAGTCTCCTTTTTTTTTTGTACGGAAGGAGTTTTCATAGACCCTAGCATTCGTATATTACGGATAATTTCAATTTTACGGAAAAGTTCAATTTCAGTAAGGTTTGTTCAAGGAAGCTTGATAATTTTAGGGTATAAAGTACCTATTGCGAATGAAGGTGTACTCAAACTTCGAGAGTATTAATTAAACGTGAACTAAGTGTTATCTTCCCGGCTAAAATCGTAAAAGGGTAAGTACTAATAATTATCGGGCGACGTAGTTTACGAGGAAAAAAGTTGGTCGACGCGTGGCCTCGATTTTTTCGACTTTTAAGAAACGCTTTTGTATCCATGCCAGAAACATCCCTTGATTATTTGAATTCAGCTCGAGCGATATTTCTCCAGCGAGACGGTCGGTAAACACGCTGAGTTCTCTTAACTGGCGGCAAAAAGATGCCGGAAGTACAGGCATGCATCCTACGCGGCTCGAGGAAAATCTTTCAGCCTCCGTGATCGCGAGGAGTTCAAAGGGACCGTCGTCGAGATAAAATCGATCCGCGGGACGCGTACCCTTTCTGTTTCTCCGCGAAATATCAAGAGACTCTCCGCGCTCGAAATGGAAGCTCTGCAGTTTGCTAATTATTCGCCTGCCTGGGCAAAAAGTCGTCTAGGAAGTACTTAGGATGCTTTGAGATATCACGTCGTCGATGGTTCTTTTGAAATCTTCTTTTAAGAAACGCGAAATATAAAATATGTTAAATGCGATAATTGTACCGTGCAGTGCGTGAGTGCGTTTCTTATTTTTTTCTTTTCCTCGTAAATTCGTACCGTGAGTATTAAAGTTCGTGTCTTCAAAGCGTTTGCAATCGAATAAAGAGACGAGTAATTTAAAATCGCGAAGAGATCCAGGAATTTCACGAATGTCCCAGCGAACGTTGAAACAATTCACCGAATTCTCGAACTCTTGCGAAAAGATAAGGAGAAGCTTTCTTACGTCCATTCGTACATTCGTAAAACCAATCGAACGACAAACGATCCATTTGTAGGCCTTCCCACGGATCGCGGTTACCAAACAGGGATATCCATTTTGAACTTTCGTTACTCCCACGTGGCTAACTACCCCATAATTAAACGTCACCGCGAGATAACATCTTCGAATCACAAAGTTGCACGAAGAGTCCCTTACAATGTGATAAGTTCTCAGATTCTTCGATTCGACCGAGGTAACCCGTTAAGGACCAACATGGCGCTATCGCGACGTTTCGTTTCTAATTCTTTTTTTTTTTTTTTTTATCAGTGCAGATTATCGATCTCTGTCGAATTAAAGCGATTACGAGGAGAAATTCCAAGAATCGATGTTTCTTCGTTACTGCTCTTTCCGCCATTTAAATCGTACAGCGTTATAAAATTTGAAGAAATCGAAGTACTTTGTAGCACGGTGATAAACTGTTCCTTTTCACAGAGATCCAGCATTCTAATATATCGTTCGTGCCTCGGCGAAACAGCCATTCGTTTTATTTGCATACGTCTGTTTAATAATATCGCGTATACGCAGCTTTCGCATGTTATTTCACTGCCTGTTCCTTAATGAGTTAATGTATATAAAGGATCGTAAGTGGAAGTTCCTATTCGCGTGAGAAAACCGTGCAACGGAAACCAGTCGACGGCATTCGAACAGTCTCGCACGTGCAAGAATGCGCAACTGGTAATGTAAGAAGCTAAGCGACTTACACGATCGATTCCTCGATACTTTCTACGACTGCAAGAACAATCGTTCGAGCCTACTGCACGACCGGTTTCGCTTTCCTTGCTCCTTTTTCCGTTCGATTTTTCACAGACACAGCTTCGAGAGGCGTGTTTCAGCTTATCTGGTTTCGAACCAAGTGAAAATTCTCTTTTGCGTTTCCAAAGGAAACGAGAAATCTTCCTCGGTAATGTAAACCTCGCGACTTTGAATAACTCGTTGGTCGAAACGTTCGAAACGTTAATGTCGAATTAATAACGAAATTGATAGACGTTCGAACAAGGATTGGGTCGAGTGAGAAAATCTCTTCGGCGAAGGAAAAATTTATTCGAAGTAAGTAAATTGAAAAGTGAAACGAATTAGGACAAATTAGGAGAAGTAGGGAAATAGAAGGACGGTTGATGGCTGCACCTTTTAAATCAGACACTTTTATACGTCGTTGCGAATTTGTCGCGTTAGTTCTGGCTCTTTTTTTCCTAATCTTCGGCGTTATTTAAGGCGTAACTGCCGCGCAAATTCGTTTGGGTTACAGCGTTCCTCGCTTTCTTCGGCTATCTCGAATCTCGAATCTTTAGTCTCGACCATAGTCGCGTCTGGTAGACGTAGTTTGACCGAGTGGCAGTTTCAAGGCCCCTTCTTCCTTCATGCATGCGAATTTTACGACGGGATAATTCCGTGGTAGATGACTATCTAAAAGGACTCTACGTGTGACTATTATTCGCTCGATGTAACGCGCCTCGTCGTTCGATTTCATCGTGGAAACCGAAACGTGATTACAACGCATTGTTGCAAATACCCATGTTCTTCCCTATGCACGCTTATCCAGATCTCGTCTGATAACATACAAGGTTCTTCTACTCGCCGATAATCTCAGATTCTTCGTTAGACACCTAAACCGTTCGTTTCACCATCCATCACGATGCACATGTTTGCTCAAACATCACGCTGCCACATATGTAGCCAAAAGCTTGCTGTGATTTTTTCAATGGTACGTCCATCGAGTCGAGTAATAAATAAGTTTACTCGCGTTCCTTTAAAAGAGCGCATCAATCGTCCCGTGCGAAATCTGCTTAATCGAGAATTCGCGTTATTCGTCCTATTTCTTTTTCTCGTATGTTTCATGCAAAAACTCAGATACGCGAATCCTTGTACTTTTTCCTTCTCTTGAAGAATTTAAACAATTTTTATAACATCGCGATAAACAAAGCCCGATAGAATGTCTTATACGTATTACGATTTTACATCGAACAAAGACTATTATTTGGCAAAGAAACGTTCTCAGAGTCAGAGTTTTAGTACCTATAAGTATCCGACGGTTAACTTCTCGCAGGAACTTTGCTTTTGCTCGTTCAAACTATACCTCGGCCACAGTTCAGAGTCTTCGTCCACGACTATGCTCGAGCACCGTTCGAATAAAGCCGCGGTACTGGATTATTTATCGAGGCGCGGGTTTCTTTATAGATTCGACAAACAACTCGAGTGTTTCACCGAGGGGAACAGGGGCTAGATTCGTGGAACAACGCGTTTAGCACGCGTCGGGATTATTTTGATCGCGTTCTCTGCTCGAGGTGTATTCGTTTAGTCGCGTATCTTCCACGTGATCGTTAAAACGCGAGCCGATGCAAATAAACCGGACGATTTTCCGCGATGCCAGAGTCCGGCCGAAGCTCCCGATTCTGAAATCTGACTTGCTAATACCACGGTGCACACGCACCGCCGTCCCCGACCGATCGTGGACATGCTGGTGCTTTGCAAGTCTAATTCAGAAGCGTGCACCATCTTCGTTTCCACCTATTAATTGCCGTCCTGTCTTTACTCTCGCTCGTTCATCTCTGTTGCGGCTTTTCTTTTTCTTCCGTTTCTTCTCTCTATCCTCCTTGCATACTATTCGATTATACATCGTACTCGACGAGTATCGAAAGTGTTACGGAAATTACGATCGAAGAGTTATACAGGGTGTGTCGATGATTGCCTTTGGAATTCGGAAGAGGCAAGTCGGAGAAGGGAGGTCGAAGCTCTTCTTCATCGCGTAGTTTCGAACATTTTCATCGCGTACAATGGCGATGGTTTTTGAAGAATTGGCGAGCTCGCGTCTTAAAGTCAAAGGGAATTATTGTGGAATATTAAATTCAGTCGATCCGCTAAGAAGCAGCGCGTCTTCTACCGACGATCCATAAACTTATTACGAAATTTTGTAGCTCCTGATTAGACTTCTATGAATGTAACGTGGATGTAGCGTAGATCTCAAAGATATTGGATACACAGGATATATTTAGCAGCCAAACTTTACAACGATCTTTCAACGAAACTTTAAACGACCCATGTTCGCACAACGTTTCTTGCTTGACTATAAGCACGAAAGACGCCTACAAAAATCGCCAACTTGAGGTTAAAACAGCAATTACCGATTTCGTTTAATCGCATCTGGCATAGAAATATTTTCAAACGCTCGCGTATCGGAATCGCCGCCTTATGGGGACGGAGCAAACGCTTCGAAGACAACGTTCTTCCCATCGGAGCGAGATCTTCCCCAACGGCCGACCTGGCTACGTGTTAAATTCTCGACCTCTCTCTCGGAGAACAAAGCCTCCTGGCCGCATACCTTTCCAACGTAGAGACATCTGGTTCGCGAGTAAAATCGTCACGAGAGACGATGCAGAGTGCTCGTACGTGACCATGATGTTCGTTACCCGTTGCTTCCAGCCTCGAGCGAATCACCGTTCGATCGTTCGATTTCTTTCTTTCAAATACTACGTGTTTTTTTTTTACCGCCAATAACGCGTATTTTGCTCCCAACGCATCGACAAATCGCCATCGTAAAAATCTTCGCGCTTTAGCCCCAAGCTCTTTATAGTCGTGAAATTTGAATCACGACTTTTGTTCAGGATCGATCCGATCGCGCAGTCCGGTGCGCCGAACTCGATTTTCATTCGTTCTGTTACGTTTTTTTTTTTTTCTTTTTCTTTTTCTTTTCGGGCAAAGCTCGCCATCGCGTCGACCCGAATTTCTCGCGTTCGTCACGGTGACACGACCTCGTTTCGCGTCACCTCGACCAATTAACCGGTGATGCGCACGCTACAAGATTCCAGATTCGTCGTCGCTCATCGTTTTCAGCCTTACGAGCCGCGCGAAACGTCACAAACGCGCCGCCAGAAAAATACCAATTCTCCGGTGACGAGGAAAACCGACCGCGACGCCCACAATCGCCTCGTCCGTGTTTCCCCGTACGATTGTCTGTCATCCGTGACCATCGTACCGCGTCGACGATTCGCTGGAATTTGAGTGGAATTCGTTTGAAAATGTCGATGTTCCTTTCGAGGTGAAACGCGGTGAAACTGTTGGAAGAAAGCAGGAAGTTGTTTCGATAAATCTCGAGTTAACGGAAGAAATTAGGGAAATTTCGATTTGAAAATTCGAGCATTGGGAAAGGTGAAATTTTAGTTGGCGGGATTGAGAAATTTGGAAATTCGCGAAGCTGAGGGTTGGAATGTTCGAGAAGCCTGGAAATTTGGAAGTTTGCGCGTTCGAACGTCGGAAAGTCTGAATATGCAAGTTGGGAAATTTGAACGTTGAAAAATTTGGAAATTTATTGTAATTTCCGAGTTTCAGAATTTCGACGATGGAGGTCGGGAATTTGAAGATTCGGAGGTTTGCAAATTGAGATTTCCGACTGAAAATTTCGAACAAGAACAATCTTCCGCGTCTTGAAGCAAAATTATCTTCGCGTCGATCGAATGTTCCAAGTTCTGAATCTCGTTCCATCCCCATTGTCTGTCCCACTTTTATCCTTCCAAATGTCAAATCTCAAGCGCCGCCTGCAAGTCAAAGTAAAAGTTCGATATATATATATATATATAAGAAAAACGAATTCATCCACGTTACAATTCAATTAGGTCGATTCGAGGTTAATAAATCGACGAGAATTGACTTATATCGAGGACACAGGGCCGTGGGTTCAACTATTGGCAAGTACCTACGCGACGAAATTTTCAATTCGATGTCTCGAAAATTGGACAAACGACCGCGCGGATCGTACGAGCCGCAAAAAAAGAATGTTAATTCTCCAAGATGAAGATGGACATCTTGCCACGATCGCTCTAAAGTACGATCACGATTATTTTGTCCTCTTTCTTCTTTGCGTCAACCATTACACAACGTTTAATTTCAATTTACATCGACGATTTGCGAATTTGAATTTACGTTAACTGGAAGTTACGATTCTAGAAAAATAAGGATGTTCGCGAGTCAAATGGACTGGCGTTTCTTCTACCTAATGTTTAAATGCGTTTAACGTAATTCGTACTACGGTAGGCGAAAAATAGACGAGTCTCGATATAGACTTGGGCAGTTTTTCTCCGATAGTTATCTAGGATAATTATCGCGTCGCGATAATTGCGAGCTACCGTGCAGGAATGCTCTTTGTTTATTCAAAAAGAGTACGTTTTCTATTCGACGCGAGTCCCGCAGTTTTGCATAATGACTCCGCGAACGAGACGTTTCCAGACCGCAAGAAACTTACACTTGTGAGTTGTTTCAGACGATTCGAAGAGTTTATAAGAAATTTAGGTTATTCTAGAAGAAAATTTGTTGCAACTTCCCCGAACAGCGCGTCGAGAAATTAAATCGAACGAAGAAAATAGAAGCGGAATTCTTCGACCACGGCGCGAAGAAGAGAGCGCGAAAGAAACGGTAGAACGTATTCAAACACCATGGAATTCTTCGTTCGGAAATTGGCACGATTGTAAGAATTAAGATTTGAAAATTTTAATCCAACGATACGAGGATTTGAAAGTTCGTCGAATTAAAAACATTTTTATCGCAACAAGGACAAAAAGCAAGGCAGCTCGTTCGATCGTTTCGATGAATTAACCCTACTATGGTCGTGAAATTTTTAATCGAATCTTACGAAGAATACGAAGAAGTAACAGGATTAAATCTAAGCGTAGTTGCTTCGTATCCAGGTGCGCGACGACTTTTTGCCAGAGTATCGTCTCGATCCAAGAATACGATGCCGATCTCCCGCGATGAAAGTGAAACGAACGTTGCGAGATTTTTCTTCTGTCAAACAACGAAATCATGGTGGAGTAGCATCGTTTCGTAGACAATGCAAAGAGGCACGTTTGTCTGGCGCGCATTCTCTGCCCACACGCCCTCGGATACCGTATTACGTGCGTAATATCTAATGGACGTTTACGACGTTTAAAGGTGGCACGAAGTGGGCTAATACGAGGTGCCATTTAGTCAGTTAAAGGTCTTTGAAGCCACGACGTATCGGTGCTCCCGTTTATGTAATAAATACATAATTTTATAGTTATTAAGTGGTTGCCACTTGGACGCGTGTCGGCATTTCTGCCAGCGGCGCGAGCTTCGACCGACATTTCTCTTCGTCGCCGCATTTACCGTTTCGCTTCTCATCCGAGCCGTTCCATGGAAACCATCCAGAAACGTTTCACAGTTCGTACAAACGAAAGCTTACATTGTTGCGCGATAATTTCGCTAGTGGAACATAAATACATTAGGTTGTCCGAAAAGTTTCTTTCGTTTTATAAGGAAATAATGGATTATCCGCGTTCTCTGTTTTATATTATTTTTTGTCGAATCATGTATGATTACAATAATAGAAATAGAGCAAAACAGATCGTACATGATTCGATAAAATAATATAAAACGAAAAGAAGTTGCGAATCTATTATTTCCTTGCAAAAGGAAAGAAACTAATACGTTGTACGCTCGTAACGATCTAGACATTTTCATTCATACATCGTATATTATATATAGCACGATAATATGCACGAAGCGTGTGAAAACGCGCAAGAAAATTAACGGTCAGAAGCGATGTTCGTCGTCTTCCTATAAAGTTAGCGGATTGGAAATTCGAATTATTCGTTGGAAATTTTAAACGCGCTTCGTTATGTACAGCCGGCGTTTAATCTCGACAGCCTTTTATAGAAACGGCACGTCGTTAAAAACTTTAAAGGCAAAACAAAGGATTTTTTAATCAGCGAGCGTTTAATATCGGGAGTTTAACGAGGGAACGTGGCTGAGAAAGAAACCTGGTGTCGGTACGTTCCTAATTACAGTGGAAGACACAATAACTAGCTGTCTCTAGTTAGCTCGATTGACACGGCCAGCGGGAGACGTGACGAGATTTCTCGTATACGGTGGAAGCGACGTCGCCGCATCGTCGCTCGGTGTCGGTACATAAAAGCGACGATTTTTCTTCTTTCTGACCCCATTCCAGGGACGCTTTTGCCGCGCGCGGTACGGATGAGTCGCACGTGCGGATCCGACGATGGAATGCGTCGAAGAAGAAAGGGCGCAGCTGGTGCGAACTAGCGTTAACTCGATTGTCAGCGAATCAAATAGATTAATAGAGTAATCGAAGGCTCTTTCGACCACCGTACCGTCCGACTTTGTCGATAATTTTAAATCTATTCGTTCGTATTGGATTCGTCGCGTTCGTTTCTTCAATTCCACTCGAACACAACTTTCTCGAACGTGCGGTTTTACGTGGAAATCATTATGATTTTCCTACGTTTGGTTTGGAAGAGGAAATCCGAGGTGATCGAAGCGTACACGCTGCAAACCGTGAGCGATAAGAAAGTTGTTTGCGGGACGAGGAGATGAGTTTGTTTGGCGATCTTCGACGATTCTTTTCGTTTGGTCGATCGAGTGAAAATTTTCTAGGATTTTGACGATTATCTGTTTCGTTTATTACGTTCGTTGCTCTGCTCGTTACGTTTGTTACAACCGCTTCGAACGAATCTTACACCGCGTTTAATATTTTCCAATTTCTTAATCCTTTCGAAACTACCGAGTCTGCCGTTTCTTCCGAGGCAATTGTCTCCGCTAGCAGTTGCAACAGGTGCGCAAATTAAACGCGTATCCGTGTCGTTTTAAACGGTTCGTTCGAACGCGACTGAACAATGCAAATCGTTGCGGTCCGCTCGAACGCTTCGAACAATGCGGCGCAAATTAGTTATAAATTACGCGCGTCCCGCAGAAACGGACAAAAGGCTGGATGAAGAGGGGATAGACCGGAAACGACCGTCTGAAACCCGTTGGCCGCTTTGTTCTCGCACGTTTAATGAGCGTCGCTGCAAAAGCGTAACAGTGGCGCTTGCCGGCGACCTTGACGCGTCGCGTTATGCAACCTGCTCGTATAATAAAACGCAGAAGATCAGGGTACATCGGTTTCCTTCTAAATCCGACGCAATGCCAATATTTTTCGAGCAAAGTCCGAATCGATCCAACGCTAACAATAATAATACGTTCGATTATTTGCACGCCGAGCTCCTTACTGCGAATAAACTGCCGGGACGCAGATTCCGATCGCTTCAGGTTTGGAGAAACGCGCGGGATTTGTGGATCAACAGGGTCAACGTGGAGGAATCAAGGAATCAAGGAGTAACGCGGTTGTTATGGTTGAGCAAGTGTTGAAGCGAAATTTGTTTTCGGTGCTTTGGAATCTCGAATACACTTTTCGGAAGGAAAAATATTTCTTCCGCGTAGAACGCGCACATTCTACGGAGGAATCGGGTCGTTTAGGTGCTTTCGGACTGGAGGAGAGATTTTCCTACTTTGAAAGTTTAGATCGAAAACTTGAAATATTTCCTCCGCTCAGGGGTTTCGAGAAGCGTAGAATTTCGAATTTTAAACGTTTCAAGCCTTGTCCAATGGAGATAGAAATCTTTTTCGAAGGAATTTAAGGGCGAACGCTACGTTTGCAGAAGCTTGAGCAAATCTGCGTATCGATCTTTACGATAGCGGTACGATAGATTTGTTGCAATTTATTCGAATAAAATTGATGCTTTATTTTTTTAACGAGATTCCTCTAATTGCGAACATCTCTTATCGCCTTTTGTCCGAGATTAAGTCGAGAGGAGAAAGCAAACGTGAGATTCGTATGGACGAAAGAATGGCGCGCTTGATAGTTGGCAGATTAACGGCGAGAGCGAGCGATCGCAATAACGAAGAAGCGCGTCTTGTATCAGCGTATGTAATTGGGTCATCGTGGTGGGTGTACGAAAGCTCGTGATTAAAGTTAATGCCGTTAAATCCCGGCTATTTGCTTTTCCTTTTTGGCGTATCTTCGCTGATTTACGCTGGCGAGCGCGAACGCGATTAACCAAATATCTCATCCGAAGCTTAATAACGTCGACGCGAGATTCTTTTCTATCAAGCGTCCACCGCCAACAACGATTCCCGCGATCTTAAGGTTGGATTTTCTACGCGTGACATTTTAGTGCACGATATATAAAAAAAAAAAGGAACTCGCTACCTTTTAACACGCTTAAAGGAAGATCACGGAATAATATTCGCGGTAAAAAGGTGGGAGATAAATTGGGAAAATTAAATTGGATTTAAAAATTAATTTCACGGAACAAATTAATCGGCAGGAAGATGTCGAGATATCAAAATTCTCTGGAACCAAAGCAGAGGACAGGAGCCGATGCTTTCGATTCAACGAGTCTGGCAATCCCATTCGCTGGTCGCGAAAACGTGAAACAAGAAGAGAGCCAGGTATCGGTCGACTCTTGTTGCCGTAATTAGGGCACCTTGGTGGGTGGTTGAAAGCTCGTTATTAAGGTTAACACTTCCCGTGGCGAATCCCGGTATACTTTCTTGTTCGGGTGGCACGTTGCAAGGACACGTGGCCGACCGCTCGCAGCGACAAAGCATTGTTGCTGCAACAATGAAGACCGATCTTTGCGGTTTACCATTGCTGGCCGTACACCTACAAGCAGCATCTGCTGGCAAGGTCGTAAATAATGTTTCACAATCGGAGAACGGGACGAGGAACGGGGAACTCTGCTGTCCACCGTGTGACACACTTTTTCCAGGAATCCAACGCTCTTTTAAGGAGTGCTTCTTTTAATCCAACTTTTCTCTCCTTTCGTTTTAATCTATAAAACGTTATGCATCACGTATACGCGTGTACATAACGTAGTTTTTATCTCGTTTTTATGAAAACGGAGGACGATGTATACTACACTACCGTTTGTAAATATGCAGACGCATTTTCATCCTCGATTGCTATTCGATGCTAAATTTACGAAATTGACCCAAAATCGATCGATGAATTAGAGGGACGATCTTAGGATCGATTCGAGATGCGGTAAAATCTTAAAATCGTTTCTCTGGAAAAGGTAGAAGCGTAATTCGTAACGATTCTCGTTCGTGGTCTTCGTACACGTTTACCATTTGTTAAACCATTATTGTATTAGCGATCGAAAAGAGTCTCTTTCGTCTTAATTACAATTGAAAAATTGAAGAATCGGAAAATAAAGAGTTTATCAAGTAACAGAGTGCGCTTTCGCAAACTTTGACAGTTACAAATGTATATCGCCTTTTAAAAGTTACGGTAGTTTATTCGTGTCATCGTGGTACCCTATCATACTCGGCCGCGATGGCTCCAAAGAATCAGATTGCCGCGGTAAAATATATTTTACCAAGAATAAGCAAATGCGCGTATACGTTCGAACGCATCGCATGCGAGCAGTTTGGTGAAATCGATATGCAAAGGCTTAATTAAGGTCTTTTGATAACCTAACCTCGATCGAAGTCTCGTATCATCGCCATTAATCATCCACGTGTTCGTGACTTCCTTTCGTAATCTTCGAAATTAATTCCACCGATTCGGTATAAATTTCGACGCATCGAAAATTATTAAAAGGGACGTCGATTCGATTTCACCTCGGCTTCTCTCTACCTTATTCCCTTTTTGTAGCACCGGTTATACATACGATCGTTCGCGTTACACGCCACGTCCCGGCGTTCGCTCTCCATTCGGTATGGAACGAATCAATGAATACGGGGAGCAACAATGGCAGCTCGAGTACGGTGTCTCGTGTTTGTCTCGCAATTAGAACGCGTTCTACGAACACGAAATTGATGGCTGGCCTCGATTTGACCGAACGTAAACTTGCTGAAATTGGCCTCAACGTTGTTGTCATAATTCATGATCTCGTTCAATTGTCGCGCGTTGCGCAATCATTGTCATTAAAAAAAAGAAAAAAGAAAAAACTCTGTCGAACCTACTTTACGAATTCAACGAGAAAAACGTATAGTTGGATCTCGACTCCAACGAGATCGAAACTATCGTCGGAAAAAGGTTCGATCGATCCGAGTCTCGCGGCGAAAGAAACGGAAGCATCGAAAGTCGTAATCTATTAATTCGTCGACTTCGCCATCAAATATTACTCCGGATCTCGTACGAAATCGTAATTTCGTTGCGATGTGGCTGTCGTCGCGACCAACTCTTCCATTCGTACCGTCGACGATTAGAAAAATATACGTAGCTGAATCGAGACGAGTGTAATGGCAGATATTTTCATTTTCCTCGCGTCGTAACACGGCGGTCGATCCTTTCTAGCGAGAAATTCGAAAGGAATTCCCTTTGGCCGGCTGCTTTATGGCATTTAACACCATAAATAAATGACGTCGCGCGGTCGTCGAAGTAACAAGACGCGCCGCTATTAATAATAGTCCGATTCTCCCATCCAGCGCGAAGATTTACGGAGGTGGCATGATTTATTTACCGAATATCTTGCTGCCACTTGCCCAAGAGCCTTCTTCCTCGGTTCTCTGCCTCTTTCCGCCGCATTTGTCGGATATCCTTTTGAACCACGCCACTGGGGAGATCCGTTTGCGACTTTATCGATGCTTCTTACACGTCCGTTTGCCCAGTTTGTGGAACATCGTCGATGTCTTCCTTCTAAGAACATCCTGTTTGGTTAATCTGCACTATCTTAGTGGAGACAGTGCGTGGAACGCGCGACTTCTTCCTTCGTGGAAACGCGAGGTTGTTGGACATTTGCTTCGGTGTATGATCGAACGTAAATTAGGGTCGATGCTGGACGAAACGTTTGCAGTTGTTTGGAGAAGTCGGTTTTATAGGTTTCCATTCTATCTCGAAGCTCAACCACAGGAATTTCAGGCAACGTCTTTTCGTTCGCGTACCTTTTACATCGTTCAGAGTCGTACGTTGCGTCGGAACAACGTTTCATTTCCAATCTCTCTTCGATCAACTTGTATCGTCGGAAATTTTCGACTTCAATATCGGGGGAATTGAGTAAAGTTGGAGATATCGAAGCGATTCGGAACACCAGCACGACGAATCGTTTTTAATTTAAATCGTAGAAACGTCGTTGTCTCTGATCTTCTGTCAAATATCTACTGTTCGAACGTGTACGTTACTCGCCTTGCATCCTGATGCATCGTTCTTGGCGAAAGGACGCGTAAGTTGGTTGTACGTTGCCTAGATACTTGGTCCTTGATGAATTGGCAAGCCGCTAAACAACGATTAATCCGCGTCAAATAACTTTTGCAAATACTAGAATACTACAACGCCAAGCGAATGTACCTTTCTTCCAAATTAAACGAAAAACGGCGACTGTGGAATGGCGCCGCCAGTGCCAAAACTTCTCGTAAAATTCTCTAACCTCGTGAAACTGCCTGTTGCATCGAGTCGACGACGATATTCGGCTGCTCGTTAAAACTCGGACGTTCGTCCAGCAGGGTCTGTCGCGCTTGTTTGTAACAATTAAGACACGTTCTCGCATAAATCGTCGGCCGCTTCCGTCAGTCGAAACGGCGACGTTTACGACAGCAATGTTTATGCGCGATATAAAGCTCGTACCGTTGCTGTTCGTTCGTTTCGTTCCTTCCACGCTTTCGCAGTCCTCGTCGCCGTTCTAACGACCACCGCGACTCCCTCCAAGCGAACTTACGTCTCTCGAACGACGGAAGAAAAAAGATACCGTGCTGCACGAAAACGTCTCCGTGAGTTACGATTCTTCTCGGTGCACCTCGGCCTTGAGATTTTGTCTCGCTCGGTCGAAAGCTGACTTTCGCGGATAGAACAGAGGTAAAAGATGCGGTCATGGTGTTCAAACGTCGGCGTTCTTTCGAACGTAACTTCTCGAGTCTATGGTGTTTTCAGGAGTACGAAGGAAAAGAGGGGGAAAAGATATTTATTCGAAGTAACTTTGATGAAAACTTTTATCGCATATTTTCGACATGCGGGATATTTTTCGATAAGACCTGTTCGTTCCATCCGATCGATTCCTTCGTCTTTTCGTATTAACCGAATTTCCTTGGTCTTGTCTTTCGTCGTTCCGTCCTTTGGCCAACAGAAAATTACCACCACCCGAATATCGTACAGCTTGCGAATCTACTCGCATTCAAGGATTGAAGTTTATACCCCGAGCTTGAAACCTCGTAAATCGAGTCTCGGTATTTTCCATAAACAATTATTACGCACGATGCACGACGATACTCTGTACGCGGCGATATTATTGTCAGAAACGAGCGTTCAAGTTCTTTCCGCGAAGAGAACAGCAATCGTACGACGATAATTCGTATAATAACGTCGGTGGATATTGCGAACGATGGAAATGATAGTTTCTCGGGTGTCGGCGAGAATCGCAAAACCCGATAGAAGGACTGTAGAGGATGTAGAACCAATAGATCGGCGAGAAAATTGCCTGGGCGTGGAAATCGCGAGTGACTGTTACTAATCTAATAATTGTTCATTAATTTGAAAAATTATGCCAGGATAAACACTGTCCTCTTTTTTCTTCGTCGTCGAGTCGCCGATCTCCGAGCGTGTTATTATACAGCGAGTAGTAAATTATTTATTAAGGTTTGTGGCGTGACAAGTTCAACCGGCTGGTATGGTGTATACTAGCTCGAGCGGATTACCATTGAGATGCTAATAAATTCGCCACGTTACTCCGGAGGCGCCACGCCTCGCACGCCTTTGAAAAAGGCTCGTGGTGATTCTATTCGATTCCTTCGTGGGAATCGGCGAGCGTTCCTCTTTCTAACAATGCAACGATCAATCTCGATATTCGACTCGAGTCCCGATGTATGCTAATCTCGAATTTTACAATTGTTTCTACTATTCGCTGCCTGATGGGTAATTTCCTCGCTAAAAATCCCCTCGAATTTGCACGGTTTTTAATCGACAAACGAAATTTCGTTGGATCAGAGATCAGTAGCAGATCCGTGGATCCGTATCTACGAATACATCAGTAAGTTAAACACATTAAAAGACACGATGTTTCTTTCTCCAAGGACGTTGCTTGCGTTCGATTCGTTGAAAAAAGAAAGGGAAAAAGACAAGAGTATGGTTTGAGAATAATGAGAGGAAATGGCGGGACGCGTGTCAAGTCCAGCGAGCGTATCAGGGGCGTATCACGACCCGCGTTGCGCCCTGACCTTACGCACACCTTGTCGCATCGACAGGCGTTAGAACAATCGTGGCACACGTTAAGACGGGACGATGCTTTCTGGTGGGTGTTGGTATGCGTCTCCTACGCTTCGACGGGAATTGATGTTTCCGACGATTACGCGTTTAAACACCACTCTTGCTCGCTGGAAGGCGGAAATCGTCGTGGTCACGTCGTGATCGCTGGATCGTATCGATCAACGAAATCAATTCCAACGCGATCCGTCGACTTTGTCATTTCACGAATGATTTCCGTTGAATTTATGCGAAATATGTAGCGTCGATTTGTCGCGAGTAGACCGTGGATATCGTTGCGACGATTCGTATCTTTATAGATATCGAGAGACACGATCGTTCGGATTTGTCAGGTTAACCGAATTCGAAAGAATTTGAAGTTGGGTAACACGATTAATGTTTTCAGACGTGCGTGCTTGGCGCTTTTATAGACAAATGTCATCTTTCATTACGTATGGTACGGTTAACGAACGAGGATAGAATCGGTCGAGACCTTGAAGTTTGGAACATGGAAGATGCGAATACCGCGGTTATACAGTCCTTGGATTTCGATGCTGAAAATAATCGAGTAACGTGTGTTTAGGCACGCGCAGTCTGGAAACTGTTTGTACAGAAAATATGGATGATCAGGCCGGATCACAGAGTTCGATGGATGAGGAAAAGCCATTTATACACTGCGAGGATGGTTCATCGACGTACGAAATGTTTGATCTCTTGTACTGATTTTCTAAACCATTTTCTTTTTTTTTTTTTTTACAAACATCAGTATCTCTCTCGCGGATCATTTCATACATCGTTTTAAGCCCGAACATTTTCTCTGCCGTACGCGCGATTTCGATCGTTTTATTTAAATAAATATCGCGAAGTCATTAATAATTTCATCGAGCTCGGACGCATCATGCTTCGTAATCCGAGTAAACAACGAACGAGTGTTTTTCTTCGCGACGATCCAAAGGGCATTCTGTGTTTAAAAAAAATACGGAGAATTTCGCCTGACTCTATTCGTAACGCGTTCTAAATCCAAGTCGTTCCAGAAATAAGGAACGAGCGATACTACTTTTGCTTGCATTTTAAAACGTCGAAACGAGGAAATGCAAGGGAAACGTTCGAAACGAATTCGAGGCGGACGGCGGTGTTCGTGAAATTAAAATTAGCATAAGTTATGGGAAGGCGAATTCCCCGTGACAGGTTAGAACGAAGTTAACGCGACCCACGCGACCACGATATTTATAAAGACTGGAAGTATCCGATTAACGGAGAGATTTAAGGTATCACGGTTGCATCGGGTCGTTCGTCTCGATCGAATATTCATGAGCGAGAAATATAGCGCGAGGATGACAAATAGGCGACTAATTTCACGCTGCATACCAAAAAACCCACACGAAGGTACCTATCTCGTTGAACGTTTTCACGGTACGTACCAGCCTTGCGCTTCCATCTCAATGAAAAATGCTTCGAACCGAATCGATAGCCGTAACTAGAGGATACCACCATATAGATAGAAAGCGATTGACCCTGTAATTTCTTATAAATTTCTTTTATAGAAACTTTCCAAGAAACTTTCGCTCCTTGGTCGAAACGTAACCGTACCTAACATCGATCTGGTCGCATCGGTAAATATCGTGTTAGTCTTTTTTTAATCTTCCTCCTACCTCGAACTTGATCGTACCTATTTGCGACAAACGCAAACGTAACCGCGCCTGGAACAAGCCTAGACGCGCCAACGAAATATTGCAACAACGTCTTCAAAAAGTTTTCCTCTTGGTCTTGCTTCAAACGCGATCGTACCCAACGTAACCTTCCTCTTGTATAAAGTATATTTCTAAGTATATTCTTAAACGCAACGACGTCTAATTCGTAGCAAATCCCAACTGTAGAGAAGTTTAGCCATATCGTGAAATACGGTAATGATATTCGCGAGAAATTTGTACAATTTTCCTTTCAAGTTGAACTCCTATTCTGAACCTAATCACGCTCGTTTCCAAACTTGACCATACTCGACCACGATCGATTTCAAGCCCAACTATATGATTACCGGAACGAACCTGTCTCCTCGTTCCTAATTGGATTTTAACCATCGATGGTTTCCTTGACCACTTATCGCTTCAAATTTCAAACTATCGGAACATCCTCGAACGGTCAACAACGAACGGTCATAGCTTACTTTCACTCGTCGTATCCCGTTTCGCGTTCCTTTATCGTGACAGCTTTCCCATTAAGTATCACTCACGATGAACAAAGGCCATAAATATTCTAGTATCGTGATAGACGATCAATTTCTGTGAGATGCCGGGCAAGAATCAGAGGAAACGTACGTATGAATCGAGTATTCATCGAATAATTTTTAATCATGGAACACGTTCGATTTCATAAGCGATTCACATGATTCGTATATCGGCGGTCCGCTAGCGAGAAACGATTCGATGAAGACACGGGGTTAAGAATAATTAATTTCAGTCGCTAGGAACGTCTGGGCTGGATGACAAATTACTTCCGGATCCCATTACTAGCCTCCTCGTACGTAGTTAGTACCGCGTAAGAATAATTCGTGATCTCAGGCGAGATTAATCACGGAAAGGACGATGAAACGACAACAATAGGAAACAAGAGAACGAACGTTCCTACGAACCTCTCTAAAAATAACGCCTCTTCCCTGATCATTCATCTCTCGTACGTTTCGGTCGGTTCGATCGCGCGGTTTTTCATAAATCCGTGAAAAATGTTTACCTTCGATTTCAGGAAGTTTCTGCTACTCGTGCGGAACGTTCCTGGCACTCGTTCACAGACTCGTCGCTTGCTTTCTAAAAAATATTCCAACGTACCGTCGAACCGCTTCGGATGATCGCTGGCAGAAGAAAAACTTAAACGCGATATATGTATCTTCACGGAGCCGATACGGAATTCGTAGAATTAGGATTAACGTAGAATTAATATTTTATCGAATGGCATATGGTTCGTTTCCCTGGATGATCTCTTGTCAAATATTTAGATACGAAACTTCTTGTTGGTATGTGGACTGCCAGGCACGTTGCCAACTTTTCAAACAACCTAATAAAGCTATAGAAAATGTCTATTATTATGTTTCTTCGGGCAGAAATAAATTCACCGAGAGATTCTCTTGCTCGAGAAACAAAGAGGCGAAGCTACTCGGGTTTTTCGCGAGCGCGTTTCCTGATTCCTGGTTGCCGGAGGAACTCGAAACAGTAGTTTATCACGGAGGTAGTGCACGTACGTATGTAGGTGCCTTCTCGAAGCAGCTGATTCGTATCCATCATCCTTTTGTCTAGAGGCAGCCGAACCCCCACGACGATTTAACTTACGAATTAATCAACCGTTGGTGGAACGAAGTTTCGTACCGCGGCGTTGCTCATTATTCTTCTTACGCGGCCAGATAAATTGCGGCAGTTAATTACGAACACGTAGAACCCCGTGGCAAACCGCGGACCCACCCGGACAACTGCAGAACTTGGTGTAATTTCATTTTGCCAACGAGTCGACCAACCATCTCTCCGATGTCTTCTCTCCGTGCGTACAATGGTTTACCTGAAATTCACAAAGAACAACAATATTTCCTATATTCGATGCGTAAAAATTCGCCTTTATTATCGACAAACGTCACGGCAAAAATTATCGACGAGTCTCCGTAATTTAGTCAACGTATTAGCTCGTCCCAAAAGTTTCTTTCGTCCCGTAAGGAAATAATGGACGCACTACATTCGCTGTTTTATATTATTTTTATCGAATCACGTATGGTCGTAATAATAGAAATAGAAGAAAATGGATCGTACACGATTCGATAAAATAATATAAAACGAAAAGAGCTTGCGCGTCTGTTATTTCCTCGCAATAGGAAAGAAACTTTCCGGACAACCTAGTACAAGTGCAACTCGCGCTAAGAGTTTCGTTTCAATTAAACTCGTACATGTACGTATAGAAATTCTGAGAAGCGAATTTCCAGTCGTGAAACTTTAAGAAGATACGATAACAAAGAATACGATAGACTAAAGCACAGCGAGATTTTCTCCTTCCAAAATCGATTAATATTTTCGATCGATCTTTCGTACCGCGGTATCGTATATGGATCGATACGATCAGTTTCCGCATTAAGTTAACGTTACAGTTACCGAGCATTACGTTCCGATGTTTCCTTCCTCGCTTTGCAGTAACTGCACGCACCCGCAATTAGTCATTACGCGCCTTGCTCTTTTCCGGAAATCACGGAAGGAAGCAAAATGGGTAACTGGGTCGACAGAATGAACCGCAACGATTCTTCAAAATCTGTCGGGCCATTCGTTATCTCGAGAGAGTAAGTCGAACGACCACGCTTACCAGGATAATTACCGAGTTGAGCGTGGCTGGGTCTGAGTCGACCGATTAAAAATCGCGATCCGCGTGTCTCGCTTATCTCCTCCCCTTTTGTAACGAACAACCGACGGCGGCGTCGCGTTGGTCAGGCGGCGCGCGTGGGTTCCGCGATCCCGACACGATGATTCAGGTTAATTACGATTGCGCGAGGAAAACGCCACGACGAAGAAAGAAAACTCACGAAGGTCGGGCACGATTTTCCACGAGCTTTCCCGATTCTCGCACGTATACATAGCGTTTCTTTCCTCTGCTTGGAGGAACGAAGTCAAGGTTCGCTACGATGATTCTTCGTGTTGATAAGATTAATATCTTATGAATATTTTGTTTATGATCGTCGTTATTCCTCCGATACCGGTTGACTCGTACCAAAGGAATCAAAATCAACGAATGTACAATACGCGTTGCAACGAAGAAACGAACGTTCGCATGTATACTCGATGAAAACGAACTGTTGATGAAATTGTCCATGAAATTTCTATAGAAAATGACGCATTAATCATTTTGTCCGCCTCGATGTTAACGCTAGAGTTACTCTTTAAAATGTGTAACCGAATATACATACGTCCGTAGATACACGTGCAATACGAGACTGGAAACCTCTAAATACAAATTGCGCGTAATATTTCAATATTTTTCGCGAGACTCGTCGTTGCGACAATAGTCAAGGACTATGTAAAAACAGCTACTAGACAAAGCGAAGACGCAACGCTGTATTTTACGTTTGCTGATCGAAGGCTCGGCAAATAAATTCCAAATGTATAATAAACGAATTACAGATTAGATAATTCTACGTACAAACTACAGATCGGATAATCTAATAAAGTGGAAGAACTTGAGCGTTCTTGAACCTATTTGCCAAGATACATTTTCACGTGAATCATACCGTCCACTATCTTGCTATTAGTCATAACTGTCACGGAAAAATGAAAGGATTTAAAAGAATTATCGCGACAAGATTTAATCAATGTAACGAGATAATTACGAATTCTGATACTGACAGGTGATTTTCTTTTGACACTTAACAAGGTAGGTTCGAAGCACGTCTGATACTTATTCGAGCCTTCGTACCCTGGTGAACGAGGCGCATTAATAATCGTGGTACGACGTCGGCTCTCGTCCGTGGGGAGGGTCTAATCGAAAGCGCGCGTATGACTCACAACTCGCGATTGTCGTGCGATGCACGCTTGACACGATTTGCTGGACTTACTTGGACGAACGAGGAAAGTCCCAGCTTCGTTACTTGGAATCCCCCGATTCACTGTCTGCGGACGTGTCATGGAGAAATTGTACGAATTTTGCTGACAGAGAGGCAGAGAGAGAGAGAGAGAGAGAGAGAGGGGCAAGCTACAAACGAACATCGTCGCAATCGGAATTTTCGGCACGTTCCGGCAGAAATTGCTGACCATGTCGAATATGGTATTTAACGCTAGAATTATTGGCGATTAAAGAGAGGAAATGGAAGGAGCAGAAACAGACTTTCGTTTATGCGTATGTTTTACAAAAGTCATACAAATTCTGAAAAGTACATCGTACTGAATCTAACAAAATTTCGTTTTAGCGTTTGTGCGTACGATTTTTCGCCTTAGGCGTATGTTAGAACTTTTCTTCGATTATACTCGAAGCTTTTTTCAATCGTCTAAACGATAACGAGATTGAAACATAAAAAACTGGACAACCAGAGCAGGGCGGTGAAATTAAAACGAAGACTACGTTGGTCGATAATCGCATTGACCTTTAGAAATCCGCGTGGAATTTCGAAAAGGTTTGACAATTTTCCACGGAGCGATAAAATTGGCTGCGTCGACGATTTCACAGGTGTTTTTAAAACCGGTCCGCTTTCGTAGTTCTGAGAATCGAATTCGTTCTACTTACAGCATCGCTGGCGAGCATCGCCGCGACCATGTTTTACTTGTCGTTTAAATATTTTATAGCCGCGTTAAAAGCGCGCAAGTATCGCGACTCTGTCAGTAACGTGGAAGATCGACAGAACTGGGTGCTCTGGCGGGAGACGAAATTTATGGAACTGGCGGGATCAAAAGACGTCGCGCGTCTGTCCACCGTTGGCATCTGACGTGTTTTGCTCTCGACTTGTCTCTTTCCGCGCGAATGATCTCGAGTTTGTCAGATTAAATGGGTTAAAGATCAAAACCGAACTCCTGGATATCTTTATCGAGCAGCGTTGAGTCGCGAGATCGAAAAATTCGCAACGCGAGATTCCGTGAACGAAGTTTCGTAAACTCGTAACTGGGACAAGACTCGCGTTACAGAAGATCGATTATTCGTTAAAAGAGCGTTGTTTAAACAAAGTCTAGATAAAACAGCGTTGGAACGCTGAGAATTTGGTGATCGTTCGCAACTTTTCCTCGAAGCTCGTCTTAAATCATAAAGATTTATTCCCTGTTGGTACTTAATTTTTTTATGTATTTAATTTAATCTGTTCCTTGGAAGAAGACGCAGGCCGGATAAATACATTTATCGTACCTTTGTCGGATACGATATCGAATATCACTCGTTTCGACAGATATTAAGAAGTAGAAAAGACGAACCTACGCGCAAGATAGAATTATCAATTGTCAAATTCTCAAATATCGAAGAACGTTGCTGCGGTTAACTCGATGATACGAATCGTCGAATCGCGAAATATTAAGCGACGTTGTTAATTTCTCGTCAACCTTTTAGCCGGACTAACACCTTCGAATAAGAGGCACGGAACAAAGCGTTCCAATCTTCCAACGACTAAACTTTCACGAAAAACAAGTAAACGGACCAAGAAGAGTCCAAGTTCGTCGAACTTTAGGAACGACCGACAACGTATTTCGAGGAAGCGGACGATATCCAGGTGAACGACGTTTCTCAGAGTCGCCTGTGTTTCTTTCCATCGTTCCGGAATAGGTTCGACGGGGATCGTTTTCCAGAAACTCGTCATCGCGAAGATAAATGTACTGACAAGTAGCTGCACCTTCTCAGCGCGCCGCCGTGAAATAACCACATTAATAATGAATCACGCGGCAATTTTGCTTAACTTTTACGATGGTGAACGTGTCGAGCCTAGTGGGCGGCTGTCGAAGGTCTGCCAGGCTATCTCGCGGCGTCGCGGGATCGATCCGCGACCATTTTTTCCGTCGCCAGCGGAATTAATGTATCTGCACCGCTTCCACGAACGTGACACTAATTGCAAAGGACGACTGGAAGAATGGTGACACGCGTATATCTCTATGGAGAATTGTAACGCACGCAATTTATTCACTTTGTTTCTTGCTTGTTAAAGACGAACGTTTGAATGCTGATTTCCTATGATTTATTCGAGCAGAGAGCGCCCTTGTAACCTACTACGTATCGCTGATGAATTCTATGAATGGACTCTATGGCTGCGTTCCATGGATGATTATCGAAATGAAAAGTCACCGTCGATCGAATCCGCTTTTCTAAATGGACGACTATTCTGTGGACAAAAATCATAAGCAGCGAGAAATATCAACAGTGATCTGCTGTTGTACGCGGCTTCTTCGTGTAGATGTGCATACGACGATAGATATGGAAGTCTACCGTGTTTGCTTTAGAACAGCATCAGGGTAAGGAAAATAGGGATGGCGAGAGGAAAGCGAGCCTGTAGAATGGAACATACAAATCCAAAGTCACCAAACTCACACTTGTTCGCAGTTATCTACGCGGATCGACCCTTACTCCGATAACCGGTAAACTCTTAGATCCTACGCTCTAAGATGAATTCGTTGAACCAAGCGCTGTTCAGAATTTTGTTCGATGAAATGAAATTAACGTATGCTCCGTCGGTGGTCGATGATCACAGTAATCGGTTTCGGTAATCGCAAAAGCAAGATGACGATTCTATCTTAAAGAAGAAACTACTCGTCTCTCGAGTCAAACGAGCGATAAAACTGAAAAACGACCTATCCGTTAGTTAGCCGCGATCTTAACGCGATCTCTATCCTACGAACGGCCGTGAGACTCGCAAGACCAACCCTAAAAGACAAACTCTCGAAATCCTTCCACCATCGAATGCCTAACGCCTAACCGCATAGGCCATTGTCCAAGCATAAGCCACATGAAGATTTTATGAACATGGGAACACGGCTGAGGAAAGAGAAGTCAGAGGAGGTCGAGTGCCAGTGTTACGCAAGAAAATGCGCTTTCGCGAGCGGCGATAAGCGTTACTTTAGCGGCGGGTATCCTTTTGTCCGTCCTGCGCCGCGGTTTCTCGGCCGTCTTAATGACCGATGCAAATACACGTCGTTAGGCCTCGTTGGGCTCGTTTCGCTACTATTTGTCTTTATAGCTCCGGCATCGGTGCTCTCGCGTCCCCTTTGCATACACTATCGCGACGAGGACCGAGCGGCCAGAGCGTCGAGTGATTTCTTTTTTCGCGCGGGTTTGATGGGTTTTCCCGCGCCTCTAGATGAACCTCTTACGGAATGGTTGCTTTAGAGAACCTCGTTTACGATGATGATGATGATGATGACGACGACGACGACGACGACGACGACGGTGGTGGTGGTGATTGTGCCGGTTTAATAGCGATCTTATTGTTTGTTTAGAGGAGATGGTTGGAAATACGTACGATGAAGCGAGTAAATTGGTTTTTAAAAAGGCTATAAAGAAATTTATCGTAGATTGCAAATGATGGAATAATTGTACGTTGCGCCAGGCACTGTGTGTGATTTATAGGAGCTTAAATTCATGTTTATTTCAATTTCAAACGAATCCAAGAATTTTTACGAATTTTTATTCCTTAATATTTTATTTCCTCCTTGCTAGCGAAGATCTCGGTTGGGGTCAGAAATCAGTCACGGTTATTCGAATCGACTGACCACTTGGAGTCAGCTTGCCTTCCCATGATCGAATTCGTTCAACAAACGCTCAACGCAGAGTACAAAGAACAAACACCGATCGTTCGATCGAATATTTTCTGCATTTAATGTCCTATATACCTTATGTAGTCCGCGTTTTTCTTTTTTCCTTCGCAAAGTATAATAAATATCGGAAAGAAAGCACGCGTAGAAGAAGCGATCGAAGCGCAGCCTCGAATCCCCCCAAATTTGCACCGATATAAATCTATCAAATTTCTCTGAAAAATCGGAAATTGCTCGTTTCGATCGTCGCTGGTAATCTCGGAATTAATTGCGCGGCATCCAACGATCCGTCTCTTCCTTTCGCTGCTTTCATTAAGATGGACTTGGCGGCACGGTGCGGCGTCCCAATTGCAACAGGATGAAGGTGCGCAACCTTTGGTGGCCGGCGATTGAAACAAAGCGAAGCAATACCGGACTTCTTCGTTTCAATTGAAAGGGTTAACGAGGTCCGTGTACGCGAGCTAATTAGGATGTCGCCTAGACCGTCTATTTTCGTCGGGACCAGGACGTGTCACGGTAGAAAGGGCAGTTCGAAATGTCGCGACGACCACGCTTTTAATCGTCTTGCTTGATCGAGGGTAACGACGACTGAAACGAACCCAATCTGTCATGGTTTCTTCATTGGCGTTTATAAGCACCAGCGAATTTAATGATCCACGCGAGAAAATTCTCTGATTGAGTACTTTTGTCGCTGTTGTAGTCGTGGGTCTTGATTCATTGGAGTAATGGAGGCGAAGAGGTCTACTGGTATACGTCTTAAGCAGCGTAACTACGAGTTGAGCGTAGAGTTTTGATTAGTTTGTTGGAGTTTATTTCGCGACGGTTTATACGTCGATAGAAAATTTGATTCGTAAACATTTCAGAGTTTCTTTCGTTCGAAGCTATCCATGTATTCCTTTATGATCTCTGCGATTAGTTTGGATCGTAAACGATCGAAACAACTGTTCTTCGAGTCAATTTGTTTAGGTTCAAAGAAACGTCTCGAATCTTTCTGCCAACTTATTTTCGTTGGAAATTTGTTTCGAGTCAAAGATAAAAACGTTGTCTGAAAACCTGTTGATAAATTTAGAGTTCTACGATAAAGTTCGAGCAAACGCTCGATCAATGTTCTGCGTTTCTATCGTCCAGCGTTTGTCGCTACATCGTTCTTAAAATATAAAAAAAAAAATTAATTTTTCCTTTTATAACTTCCTTCGTCCCTCGTGCCAAATATCTCCGTGTCGAAGTAGACATTCCATAATGTTCGCGTCTGATCTCTTATCGTCGCAACGAGTCAAGTGCAATTCTCAAATCGCAAACGAGTAACGCAACTGTCAGAATATCTAAGAACGATTTACCAATCTAAAGGCGAGTCTAACTGGAATTATCAATAAAGATGATCCAAGACTTTTAAATCGTGCTATTACAAAGTATCGTATTTATGTTATTATGTTAACGCGTGTACGTTGGAAAAACGGAGAACGAAGGATGATTCGATTGGAAAGAATCGTTCGTTTCGTATCTAGAAACGTTGTTGTGTTTTCTCGAACTCGAACCGCGAATTGGACGACGTTATTCGCGGAACATCGGACCGGATGGAGCGTATCGCGACTCCAATTACGCAATTTTCTTCCGCGGGCGAGTCGCGAGATAAGTGCGACCAAAGCGGCTTCGATGTCGCCTGAAACTGAAGAAATTAACCGCGGTTAGTTGTATCTTCTTTGTTTTCGTAACTCTACGCTCGTTTTCTGATCGTTATATAATTTCGCGTTGTTTTCTGTATCCGTTATTAAATACAAACGTCGAAGAACGATTATAGATACGACATTTAACATAAACGCGTCTGCAATATGATGTACCTTTCGATTAAAAAATAATTTCCAATGGCACTTGCGAATTTTACAACGGATTAATAAACATTCTTCTTGGAAAGTGTATTTCATTAAGAACGGAAGAATTCTTTTTTCGATCTTATTTCTACTGTACATCTTCCATTGTAAAAATCTAGAGTAACAGGATTGTAACAGGATACAGGATGAAAATGATTTTAACGTTTCGAAATATATGTTTTTCACCTTAGGAAAAACAGGAAGCGTGGCAATTTCTGTGTTCGATATTTCGTAATGGCAGTGCCTCTCGAATTTCGCCTCGATCGAATGAACTCGTTTGAACTCGCCAGGTTTTCACACTGTGGCAAATTCCAAGCACTTTCGACTACTCAGCAAACGGGTCGAAAACTCCATCAATCAGGTCAAAATCCTCTGGTCGGGTAATTTCTATTTTTAGTAATATTTGATACTTCTTGATATCTTTTCAACACGTGTCTGGAGTTTTATATGAAAATGCGATCAATTTATGAGCACGTGCGCTATCTTGTTATTATTTGTTGACATTTTAGTTTTCGTTAGCCACAGAATAATCGTAGTTGGTATGTGTGTATCGATAAAACGAATGCAGCGTTAATTATTCGTTCGATTAAATGGAAATCGATGGATGATTCATATTCAACTGCGCATACAATGCGTTCGCATACTTCGTTATTATGCGTGGCTATGTCAGATCCACAGTTATAAAGTACATAAAACTTGATTAATGGAGCAGCTAAATATATCGATCGAAATCACGAACGAAACAAATTCGCGTACCTTTCGTTACGCAATTTTTCCAACAATCGCGCGTCACGTAGTAATAGTGATTTATATTACGCGTAATTTATAACTTTAAAAATCCTTCGTTCCAAGAACGGAGATAAAATTCTGCGTTCGAGTCGAATTTGTTAGAGAATCTATAGCGCGAGAACGACTGGACGTTTTAGGTCAATCTGCGTTAAATCCAACGTTAAGAATAGAATACGAAATCAATTACGAATTAACGTTCGACCGGTCCAAGTAACAAAATCGAGAAACGCGTACGAGAAACCGAAATAGTCAAGCTGTTGAGAGAGAGAGCGAACGCGAATCTTCTCTCCTAAACGTCCTATTTAGAGCATTTTAGTACTTGGCTGAAAAAGCGGCTAAAATTGCAACAAACTCGTCCGTCTTCTCTCGGAGTTTTTCCACGCGTCTCAAACGTCGCTCGTCTCGCGCAAGGCAGCGCAAATTACTGGCAGAACAAAAACAAGACATGTCAGTCGCACAACGTAGCTGCTGATGTAGGATCGCGAACGTACTAATTATCGTGGCTAGACCGCGAATTAGGGGCGTAAGACTAAACGAGAGGATCGTCGCTGCGACGACAAGCGAAGATCGTCGTCGAGACGCGTTATCGTCGGCCTCGATCTCTTCGCGCTTCTCTCCTTACGTCCGCAGGATGCGAGATTCACGTCGTTAAACACGCGTAGTTCCTTCATCGTTCACATCCGTCGTTGACGATGAAAATGTCAGTAGACATAAATCACGCGGCCACGATTAATCCAGACCTTCGTCTCCAATCAATCGTCCGGTTTATACGGGAAAACGAATGGTTCTCTCGATGCAAGCGACGATTACAGGCTTCTGGCATAATTAAACGCGATTAATCGTGGGAATGCCGGGGAGAATTGTCGCGGTGAAGTGTAATTTAACTCTGTAGTTCGTATATACGTATTACGTATTACGTATGGTAAAATGCAATTTACCAACGTGCGACGCTCTCGTTCTGTACAGCTGTTAATGCCTGAAATTATCGCTCTATCGTGTCTCCGAAACGTTTACTTCGACGATATCGTCGCTCGACCCGAACCGTAAAGAGACTTACCTAATCATCGTGAAACCAAACTAGACGAGAGCTGTACGCGCGATTTCGTTTAAATACCCTTAAACTCGTACGAATTGATACGCGCGTGTCATCGTCGTTTCACGGGACTGCGTACGATTCTATTTACGGTATCGCAGTAGTTACGCGCAGCTACGGATTGAAAGTGGTTGCGAATAATTCTAGACGTTAACCTACGCGACGCTAACCAGTCGATCGAAACTCGCTTTTAACAAATTGCCGCATAAATCTATCAAGAATACCGTATTCGTACAATGGCGAGGAGAAAAGAGCAAACTCAGCTGCAGGTCGAGGTGGAGACCGAGGATGAATGGCAACAGTTGTTAAGTCGAAAGGGTTTGATTCTCGCCGACGTTTACTCCGAATGGTGTGGCCCTTGTGTCGCCATGGTGAGCACCCTGCGAAGTGTGAAACTAGAGGCAGGAGGTGACACGATCAACTACGCGATCGTAAAGAACGATTACATCGGCGATCTCGAGCGATTTCGCGGCAGAAGCGAGCCAGTCTGGATGTTCCTTCAAAACGGCAAGATGGTGAACCTTATGTTCGGTGCCAGTTGCCCTAACCTTAGAAAATTGCTCGTAGCTGAGATCAAAAGGGTGCAGAACGAGGAGGAACCGGAGATGGTGCTGGATGTGAGCACTAGGACACCCGAAGAGGAGGTTAAATGGCAAGAGAAGGAAGCCATCAGGTATTATCGTCAAGCGTCGAATAATATTTTCAAAATTTGGAACATCATTTTTTAACGATTATACCTGCAAAGTTCCTGCATTTTTCAATTCGCAATGATACGAGAATTAGAAATAAATTTCCAAATATTGGTCTGAGAAACAAATCATCTCCAAACGATATTTACCGAATATTTGTAACGAATGATAGTTAGTTTTTCGTACGTACGAATGAAACGTATTTCATATAAAACACGCGTTTTCAAACAACTCGAGATACGAAAACGTTTTATCAGTTCGATAAGTATCAAACGGAGAATGCACCTACGTGTGCACGTCGTAATACGTGTCATTGTCATTCTTATGTAGAAATCGCACGCGTCGTGGAAGACAAAATATCAGACCAAATAACGCTAATCGTTGAATAGCAAATGATTTTATTCGCGATGATTTCATTAATTTTAACCGTACGAGTACGGTTAGCGGATAATGCTTAGCGGCTCGTTGCAAAATTATCCGTTGCAAACAAGAAAAGTGGTGGAGGATCAACAACGTGCCAAGAAAGAAGCCGAGGAAAGAGAGATGTACGAGACGTTCCTGGCACAGATGATATTCGAATTGAGCGAGGTCACCGCTCTGGTTTTCTATCCGTGGGTGTTCAAAGAAGAGGGCCGACACAGGGACAAGTACCAGTGCCCTCCGTACCTCGAACTAATCAACACGCTGTTTAGACAAAATTTCGACGTGCTCGAGGAGCTTCGGGTGCAATTGAACGAGGAAACGATCGAGAAGATGTTTATCGAGAGTAACGTAGAGATTACGAAAGAACTGGTAGCAGGTGACTCTTTAAATTCTTCGATATCCCCTTCAAAACTTTCACTTTTTATTACCTTCGCGTTTGCCGAAATTGATTATACTCGTATAACGAAATCGGTTATATCTTCGTATCGGCGTTTCACGCGAGAGCTACGTCGTTACATCACGTTTGATATCTTATCAAATTTTACTAATTGCTTATCGATAGTTTAATAGCATCGATACGCATTTTTCGAAACTTTGTCGGGAAAAGGGTTTGTAGATGCATAGATTCCTTTTCGCCGAATTGTCTTGAACTGAACGCCGTATGTCTACAACTTTTCGCTTAACCCTTCGCGCTCGAGAGGTGACTCTCAGTCGCCACGGCGTTCCGTGTGGCAACTCGAGCGATGAGCGAGAGTCACCAGTCCCTGTTTATGCTAGATTTCGATCTCTCCGACTTATAAGAGCGCGGTATTGGTTCGTAAATAGATTCCTTGGCTCTTTACATTGTTCGTTAAGAAGCGCGAAGTGTTACACTTTAAGACGCACTTACAAATTACATCGATCGTTGCGAACATTTACCTTGCCTACAAGACACTCGTCACATACGCGCGCAACCATCTCGAGTCGCTGCTTCGCCAGACTCGAAAGGTCATCGAGCGCAAAAGGTTAAAATTTCGTCTCGACGTTTTCCAGCGTACGGTTCGTTTCGCGGAACGCGCGCAACGCTGCCTGCGACGATGCGTTTAAAAATGAAACTGCAAACTTGAAAATAAGAGGAAAGAGGAGAAGCGAAAAAACATTGATCCACTTTGACGTTCGTCGCAAGACTTTGCAATTAATTTTATATCCTGATTGTCCGATTATTCCATGTCAGGATTAATGGACGGTAGAACGATAGCGATGAGATTGAAAGGTAGACGTCCTCATCCTGATTGGCCCGTACCCTATCCCTTCGAATGTCCCAAAGGGACTAAAAGGTGTCCGACGCGAGCGATCAACGATGTCGAGGATTATCTGATACATTTGTTAACCAGCACGACTCCACTGATACACCCTAACGCTGCTCCTTCCTCCTTAAATGACTCTTACATGGAGAGGCACGTGTACGTTCATGAACCCGATCCCGAGGACGAGGAGGATTTTCCACGCACCCATCCCGCGGTTTGGGCGCCTCCTCAGGTATTTTTCAATTTAGAATATACGAACAGGAAAATTAATCACTCGTTTTATACGTACTTTTTGTTTAAAACTTTTCACCTCTCGACTCTTCTTTACGACTGTTTATTAGTTACTTAAAGTATTATTAATTACGTTGGCTACAAAGTTGCTCGCTTTACTCCGAGAATTATTTATTCGAGGCGAAGTAAAATATGCATTTGCCAAGAGCTCGCATCACTCTGGCAATTCCGTAGGCCAGAAGCAAGGTACACGTGTACACGACTCTCTTCTCCAATTACATGGAACTAGTGCACCCTTACGTGGAGCCCGTACCACCGTCTCCCTTCTGCGCCCTCAAGTTTTGCCATTCAAAGTTCGCGGTCCTGCGTGAAACATGCGCGTTGTACGGCGACGCGATCGAATATTTTGGCGCGTTCGAGTTCGACAATCCACCGATAGCCAGGCGAATAGCGTCCAGCCCCGAAGATTTCGAAAGAAAGGTTACTTGACTCTCGATTGATATCGTTAGATCGTTGGCGACTCGACGGTTCGGCTAACGTTAAGCTTCGAATTTTTTATATCGTATTATATTATATTTCAATTTCGATCGTATCTCGTAAATTACTATTCGCTTCTGAAATCAATATCCATATGTAAGCAATGTAACTTGGAATCGATTTTTTGAATCGGTTGCTCGCGATCTCGACCAGTGCCGGTTAAAGATCAAATCTTTCTTTTCCGTTTTCTTGCAACGCGCGCGGCGACGATGCGAAATATCGAAGGATTAAACGTTAAACGAAAAACATTGACACAGGCGAAATATCAAACTGGTAACGAGATATTCGTAATAATCCTACGGAGGATCAGCGACGATGCCTTTTTGTCATTCGCCAGCATCGAGCCGTATTTCGTCACCGAAGACGATGAAAAGGCGCAGGCGATGATAGACGAGTACTTCCCCGAGGGTGCTGAAGATGTTATTCTCGAGATGTTCGACGAAGAGGAGGAGGTAGAGGAGGAAGAGGAGGAGTACTACGGAGAAGAGGAAATCGAAGATGAGAACGAGGAGAATAAAGAAGAGGAATTTGCCGTCTACACTTTCTTATGAAATCGTGTTCTTCGACATTCGTTCATTTTTTTTCATTGCACCATCGGTGAATTTATTACTCCGAATTGTTTGATTACGCGATGAACTTTGACACGGAAGTTGCCTTTCGATCGAAGAAATTTTCGAAAAATGATCGGAGAAAATACTTTGAAAATAATTACGGTCTACTTAGTAAACTACCAATTGCGAAGATACGACAAGTGATTTATCTCGCTGATCGAATGACGCGACTTTTCAAGTTCGTCGGAGCGATAATCGCTTATGCAAAAAAATAAAAGATGATTCGTTTGCGAGCAGACGTTCTATTTATTCGCGGTAATTTTTACACATACGCTGCTTCGTATCTATATATAGGAAGGTTCTGCAACGTTCGAAGATTAACTCGATGCAAAAGCAGTGCTACTTTTTAGAAATTTCTTCTTAAATATGTAATGTCCCTCTTACCTCGCAAGACTGCGAGTGCTTTTAAACGCTTATCGAAGAGTTTCCATCGTGTTTCGAATAATTCAAACGGTGCAGGCCTCTTTTTTTCGCCGACCATGGATTCCATTCTTCGCGCGTTTTGGCAGAGCCGGATCATACTTGAATATTCGCTGTCGTTGGCAACGCGTTTGCGTAACTTTGGCAAAATTCCAACCGACACCGCGGGCTCTAGAGGTTATATTACGCACCTGTCTCGCTGCCAATTTTTTAATCGTGATTCGCCAATAGGAAAACGTTCGCCAAGCGACCGTCAAAACAAGATATTCCCCTCGAATGTGTTACACTGTTGCGCGCAATCTTTAATTCTCGTCTATACGTTGAATATATCGTTCGCTATATTCGCCTAATTTTTCCTCGAGCTACTGGAACCAGTTACTAGGCAAATCGATAGGAGTCGTTAGTCGGTTTTTTACGTTTAAACGTCGGTTATTGTGGCTTACAAAAGGACTTGATTTGCCTTGGGGATTTTGATAGGCAGACAGTGGCTGTTTGCTATTTTTGTCGAATTGTTGTTTGTCAGACTACTGGGACGTTTAATTGAAAAAGAGAAAAGCAGGTTACCATAGGTGTATTTATTATTTTTAGACAAAGTTTTCGCCTAAAAGGTATCTTCCGTAATTTCTCTGACGGAAGATGGAAAATTAGCGAATTATTTATCACGGTCCGGTTGTACGATTAACCCTGCAGCATTCTTTCCTGTCATTCTCCGACTGTTGATATATGGCGGTTGTTGATAAAAATACATTTGTGCAGAAGGTATGAAAAATCACGAAAATATTATTTCCACGTGGTAGATCACAGTGTACACCGTAACAAATGATTGGAGTGACGTCTACGAAATGGCGCGAGATTAGCGGAAAATCAGCCGCGACCAGAGCGAATAAATTGAATCGCGCTGATCGAATTAACGAGGCAATTTGTCACGCGACCGATGCGAGAAATTCACGCGCGAATGGCACGCGAGCTCTCCAGTCCCTTTCGCGTGGCGTATCCTCGCTAAATTTCGCCAAGCGAACCGAACAATTGAACCATTAACCGAGAAGACGTTAGTCACTCCGGCTACTCGATCTTCCAGCTAAATCGGCCATTTTCACCCGTATTTTTGGCGCGACAGTCTAGTCTCGACGCCGTACAGCTTCGTAAACTTAAAAGGAACACGAGGATTTTAGACGTCATTTAAATCTTGGGAAGTAGCAGCTACTTCTGGGTTCCTTTTTTTTTTTTTGTTTCTTTTTGCAGAAAAAGAATACTTTATTTCTTTCTGGTTCTTCTATGTTGTTGTCCCTTCTGGATTTATCGAAGAACATTGATGAAAAATTGAAAAGAAAGAAGGATATTGATCATGAAAGTTTGGCATAATTTGTTAGAATAATCTTAATAATCGCCAACGATTCTCATGGTAATCTCGTAGTACTCTTGGAGAATTGTTTAACGATCGTTGTTTGAAATGAAACGAACGAATGTAGCGTTTATAGGTAATCGGAAAAGTTTTCTAGGACATCGAAAAATCCTCAAGAGCGTCGATCGCGGTTAAAAAGAGAAACGCCGTGATCGTAAATAGCTCGCGAGCGTTGCAAGACTCTCGGAAACTTTCCGAATTAACGACAGATTAAAAGAAAGATTAAAAATGCCAGTTAATTTCCATACAACCTTCGAACAATTCCCATACGGAGAATAATCGTGTCCCCGTCGATTTACGATTCAAGAAAAATCGATATTCAATTTTCCGAACAGACAGCGATACGATCAAATTGGCTGGCCGGCCGTGTCAATTTTTATCAATCATCGACAAAGTCGGTAACGAGATTACCGAACGTTTATCAAAACTCGACGCTTTATCTCGCAGGATCGATAGAAGCGGCTGGCGAACGTTTTCTTTTTTCATTTTCATGGCGTGATACGCACGGTAGCGCCGGAGGCGGCCAATTGCTCGAACATCGGTAATTATTGCACAAGCATTGCGCAACTAAACGGCCGGATCCATGGCGAGGGACGTGGCACGGGGAGGAGATAGGAGCGAAAAAAAGGCGCAAATTACAGTTACGCCGGATAATTCGCATCCATAGCGCGCATTACGTGCCATTAACGATCGTTCCGTCTTCTTTCCTCTTTGTTCCTCCCCATTTCCGTCGGCACGCCGATCAAGATCGTTTTTCTCGAACGCGTGAAAACGTCTACGTGCCACAAACATCGGGATAATCGTCGTGCTTGATCGATCGCTTCGAGCGTGCGTGTACACCGTACACACTGTAGCGCTTGCTACGATGTACTTGCCGGTTACGGCGGCAATCCCGCCTGCAAATCTTTGATAAAATAATCAAAAGGGACGTTCGTGGTCACAGATGAGGATTTTGCAATTTTTATTGGAATACCGCGAGACGATGCCAAAGGCTGTTGTTTCGCTCTTAATTGGAGCTAGCCTCGTACGGTACCGTTTCCAACGGTCACGTCGCTCGCAATCGCGATATTTTTTTCGCGATATTTTTTTCGCGATATGAGACCACACGTTTCGATACTAAATTACTCGATGTATGTTCAACGACGATAACGTTGCGACAACCAACAGACGTTACCCATTTTAAAGAGGTATTTCTACCCGAAAAAAAAAAATCAGAATTTCAGTAAGCGTATCGAAATATTTGTAGGTAGAAAAGTGCAAGCCTTGGCGGAATCGAATTAAACAATTTTACGGTACGCTAAATCGTCGATCTCTGGTCGATTTACTTTCGGAGAAATTTCTACGTTACATCGTATGCACACGTTGCACAATACGTACGTACGCAAATATGTGTAATATATAATTGCGTGGATCGTTGGGCGGAAAATCTTCAAGGTATCCTGTTAGGATAAAATTTTGATGGAGGGTATAACCGTGGCCAACGAACTCGCTAAAGTTGTTGGAGCTCGTGAAAGGTCGAGAATCGACAGAAAGTTCGGCGTACGAAGAAAGGCTCGCGTACAACTCGCTCGAAGATAAATTTACACGCGACTCCTTGACGCCGATGCCTGTTCACGTACCCTCGTTTCTTTTCCCTTCTGCGATCCCTCTGAAGCGTTCAGGTCGTTTTCTTTTCGCGTGGTCACAAATAGGAACCCCCAGGCTCCATCATCGTGCTCCGAGCGAAATTAATGGCGTCGGGACGCGGGCGAGCACGATTCACCGACGCCTGCTCCTGATTTACCGTGTCAAAGTTCACGGTGAACCGATGAAACGGCGCCCCCGAGCGAATCGCTTTGTCGAAATTGTTGTCGTCGAATAATTTCCACCGATAATTCACGAGTATTCTCGGTTTTTGACAAATTTCTTTGAACGTTAGGATCGACAAATTTAACAAATTCTCAAACTTACTAAAATTCGTAAAACTAGTGGATTGATCGAGAGTGGACAGATGGATCTTTCGCTCTTTATTTATTAGAAATTATTGAAAATTCGCGGATCTTCTTCTCGTGGAATTGATAGAATATAGAAAATAAGAACTACTCGTACTATTTTAATTACGATTGTTACACGTATTGGTATAGCGATCATTGAGATGTATATTCAGATATACGTAACTTTAGTTTGTATTTTGGTCGAAAATTACGAAGGGTATACGAATTGTCGGTAACGATAACAGAAATTATGAGATTTGTTTGGTTGGCTTGAAATTTGAAAATGCTTTTGTATATTTTATCTAGACGGTAGTATCTAATAATTCGTTTCTACCACCGATCGTCCTCAAAATAGAAAAGTCATTTTCTCCGCAGTTTCAAGGTTTCCTCTTTTTCAAAGAAGCGGAAAGATCTGCCGAATCGCCGGGTTCTGGAATAAAAACCAGGCTCCGAACGACTTTGATTCAAGGAAACGAGTTAATTTCGTACGCGGTTCTCGCCGTTTCCGTTTAATGGACCGATCGTTCGCTTCCGGTTTGTATGACCCACTGATCGTGAGTCAACTTGTACGATACTATGAAAAGAAACACTAAGGCGACGTGTTCCTCGACCACGTTCCCGAGAAACAAACAGCTTCGTTACTAGTTCTTCCAGTTTATTATTAAACATTTCGCTAAATGTTTATCGTCTGCTTTGCTCGCTGGCTTGAAACATTAAATACATATTTTACATATTTCTTAGAAATGGCGATACATTCTCGATAACGCGACGATCACGATAAAACGACGCGTTTGACGATCCAGCAAAAGTAAGGAAATTAAATTGAACATGTTTCTTTACTCTTTGTACAATTTAAACGTGTGACGAATTTCTTGAAAAAAAAAAAAAAAAAAGAAAATAAAATGGTAAGAAATTGCCGATTAAATTACACGTTTGTCCACGTTATTAGCACGATACCGCATAATCTAAATTTAAAATTTCGATTCACGTTTCTCCAGAATCCTAGCTGCTCCGTTTTCGATATTTTTCCTAGGTTATTTCTTTCCGGATTTTTACCAAGAAAGCGAGCACCGCGGTTTTCGTCATCGCCGGTCCTTGACCTCTTTAAGCATTCCTATTTCACAGCTTCAGCGGGACAGCTGTTCCTCGCCAATGTCACAAGTCGGGATTTTTCCGACCTGGTGGCGCCCTTTTCGCGAAGGGTTCGTCGAACCCTTGCCAACGAGCAACTTTTTCTCCCAAACGTTCGATTTTCACCTTCTTCCACGTATTTGAAGGCGTATTTGAATCAACGACTCGAGTAACCTCGCGTTACCCTCTAACTACCCTCGATATCGTGTATTTTTCATATCTTTGGCATAAATTTCATGCTTGGATCATCGATAATTACAGTATCGAGCGATTCTCAGACTTCTCTGCGTCAAAAGTCGTTTGCGATCTTTGACTGTAACCGAGTAGCGTATCGAGCATTCATAGTTGCAAGTAGAAAGCGTTGCAGGGCTCGGAGAGATGCGAAGATTCTCGAGTTCCCAGGCGGTGGCATTCGTTTGCATACCTCGTGCACAAGTTGCCACAGAAAATTACAGACCCGGTACCCGGTGGAAGTCGCGGCTAATCATCGAGCAGAATCAACAGCCAGAATCGCTGTTGGCAAGGTGACGGTTCTACTTCGCGGCCTGCGACGCGCGGCTATCAATTACGTGATCCGTAACGAGATGGAAGTATTCATGGGCCAAGTGTATTTTTTCCGCTCCATTCGTCGTCCACCTGGTAGTTTCCATGTAAATTTTTCTAATTAGATTCCGTAACTTTCGAACGACGATCCCGTCCTTCTCCTAGTCACCGAGGTTTCCGGGTTTTCATCATTGCCGTGTACAAATATATTATTCCGTCGTTAGCTTGGTGCAACGAGAATTAGACGTACTTTGTGATTTAGCTTCGATCGCGATCGAATGCCGGCAGGATCGAATTATCCGTGCGAGAATTTTTACAAGGTCGAAGTTAAATATCTTGTTTGATCGAGGTTTGAAAATTTGTTAATAATTCGTGATAACGATCGATACGAAAAAGCGAATTAACGCGAAGCGTTCTGTGAGAATGTGCTAGCAACTTTGCGTTAGGTTTAGAGTGATGTAACGCGATGAAATAATGACACGTTTTTAAATAAAATATAGCAGAAACGTTGGAGGCGAAACGTGCAGCGTATTTATTACCCTGTGTGCGGTAATACAGCCGAATTTATGCATCCGCCACGAAGGATTCGCGAAATGTGCCAAAACCCACGCTGACGTAGAAACCGGCCCGCGAGCCACTCAAAATCAAATATTGAAACTGTTTAAGATGTTCGTTTTATTTGAGTTCGCACAAAGAACAGGGACTGAATCTTGGTTCCAAAGGAATTAACACGTTCCTTGATTTAAAAATGAAGGAGGAACTTCAATAAGAGAAACTTGTCCGCAAACTTGATTCGAAACGCACGCTTCAATTGTACAATATCGCGTTCGAACGCAAAGTACGCGAACGAATCGTTTAATTAACGCTTCTCTCTTGTAAAAAGCTTTCGTTCGATAAAAAAAATCGTTCCGACGATATTAGCGAATTCTGACGATACTTTGATCGTCGTATTATGCGAGGAATGAAATTAAAAAAAAAAAGAAAAAAAAAGATTGGCATATAAAACGATGACCACAGGTGAAAAACACCACAGGTCATGTTTTTCGACTTTTACGTACAAACAAATTTAAAATTCATTTTAAGCATTTATTGTTAAGCAATTCTTCGGTGATATGCGTTTTCGTCACTCTTGTGAACGCATGGAAAATAACAGTGGCATTAGTTATCCACGCTAATATTAATCGCGTTAAATTGGCGTAACGACGTTAATAATCACGCCCTTGGCCTCTGTAAAACACTGTCAACTTATCGTCAGGTATTTTTAAAAGACACTCTTCGAACCTGCCAGATTGTTTTCATTTTCAATCGCGTCATATTACGATTAAAAATTTTGCTTCGTCGTAAAATGACATTAATATCGCGAACGCGAAATGAATCGAAATATCGTTCGATCGAGGCGACACGTTTTCTCGCATCGACGTCAGAAAAGTTTCAACGATTCTTGTACCACCGTGCCAAGTTAGGTATGGTCGACACCCTTAAAAAAATAGCTTGCAATCCGAAATCTCCAAGACGGAGGGATCCGTGGAAGCAGTTACTGGTCGATCGAACTCGCAGTTCGAGTGTATTCCAGCCTTCTTTCCCTACCACTGCTCTTCTCATATCGTTTCCATCCAACAGCCTCCAATGATCGCCACTCTATCCCTTCTCATGGCTGTTTTGCATCGCGCTAGACACAGCCCTCCAAGTTCGAAGGTCACGGCGAGACTGCCGCTCGTCCAGATACGCCACCGCTATTCGTATCTACCCGCCGAGTTGGCGCGCGCCCGAACCGCATTCCGATTGGTCGCGCGACCGAGTGGTGGGGAGACTATATACCGCGCTGCGCCGCGCGCCGCCGTCAGTGCCGCGCGAACTTCATCTCGGTTGTGTTCTCATCTTGGGTTTCTGCTTCTCTGCCATATTTCGTGTCTCTTGCATCGCGCTGTTCTCAAAGTCGTTCGTCTTTCCAATCGTATTGCCGCGTATCCAGTGCCAGAAAAGTATTCAATTCTCACGAAAGATACGGTACTTTTTGGATACGGCGTTACCTTCTCCATAAGTGGACTTTATCTGGATATTTAGCTTAAGAATAATCGAAACATGAGAGAGAGAAACACGTTGGATGAAACGCGTTTTTAGATCTCGTTTATGTTATTCGATTATGTGAGAGGAAGAAGACAGTGGTTATACGGGGTTGTGGTTGGTACATATGGACACACACAGACGCGTGGTCTGTTCGAATGAGTGAGAGACCATCGACGCTGGCACGGAACGAGGAGTTGCGTGCCAATTGAAAGCCGAGATAACGAAAGAAATCGATCGAACGAAGGAACACGCTTCCGTGCTGCCATGACAATGGTCGTCAACAAGATCAACATGTCGTCGTACTCCGCGCCGCGACGCACTTTCTTCTCGGGCCTTCACACCAAGGTAATACGAAGTTTTCCCTTGTTCAGCTTTCGTACAATTTCCCTGTACTCGATATTTCAAACGACGTCGCGGAGTTGTACAACAGAGACGGCAGATATCGATCCGTTAAGATCAAATTGTAGAAAGTTGCAATAAAATTCGAATATCGCACCAATTTCTGCGTGTTAATACTTTGCGCTACTCTCTTTATCCTGTCGACGTTCCACCATCGTACGATAGCGACACACAGTTCGGTTCACGTAAATTACATTTACGTCAGTTCCAAACGTCTCACTGGGATTCGCTATATTCTCCGTCTAAGGTCCACCTGTTTCGTCTATCGCAGAAATTCACCGTATCGCATCGTCAAAATTCGTTGGCAAAAATATCTTGTCACCGACGTGCGCTGTACGTTATCATCAAAAATTGCTCGCACATATTCCGCGTTACTCCGACGATCACCGCTCACGCGTGTTTTTATTAATCGCAAAAATAGAAGATACCAGTCGTTGTCAATGACTCGCGGCCTCGCAGTACGGTGGAATTTCGTTTACTCGAAGAAATTGTACCACGTATTTAACGCTGATCCACCGATCTAAACGTAAACCGCGAATCGCTTGAACGAAAAATTGTGAATCGCCGATCTCCGATTACGCAAATTGTTCGTCCTTGGAGAGATTCGCGTAAATCGAACTCTAGTAAGTGTAGTAAACGTACGAGATAAACAGCCGTTTAACAAGTCCTGTCCTAATCCTGGATTCCACGAGAACGATGTTGGAGCGTAGTCGGTCGTTTCTACGGTATTTCCTCGATTTAGCGATAAGCGCGGTGTCCCTGATCCTCGCGATCAGTTGATTGGCCTGCTGATTGGATTAACGGTTTTACCGGTTGTGTCGTTCGCTGGAGGAACGCCTGCCGACTCGTGGTCGCGTTCAAATTGTTTTTCGTTAAAACCCATACTTTTCAATAACAGGATCGTACACGCATATCGTTGCGCGAAATTAGCGTAAATCTCGTAAATTTCCTACACAGCGTAGGAATCTTTTATACAGGATACAGCGCTTCTCTTACCTATTGATTCCAGCGTGAATCACCTTGAAAATTAACAAGAGACAAAGTCTTCCAAACTTGAACGCGAAAGCAATTAGCTTTCCAAAAATAGGCTACGGGCTATAGATATCTTTCGTCGCATACGGAAACGCGTAACTTCTTCTAGCGGACGATAGAACGACAGTTTCGTCCACGACAAGAAACTTCGATTAGGAGAACTTGTTCGAATCGGGGAAAGAAATCGAGATTGTATAGAAGATGGTTTGGTCCGGCCGGACGTGGTCGTACGTCAGAAGCTTTCTACGGTTGGCTAGTGAAAATAGTATCGACAGCGGTATGTCGGAGGTCTGCTAGGCTTGGCTCGTGAAAACGCGTGCCGCTACGTCAGAGCTTCTCTGTGTTAGCGCTACGTCAAAGGTTTCTCGGAATACGATTACGGAGACGCGCAGTAGGTTAAGATCCTTTCAGGTTCAATGTACGTAAACACGTAATAATAGGATCCTCGGACTGCTTAGAATTCGACTTTACGAACTTCCTTCCACATCTTTTATAGCGGAGCTCCTTGTACGAGTTAATTAATACCGATTAATTAACCGCAGAACCACCAAGCTGACATTCCAGCGCGAATGCACGGATACTTGCAATTGGTACGACGTGAGAATTTCGTAAATAAATTTCCAGCCGCGTCATATCGTATCGGAGTACTTCGGACATTCGATAGCGAACAGAATCTTCGCTCGTCCAACGAAATTCACGCTTTTATTAAAGATACAAATTTTGAGAAGAGAAAGGGCAGAAATTGTAGGTAGGATACTTGTCGATATCTCTGCGATCTTACACCCACTCGTCCCTTACATCGAATATTTCGAACGTTACTTAACACTAAACCTACCACGCGCGCTCAAACGACCGCTTTTTGAAATTTCGTTTAGAATTTCTCGTATACAACGTTACTGCGTCGCCATGTAACTTGTTCGCTTTTCCTATAATGTACAGCCCATTTCCGTACAGCCCATTTTTCAATATTCGCAACTTTCTCCATTGTTCGCTTTCAAAAAAAAAAAAAAATTGCCTAAAATCTCTTTCTACATCAAGATACATATTTTTGTTTTTTTTTTTTTTTAAGCGGTCATTTGACCGCTCGTGGTAGGATTAGGCTTGCGTGAAACGTCGGTAGGTTTAGCGTTGATACAATGAAAAATTCGCAGAGAACCGGCTCAAGGCTGTGAAACGCTTGCACCGCCAACGATCGAGTTTCCTTACAGGGAACTTACACTAGCTCCAACATCGATCTAAACGACAGAACAATTCCTATTTCTTTCCTACGTTATACCGGCCAGAGGAATCAAACGTTACGAGATTCACGGCTGTCTCGTAGAAATGTATGAATCCCGGCGTATTCATCGGGCACGCACGACCGTGAACGTGACCGTGTTTCGTCGCGAGGTAACGTCGTCGCCGTCGAAACGTGCAAACGGACACGCGCGGAACAATCGTCGAGCCGATATTTTTTTCGCTGGCCGATCGCCAAAGTTATTTCAACCGACCGCGTCTGGTAATCTTTTCCGGCGATTCGCGGATCCACGATGGCTTACGTAACTTGAAACCAGACCGAGTTTGTTAAACCCAGAGCCGCGCGATCCGTTCACCCAAAAAAAGGTTCGTCTACGTGATCTAGTTCTGGCCTAGTATCGTCCGTGACTGTCATTCTCACTATTTTCCCAGACAGACTCGTTTTTTGCCACAGTTTCATAACTTACCAACTTTGTATCCATATGACGAGATATTCTTACGGCGAGCAGCGGCTCGCGAAAGTATTCCAACGATCGCTAGCTGGATACGTTTCTAAAGCGTCTGAAAATGTACATAATGTCGCACGTTTTATTTGATATTAATTGAAAGTATAGAGATTTCGTAAAGATCGTCGGAGTACTTGAACGGTCGTTCGTTGCATTAATAAGCAACGATCTGTTGGATTATCCTTGCAGCTAATTGCGTGCTTAAGACCTACAGCTGATTCGTGTTGTACGCTATTTTTTCCCTGAAGGCGTATGCCTGTAACACAGAGGAGAAGCTTGACGTTCGAAACCCGACGTATCGACGAACAACGCCGATTTATGTCGTACCGGTAGATTCGCTAATTTAGTAGTTTAGTAGTTCGCTAAATTAGCATCGTCCGAGAAAAAAGTCGTTAAACTCGTCGGTTTTTCGAATCGGATGCAATAGACGATCGCTGCGAAATACAATAGTCTACGGTCTACGCGTTTGGCTAAAATTTTGCCGAATAGAAACAATCTGTGATCCGTGACGTATATTGGAAAAGTGGAATCCTCGTAGAACGACATATTATTCCTATAGCGAAAAGAAACGACTGGTAACCGTGTAGGACACATTTGTAAGTTTAAAGGTAGGGAAGTTACGAAGAGATGGAAACGGCCTCGCGAAACACGTGTCCCGACAGCGTCCAATTTTTCTGACGTCGACAAGAAGCTGGCCGTTGCATTCGACGTTGTCTCGTTTTAAACGCGTTGAATTTAGGTCCCGTTTAAATTTAGCAACGTTTCCCGCGTAGCAGGAAAACATTCGTACGAAATATTCTTCTCTTGCTGCTCGTTAGTCTCCCTCGTTCGCCATTCGCTTTTATCGGGAGCGTCGGATGGCTCGTTCGTGGCTTTCGCACGTGGTAATTTGTCTTTGGCGCGAGCAATCTCGCGTTAATGGGAGAAAGCTCGTTTTAAAAACGTTTCGGCAGAAATATGCGACGTCCCTCGCGAAAAGATTCCGGAAAAAAATGAGAGCGCGCGATGGTCGACGATTTATTAATCTCGGAAGCGCGATGGCGAAATAATTTTCCCATCTATCGAGCGATTTTCGCCGGCATCGTTCGTGCGTTCCCCAATTACGATATCCTGTCGGGTAGATTCTAAGAAAAATTCGAAATCCATTCGCCTCGAAAGATCGAAAAATACAAAGAGAAACGAAGAAATGAAAATGGAGGATGTAGTCGGCGAACGGTCGTTTGACACGGACATAATTTTGTTATAGGCAACACGAAACGTTGCCTGTAAGTGGCGGAATCGAAAGCCGACGGTGCCGTATTAAATTGAATAACAGGGTGGCTCGTGGCACGCGACGATCGCGTTCATTAAACGGATGCTTCGTGATCGTTAAAGCGGTATTAATATCAATGTCCTCCTCCCAAGGGAGAGGATTAGCCTTTGCCTTTCGCATTTTCTCTTCGTCCCGAAAAATATACCAACGAATATAGGGCAAATCAAACTACAAACGAAATTACCGATAACCGACGTTTCTTTTAATGACAATTTCATTCTTGCGAAGTACCGTATCGTAATTGCGCCAGTTTCTTGCCCGACTTCTTTTCTTACCATAAATCGTGCCAAAAGAAATTTCAACAGATTTTTCAGCGCGTCTCACCGACGACCACCGCCGCGCTCAACGTGCCGAGGAATATATCTCGAGAATATCGAGAGAATTATTGCAAAGAGGAACGCGTCGCGGCCCTTGGAAACTGCAGCCCTCGTTAGGAACGAAATGTCTTCGATGAAAATGCAGATTTTACGCGCTCTGGCGCGAAAGCAACGAGCTGAACGGGTCAATCGTTTATCGTCCGGTTCAGTCTCGAAACGAAACGGTGAGAGAGAGAGAGAGAGAGAGAGAGAGAGAGAGAGCGGCTCGTTTTCGAGGACGCGTTGTAAAGGCGCGCACGCGCGCGAGGGCATAAAAGATTCATTTTGTCGGAGAGGTGACCCTGTCGACCCAGCATCCGCTCTCTGTGGGCGGCTCGCTCTCTCCTTCTTCCTCTCTCGTCTTTCCCTTTCTTCTCTTTCTCTTCCTCGTTCTCCACGAGAATCCTCTCGCTCGCTCGTACCACCAGCTGGTTTTCTTTTTCCGTTCCAACGACCGTTTCTTCGTCTGCTTCTTTCGAGGTGAACACGGAAAAAGGGTGGAGGAGCCGCCTCGTTGAGACAATCAAGCAACAGGCGTTGCTCGTTAAGTGTAACTGCTACTAAATTGCCGAGAGTTAGGAGCGCAGGGATGCTCCTGAACCGTAGACCGTAGCTCCCTTCGTACGACAATCTTTCGAGCGTTAGCGACTTTTGAAACTTCTCTCATCGTCGATTCTGTGGTTAGTATCAGGTTGTCCCGAAAGTTTCTTTCCTTTCGTAAGGAAACGATAGACGCGCAAACTCTTTTCGTTTTATATTATTTTATCGAATCACGTACGATCCATTTTCTTCTGTTTCTATTATTACGATCGTACGTGATTCGACAAAAAAAAATATCGAACAGAGAATCTGGTGCATCCGTTATTTCCTTACAAGACGAGAGAAACTTTTCGGACGCGAGCATATAGCGAAGATTAAGGGAGAAATTTGCAGACACGGTTTTGATCGATAGTTTTGCTAATTATTTGGCGATTATAGGACAAAGTTTATCGTTAAATTTTCCGTGACTCGAGGTTTCCCTCGAGAAAGTTTCGAGAGATTACCTGTGAAATCCGACGTTGAAAAGGGATACCTTGAACAAGCTAACCAAAGAAGAATTTGGTATCGGATTTTTTCAAATTCCTCGCTGCTCGACGAGAGACCATACGCGATATGCTACGAACGTTGGAACACTTTCGTAAGATACCGTATATCGTTCAAACTAAACCTGAGAAACTTTCATCTATCCTCTACGCCCTCGTTACCATACCATATACCTGAACGCCGTATACGTGAACCTTATAGGCCAGAGCTGTGAATGAAATTCCGAACGAAACAGACACACGAAGGAGTCGTTACGACGACTCGCGCTTCCCGTTTCCGTAATGAAGTACAGTCCGCGTAATAAGAAACGCGGCGTGCGCCAGAGGAAGACGACGGGTGTCGGGCGCAGTTACTTCCGGTTTGGCGTTCAACGCCCGGAAGAGCGCCGCCTTGCGCGTACATATAATATTCCGGCGAAGCGAACAGCGACTCGTGGAACGTCGTGTATAGTATACATACGCGTCTCGACGCTTTCACAAAAGCGGCATGCGCGTGAAACGACGAACCGGATGCGTTTAATCTGGCCACCGAGAGACACTCTCGAGCGAGACAGAAAGAGAAAGAAACGCGGCGTAGCGGTAATTACGAGCGAGCGGACGAGAGAAAGAAGCAACCGGCTCGTAGATGAATGAATCGGCAGGAACGAAAGAATTATTTACACGGTTGGTGATCCCATTAATTCACTTTGCAGCGTCTCGAAGTCGCGTGTGGAATCGTCAAACCGAGTCGTTTATCCGCGATCTAAGAATATATCGAAAACCACGCGCGATTCTCGTTCGCAACGTATATCACCAGACTGCGAACTTTTATGCATTTTTTACGTACTTATAGGCGTAACTAAGTAAATGGAATTTGTATAGAAATTTGTTTCGTTTACCAGACATTGTAACAAACGTGATACATACCGTGTTGAACATTTTATATATCGTTGCAGGTTGTACGCGGCGAGAGAAATTTCCAGCGTGTTACGCGATCGTTTGGTTCTTTAAATCGACCATTAATTTTATATCGATCGGTTCTATCGTACGCACAACGCTCCGTCTCGATTTATTCTCGTCTCTGACGTTGGACGAGCGATTATGTAAATTTGAAAATATATAGCTTCGACTAAGAATAAGAGAAAAATAAGAATGTCTAATAATAAGAGAAAGATAAAGGAGCGTTTGTGGATATTTGAGTGGACGAAGAGGAATCGGAGATAGGCATTGTCGCGAGCTTATTTATTCGCTTGTTGATTGGTGTAATCGTCCGCGGTGAGCTTCTTTCGAAGAGTTAGGATATTTCAGACGGGATTATGCAATTGCGAGCGACGTTACGCGATTGCGAATGGATAAATGTAATATTTGGTATACGCGAACACTTCTTTCTTGAAATTACGCTTTCTCTTCGATAAAACGATCGTCCGTCGACTTTGAACTTCTCAGATAAGCATTTCTATGGAATGGGGATTTAAAACGTGAATGTAAAACTTGCGAAAATTTCTTATCGTTCGTTGACTTTCAGCCGATGCATTTAAACGATGATCCCGCTGTCAGAATTATTTTTAAAAATTCCAATCGACGTATTAAAGTTGAAAGCGTTGCTTTACGAGAGCAAGTTATTCGTTCCAAAGAAACTCGATTAATCTGAAATGAAAGTTTCGCGTTCGATTTTCTAGATCAACGCGAATTTCACTTTTGTTCCCGTCGAGGCCAAAGCGTGCGCAAATATGTTTTCACGCGTCCATACGGCTCAAAGCGCTACGTGCTTAGACGGTTAAAAATAACGTAGTAGGTGCTACGTTTTCGTTATTATCTTGCAACTCAAAACACTGCACTTTCTTTGGTTTCTGAATTGACGTCTCACAACACGTGCACCTTCTTCCCTTTCAAAGCCACGCACGGCTTACTAAACAAGTCGGTGCAAGACCAAGCAAAAAAGACACGACTACTTTACGTCGTACATAAATACGTTCCTAAATTCTCGCAAATTTTCGCCGATTTACTTCGACTTTGCCGTTTCTTCCACGATGTAACGATCGCCTGCCTGATTTCGTTCTCTTCTCAAAACATTTATGCGATCCAGATTCCATAAAAATGTCTACGAGTGAAAATAAAAGTTTCCGTGCCTCGAGTTCTCACGAACTTTGCTTCGTGAAAAAAGCGACAACTGCGTCTCCCATGTTGCGTTCTGTTGTCAAAAAAACGTTTATCATCCAAATTCTCTGAAAATTCTGTAACTTACAAATAAAGAGGAAGTCCTGTGTGTGTGTGTGTGTGTGTTTTTTTTTCTCCTGTTTTCGTTTTCTATTTCTTTTTTCTTTTTTTTTTTTTTTTTTTTGATACCTCGGAGTATCTCCGCCAGCTGATCCGAGTTGCATTTGTCGCGGCGAACGTGGCGGCGACAGAGACAACAGAATTCGCGCGCCACTCTGTCCCCCGTGGAGAGAATCGTATTTCTGTTGTCGCAGAAATGTCATGCAGACTGCAAGCAGAAGCGAAAATGCCACGATGTTGACACATGGTTCGCCGCTAATTGTAAGATTGCACGTCTTGCGAGACAATGGCGAATCACGCGTCTGAGATTACAGTTTCGGAGGGTGCACGTGTGTCGGCCAATGCCTTCGTAAGTAACGAGACGACGCGTTTGATAGACGAAAGTGAAGATTACGTTCTCTTTAAGTAAAAGATAGCGAATATTTTAGTTTCGCTTTTTGTTCATTACGGTGTGCATCGTGGTTGGAAACAGGGAACGTAATTGGGCACGAAAAATGGACGAAATGAATGCAATCTTGCGTGCGATTTGATACTTTCTGAAAATACCAGGAACAATCTTAGCAATAACTGAAGTTAGCAACGGCCGGCATAGGCATATTTTTACCCAAAGAAAGCTTCGGTTTATCAAAGTTTGTCGATGCGAATCTAAACAACGAGTAGTTGAAGTGCAAGTTCGGTGTAATTTAGTTAGGATATTGCCGCTGATAAGAGTAATAACGAAGTATACGTCGACATTCTTTTCCTTATAACGTCTATTAAAGTAATGTTAGGGATAGAGTGTTGAGAGGAAAATAGTCCTGAATGAATATAACGCGAGCGTACTTTATTCTACGGGATGTGTTCCTATAAAATCGAAAAACAACTGGACATTAGAATTTCGTTTTATCGAAACGTTACTTACTACCGTGCAATGATCCCTATGAATATTTATTATACGACCCTTTTAAATTCCGAAAGCCTGCCTCTACGATTCAGCCCTGTATCAACATTTTCGACACCTCGAACCGAAAAAGCACTCGAGTTGCAAAACCGAGTATTATCGAGAACTTGGCTCGATCTACCCCCAATTAAGCATCGTTTCCTTTGAAAAATGCGCAATTAACCGGGGGGGATTAAAATTTCTAAGCAGTTTTTTATCGGACGTTATTAGTTGCTCGAAGCGACTCGCTGGATAGCGTAGTTTTTTTTTCTTCGCGTTTGAGAGGGGATCGTTCCGCAAAATTGTCCTACTTAGAGGCAATTAATACGGGAAGGCAATTAACGTCGGTTTCCTTGGCAAATGGAAGATTCGTTTATCACGACGTTTACATCTTACTTTGTAACAACTAGGAACGGTCTCGTATCCGCTCGTTAATCGGTTTATTAGCATCTCACTAAACTCAGACGCCTAATTATCCGCTTTTCCCCTCCCCCCTAACTATTGACATCGTTCTATGTACATCTATTAACCTCGACCTTTACACGATTATTATTACCTTTATGTTTCTTCGTGTTACCATCTTTTCCATTATCTCGTCAATCATCTGTTTGTACGGAGATTTTAACAACACCGGCTGGAATTACAGATGTTTCGAACGAATTTTTATGTAATATTCTCGTTTTTCTTCGCTTTATTACTTCGAATGCCTGCGCAGTCGATCTCGCTTAGTTTTCTCTTAGAATTCTGCGAACAATAAATTGAACAAGTGACTAAATGCTAATAACGTTTCTAAATAACTGTCGATATTCAGATTTCTACGATTTTATGGTCGGTTGTTTATACAAACGTATGATTAAACGTATAATTTCTCGTATAATTCTCGACCCGATTCCTTCGTTCTATCGACGCGAATGTTCGTCAAATCATCGAATTCGATTTTTCGTTAGAATTTTGTTTTAATAACCCGACATCTTCGAGGTCGGATGCCCGTGTCTTTTCTGCGATCGTTTTTTTAGAACACTCTCGACTTGGCGAACCATTGCAAATTTATAGATTGTAGCGTATGGTTTTGCGGTAAGGTAGAATGTAATTAAAAGCGTCGTAGCGTTACTAACATTCCTTGATTCTGTAACGCATGTGCGGCATAGCTCGCATAATTGCAGAGCCTAGATACGAGCCGCTCGATGATGTAAGTGAATGAGAATCCAATGAAAATGTATTCTATTCCAAAAGCGCGATTATAAAATATTCGAACATTCTTTGAAACGCGCGGGAAGCCCAGAAAGCTGAATCGAAATGTTCGCGATTAAGTCGATTAAAATATTCGAGTATGCTTCAAAGAGTAGACGAACCACAAGGAGCTGACGCGAAATATTCGTAATTAAAATAATTCGAAAAATTCGAAAAGTCCTTTTAAGGTATACCCGCAAGTTCGTAATGAAACTGTAGGAAAATGTTCTTGGAAAAGAAACAGACAAACTTGGAAAACCTGACTTTAGTCAATTTCACCACGTAAGAGCGTACTTGATCCAAAGTTCTAATCGCTTCGCTCGCTCTTGCTGATCCAAAACGCGCGTTGGATCCGTTATTGCAGTACGCGGTATAAAACTTAAATTCGGCCTTTTAATTCGTCGTCCCGTGCATTAATTTGGGTATGTAGCGCAATTTAGGTCACGTTACGTATCTCTCGGCTCGTCGTGTCCCACAAATGTGTCATGAATTAAAGACTTCAAAGAAACAAGGAAAAAAGGGAGAGTAAAAAATGCTGAGAGCTCGATTAACGCGAGTCGCTGGTCAGGTCGTAATTGCGAACAGAAATAGAGAGAAATAATGGTGGAATCGATTAACCGCAAAGGACACTATCGTGTTTTTTTTTTTTTTTTTTTCTTCTGTTTGCGTGTAACGCGATTGGCGGTCGCGGCGCCTTTTCGAGCAACGAGAACGTTCTTCTGTCAAGCAAGAGAATTTATGGAGGAAATCTCTAATTGAACGGCTCGTAAACCGTTACGAAACCCAACGTGTTCCCGTGCCCAATTGTTCTACCTCGTAAAAACGTTCGTTTGCACGTTTTATGTATTAATAAAGAGCGAGTTTCGCCATTTGTTCTCCGCCGACCTTGTCGAAATTCCCTTGAGAACGCCGCTAGTTTCTGCGCTCGTTTGCAATTTTATCTTCGGACAAAGACGACGCGTAGGAAAAGAAAGAAAACGAAACTTGCGCTCGATTGTCTCGTTTGCGATCGAACGACGTGTTTTTAATCGCTCGGAGAGAATTGTTTCTCTGCAGGAAACGTCGAGGATTGTCCGTCAACGAATCAATTTTCGAATATTTGAATTATTCCGATTGAATAACTGCGCGAAACGAAATACCATAGGAACAGGCGAGTTTACTTCCTCGTTTTTTTTTTTTTTTTTTTGAACAGGTTTTAAAATTCGTTACGTCGTCGATTAATCTCGTCTTGTCAAACGTACGCGTTTCGAAATTTTCAAAATATTATTCATCGTGGCGTGATGATCGCGTATCGTGTCGGGAAAATAATAAAAAAAGAGCGAATTCCAAGCTGCGTGTGCAAGATAAAAATTCTCCTTTTAATCGGAAAATCCTTGCGCTTTAATCGCAGAGAGAGAGAGAGAGAGAGAGAGCGAGAGAGAGAGAGAGAGAGAAATAGCAGCGTAGAAGGGGCTACATATGTAGGTAGTTAGCTGTTGGAATGAAACACACGGAGAAACGTTGATTGCACAAAGCATTAACGTGTCACGAGGCTTGGTTTGATCAAAGGGTATAAAATCGACGAGCAATTCACCGTAAAATCTGTCTGTCATTAGTCTATCGTTTCACTTGAGCGCTGCCGCTAACTTTCCTCCCTTTTCAACGCATTCTCGTCGGAAAGAGTAATCGGAAGCTCTATTTGCCTGTCGGCATCTGATAAATCGATGCCTCGAGGTGTCTGACTCGATTTCTCTCGTGCGAAAGCCCGTAATGTTAATCGAAGCGATTTGTCATTTAACGCCCGTGAAAAATAAATGGAGCTTTGAGAAATGTTTAATCGACGAACGAATAGAATTTATTCGTCTTATTTATCAGAGGCGAGTCGCTTCTCGATATCAACGTGTAGCGAGTTTTAAATCGCGCGAAAAGTCTCCGCGATCGAAAGACGGAGAAAACACGTTCGCTCGATGCAGAGACGCGAATAAAGAAAAGAACGAAACGCCAATGCCGTAACTCGTCCACGTATCTGTATATATAAACGCAGATTTTTACGTACACCGTTAAAGAAAACAGAATTTGAAAACTCGCTTCAACCTCGAAACACTTCAACAAGTACCGCCGCACGTTCTTGCCTACTATGTGCACGTTCTACTCCATCTTTGCACGCGTAAAGTCTCCATAAATATCCACGGCGTAGTCATGATCAAAAAAGGCGTAGAATCTGTAATCGTTTTTCTTCATCCTCTCCAAAAAAGAAATCCTCCAAACTCATCCCTTCTGCCTCATTTCCCCGAACGACCCTCTTACAGGCGTCGATTAATTCGAAACCACTTACTCTCGACGATAGAAAAACCGCGTTTCTCATAAAGTGAGTTTTTCCCGATGGTTTATAGCCTGGCAAATCGGCGGAGCAATTTTCCACTCGGCCGTTTATCTTTTTCGCTCTTAGCTTCTACTCTGCAACGTCGTCGTCGTCGTCGTCGTCGTCGTCTTCGTCTCTTCCGTAAGCTGTAAAGGTGTACTCACACCGACGTCTGACGTAACCGAGCGTGACCGCGGTCATTTACATCGCGGTTTACAGATCTCGTTTCTCCGTCTCGCTTTTGCCTGCGAACATTCTCTTCTCTCTCTCCCTCCCCCCCTCCCACTCTCTCGCTCCCTTTGGCGAACTCGGCTGGCCTCGAGACTCTCGCAGGTTGATAATCCACTTGAGTGGCGCCGTTGCTGATTAGCAACACCCACGCACACCCTTTCTATCTCGCCCTCTTTTCCTCCTCGTCTTTCTACTCTCTTCAACCTTCGATTTCGTGTTCTCGCCGCTTCGAAGAAGGAAAGTTGTTTGGAGGACGAGGGGATGAGTTTGTTTGGCAATCTTCGACGATTGTTTTCGTTCGGTTGGTTGTGTAACGGCCGAGGTGAGAAACTCCGCGAAGATTTTCAATCGTTGGGGAATAAAATTTGAGCGATTTAACACTAACGCTACCACGCGCGATCGAATGATCGTTTTTGAAATTTCGTTTAGAATTTCTCGTATACAACGTTACTGTATCGCCATGTAACTTATTCGCTTTTCCTGTAATACACGTACAACCGATTTTTCGATATTCACAACTTTCTCTGTCGTTTACTTTCCGAAAGAAATTGCCTAAACTCTCTTTCTATATTAAGATAGATATTTTTTTTTTTTGTTGAAACGATTATTTACCCGCTCATGGAAAGATTAGGTATACGTGAAATGTAGGTACGTTCAGTGTTAAAGTTTTCAATATTCACAACTTTCTTTGTCGTTTACTTTCCGAAAAAATTGCCTAAACTCTCTTTCTATATTAAGATACATATTTTTTTTTTCGAAACGATCATTTGACCACTCTTGTTAAGATTAGGTATACGTGAAATGTAGGTAGGTTCAGTGTTAAAGTTTTCAATATTCACAACTTTCTTTGTCGTTTACTTTCCGAAAAAATTGCCTAAACTCTCTTTCTATATTAAGATACATATTTTTTTTTTTCGAAACGATCATTTGACCACTCTTGTTAAGATTAGGTATACGTGAAATGTAGGTAGGTTCAGTGTTAAAGTTTTCAATATTCACAACTTTCTTTGTCGTTTACTTTCCGAAAAAAATTGCCTAAACACTCTTTCTATATTAAGATACATATTTTTTTTTTTTTGTTGAAACGATCATTTAACCGCTCATGGTAAGATTAGGTATACATGAAATGTAGGTAGGTTTAGTGTTAAAGCTCGCTCGATTACGCTCGAATATGTTACAAACGTATACCTAATTTCGTAGGAACTATTAGGCTGAACCAGACACAATTTTCGCAGGAATTTTAATATACTTGGAGTGTTTGTCACCCGAGATATGTCTGGTTATCGGCGAGCACTCGATTCTCTACGTAGAAGCTTCTTATTCTTTCCGTGGAATTCTGTCGCCGTCTTCTTCGAAAGTATTCTTCGAACAGTTTTGACATTCTTTCGGTTCTTACCAAAGCAACCGTCTCATTTTGTAGGAATCTTTGTTACGATTTGCTACGTAACTTACGAGCTACGATCGCTACGAATTAACGACGTAGTCGGTTAAGGTTGAGGAACACAAAAGTGAAAGTTTCTGAGTAACATCGGAGATAACATCGGAGAAAGAGACAAGTTTCGAGCGGTTGTCGCTTGCGCGAAGTTCCGCGAATTTTGGAGACGCTTTGAGTTACGCGAGACTGACCGACTTTTCCTTGAAATCTCTTCGTAATTTCGAATTTTCACGCGTTTGGATCCGATAGTTTGTTTTCTTTATGCTTCTGCGAGAATAGAGCTTGGAATGCACATTCGACGCGCGGAAGGAAGGCGTGACTAAGGAAGAAGTTACGAATTAGATTTGCATCTAACGCATTATATATTCGACTTTCTCGTAAATGAAATATTCACTATCCTACGTTGAATAGAACCATTCTTGGCAGAGTACTTTCAACTTCGTTTATCCGAACTTGTCCGAACTCGAAGGGCGAATAATTTACACAATCGGACTTCTACGCACGACAGAAGCTTGCGAGTTTTTCTCACTACCTACCTCTTGTCGTTCACGCAATAAAGGAGCTCGCTTTTAACAGGGGCTCGTTCGAACGAGCGAATTGAAACAGCGAATGTCGGATGAACGGAACGTCGAGTAAAATTTCGTTCTAAAAGCGAAGTTCTATCGCGCTCGGTTCCCTCGCAGACAATAGAATTTTTACTTCGCAACGAAACCGCGCTGTCCCCACAATGACGAAGCCTACCGTCCGCGCACAAAACACACTGCACTTTCAAGGCGCGAACAATCTGGACCTTTCCTTATCAAGCAACACTCCTTTTCCAACCTCTCGCGAAACAAGAAAACCCACGATGGGAGCCCCGGTGGCTCGTAAATAAGCTCGAATTCCGGTTCTCCGGATCGAGCGGTGTAAGTCAACGCGTTCCAGCCGACTGAAAGGTCGCGAAAAAAGAAAGGGCGCGACTTTCCGTCGCCGATGTAATCTAGTTTCGTCGTTTTCTGGCTGTCTGCGTCACGCCTTCGCAAAAGCTCAGAAAAACGTGGGCGTACGAAACGCAGCGGGTCGTTACGCTATAATTAAAATCGTCCCCTCTCTTACGTATCGCGATTTGCAGCAGCCACTTTTCAACCTCGAATCGTAACACAACGCCAATCTTCCCTTTGTTTCATTTTTTCAGGTGAGTCCATTTCGATGTCCATTCGTCGTGGTTTTCACCTGCCAAGCGGAGATGTTATCGTTCGATTCGTATCGTTCGAACGGAGGCAAACGAGCAGGTATACGCGTTCCCTTGTTGCTCTCTTCGGAAGCTACCGTTCGAAACTGCTGACAACTTGGAATTCGCGTGACAGAATAGAATATTTAGAGCGTAGGATTCTCTCTCGATTTTCGATTTGTGGCTTGAGTAAATCGACAAACGCGAAAAGGCGTCTTTTTGTATTTGGTTCGGACGAAGGCCGATCTCCGATCTCGGCGAACGAATATAAAAATCCGCAGATCGGACGATGGAAAAGTCACCGTGTAATTAGAGCAATATGCGAGATATCGCGAAATCTATTGCTTCGAACCGACGATATCGCCAATATTGGCGACCAAAGTGTAAAGGCAAACTAATCTCGAAAGGTATCTCGAAGAAAACAAAGTGCAAGGTACATACATATAAGGCACGTAAGCGATGCTTTATGTACGCGTATGATTTATCAAAAATCATTCGAATCTCCAAAGACGAGTTTTAATTAAAACACGCGATTCGACGATCGATAGCGATATCGTAATATCCGATCTACGCGATATTTACAAAATTCCTGCGAGACGTTGGATAGCCGTCGTTCGAACCACCATGATAGTTGCTAAACGAGCCAACAGTCCCTTTCGTTTTAAAATTCTCCACGATTCAGCGAGATAAAAAATTATTAAAATATGCTTTCACTTCCGAGAAACGAAGCCTTACTAAGAGGGTTCAGCTTGTTAGGAATTCTGGAACGTGCGTGAACGGAAGTTCCATGGAATTTCTCGCTGGCCTGGGAGGCATCGGTTGGCAATGCCACCGCGTCGTCTGGTCGTTGTAACGGTGCATCGAACGTTAGTCCTGTCATGGTATACCTACGGTTGCTACGAGATGAGCATTCGACTTTCACAGCCGCTGACTCACGTGTTACGATCGTCGCGAAACTCGTCCGAGGCGTACGTTTTTCTTCGCGTGTTTTCATCCACTCGCAAGACCAGAATAAACGAGAGCCTTTAAACCGCGAGGGCAGGGTCCAAGGTGAACGTACAGAAAAGAATATCAAACTATCCTTACGTCTTTTTATCGCGCGTATCTCGCTTGTCCTTTCTATAACAGTCCCAAAATCTGTCGATCGAATATTACAAGGAAAATGGTGTCTCTTACTATTTATTTCTCACGGAATATCGCATCTCGCCTCTGAACCGGTATTCTATCAAAGTATTCCATACGTCGCCTTCGTCTCAATTTCCAAATCTTCTCCGTGCAACTGCGAACGTCTTTTCATTGAACGATCCTCTACTCGTCCTCTCTGTAACAATCTCGACATTCATCAACCGAATATTACAAGGAAAACGGTGTCCCTTACTATTTCTCACGGAATATCGTATCTCGTCTATGAACCGATATTTAAGAATATAAAAATATACAAAAGTTTATAAGTATATAGTTATGTATCAAGTATATCAAAGTATTCGATACGTCGCCTTCGTCTCAATTTCCAAACCTTCTTCGTGCAACTGCGAACGTCTCTTCGTTGCACGGCCCCCTGTTCAAGCTTCGCACAACGATCGCGACACCTATTATATTCTACGATTGCGGTGGAAATAACGCGCGACATCCTGGAAAGAAAATTCCTTCCGAGAAATAAACAGAGAAAGGGTACAGAACCACGGGTTAATAGGAACGTAACTCGCCTCGGGGCCACGTCGAGCAAAATGTCATCCAGGAATCGGTCGGTTCAAAGTGGTAAATCGACCGACTGGCGTGTAATGTCTACTGACCCAGAGGTGAGAAAAAGGAAAGGGGGTCTGTTCTCGTGTGCGCGTCTGGAATTCCTTCGTGACTCATCGGCATTCGCCAAGGGGCCCGGTATGGGAACTCGCGTACCCGTTTGCTCTTCGCGTTTCCATGCCACGAACGATCCACCGACGGAGTGACTCAGCCGAATTTCTTGTCGCGCCCCTGCCCGCCCCTTGTGGATCCTTGATTTTCAGATCGACGGCCTGCGCGATCCGTACAGGTCGTTGTACACGCTACAACGGATGAATCATTTTCGCCAACATTCGTACAATTTGCTCGATTACCGGCTCAGACGCGTAATCAGGCTTTCGTCGAGTTGGGCTACGGTTTCGGAATGCGTCTATCTCGGAAAGGATCGTTTCTAACTCGGGCTCTGTTAAGTAGGTCGTTAAATCGAAGCGTACGCCAAACTTTTCGAATGCGTAAAGAACGTTTTATTTAGGGCTCTTATCGGGCTCGTTGAATCGAGGTATCTTCGGTTTCCAAATTTGCTCGATTTTATAGGGCGCAATTTTTTAAATGCGTATGAACGTTTTACTCGGGGTTCGTTAAAATCGTTAAATCACAGTATGATTTTGTAAACGTATAGAAATGTTTTATCGAGAGTTTATTGGAATTACGATTGAGCCCCGAGGATTGTACGGGAGCATAGGAAGGAGCTTGCTTAATGTTCGAATATCGAGTAGCACGCGCTGCAAAATTTCCGAAAGAACGAACGTTGGAAGTCGATGGATCCTTGTAAACGAGAGACTCGATAAAGGTCGTCGACTTTTTCAAAGGAAAGAAGCGTGGTTTAACGAAGGAGAAAACGTGGAATGGCCGTGCACATTATGCGTTCGTGATAACACGCACAAGGCGATACAGAAGCACGTGGCTCGGTATCGTAACGTACGACCTTGAACTTCCTCCACGAATGATTCACAGCCTCGTCCATTCATCCAGCTCGTTCGTTCATGCTGCGCGTGCTCGTGGCTGCGCTTACGCGGAAAAATACCCGGCGAATTGGAATTACTCGCTGAAATCTTGCGAATTTATTTTGTACACACAGATACGCGGTAAGAGGAGGATGTTGTGGCGGATAGCCAGCTGCATATCTCGATTTACTCTTCGCTTTTTTAAAAGACTGTTGTTTTCTTCGATTCGAGATTCTACGGTTGAAATTTATATTGCGATATCAAATATCTCGATACGTTCACCACTTTTTAGCGAAATTGTCTCGTTTCTCTGGAGCGGCTTTGCTCTCCTTCCTACGTTACGACATTTTTCGTATTTGCCCGATGAACTCGCTCTTCTTTCTCGACGTTGCTTCTCGTTACGTAACAAACTGTCGCAGCTTTTTCGCCGTTCTTCGGCCGATATTATGAATTTGCAAAAAGATTACGCGTTACTTTCTTCCTGTAACTCCCGTAATAACTCGTTAAACATATAGAACCAAAGTATCTACTTACTTTTGAAAAGAAAGACCACCACTCGTGCAACAGTCGTTCGAAACAAGCAGAAAGGCCGGAATCTAAAGACGTTATTTTGAAATTCGTCGTCGCTCGTATCGTCTTCCCGTAATAAACGAATTCACGAAAGCAAGTCGTTCCTTGAGAACTGAACGTTAATCGTGTACCTTATTGTTAAATAGGTAGTACATTTGTATCGTACGCGTGAGAGTGAAAGAGCGAATAGCGAGCAACGCACGTATGCATCCTCTGCCTAGAGCGTATGCGAGCGTTGCAAGACGATTCAGGTCTTCGTTGAGACAAAAGAGTGCTAAATAAGAGTTTCGTTGTCGTTGCCCGGGCCTTCAGAGTGCAACCCGTGTGTAAAATTAGTATATAAATAAAGTTATTTACTTTTCTACAAACCCACTCATCAATACTTTTACACTTACGCAACGTAATTGATAAATCTCGTAGTCGATGGTCGGTCTTTATCTTCCGAGAAGCTCGATTTAATACATTGTCCTACGATGAATCATTTTCGAAAGCGTTCCAACATCTTCCCGCGTTATTCTATCGCGCAAAATTACGCGTTACAATACCGATAACGCTTTAAGGAACATACCTCCTCTATCGATCAAACGGTGATTAATGGCATCGATCTTTTTTTCACCGATGCCGATAACGTATGCTCGATTCGAGTTTTCTATGGGTGGGACCGAGCACGACGCGATTACGCGGTACGCTCGCGTAATGAATTTTCAGAGGCGGCGATAAGCGAGCCCGCCGGCAGAAGGTGAATCACCGATCTCTTCCACGGAGCCGTGGCTCTACTCTTGGGAGCGTATCTCGCACGGTGACACGCGTCTCGTGACTCACCGATCCGGATTGTGCCACAATAATTTGCCCCTCTTCGTCGAAACTCCATTCTTTAACGCGAGACTCGTCTCTTGTTTGCCCCCCATCAATTTGTACGCGGATTCAAACAAATTCCGCGATAGAAACGAGGTTACGTAGGCGATGGAGAAGCTGAACGTATTTTTCTTTTTTTTTTTTTCTTTGTTTTTATTTTGTTGTTCGATAGTTGGAAATTTGGAGACTTCTTTCGATGTTATGCGTTAGAAGGGAAGAAAATCAAAGTCGTATCGTGTTCTTCGTAACGTCCCAGCTCTTTTTTTTTTTTCTTAATTCCATTTATGCCGGAGTGAAAGAGTTTAGGTGTCGCGACCTCTTTGGAAACTTTGAACAGCGTGCGCCTGAAACGCGTCGCGCAAAGTAAACGACGACGAGTATACTCGTGGAACACGGACTAGTATAGAACGTTGTAGTGTAGAATTAAGTTGTAACGAAAGGATCGTTTAAATTTTTTATTTTGTTATAACGACGGAGCTCTAACACGAAATATTTGTTTGCGAAATTTACTCCGTCCAAAATATCGAGTCGGTATTTTCTAACAGAATATAACTTTACTCGATCCTGCTGTTTTTCTCGTCTCTTCTTCGCTCTCGCGTCTTTTTTTAAACTATATAATACGCTAAAAACGCTGAGTAACTAAACACGAAAGGTAACAACGTATCGATTCTACAATATTTCCTATCGCATTTCCAATTACCCGCTCAGAGCTTCCCATACGATACGGAAAAGTCAGATTTCGGTGAACTTGGAGCTTCCGATTACACGATCCTGCAGGTTACGAGTTCGTGCAAACCTTCGAATTTCATGAATGAAATTTTCGTACTACGGATAACTCCGTAACGTCGTGGCTCTTTCTTATCAAATTTCCTGCTCGTGTATATTTAGAATGCCTGTTCGATCAAATCCACCGAACCAGTTCGCGATGTTGTCAAGGCTGTGAAACATCGACAATAATCCGGAAGTACCTACTCCCGTACATTGCAAGTCTACGGAGGATTCGTAGAATCTTAAGCGCCGTACACCGAAATATTACGTCACGGTTGACGCTTGTTTGGTCAAGCATGGAGGAAGTAGACGGTGAAACGAACGATCCATTTCCGCGTAAGTCACCATAAATAGCGGGCAAGGATAAAACTGTTGCCCGTTTCCGTTCACGTTTCGCGGCTGTTATCACAGCTAGAGAATACCAGGCGTTTAAGTGGCCCGATAAAAGGCGTGAATCATATAGCCGAGACACTCTGTCGTCGTGTCGTGAGAATGAATTCGACGAGATACGAACGATCGGCCCTCGTTTCACCGACGCGGATCGTGTCGCGAATGGAAACACGTTCGTGACGATTGTTCGTCGTCCGAGATTCGCCGAAACGCGGCTTATTGGATCGAAACGGTCGAATCGGCGAATGGTTCGGTATCATTTGACTGGAAACGTGGAATCCTTGATGACAAGACTCTGATCGGTCTGTGAAATCATTTGGGGAAATATAAACGCTATATTTATTCCTTTTAATTATTTGCTAGTCGGTAAGGGCAAGTATAAATTTTGTTATTTATTTGTATTTCAATTTATCATTAGCGAATTATTATCCGGTATTAATATTGTATGGATTTTTCTGTTTTCTAATTTGCCGACGATATGAAATAAGATACAGAGATAAGTGAATTTTATGGACTTGAAAGTAATTTTTAAAGTCTACCGATAGGAGGAAATCGGATTAGATAGTTGTCGATATTTTCTTACCACAAAGCAGTTCCAAAGGGCTCACCGCTCGTCTCTCGCCGTCTCTTTCAACTTATTATCGTCCTTTCTGTTTCGAGAAACCAGGATGCGTCACGACTTTCTAATTCACCGCGACATACAGCGTCTCGACTAACTTCATTTCGACGTCGCTTTCTAAATTTATTTGAAATACATGCACACGTATTTTCCTTTTAGTCACCCTTGGAAATCCGTCCGGACGAATGACAAGGGATTATCATTACCTTCGTTGTCGGAATAATTTCTGCAGCTGTTCGTAACACGACTCGTTTAATTACATTTTGAACTTTCTGACAACCATAGCCTCGGAAATTGGAGCTGTATCGTTTCGGAAATGAATACTTTGGAACTCGAAGGTTACGAAGATCAAAATTTGCAATTCGTCTGTTACGAAAATTAGGAACTTGAAAGATAGAAACTAAAGGCCGGAGGATCGTTGTCACGCGGTTTCAGACGATTCCGCTGTTTTCAATCTCGATTGTCTTAAAAACGAAGGTCATTTGTTGAGAAAACGAAATGGACGGTTCGTTATCTCGGAAGTCAGAAGCTTATCGTGTCAAAGATTAAAGTTCGGATACGAGATAAAACGGTTATCGAGTTTTCCTATCTTCCGTCAGATATAAAGTTCTTCGACGAATGATCTTCCGCAGTAGCTACGGTCAACGCGTCAAAGCGATCGAGAAAATCGGAACGTAAGTTACGCGAATGGATCGGATCTTCGACAAAAATCCTCGCGATTAAGTTTCGATTAATTGGACCGCAAATAAGCAGCATTGGCTGCGGAGCTGCGTTGTGTTCGTTTAGTTTAAGTATAGTTGCCGTGGCTGCTCGATTGAAGTGCATCTCGATTTAGACGGCGGCGAGGGCAACGTGCACCTAGGAACATATAGAGCCCGTGATGACGCGTGTGCTGCTTAATTTGACCGTTTGAGTGGCCCTCGATGATCCTAATTGCGAATCTTCTACGTCTTGGATAATTAACAGTATGTAAGCCCAATGGCCGACCTTTACGCGGTATTCGATTTTTATGCAAAATACACCACCGCTGATAGACCGGAAGTTTGAAAAGTGACACGGAATTCGTAACAAATTCTTAACGTTATGACCAATTTATTTAAAGTATGTAAGCCCAATGGCCGACCTCTACGCGGTATTCGATTTTTATGCAAAATACACCATCGCTGATATACTGGAAGTTTGAAAAGTAACACGGAATTCGTAACAAATTCTTAACGTTATGACAAATTTATTTAAAGTATGTAAGCCCAATGGCCGACCTTTACGCGGTATTCGATTTTTATGCAAAATACACTACCGCTGATAGACTGGAAGTTTGAAAAGTAACACGGAATTCGTAACAAATTCTTAACGTTATGACCAATTTATTTAAAGTATGTAAGCCCAACGACCGACCTTTACGCGATATTCGATTTTTATGCAAAATACACCATCGCTGATAGACCGGAAGTTTGAAAAGTAACACGGAATTCGTAACAAATTCTTAACGTTATGAAAAACTTGCTTATTAAAAGATCCTTCTAAAAATACGATACGTCAGATACGCGTATACGTTCTATTAATACGATATAAAAGATATAGATAGATATACAGTCTAATAATACGATATAGGAGATACAGATATACATTCTAATAATACAATAATTCAATCGGGAACTGCGGCGATCCTCTGCCAAGTATCTCGATCGATCTCGACTCAGCGTTCCACATCTGCAAACCGACAATAACCCACCTAACCCCGCAACCAGACCTCGCCGAACCTCCATCCTCCTAGATGCTCCTAAAAATTCCTCTTTCACGAAGTTCAAGTCTATTTTCAAGCAGAGAAGCCTTCCCATGATAAAACTATCGTTCGAAGAACGAACATTACACGAAGCGAGAAGCACGCGGATCGACAACGTAGTAGCATCGATGGAAGAAAAATTCTTCGAGCATATCGAGCTCGATAAGCAGAAAAAGAAGCATCGTATCCTCTTATAGAGCGTTCGAAGGAATGGCTGGCATCCTAATAGAGTAAGGCTGCGATCTTTGGAACGGTTGGCAAGGTTCGACGCACTTGCCACTCTCCCTCCCTCTCTCTCTCTCTCTCTTTCTCTCTCTCTTCTCCGTTTCTCTCGCTCCGTATGCGAAATATTCGACCCGATCGAACCCGAACATATTCTAATCTTAAGCCTTTTAATCTTCACTCACTCGCACGCGTTATTTACGACGTCATTACACGTAGCACGCTCGATTGAAAACTTCACGCTTTCGATGCTGCCATAGCGCAAAACGCGCATCTCTTGACAAATCGCGCTACCGTTTCGTTCGCGAGGAAGATTTGTTGCTATCGTTACGCGCACCTTTACTATATTGCTGCCTAGTAGCGATCGTTTATTTACTTGGAAAGCAAGCAGTCGCCCGAATTAGAGGGAATATTTGGATACGTTCGAGCGTCGATGATAATTAGGTATGAACAATTTTAACGAGAAATCGTTTCGCTTGGAGATTGGCTAACTAGATCCGCGGGAAATGGAAATAAATGAATTACGGCTATTTGAAATGTATATGGAATATACAATGGAACTGTTTGGATTCTTTGGCTATCGATCACACGGACGATTTGAACGCGAAGAATTCTTTCGTTCTCTTTAGAGATCGCACGCATCGAACGCTATCGACCGGGTCTAAAGAAAATGCGAACAAACGAATTATTATTACTCGGAATATTTGACTATATTTAAAGATTATCGCATTGGCCAAGCGTTCGATACTGGTAGTAGTTTGATACGTTATACGACACTGATTGAACATATTCTCTTTGCGAAACGATATTACGTTAGGATGCGTTCGAGGAATTTGAATAATTATCATTGATATTTCGGTATACGAGCATGTCGATGACGATGTTTCAAGTTTCGTTTAATAGAACGTGATTCTCGCTTTAAACAGATACACGCGAAAACGGGTTAAATGAGGATACGAGCAACGATGCTCGGAGTCGTGACATCCTTGACTCGAAAGTGAGTCAGCCGCGCGAGTTACGCCACTCGTTGACACCTAATCGTCCTTCTCGAGTCCAAGTTCAGGGCTTCTGTCGTGTTTTAAAGGTTTCTCCAATCGTGGAAATAGGTCAGACCCACGGCGATCAAACCGTTCCAAGGAAAGCTTGAAATATCAAGACGTTAACGTAAAATTCCCGGGAGACTGGACGAAGAACTATGAAATCTCTCGTATACAATGTACGTATATCTCGAGAGATGACTCATACTGTTCGATCGTTCTCTTTTTTTACGTAATTCGCACGCATCATCGTAAACACAAACAACATCCGTGTAAATCATCCGCTGTGCAATCGCCGCGTAAGAACGAATTCTACCGTCTGTTAACGCAACGTTTCTTCGTGTAATTTTCAATTTACGAGGTTTTTCGACATTCGGCAAATTTTTACTTTGGCGTTAATGCGGGAAATAGCCAGCGTGAATAGTACGTGTCGAAATATCGATAAGTCGCGCTATCTTAATATATAATACGGTATATTATCTCGTGTAAATAATAGTTAAGGTATAATATAATTATCAGTGACAACGCTGACAACAACCGCGCTGAATAACGTAAATTGCCAGTTTTCGAACAAAGACATGATATTACCATTTCTTAGCCACTTATTTACTTGGAAATTTCAAGACATTGGAATTCCTAAAGATTTTGTTTACGCGCGTTGATCGTATAAATAACAACGTGCACGTAAATCGCTTCCAACGAAATAAATGAAATAAGAATTAGATTAGATTAAGCAAACTACTCTCGGTAACCGCGCTGCATATATGAATAAGAATCTTCTACTATTATCGTACAAATCGTTTCCGACAAATCAGACGACACGACGATTTCGCGAAACTCCAAGATTCGGAGAGCGACCAAGTCAAGTAAGAAGAAGAAGAAGAAGAAGAAGAAGGAGAAGAAGAAGAAGAAGAAAAGGAGGAGGAAGGAGACGAGTGAGAGTAAGATTCATAAATAAGTTTGACCGTCGAATTTCGCGGTAAGGATGTCAATTAGATTCCGCGCCGGGAACGTTGCACATCGTGCATCCCTTGTGCACCATAATCGCTCAATTCACGCTGATAGTACTCGCTCAGCGATTACGTCATCGCCCAATGAATGAACCAGCGACCACGCTCAGTCCCTCCAGTCGTGTGAGTTAGCCTGTTGAATGGCCGAGCGTCTGAACGCAACCGATTAGTCGATGTCCATTCACGTTTCGATCAATTTTCGAGTCTACCGATGATTGGCGATGGACGCTGCAAATTTCTCAAGTTCAAGGCTACGGATATTATGCAGATACGAGTCGTCTCGAACGTGCGATTCGAAGCTTGAAACTCAGAAAAGTCTCGATACATGGTGTTGAATCGTCGATGGTCGGATCTTGAAGGTTCCGATGTTTTGAAATTTACATATTTGTTAGAATATCGACGATATTTGTTAGAAAAATAGCGCGAAACGACGGGGCAAAGGATAAGAGAAACGTCGATGGACACGGTTCCGAATCTTTAAAATTTCGTCGTGTAACGTGTCTCGCAGGATTCGAGAATTTGGCGGTTTCAGAACGCACGCGGAATTACGGATGTTGGAACACGAAATTGGCGTAGATTCGTCGATGCCCATATCGGAGCATCTATGGGGCATTTATGGATTCGTGGAGGAGAAATTGATTCGCATTTGGATGCTTCGTTGAGAGCAGTGGTTAATTATTCATCGGCGATCGTGGGCGAATAGGACGTATTAAGGTTGAACAGGAAACGGCAGTAATTCTCTTGAAATTCTCTTTGTTGGATTTTGTCAAAATCGAAGAATCGCCAAAAATAGACTGGTTTGGTTTTTGCCTTGCGTGGCGCGCGTATCGACCGAAAACAGCACACCGAAATCTCCCAATAAATCAACAGAGAACTTCCTCTGAAAAATCCCAGTTTATCATCTCGCTAATTCCTTTCCTGCTACTAAAGTATTCAGGGCGCGGCGTCGTTCGAGAAAATTCCCCGAAGAAGCATCCTCCGTGGGCTACCTTTCCGGAGAACCAACTCCCTCTCTGCAAACCAACAAGCTTCTCCACCTCCTCGATCCATCGATGAATCATCGATTCCTCGGAAGCGGTGTTCTCTGTCGCACGATCAGACGCCCCTCCACCTGTTCGAAGACTTCTTCGTTGCTCGATCAGGCCGAGATGGGCACCAGCTGATTCCGATCGCCTACTCGTGAAAATATTTGAACGCTTGCCATAGGAAACTTTTACGTCCGCGTTCTACGTGTTACATAAAATATTTTCAAATTTCATCAGCGCTGTCATCGGCGTATCGTTCGAATTTGAAAGCGATCCGAAAATCTATGCAGAAACTACCAGATCATCGGTTGTTTCTATTTCGTAAATTTAATAAATCAACGAACGATCGGCATAGCGCGTGTATAGCCACGCGGAGGACGCAATCGTGTCGTAATATTTTCTAATTTCTATAATACGCTTACGGAACGTTCGGTTCGAACTTGGCCGATGCTTAGATCGATTAGAGCGTCGACGAGATTTCAAAATGTCTCGTGTATCGCGCGTAATATATTCGTAAAAGGTATGTACAAGTGTACGAAGACTTTGGCGAGCCTGTCTATATCGCTGGTTCAGTAACTCTCGTGCCGCGTGATAACGCGCCCCGCCATTGATAACGGGGTATTTGTAGCGACTGGGGCACGAGCGTAGCGGTAGTCTCGCGTCGCGGCTCGAGCCGATCGAATGCCAGTCGAATCTGCCCCGGCCATCGATACAGTGTTCCCTACAACGATCTAAACCGATTCGTGTGCCGGTGAATGGTTGTTCGAACGACTTAGTTCGATCACCTTTCGCCTTCGCTATACGTACGCTTCGAACGCGTCGATGTCGACAGTCCGCGAACGGTCGAGCTCGTGCGATGATCGAAACGAATTCTTCTTTCACCGAATCGAATTCGTTTGAGGTTGGATCGAAACGTGAACGAAGAGCGTATCTAGTGGACGATCGGAGGTGGGACGTTGCTCGCAGGTGAAGACGAAGATCGAACGTTTTATCCGATGCGATCAATTTCTGCGTTGGATTGATCTTTCGTCGTCGCCGAGGTGTCGTGATCGAAATGGCTGCTTGCGTAACGCCGCTCTTGCGTCTCAACGCGTTACTATTCTCACGCGACGCACTTCTTTCGCGCGTAATTAATTAATCGGACGTAATTCTCCGCGTACCATTAACAAGAAATTGCTTGTTATTCATTACGAGATACGGAACTCGTGGAAACGTCATTATCAGATATGTCGTTTTAGAAAGAAAAAAACTGTACTATGAAACGAACGATTTATTGAAAAAGGCGAGCAATTCCGGTGAAATTGTTTCCCATCGATCGTCGAAAGTTGATAGAAAATAATTCGATTTCGTTTATCTTCGAACGATTCAAAGGACCCTCTTTTCTCGAGACTCGTGGTCGTGGTATCGAGAAGAAGAACCCGATGAAAAGAATATCCTAACGTTTCAAATTCCATGCGCCGCTTCTTCTCCTCGACTTATTCTTGTTACAAGTTACAAAATGCAGTTCGAAGGTTCTTTCGAACGACACGAGGCACGTGAACGTTCGATCGAGCCAGGTTTTCGGTCACCACGGTTACGTAATGTGACGTGCGTGAGCTACTTCCGCATGATCGGCTGCATAGAAATGCAAGGCAAGGAGAGACGCGTCTCGAGACCGGCTAGAACAAAAGCCACGTGCATTCCTAGCCGCGCACGCGAACGCGAGACGATATGGCGCGCTGAATACGTGACTTCCTCGGCCGGAAACAGGACGTTTCGATTCCCTTCGCGAGCCAAGCGTCGATGCACGTAGCCAAAATTGGCCGACAGTATCGAAAATAATTCAACCTCTCCTTATCTGCGTCTCTTACGACGAATATTATCGGCGGTGCTGATAAGCCGCGCTCGCTGATAAAACCTTCTAAGTGTGCCTTTCTGTTTCTTGCGTCGCGCGTATTGTGGCAATCTTTTTTCTTTTCCTTTCTTTCTAGACGTGGCTAATTCACAGGCTAATCGCGATCTTTCCGAGTTTTTGCATCATAAACGTTTCGACAGTGTGCGCCGAATTTTCGTGTTAAAGTTACTCGCACGGTCTATAACGTTTTCCAGAGGTAGCGATGTTCGTTGGAGAGAGGGAGGTTTTGTTAAAATTTTCTGAAATTTTTTTTCCTTTTTTTTCTTATATCTATGAAGCTAGCGCTTTGAATTATTTTATTTATTTTATATATTTTATTTATTCGAATTATTCGGGATATTGTAATCGATCTCGTAATTTCTCAATGTAAATTCTCAAACGTTTGCCAACTTTGACCAGCACAAATCGAACGAAGGTTTAATGGAAATTTCTTCTCCGTCATAGGCATTCGATAGTTTCTCACATACGTACGTATCTTTGAAAATACAACACTTTCGTCGGCTGCACATTCCTCGCTTATTCAAACTTCATCGGAATTCCTTCGCGAGGAAAACAGCGTCTCTATTTGGACAGCTGTTCCACAAGGGGATGATGGTCGCGTGTCAGAAAACCGTAGATAGCGAGACGACCCATCGATCCGTATCGATCTGTTTGCATTGGTCCTACTACGAAATCGTTATCTCGTCCCGTAATTTTCAGTCGTTGAAACAACGTTCTCGGGTACGCTTAATTTTGATACCAGCTTCGCCATTCTATTTGCGTCCCACGAACTGCTCCCTCGTTGATAACGGACTTTATTCCCGACCGTAAATTCATTGCACAGCGAAAGATCAATCCATTCGCCGATCGATTGAAATTCAGCCTGTTTTAAGCAGAAATTTACAACGAAAAGGAATACATACGTGTTATATTTTTGACACAGTGCATAACTACTAAGAGAAAACAACTAGACCATTGGATCGTGTTCGGAAAGAGCTGTGTGATCTGCGAAAATATCGTACGAGTCGAGTGGTCCTTGAAGATTCTATGAATAGAACGTGATAAATCGCAAAAAGTAGAAACTGTGTAACGATCAATTATCGAACATCGGTTGAAATTACTTCCAGTCGCAGCGAGTCGAAATAGATTTATGAATGAGCGTCGACCGGGGACTGAACATGCTGCACAAGCATGGGAGCAGCAGGTCTCACAGCAGCTTGCTGTACAAGGGCAGGGGTGCTTTTCTCAAGTCGGTAAGTTTATAAAACGGATCGCTCGAGGAACAGAAAATGGAACAGTCCGCTGTAAGATTACGCTGTATCAAGGATCCGTAATACAATATCCGTAATATAATCAAAATTGGATCGCGCATTGCTTCCACTTTCCTACTCGATGAACTAAAATTCCTGAGAATTTTCAATCCCGTACGCGCGTTTCAAACACGTTCAAATACCTTCAGACACTCTTATCATTATCTTATTGCTATCGTTACTACTTGGTCTAATCTTTTTCCTTTTAACTATGACATAGCAACGTCACATAACCGCATATAAATAATATTCACGCGTGGAGTAAATATCGTACGTGTCAGAAGAAAGTTAGATAGCGAGGCAGCAATTAATCTCGACGTCGTCGTCTCGTTATCGAGATCACAAGTGACACGACTTCCCCCGTTCGCGTAATTACGCATATTTTCGCAATGAGTGTTTGGCGCGAACATGCCGGATGACATCATACTCTATTTGAGTAGGTGTCGAGAGAATTCAAAATTTTACAAATTAATCTTCGCTCGGCAGTGTCGCGCCTGACTCACCGATTTTCCAGTATTTTTTCTTTTTTTTTTCTTTTTTGTCTCTCTTCTTGTCTCCTCTTCCAAGGATTTTTTCTAAGGAAGCTGGCTTCGATCTGTGTCGTTCGTTCATCGCCGCGGCGAATGATGTATTACGTTGTTTGTTCAAAAACGACGACGTCCGTCGTAACTCGTTCGTTGCGCTCGACGAGTAGCCGAAGGTTTACAAATTGCATACCGTAACTATACAGAACTTTTTTTTGTTTTGTTTTAAAGAGAATGATTTGACATCTATTGTTTCAACGAAGAAACAGTTTTGTTTTAGTTCAAATTGAGGCACAGAGCGTGCAGTCCGTGAGTCACCGGGCGTTTATTAACTTTAACCTTATTTATCTTATTCCGTATTCAGGTCTGTATGATCCAATCTTGTCACTAGACTGACATAATTTTTTCAAATTGAACTTTTACGATCTTCTTCGTCTTTGGACACGTAGCAAGACATTCGAGACGATGTCCGTAAAAGATCGTTGAAAAATTGCACGATCGTAAACGTCGATATTTGTATAGTAGTCGAATTGACGAATATAACGAGAAAGTTGAATAAAATATCCTTCGTTGAAATAGCTTCGTAATAAGATGTTGATAAAGTAGTACGATTCTCTTTAAATAGTACAGTTGTCCCTGCAAGATCTACGCGATTAAACAGGTATCGATTTGCTAACTTGTTTGCATTTCTACCTGCTTCAACCCTCTCTATAACTCCAACGACCACTTGTCAACCCGAGTCCAACAAACTTCCAATCCTGACGTATCTCGATTCATCTATCTCTACGTTTAATATTTGCTGTTATATCAGGTTGTCCGGAAAGTTTCTTTCCTTTCGTAAGGAAATAACAGACGCACAACCTCTTTTCGTTTTATATTATTTTATCGAGTCACGTACGATCCATTTTGTTCTCTTTCTATTATTATCATCGTACGTGATTCGACAAAAATAATATAAAACAGTGAACCTGGCGCATCCGTTATTTCCTTCCAAGGCGAAAGAAACTTTTGGGACAGCCTAATACGTCTCGAGCCAAACATCCTACAGATGCACGAAAGAAAAGAAAAGAATAGGAAAGAAGAGGAAAGAAAAGAAAATTTCCATCGTCCTAATCGTAATGTACGTGTCTTCCATCTCTGTTCGCTTCAGCCTCGGAGCATCTCTTTATCCTTCGCACTCGCGCCTCTCATTTATCACCACTCCAGATGCACTCCACGTCGATGCGCGTTGGCGATCGAAACAAAAGACAAACGAAACGAAAAGAAAAAAGCAGCTGTGAAAAAAGCTGTTGTTAACAGAGAGGAGAAATCTAATCTGGATAGCATAACGGCCACGATAAAGTGTTGGACTTTACAACGTGGATCGTGAACGAGCAAACGAGAGAATTCTGCGAAAGAGGAAGATACGCTATACGTGCACACGGCCTAATCACAACGTCACGGTGTCTCGTACGCGTCATTGTTTCGGTCACAAACGAGATTCGCGGTTGTAACCGTCCATCAGGCAATCAAAGCACCGCGTCACGATCCGTTACAACGGCGTGACATCATTGCGCTAAAACCACGCGCAATGTCATACACGAGTATAGACGTATATACATTCTAGGCATATCAAACTCCCCTCGCTGTCTGGGAATCGATGTCGAACGTACGTACGGTTATTCTACGAATGTGTCGGTTAGATTGTAAAGTTTATATATAGAATTGCGTACACGTTGCAACTAAGGGGTCAGGTTTTCTAAGTTCGCCGGATGACTAATCGGTGTTTACTGTTGTGATGACTTCTGGTTCGTGCTCGTACGAACGACTGTGATCGGAATAGCAAAAGCGACGATCGCGCGGGGACAGGTGGTGACTCGGCCGCCTCGATTTCTTCCACGAAGGTGAATGAAATGGGAATAGCGGGAATCTTGGGACGAACGCATCGATGCGATTGATCGTACCGGGGCTGTTGGAACGGATTAACCGAGGAATCGTAGCCGCGTCGTAGCTGGACGAAGTATTCGTGAAACGGCGCGTTTATCAAGATTTTAGGGATCCGTGTTTGACATTATGGACCGAGCGTGGTCGATTTTTGGATAAAATTCGAACTGAGAAACGAATTTCTACCTTGGTGCGCAATAAAATAAATTATCGTACAGCAAAAAGTTAGGATTTACGATATCTCATAAATTTCCTAGTTATTCAATACGCGTTTCTTCGCTTATGAAACATCGTCAGGGAACGTTGGAAAGGTCTCTATTTTATAACGTTGCTATTATCGCGTTTCGCCATCGGACGCGCGTGTATCGGGACGTGTGCGTTATAAAATACTTGTTTGTTTGTGTCACGGTAAGGTACTTACTTTTTTTTATAAAGTATCCTATACGTAGATACATGTGTGATATCGATCGTACGACGATCGTAAAAGGACGTAAGACGCTCCTCCGGCCATGGTTAGAAGTTCGAACTCGAATCTCCTCTATTCACTGGCATTTTCACCGTTAGTCGCTCCAACGTTAAGATAATAGAAACCAAAACTCACGTTTTTTTTCGCTCTTGAGAGTCGAAGCCGCGCGCGGCCTGCGTTTCCCATCGAAACTCGCTACAACTCGATCGTATCCGTATACCAGAACGTCCACGGTCTTACAGTCGCCCACTTTCACCTCCACAATGCCCCGTTCATTCATTCCTCGACGTAAAAAGCGAATACGCTTTTGTTTCGAAACGTAGCGAACGACACGCGTTACTACAATATCGGCGTTCCTTAACGTTTCGAATAAACGTCAAAATACTCGGTTACATAATACCAGTGGGATACGGAGAATCCGCATGAATCATTGTTTCAACACATTGTCGGTTAAGATAGACAAACTTGACTAAGCACTTTCAAAAATGTCTCCCTGCGATCGTCTTTAGATATCAAAGATAAAGACATTGTTTTCATCGCGATACACCTTAATAGCATAGATCGTTACTTTGTTCGACGATTCGCTTAACCGTGTGCTCCACCTCGAAGCGATACAACGATCTCTACGTAATATCATTACGAAACGAAAATTCCTTCGATAACGTATTACGAATGGTCCCATAAATAAGTAACTACGATTCACCGAGTTACAAATTAACGTACACGTATTAAGATACGGTTGGAAGGCTCGTACAAAATTACACGTTTCGTCACCACCGTGCCATCGAACGTAACCTATTCGAGTGTTATTCCAACATCGCTTCAGCTGTCCTCTCGAGGGACGCGCGAAAGAACCAGACTTCCTCTTCGAGTACCTTGGATGCCTCTTCTCCGTGCGCATTCCGCGCCAGTATTCCGACACGGTGACGCAAATCGTGTTCAAGCGGTCGCAAACGGGTTAACAGACCGCTTCTCGGTAGCGATTCGTCTCGTGCCGTTTCTTTGGCTACCGTGTCGCCGCTTCTTGGAACCGTTGCCACGACTCGCGTGCCCCTCTCTTCGAATCCGTGATTGTCCGAATAAAACGAGACTCGACGAAACTCTTACGCAACGGAGAACGTTGTTGATCGAGCGACGATTAAGCGGGGAAAACGGGCAATTTAATTGGCGCGCGTGATTAAAGGTAATCGAAGAGTTAACCAGGGAAAGAAACGACGGTAGGATGAGCCGTGCAGGATAGCTTCGATAGTTTCAACGTGGGTGATTCATTTTTTTTTTTTTTTTTTTTTTGGAAGCTTTGAAATATTTCTGGCTATGGCGTTGATCTTTCGTTTTAATAAACGTCTTTACGTTAAACGATTGGATACTTTTTAACGCGAGAAGAGAAGCCTGGTATCGTCGAATTCGCGATTTCTAGACTAAGTTATTTACTAGTGGAATATTTACCGTAGTAAGAGTGCCAAGAGAGTACGCAACGTGTTATTTCTTCCGCTGTAATCAGCATCTGTTAACCAAACAACTACTGATTGTTCGGTAGACGATTGTGCGATCGTGATTCATCTTGTCTTTGCTGTACGTAATCGATACTTATCATTCGCTTTATCAGATTCATATTTAATGAATCATCTCGTTTCCTGTTCCCTCCAACTTCGTTCTGTCTTAATTAAATTTACAACTGATCGTACCTGCGTTATCCATCCGTCAAACAAGAATTATTCTTTGAAATCAAAGAAACTCGACGTAGGTAAGAAATTAAAAAGATCCTTCCACGCGTTACATTAATTAATTAATTAATTACCTTTTTATATTCGAGTTCCACTTAACGGTAACCTTACCAGGTTGCAAAATTTAATAAAAATTTTACTATCGTTTCCTTTGTTCGTCCAACTGTATGTAAATTCTTCTATCGTCTGGTTAGTCGATTTTTCAATTTTCGTTAATGTAAGAATTTACATAAAGCTAGACGAACAAAAGAGGCAACGACGAACCTACGATTTTTAATTAAATTTTGACCGGCCCTGGGAAGATTAGTGTCAAAAATGAGGAGCATTTCTCAAAAGATAAATTAGGCAAATTTACGACGGAACATCGATCAATTAAGATTCAGGTAAGGCCTTGCGACCTTGGAGCGACGATTTCTGCGACTAATTAATTTGAGCAGCCTTCGAATCATCCCGAAGCGGTTGCCAAATCGAGAGGCATCGGTCCGCAGCGCGCGCTCCACCTAATGACATGTAATCATCCTGTTCCTTGTGTCTGTGCTCTCTTATATAAGGCCGCAGAATGCGCTGGCCGAATGCCATAAGCTCGATATAAGTGCACCGCCACCGATAATCGTCGAACGCACCATTTTTTTGCGCAATTGCCGATGTCTTAATCGTTTCGATTGACTTTTTGCCCATTCAACTCCTATCGTACACTATGCGTATAGCTTATGGTCTAACGATGAAACGAAGCGTGGACTATTCCGATCATTTTCTTTTTTTTTTTTCCTATTAAAGTGGTCAGCTTGAACGAGAAGTTGGTTATTATAATTACTATCGAAGACAACGATGGTGAACGCCGTGTATGTGGTCCTTAGCGCCTCGGAATGCAAACGCTGATTATGTTTCTCAATATTAATTTATGTGAAGTGGGCAGAAGGAATTCTAGCGAAGCGGTTGTTGAAATTCTTTTGCAGATTAAATTGATTAAATTTTCTTTCGGTAAAATACAGATAAGAATTCGTATTCTAATAATTCGTCGATTGCTCGTGACGCAAATTTTCTGGAAACTTCTCTGAAAAAGAACGATACAAATTTCTCGAATTTGAAACTTTCTGGTCTTTGGATTTTTTTTCATTTCTGAACCTCTCGGGGATTTTTCTTTTCCTTTCTTTCTTCGTAATATCTTTTAGTTTCGCCTCGATACAGATCAAGATAAGCGATTTTCTGATACATCATCTTTGGTTAAAATAAACAGTACAAACTGTATACTGGTTCGAAATTAAAGAATAAGGTCAAACAGCCTACAAACCAAATCCATCCAACTTTCCTTCTACTTAAAATAATTAATGGCCCCTAAAAGATCCTCAACATCGATTAATTTCTCATCTAGATCCGGCAATTTGTCACTTTCAACTCGTCAAACGTTACACGCTGCTCTTTCTCGCTCCGGTCCGTTCTAGATTCATTGTTCCAGCTCGAGAAGGACTGTTTCAAAGTTCTGGCTGGCGTGAAAGTTTCGCAAACCGGTCCCATGAAGGATCCTTTGGGCTTCCCAAATCGGAAGTGCCTCTTGTCTGTTCCTCGAACCGTAAATTGAATATGTTCCACTTAAATTAATTTAATTCAGTTCGCGTTTTAATTGTTCTTACGTAAATCCAACGCGACAGTTGTGCAATTTAAACGAACTTATTGAAAATAAATACGATACAAACGTAATATTTCTCTTGGAATAAACGATCGATGAAATCGAGTAATCTTCAAAAGATCTTGTCGAAGATACTTTGAAATTTAAATGTTATTTTTAGGTAACAATTTTTGAAAGATTAAATCAGTAGTACCGGAATCGTTCGTCTGTTTACTAATAAACGTTCATCGAACGCTTTGATTACATCACAGCCAGATATTTATAAGCATAAATACAATTTCGACGATATGAAAGCTGATAAGAATTATCGATCGTCGAAAATTCGCAGTAACAAGGATTACCCGTTTTTTTTCTCGGTACAAACTTGATTCGTGATGTTGTTAGCCGTTTTTTAGATTATAGTTTCTTTCGTTCTTATATCCAAAATTTCAATATAAGAATATTTTCGCTGGACGTGGTCTCAACGACTACCCAAGTGTTCCCCGTTATAGATTTCATATTTCACATACATAATTGTGTTTTTCCATTCGTTGGCATTAACTCAAACTCGTTCCAGATTCGAGACTCCCACCTCTTACAGCTGCTTGACCTTTTTTAAAATTCATAGCTTCATAATCTGATATTAATTAAATCAGAAAAATCGTGATCTCCGATGAGTTCGAACTTTCTTTCGACCAGAAACGCAATTTCTTCCGTTGAACTGTATTTCCCAATAAGATCAATTAATTACCAATTCACGATTGTTTCGTCACTGTTTAGAAACTCTCTGTTTCTCGTATATTTTACCAATTTTTCCTTCCAATTTTCCTGCCTACACCTAGATTTATTTAATTGTAACCTTCTCTTCAAATTCGAAAGCTCTGCCAGTCAGTTACCCTAATTCGATGAACAAAATCACCAATGATCGATTCCCTATTTAATTTCAATTTTTCGTCATTTGCATCTTCATGCTAATCTCCGATTTTATATCTCTTCCGATTCTTCGTCCGATTTTGACTGATTTCGTTCTCGCTTTAGAATTCGTGGCCTGTTATCACGGAATCGGTAAGGTGGATTTTCTTGGCGCGAAATTCCTCCGGTTCTTATCTCTGCTGTCTCAATGCCACGACGAGTCGTCAAGGAATTCCTGCTCTCGGCTAGGCGAGAGAGCTCCTTTATGCGCGTAGAACCGGAGGAACGTGTTTCCTTCGGAACTCACAGAGGACTTCTTTGTTTGAGCGGGCAGCAGAGTGTCGCGTCACGCCGTATACACCTTCCACAGCTCGATCGCGAACGAAATCGTTGGAATTAGAAGAAATTTGCGTCATTTCGCGTCATTAGATATTAGATAAACGAGTACAAAGTTTAGGAAACTTGTGCAGATGCGAGATTAAATCTTTAGATTCCATTTAAACGCGTCGATTTATTCGAGAGGAAGATGTTAAAGACACGCACTGACTCATCAAAGTATTCCGATACTTGCAGAAACGTTTTCCGAATATACTATGCGTGTTATATGAATGAAACGTTTTGAAATTTCGCTAGTACTCTAACGAAACCCTACCTATCTTGATTACGTCGATAAAGTCGAAAACAAATCTGAAAATGTACATGGAAGGTACAAGATATCTCGTACGGCAAGTTGTATTTTACAGAGTACAGAAAAGAAAGTATTTTTAAGCGATCGATCGTCCATTGTATCCTGCTGTGTATTAACGTTATATTTTACGTACCAAATATATGCCTGCAATAAACGTCTTGCCGATATTTCGATCATCAACGAATCTCTATACGTAGTTGAACGAAAGAAAAGTAGCGAAAGAAGAAAGATAAGGCAAGCTACAAAATTGAAAACCATACGTGTCTTGGCAGAAGAACAAAGAACTGTATGAAAGTTTTTAAAGTCTGAGCGATTTTATAAAAGTTTTATTCTTTCCATCCGAGGTACAAATTTCATACACGTAAATTGCAACATCTCGTTTTCTCTTATAATACAACGCGGCCAACATTTCCCAAATGATCAACGAAATAATTAAATCCTATTTAGATCTTAAACCCGGGTCTTTGCGCGAGTTATAAAAGGGGCATAAACAATGGATAAAATCAAGATGAAGAGAATCACAGTGGGACGAAGCTCGAATTGGAGCCTTTGTATCGTTGGGAATCCGGCTTCAACGCGCGGCGCAGCGGCGTCTTCGTCAAGGATTATGAACACGAGCTTACAACTCGTTCGTATACAGACGATTCTCCCGATACAACGACAGTGTCACGAGGCGACGTCTCCGAATCGCCTCTTTGTGTCTGGCGAGAGTCAATACGCCTACAGCTGTCTGCCAATGCTCTCGGCGATAGAACCTCTTGCTTGCTCGAAGCCACACGGAAGCGCCAAGAAACTGTCTCCGTTATACTCAGCTGGAAACCTTGAGACTCCATTCTACGCGCGAAATAGACAAGTTACTGTTAAATGACAATGTTTTTAATTGTCTCGATTGAACTTTATCAATGTGTTTGATTAATTGATTGCCTTTGAGCATCAAGGTTTTCCTTATAGATATTTCAATCGATGAAGATGCACGTAGAATTGTACGAAAGACCGTTCTTCGTGATCAGACAAACTACAAAGTTGTTATTCGTTGGAAAAATATTTGTAAACAGCGTTCGCAACGTTTTTCTAAAAATTCTAGAATCGCTCTGCAGCTTGTTGAACCAACACCGGTGTAACAGAGTCGTGTATAGTACTCGAAACTTGCACAAAGATACTTTATAATATACTTTCTTCTTTCTTTTTCCGAAAACACAAATTTCTATTTAAATTCCATCTCTTCGAGTCTGTTCCTACAAGATACGAATTTGCATAAACATTCGCAGTCTGTTAACGAGTATGATTAATTTTCTCTACTCGTCAGTGATACATGGAATTCTTAAATGATCTAGACAACTATCTGCGCGATACCAAAACGCTCCTAATGAAGCGAATTCGAACAAAGTGAGACACGCGTCGCTCGAAAACCATCCAAGAAAAACCCATCACCTGTTCCAACAATAATAGACGAGCCAAGTGGAAGTCCACGCATTTATCGATCGAAACAACCTACATAATATTTTCACTATCGATCTCGTTCTTATCTCGGAACACACGTACCTATGTAATCACGACACGTTCGAACAATCATCAACAACGTCCAACGATACTTGTTCGAATCGTGCCAAGAAAATCTAATCGCTAGAGAAAATCAATGGATCACATGGATCAACGGATCGTGGTAATTGTAACGGAGCGTTTATTGCGCCATTTGTGACTCCATAAATCAAATGGCGCCAATGCTTGACATTTATCGTTTCTTTTCTTAACGAACTAGCTGGAAAGAAATTATTTGGTCGCTGACCTATCAAGGCGGTGCGTCGCACGCCGCGCCTAATTTCTTATCTATTGCTCTTTTCGAACATGTTTCCCCTCATCTTTTTTTTCTCTCTCTCTCGTTCCGCCTGTTTCATTTTTCTCTTTGACTTTTTATCGTTGTTTCATCTTCGGTCCGTTGACTGAATTTTCAGTTGTTACGGCGACACGTATGTCGAGGACACCCGGTATACTCTCGCCAAAATTCCACGACATTCGACGTCCTGGTTGTTGAAGTTTTCTTACATTCACCTCGTTAGACCGCATTCCAGTCTTTGTGTCCCTCTTTTCCATCGCCCAGCTGCTTACTTTTTCTCCTCTGCTTCTTTCTTCATCGTCGCTCGTTCCTTATACAGTGCATCGAAGATGACTTACGGGATTGGGCTCTGGTTGCTGAGCTTAAGAGGTAATGACGGTAATATCGCTGGTGAAGAGGTTCGTTGTGCAGTGTTTGATATGGTTGGTTCGCCTCTTCTTTTCGATCTCTCTGTTCGTCTTCTGGGCTCGATATTGTGATTGCTTTAAGGTTGAAAGTATCGAATAAAAAAAAAAGGCCTTTTGCTATATCATAATTGTGAATATCAGGATTGATTTATATCGTTTCGAGCACTGTGCAGCATTCTCAATTACTACACACGAGTACAAACTATTCGCGAAAATTTGATTACATGGCTATTTTGTTGTATTCGACGCTGCTACATTTTGATTTAAATCTGATTTTCCTTATACGATCGCAAAGTGGTTAAAAAATTGTCCGTCACACGGAGTACCCTGTATATAGAAATCATTTCAGCGAAAGATACGATCGTGATCTTCGTTCTTCCTCCTGTATTCAATTTCGACAATACGAGACTTCGAAAAGAGGAAGGTTTAATCACTTCCACTGAAGTGCCCAAATCTTGAAAGAGTTCCATATGCCGTAACCCTTGCTCCGAATACCGGCTGGCATACACTCTCAGCTTCCTTCGATGGTTCGTTCAGTATCACGATAGACGAAAATCCTGACCTGAATTCTCAGACGTGCTTCATCGTGAGCCCAGAACAGTAGATAAGAGGAAAACAACATTTCCTCCAAACGTAAATCAGTCGAGGGCTGTCACGACTCGCCTCTAGACACGTTAGTTTTATAGACAGACTGAAAATAGATAGCGATGGATATACGAGTGTTGTTCCAAAAAGAAATTTTACTGACTTGCTAAATGGTCCAAAGCTTTTCCGGAGTATGATGTAACGTGCTCAATTTTTTTTTTTCTTTGTGACACGGTTTTGTCAGATTATGACATATATAATCAAATGGAGCAGAACAGACAAGGGACACTAAATATTTTTGCATATTATGCGCGCGTTCTTCCACGTTCTTCTTCTCTTAAATTTCCAAATAAATGCATAAACCTCCATTACAGTCTAGTAATCAATCAATGATACATTTTTCTTTATTTTCTACGATTGTTTGCCGTTTTACTTCTATATTTTCCATTCCACTGTCCTATCAGCTCTCGGACTGATCTTCTAATACTTTGCGATTGTTATTTACGAGGCAGCCTGTACATGTGACAATTTCAACGTCGTCGTTCTCATACATTGACAAGCCTATTACGTACAGCATAAACAAGCAACTTCGTGAATTGAATTTTATTCTCCAATTTGAGTTCCAATTGACATGGAGATTCTTAGAAGAAGAATAAAATCGATCGATTTTTCGATCCCATTAATGGACTTGCTCCGCTAGCCCTTTTTGAAACGGAGGCGGTTGTAAAACTGGGACAACGATAACTCGATTCTCCGTATAACGCGGCACTTTTTGTCTTCTGTCGTTCTAGCATGACGAAAAACTTTCATCGGTCTCCTCCGCATTGTATAGTGTACAGCCTTTTATCTCTGGCGAAGAAAAAAGAAACATAACTAATAAGATAACGTCTTTACGATCCTCTTCGTTCTTTCGTCCATTCATAAAATAACGCCATCTGTTTTACGTAAGAAATAAAGGAATTTCAAAAATTGACGTTTATTATTGGTAGAATTCTTGCTAATGATTTTGTAATATGTATATTAGAGATAAAGTATTTAAGGTTACGAAGGTCTCATAGAAACTACCACAATGATCAAGATCCCTCGTTAAGTTTCAGTACTATCGAAAAGCTTAACACCGAAATTACCAAATAATTAGTAATCGAAATCGAAATGAATCCTTTACAAAAAGATCGTTCAAATTTCATAAAATACGCCGTAAATTTATTAAATTTCTATGAAAGATCACAAATTTATCATTTTGTCTATACCAGTAGTTCTGCTATAAAATTCAGACATGCTTGTTTACGTCTTGACGGCAGTGGCGGGGGGGGGGGTCCCCTTTCTACGCTTCGAATAACGATTACCAGAGATTCAATGCGTTTGTTTCATTAATTCGCGCGCTATATAATAGTCAAACACATCTTCGTTAATTTAGTTCATTGCTTTTTCCTAGAATCCCGACGTACGACCTGCTTTTCGTTCTTAATTCGAGGCTTTTCTCACGTGCGCGTTCGCTATGCGGAATTCGCGAGTTCGTCGGGTCGCCGTGGCGGGGTGGGCGGCGCTACGATCGCGGCTCCCGCGGCATCAGCGCGACACAGTCGCTCAGTTCGAGTCTGACCGTCACGCGATACTTATCAATCCGGCTGCCGGCTACGTGTGTGTCCTCAGTGTCAGCCGGTACACATTCTTACTCATTCATAGATATACGAAATATAGACCGCGGGTACCTTAGAGTCTTAGAAATATTAGACATACTTAAGGCGGTTTCTCTTTTTCTTTCTAACAGTTATTCGTTTCAACCATAGAATAGGAACGAAAAATCTCACTGTTTATCTCTTCTTTTTTTAAACAAGAGCCACGCTCTTCATAAGGCACTCGCGATCTATATTTATGTTTATTTATACGTTATCTATCATAATCATCCATCGAAATCGCGATCGATCGTCGTTCGGTATTTCTCGTTACGAAAGTGACGGATCTAATCAAAAAGTCATCGTTGCGTAATTCGTAGTCAAGATGAAAGAGCAGTCGAAAATCACGACTAACGATGACACGTGAAATTGAACGAATATCGTTCCGTGCGACACCAGTGTCCGTTCAGATCCGGGAATCGCATCGAGATGCTGCGCGTGCATGTCGATCGAGGTTCTCAAAACGATAAGGAAGCAATGGTGGGGAGAAGAAGAGATAGTAAAGAGGAGTAGGTTGCAAGAGGAAGTGTGCGTGCCCTCGCTGAACTGTCAAATGGTTAGTGTTTCGGCCACTCGCGCGCCACTGTGCCCGTTTTAAATACCGTATCGTTCTCCTCTTAACCTCTTTATATCACTGATTGAATGATCATTCCTTGATTATATCAAACGATTTTTGCCAATTTTCATACGTGACAACTATTTGCACACAATTTTTGTAATTAAGTAATGCTTCTTACATGGATGTTTTGTATGTTTTCTGTTATCTTTATCAATTTTTACCTGTGATAAAAATCTCCGTACAGTCCTTGTAATTAATACTGTATAATAATGCAATAGCGTTCCTTTCATAAACCTTGAAAATTTTAGATTTTTCAGTATGTATTGATAACTTTGATATTATTTCATGGTACGATTTAGGTATCACTAGTGTATAGAACTAAATATAATACTAAATCAGTGCGTTACTAACAATAATTATTGAATTAGCGCTAAACCAATGTCTCGCCTTACTATCATATGTCAATATAAAGTACGCGTGTACTTTCAGTTTACCCGCGCACTAAACACGAGTACACTCTGTTTACATTTTGCCATAACAGTTTTTTAAGCGGGTACTCGGCGTGCGTGTATGCTGGTGTGTTGATACACGAGCGCGAGCGGTATGCGAACGTGTTTCCTTCGGTTCCGTTGACCACAAGGTTCCATTTACGTAACAGACGTGTTGCGAGACTCGCATATCTCGCATGTCTTTTTCCTAGAAGCGTCCAAGTGTGCTCGTAAGCCGTACGTGGAATCGAAAGCTTTACGAAGCTTCTTCGTGTCATTCCGATTATTTTTCTTTTCTTTTTTTTTTTCCTCCTATTCCTCTTTTATTCCTCTCTTATTCCTCTAATACGAAGTCTAACCTCACTCGAACATCACTATGAAACAACGGCAGCGTATTTTTCTAGTTGCATTTGTCGGTCGCGTTATCGAGGTCGACTCTAAAAAAGAACGTATTTACTTCTTGTTTATTGGACTTCGGTAATCTTTTCAAAATGGAAGCGACAAACATTCGTTTCTATAATATTTTTCACGCGTTACACCAATATGCTTTCGAAACGCGAACCAATTAATGAAGCGAGAAAGGCCGACCACTTTTCAACGAATTTTCAAGATCCGGGATCAGCTGGTGGATCGCTCGTGTGCAATTAACGAGCACGTGGGTGGTAGCTGTTCGCCTGATTTCCAGTCGCAACGACTTTTCACAGTTCGATCATTTGTACTTGGTGTGCGTACGGTGAACGGTAGTACTTGCGTACGACAACAAATTACCGCGATATAAAGACTCGTGCAAACATTCTGTCATCAAATTCACTCATACGATAATAGATTTTTGACACAATTTTTGAGTCAGTATAAATTAATGCGACGATTATATTATACGATATTTAATTGTTTTAAATTCCAGAACAGAATGAAACAAATACATAAAAGGTAATACGAACGAGCAATGAAAGTCGATGATTAACCGCGTGATTTATTATTGCAGATGTCGGAGTTCCCAGTGGAGGGAGGGGAAAACGGTGACATGCACACTGTCATGGAGAATTTTCAAAAAAAGAACAACATGGTGACCGGAAGGAGCCACGTTACCCATCATCCACAGGTTACTTCGTCGTCACAGGTAAATTTTTAATTACATATCTTTCGATCGTGTGATCGTTAATTAATTGCAATTGTCAATTATAAAATAAACAAACAAAGTTCCATACATAGTAGAAAGGAAAATATAAATATTAAGGAATGTATATCAAAAACGATTATCGATAGACTGGATTTTTATGCAAAATATTTGTACTTTAATGAAACTGGACATTTCTGAAGAAATAGACGATCAAATAGACAATTCTAAATATATAACCATCTGTATAACTAGACTGCACATATCTATGCAAATTTATATCTTTCTGAATTCTATAATAAGTACCATACTGTGAATATTTTATGCGTTTTTGCATATTTAATGAACTCTGTGGTTTTTTGCAGAAATTTCCCATAAGTGCACAAACATCCGCAATCTATATGTATATTTTGCGTTTTATATGATGTACATTTCTCTACAAGACGTACATTTATGTATATTTAATCTCGCATAAATGCATAAACATCTGCTATATATGTATATGATGTACATTTCTGTATATTTAATCTCCGGTAAATGCATAAACATTGGCGTAAACACCAATCTAATCGCTAGATAAGTGAAACGAATTTTTAAATAGAAAAAAAATTGAAATATAAAAAACGAAGGAAATGCTAGTTAGTTATTTGCTACAAGCTTCCAACGTACCAGGCTACCGATTGATTATTGCACTTAAAGTTTCCAGATGTAACCACCGTTTTGACCGCACGAATTACACCTAATCGTTCACACGTTCCTCTGCCAAGAGCTGGCAAAATTCTGATCCAAGAGTGAGTTTTAATCGCTGCAACTCCGTCTTTCCTAATGCGTGTCTTTCAGGAATGACTTAATAAGCTGCCATCGAACTTTCTATTTAGAGATTATGACGAAGAATGACCTTTAATTCGACTAGAAGAGCGTCGCGACGCGACGCCTCCCGCCCACACAGAATTTCCCGAATTTCTCGAAAACTAGGAATTACACTGTCGAATACGCCTCCCGGTTCCGAGACCAGCTTGAACGAATTTCCAAAATTAAATCGACGTCACTTTTCACCAAGTATCATGCGCCACGTGGCCTCAAAAAACTCGCAAACCACTTGGAAGGAACAAATTCTCAACCAAAGCGAAGCCCAAATACCGAGCGGTCATTTTTGATAAGGCACGATCGATATTTTGAAAATCTATCGCGAGTAAAAATATGTTTAATTTCTACGAATCGCGAGATGTTTATTATAGACAGGTTTCGAAATAGATTTTATAATAACAATATAACAGCGTGAAACATGAAAATTCCTCGATACATTCGTTGCTATTAAAATATGGCTAAGTGCGTGTTGTTTGTTTTTCGTTTGTTGAAAATGAAACTGTAAGTACACGTCGGTCTTTGTACTTTGTACGGCGCGTACTTTCAAATCTTGTTATTTTCCGTTTATTTCGGTCACGGGATATCGTGATTTCTTGAAACAAAATTATCTACACGTTTTCGTTGAAACTATTTATACCTTTGCTTTTTACGTGCACTAAAATTATACGTATGTAATTGTACTAAGATAGAATCGTCTGCAGTTGTTATCTGTGTTAGTTGCAATAAGCAAAACCCTCTTGGCACCAGTTGGTACACGTGGAAAACGTTGAACCCTCGCATAATTTCGGTCACGTATTTCTTTTCAAACACGTGACTCTGATCCTCGGCGGAAGTTTAAAATGAAAGAAGATCGACTAAACGATCGGGAAGAAAATTTGGAATAAGATCAAAATTTGATTGAAGGTAAGGGAGAGCCTGGATTATTTATTTTATTAAGAAATTACGATATAAAGATCTAGAAGCGCGATTCGTTGGTCGAAATCAGCCGATTGTGCAATGATACAGAGTCCACGTGTTTCAGTACCGCCCACTGATACCCTTATCATCGAAACATTCTCTTTTCGATTTTCGCGTCAGTAAGCTTTCGATACTCATCGGTGTATTTTGTTTCGCGGTAGCGTTCTTGAGAGTGCAGTGATTTATCGGGAATTTAAATAAATTCTTTTATTCGTTCGTCTATTTGCATTGATGAGTCGATTACATGAAACTAATGATCGTCGCGTAATCGTAATTAGACCGTTTTTGATACAGCCTGTTGAGTAGGTAATTATTTGAGAATTTTTTTACATTCTTTGTATCGATGAGCGATAATTACTAATTGGATCAATATAGCGATTAGATGTGTGAATAAAAAAAATGTTAAGTTTAGATTATGACCGAGAACTCCAATGACTTATCTACCGAGAATTCATCAAGAGATGAAGCAGATTTAGAAATGGTATTTTTAGTTCAAGCATTTAAATGTCCAATTCTCAATACGAAAGTTCACCTATGTATTTAAATCTAAATTCGAACGATACAATTTCGATACTAAAATTCACACCCAAACGATCGAATGATACAAAGATTCGTCAATTTAAAATCGAATTTTAAAAAACTTCAATCAGAACTCTATATTTTCATAACATTTGCATTGTTATCGTGGTTATCGTTGTGCTTGTCAAAACTCAAATCTTTAGAAACGTGTGAATCGTACGTACAGTTTCCAGACACTCGGATTAAAAACCGATCTTCCTTATCTCTGCTTAGCCGGAATTCTTCGTCTCTACAGAAATATTCACATAATCACCGATCTTATGCATGCTTTTCACTTTACGTAATTCTGGCCCACGTGAATTTTTTTAACCCAACCCAAACCAAACATACGACTTCCAGGTTTATGGTCCTCAAGGTTATCATTCTCAAGGATTCGTAATCTCTTCATAGCCGCTTCGTAATCTCTCTTCTTCCTCGGAACGTCGAATTTACTCGTCTCCTAACGAACGTCCCTAGGAATGTTCTGAGAATCTGTTGAATATTAGAGTTTCGTAGAGTATTTAGAAAATAAATTTACATCGTTTGTTTGAAATAACCATCGAATCGATCGTTGCCACGGCAAATGAATTATTCGGAGTTTGATTTCACTGGAAATAATCCGCTCCGTTCGAATGTCTGACATACAGGGTGTGCCAGAAGTAGAATACTGATGTATGCAGCTGATTACCGAGTATCGAGACTCGCATAAAGTTTCTTTAATTTAAAAGCAATTTAAAAGACCGCCTCTGTTGTTTGACATGACATTTTACTTCGATTCGTTTGTACTTTCAATTACTTGGTAGACTTTTCTGCCATCCGATAACGAGAATAAGTTCGATAATCGAATCTTTCGTCGCGCCGCGTGATCTTTTATATCTTCGAGCGTTTAACACCTTTTCACCTCGTAAGATTTCTATTTAAAGTTTCCCTCTTTGTAAAATTCCCTTCAAACGCAGAAACTGAACTTAAGTTCCATGTGGATCAGATCTATCGCCCCTAAGACACCGTCGTCTAATTTCCCCGAGACAAATCGGATCGACGAAATTACATAATTTATCGAGAAACGCAGGTCTTCGCAATACACGCACAATAGCCGTGAAAATGTCATGGATTGGGTCCAAACGGCGTAACAAGAACGAAAAATCTGTGAAAAGTGACTGGGACGATTCGCGTGAAAAACAGAGACCAAAGGTGTGCTTTGAGAGAGCGGTTGCGAGAAAGGAAGAGTGAGAGAGAGAGAGAGCCTGAGACGAATAGGCCAGAGTGAGTCATCTCACGTGGATTTTAAATAGAACGTAAACGGCTTTTGACTCGGCAGATGCTGACGACGAACCAGAGCCAGAGCAGCAGCAGCAGTTCGAGCAGGGTGGCCAAATCCTCGCAGAGGATTCTTACCTCGTCTTCATCGAGTGAGATGAAAGCAAGCTCCATGAAGAGCGATCTAAGAGAACTTCAACGCGGCATATCCGAGATGAAGAACAATATTTCCACCAACTTTTCACAACGATTGCGAAACAGCATGGAGAACCTCGTGGATAGGTAGGTCCTTTAAATCATTCTTACTCTTTGTATTCGTTTTACGTTCGTTTGTATATTTAGCAAATTGTTTTCTTGACTCGTATAGGTACGGACGACCATGTTACTTGTGATAATTTGTTATTCGTGTTTAATATGGTTACTATAACTATAAAAGTACTCGTGAACGTTGAACGTTGAATTTTCGTTCAGAGGGAGTTCCGTGATATTTTTCTTGGCGTTTGAACGGTCGAGGACAGATAAGATCTTTGATATAATCTCTGTCGATGATTTTACGTACAATTGAAGTTTAAAATACGATTTATTACAGTTGATTGGAAAATTGGGATTTTACGAGCGAAGATATAAAGTAGATTTAAGAAAATTTGCAAAAATATCAATCCTATCGAATCAACGTGAACGTGAACTAGCAGAAATCTTAAATTGACAACTTGCCGAGATTACCACTCGACTGTCGAAAATCTTTAAATAAATTATCGTACAAGATTCGATGAATCCTTCGTACAGGATTAGAAGATTTCTATTAAATTCTCGTGCAAAATTGGAACAGTCCGATGATCGAAACCTCACGAATTGAAGAGTCTCTGCGACTAGACTCGATCTCTCTCTCGTAATCAGCAAAGTCACGTCCACCGCGTTATTTATAACCGGCAAATTCCCGTTTTAGCCGCGTGCTAAGCGATTATTTTCAAAGCTTCTCTCGCGTTCCTCGCATCGCGTAAACACGAAACGCGCGAAAATCTGCTCGTAATCCTTACAAAATCGAATTTTGTATTTTTCACAGGGACGGAAACGGGACGGAGGAGGGTGACTTGACGGAGCCATTGGTGACGTTTCCAGATCCAGATACTCCGCCACCCGCCACGGGAACAGTTACGTTAACAGGAGGTTCACCCGCGCAATTGAGCTCTCTGAACTCACTGAATAATCTTCACAATATGAGTCCACCGATCAGCATGTCGAACATTTCGAATATGACGAACCTACCTGCTGGACAGGAGACGATGAAATTCGAACAGAAGAAGATGACAAGTGCTTCCAAGACGAAGGTAAGATGTTCGGTACTGTCGTTTTACGAATTAGATTAAGGATAGCGGAGAGCTGTTGTCTTGTATAATAATAAGAATTTGGCACGCGATAATATTGGTGAATGGAAAAGTCACAAATTACTAGTTTCATCCTGTCTCTTTTAATTATGCAATTAGATGTCGAGTAGAATCGGTTAATTTATAACATTTACATGTACAGCGTCACCTGTTTTGTTGCCAAGCTTATCATTCGTACGAAAGAGGACTTATTAGTGCTGATAATTTGCAATTTGTCACTTGTAAAATTTCATTGATAATATTGGTTCAGTTGGGCAATTACGATATATTAAATGGGAAAATAGAGATAGCGATTCGGATGTTCGGTACTTTTATTTTGTGAAGTAGATCGGCGAAAGATAAAGAAGCGGCGATTTGACGAATAAAAATAAGGAAAGTAAATTGGATAAAAATGGCTTTGTTTGGGACTTTTAACGAAGCGGAGTGCCACGCTGCGTGTGTTGATTTGCGTTACACAGAACAGTATGGAAGCTATAGTGTGGCAGTTGAAGGAATGGAAGTACTCGATTTACAGTTTATCGCCAGTAACGCAAAACACGAAATTACAATTCACGTGTCATGTAAGAACAAAGCTGAGTCCTACAACGAACAATTTGTACTGCGTCTTCGTACTTGTTATAAAAAACAATCTTATCTAGACGTTCGATTTATCTTTCATTTTGTTTAAACGTTAATCGACGCAGAACTTAAAAACTTAAAAAGGAAACAAATATAATGTAATATATAACATATATATATATATAATATATATAATATATAATATAATATAACATAATACGTTTTAAATCTCTCCGGGTCTCGTGGTCATTTTGTTATAAGCTTGAAAGTCTTGGAAACTCTAATTGTGACAATTTATCGATGAAAGTTTAGTTTTGGAATCGAATCATTTTCTGTTCGAAATAGCGCGTGAAATAATCGATGTCTCGTGGAGATGGCGATGCTGCGCAATGTTTGGCCGGAGGTGCGGTTTCCTCTAGGTAGTCTAGGTCAAGGACTTCGAGTCTATCTCTAGGTAACTGCTCTAGCCAAGCTATCAGTGACGTATCTATTCACTGCTTATATCTCGGGACACGGTATCGTCATCCAAGATCGTTTGTCCTTGCATTCCATTTTCCATTTATATTTTCAACTCGAACTTTTTTCGACCGAGAATTTTATATTACACGTAGAATAATGGTCGGTTTCGTGTCGTCTATATTTAATCGACGAATGTCACGCCTTATTCCCTCAGGAGCTGAACTCTTTCCGCTTGAATTGTATTTTTAACTTCACTTCCGTCGTGGCAAGGTCGGTGTTTCCACCCTCTTTCGCAAACTTAGGATAATGTAGTCGAAAAATTAACGATCCTCCGCCAACCTCTTCCATCCGATCAACCCTTCTAAATTACGCCCAGAGTAAAATTTCGAACGTGAATATTTCTCCAGCGAATTTTGATTTCTCCTGGAAAATCTTTTGCACGAAGAAATCCGACGTACGTCTGTTCATTGGATCTAAATCTCCTTAGAATCTCCTTAGACGACGGAAACCAATGCCATTTAACGAAATTAGACTTGTGTCTGTCCATTGAGCCTAAATCTCCGTAGAACCAGGCAACTTGTGCCAATAATACTTGGCGCGACTTTGGACAGAGTTTCCATCTGAAGGCATCTGTTTCGCTTTATTCCACAAATCCTGCGTTTCTCTTAGCAACCATGCGATACCACCACGCCGAGTCAAATAACCCTACCATAGAGTTGTTCGAATCGTTTTCTCGTTCTTTCGTTGGTGTACGAAAGACTGACGACATCTCATATCATACAAGTTTGTTCGTTCTGTGCAAAGATCAAAGTTACGTTACAAGATGTTGTTGAAGCTTGGGCGACTGAAAAATAAACCGATCTCGCTGTAATATGGATATTTATTAATCTTCGATTCGTTTGAATTGCAGGTTGTCACGGACGGCTTTAGCGCTGAAAAGGCAACGGCGAATAGCGCCGAGATGAGAGCTTTACAAGCTGGCGACGTCTCGTACAAGGAGCAAAGCGCCGCGACGGCGGCCAGGGCGCGCGTCGAACTCGATGGCGTCTCCGCTGAGAAGAGCGTCGCCGCTGCAAGGGTGAGTTTACCATAAAATTGTCTCTGACAGTTTGATAAACTCTCGCGAATCTCACGTACGTTAGAACCTCTTAACTTACCACGAAGGTGGTGATAAATCATCCTAATAGGGGCTGCCGTACAGCGAGAATCAGAATAGCGAGATTTGCAAGAATGAATTTATTCGTTAAAGGCGAGCTTTAGGAGCTAGCCGTAGGATCGCAATAAAAATTCTTAATCTCATGCGAGGTCTAAAATTGAGATCTGGGAATTTCAGAATTGAGGTCTAGAAATGCGACGTATTTTACTCTTAACCCTGCAGCGTTATATAGATATGTGTAATTGTTTTCTTAGTATGTCGGGGAATGTCTCCGTGCTATGAAAGTAAGAAAATTTTAATATGAAATACGAATCATTCTTTTCTATACCAGGGCTCTTTCGTATAATCTATACTAACTATCTAATCAATACCAACGGTGGCAAGTTTAGTAACAGAACAAACGAAACTCGGCAACCAAACTACAACGCTATCAACCCTATTGACATAAAGTTATAAAATCGAGAAAGAGGAGTTTACCCTTGCAACTCTTCGATTCGCTAATGATACGTTGTAACGATTCGCTAGAAATGATTATACAAGAGAGCTCACAATGTACGAACAACAAAGAACTGGCCTTTCTTCGAAATATCTGAAACGAAAATGAATAGAGTGTTGTAGGATCAAAAAATAAATAATCCATTCACAAAGAGCGAATTGTAACATCTATAGATAGCAGAATACTTGGAACAGTCTGTGTCCAATACGATCTAGAATTTATTCGCACCAAGTGAAACCTATTTTCCTCAAACTCGCTGTAAGTATCTTTCGTATATTGTTATCGCCACGAATGTCGTTGGAAAGCAAGTATCGCGATATCGGTTGGTTCCGGGCGATCCACCGGAAGGCGTTGCTCTGGGTGCGGCCTAAACTCGACTCGCGTACAATAGTTTGGCACGAAACTGACCGAGCTAGCAGAGAGGAACTTGCCTTCTCCTGGGTCGTTGACACGATCGCTTCTCCTTGCTGATGATCTCTCACGTTCGAATGTTCTCACGCGATCGACGCATAAACATTCTCCAAAACGTCTCCGATGTTCGGGGAAACGTTGAGCTATTACTGCTGCTTCGTTGGAACTTCGGCACGCGTGTCATCACGAGCGAAATCGGCAAGAGGATACAAATATCGATCCGATTATGAATCGAAAAATGATTCTCTCGCGGAATTAATAAAGCGCTTCTTCGTTGACTAAGGAAGATAGAAACTAAATTAGTTTAGAAGAAAGAAATCATGGAATTTTTGCAGAATTGACAATTTACATCTTAGAAATTACTGTTCTGACGCATCTTTCTGCGCTTCTAATCATTTCTGTTGATAATAGTCCGAGAGTAGTCTAACAAGAAATCGTTTCAAATACACTAAACTAAGATAATTTTCTACTAATAAATTAATCTTCTAATCGCGTTTCTTTTCGTCGTTCGGCGACAAAACATCAACCGAGTTATCGAATCTTTCTAATTAATTATCAAACAACATCGAACATTATTTATCGAGCTTCTATCTCGGTACCAACAAACATAAATAATCGAGAAGATTCAATCTAATTGACAACTGCCCAATTACAAAGCGTTTGGTCCAAAGTAATAATAACAAGCGTGGAATATTCTTATAATCACTCGATTCTACATATATGACCGATTTTCGAGAAACACCGATAGCTTATCTCGAATCGGTCAACAACTGTCGTTATTATATATCCATCCTCGTCTCAACTTCTTCCTACGTGGTGTGCAATGTCGAAGCATGTTCCAAGAACGCGTTGAAAGTATGTAGGTTTGTGGAATGGGGTTATTTGCCCGGTGAAAATCGTCGAACTCGGGTAGACCGCGAATCACAGGGCCTCGTTGTCGATTATGCGAACAACGTAACTCGTTTTCACCGGATACTCGTCTATTTGCGCAACGTCCGTGCGCTAAATTTAACCTGCCTTTTTCACCAGGCCACGTAGCTTTTGAATCATCTAGGGAATTTTTGACACAGAGCCACTGATTGTTATCGCGGTGCACGATGTTGTATCCCTGTTTCAATTTATCGATGGCAATTCGACGTCCTGTTACGTCTCTTCTTGACTTTCTCTTTCTGTCTTTCCCCTCTTGCAACGTAGAATTAGGTTAGGTTTATCTGTTTCTTAGAAGGTGCGGTTAGGTTAGGTTGATCTTCTTTTGGAAGGTAGAGTTAGGTTAGGTTGGTCTTTCTTTGGAAGTTAGGGTTAGATTAAGTCGATCTTTTTTTGAAAGATAGGGTAAGTTAGATCGATCCTTTTTTAATATTGCGGCAATTTGAACCTCATTGGGGCAAAATGAACAGCCCTTTGCAGTATATTGTACATTCTTCGTTACAGGATGCGATATTACCTACATATACATTATTTTCTTAAATCGTTAGACTGTGGTTTGTTAAAACTAAGTAGATGAAGTTATAAATCGGTAACGTAGATTTTGGGAGTAAAACAGTACGTGATAACGAAACGAAAGAACTTACCAACTACCAACCTAGATCACCCGACATAAATCAACTATATAAATCCGTACTCCGATCTACTCAACGTTGTAATACGTTCTCGTAGAATATAGAATCCTCGACACCATCCACCAAACAATGTTAAAGTAAACAATTGTCACGAAACGCGAACGGAGCAGCCTCGAAATAGCCACACTTCGAATTTATCGCACGTGGAAGCCTCTTCCACGGTTTAATGGAACGTTCGCGTGCCTGACCGTAAGACAATGGATTTTCCCTGGTTGCCGTGTACCATTCCCTCGAAATCGCGTGTCCTTACGCGAGCCTTGACCTGTACAAGGTTCTCTTCTCTATAAATCTACCCTGTTAACACGCGTCTCCTCGATCGATCGATTTCTAAAAATTTGTTCGTGTCAGCGTGGTTTTTCATGACAAATCGAGAGTGTCCGTCATAAAAACTACCCCGCGTAAAGAAAAGTGAAATGAGACGTATCGAAAATATATACGTTTTCCTGGAAGAAGACAAGCATGGACAAGGATCATTTTTCAGAGCCTCGTGAGACCTTTAGTTGCGAGGCAATGTTTAAAATAGATAGTACAGTTTTGGAACTCGGGAATGTTTCTTAGAAGTAGTTCAAGTAGCCACGAAATTTCGGGAAATTGGATTATTCAGACGGTTCGATGCAAGAAAGTTTGATCACCGATCGGCCGTTGGATGGTTCCAAAAATTGCATTCAAAGTAACCACAGTCGTTGGCAAACACGTTTAGAGATCATTACGTGTGGTTGCATTTTCAGATGAATCACTGGATGCACGTGCCTTGTTACGCATGTGGTTTCGATAGAATGAATCATAGCTATCAGCTGGGAGAATTTCGAGATAGAGAGAGAGAGAGAAAGAGAAATTTGGAGTTCGTTACAAGATTGAATATCTTGGCTGATCTTCTTACGGACTCCTACAATAGCAAGACAAGTAGAAAAATATCGAAGAAATCAAGTGTTCTCGAATTTGCAGAGACTGTAGCTTCGATAACTTCGGTACTCAAATGTATTTTCATTCGAAGCGAAATTTAAATTTGATCAAGAAAAAAAATTCAACGGGCAGTTCAAAGGTAAAGTGACACAAATGACAAAACGTTCCATTTGAAAAAATACTAATTACCAATGGAAAAATTTGTACGCTTCTGAACGTCAAACATCTGCAAGAAACTTTTACATTTTTGGATGATCGTAATAAAACCCTTTACATAAAATATTAGAAATATACTGGATAAACTTGATCTCGTTATTTTGGAGAAAGAATTCTCGATCTCTCGGACGTCGTGCTTCATTTCTAAACAGACGAATTTCTCGCACGCGCAGATGTTTCCATGGGGATGAAATTTCCCCTGACTCACAGGGGTGAACGCGGTTCGAACGGAACAAACAGCTCCAACGATCGATCGGTGTTTCCTCGAGGACAAGGCAGTTAGTTGCTGGCACTGTTAGAGGTCGGTTCGCGTGTGTCGATGGGGCAGCAGTTGTCGAGCTTAACGCGGAGATATTTCCCCGTTTTGAGGCCCAAAAGTGGCACAGGACGGCAAAGAATCATGGCGGACGAAAGTTTTGCTAATAAATCGCCGAGAATGGTACGATTAAAGTATTTCAATTCGATATATAACGCGGTGGTTTCACGTCGGCTATGATGTCATAAGAATTGATCGTTTCTTCAGCTATTCTCGTAGCTAGTTTTCAAGAAAGAAATCGTTAAGTTTGTGTACACGAAGAAAGAAACTTGGTAAACGATGAAATCGTACGACGATCGTTGAACGAATATGTAACGCTTAGTACGTGTTTTTTTTTCTCAGATACCCTTATATGAAATTATTACGTCCCGGTATCTTCTCCGTGAGTGAATCTGCTTTTAGTGAAACATTGGTCGCCAAGCAACGTTACGTACTTGAAAATTTCTCTACAACACTGTAAGGACTTCTGTACGAAACAAAGTTGTTTAAACGTCACTAGAACGTATCGTGTTTTAAATCATATTCCGAACGGTGCCAAGTATTTCGCGAGGGTTCAACAACGATCTACTTGGTTGCGCAACATCGCGTCTTCGTATTTGTTTTTCATAGCGCGGTTCATTCAGCGACACAACGATGAACACTCATACAGTGAGATCAGCCCTCAAATTTTCGGTCGGATTTTCGGGAATCGGTGCCAACGAGAAACGTGGATGTCACCGATATCTCCGCAGAACCGAAATAGAGCCCGACCGCGAAACTTGTCTCGGGTAAATTGCCAGCATCTCCTCTAATGCTTCTCAAGGACACGTTCAAGGCCTCCGAAGAGAGTCCGTGAAAAGCAGTCTCGACCGGACCACTCATTTTCCTTCGATCGATATTGATTTATGACTGGACCGCGGATATTTATGGAAAATTATACTTTCACGAAAACAACAAGACAGGATCTAATCAGAGATTAATTTCACTTGTTAAATATCATAGCGAATACTACGTACATAGCGGTTTGTATATTTTATGTATTTTTTTCTATATTATATTTTTGCACCTTTGACCCTTCAATTTGCATAACTCAAAAATTCTACCCATTTCTACCTATATCGGTAGAAAATGCCAGGCTTCGAGAGTTTATTTTGAAATATATCATAAATCACAAATTTTTCTCGTCGTTTCGCTATTTCAGCGAACATTAGAAAAGTTTAGCTCCGCGATAAAAAAAAAAAAAAGCAATCGAAGAACGAACGAAACCAGAGATCACATCGACAATTTTGCGAATTGCTATATAACGTATCGAAATGAAGAGTAAATCTAGAATATAAACTATCAACGCTTGTGTTATAGAATAAATGAGAGATAGAGCTTAAATTTTCCATAAATGAGCTGCAATCCGCAGACTAGATAAATTATAAATGTATTTAGAAAATTAATCGGAGAAAGAATATTAGTAATTAAAGTCCGAGGAAAATCTGAAGAAACAAAGGATTATGGCGAAACGATTACGGAAAAGTTGATCGCGGTCTTAAAGCATCGTCGATATTGTCGCAATAATTAATTATTGTCGTCTGTCCAATCCAGTACAATTTTATTTATAGAAAGAGACACGATAGCGTTATCGTGTACTCGACCGATAATGATTCATAAAAGCAATTTTTACCGAGCTTCCTTCTGGTTCTTACGCTGTGATCGTTTCTCTATTCAAAGAAGACACGATCTTGTTTTTCCGATTTGAAAAAATATCGATAACATTATCGGACAGATAAAGAGAAATGCTCGCTTACTCGAAGAATTTACTCGAGCGATTTTAAAACGAAATTGTGAAATATTCCAGGGGAAATAATTTGTCAAGAAGCCGAATTCCATCGCTTTCGCGGTGTGTTTCGAAGATTATGACGTTCAAAAATTGCATTATTCGAAAAATAGAAAATACCAGTGTCCGAAGATTTCGTCGTTCGAAAAATAGAATTCCATGTCAATGCGAAATTCCGCTGTTCCAAGTTTTTATGTTTGGCGAGATTACGTTAATAGCAGGAACGTTGCACGACGATAGTGTCGCACGTAGGATTCAATATTTATAAACGCGTCTGTTGAAATAGCAACGTGTTAATAAGCTCTTGTTAACAAAGAAAACCCGTCGTATTGTTGGCACGCGAGACAGTCTACGACAAAGTCCTCGTTGTCTTTCAATGTACGTTGCTTTAATGCGAATAACGAAATTTGAAACCGATGCAATGTAACGTACATGTATAAGCTAAAATATAGTACGAAAACGTAGGTGTAATCGATCCACGGTACACTACGGTTAACGTGTACCTTAATATTCTAAAGGCAAGATTATTAAATTCTCTCGCTAAATGAATTTACCATATTCGAAACGCAATCTTCGTTCCTCGATGTCTCTTTCTTCGACGCAACTCAATCCGAAAACCAAATCCAACGAAAGCAACAAACTAAAGCGAAGGAATGACGGTAATTTGATTTCCCTCGTCATCGCGGTCTCTCATCGGTCATTCTTTAGATCGCGGAAGCGTCTGTTTGAAATATGGCGCAACGTTGCCGTGCAGGTATCCAAAAATTCACGACAATCCATGCACCGGTACGAATGATACAACCGTTATTTTTAGTCGTGGAAAAATAGAAACAACGCCACGGAATCGCAACGAAAAATCCGGGCTCACTCGTGTTCATGTTTGGCCACGGTGCAGTAGGGACTCTGAGCGTCGCGACGCCTCTATCGAACCTGTCGATGATCGCTTTGATTCGCTGTGACTCGATTATTACCTTTAATATCGTTATATATATTTTTGGGGGGGGAGGGGCGAAGGAAGGATGAAGAAGAGAAATAAACGATCGTATTATCAGAGAAGGTGATATCGAGGTTTATCTTATCGATTCGATGATTAGGATTCGAACTGATTGTGAATCGCTTTAATCGTGTAGTTTGTTATATAGTTTGAATTACATGAACAAAGTGTTGGTGAGTTAAGGAGGATAAAAAATTCGTGGTATCTTAGAGTATAATATGTACACCAGTAGAGATGAGCGCACCGTGGCCAGTGCATCGCGGTGTCATGCATCGAAAAGTGTTCGATCGAGAACACGTGGTAAGTGACTGTGTGTGCTTTATCGTCGGTGGTATATTCCTTGCGCGTTGAAACTTTCGTGCAAGATGATCAATGGTGAGTTTATTGTCATTTTTACGTTTATATTTTGGCAGTGTATCCGACCTGTTCTTGGGACGGAGATCAAGAAGAGTTCGAGAATTTGAGAATTCGATCGAAGTGTTATGCGTACGCTTTGCACAATACTGTATAGAACTTGGTAAATTATCGGGCTGGAAGTAAAAAATTTGGGAATTTGTTAATTAAAGTAACGAAGCTAGGAGTTTGACGGATAATCAAGTCCCGACTGGGAGAACACAAAAATCGTTTTGCATCGTCTTTGATAAAGAAACGCAAGCGTTGGATCATTATTCGCAAGAAGAGCGTGATTTATCGACACGATCCGACGGAATCTTTCGTGTTACGAAGTAAATAAACGGATTTTGATCAGACGGTGTGTAAGAGATTTCTCTTTGGCAATTCGTTGATATACCTCCGCGTAATTGATCACTTCGGTCTTACGTATTATTCTTAATATTATTCTTGATAAAATTAAGGATGACGAACGTCTTTTTCTCAATCGATAACCAAGTAAATTTTCTGATTATTTTAGTGTCTTGTAATCTTACATTATATTTGATTTACGTATCTCTAAAACAAAAGTCAAAATATCAGACTTAGCATTGAAGAATCACGTTAGATGACACGTTCCTCGTTCTACGTATGTTTCCAACATTTCCTTCGAACGTAAAACTAACTTCGTAAAACGCTATCTTTTTCTTCATTTTAGAACTCATCTTACACCCATTACATTCGATATTTATAAGATCTATATAAACTGAAACGTGCACATTCGTCGTGCACATTTTCAACTTAATTTCGATTGCAAAGTCTCGCAAACTTTCGCGTAAATCTCTCCATTATTTCCTTCGAAGATATAACCGCTATGTATGTATTTCTTGTTCGCTTTATCAAATCAACACGATATCAAGTACACGACTGTAAATTTCCAACTTAATCCGACCACCATAATTCAACAATGGTCGATGAATGTTTCGGTGAACCAAGTGGCATTTATTTTCACTCGAGCCAGCTATTTGAAAGTCGCGTGTAGCTGACGTAAACGATCGTGGAAATATCTGCAGACGGATGGCCGGACGAGTACATTTAAATTTGTCGAATTTGTTTACCCGCGCGCGGCTATTCTAATTCAGCGACTTCGCGTTTCCGCGAATAATATAACAGGAACCTCGTGATTTTTACCGAGGCGCGAAAAATTATCCACTCGGCAAATTCAACGATACGATCCCTGCTATGCGAAGTTGAGACTGGCTACAATTTGTATCGTAAAAAGAGAAACATTACGTCGAGTTTCTGAATTTACAAGTTATTTACGCGTCGATAGACAAGTCCGATATCTATTATCTCACTGCTTATCGATAATTCTGCAGTTATAACCAACTTATTCGTTCAACTTACTCATTCAAACGTCACGGTCTCTATATCCGTAATTTTACCCTAGCGATGTATCTACATATCCATCCGCGTTGATGGAAACTTACAAAAGAATCGTACGCAATCATTGTTGGACAAAATATTACCTTGTAATTCGTCGTATCCGCCATTCAACCCTTAAGTCGCAGCTCTTTACACCGACGCATGTAAAAGTAACAAATTACGATGCTATTTCGAGAGGATCTCCTAAAGAGTGGAAGAACCAAACGAATCTTCTACTCTTTTTACTAGTTACTTACTAGTCACTAACTAGTTAGTTACTAACGATGCCCGTGCGATTATTTGCTTTACAGCAATCCACAGCCGTCACAAACGACCGACAGAATCGAAACGATCGTATGATATCGTACGATACGATAATTACGAATCGTCAAAATTCGCTGTCCTATTGTAATACTCTTATCGTATTTGTCAGAAATTCATCAAATATCCGTCATTCGGCCCTCGAATCACGTCGCTTGACGCTGACCCAAAATCGTCAGAAATTATAATTCCACTTGGAGAAAGTCTTTTAAATAGAGCTAATTATTCAATTATTCGCGATTTCTCGGTGAAATCGCGCTTTAAAGTCCAAGAAACAAATGATAAGACGATGGTGGCACGTGGGGGCTCGTGTTCGCGCGTAAGGTGGCAGGGACGAGCGAAACACGGAGAACGTCGCTGGCCGGCCTCGTGACGATACGCTCGGATTATATTTAGAGAAATACGTCAGAAGCCGGAGCGCGCGCGGAGTGGTCGAGTCGCGGCCGATGAGCTTTCGACGGACCAGACTGTTATGGAACTGTGTCGCGGAAGCTCGTCCCCGAGGTTTTCCGCGTCGATGCTCGTTGGACAGCGTTTCTTCCACGCTTCACACCATCGTTTCGATCCCATATTTATTGGTACTCGAATTTTTTCCAATTTTCTTAGTGAATAATAATCGTTGAGTGCGTCTTGACGGATTGGTGTTGTTAAGTTCAAGAATTTTTCTATGTTGTTTTGCGTCTCCTAACGCCGAAGGAGACTAAAAGTTTACGTTAATGGTTGTATTTACCGGTGTTTGGAATTTTTCTTAGCTTTTTGTGATCGATTGCTAAGTGGTTTTTTTTCTTCCTTTTTTTTTTTTTTTTTATTGGTGTTGTTGAATCGAAGAATCTTCCTTAGTTCTGTGCTATATTTCTCAATGGAAATAACGATGGAAATTTATGGAGATGAACGGTTCACGTTGATCGTTGTATTTATTGGAAACTTTCTCGATTTTATTGCAATTGATACGTTATCCGATGAAGCTGCGTATTGATTTTCCTCGATGAAAGTACGATTACCAATCTAGACGAAAGATAGCGGCTGGCATTGAGATCAAGAGGCAATATTTGCAGAACGTTTTTACGTCGTCGCTTACCAATATTTGATCCGAAAGATTTCCAATCGCTCTTGCACGCTTTCGTATTAACGCTCAAGAAACATAATATAAATCGATTGTCCCGAAGAGCAAACGGATAATTGGAAACACGAAACTCTTCAGATTGCCAAACAGTGGGACGAGAAACATTAGGTTTTTTTTTAAAGGTTCGTTCCCAAAACAACATTGTTAAGATAGTAATCTTTTCATAAATAATTTATGAAAACTAGAAAGAAATATGTGTTTTATTTTTCACGGAAGTATAATATACGCATATGTGCCTGTCGAACATTCTGATTAATTATTCATGAAAGGATTTCTTTCATTCAAAAATATTTATTCGCACGATAATATTCTATTTATCATCGGAAATTCTGGTTGAAGTAAAAATGAAATCTAAACGTACACGCACGTGTCACGGTATTTATTACACAAAACTATTAAATATTTATATTAGTATAATAGCAATCTTCAAAAGCGTTTAGATACCGTTTAAATATCAGCTTGCAACGAGCTCGACAAATTTTTCATTTGTGATTTCTCATTCGTCGATACTCAAGAATATTATCGATCTAAGTTCTAATTAAAAGAGATTTAAATTCGCAAAAATACGCGAAATGTCCAAAGAAAAATGCCTGTTACAACATCTACCAAGGGATGAAACAAGTCACTATCTAGCTTCTATTTCGTCAATGATATTCGTGAAAATATGAACTTGCATGAACATTAACACTTAAAAATGTACCGTAGATTTTTATACAATCTTATATTTTTACAAAGAGAGCCAATACTCTCGCCACTTTGGTCAATTTTATATACTTTAATATACCTATTATAGGTACGCGTTCTATAAATTTCAACGCCGTTGAATCTACCAAAAATATTTTGCACGATTTGCATAATTACTATTTTATTAATATTGATATTTGTATAATTTTTGTGCATAAAAAATCGCGGCCTATTTACAAGCGTAAAAAGCCCAAAATTAAAATTTTTATCCGCCTTATCGTCCCACTATGCACCACTAAGAATCGAAATCATAGCCTCAGTCCGAACGAGAGACGTTTGCGCAACGATAATCGCGCGAAAGAAGGCTCGCTCGTCCACTAGACTCAACACGACCTCAGAAGCGTCTCGATTAATAAGAGTTCTCTCGCCATCACGATAAAACGATGGAAATCTGCTGCTACTTGGAAGTCACAATGGCGCAATTGTGGCTCGCGTTCCGATGCTATCGGATCTCATCCGCGAATTAGCGTCGTTATTAGCCAACTCGCAATAAGTGGATCTTCGATGTCGCGCTAATTCCTTACAACACGCGTCTCGATATTAAATATTCGTGTCTGCAGTCCGTTAAAATTACACCCTATCACCGACGCGTTTACTCGAAATATTCTCGAGTTCTTTGAAGTTCCTCCGATACCGTTTCGCAACTTTACGCGAAATATTCTTGGAATGTTTTTGGAATTTCACTCGCTGACGACTTCTGCCCAACCTGTTTGGCGATTTTGTTTTCGTATACCGAGATCTCGCGATGTTTGGAGGTTCCTTGATTTGGCAACACGAGCTTGAAGCTTTAGTTGGATTTCCTAGAAGTATTTTCAAGCATCGATTTTCTGCGAATATGTACTCTATTACGTGGAACTTGCTATTTTCGATCCGATTTAATCCACTTGCTGAATTACCATTTGGATTTATCCTCCCTGCTAACGTTAAGTTTTGTTCCACGTTGTAAGGGTTTATATCTTTTTTCGATATATAACTATGACAATAATATGGTTCACAAAGGATGCGTGGTGTATTTTTATTTAGCTGTTTGCTCGATGAAATATTTCAAGGCTACGCTTTCCTCGGAGTATCTTTCCACGTTCCTTTTCCTCCTCGAAACGATCTTACAGTAAATTGAAAAATGCTAGAGATATTTTTAAGCGTTTGTGACGTCGTCGAAATAGTCTTGAAACGTTATCTTTACGTAGGTCGTTGAAAAATGATTTTATGTGGCTGGTGAGTCTAGAGCTCGTAAAAGTATTAAATAAAAACTCACGCTTCTGTTTGTTGCAGGAACAGAGAAGCCTGAAAGCTGGCGACCTGTCGCACCAGGAAAGCAATAACATGGCTGCATCCACGATGAAGCTTCAGAGCGATTCCTTCAGCTCGGAGAAAGTAAGAGAAACAAAAATACAGAAAATAACAACAACGCTTTTTAACGTCATATCTTGGCGTACGAAGTTCAAAAATCGGAATAAAAGGATATTACCAACGATCAAATAACTCGATAATTCGATTAATATATATGATTTAATATATACGTATATATGTATGTATGTACATAAATAACGTATTTAACAACACGGAGAGGATCAATCGATGTCATAAGTGGTCGCGTTTCCGTTTCAAAAAATAAACATTAATATTATCGCGCGGTCGTGCTAGGCTACACGAAGAATATCTAAAACAGAAACAAATAGAAAGAAAGAAAAATTAGTCTTACTGAGAGAAATTCCTACGTTCCAAGAACTCGGTATTTCGTACTATGTGAACGTTAAAAAAGAATCGCACCTAATAAATATCCCACTGTTTTCCTCGAAAAACCACGATACCAAGGAACGTCGAAACATTCGATGACCACCATCGAGTAGAATCGTTCGTGTTTTGCCAGCCACCAAGCAAACATTCGAAGAGCATCAGTCCTGTGCCGTTCAACGACCAATATATTCATCCTCCATTATATTATTTGGCACGCGTGTAGGCTAGAGGCGCGTCCTGACGCTCTTCGTAAATTTATACGCCATCATCTCCGCCGTGAAAAGTGGGAACTGCGAATTTAGACAGTGACCAGCTTGCTGCCGCGTTCAGTCTTTCTCGATTTCCCGACCGGTAGCTCGACACCGTGTCCCGGAAGACGATGGAATCCGCTGTTATGCTGCGGAAGTGTAGCCTCGACTCGAAATTGGTAGCCGTTGTTCTCAGTTTTCTCGTAATTCTTTCTTGGAATCTTCTTCATGTTGATTATTGGTTTTTCGCTCGATACGCTCCTTAAAGAAAAAGCGAGTGTTCCAGGAGAGTTTGAGGTTCCACTTGGAGGTTTCATTACAGAATGATTCTTAAGAAGTGGTGTGCTTCGAAACTTTGGAGATCCTTTTCGTAGATTTGGAGAATTTTTTAAAGGATAGTTTCTTAAAGAAAAATCGATTTTTATCGTCGTATTTTGTTTTTCGCTTTGCATCTCGATTTTTTATTATTGCAGTTTGTGAGTAATTTTTTTTTTATCGAGAATCGTCGGATAAATAGAACAGGATAAGTAGCACCGGGCTTAAATCGGTCGAAAAGAAGCAGAAACCTGTAGAATATCTGTTAGAAAGATCTAGCAAATATATCTGATAGTATCTGATTAAATATATATATATCGTATCATATCATATCATAATATATATATATATATATATCAGAGAGTATCTTTCCTTTATCTAATCCAGAAGCTTCGCTGTGAACTATTTTGAACGCGTTAGACCAATATTTGATAATTATGACAGAAAGAGAGCGCGATATTTGACGAGGATTCTAAACGATCGAATTAAGTCGAAGATGATGTAGATTAACGTTTAATCAGCGATAATAGAGAAGAAAGAGTAGTGGAAAAATTTGGGATGCTCCGCCGTGCTTGATGCGCGTTACGTAGCGATACAGAAATAATAAAGATACGGGGAGCGGACGTGGCACAGTAGTGATAATTCTTTGTGACGCCAAGTTGCGGCATGTTCAGCGCCAACCTAAAACGCTTATTCTAACGATCGACGATGTCCTTTGTGTCTGATGATTCGTACGACCGAGAATGATTCATCTGTATTAAAACTTTCGAAAAACTTTCCATTTCTTCCAGTCGTATTTAAAGAGTTTGTTTCGCCCTTTTGGGCTTGAAAAAGGGAAAGATTAATTATGTTCTTTTTATATTCAAAATTTTTACAAATTATAAGAAGGATGACAAAAAATGATATTTACAATCTTTTTGACAAAAGGTTTACACTCGTCATTATTTTTTACGAATTACGAGCAAAATAGATAAAAATTGTATTCGCAGTTTGTTTGCAATTTTGCAACTTCTTAAACAACTTTAACGATTCTGAGAGGGATTATCTTCTTTCGTTTCAGAAAGCTATGGCAGCACAACAACAAAGACAAACGGTCACTTCAACCGGGATCTTCAACCATGAGAAGCACATTTCTGCAGCAAGTTCGCAATCGAGTATCACAATCGCGAAAGGAGTCACCTCAAAATCTTCAATGATCAGCGCAGCGAGTGCAGTGAATCAACTGATGAACGGCATGAGGCCGGCTGAAGACGAACTTCTTTCCCTACCTCTGGACGATCTAGACCTTCTATGCTCAAAATCGAATCCCCAGGACGTCGACCGAGCCATCGCCAAATACTCCAATTTCCTAGAAAATTTCGTGGAACGTCTAAAAGCCAACGATTGCAAGAGTGGCAAGGCACCGTTGTTATTAAACAGAGTGAACGAAATAATTAGAAAAGCGTGGGCTGTACCTACTCATGGTCACGAATTAGGTTACACCCTATGTAACACCCTTAGAACGGGAGGTGGTCTTGATTTGTTAATGTCCAACTGTGTAGCCAGCGATAAAGAACTACAGTTTTCTTCGGCCAGATTATTAGAACAGTGTCTAACCACAGAGAACAGGGCACACGTAGTGGAACACGGTCTAGAGAAGGTTGTGAACGTTGCCTGTGTATGCACAAAAAATGCTAATTCGGTGGATCATTCCAGAGTAGGCACTGGAATCCTGGAACATCTGTTTAAACACAGCGAAGGGACCTGCAGCGATGTGATCAGGCTAGGTGGTCTAGATGCTGTTCTATTCGAATGTAGAAAGAACGATATTGAAACGTTGAGACACTGTGCTGGTGCTCTCGCCAATCTGTCTCTATATGGTGGTGCAGAAAATCAGGAAGCCATGATCAAGAGAAAAGTGCCCATGTGGCTATTTCCACTAGCTTTCCACAATGACGACAACATTAAGTACTATGCCTGTCTGGCGATTGCCGTATTAGTAGCTAATAAGGAAATAGAAGCTGCAGTGTTAAAGTCTGGTACACTGGATCTAGTTGAACCATTTGTAACCTCGCATAATCCCTATGAATTCGCCAAGTCGAATCTAGCACATGCACATGGTCAGAGTAAAAATTGGCTTAAGAGGCTGGTACCGGTACTGAGCTCAAAAAGAGAGGAAGCTAGGAATCTGGCAGCTTTCCATTTCTGTATGGAGGCTGGTATCAAAAAACAGCAGGGCAACACGGAAATCTTTCGTGCGATAGGAGCCATTGAACCGTTAAAGAAAGTAGCTAGTTGTCCTAATGCAATTGCTTCCAAGTACGCGGCGCAGGCATTGCGTTTGATCGGGGAGGAGATTCCTCATAAACTCAGTCAACAGGTACCTCTCTGGTCTACAGAAGATGTCAGAGAGTGGGTGAAGCAGATTGGATTCGCGGAATGTGCACAGAACTTTGTGGAAAGTAGAGTGGATGGTGATTTATTGTTACAGCTGACGGAAGAGAATCTCAAAGAAGATATTGGTTTAACAAATGGTATCAGGCGGAGAAGGTTTACCAGAGAATTGCAAAATTTAAAGAAGATGGCTGACTATAGCAGTAGAGACACGGGAAACTTAAATAGTTTCTTGCAATCTATTGGTCAGGAGTTCTCGATCTACACATACAGTATGCTCAATGCTGGCGTTGACAAAGACTCCATCAGGAATTTGTCTGAAGATCAGTTACTGACAGAGTGTGGCATCGCAAATAGTATCCATAGGTTGAGGATATTGGATGCTATTAAGAACATGCAGCACAATCAGTTGGGCTCTTTGGAGGATGAATCACCAGACAAATCCTTGGACGTGTTTGTTAGTTATAGAAGATCAAATGGATCCCAGTTAGCCAGTTTATTGAAAGTCCACTTACAACTGAGAGGCTTCTCTGTGTTCATTGATGTTGAAAGGTTAGAAGCCGGTAAATTCGATAATAACCTGCTGCAAAGCATCAGACAGGCAAAACACTTCCTCCTTGTGCTAACGCCCAAGGCTTTGGAAAGGTGTATACAGGACAGTGAATGCAAAGACTGGGTTCATAGGGTAAGCTATTGATTCAATTTGTTTTTATGAAATGATATACTTGCTGGTATTATTAGAAAAGTGCCTTATATGACGTTAATGGTGTTTGCAGGAGATTGTAGCAGCTCTACAATCACAATGTAATATAATTCCTATCATAGACAACTTCCAATGGCCAGAGCCTGAAGAACTCCCTGAAGATATGCGAGCAGTTTGTCATTTCAATGGTGTACGATGGATCCATGATTACCAAGATGCTTGCGTAGACAAACTAGAAAGGTAATCATAAACGTTTATTAACTCATAAAAATTAACAAAAACACCCAATTTTCTGAAATTAAGCTTTTTACGTCTAAAATAATAAATCATTATATTTTAGGAATACCAAACATTCTTTACTATAAATAATTTGCTCTTTTTCTTTTTTTTTTTTTATTGGAGTTTCTGCAATCTCGGATCCGAATATTTTCTTAAAAATTTTACATTTTCTTAAAAAAAAATTTGGTTGCCAGGTTTATGCGAGGCGAAATACCAGTCAGATCAGATATCCCAAGAAGCATCGCGCCCAAGGACGTGACGCAACCAAACACACCGGGTAACACAACCATAAGACAGCCACCAAACTATCAACGTATGCACAGTAATGAAAGCAGGGGCAGTGACAAAGATTCGACAGGAGGGCGAGATTGACTAGAGGGCCCGCCCACAGCCATACCGAGCAGGTATCTATCCTTTTCACAAAAATAATATTCATCTAGAGAATTAAACTCTTACTAAATTTTGGAGTGCATTAATTCTAACACAATTCTTTTATTTCTATGCAGCCAGGATTAACAATCACGCTAAAGACAATCAATCACGTCTAGGTCAGTCGAGGAAATTTAATCTTACATTTATGTTGTAATTGGTGTCTTATCGGCTTATTCTTCACATAGTCTGCTTTTTTTCTGTTATTATTGTGTATTTTAAATTTTAATTATTTATATAGCCATGAAGTGTAGTAGATATTTCAATGTGTTTTACCTTAGAATGATTCCTTTACAACAACAACATTTGTATTCATATCATATTTAAATATATAATAATAATTAAAGAAATCATTCTAAGATGAACCAATGGTATGTGTACAATCGAAGAACAAAACAATATTTCATATATGTCAATCTTGTGCCTTAAAATAATAAAACTACAGAGCTGCATGATTGTTGTACTTGTGACTGTATCAGAATAATTGTGCTTATTTACTAGTCCACACAATTAGAATCCACTACTATTTCCATTCTCATTGCAGGCTTAGAAAATCGTCAAGTCCGTCCCGTTGGTTAATGGGTTTACCGCCTACGTCTCCGCGATTGAAGTTTACCCATACGCAGCCTGGAGGAAGTCCAGTGCCACGAAGACCTCCACGACATCCCCCTTCTCCGTCCACCAGATCTCGTTCGCTGGAACTTTTAGATCAAGATGAGAAGAAATCGGTTTCTCCTGTTAGAGAGCCAGAAGCACAGGCGAGACCAAGGTCCAGAAGCTTGGACGGTTTGTTAGATGAAGATATAGTGCCAGAAAAGAAGACTGGAGAATCATCGAAGCCAGGCAACGAGAGCAAGATTGACTCCAGAATATCCCTGGAGGTTTTAGACAGACTTTCTGATACTAAAGTAGAAAACAGTCTTTCTCAAGTAGTACCAGAAGAGGCGCAAAACAATATAGATGGAGGGCCGACTGTTAATCTTCATTCTCACAAGTCTAATGATCAGAAAGCAAAGTGGAATGGAAATCAAAGTCCAGTACCAATTCCCAGGCAACGATTAAAAACAGCTGTAGAAGTAAAGTCGGAATCGGTTAACATTGTAGAACAAAAAGAGGTGCAAAAATCGCCGAGTTTCGAGGAGAACAGCGACAAAGGAGAACAAAATTTACCAACACGACCACCGAAACCGAATCGATTCGTGAGCGTAGATACAGCGTTGTCGTCTGTGACTTCGAGCATGGAAGACGAGAAGGACTCCCAGGCTAGTTCAGAGAACGTTGATCCTTGTGATAGTAACACAGAATTGAAGGAACGATTGGTCGTAACGGGAAGCGATAAATCGACACTGCTCAAAGCGAAAAGCTGTGGTGCGGGGTTAGACTCTGACGAAAGCATTTCGTCGAACGAATACAAGTCTAAATCACGGGAACAGGGCTCGTTGCTCTCGCTTCCAACAGGAGCCGAGCCGAAACGGAAAAAGAACTTTATGGATAAATGTGTGAATAAAGTGCGATCTTTTATGAGGAAATGACTTTTGTCAGATTATGATGATACAAAGACTTGTTATTTAATTTTACGCTGATTAATTGTAGTATATAAACGTATTGTTGATCGAGCTTGGTGATTCCAGCTACGCGATGTTTCGCAACCAAATATCGTATATATTCGCTCGTCGTTCAAACCGTTTTCCTATTCTATATTAGAAGTTGTTTTCGAGATGTACAGACTCGCCTCGATAAACAGTATTTCCTTTCCCTATTTTGTATAACACAATGATGTATTGTGTAATGAATGTACATATTTAAGATGATCGAGAAAAAGAAGGAAAAGAAGAAAAAAATAATGTAAAATCTTTCGAAAATCAGATTATTGCTAGCCATGAGTGTACACGATACTTAAAAAATATACAGCGAATAAAAAAATGGTCATAAAGCATCGCCATGGTAAAGTTGCGAGTTGTCGTAGCTTCGTTTTTGAACAATGACAGGCAACATAAAAATGTAATTAATGTTGTGCCTATTACAAAGTGTCTTTTTAGAAATTCAGAATTACGAGATACGAGATTTCTCTCAGATATACAGAAACACGAAAGAGTAGCCTGCTTCTTTCCAGGTGACTTTTATATTTCCTTATCAAATTATATTATAGATATACATATGTTATAAATTCGTAGATAGGTAGCATTGTTATTTGTAATACTATTTTTTAGTCGGTTTTTTTAGGATATCGTAATATAATGTTCCATTTGCGACACATGTTGCGAGTGATGGCAGCTAACCCGTACGAAGTAATTAAAGAAATTTTATCGTAACAACCGGTTACGTTATATTTTATTGTTTAATAACCGTTTTTACTGTATCACGTTTAACTGATGTTATGTTACATACATAGAAAATTCGAACAAAATCCGTACGAAGTGACCCTTACGAAGCTTCGATATGTACTATTCTAAGATCCTGCCGAAGTATCAAGAAATGTATATTTTACCAAAGTTTCGTAAAGTAAACGTAAGAATTTTATCAAAAGTTTGTTTCCCATAAAATAAATTTTATTGAACAAGCCATTACAAGTTTAGTTTATTATCAATCAAATACTCCATAATTTTTAGTGTCATGGACACTGTCATAAACATGTCATGGACATTATATTAAATACTATGCCAGATAAGAATACAATGAATTTGTCAAGAATATTCCAATATTAATACACAATCATAATATATAACAATTAATATTATTTCTCCTTTCTTACTAATTAGTATTATCCAATGATATATATGCAAATTATTAGCACACAATAGAACAATTCATAAAAGATAAAAACGATATTATAACCTTCATAGAATGAAGCATCTCATATCCTTAAAATTAGTAGAATATTTAAAATATTTATATCGGGTACTATTAAATATATAAACATACAAAATATACTATAAATATACAATAAAGATTAGCAAACCTAATGGTGAAATTACTTCATTTATTTATAATATCGTCTCTTCCTCTGAGTCGTCTCATTAAAATCATATCTTGAATTTGAAGAGTCACCCGCTTTGCATGCTGTGACAGTAATACACAATCTTCAAAGAATTGAACTAGATATGCTTCAGCGGCTTCTTGCAGTGCTTCAAGCGCAGATGGTTGTATTCTATGTACAAATTATAAAATTTATAGTATGAGATGTTTGATTTACTTTCAAAATTCAAATATTTATATATTATATATATAATATTATTAATAAATAAACTTTACCTCCTTACATCACCTCTAGGAAATAAATCTATCATAATTTCTTTAACTATACGAGCAAAAACTAATTTTGGTATAAGCAATTTTACACTTTTTCTGAAATGTCGAATTTCTCTCAAAACTTGAACTTGGCGTTTATTCACTAAGACTTGGGTCTAAAAAAAATACTTCTTTATAATAATTTAAAGATGTTTTTAAATAACATTAAATTTATAAAGCTATGCTGTGATTTGAAACTGTTTTCCTCAAAGTATTCTTACCCTAAATTTATCATTATGTTCTGTTTGCGAACTGTCAATTGATCTAAAACAATAACACCAAATTTTATAATAACATAATTTTAATATAAAGTGTTAATATTTCACATAAAAATATTGCTTATAGTAATCACGTGAATCTCATGCATTAGAAAATGACAGATTCAAACGAAACAATTTAGGGACTTTTGTTACAATAATTTTCTTCGAGAATTAAATCCATAAGGACTATCATAAATGGTTTACAATATCCAGGTTTCATTAAAAATCGTCATAATATACATAATATATTTCATTGTATGAAGTTCCTAATATTAATATTAATTATACAATATATCTGTGACTAACCTTGTATCAGATTTTCGGCGTACCATTTTTTATATTTGACTTCACTTAAATTATAATGCACATACGTTTTAAACACTTTTCACTATATTAGACTGTTTGCATTTTATTTAAATGAAAAGTTAAGTCATAAAAAAGCATAAAAACACAATTAAAAACGATTTCACTTAATGGCGCCAAAATGTAAAAAGCTTGGCGGGAATTTCCATTACTTGAAGCAGTGAACATTTACGGTTAGATGACTACTGTAGTAACTTTCTATCACGGTTACCATAGAATAAAGACTCGATTAAAACAATGTATGCATATTTTTATGTGACTAATTTATGTGTTAATAATAACATGAACACAACAACTTACCTACTTAGATACGGAGTTCCACATGTAGACAAAAGACAGTTGTTTTCAAGCACGTGGATATGCAACAGGTACTCTCAGGTCAAGTATAGTATCTATATCTATACATATATACATACTTAAATATACGTTAAGATAAATCGATAGATTGGCGAATGAAAATATTCAATTTTGCATAAAAAATAACATTTTATTAAAGACTTAACAAGTATGTACTTCATTATTACTAAATATAATACAATTGTATATGTTTAATTTTTCGCATATTAAATAGAAATACAATAAGAAATGCTCTTTTATGATTTAACTAGTATCTTTTTTAACTGTACTCTTTTTACATATTTGCTTATAAATTTTGTTTTATTCTTTTTTTCTATTGACACTGTTGATGTATTCAATGTATCCAGATCCCCGATAGATGGTAAACTAACAGTCTCTGAGATTGGCACATACTCCTTCTTATTATTTTCTTTTTTAGACCACTGTAAAAGATTCTTTTTTGTCCATTGTAAAAAATTATCTTTTGAATTATCATTATCTTTCAATTTATGAACACTGTCAAATTCAGCAAGGTTTGGATTCTCTTTTATATTAAGCATTTCTTTATTATTTTTCAGGTGAGGTTTTTGTACTTCAAAAGATTCTTTTGTACTTTCTTTATCTTTTTTACTTTCATTATTTGTATCAAAGTTGTTGAAATCTTTCACAATGTTGGTATTTTCTTCTACTTTATTTACAACTTGTACAGAGTCTCGTAATTTTCCCCAGAAGTCATACAAACCCACTCTATTATAATCTAATACAAACATATATTGTAGCTGTGGTGGCAATTTGCATTTTTCATACAAACATGGTATAACTTTCCTTTGTCGTTTGTCTGATTAGAAAAAATAGTATAATATGAAATTCAAATCATATAATTTACATTATTTAATTAATCGATATCAAAACTTACCAATGCCTAACGCTTGAGCATAGCTTAAAAAGAATTTATTTGCTGGGCTTTTCAAAAAATTGTTTGATATTAGAACAATTAGTCTATTACAGCGTTCTGATATCAAAGTCATTACAGCTTCGTGCTCAAATGTAACTCCAGCAATTAAATCACGATCTTTTACACAAAGCTGAAAGACATTTTATTTATATTTTATTACTTTTTCATGCACAATATTAGTTTTATCTCTTTACCTTCAAGTTATATTTATTTTCCAATTTTTCCAACATTTCAGTGGCCCAATTAACATCTTCATCAGCATACAATAAAAAAGCATCATAATATTGATTTTCTAATCCTTGTCTTAGTCTATGAATATCATCTGTTAAAAAATAATGCATATATCTAATACCTTTTGATTACTTTATCTAACTACATCACATTATACTTATATTACTTGCCTACAGTAAGAACTTTTTCATCAATGTCATTTGAAATTACTTTAGCCGATATCTGAGACCTTTGCAATTGTTCTAGATATCGTTCACCATCTTTCTCTGTAATATTAATATGATAGAAAGAAAAGGAATTTAAATTTAAAACCAAATGCATATGTAACAAAATATAATTACATATTACGATTAATACAAACCAAAAAGTTTTAATGTATCATCTAAGATATCCCATCGTTCAATTTCTTCCAACACAGTCTGTAAATCCTTCAGCGTAATATCTTTTTCTTTCTGTTGCCAAGCTGTTAAAATATAAGTAGTTGGATCTGGATGCGACGTCAATAGTGGTATTATTTCTCCACTTAATTTGCAAACATGTGCAAGGCCTCTCCAATCTCTGAAAAATTGATAAAAATTGTTAACTATTAAGAGTTAACATAGAAAAACTGAAACTTTGAAAAAGAGTTTATCAGATTAACAAAATCTGAATTACCTTGGTAATCCATTTTCAGAAGGTAAGATTTTCGGAGGATTTAATAATGACGAAATAACATATTTACTTTGAACGGATAAAGAACCAAGTGGTACTGTTGATAATTCAACCGTCATTTTTTATGTTGTAACCTAACCTCAAAACTGATTTCTAAGAATCCGCGAAAGTGTCTCAAACCTGTTTATGTGATCGTACCGCAAAACGTGATACTTCAATGACCAATTGAAGTTTGACGTTTGATAAAATCAAAAAAATTTATTTAAATATCAGACATTTTGTCATATTAATTCTGCAAAAATTTGGTTATTATATCGAAAGTTATGATATCAAATCTTTATTTAATATAAAAATATATTGAATTAATTTTTTCATTGCTTTATGAAGAATGCAAACAGTAATAATACAGTAATGAAACTTGAAAACACTGCTGCTTGCAAAGAGAAAAAGGTAGTAAATGAAGGTAATAATCAATCGTAAAGAGGAGACATTTATGAGAAAGGTTATAAAATATATGTTAATTATATAAAAAAGATCGAACAGTGTGCGAGAAAGATTTATCGATATAAATAATTACATTTAGATACAAGGAACATTGACAGAAAGTTACAAATTGATTCGCCAGCAGACCGTGACAGCGCTTCTGGCGCCAGTAATTGTCACTTTTCCGTTGGCCGCCGTGTGAATTTGTGCGAATATTTCGCGGTGCTTGTTCGTGAACATAGTGATGTTTTAATTGTTGCTTGTAAAATATGTTAATTGATCGTGCCCAAAAACATCACGTCATATTTAAATAAGGTATGATGTCTGTTCTTCTTTTCTTCTTAAACAATTGACTTTCATCTCAATGAGGTTAACTTTCTGTTTGACATTTTTTTAACGTCATAATATCCGTTTTCAAATGAAATTCATATTTTAACAGGTTTTATTTTTATATGTGAAGGTAATAGATCGTATTTGTATGCTTTTTAACAAGTGTCAAACATTTGTCATAATTATTACGTATTTTACTTAAGTGCGTGCGCAATTCAAGTTTCGATTTCGACTTCAACGTACTTTAATGACTTCTCGATTACGATTTTTGAATTTTGAATGCGATACGAATGTTGTTTCTTTAGGAAAAATCAATGTAAAATTAAATATAAATAAACAGTTGAAAGGTAATTAAAATGATTTAAAATTATTTTCATATTTATAACTAAAATTATTCTGTTATATATAGTATTGAATCCTGTAATTTGTAAAAAATTTTACCATTGATATTTTGTATACCATGATATTTATATACTACTGTTACTCTACTAATATTGTATTAAAATATAGCAATGTATGCCTATATTTTAGAATTTTTATCTTTTTATGTATGTTATACTTCTCCTTCAATTTTACTAACCCTTCATTTGCATGTTTCAGTGTTATATAACAGTGAGTGTATACATAAAAGATGACTGATCTAAAACCATCAGGGATAAGACCACCTTCAAAAATTGGTCGACCATGTAGCAATTTGCCACCAAGACCAGCTGTTCCGCCATCACCTCCAAGACCATCAATGAGTGAGTCTTCTGCAAATTTATTTATTATATACACACTGTATATGCATGTTTTGGAAAGATTATATGATTTTATCCATTATTTTATTGGCTTAAGTGTCCAATATACCTTGTCTCTTACATGTAAAACATTACTTAATTTGAAGAAAATTTTTAAATATTCCAAGAAGCATCATATTTTAATTGTATACAACTGTATGAACAGATTATAGAAATTTTCCTAATAACATAATACTATCACCTGGAGATGGTATCTAATCATACAAATCTCCTTAAACTTTTCATAATCACAATATGATACAACTTGTTGTATCATTCAGAATACAAATATTGTTTATTCTTCTATTTTATTTTCACAATGTTCTTCATAAATAGAGCAAGACAAAAAGTCGATGTAAATATTTTTATGTATAGTCTATAATGGCAATAATTATAAAATCGACTTGAATTGAAATGAACAACAAATTATCGAATGTAATTCGTACCCAGCATATGTGTATATTAGTCGAGGAAACGATACAAATAAAGGGTTAAGCTTAACAGGGTTCCGTTAATTCCCCACGCCGCATAAGCGAGTACGCCCACGAGACCCTGAGACGTGCGTGAACGAATGCTTTTACAAGCCCGACTTCTCGAACTTCTCGCGAGTCGTTCTTCCACCTCTCAACGCAACGCATCTCGTCCGAGCGATCTGGTAAATATACCGATTTCTCATTAACAAACACTAAGATCGTAATCGAGTACCGTGAACACTTTGTTTCATCGAAGAGATCAATTGGAACGGTAAAGTGAATTCTACTTGATTTTAATGTTACTAATTAAACGATGGATCATTAATTAATTTGCTTCTTTCAATTAATTTGGCCGTGTTTGATAGACTTTTTCTTTAATTTTTTAATAGATATTTTTAGGAGATTCTCTGTTAGGATTTGTTGGGGTTGATTTTAATTAAGCCTTTACTTGCTGTTCTCCAGTCATTCCAGAAACTCTATTTGTTTTTGAAAGTTGTAGAGAATATTTCAGACATATTCTTATTTTACTTCATAGCTTTACATAGTATTCTCTATTTTAAATCACCAAATGTCTCAGCTTTAAATTCTCATTTAAACTATTAAATAGCATACACGTTTGAATTCTCAATTAAATTACCAAATATCATATATATTTCTTATTTCACAGAAGTGCATCGCATAAATCATTACATACCTATAGATCTGCTTTAGAACTCTTAGATTCTCTCTCTCTCTCTCTCTCTCTCTTTCTCTCTCAGATTAAACTCTATATTATCAAGTGATTTCCTCAAGAATCTTGATCATCCCTTGGCTTCTCCGAGTATCGCTCCAGCTCAAATATCATCACCACCTTTACAACCCCTAAAGACTCCTGAAGTACTAGTCACTTTAGCCTTGAAACCTTACTTACAAGGATATCCATTGATGATCAAAGACTAAACCTTGATGTTGTTCTAGAATACTAGGGCAAGCGGCAAGATCCAGATAGTCTGTTCGATTATTCACGACGGGCGGAGCAGAAAGAGACGCTAGCCTCGTACAAAAGAGCCTGGTCTCGCATCGAGGGCAGCTATCTTGCCTTATTGGTTCATCCAGTGGCTCGGTTGTACCGTGGCTAGGAAGGGACTCGCAACGCGTGCAGTCGGTGCAGTCATCGTCGCATGACGCACATTGCGTTATGCAATCCGCGTGTGTTTATTGTACGCTCAATTTCCAACCGTACGTTTCGTCTTTCCTCCCACGTGCTCGCCACGCTTTCCATTTCGGGCAGAGATTTTCACGGCGTCCACCTTGCAGCTATGATCGGTCGTGCGCGTAACGCCGCTTCGGCTCGGGTTTCGCAACGCGATAGAAAAGCTCAAGGTAACGATGTCAATTTTCAAATTGGCATCATAATATAGACGCGGATATAGTTTCCTCGTATCTGATATTCATCGTTAAAGAGATTCCTCGGTAATAAAGGAGAGCGAGAAAAGAAAATTGAGAGCACTTTGGTATCCTTCGAATTTTATATTTTTATTAGAGTGACCTAAGAGAGCGTGATAATAACGTATGGCGATTGAGATAGAGGACAGTTCATTCCTCTTTACCGAAAACGTAGAGAACTGAAACGAGTCTGAACAGGGTTTAAAGAAATTTGGAATGTTCTGTTATTAGAATTTAAAAAACTGAGAATGTCGTAGTATGGATGATTTCTCTTTACCGGAAATCTAAAGAACTGAAAGTAGCCTTGTTAATTTGAATAGGAGAAAAGTCGGAGTTTTCTATGTGTTAACTTCTTAACGATCGGAAGCCGTCAGTTAAGGCCTCAAGTTACCTTTTATCGTCCGCTCATTCTCTCACAATTTATTATAGATATTAGTATGGCAAAGGTTAACAGTTGATGTTTCATGTATGACGATCGCATCAAGAATTCATTCCCATTGCTATTAATTATCTTCAATATAGATCATTCAGATCATTACCTGTGTCTGATACCTAATGTTTCTTTCTACTTGTGCTTCACGGTGATCAATATTCATAAATTTCTTTGGTCAAGTAGTTATCGCATGCATGATACCAACGTTGCAAACACGTCATACAAATGTTTACACGTGTTTTTTTTTCTCCAGATCCCATTAGCATTCCTTCATAGGTCATGCTAAGTTTAAAGTGACAATCTTTCGTTCTGACGTAATCACGGTTCCACGATGTTCAATAATATCGTGTGGCACCATCGACTAAATATGGTGGACGAGACCGAGGATGTTACTTGTTTTAGGCCTCTTTGATATTCACACCGGCAGTGGCAACCGGTTTTGAGATCAATTCACGAATTTCATCCACCGGCTTGTTGGCGCCAGCAACACAACACGGTGAATCGCATTCATTATCACCTTTAATGGCTACACATAGCTCGTTAATCGGATGCAGAATACCATTTTTTGCGTGTATTACCGATACTCTCTTAAATAATTTCATTATACTTCAAGTTTACATACACCTTATTGGGTTGGGACTAAGTTTCTTTTCTTTAAATGCAAAACATTTGTGTTTTATATGTAGGATAGGAGGGTTTGCGTTAAAATCGTCTATTCTGTAATCTTCCATAGTAATATTAAAAGAATCTTCAACTGTATACATTATTATGTATTCTTTTAAATAGGAGCTGTAGAGTTTAGGTTGCATTTTCACGATATTCAAACTTGTCAAATTACGGAAAAATCATTTTATATGAATTTCCAATTTCCATTAGAATTCATTTCTAAGATTCCTAGAAGTGAAATTTCTAGAATATCTAACGTAGAGTTTCTTAAACAGAAACCGTAGCGCTCAGATTTCATTTTCACGGTATTTGAACTTCTGAAAATATTGAAAAACTTTTTTACAACCTTTCGCAACTTTCATTAGAATTCATCTCTAACAAATCAATCGTGATCTAAAATTCAAATTTCCAGAAAAATACAACCTCTCTTCAAAGCTTCCAAACGGAGCTTCAAACTCTACAACGAATACATGGTTCGGTATTATTCAACAGAACATGTACGCAAGAAAAATTGGATGCATCAGCGAGCGACTCTTTGAGCGTGATTGAAAATCGAATCGGTCACAGAGATTGCCAAGATCGCGTTACGCGTGATGTTCATTGGATTAGATTCCAGGAACAAATTGCTACCTGACCTTAATAGTAATCGAATCGATACTACTATTAACCTTGTTTACATATGGATCGTCTACTTACATTCATGCGAAACCGAAGTATCTTGGATCGTATGACTGTTCGTATGGATCTAATCACAAAACATAGCGCGTGTCAGCCGGTCAAAATGCTTGACACTATACAAAGTTTATTTTGGTGGCATCTCGTTTACTATATTTGTCTCTAAAAATAAATTAAAGTAAGACTAATGCTTTATATAGCCGTTTCATTATATGTAGGATTCGCCTGAACTTAATTGGTCATCGGACTTGCATGGTTTCTTCTCTGTACTTTTTTTCTGAATGACTCACGTGTGACGATTCGAAGCGTTAGATAATGATGCATCGATCTTTATATAGTGTGTATTTGGAAAGTAGAACTGCGTCGTAGTTTTTTATGGTCGATTTTTTTTAAGAATTTGACCGATTTAGGATTCAGTAGTTTGGGTTCGGTATTCATCTTGGGTCAGTTATTATTGCAGTACAGTAATTCTAATTATCTTACGATATATCTTGTACGATTATCTTATAATATTGTTGCAAACGGGTTAGTTACTATTGTTAACAACGCAATAATTCTAATTATCTTGCAATATAACATTGCAACAGTTATCACTAAATGGGTTTCCTTTACTATCGAATATGAATTATTTGTATCATTTTACATTATTTTAAATTCTATATTTTTCACAAATTGACATTTAAAAAGGATTTCTAGAAATCTTACTTTATCGTTTCTTTTAGATTCTTTTGCTATTTGTTTGTTCAGTTTCCTAATTCTAAAGTTCGTCCTATTTATATTTATTTTTCTTATCATACAAAAGATTGTACAATTTTTTTTTGCAAGTATTATGTTCGAAAAATCTCATACGGAGAATTATCTTTAACCGTATCGTGCATGCATGATCCAATGTTCGATAGTTTCGCTCTAATCGCGAATTGATCTCGTAGAACAGAGGCTTCTACCTACGCGATCGACCTACTACCACCGACTCGCCCACAGATCGCTCATGAATAGTTAATTAAATCGCGAATCGCCACATTTTTCTCTAGTTTTTTACTAGAAGAGATCGCAAGCTACGAGATAACACGCTCGACCTACGTTGTAATTAAATTATTGTCGAGACGGCTACGATACATATTTCATTTTTCATTCCTTCTTCTGCCATTGATTAAATAATTTATATTGAAATAAATAAAGTGAAATGGCCCCCCCCCCAAAAAAAAAAATAAATGAATATTTAAAAAATTCTTAAGTATCAAAACGAAGTTAATATATACGAGTACTCGATATATCCAAACTTTATGTAATTAAAATTTGTTAAATGACTTTCCTGTTGATTAATTTATTCGATATTTACCAAATATCAGTTACTGAAATTCGAATATACAGATGCATATTTCCCATTATTTCAAATTATATTTTTATTATATCTAATTATCAACGTGAAATATATTTACTCGCACATTCGTTAAACTCTTAAATACAACATTTGACAGCATCATCATCGATCGATTTGTACTTGAACACGCCTCGTTTACATAACTTTACGCTTAATAACTTGGCCCATAGGAAATGAACTTCCTGTCTTACGTATGAGCAAAGCGTAATTAAAAAACGTTTTACGATTTGTGTTATCATGCGTAACACATGATACGAATCTTGATCTTCTACCGCACAATGTGACGTCCACTATGTCAACTTTAGTATTATCATTTTTTTTTTCCTTTTTTTTTTTTAAATCGTGTTTCGCGGCGTTTAACTCTTCAACGGAGTTGAAGACGAAATGAAGATAAAAGAAGCTTGTTTGTCCCGTGAAAGCATGCTTTTTGTTTCGTTTGATTTGCATTGTTTTGCGTTGTTTTGCATGACCACAGACCAGATGGATCATCTCTGGGAAACGCACGGCCGTCGATTAAGCGAGGCTGGCCTGCGCAGAGGATCAGGTAGGTGCTTTGTTTCTTTCCTTTCTTCTTCTTCTTTTTTTTTTGTCAGTTTTTATGTTTTTGTTACAGTGAATGCAAAAAATCGCTCAATTTTTAGAAATTTCAATGATAAGATATCGACCCTCCCACGTTCTTTGGTCACTTTTTATCCAATCGCATTTTATCCTATCGACAAATTATAATGTTTATTAAAGTATGTAATACGAAGAATATAATAGGAAATAATTGACTGCACCGCAGTGCAAAAAGTGTAGTGAATTTCCTATGACTTCGTTCTTGCATCGACTGCGATCGAATTCCTGTTATCTCGGCATTCGTCCAGAAACTATGCTTCTCGCAGTACTTAAATCAACACAGCCGTGACCTCAGATTCTTTTAGACCTGACTAATCTTCCTCAAAACGAGCGATTATTCTCGCATCGATAACGATTACATACAATTACATCGTTTTTCCTGTGAATCTGTGTAGCTTTTGTTGCGCGTATGCCTGATGCCTAATGAACGAACTCCATAGCCGATACTAACATAAAAATTAAAAGTAAAAAGGAGCACTTCGCCAGCAGGAATCTTTGCGAACATTATTAAAAAGAACGGGAAAAGTGAAGCGCTCGAATTAAAAAACTCCACTCAACGAGTTTATCTTCCCCTGTAAAGTGATAAAGTAAAATTATTCAAAACAAAGAAAGAAAACTTCGGATCAAAAACTCCATTCAACGAGTTTACCTTCTTTCCCTAAATAAATTAGAAACAAAGAAGGGAAGCCGAACTTGACGAGTTTATCTTCCTTTCTACAATAAATTGAAAAGGAAGGACCCGAATGAAAAACTCCGTTTCTAAAATATCGAATTGAGAACAATTATAGGAGAAGAAAAGGCTCGATTTAGAGAATCCACTCAACGAATCTATTTTCCTTCCCGAAGTAACAAATTAACAGAAAACGCTCGAACGAAAAACTCTAACGAAGCAAAGCAACCCAACAGCGCAATTAAACACGCTTTCATGTAATTCCACCCTGATTAGATAACAGCGTGGTTCTAACGGAGGACACGGACAGCTTCATAATAGGAGATCGAGTATGGGTCGGTGGCACGAAACCAGGCTCCATTGCTTATATCGGCGAAACTCAATTTGCCCCTGGAGATTGGGCTGGAGTGGTACTGGACGAACCCATTGGTAAGCTCTAATCGACATCCTCGAGGAGGAAATCATCTTCGACGAAAATTAACGAGCGAGTGGACGCTTCAGGCAAGAACGATGGATCCGTGGCTGGCAGCCGGTACTTCCAATGCGAACCAAAGCGAGGAATATTCTCTCGATTGACCAGACTGACCAGAGCACCGTTGACCGATATCCTCACTGCAACATCACCAATACAAAAGACACCTACGTCGCCACCTGACAGCGCGAAAGGAAGCCTCAGCAAGTCCATGTCTCCGTCTCTAAGTAAGGAACGCAGCAAGAGATATTCTCCTCGTCCGTAGTGTGCTTGAACTCTCTGTTTAAGAACGCTTGGAACGAGAGCCACGCAAGAAGAATATGAAAGAATTTGTTTCTTTTATTTCTTTTTCCTTTCTTGGGTGTCTCCTCTCGGTAGAATCGTAGAATTGAAACGAGTTGTTCGTTTGCTGTTCGAGAATTTTGTAGGTTTAAGATGTAGCTTTAAGATGTTTTATAGAGTATCGTGTAAATTGTACATTATAAACTGTGTTAGGTTGCTGCATAAGTTATATCTGCCATAGCAGATCTTGCGGAAATCCGATGTATAAAATTGATGATCTATGTGGCTCTTTCGTGGTACCTCTTTTATTCAAATCATTGAATTTATCGTTAATGAAGGGACTTACGCGTGTACATATACGCAATATGTGGTACGTTGTATTTTTACGAGCTCAAAATTGTTTATTCGTTTCCGTGCTTGAAAATGAAAAAAAAAAAAAAATTCCTCGGTGACAGATTTGTCATCATAAAAATTGAACGCTTTTTATTGACTTTATTTTTCAGTTACTTTATCGTAAGTTTGTTATTTCATCGATATCACGTGTGGCTTATAATGTAGAATTCTAAATGAGGTGATATATATCGGTTAAAATCTTTCAACAAATGTAATAAGTAGGTGTTCCAATATTTATGATAGACAACGTATATGTATAGAATTGTCATATTTATTATATGCATCGACTGCAGCCTGTTTCTGTAAATCAAGAATTAGACAGAATTTATGCAACAACCTAATATTTGACGATCGTTGATTATTTCAGGATCGTTTAGGTAAGGAAATGGTCTCTGCAAAATTCTCTGTTAAATTATTTATGCTTTTCTGAGTGGACGTCGAGTTGCACGCTGTATAGCTTAAAGTTGCACCATGTAGATTGTTTTATTATTGTGTCTAATACATAGCATGCTGTATAATATTTTCTGTTCTGTAGTGTTATCACCCAAACACTTAAAATTTTTAATCTCTTTAAATAGAACGACGTACTACTGTCTCTTCCATTATGCATCGTAGCGTAGTCTAGGTTTTCCGATGTCCGATTATTTATGTAGTTAATTCTCCACGCAACGAGTTTTGTCTGTTTAATAAATAAATTTGGATACCGCTTCCTCACTTTCTTATCGTCGATTAAATTGTAAAAATTGTAAACGTAGAAACAGTGCATTCTTAGATTAACCCTCAACTAAGACTTAAATTTAAACGATCCTTACACATATATCGTTATTTCTTTAAAAAATCCCTCGCTATCAACGTTCACAGATTTTAATTAAATTGTCTGTAAAAAAACTATTCACGAGTTTCTTTTTTCATTTTGGTTCCTTAGATTCATTCCAGCATCGTTATTACTACTGATATTAGAAATGTTTTAACATTCGCATATTTATTCTATACATTTTTAAAGACATCTTACGTTCAAAAGAGACGTGATAGCATAACTGTATGAACCTTACACTCGTTAGAAATCTCATTTCTAACTGTAGTTGAGGGTTAATTCCAATCACCAGTATCTTAAACACCTTCTGACAAAGTGATTTTACGTAATCTTATCTTAATGTTTCATGCATGTATCTTTCTACTCCAAAAAATTCATCTATTATAAGAAACGTATTGTAACTCGTCACGCAGACACATCAACGACGAGTCTATCGTCCACGGTGTCGCAGAGGGATCTCAGGATAGGTGACAGAGTAATAGTATCGTCCAGTCAAGGCAGCAAAACCGGTGTCCTCAGGTACATCGGCACCACAGAGTTTGCACCTGGCGAATGGTGCGGCGTGGAACTAGATGAGCCGATTGGAAAGAACGATGGTTCCGTCAACGACAAGAGGTCTGCATCGATATTCGAAATTTATAGTCTGGACGAAAAATTTCGGTCGCCCAATATCGCTTCCCCGATCAATACGTGATGGATCTTTCCCCGTTTTAACAATTTTTTATGCCCTAGAGAGATACGCATCAGTCTTTACATTTTTATTCTTATCTGTTTGATTCATTTTGTTATTTAACTTCATTGCATTCCTCGCAATTCTCTTGTTAACTTACAACGTGTTTGTCCAAGAAAATTGGATTATTGTTTATTGGTGCTTGGATTTAAAAGAAAGAAGATTTCTCTTATTATCTTCTTAGATTCTTTAGACTTTTTATTATCTTTCTGTCTTTTTTTTTTTTAGATCTCTTCTTTGTTGAATTTTTTTATTTTTTGATAAATCTTATCAACGAAATATATTTTTTAATATCTCTGTAGGTCTAATCTATGATACACAAAGCAGAGGAACGGTATAGATTTTGAATCTAATTCAGTCTAATTCAGATCATAATAGGGCACAGTTATTCGCAGCGTGGGAGTAGCGTTTTGTTCGATCAAGCTTCTCCCTAGATTCTACAACTTCGAATTAATTAACTCGATTCGATCACGCCAATGGCTATATTTATAGCTCGATTGCATACAGATGTAAACGGATAACGACGACAGCCTTGAGATTTATTACCAGTATTCTCTTTTACTCTTGAAAAACGATCATAAAAAAGATCAGACTAAATTTCCATTAATTCCATTAATTATATAACAAAATGAATCACACGCCAACAGTGACATCTCTGTGTTACTTAGAAAGTGGATAAAGTTTAAGAAAAAATATAAAAAGAATCAATTAGCTCTTGCTTTCTGCCTCTGCTTTGCTAATCAGTTTAGCATTCATTCAGGTACTTCGAGTGTCGACCTAAATACGGGCTGTTCGCACCCGCACACAAGATCAGCCGGTCGCCGTCCAGCAAAAGGTCATCGTGCATAGTGCACAAGCCAACTGGCGCCGCCCTGAACACGTCCCTGAGGAAGACCGGTTCCAGAGAGTCATTGCTCTCGATGTCGAGCATCATCAGCACCACGAGCACAGCCACCAGGGCTGGTGCTAGCGCCGCGAGGGTAAGATTCACGGTGCCAGAGTGAGGAAGATCGCCTGCAGCTTGTATCTTCTCTCCAGAACGCAGATTCCTGACTGTCCAATTTATTTGCCACTCCGCTCGAACAATCAGGGGATTAAAAGAATAGATTTTTCACTTGGAACGACGATTGCGGATTTTTATGCATTCGTGGGAAATTGAAAAAAAAACGCGTAAATGCGCAGAACGTGCATGTACAATATCCAGAGTACAAACTTTTGCTTAGGTTCCATTTCTTAATAAAATTTGAACCTGTATAAATATCCGCAGTCTATATATTGCACTAATGTTCAAAAATTTGAGATCATGCACCAATTTGTAATTATATATGATCGAAATTGTCGGTACTATATGAACGCGCACCTTGCTGTTTCGTTATGTATTCTATGTATTTTTAAAATTTTGAATCTTTGCAAAAGAGAAAGAAATAAAATTTTACTTTGATCATCCTGCAAAAACAAAAAAGAAACTCGAACAGATGGTGGCAGTGGCCTTAGAATTTTGGTAAAGGTGTATTTGCTTTGGTACCGGATTCGTACCTTAGGATTCAAAGTATTAGATACGCTTTTTTGTAGAATAAATAATTCTCTGATTATTCCAAGGAGTACAATAAACGCGTTTCTCCTAGTTTGTACGAATAAAGCATCACCTCCTCTAAACCTGCTTTGAAACGCGTTTGCGAGTGAAACTGCGAGTTGTTAGCTTGTTAGTCCTATAGTGACGTTGTTAGATTGATATGGACACACACACACACAGACATACATATATCTGTATGTGTGTGCGCGTTTGTTATATTTGTTATCGTTGTTGTTGTTCTTGTTAATAACATTGTCGATTGTTAGAGATTAGTTTAAGTTGAAGTCTAATTTACGATCCAAAGAGATGTCCAGTATTCCTAATCTTTGGGCGTATTTAACTTTATAGAACGCTTTAAAAAAACTCATATATTCGTACAGTATTCTTTTCACAGAGTCTTTATATATTTTTTTTTTTTATCGAGAGAGAAATTATATTTATTTATTGGAAGAGGAAGTAAATGAGAGGTAGGAGTTTTGCGGTTTAAATGTATGGCTGTTGCATGATATATTTTTGTTTTTTTGTTGCATCCATAATTCCAGCGGCCTGGTTTGCGCACCTCAACACCTGCACGAATCACCCTGCAGGTGAGATTATGATCTAACATTTATTTCGGTTAATTATCAATCCCCTCTTTAATTAGAAGTATAATAGATTATATCCTTCATACACTCCACACAATAGAAATACATTAACAAACGTATTGTTACTATGTATTTGCATAATTTCAGATATAATCAGTATGATTTGAAAGTTAAGATTTGTCATGTTGATTCATTTAGAATTTAGAATATTATAGCGCGTTACCATAGTTTGTATAGTAGATAATAAGTAGCTTACAAAAGTATTTTGATACTTGTATGTGATGTTAATAAAATCATCCGTCCATTCCTCTTAATCTCCTTAAAGATCTCATTCCCACCTGGATGAGTACATATTTCTCTGGTAAATTAATCTTTTTAGTTTATTTGTTCAACTGGACGAAAGCATTCTAAGTTACCAATATCGTGAAATTTATCTGCAATAATTTATTTCGCTGCCATTTGTGATGCGACTCGAATTTATTTAATTAAACGTCATCAAATCAAGTGTGTAATAAATAATTCAATTTGCTCGGTTTACACGCTTTCGAGAGTCGTGTTGAGAATAAAGTATTCGATGTGTATTTATCGTTAGCAACACAATGTCCTCGTTGTCGTATGTAGCGATAATTATGTATATTTAAGTTGCAAATTTTGTATCTGTGTAACGCTACGCGGTTTGCATTTTTATCGAGCAAACTTAGTTTTCTTTTCACGCATCTATTAAAAACCGGTTCTCGAGTAACGTAAGAATGGCGACAAAAATCTGCTAAGATAAAGAGCACACTATGAATAGAATAAACATGGTCTTTGCATAAGTACATAGACACACAGTTTTGATGTCAATAATTAAATATTTGCTTTTGTTATGATCAACATAGAAAGTTGTATTATGATATAAACCCGCGCGATTATGATATGAATTTCTTGATCAAATATGTATTGTAATGCTGCACTGAGAAATCCCTCAAATAGAGCATTCCCAATAAATATTCAAACGATATTTGTAATTTTTTCTTACACATATCTCCACCATTTTTAGGAAACGTTAAAGGAGAAACAACAGGAAATCGAGATCCTCCGGAAAGAACGAGATCTAGAACGTGAACGAATTACGAAAGCCGCAAATCAAGCAGATCAAGCAGAACAATCGCTTATTTCAGTAGTAAAAGAATATGAGCAGGTTGTAGCATTATCATGCGTAGTTTATGTAGTCGTTTGATATTACGATGATATTGAAAAGTGTAATTTCAATTTTAGTATCGAGAAAGAATGCAAAAGACCGTTACTGACGCGGAGGTTGCGTTTTCAAAATTACTCGAAGAGAAAAATGTACTTGTTTTACAATTGGAGGAAGAGAAGAGGAAGTGCGAAGATCTGCTGTTTCGTTTCGAGGAAGAGTCGGTTAACAAGGATGATATTCAGGTACACATCTTAACTGCATACAGTTTTTATTCCAGACATAAAACGATATATATTAAAATATATTATCATAATATGAGATATATTGTAAGGTAAGTGTGGACATTTATAGGAAGAACTTTAGAAATAGCTTAAACGAACGACGAAACACGAGGTGGAATAGAAAAATATGTTTATGGTTTTTATATTTTTTCTTGTTTCACTTTGTTTTGCCAAATTTCTACTTCTGTTCTGAGATATTTAACTATACATCGATTGCTTGGCAAGATTTCAAAGAACTATAGAACATTAAAGTTAGGGACTTAGATTAACATGCTTTTCCTAGTATTAGGAGCTTGTACATAAAACGGTGATGGGCAAAGTTAGTATATACATAGTATATACATATACAGCTCGATTCAAAACGATAAAATGTTAAAATCTCCCCCGTCCCAAATCATTCGTAAGCAATAATTACAACTCTGAAAAGTTATTTAAGTTTAAAAAGATAATTTAGCAAAAATAAAAAAATGAAAAATTTCGTATGGTATATGACAAAAGCTTGTTTCTAGGCTATGGGTTAACGTAAAAACCTTATCGTTTATTTTCAGAAAGAAAGAAGTGAGCAATGTGTGAGTATCCGATGGCAGCCATTTGGGATAGAGGAGGGGTTCATGATGCTGTTTTTCTGCACTGCTTCTCTTATCACCACTGTAGTCATATCGTTTAGCATTTCATCACAAGTTTGTCAAAATGATCTGTGATGTTGCAGTATCTCTTCGATGCTTTCCCCAACTAATTAATTCTCAATCTTCGTTGACATTAAATATTAGAGTTGAAATTATGCTAGCACTATTTGATACTCGTATATAAATTACTTAGGATACGCAAAAGAAAAAGATAAAAGAAAGGATTATAGATTGAAGAAATTAAATTTGTATCATGTAATGAATAGATTTTTATCTAATCGTTACGTACAATCCGTTAGAAAGGTGCGGGATTAACACGCTTTACGGTGCACTATGAATATAATTGCTATTTTCAGTATTGCTTTTTTCACGCCAAATTTGTGCTTTACGTATGAATCAATTATTAATACGTAGTAAATAATTAAGTCATCGTATGAGAAATTTAAGAACTAATATAATTTTTTTTTATTTATTTATTTGTTACTCTATTTATTTATTTATTATCTATTTATTTTATATTTTGTTTATCATACTGTGTTAAATTTATATATTTTCGATTCCATTATGTTATATACAGTTGTATATTGTTATTCTGCAAAATCAAATTATATGTCTGACACCTGTTGAAGCATACAACAAAAAATTATATTTTGTATTTTATTGCACTCTCGCCTAAACCAACTTCATCGATAGAAAATTGATATTGTATTCCTTAATGCACTTCGTTTTAGTTAATGTCTGTTTAAATTGATTTATTATTATACTAAACAAATACGTTTGTGGTTAGGTGATAAATACTGTAAATGAAAATAAGATCAAAGATCTCGAAAAGCTGTTGCTGGAAGAAAGAGAACGTGTTGCTCAACTTGAACGTGATAGCATCAAATTATTCGAAACGGAAGAAGAACTGGCGCGTCTTCGCAATGAAGTCTCAAATGCTACTGCTCAAGAAACGCAGCAACTCGAAGGTACCTTGAGAAAGGATTTTATTGTGTATTATTTTGTACAATTTATTTTAATCACGAATTAATTTAGACTTACAGAATCGCAATAAAATTTTGGAGGAAAGCAGAAATAATCTTGAGAATGAGGTGCAAGAGAAAAGAATACTTATGGAGCAATATGTAAATCAAATAAGCCAATTAGAATCAAAATTGAAAGAAAATCAACAAGAAAGCGTGGTTTATAAAGAATCAGAGACGAGTTTGCGGACAGAAATAGAACGTGTGACGAAAGATTTGCAGGAAAAGAATACGTTGATAGAAGATATGAAAAATGAATTTAAACAGAGTACAAATACTTTGAAAGAGCAGTTGCAAAAAGCTACAGAAACGATAGAAAGTATTAAAAAGGAAAGTACAAGTGAAAGGGAATTATTAAAGTCGAAGTATGATAAGATAGTCGAAGAGAAGGAAAATCTTTTGAAAGCAAAAACAGAAGAATTAGAACTGCAATCAAAAAAACAGTTAGAAGTACAAAATGTTGCACTGGAGAATCTTAAGACTGAGAATATGAAGCAAATTAGCAAACTTTCAGAGTCTTTTAACGAACAATTGAATATGAAAGACTCGAAAATTAAAGAAGTTTCTACTAAGCTTGATCAAAAAATATCTGAGACTGAAAAACTGATGGTTGAACTATCCACGCAAATTGATATAAATAAGAAAAAAGATGAAGAATTATCTGCTGCTTTAAAGAAACTGGAAGGTATGTTCACGATACAAGATATCTAAGTATCAGGTTAAAAAATTTGTAATTTTAATTTATATTATTTAAATTAATTTACAGAACTAAACGAAAAGCTCAAGTTAATGGAAGAAAAGAATAGTTTGCTTTCTAAACAGATCCAAGAGTATGAAACAATAGCTGAGGATAGCTTTAAAATAGTCCAAGAAAAGCAGAAGTTGGTAAGTACTTCTTTTTATAGATATTATGTTTTACTACTAAATATAATTTTTTTACCACCTTAGGAACACGATATCGCTTCTTTAATGGCTACCGAGGCCAATTCCTCGGTGCAATTGAAGAAATTAAGCGAAGAGTTGAAAGTGAAAGAAAAGGAACTATCAGAACTTCGTTCAACAACTGCTGCTGAAATAGAAGAATTAACTAAACGTTATCAGGGTCAGATTGAAGAGAAAGCAAAATGTATAGAAGAAGCAAATGCTTATATATCTCAGAAATCATTATTACTCAGTAAATTAGAAAATGATGTCCTTGAATTGAAGTCGATTCTTGCCAATAAAGACGAAGAAATAAAAAATCTCACACAAAAGACTTTAGGTAAAACATATAAATATCGAATTTCAGTAATTATATCAATAAATTAAGATTATTATTGTCTATGTTTCAGATTTACAAAATGCACTTACTTTATCGGAACAAGCTAAGACGAATCTGGAGAATGAATTCCAAGGACTTCAAAGTAATATAGAACAATTAAATCAACAAGTTGCTGGTACAGAAAATAAACTGTCGCAAGTCACTTCTCAAAAGGAAAAATTGGTTAATACTTACTTTATTTAAAGTTTAAAAAATGTAATTTTTAGATGTAAAATATTTAATTATTCGTTTTACATTTAGGAAGCTGATATTGCAAATTTGATAAGTACTTCCGCTGATTCATCGGAGCAACTTATGAAATACAACGAAGATTTACGAACAAAAGAAAAAGAACTTGATGAATTTAAAGATAAAGCATTCAAGAATGAAACTATGCTCAAATCATTGGAGTCGAAGTTGATTAATATTGAAACAGAATTAAACAAAGCTAATACATTAATTCAAGAACAATGTTCAGAATTAGAAAATAATAAGTCTGAATTGGAAAAAGAGAAGAAATTGAACGTGGAGTTATCTAGCAAAATAAAATTATTTGAAACAGAAAATGTAGAACTTGAAAAACAAATAAAGGAAAATGATTACATTAAAGAAGAACTTAAAGAAAAAGCCCAGGAATCATTGAATCTTTCGAATGAATTAAAAAATAGCAAAGAGGAAATTCTTAATCTACAAAAACAACATGAAACTTTAAAAAACTCACATAAAGAGGAGGTGTCTTCGCTTCAAATAGTGATTGATAATATAAAAGCGGAATTAACTACTTCTCAAGAGACAACAAAGACTTTGCAAAAGATCAAATCTAAGTTAGAAGCTACTCAAAGTGCCAATCGTTGGTCAATTGAAGAATTGACAGAAAAACTCGAAGCTGAAGCAACAAATCGTGCGAAATTAGAATCATTAATGGCAGAAAAAGATTCTAATCTGCATGAATTACAAAAGAGATACGAAGAATTACAGAAAACGAATGAAGCTTTGATAGCTAATCAAGAAGCTACTGACAAAAATCTTACTATATCGTTAGATAGTATGTCCAGTGAAGTAAAAGAATTGAAGGATAAACTAGATGCTGCTTCAAAAATGATTAAAGTCAAAGAAGATGCTCTTGCACAAATGAAAAAGGAAACTGAACAAACTGAAGCACAAATTTCGAAGCTTAATGACACTGTTGCGTCTATTCAAAAGGAACAAACGGATAAAGTAGCCGAAATGAAAAAATTACAAGAAACGCTATCAGAAAAAGAAAAAGAAATATCTAACATCACGGAAACAAAAATTTCTTTAGAAAATAATCTAAAATCTGTAGAATCAAAATTAGAGGAAAATGTAAAAACCTTAGAATCACAATTGAAGACTATACAAAATGAACTAGATGTAAAAAATAAGATGCTTCAAGAATCAGAACATATAATGAAAGAATTGAAAAGCTCCAAAGAAGAATCTGTAATGAAATTACAGAATACTTTAGAATGTGAAATGAAAGCTAAACAAACTGAGCTTGAATTTGCAATGCAGAAAAATTCTGAATTACAAAAACATCAACAATCGCTTCAAGATACGATAGAAAAACAAGTTAATGATTTGAATAATAAAGAAATAACAATCGATAAATTAACAGCACAAATTAAGATCTTAGAAGATGTACAAACGAAAAAATTGAAAATGGATGAACAGATGCAAAATGAGGAAGTTAAACTTATGCAAAGTAAACTAAGTGAGGCGATTAAAGAAAATAGAAATCTAATTGACAGTAAGGAATCTCTTGAAAAATTACTTGTAGAACAGAAACAAAAAATTGAAATGTTAACAAATACCATACAAACGAAAGAAAAAGAAACCGAGAAAAACATTCAAAATTTGGTAGAAAAATTAAACCTTGTGTCTACAGAATCCGCACAGTTAAAGGAAGCACAAAGTAATTTGTAGGTACACAAAAAATAGTTTTAAATTTGTTTAATACTTCACACGTTTATATGGACTTTACATTTCAGGGAAAGGGAAAATAGACAAATTACTGCTAAATGGACAGAAGCAACGAGTCAATTAAAACTAACTCGTGAAAACATAAAGAATAATTACGATGTAAGTTCTTGATTTTCAATTTAATGTAAATATGCTACAAATAAATATGTAATATATATAAATTTTCATTTATATTATAGGGAGCAGGAGGTGATATGAAACAACATATAGGTAAAATTTGTTTAAAATTAATTAATCTTCTTTTTTGTTGATTTTTCAATTATATTGTAAAGCTAAATTATTAATTTCAGTTGATAAAGATATTGACATAATAAAGTTAAAAGAGGAATATGAAACAGCAAAAGGTCAAATAGATTTCTTAAATTCTGTAATAGTGGATATGCAACGTAAAAACGAAGCTTTACTATGTAAAGTTGAAGTTCTTGAAATAGGAGTACCTGCCAACGAAGCTGATGAATATACCAAGTTCGTAACATTTATCTTTTAAATGAATCTATGTTATAACAATGATATAATATCCATTAATTAATTCTAGAACCACATTAGAAAAACGAATGGCTGCGCCACGTATGTTCTGTGATATTTGTGAACAATTTGATTTACACGAAACGGAAGATTGCCCACGACAAGCTCAAGACTTTTTAGATATGGAAAAGGTTGTAAAACCCCCGAAGAAAACATCGGTGGAAAGACCATACTGTGAAAACTGTGAAAGTAAGAACTTGTTTTTCAAAACTTTGCGAATTGTAATTCTCTCCATATCCGTTTATAATATTCTTTTTCTTAGGAACAAAAGCAAGCGTTTAAAATTCTCTTCTAAATGATTTGTTAAATTCCTAGAAAATATTAGCTAAAAACTGGACAAATATCTTAACACAGACTAATACAACGTTTTTATTTTAAGTATACACTGAATATTTCACACTAATCCGTCTAACAATTTTTCGTATGCCTATCCAATTCCACTTACGATTGTTTTACCTGTTTTACAGTGTTTGGACATGATACTCGTGATTGCGATGATGCTGAAACCTTTTAATGGCGTGTTGTCATTTGTTGACCTATTTCATTGCTTCTCAAAGATCTTAGATACAAAAGAAAAGACCTGTTAAAATTTTTGCAGAGTATATTTTTATATGAAAGAATTTAACGCTACAGTTCTGTGCATGTCTTCCTGCATAGGAATATGCGTGTCCATTCAAAATACATCGACAATTCGATGAGAAATGTGTGCTCCTCGTGTTAAATTTATGATTTAAAAGTCTATATATGTTCATCAAAATGTTTTTCTGTGTATATTCGTTGCGCTTCCATGTGATTGTTAAAGTACAAAGTCATATACCAGTTCTATTACCAGTTACAACTAAGTTATTTTATGATACATTGCTGAATTATATTGTAGAATGGGAGCATAGTTTATTATTTGTATAATGAGCAGTTAAACGCATACCACGCGAGACTTCGAACATCAAGAAACGCTCGAAAATCGAATGTAATTATGTACATACTAGTTATTTATGTCAACCTGTAACTGTATTTAATAATTTATTTAGTATCAAAAAACGTCACACATTTAATAATAGTTCCTTTAATTGACAAACTCAATGATTGAGCCATTAGGATTAGTTTACAATGTTTCTTCACAATGTCTCAGAACTTATACGAACATGGTTGGTAGTACATTTTTCTGAAAAAAGTTTGTACTTTTTACATAATGAAAATAAGTATCTATTATTTCGTATGTATGTTTTTCTTTGCCATTAATCTTTGTACAAAATTTATTATTTTGTATGTATGTTTTTCTTCGCCATTAATCTTTGTACAAAAATTATTTCAGCAGAATTGTACTACTATGACTTACCATTGTCTTGCCTTTTAACTTTAAGCTTTAATACAGGGTTGATATCTTGTCTTGAAATGTACATTTAATAAATTAGAACTAAACTTTGTAGTTAAAATAAATAAAATTGTAAGAGACTGACTTTAGTATTTTACATAAATTTATTTAAATTAAACAGCAATGACTCACTTTAATTAACAACAAGTGATTTTTTATTGTATGTTTCTTATTTTTTTAAAGAAAAATTGATATAAGATGGAGAGTGAAGTCTTTTTTTCGTTTTTATTTACTTATTCATATGTACAAATACCAGTCACTTTCAATGTATTATTAAAGTAAATCAGGTCTCTTAGTAATCTAAAAACTTGAGATACATATTAATCCCCTACATATATACAACAATTAATATAAAAGAAAAAAAGATACAATTTAATCTAGTCCTTCCTTCTTCTCCTTAATAGCTTCCTGAAATATTACACATACATATTATATTCACATAACAACCCATGATATATATTTATCCTTTACCTTAAAACGTTCTTCAAATAGTGACAGTTCTGCTATAAGATCTGTAATAGCATGCATAAAAGCATCATGTGGCGTGTAGTCTGATGTAGTTTGGATTCTAATTACAAACTTGTGTTCTAATGGATGTGGAACTTTGTATCCAGCAAACAAGACTTGTGGATCCTTCAGTAGCTGACTAATGAACAATTGAAACTGTTAATATGATGTATCTATATTATAAAAATTACATAAATCTTTGTGAAATTGCAAAGATGTACTTACTTGCGGATCATGTTTCCAAGGGTATGATCTTCCTTATTAACAGTGAAAATCGCGGCATTGGGAACTTTAGTGTCTTGTTCTTTGATTATTCTATAAACAAAGGAAAAATCATATGCATGTATTTCATTTTAATGAAAACTTTGAAATTGGTTAACCAATGGTTTGCGATACATACTTTTTCTCCCCTTCGTATAAAAGAAATGATTCGAAGGTCGGAGGCGCATTCATATTGTAATTTAATTATATTTAATGTTTTATAGCTTTGGAGGATTCTTTTTATAAAATTTAATTATTAATACAAAGCTACTACAATAACACAGCAATGATAATTCGCAAACTGAAAATTCATCACAGTTTATCACACTATAGATGAGAAACTTAATTGCATTGCAACTGTAGCGCTCTCTACATTGCCAATGTTATTTTGCATATTTCAAAGCTGCATGATTCAGCAATAAAATGCAAAAAGAAAACTTAACGATATACATATATTTATGCATAAAAAATTCTAGAAAAATCAAGCAAACAAGTAAAAGAAGAACAATTGCTGTTTCAAACTTTCAACAATATTTCTTATTATATATATTTATTTATATTTATATTTATATATTTATTTATAACAGAAAAGAATTCAATATTTGAACGGTATCGAAATTCATTGCAATCAGATTAGAAAGAAGGAGAAGGAAGATCGTTTCTGAAATTTCATGACTGATAAGATTTTCAACACTTTCAAGATTTCCAAGACAAGACTTTCCGAAACTTCCAATACTTTTAAGAGCTATAGGGTACCAAATCCTATTCGAAGTGATTGGAATTTTTCGCCACATGTACTATTCGATACCATTTGAAGTGCTTGACAACCGATCACTAGGCAGCACTACTGTAGCACATAAAATTCCTTCGTAAGTCGATCTAATCGCAGTGTCGTTCGTGACCAGTCGGCTAAGAAGCAGGACTTGTTCTGACTTCGCCGGAGCCGCAAAATAGTTGTCAAAATGGCGGGTGAAGGTTCTGCAAGTGCGAATCCAAATTGCGAAGTCGTTCGTGGACAAACGTTCGAGGTTGGGCCACGATATACGAATTTATCGTACATGGGCGAGGGTGCCTACGGGATGGTCGTGTAAGTGTCTTCGAGTCAATTTCTCTCGTTATTTCTGAAAACATTCGACCTCGTATTGACTAGCTGACAGGCCGAAAGATAAACAATCAAAAATACAGTCATCGAATGAATTCACAATTTTATAACGAGATTTTCGCTCCATGATACGTACGAAAGATTTTGATTTTGCCCCGATATTGTGTGTAGCCGCTACTAAGTGCTTTTCATCGTAATGTATCGTCGTCTTTTGGCGCCAGTTTTGAACACGGTTGTCACACCCTTTCAAATCCTTGTCCACTTGCGTATTAATATTACGACTTCCTTGTTTTCCATCGCTTATCTCTCACTTATCGGTCTTATCATTGTACCGTTAATAAGATGACGAATAATATCTTCGTAGAAGCGGCCTACTTTCATGCGCAAAATTTTCCAAATTGTCTTTGTTGAGAATTCTTTCATTGTTTCATTATGATCACTTAATTAAATTTTATATTTTATTTTCATTTTTAATATTTTGGAATTGTAACTTGTAATCTTGATAACATTTTGGGAATTAAATTCCAACATATGTTAAATTTTTAAAAAGAGATCTTTTAAATATTGTAGAACCATTTCCTATATTGTGGTTTCAGATTAGGAGATACCAGTATATTGTATATAAGTTGCAGTGTAAATACTACCATCCTTTGTTATTGATGTTGCTATGTTTTGTATGCATAATATTGAAATAGGTTTTAATGAAGAAAAAAAAAGAAGTTGTGAGTAATTTCTGAAATGTTGTTTCAAATGTTGATTCAAATGTTGGAATTTGTTTTTACAGATCTGCTTATGATAATGTAACAAAAACAAAGGTAGCTATTAAAAAAATTTCTCCCTTTGAGCATCAGACATATAGTCAAAGAACATTAAGAGAAATAAAAATTTTGACTAGGTTTAAGCATGAAAATGTGAGTAACTTGATGTACATATATATATATATGTATATGTATTAGCTGGTTATCTAAATATATACTTTCACTGCACTTTCTTTTTAGATAATAGATATAAGGGATATATTAAGGGCACCTACTATAGAACAAATGAAAGATGTATATATTGTTCAATGTTTAATGGAAACTGATCTATATAAACTTCTCAAAACACAGGTCAGCATAATAAATGACTATGAGTAAAGTTATTTAAAGAAACATTAATATACTTGAACTTGTTTTATTTTCAGGCTATTAGTAATGATCACATATGCTATTTTCTTTACCAAATATTAAGAGGATTAAAGTACATTCACTCTGCAAATGTATTACACAGAGACTTGAAACCAAGCAACTTGCTATTAAATACCACATGTGACCTTAAAATCTGTGATTTTGGTTTAGCTAGAGTTGCTGATCCAGAGCATAATCATGCTGGTTTTCTTACTGAATATGTAGCAACAAGGTGGTATAGAGCTCCAGAAATAATGCTTAATTCCAAGGTAAATAAATAACGGATTGTTCAATTTCAACTTAGAACAAATGTAACAAAATATTAAATCTCATTTCTATTTTACAGGGCTATACTAAGTCTATAGACATTTGGTCTGTTGGTTGCATTCTTGCAGAAATGCTTTCAAGGAGAGCAATATTTCCTGGCAAACACTACTTAGACCAACTGAACCATATATTAGGAGTTCTTGGATCACCATCTCCCGAGGATCTTGAGTGCATTATAAATGAAAAAGTATTAATTGTCTCTTTATGTTTAGTAATTCTTTTGTGTTTAATATCATTTTGTTTCGCTGAGATAATGATATAGATTGCATTGAATAATTATATTTTAGGCACGAAATTATCTTCAATCATTACCATACAAACCAAAGGTTCCATGGACAAGTTTATTCCCAAATGCTGATCTTCGAGCTTTGGATTTGTTAGATAAAATGTTGACATTTAATCCTAACAAACGGATTGTTGTGGAAGATGCACTTGCGCATCCGTATTTAGAGCAATACTACGATCCAGCTGATGAAGTATATATCTTTTACTAGTAGACATCAATGTACAAATAACAAAGATAACTTTATAATATACCCAATTTTTAGCCGGTTGCAGAGGAACCGTTTAAGTTTGACATGGAGCTAGATGATCTTCCTAAAGAAGTATTGAAACAATACATCTTTGAAGAAACTCTGTTATTCCAAAAGAATCATCAAGAAAACGTTATGTAGTCTACTGGTATTTACTCTCTTCTTAATCACTGTCGAACGCCAAATGAAAAAACAAATGATCAATATATGTTAAAACGATCAATAATGTTTCAGCTGCGGCGAGCCTGCAGGACGACCGAAAAGGAGGCGAAGGTGTGACATCAGAGTAACAGAAGTGTACTTCTTTTACAGTTATTTATAATGGAAGCAAGAAAGAAAAAAGAAAGATAAAGAAGACAGAACAAAACGAAACTTTTACGAAAACGTTTTATCGGAGCATGGCTTAAAAGTCGAGCTACAAGATATACACAACACAGGCGGATTTGAGAAAATGGGCGAAGGGAGCGGTGAATGAGGTAAAGAAATAAATAAACCGCAGTGTCCGTGCATACACTTGTACATTCGCATGTCTTTACCGGAGAAAAAAAGAAACAAAAATACAGTGTCTTTTTTTGTTACAATTGAATGCATAATATTAATTTGTACAATAACTTTTATTTATCCCGAATTATATATAGGTAACGCTAGTTGACGATTTATTGTTAATCACCGTATCATACACATTGTCTGTGATTTAATTGCCGAGCGAGTGACGTGGTCGGTGTAATGTGCGAGATGTTCTAAGCCACGTAACGCGGCGACCGATAAAATGAATGTAAGTACGTAGAGAGAAAAAGAGGGGGAGAATGAGAGTGAGAGAATAAGAGAGCGAGAGAGTAAAAGAGAACTTGTAACTGCGTGCTTGCTGTAACCAACGTGTATATACACGCGTGTGCGTGCGAATACACATACATACAGTATATTTTGAACAGCCATTAAATTCATTGAAGTATTTGCTGATAGTAGTTCTCTTATTAATATTATCTTTTTTTTCTATCAACTTCATTCTACTATTGTGGTTTTAAAGATCATACGACAGGTTTTTGTTTATCAGGTCATATGTTCTTCTGTTACTATTGCAGCATGTTTATGATTATTGCTGCTGTTATAAGTATTACTGCTTTTTGTATGTTGAGTGAACGTGTGTGTATATGACTATTGTGACTATTGTTACTGCTTTTTGTTTCCAGAGTTGTTTCATTTCTATTATTAATGAAGTTGGAATTATTTTGTGATCTTTTTTCGTTCTTTTTGTACGATATTAGTATAATTCGGTACTGCGATTCTCTTCTTTTCTGATTTTGCTTCTGTAGACTATTTTCGTTTGTATTTTACTTTTTTGCGACTTCTTCCTTTATTTTTTGCAATTCATATGCATTGTATCTTATTTTTAATCACGACTTTTTTCTGGTCGATGAATCATTGCTACGTAATGACGTCTTGTAGTTGCGGGTACCGTTACTGTGTAGTAGCGTTGCATGACGGTTCTATTCATTTGGTGTGTCTATGTCATGCGTTGCTTTGATTAATTAGCTTTGGTAATCGACAGTTGTTCTACCAAAGCACTTATTGCTAGGTTTGGGAATGTTGTGTTGGTATCTTTTGGTTTCGGTTGTAGAGTATTTGAATATCTTGGTTGATGTCCATTTATACACCAACCTACTACTACCGGTTTGCATATTACTATTTCTAACAGTAGCTCCAAGGGTGCCCTAGTGATCTTTTCCAGCGATTTTTACTTCGGATCTCTATTTTTAAATACGTTTCTCTTTTAGTTGTCTTTTACGACACGCATGAATTACGTTAGATCTATTCTTTTCCCAAATCCACAGGGAGGATAAGGATATTATGCATTAAACTCCAATCATTAGAATTGGAATTCTATATCGATATCCAGTTACCTAACTTGATATGCTGAACCATCTCTGATTATGAGCACAAACTTGAAATCCCAGAAGCTAGACTGAGGCCCTGATAAGATAACAGACAGCTTAACCATAATAGCAATGAAGTTATCTTGCATAAAAATCTGAAAAATGCTCGATTTAGCCAACTTGATTAAATTGTTATCTTCTATCAAAATATATGTACTCTGATCTATCCTTTCATTAATATTCCTCCGGAGCTTAACAAGCTCCTTGTAAAAGTAGAGATCTCAATGAACGGATCTGAGTTGCGACTTTTGTTGATCTAGCATTCAGTTGGTTGTACCAAAGAGTTTATTGTGAATACCACCAATGAAACGAATTATTTTCCTTCTTCTCTAGTGGATTGTCTGAGGAATCTTGTCATTGATGACAATATAATTAAAATATCTTGCTTGAGTTTATTGTAATAAGTATGTTATGGGAAGTAATGTCGTCTACACAGATCAGTGTCTACACCCAAAAACCTGTTTACAAGTTTGCTGGCTCCACATTAACAGACGTGACTCATAATCTTTCCAAAGGTGGTGTGAAATCTTAACAAGACAAGAACACAGTAGGAATAAATATACGATTGGCACATCTATGTAAGGAAAGTCATCTGCGAATCTGCTCTATGTCATTGAACAATTCTGATTTAATAAAAAGTTACTATTATTATCTCCTGTTCGTTTATTCTCAGAGCGGCAGGTATAGACTAAAGCGCAAACTGGTTTTAGGGCATTTAATAGCTTATGTAGCACATTTCATTCAATGTCGCATGTCTTTAGTATCATTGTTTTTTGTATTGTGTGTTTTATTGCTGTATTCAGCTCGAGTTGGTTTATTTTATTAACGAATGTATGTAGTGGTTGATATTATGAATGATGCGATACGAATGTTCTTCTCTTTTTATATCCTTTCAATTTCTACAGCTAGTGATTACTATTATTATTAATTTTAATTATTATTATCATTATATAATATTCTGTGTCATTCTTATAGTAGTTATGTACCTCGCAGAAATTCTATTCTGCCTCTATCAAATTTAGTTTGTAGACGAACGAGAAGAAACGAGAAAGACATAAAAGGAAATAGATGACACAATGAGCGAATGAATGCATGTATGAGAAGGAGCAAATGAAAAAATGAAAAAGAGAGCGAGATACTCGAGAAAAATGTTTAATTCATAGTTAATTGCATTCGACGCAGCTTCCAGTTCTTCTAAGCGGTTTAATTACTTCTTGTTTCACGATCTACAGGTATTATTACACTGATACTGCCATTCTTGTGCGACAGAGCGCATGGTGTCTGTTTGAATATAACTATCTGTAAACTTTTCTATCTTTTACATTTCCAATGTTTTTATTACATTTTACAATGCGTCGCTTTTCGTTTGTTTTCTTCCGTTTGATTTCTTTTATTATTAACAGACGTTTCGAGGAACAATTGCTTGTCGTTCACAAATAGCTTAAATTACGTCTTGCTCTTTTGTCATCTATGCATTATTTTTTTTATTTAAAAGCCAATTAAAAAAACATTCGTCGTACGATCCACTTTTCTGGATTCAAACACTCACCATGTTAATTAAAATGATAATGTGAACGTTCTTCTTTCGATTCGTGTTTTTCACTCTAAATGTACGCGTATATTCAAACGATTCTTTTTTTATATTCAATATAATATATATCCCTAGTTGATACATCTTCCCCGAAGAAACATGTCGCGGCAAATGGGTAAAATAATAATCGAGCTAGGTACACGAACGTGTCGTCGATGGTGAATAACGAGAAATCCGATTGTGATAACTAGACTGCGGATTATTTATACATTTATGGGAAATTTAAGGATGCAAAAATGTATAATATGTTCAAAGTGCATTACTCAAATTATAACGATTAACAGGTGAGACAAATTTCTGCTCAGATTCCATTTTTTCAGTTATACTCGCAAAAATATTATTTTATTACATAAATATCCGCAGTCCAGTGATAACTTAAGAACGAATTCGAGCGATGTCGAGGCACAAGTAAGAGACGAGCAATTTACTTCATCATCTATTTTTATTCTTCTAAAAAGCATAATTAAAGAAACAAAAGATCTCTTGTATGAGACGAGTACGTTTCATCATTTTCCAATGACAATCGGATGATTTTCAAGATGGCTAGGACATGCTTGGAATACTTATTTAAAAAAACAAAAAGAGGAACGAGAACTATTCTTGTCTTCGACATTAAAGTTGAAATCAAAGACAAGAATGTAAGCGGTTAAAATCTTGTTAAATAAGTGGAAGAGAGAGAGAGAGAATGTAAGCGAGAATGAGACACGAAGAAAGCGATAAAAAAGTTGATATAGAAAGAGAGCGCAAAATGAACGATCCAGAGTGTAAAACACTATTTGCCTCCCTCGACTATCAGATCTCACGTTCTTCGATATAATCTAATAAAATAATTCTCCATTAATAAACACGTGTCAGTGGTATGTTGTATATTCGTAAAATAATTCACTCGAAAGAGAAAGAGATAGGCATCGATGCGTTTGTTTCCCTCAAAGTTAAGAAATTATATCTGTGGAAATAACGAAGAAATGCCTTCGGTTTCGAGTATCCTTTTTCGCGATTTAACTAACTCGAGAGAGAAAGAAAGAGAGGAAGAATGTTGTATTACTTCCCTCGAGTGTCCTTTTCCATTTCTCGGCATATTTTTATGCTTTACAGAACATTGAAGGATTTATCGGATTATCGATTTAGCCTTGTCGCTGCTTTTATATCCGGAACCTTGTGAGAAATAACAATCTACCGGAGGAGAATTTAATATTTCATCATAGTCAAAGAGATATTATAGGAATTTTCATATGAGACTTCTAATAATTTATCACAGATCTTTGTTGTTCGAAATTGGAATTTTCACAAGCATATAAAATTTTTCGTTTAAAAATAATAACGAATAGTCAGAATTTGGTCGAGAGTTCCAATAAATACATAATTGAAAGGTAACGAGATTATCCTTTGTCTTATTCCAGGAAAACAAAAATATACTCTAGCCATTTTTTATTTTTTATCAAGTATAATTCGATCAATTTTAGCAAAATATTTATTATATTACACAGTTGTAAATGTGTGTGCATTATATCATAGAAGATCTAGCATCTTTAATTTCTGTTTAATACGTCACAACTTTTGCAATTGTAAAAATGACTATAAATGTATCTGTAATTATATCATTGAAGATTTAACTGTTCAATATATTTCAATATACTTCAAATTTCTAAATTTCTCTTCAATATAAGCTTGCTTTTATTTTTAATTATATCATATTAAAATCTTCCCGTTTAATCATAAGGTTGCATTTTACAAAATCGTAAAACCAACAAAAATATACTTATTACATTTTTCTCCTCTAATCTTTATATTCAGATAAAGTTTCTACGTGTTCAAATACCTTCGTGAATCACTATAGTTGCAGAGAAGAATCTAATACGACGTCTCTTTGCAATTTCGCGTCCTTGTGACTGCAACTATATCGTTGATGTCGTACAAATCTTTAAACGGTGATTTCACCGATGTAAATTAGCAATCAACCGATTACGTGTCATACGTTTTTCATGCTGGGAAAATTCCTTCGTTTACTGATTTTCCGCGAAAGCGAGAAATCTCGAAGAGGACATTCGTTCGTTGAAATATGTGTGCTGTTCTTATTAAATCCTCAATGTGAACCGTTCCACTTAGTGCTCACAATACGCTCGACGATACTGAGAATTTATTTAATTTCACTCTTCGATGAATTTACTATCTGTAAAACACACACGAGTTTCTCTAGAATTACTAACTTAATTCATTAAATTGTCAGTATCTCCGCGTGTCTCGAGCACGAGTTCATTCAATACAAGAAGAAAGATTTCGGAGATGTCTGTGGTTCTTGTTCACATTTCTACATTCTGCCTCCCTTAATGAATTGTGCAATAAATTTCTATATATAAAAAAAAAAATAAATAATCGTCTATCGAAATTATATAAAAAAAAAGGAAAGAAAAGTGATGGACATAAAAGAAATATAATGTTCCCTCAAAGCTTCGTTAATTTCTTATGAAAAATATAAATTAAAGAATAATTCATATATAATCTTCCCTTTCTCGTATGCATTTCGATTTTATCTTCGAAGCTTAAGTAAATAAAGAAATATCTTCAAGCGTTATACGCGTGAAGCTGATTTTTGAACGATGTTTATATATGTCCGAATCTTTCTGTGTGTACAGTTGCTATATGTCCGAATTTCGTAACTTAATCTGTGTATGTATTTAAGACGTTAATTCTCAAAGTTTCAAAAAGTAGTTGCGAACGATTAGCGAACCGCGAAATGTTTGTCGAATAATTTTCACGAGCTACCTCGATAGACCGAGGGGACATTGTAACGAGTCGGCTGGCTGACTATGACGATATCGGTGTTCCAAATTCGTTTCCAACGTGAAAATTGACTTAAACAAACAAAAATGGAAAACTGATAAAAAAAAAAAAAAAAAAAAGGAAAAACTTACAAGTCAGAGTTTAAGAATAAAGTTCAGACATTATCAAACGAAACAACAAAACTAGTTTGACTTGTAAGTTTTCGTTACAATTTATTATATACTGTTCATCTAAATAAGTGGTGAGACGAATCTTTAAAGATCTTTCTGTTCGTTTATATACATAAGAAGAACGAGATCAATATCAAACGTGAAGTATTAAAGAAATGTATTAAGAAACAAAGTTGCGATGCATTTAAATTCCACGAAGTTTCAAGTTCGTGTCTGTTCTCTTCTCGGTATATAAAATTCGATGTTTAATTAAAAACGATTAATAAACGCAAGAAATATTGTACATTTGCTGTGATCGTGTGTCAAGTATCGTACCTTGTGCAAACGTACAAATTTCACGGGACGTCATCAAACGTAAAATTGTTGTCGGATATTCTTAAGAATCCATAACGGCTGCTGATGTAATTGAAAAAAATATTACTAGAAAATGAGAAGAAAAGAATTTTGATAACATTGGAACACCATTATCGCGAAGAAAGAGACACATAGGATGCAAGTGAAATGCGAGCAACGATAGATTGTAGCGTTTAATATACATTGATAGAATTATTATCAATACCATCAGGCCTAATATACTTAAACGTTGCGTGTATTTGTTGTTGTTGCCGATTCATATCTTATATATCCGAATATAAAAAGAATATTTCGTCTATGGATTTTAAATGTTATACGTCATTTATGAGAAAACAAAAAGAACAAAAAAAGAGAAGAAGAAGAAGAAGAAACAAGACGAAGAGAATGAGAGAAAAGAGTACGAAAGGAATAATACGAAGAAAGCGAAAATGGCGTTTATCGATTGGCTTAACAAAGGGAAAAGTAATAATTAAAAAATACATCAACAGTTTTTATGTAGGATAGACGAAAGGGATCCTCAATATCTTGCACGATTGCCTTTTAGCAAACGAGAGTGATATTTCTGATTCTGAAGCAAACAGGGAGAAATGAATATTAGTTGACGAGGACTAGTTCACGAATCTAGTAGATCTTACACGTGATAATACATACAAAAATGTAGATATAATAATGTTAGATAAATTCACGCCACGGTTAGCAAATGTAGTTACCAAATGGTTCTCACGCGATTTTAAATAAACATGTAAGTTAAAGAAACTGTCACGTGCTTTAATAGCGTCAAAAATATCGCATCTCGTTTGTTAATGCATTAAATTACCTCGTGCCTCCAAGCTGCATTCATAGAATCTGTCATTTTCAATATTTTGAGCTTCCATTTAGTCGTTTGTAATGCGATTAATTATTTTTTTGGAATTCTTTTAAATATCTTTTATTTAATAAATTGCAGTAAAATATTTTTTATTTGAGACCGTAAACAGTACAAAAGTGAGATTAAATTAACGTAGAGAATCAAAGTAGCGGCTAGAAACCTATGAATGCGGCTAAAAGAATATTCCGATAATCCAGTGTGTTCTTCGAATGATAAATTTTTTTTTCTTATTTTTCTTTTTAAACTTACTTCAGCCGAATATTTCTCCGAATAATTGTTATTTGTGTAAATGATAAATATATATATATATATATATATATATATATATATATATATATATATATATATATATATATTATACATATATATGTACTGAAATCATAATTATCGATTATTGTATTTTAAAATGACTATTCAAAGTATTATCGTGCTAATATAAAAGCGGCTTTATTGGTCAATTATTCGGAATCGATGTCATGATTATTCTTATCCCTATTTTTTCTGAACTCAAAGGTACAGAATATTCATATAATTCTGTCCATTTGTTATATTTTTTACATCTTGTTGGATATGTGTAAAAATTATACGTTATTCTTCGATTATTACGTAACAAAATTTTCATTCTGTAATTGATATCAAAGAGGGCTGGTTAATTGGCGTTATGAAATTGCATCTCTTTTTCGTTTAATGTTCACGTCTAAGAAATCACAGCTTTCGAAACATTTCATTAGTTATTACATATGTAAGGAAAATATATTTTAAATGCTCGACGTGTATAGTCTCGGTACAAGGTATTAGTTTCGTACAATTTTATTTTTATTTACAATCGTATCGAGTATTTTTCCTCACTTTTCATTGGCTTTTTTAGCTGATATAATCACCGAAGATAAAAAAGATTATAAAGCCACTATATATCGTTTCGATGTGCAATTAATTAAATATTCGTTTGCAGAATTTCTTTTTGTACAATAAGATATAAATTTATTTCTCTGTTAATTATGAGGTATTCGGAAATATCTCTTTTTTTGCAATTGGAATTATAAAATGCACGATTCTCAGCAAAAGTGTCAATTGTACAAACGAATATTTAAAAATATGTCCTATCTTTCTCAGTACCCAATGTATTAATCGAAAAATTGTTCTTTATTATTATCTATACACTAGACAATATTTATATACACTCCAGGAAGCACCCATTACCCGCTCATTTATATTTTATCGCATTTTAAAAATAGGAAGATGATACTTGATTATCAATATGTGCAAAATGTTAACATTAGTCGTATTAAAAAATCAATGTACGATCCGTACTTATAATTGTGTAATATCAATAAAAAATATGGGGAGATTTTATACCCAGATATATTCTCTCAGAATATTTGTACTTAAACATAAAATTTTAAATTCTTAAACGCACAGAGATTTGATCTATTCTGGTAGTGCAAGACACATAATCCATTAAGGCTAAAAGTATACGTTGTTTCAAATTTCACGTTCGATTATTCGATTACATAAAAACAAAATTTCTCCATATATATCTTATTAACATAAATAAATATATCCACGATTAAAATATGACTTAGTGCAATTTTAGAACATCATAAGCATAATTTAAACAAGAGCGTACAAGTTAAATGAAGTTGTAATAGATTCGGTGTAATGAGTGCATTTTCTATACTTTTATACATCAGTTATGAAGTTTGCACCATATCATACTCTTCCACTGAAACAACACCACAATCGTGTTTCACATTTTCGTCACAATTCGTTCGACTAATCGACAACTATTCTGTTTCACTTCCTTCTGTATATTTGTCATTTTTCACTTCTATCCTTAAAGGGGAGCGACCTCTTGTATGATTTCCTATTCGAGACCGAAGATCGCCTTTTAATGTACTTCTTAGATCTCGTATTCTTGGTTGCCTTTAAAATGTATTTATATGTTATTTTCAAATGTTATTCATAATTCATATAAACATAATATTAGTTTGTTTCAATACTTACCTGTCTTTAATGGAGTTATCAACAATTTCACTTTTTACATTGTTTAGTCTTGCCCACACTGTAGAAGCAACGCGAGGTTTATGTTGAACTACTTTTATTACACTGCCCTTAGGTCCTTGAATTTCTTTTGCAGGTTTGTCACTATCCCCATCACTATAGTCTTCGTCCTCGCCTTCTTCCTGTTCCTCTTCATCCGTCCCTTGCCATTCGCCCTCTTCCTTTTCCTGGCTCTCATTGTCTTCAATAATTTCACCGTCTTCCTCCTGTATGCCATAAATAATAATAATTTACTAAATATAAATATGCATATAATGCAATATTAAGTTTCTAACAATAACTACCTCTGAGTCGTTAAGTTTTAAAGAATTCGACTTTGTTGCAGTTGTATTTGTTACAACTACTTGAATTGCATCACGAAATTGCGTTCCTTTTCTCGGTGCGCTAAGCCTTGATCGTAAATCATTGCCTCTAGTTAAGTTGTTTAACATAGTCTGCAAACGTATCATAATAAATGATTAAATAAATTCCTCTATTGTATAAAATTTATTTAGCTAATAGTAAAATTTACTGACTTGTTGAAGTTTCGCACGTCGCTTGTGTATTTTCTCTTCTTCGTCGTCAGCATGCATTCGCATTCGCAATACTTTACTTCTTTTACACCATTCGTCTTCGCTATCACTGCTCGAATTACTTTGTTGTTTCTCAGTGTGTGTAATTTCCTTTGGAGGATATTTTACACCTAATCTTTCTTTTACACTACGCCCTTGATCTTTAGGTTCATTTCTGAAGCCAAACTCACTTTCTATAGCATCATTGAGACCCCAACTTTCGGACAACGCACCCCAGGGGTTCTTCACGCGCCTTTTATCTTTAACATCATCTTGCGGCTCTTCTTTGAATTTTCTTTTATTTTGTCTAATTTGTTTGTACATCCGTTTTCGAGACTCAGTTAAAATTCCTTTAATACCTGCAAGAAATAATATTATTTGATGTTTGGATAGGACCTTTTTATAACGTTTGTAATAATACCTCCAAAATTGGGGTTTCCATATTTTTTATAATATTCACTCATTTTCTCTGCATTAGGTTGTTTTTTATCAGCTCTGGTAGCAAATCTGAGGAATATTGCTTTAGATTTAGGATAATCTATCCCTTTCCTCCACAAGCCAGGAGGTAATGGGCAATTAATATCCTTGACATTTATATGGTCTTCTTCTGTTTCCTTTGTAGTATTTGTGATCTCATTATCTTGGTCCATTTCAATAGTAGAATCATTAGTTACATTGTTTTCTTCATCAGGATTACCATCAAGCGATTTTGTAGTTTGTTGCTTTTCCAAACCAATAATTCTTTTTGATAATCCCAACATAGCCCTAGCTGCTGAAAAATTATCTAACCATACCACGTTACCTATATTGTAAATAAAGAACAAGAAATTCATAAATAATTCAATTTTTTGGAATCATCGATAGTTATGTTAATAAAATTTATGAATAAAAATTGTTCTTACACGAAACATCATTGATCCATTCAATGGAAGCTGGAGCATAATCTTCAAAATATTTAAAGACATCTTTGGTACTCATTTCTTCTGTGCCTCTCATGTGTATTACATTTAGTCTGATATTTTTTGTATTTTCACTATCTTCTACAATGCCCATACTAAAAATTAAGACAACCTATGCTATATATATATACATCCGATTTATTTTACATTATTTATCAATCAAATATTTATCGGTCTCTTCACCTAGAATATAAATCTTGTTCTTGATTTGATAAATTATTCTTTATCTTGTCAGTTAATCCAAAACGTTTGGCTCTTTCTTCCATTTTTAATTTTTCTTCCTTACTAAATATATCTATGCCTGTCATGAAAGTACCACCACGATTCTCATAACGGCTATCTAATTGTATCTGTTTGAATATAAAATATAATGCATTAATATCTAATTTCATGATTCAGTGTATACATAACAATTTAAGATTGTAAAATGATCCTTAGTCAAAGCAAGAAATCAACGAATTAATTATATGTATATGTTATGCACGTCTATGTCTCATGTATTGTAAAATTTGAAACAAAGTGACAATGAGAAAATTTATAAAGTATGCACATTAATCATGAAAATTGATTATATTTAATATTTTTTTACTTCTGGTGGTTGCACGTTGTTTGAATTAAACACTTTTACATCGGTTTGCTCAGAATCAACATTCTTGATATCATCGGTAACTGGGACCATTTCCACGTCCATAGGTTCACCCAGTTCATCCATTTTAGATATTTATCCAATACTTTTTCACAAAATTTCAGAAAAATTCAAAAGATTCATGAAATGCGCGTTATTAGAGCGTCTATTTACGAGCAAGAAGAAATAATACGATAGGTTATGATACACAGATATGGCTATATAAATATTGAGGTTACATATTCTATAGTTTTCAAAAACACAGGCGCCTCCGCTATTCTGGCGGGAGAATCAAATTCTTATGGAATCAACAATTTTAGAATCTTCGTAAGCACTCGTGACGTTTACTTCTATTTCGATTTATATTTCTGTAAATAATTTATCAAGTTTTTTATTAGATAGCGTTACAGAAATTATTTAATTTTCTAGAAAGATATAGTGATTTTTGGTTATCGCGAGCCCAATGAAACGAAAAAATAAGAATATTTGTGATCTCAGTCAGTATCATTTGCGATCTGAAGTCCAATTTTATTGCACTTCATCAAAACCACGGGTGATCAAAGCCATATCTATATACAACTATAATTTACCGTGGGAAGGTGTACATAGAATAATAGCTTCGATTTTAACTCTCATTTAATAGGTAACCGCTTTCAGAAATTGCTCGTCAACGTCGAACGATGCGTTCCAACAGATTTCGGTTCGAAATATAGAAGTTAATAAAAATATAAAAAACTATAAAATTTATACTACACGTATAGTGTCAAATTTAAAAACCATTTATTACTATAACTATTTATAACTATAATTAATAAAGCGTTGATCAATGATCTATTTAACAAAATCGATAGTAGCATAAAGACCCATCAGTACCACTTCCACCGAATTCGGGCCAGATTATAGATAATATTATTTTTATCAATACGGAGTTATATACGTGAGATTCCTTAGCAAGTAATTGGTGCGTACGTTCCCAGACAATTTAATTTTACAATCTACGCGCGCTACGATCGCAACACAATTAATCCCAAATTAAAATTAATTAAGAAATACAATTACATTATCTTTGAACAAGTCCAGCCTTAGAATGCTACTAATTATTTAACAATTTTTTAATTTACAATCAAAACGCTATTTTGAGAAACTTTTCTATCTGATTTTTTCATCGACGTTTTGATACTTCTTTTTCTTTTAAATATGTGTTTTAAGTTGTACCGTATAACGAGGCCAGTTAGCAATGACGTAATAATATACATTTTTATCTGTTTTAATTTTTAATTATTGTCAATTAGTCGCGTCTCTAATCATGAATTTCCAGTGAAATTTCGCTGGTGGTCTCTGTTGTCTGTCGAAAAGAATCTAAGATCGACTAGTTCTTGGTTTCGAAGTAGTCATATAGGGATAAATTAAAGAGCGATGTTGTCTATTGATACACTTCGTTGTTAACGTCGGTTTAACGTGGACGCGTGGTTGTCGAAGTTCGAACGAAAGGAGGTTCCGCTATTATATATCCGCGATTTTTGGAGGATCGTTTGGAGCTTCTCATAATTGTGGGCCGCAGATTTTTATTATTGTAGTGCTGTAGAGGACATTAATTCTATTCCGTGTCCGTGAACAAAGTAATTTCACTATGCCTGAAAATGGAATGCAGATGACCGAAATGGTAAGTGACTGAGAAAACGGCGTTCGATGGAATGAAATTAAATTTTAAATAATTCTTTGTTCTTTTTTTTTGTCGGATTATCTGGAACTTTTATCATAAAGAAATTTTTATCGATTCGAATATCAATTGCATAAAATAATTGGATTTAATGGTACGTTGTTTATTAAAGTAGTTGGAGGAATATCCAGTTAAATAATTCATCGTTCGATAATATTTAACGAAATTGGCTTGAAACCTTCATAGTCTGTATAGCTCTTGATTTTTAATGCTTCGTGGCCTAGTGTAGAATTAGTGAAATATTCGTATATATATAAATCTAATATTTGTTACTTGTATTTATTTAATTAATCAGTTTAAAGCATCGGTTAAAGTTTAATTTAAAAAGTCGATCATTCTATGTTCTATATTCTTTCGGTATTCTATAGTTCAGTATTCTACTGATAGAGATTTTCCATTCGGACAAGTATTTATACTCTGTGATTTCTATTCTCTAAACTATATTTATGTGAGCAGATGAATAGTGGCTCTCAGATTATTAATTGTAATTTAATGCCATCGTATTAAGCGTAATACAATTTAAACTACAAATTATCATTATTGTTACTTTTAATGTTTCTATTGGTAATCATCGAATGTCGCCAGATATATTTGGATCACAAAAATTTTTTTGCGCAAGTGTATTTCTATGCCAAAGATTGCTGAGAGACACTGTGTACTATTAAGACGTAAACTTGATTGTGAACTTCAATGGTCGTGTTGTTGAAAAAGGATAGTATCGATACATGTATATTTAGATTCTAATTGACGCTGAAGAACATTGGCTACGTCGTGGATCGAGTAAATCGTAATTAGAGATTCAAGATTGCGAGATACATTCTATTTTACCAATAAAAAGTATAGACCTCCTCCCACCTCGAGTGAACTTTTGCATTTATACAGGATTGATACTGATATATTAGAACCTGATCGCGTTATACTACATTTTCCTGCAAATATTTCGAAGGGTGGTAACGATAATAAAACGGTAAATCAAGTAAAAGGCGTTTAAAACACTTGCATAGGAAAAACCGATGAAAAAGATTTTTTCTTTAATTAAATTACCTCTTTCCAATGTGTTAATTAATATGGCAATATACTATTGTCTTAACGAGCACTATGATACAATTATTCCTGGCGAGTTGGTTCTCCAACGTAATTACGTAACCGAGCTTATTATAAAAAATATATCCTACTGTGTGCAAGGATGCTTATACCCTTTCAGAGTTTTAAATTCTGGTTGTTTCTAGCAAAAAAGAACAAATTACTGTTTCATTAAAAATCTTCGCTCCTAAAAAAAAAAAGAGTAAAGAAAAGATAGGCAACCTTCGTAAAATCTAAGAAAGGTTTTAGTACAAAGAATCCTTAAAAATCTAAACAAGTTCTAGTACAATCTTTTGTCAAAATTAATACCGCGTGCGATTTCAAATATCCTACAAAGTCAAAGATAATTTTTCGAAGCTGATATTACACAGCGTGCATTTGTTTATTGTTTCAGAATTTAGAAAATTCAACATTAACACTGCCAGATACTAAAACTGCTGGCAATAATAGGAGCACGAATCTTACTTATGGCATTGACGATGTACCGCCCTGGTATCTTTGCTTATTTATGGCTTTACAGGTACTTTTTATTATAATAAATTAAGCGTAAAATATTCTTGTAGAAATAAAACCACTTGTACATCTTATATTTAATATCGAAAAAGAAACGTGAAACTAATTTAATCCTTATCAAGTGTGTTTGCTCGCTTACACGTAAAATTCAAATCTTTTTCTCTTCAGAAATATTCCACGTTGCTCAAATTCCCCAAGGATACAGAAAAGTATAGATATAAACTAAAGCTGTTGATTAAAATCAGATAACTTATTTGAGATAAGCACGTTCTGAAAGTCAAGGGAGCGTGGACCGGTTTATTTCCTTATTTACTTGCCTATTTATATAATTTATCTTGATAAGATATTTGACTATGTTCATCTAAGACCGATCAAGATTACCATAATCATTTAAGTCTAGTTAAATCTTCGATATTATCCAAATTTTTCCACAATCGTTAAATTTCCTACCTCTTATTGTTAACATTATTTACGAAAAGAATAATATGTTTTTCAGCATTATCTAACGATGATAGGTGCAATAGTCTCGATTCCCTTCATCCTTACTCCAGCATTGTGCATGGCGGAGGACGATCCATCGAGAAGTTACATAATTTCCACCATGATCTTTGTTACAGGGCTTGTCACTTTCTTCCAAACCACCATAGGATGCAGGTAATTAAATTAGCAAAAATTTGTCTTCGTCAATCTAAACGATGTAAATGATTCATAATCCATATTTAACTTCGTCGTCATTGAAGTCGTATTAAACGTAATATAGTAAATTAATCCTTTTTTACAGAGGCTCTTCAATTTATGAGAGCATCTTTGTACACTTGACACAAATTACCGTGAATCATTCTAGCTAGAGCATTAAATTGATAAGTGACGCTTGATAGGCGCCAAAGGAGGCACGAGATTGTGTTCACAATTACCATTACAGATACCGCGAAACAATTACGTATATGAATATCGAGCAATTCGTTACTACGAATTCGTCATTAAGAATTCGTCTGGTCTTAAAACGAGCAAACGAGTAAAAAAGTTTATGCATTTATGAGAAATTTAAAGATACAAAAATACACATTATGCATATAAATGGATAGTACCCCTTACAATATTTAGCATGAGAAAGAAATTTCTATTTGAGTTTCACATTTTTAGTTATATTTATAAGAATATGAAATTTTGCACAAAGTGCTATCTAGTAATAGGGACGAAACCATAGGAAAGCTTTTTCAATTTACAGAATTTTAAGAAAATAAGAGAGAGGTAGTTCATCTCTAGACAACAAATTTCCACTTGTGTTTTATTTCCTCTATGTTTATTGTTCAATAAATAGAAAAATTAAAGTGTTCTTTTTTTCATTTATGATCTTTTATGGTAAAGATCTTATCACGATGATAACGAATATATCAGTGTTTCAATATTATTACATATTATTATCACGTAATAAAAAAGAGTAATATTTACATTTAAATGAGCGATGAGAGCGATTAGGAACGCTATCGGAAAGGCACACGTGTTAATTTATGTACGTGCATGAATTCGAGGATCAAGGCTGGATAGTGGAATTATCTTCGCAGTCGATATTTATGCATGTTTCATGCTTGGTAACTTCTGTCTGCAGCTTATTCCAATGCTAATTTTCGTGACTTTATTGCACCTGGATTATTTTGAACTCTTGTTTAGCAAGATTTATAGATCGTTAACTATTCCCAACAGCTTCCGGGAAAAAATAATATTCGTTTATTACTTCGATCTATATGACTAAAATTATAGTTGTAATTGTGGAAAATCTTCTCTTCAATTTGACTTTTAAATTATGCATATTCTACTTTGTAATATAACAATATTCTATTCAGTATCTTTCCGGACTCTAGAATTCTGATATAGCAGTATTTACTCCTACATCGCAATATTTCAATATACTATCGACACGAAAATTTATTGAAATTTTGCCATTTTACATGTGTGATTCTATATTATTCCAACGAAAACTATAACTTTATTGCTATCGACGCGAATACATTACGATTAACCGGTAATTATTGGTAACTACTTGCACAATTTAGTTCCTGATCAAATCAATACTCTAATACTTGTATACTCCCGTATGTAATCGATACTATATTTCTTATTTTTCCCGTTCTTTGTCATAGGTTGCCGCTAGTTCAAGGAGGAACTATATCCTTTTTAGTCCCAACATTGGCGATACTAAGTTTACCACAATGGAAGTGTCCAGAGCCGGAAGTTTTAAACCAAATGTCTCCCGAGAACCGCACAGAACTATGGCAAGTTAGAATGAGGGAACTTTCAGGAGCTATCGCTGTATCCGCTTTGTTCCAAGTAGTCATTGGATTTGGAGGTATTGTAACCATTAATAATAGCCAAAACATTCTTTGGCCATTAAATCTTCTTTCTTTAATAGAATTTTCTGGATAGGTATTATTGGATATTTGTTGAAATTTATTACGCCACTGACTATTGTGCCAACTGTCTCTCTCGTTGGGATTTCTCTCTTTGAAAATGCAGCTGACGCTGCGTCTCAACATTGGGGTATAGCAGTTGGGTGAGTTTATCCTTTTTATCTTTATGTAATAATGATATTATAACGTGTAAATTGATGTATACATATCTTCTCTTTTTTCTTCGATAATCTTGTAAAGTAATTTAATCAATGAATGAAGTAACAAATTTAACACATAACGAGGAAAGTGTATGATATGAACGTAACTTCTTGTATATTGATCTTGCAGAACAATATTGATGTTAACGTTGTATTCTCAAATACTTGTTAATGTGCCATTCCCGATATTGATGTACCGCAAGGGTCAGGGAATAAGCATCGTATGGTTCGAATTATTTAAGCTTTTCCCGGTAATTATTTCGCGTTTATTATTCTTTATATTCTATACGTTTGTATTTTTAGTACCAGCTTTTCTTCATTTAAGCTTTTATCTTTATTTCAATTTTGTCTTTATTTCTTTTTTGTATTAGGTACTGTTAACAATAGTAGTCATGTGGATAATTTGCACGATTTTAACCGTGACAGATGTTTTGCCAGTCGGCCATCCAGCTAGAGCAGATAGTAAATTAAAGATTATCAATGATTCTCCATGGTTCCGAGTCCCATATCCTGGTCAATGGGGTACACCGACCGTAACTCTGTCTGGTGTACTTGGAATGTTAGCTGGTGTATTAGCGTGTACGGTGGAATCTATCAGTTATTATCCAACAACGTCCAGGATGTGCGGTAAGTAAAACCCAAGAACTGCAATTACATTGCTCGATAAAATACGAGTAATCATTCTAATTAAGTATGAATATTTTTTAGTAAAGTATGTTTTACTCAAGATCAGTTACTTGTATTTAACTCCTGTAATGCATCATAGCATTCGAGATACCGGATATCTCATCCGAAATGAATGATAAAGTTTTTAGAACAGGTGATACTCTAATTTAAGTCCAATTTCAAAGTGGTAGATAAATATAACTGTCTAAAAGTTAAAAAAACTTAGACATTTAAAAGCTTGCAAAATGAAAGAATTTAAGGATCTATAGATCAAAAGATATGGAAATTACAAAATTTAAAATTGAAAGAATTCCGAAATTTTGGAGTTTAAATTTGGTAGCTAAAATTTTTTTTAATTTCATTTTCAGGCGCACCACCTCCGCCGATTCACGCCATTAATCGAGGTATCGGCATGGAAGGGCTTGGTACGATGTTAGCTGGACTTTGGGGTAGCGGGAACGGTACAAACACGTTTGGAGAAAATGTGGGAACTATTGGTAAATCGCCTGATATTCCTAAAAAAAAAAAAAAAAAAAAAAAGAAATATCAAAGAATACGAGTCACACTTTTTGTGTTTATAAGTGATTTATAGCGATTTACGTATGGTGTTTTAAACTCTTTATTTAAACGAAACATTATCAGGTGTTACGAAAGTCGGCAGTCGCAGAGTTATTCAGTGGGCATGTGCCTTAATGATCCTCCAAGGATTGATTAGCAAATTTGGCGCCGTTTTTATCATCATCCCTGAACCAATAGTCGGCGGAATATTTTGCGTGATGTTTGGAATGATCACTGCTTTTGGTATACTAAGATATATCTTTTAAAATAAAATTACTCTAAGACCAAAGTAAAAAAATATTAAAAAATATGGTTTTTTTTAGGCCTCTCTGCGTTACAATACGTAAATTTAAATTCAGCAAGGAATTTGTACATTCTTGGATTCTCCATTTTCTTTCCACTGGTAAAGTTATTTTTAATTAAATGTTCATCAATTTCATTTTTTTTCTTAATTGTTTAAGTTGCGTATAATTCACGATTATATAGCGGTAGCGTAATTATTTAAAGTAGTATTTGAACTTGATTTACGACGCTAATTGAAATCCAAATTGTCTTCATGAATTTTCAGGTATTATCTAAGTGGATGATCAATCACTCAGGTGTAATAAAAACCGGAAACGATATAGTCGACAGTGTATTTACCGTGTTATTCAGTACGACTATCTTGGTGGGAGGTGTAGTAGGATGTTTATTGGATAATATTATACCAGGTACAACTTGTACAAAAATCATATTATCTTTAATTTGTGAATTCTCAATTGTTTCGCTTTATAAAACAATAGAATATTTCCTATGCATTTACTATTATCAATTTTTTAAGGTACCCTTGAGGAGCGTGGGCTCATTGCTTGGTCAAAGGAAATGGAATTACATACCGAAAGGGACGAGAAAGAAGACCAAGAGTACATATCCAATACGTTTGATTTTCCATTTGGAATGGATGCTTTACGAAGGTGAAGCTTTTTTAAATAATACCTTCTTAACATTTTTAGATTCTTCAAATGATTTGTCAACTTGTTTCATTTTTCTGCAGATGGAAATGGACACAATACGTACCATTTTTACCGACATACAAACCTGGAATATATTCATGTAGTCAGAAAAAACAATGATTCACTTTGATTTTAAATTGTCTGATAATGCATTGCGTTATTGTATAAAATTGCTAATTACCATGAGGAAACTTGGAATGCAATAATGTGAATATTGAATGAGAATTACCTTGCAAACGGCAAACTATTAATTGAATGTGAAAGAGGATTGTATTAAATACAAATATAAGAAAAATTTATATAAAAAATAATGAATTTGATTTTATCATTTTTATCCATAGAATATGAGCTTTGAAAGCATAAAATTCCTAGAATCTTGGGAAATACTAGGGAGATAATTTCTTATGGTGGTAAACATTATACAATATAACTTAATTTGTGTGTAAGGCGCGAATTAAGTAATCGCAGTCAGTTATACTATTTTAAATGTTATTTCTAACATTTCACGTAAACACGAACAAATACAAACATGGCTGCATCCTCAGACGTTGCTACGGTATTGCATACGTGTATTATAATTTATTAATGTTTAACTTGTAAATTTTATTGTCATAACATAACCTATATCTAACCTAAAAATTCTTAACTGGTTTGTTTGAAATAACTCAACAAAACATTTACTCAATAAAATAATACAATTTGCTTTGTATTGATTAAAAATGTATCATTTTCTGTAAATAAATTAATATCAAAAATATTGTATATGTTTTATCTTTGCGTAACTGTATTATACAAATATATATGTTATATGTATATAATATATTTTAAATAAAATAATAGTAATAGAACTGATGAAATTTATATAATACATTGTTCTAAAAATTCTATTAGTATTTATAAGTCAGATCTGTATAAGTTAATTCAATGGTTGCGTTATTATCTAATTTAATCGATTAATTAATATACAGATCAAACTACAAAGATACTTAAATATGCCATTGGTACAAAGATGCAAGGAAATAGCAACGCTGATAGATGAATCAAGCACAACGGAATTGCAACACGTATTTTCCATATTAGTAGATTCATTATTTGGAATAACTGATAATATTGGTTGGGGATTACATAGCATCACTTTTAAGAAAAATCCACAAGAACATGAAACACTTTGTAACTTTCTTAATCCACAAGGACCAATTTTTTCTTTATGTTATAAGTTATTGCCAGACTGTTACTTGAAATACAACTTCCCAGTTTCATTTTTACCTGTACGTAAAAATAGATCTATTTATTATTGATAATCATAAAATAAATAAAAATTAAGTTTCATGTATCTTTTTTACTTCAGGTAAAGATACGTTCAATGTTAGAGGAAGGAGTAATACCCCCATTTTATCTAGACAAAATCAGGGATGATCAGGGTACACGTGGTGTATCTGCTTTAAATATGAGTATCCTTTTTATATTTCTACTTAATAATTTCATGAAATATTTTTTAAAATTTGTGTAAGGTAAATCCTTAACAGTTATACATATCCCTTTGAATATTATATCTTCCACTTTGCATATCATTTAACAAATCCCTGGCTGCAGGTGCAGCAACAGGAGAATATCTGGATCAATTGGGAAACTGTTTATGTTCAATTAGCACACTGTTACTTATACCATTTTCTACCTAGAGATAATTCTCCAGTTTTGCCAATAATAAGTCCATACATTAGGAAAACACCTCAACGGAAATTAATACAATCACCTGAATCTAAAAGGTACTTTTGGAGTAAAACAAAAGATACTTTAATAAGGGATATATAAATAAAAAGACACCTCTTTAGAATTAGACAGTAAGTTAAAAATTACAATCAGAAATTATTGCAGAATACAAACACCGCGACTCTTGAGAACGTCGATATTATCACCAGGGTCTCCAAATTCTACAACGAGCATTCCACAGCAACAATGTTTACCGCAAGTTTGGAGAAGTGAAACCGTAGTTCAAGTATTTCTCGATTTTTGGGTAGAATACATAGAAGATGATCAATTAAATCCACGATTAAACACATCATATTCTGCGTCCGTTCCACGTCGAGTAAGTTTACATTCGAAATTTTCTCATAAAATATATATGTGCATTTGCATGTAACTTTAATTACAGCACAGCATCTATTCTGGAGAGCATATACGTTTAGTGCGAGCATTTATAAAAACTTTGCATGAATTTGCAAATAGCGCGATAGGCGACAGAAGTGCCATGGATGAACTTAAACGGTATATACATATTTGAAAAAAGAATTAAACAACAATTAAATATTATACTAGTACTATAATCTATATTTCTACCATTTCAGAATTATTTTGCCTTCTGTTCAAGGCAAAATCTACACATTCCTTCGGAAAGCCATACATCATTGGCCATTAGATAGTTCCTTTAGATTAATTCTTGAAGCTTGGTTAAGCTTTATTCAACCATGGAGATATTTCCCTGGTATAACGTATACTAAGGAAGGGTATGTATATATAGTAAAAGATCTGTCGAGGAATTATTATTACAAGTTATTTTACTTTTCTATAGTAAAGCGGAAGAGGAAGAGAGGGGAAAGATACATGATGCATATAGATGGATGCCTTTCATAACACATAATCTGCTAGCCTACACAGCAATATTTCAACAATTACTTCCACGATTTATGAGAACAGATCTTGTAGCTCCAAAGAATGCTTTAATGTTATTCAGAGTTACAAAAGTATGCTAAGTTTTAAAAGATATGTGGATTATCCGCTAACACATATTTATCAATCTTATACTCCTTAGGTTTTTTCGCAACCGTATTTAGCAAAAGTAATATGCGAAATAGAAAGTCTCATGGATGATGTTGGATTAAGCAGAAGTCGAGTATCTACAAACCAATGGGCTTCAACTGTACGACAACAAATTTTAGAGCTTGAAGGACCGACATACCAATACGTTCTAATGTTTTCTATGGCTACTGTTTCACAGGTACGTAAAACGTAAAATACATGCCTAAAGTATTTAATTATTTTTTAATTCCTATCTTAGGTCGTATGTCTATTAAGCACAATTAAACAAGCACATTTAACAGCAACTAGTTTAATCGACGCATTAGAGAAAAAAAGAAAAAACAGACCATTTCTATTAGCAGTATGGGAATTTTTTAATGGCGAAGATTATTCTTCGGATGATATTGGTATAGAGGAAAGACGTCGTGTTCCTGTTTATCTAGCGAATGCACAGCAACAATTAATTGACATTTTCGAGGTAATAAAAGACGACAGATTCCCTAATTTTAAATATTATATGATTTGTTTCAAGCATAATTTTTTGCAGATTAAAGTAGAAGACATTCCTCAGGTAGCTATTGAAGCCGATCAAGAATACCATGAGAGTATTCTATCGACATCCTTTTGTCATCAATCGCAGGTTTAAAACTGATTATCTAAAAAATCTTATTATAGTAGAAAAAATCTAACTCGTTAATTTTTTAGATGGATTCTAGTTTAGATACAAGCAAACCAGGTGTTTTTGTACCTAATCAGAAGGATAGACAGACATGTCAATATATCGAATACATGGGAGATCCGGAATTGCAACCAGTTCGAAGTAACGAATGCGCGTTACTTGTTAGAAATTTATATAAACTTTGTACATACATAAATGTGAAGGTAAATATACATTTAATAACATTTTAGAATCGAATTATTAAGTTACAGTAGCTTCATTTTTGTAATTATATAATCGTGTATCTTGAACAGTACCGACACAAGATAACTAAGATGTATCATCGACGTGGTTTCTTCGGCAGCATTTGCCGACAGATACTACAATCACCAACGAAAGTCGTGAAGCTACCAAAACGAACACAAACTGGGTTGTCCAGCGGGTACGAGGAACGTATTCCGCCTCGACTTAGTTTACGCCCGTTAGCTAATTATAGTCTACTCGTAATCATAAGTCTTGGAATATTTATTGCCTGGTTTACAAAGTACGAGACATCCTTAATCTAAGTTATGATTATTTTGGTAACCAAGGTGATTGCAGTAATATAACATTGATTTATTTGCAGCTATGGAGTCTTCATGGTTCTTGGGTTCGCCTTTGCTCTATGGTTCGTATATATAATAGTACGAGCAACGTTAGAACCATGGACACGATCAAACAGAAACACATTCAGGGCCAATACTACGGCATTTTCTATGAACTAATCAATCATATAATTATTCTATTGTATAGAAATTAAGTTGTACCACTGTCAATATTCCATGCAATTCGAAATGTGAATTTATATACAGATGCATAATGTTTAAAATTTTTATAATTTAAAGTTAACTTAACAAATATTACATATATGATTTTTTAAAGACACGAACATTGTCGTTTTTTATACTTCCTTTTCAAATGCTAATATTATATGTGTGATTAAAAATGAAATTAATTTTTTAAAAACACAAAATTAAAATTCAGCAGATGTTGCTATGGTAAATATTTAGCAAAATAGAATTCATAATATCAGCGTTGTAAATTAGCTTTTCAAATCTAACTGCTAGTACTGGTAGACTGGTTATTATTTAATCAATATGACATACAGATAACTGATCATTTCTGTCGATCGTGTGGAGCATACATTGCTTCGCGTAAGTACGGCGGGGTTCGTTAACGTTGATATTGTGAGTCGGAACATTGATATTAAACAGGGACAGAAACGTTCCAGATGAAAGGAACATATAGAAGAAAATCGAAAGATAGAATTAATAATTTTCTTTCATTTCATATTGACCCTTTTTTCTTAATCGCCCTTTAAAAGAATAATTTACAAAAAAATGGAAGATAACTTTTTTTTTAAACACATTTTATACAAGATATCAAGAAAACTCTACACCACGCATATATCGTATAAAATAACCGTCCTTTTAATTGGATCCCGCTAGTCGTCACAAGGCTTTAGTAATATGTTTTACGTTCCCCTAGGTGGAAACCACCTGAATTATCACACTAAGTTAACTACTACTACACCTATATAGAGCAGCCATAATAAAGCGTACTACACAACGAAGTCAATTGAACCTTGTTGACCAATTAATTATAATTTCATTGCAATTTCTCAAGGAACCAAAATGTTTTCAGTTCGTTTATTATTCACTGATCACTTATAATTTTATCAAAAGATCAAATTCTATAATTCTTCCCTTTAGTAATACTAATTTCTTGCTTCAAAAAGAAACAAAAAATTCTTTAGAAAGAATGTTATTTACTAGAACTATAAAATTAAAAAGTATGGAAATATTTTTGTCAAAAAAGAGAAAATAAAATATTTCTACTTTATTAAGTTTTTCACATTTTGTTACCTAATCAGGAAATTCATGTTCATGCTTGTGCCACTGGCTTCCACAGTTTCTCATCCATTTTCAATCACATTAGTCACATTAAGTCGTTAGATAGTTTAATTGCACGGGTGTGTTTACATGTCCCGCGCAGCATGACCCGTTTTCGATTCAGACAAATGCAAATTCGCATACCTAGCGTCGTCTAGCCACGATTCATTCAACTTTTCATCACAATCAAGGATCCTTTCATGCGATGTCAAACGATCTGTTATGCGCCAGTTACATACAATAAAGCACATTCGAATTACTGAGAATGGACTCGTTTATTATTCGTTAAGACCTCTCCGTTTTAAGAAGATGTCTTTCAGTAGTTGAAATCAGTCTGTTTGAGTTATTCTATTGAAGAGGATTGATTCATTAAAATCTCCAAAATCAGGGATTAAATGATTCTTTCCTTTAAATTACTCGTTATCCCAATAAAATGTTTAATTCAAAGCTCGATTACGTCAACATTGACCTGGAACCGAGAAAAGCAGTAACTGGTTAATTACGTAATAAATGTTAAATTGATATCAGTTTAATCGAGTGTTGATCACAATTATCGGTATTTCAACCATCCACCCATGTGGATTTGAGACAATCAGTGTGTTGCAATTACTTCTTTTTTATACAAAAGGCAATTGTATTCCACGACAAAGAATCGAGAATCTATTAACCAACATTCGACACAGAAATGCTTTCAAGCTGAAGCACAAGTTCTACTACACCAAAGAAGCTGTCTTCGTTCCATTTGAAAATTACTTTGAGAATTGACGCGAGAAATAATTCTATAAATCATTTGTCTAATCGGATTGAAATATGCGAAGGCAACAAATAACTTACGATTAGTTTACGAAATTGAAATTGAAATTCAATGTTATTAAGTTATCGCTAAATCTATAAAAAATCTAATGAAAATTAATTTACCGATGTTATTCATTACGCGTACAATTATATTAACGTCGAAAACATTACGTAAATTGTACAATCAAAATATTGATTGTAACACGGAAAGAATAACATGAATAACCTTGAGATATCCATGACCTCCACCCACAGCTTATATCTTCTTACACCATCGAGAAGAAAACGCGTTCCGTCGATTGAGCTGTACGTTTCCTTTTAAAAATTCATCGCTTTTATAATATATGTATAGCTAAGAAATTCATAGAAGCCGGTGGTTCTCACTGCGTGTCGGACTAATTACGTAATTGCCAGTTATTAGAACAGTGTAATAACAGGTAAAGGTCGAAGACATGTATAAGGCCACCCCAGCAATTAAGATTCATCGTTAATTCTATCACACCCTATAATTTTCTCGCATCGTCGGTTCAACCATTAGCATGGTAATCGTTAGAACAGTAATTTACAGGAAGATTAAAAAATATATATCCTAGGAAAGAACGTTATTAGATATAGAAGAAAATCAATCCACCACGTGAGATATACTTTGCAATAAAACTGTATCCCCAGAAACTTACTAAGAACTCGATTTCTCACTTCAAACGAACTTCTGTACATAGACGCACACACAGACATCGGATATAACCACCTTCTGGAAAGGGAGAACGAAAAATGCGCAGACCCATTTGTCTGGTTAGCCTTGGCAGTAATCCGATCCTGTCTAATGTCGAACGGAATAACAAATACCCGCTTGTTTGCAAGAGGATCTGATTCGATTAATAGTACACGCAGTAAATAGTCTATTCCTACGATTTCCATCAATTATCCAATTGGATTAAATTTTCAGAATTACCATACAGCAGTTCGTCGAATCTTACTGGATTCAAGTAGGATAGAAGATCCGCTGATATTTATATTGATATAAATAACGGTGTTGAAAAAGAAACGGGGTTCTCTATTTTTGTGACCAATATTAAGCATGGGACGCACGCGCGTGGTTAATTATGTGACCGTGTCGAATTTCTCAAGACAAGAAACACCTTGGCCGATATTAACGAAGGGCGCGTCTGCAAGCACGTGAAATTAGATTTGGAAGGTCTAATTAAGCGAAACAACTTTTCTTTTACGCTCTTAATTCGATAATCGCTATAATGGTGTTAGTGTTTCAACACTATTGCACGTTCCTTCCATCGAACTCCATTAAGAAAACATTGCCCTCCAACGTTGTCTTGTAATTTCCATCATTGAGCATACATGTATGTGCTTCCTAAGAAAATAAACACGGATCTATTCAAATTGAAACGTGCAATGTAACAAATTACAATTGTGAAACTCGACAAGTTAGTAAAGTTAGTAAAAGGAAGAAATGGGAGATAAAGTTTTCCGCGACGTAGAGTTCATAAAATATTACAAAAAGTACCAGAGGCGGAACGGGACTCTTAATTTCGTCGAGAGCAAGCTAAAATAATTTGTACTACTTACTCGCACAAGAAGCGTTTTATTCCGTCTTTGACAATTTCATACGCATAAAAGTGCCGCGTTTCCTACTTGCGTACCGTCCTCTCTTACCTACGCATATATCCCAGATATGCCATTGAATCTTCACTCGCGGTACGCTTATCCAATTACAAATCTCGTAAGATGCGCTTGCAGGAATGCTACCGGAAGATATGTAGATTAACTGGATCCATAGTCTCAAATCGTGAATTGCTGCTTCAGTCAATTTTCTGCAAAAAATCGAAGAAAATATCGGAAGTGAAATCCATCAGAAATAAAAGAAAAAAAACATACGAAATACATACAAATAAATTCTGCACATATCAATATTTTAAATCGAGATAGTCGATCATGATAAAAAGATTCAAAGTTTGATGAACAAGAGAACAAATATTTAATATCGATTACGATGCGAAGATTTTTATGCTTTCGAATCTAAATTACCTCCGTTTTCAAGAATTATGCCTAATAGATTATATCTACATAAAATACAGAAATATAAATATATAATTGCCGATTTTCTTCTCCAGTCTACCACTACCACCATAATCTATGACCGCGTCTATTCCACCTCCACCGTCGCGGTGTCCCTGTGTGTCACGAAGAGGAACTCAGTTACGCGCCACGGGGTTGAGAAGCCGGACGTGTTCCCTGGGTGCGTTCCATTCACGCCTAATCTTCGATTTAACCGGGAAGTTTCAAGAAACTGCGACAATTCGCATCGATTACTGATCAATTAGTGTTTGAAAAAAAAGCGCGCAGTGACATTGATTGACGTTGATTGGTTGGGTAAATATCGGCGTCGCTCTGATTGGTTACCGAACGAGTTCGAATCGGTTTTTCCTCGAATATACGATCCACAGAAATTAAAATTAATCGGAATTAAAATTCGTCAGAATTAAAATTAACCGGAATTAAAATTAATCGGAATTAAAATCTGCAATTTGAATTCAGTGAACGTTACTTGATATTCTTTCGTAAAAATAAGATAAAAATATCGCGTTTAGAATTTGAAAATAGTATGGCCGTAACATCTTAAATAAAATACTATAATGATGATCGGCAAGTGATATGCTAAGCCTCTATAAATAAGGATAGACGTAAAAGCTGAGAATAGAGTATCGGCGTACATGATGATATTAAAATACAATTTATGACGACTTTTACTGCTTTTGACTTTGTTCTGGACACCCTAAGTCGTATCTCACTCCTTCAACCGCTTTGTCAGATATTGCTCTAATCACTACGATAGAGACAAGCTACTGGTCAAAAATCAAAGTGGAAATACGAAAATATTGATACGACCTAAAAATCCAATTACAAATATATGCTGAATGTTTCGTTATTTTAAAACGAATATCAAGGATATTTGTCGATCGAAGGTTCAATAACTTTTGCCAAGCTGCGGCGCACCTGATAATTTTTCCGTCAGTCGTACCGAAACGAAACTAAAGCGTTGAAATTGCGCCACGATGTAAACGCGATTGAAACGAGTCGATGTTGATTCTTCTTTCATTAAGTTTAACATCCCCGAAGATAGCACCGTCACATCGCAATGAAATTAAAAGTTTAATCTGTTTTTGTTCTCGAAGAGGTCCGGTTTTTTAATTACGCCACTGTGGGTCAAGCAATAAAGGATATTCCGCAATATCACATTGAGTCAGATGTCAGGAAACGAAGAAGTGTTTCTAACGAAGAACCCTTTGTACGTTCGAAACCTTATGCATTTTAATGTACGTTGAAAAACACTGTTGTGAACACTGAAGATGAAATGGCTGACATGCTCGCAATCTCCTCGCTGTAAATTAAGTTTCGTAAATAAATACAAAAAATGGATACTTTTAGGAGTATTCTAAGAGAGATAAAATTTATAAGGGAAAATGAAAGATAAAGTAGCATTTAATAGGAACAATATCTTAACGAGAACCTAATCGGTTAAATTACGACCCATCGCATCCATTCTTTCCGCGTGATTTCAGTTGAAGCGAAAAGAAGACTCGTCAAGTTCTGCGGACGAGTATGGGGATAATTGAAAAACCAGTAAAAAGACTTCTCTAAGTCCAAAATGTTCAATATTGAAGATCGAAGGCTCGATTTTTAGACTTATAATGGAAACTCATGTTTGACCCGAATACAGTTGCAGATGTAATCAAAGGCACGCGTACCGGTGGAAGTTGAATTACCTCCTGATGAACATGCGCCGGAAGGTCGTATCTTGCAATAAATTTCGCAAGTACGCGATCAAAACGTGGCTGGACTCGAAATGTCCACTCAATGAACTCGATCGTTCGCAATCTCGAGATTTCCGGCTATCCTGTTTCTCAATGGACGATTCATTGTTCCTTGATAAAACGTGAGTCTTCAGAGATATCTTAAATTACCTGGAAACATAGTTGAAAAGCTCGATTACTTCTGGACAAGTGTAACGAGAGTTTAAGTCTTATTAAACATACTATATTGAGCTTTCTGTTATACATAATCCACTTGTGGCCATTTGGAAAGAAGATCGAGAAATAGAAGAAGTATCGACGTAATGATAATTTTTGATCCATAACTTTCAGCCAGATATTTTTGGCTATTTGGAAATACAATAATCATAGAAATCTATGAAACTTGGTACTTTATATAATTTTCCATTTATTCTTTGTTCTCGATAAGAATCGTGAATCGTACGCGTTTCATTAAAGATATATATCAGAGAATTGTGCATTTCAAGTAAATTACTAGGTACTACTAAACGATACGATAAAGACAAAGCTCGTTGCGTGAAAAGTGGTACAAGTATCGTTAATCGTCGCGACACGTCCATACAAATAAACGACCATGCTTCCTTTTTCCGGTCTGCCAGTACGTGTCAATGTCCTTCTCTTAAAATAAGATCGATTGTCCGATACCGTCGAGCGTGACATGGTCATCGAACAATACTTAACGGTGACTCGAAAGATTCTCGAAACAGAAAGGAAACAGGAGATGAGCGATTTCATTTTCGTTCCGTTGACATGCTATTTGCTATTTACGTCGCCACCACGTTAAGAAAGTAAGATGTATTCAAGGAACGTGCTCGCGTGACATATCGAGCATCACGGATATTCTGTATAAAGAAATTAAGGGGATTCATTAAAAACGCTAAGAGAACCGCTAGTCACGCGATTTCCATTTACTACCACATTCGTTACATAAACCTACGATGAAGAACAAACGAATATTAATTAATCATCAACTTAATATACACGAACAAACATCAACTATATAAAAATGCCAAAAAATTATCTCTACAATCTTCACTTTCCTCGATAATCTCCATTTCTTTCGATAAACTACGTTGATAAATGTACCAGTGAGTTAATCATCAGGATCGGATCGACAGAGGGTAGATGACGATTGCGTTCAGAGTATCAGCGTTCATCGTGATGGAATTTCCATCAAATGCCAGCGAGTTGGCTAATAATTCGACTGTAACAGCGGTGAATGCGTCGACCCATTCGGAACTCAATCTACCGTATACAGTTTGCGAGATCTTGGTGGCAGTGTGTGCGGTGTTTGGTAACGGTTTGGTGATCACAGTCTTCAGCAAAGAGAGGAAACTTCGTCGACGAACTAATTATTACATCATCTCTCTAGCCACGGCCGATCTCTTGGTCGGCTTGTTCGCTATACCTTTCGCCATTTTGGCCAGCATCGGTTTACCGACGAATTTACACGCCTGCCTGTTCACCGTTTCAGTGCTTATCGTCCTCTGCACGATCAGTATCTTCTGTCTGGTGGCGGTGTCCGTAGATCGTTACTGGGCGATACTTCATCCCATGGGATACTCACGCACCGTACGCACTAAAACTGCCATAGGTAAGAATTAATAAGGATGATGAACTTGAACCAATGTTATGCTACGTGATCTAAAGCTGGTTTAATCTCTAAACTCGTAAGGATTCGTTTATTTAACAATTTGAGTCTCTAAATTTGTCAAGTAGCAATTATTTCTTAAATAGTTTTATTGTTAGTAAATGAGTTTTTAAGTTGAAAAGTTCCTCCACTTTACAATCTTTGTAATTTAAGTTAGCAGATGGATTCCATCATGGGTACGCATAATAATTTAAAGCATTTCTCAGAATATTCGCGTTAATCGCAGAAATTAAAAAAAATCTATCGATCATCGGAAATGTTTTATAACACTTTAATACCTGCTAATTAATGCCTTTAATGCCTGCTTTTGCAAATACGATATAAGAGTTTGATATATCGAACGAAGATAATTCGTGAAGATAAACAAGAGAAAATTCGCCGTAAACGGAATCGCCGACGTGCAAGTAGTACGAGTCGATAATTGAGTGAGCTCGCGAAAAGTTCGAAGAAACGCAAAGGTAAATCGAGTAATTGTTAGCCACGTCGTTGCTCTTGTACAATCCGATGATCCAATTAAAATCACCTCTTCTTAGAAGCGTTCTGGATGAAACGCATAACCATTTAATCGAGCTGCGATAAAACAACACCGAGACACGAACCACGTAATTATATTTTGCGAAATTGTTTGAACCTGTTATTCAACCCTTCACACATCTCGAATCTTGTTTTCCATTTATATCGAGTGTTTCAGTTTATGCAAAATAAACATAAAATGTCGAATGTTTCAATTTATGCAAAATATACAGCTTATACCGAAACGACTAATATGTTCGTATGTAAAAAGTACTTCGATGTTTTGTAATGTTTTGAATAATAAACGACATACAGTCTTAAGGACATCGAAGTTCGGCTTCCTTGTTTTTTAGACAATACATTTTATGATAATTTGAAATACGAAAAGCTCCAAGCTATATATATATAAAAGTCATTAAACTTTGTTTGAAATCAAATACGTATATATAAATATATGAAATTTTATAAAATGACAACTACATTTCTGTTGCTGTATAACATATAACTATACATGGTAGCATATGTTTATCACGTTCTGTTATACGAGAATGTAGGACATCAAATAGTGACAATGCTGATTAGACGATATTGTGCAGATATATTCTTAGACCATTGTTACCAAGTTTTGGTCTTAATTTCACTGGAATATTGCAGTGAGTGTATGTGAAAGTTCTTTGGTCTTACATTAATGTTTGTTTATTTGTATCATTTACGCTAGTTTTGCCAAAGAAATTACATCATAATCCTTCGTGGAACTGAATCGATGAGATATAATAGAATGCACTTTAGACGGCAACAGGTGGCATTCCCTGCGCATATTTTAATAATGTATATAATAGAAGTTTGTCGTGCATATTCTTAAGAAATTTAACTTGAAGTTAATCGATGCATTAAATATTGAATTTCTTACTTGCGATCGATTAGTGAATTTCCTAGTATTCTTGGGATATTTCAGTATCGATATACTTGTTCTTCGTAAAAATTCTCATCTGTGTAATTATATTATATAAAAACTCTTATATAACTTTAATTAGTAGCTCAATAGTAAATAAGAAACGATTTTTTCTCTAAAGTGAAACGTATTTTCTTCTATGACAATTTTTTAGAATATCTCTTTGCGTATGTTCCCCATTCGTAAAAGTAGGTAATATGACAATGTATTGATTTCGTAATAAATAATCCGCATGATAATTACGCAATTAGTAAAGTAACTAAAAAAATTCCACCTGCGTTCGATGCATTTTAACGATGTTAACATATAACATAGAGTATGAAATACATATCATATATCCATCCGCCCGATTTCCCAAAGGATTTTGCTTTCTCCTTGCGACGAAATTGATGGAAATCGCATTTCCCTGCCTCCGAGAAAAAGTATATACGCGTAGAGAGAGGAATGAAAAAAGCAAACCGCGAGGCTCTAAAAAAATTCCATGGAGAAACATGAAATAACATAGGAATTCGTTAAAATCAGACTTTGATAAGAAAACGTTAGAAAATTTCATTTTTTAAATATAATTCACGTAAAACGTGCGAAATTGCATTGAAGAATTGGAGAGACTCGTGAAAAAATTAATGACACGGTTAGACGTTTCTCATTTCACTGTCAGGCTGCCCAGCCATGATTAATTTAAGCATTTCGCCTGTTTATGGTATGAGTGATTTTAATTACGAGCTCGCTGACTGATACCATTTCTCCAACGAGGGGAAAAGGTGCGTTTATTGCCGTACTTTCCAATCGATAACGTTCACGTGCACGTCTATCATCGACTTCTTTGACCGACTTTTCATTCTCTTCTTCTATAGCGGGATCTCTATAAATCTTTTCATTTCTTGTCCAAAATATTCTCCTTGCTGCATACATATATCACCGTTCCATAAAATCGCTCTTCTTGTAAAAACTGCAAGGGCGAGAATTTCAAACATTTTCAGTGATCTCTCTTCTTTACGTTTTTACATCTTATTATTCTCCATTACGTAGCAATAACTTATCTGGAACAGTTGAAACGAAAATAGAAAGATTAAAAGTTGATTCCGTTCTTTTAGGTATAATCTGTGTATGTTGGATCGCTGGCACACTGGTCGGCTTCCTGCCGCTTTTAGGTTGGAACGCGGGCAAGAAATCCAATGAAAAATGCATCTTCACCGAGGTGATGGATTACGATTACTTAGTGTTCCTGTACTTCGCCACGATCATCTTTCCCGCGCTATTAATTGCAGCCTTCTACACCCATATATACCGAGTGGTCGTAAAGCAGGTCAGACATTTTTACCGTAAATATACGGGCAGAATATGCGTACCAGCGTGAGTATGCGGATATACGATGTGCAAACAGGACACTGTATTAGCGAAGATCAGCTCCTGTTTGCTGACCCTCGAAATTTATCTTCTTTAATTAATCAAATTTGTGCACCGACATTTTTCTTAAATACCTCCAACTGGTTTTTCGTCGGTTACGGTTCTTAAATAAAGCGATCCTCTTGGTGACAAAGTAATTATGATGCTGAGAATAAACGATTGCAGTGGCTTCCATTTATATAATCTTCCGAGAATTTCATATATAAATTGCTTTAGCGGTGCATTAATCGTTCTTCCTCTACCAATTTAAAGTAGAGTTACCAAGTTACATATGATGAATTCTCGTGAAAAATATATATCGAATATTTCTCCAGTTATATTATTTATTATTGTACTGAACAATGTTCTTGCAGCTGCAACAAATTGTAACAATGAATCCGGGTCGCCGTACTGGAAACCAGACAACTGGAACCATGCTGAGATTACTTGGAGCCGCCAGGAAGCGTGAAGTGAAGGCGACGCAAAATCTATCGCGCATCGTGATCTTTTTCATTATCTGCTGGTTCCCTCTTTACACCATCAACTGTGTGATGGCGTTTTGTCCAAGGTGTAGGGTGCACGATGTCCTGATGAATTTTTGCATAATCCTGTCGCACTTGAACTCGGCTGGCAATCCGTTGCTCTACGCTTACCATCTGAAGGACTTTCGTGCGGCGCTTAAGAATTTCATGTGGAGACTTCTGTTTCCTCACAGTGACGTGAAATCTAGCGTAGTTAGCGTGATTCACGATCGTGGTTCTTTGGTTGGTTCCCAGAGACAATTCCAGAGGCAAACAGGTGGACCGCCGTCTACGAGGGTAATCAGATCGGATTTACTGCGTCAGGTAGCGTGTGATCAATTTTTGATTAAAGGTAGATCTCGATCAACGTGAGCTTAAATAGTGCGATATTGCATTTGATGCGAATTATAAAATGACGCGAGGTTGCATCTAATGCGAATAAAAATTCGGTTAATGCGAAGCTCGCGAGTCTTCTTTCATCCGGTACAACTGTGGAGACAATTAGTCTTTTGTTTTAACTTTGTTCTTAAACTTTTGTTTCGTCGAGACGATGCGTAGACCGTCTCTGAACATCTTCTGTTTTATAGTCATGACGCGACGCGAAACAAAAAATTACGGATGCCGATCCAAACATGGGTCGAAGCATGCAAGTTAACAGAGACTCGAACAAAGTACTGTTGGCTTATCGCCACATATACGAAGATATAAAGAAACAGAGGAGAGTGTGATCAATTTAAAATACTTTGAAAAATAATAATCATGTTTGTGCCATTATAATTTAATAAAATACATATGAGAAGGTATACTTAACGATTATTATTGTATACTTTCCTTAAATTAGAACCAATCCCGGTATTTCAAATATTCAAATAGTGCGAATTCCAATAACGTAATCAATTTCTGGGATTTACTACTCGCACTAATCGAGACCTACCTGTATTAGACTTTTATGAACATAACTAGAACAATAGAACGTATATGAATAGAAATTTCTTCATACATGCTATAATAAGTATCCTACTTTGAATATTTTATATGTATTTCTGGATGTTATATGCATTCTGTAGATGTTCGCAGCATTAAATTTCCCAAAAGCGCATAAACATTCACAGTATACTAATTATATTATCAATCGTAAAATGATATTTGATTTGAAAAAATCGACTAATCCCGGCTATCGGGCCTTTACCTGCAGTCGATTAGTTTTTCGAGAGATAAGATCGTCATTTTATCCTGAAAATGATTGGAAATATATCTTATTTTATCGATGGAATTTTAATTACAGGTAACTGACGTTAGATCTAGAGGATCATTCTCGACCCCTCGAAACGTCACGTTTCGAGAAAACGATGCAGGAAACACATCAAGCTCTTCGAGTGATCGACAGGAAAATGACAACGCGAGTCAAAACAGCAAGGATCTGCAACGAAACGAAAGTGACAATTTTGGTAATAACAAAATCAACTCGAGATCGTCGCGCGTTACCTCGCTGGAATTACAGACATACAAACCTTTAATGCCACTTCTTCCGGCGGAAGTAGATCACGTCGAGGAGACGCCACCGGCGTCCATCTTTGTTATTGAAGTGGATGTAAATCACGTGGAATCTGTTCACGAAAAACTGGATGAGGAATTGATGGAAAATAAAGACAAAGGTTGATGAATATCTTCGGCATTTCTGATTGTGAATAAATTAATCAAAATTGAATCTCGATTCAATTAGAAATTGATGGATATCAATTTCACTATTGATAATAAATTAACGATAATGAGATGTATGGTAATTATTTTTTACCATAAATGAATCATTGAAGTTGCAAAATAAGATGTTAATAATAAGTTTACAAGACGTGATGTATTTTTGGTGTTTAGTATGTTATAATTCAATGTATGATATTCTGAATCCTGATATTAATACTCGATATAAAGTGCGAAGAAACTGTATTTCATTAAGTTTTGTTAAAACAGTGAATATTTGACTGAATGTATTTCCAGATTACATTCTCTGTTTTAATGGTGATCAATGATAATTAAAAGAAATGTCAGTGTATGTCCAAAAAAAAAAGACATTTCTTTAGAATAAATTATCCTGAATATATAGAAACTGAAAAATTAGTAATCATTTTTACTGAAAATGAATAATATTATTTCGAAAACAAAATAAATATATTCTTCAAATAATAAATTCATTGTTAATGACAATTAGACACGAATAACTATATATATAACATATCTGCACGAACATATCTATAATGGGAAACGACAGTCTCATACAGATTACATATAATGGATACGTAATTTGCATGAAAATGATGTGAAATGTATGTTAAAGATAGAAATGTGAATCTCATATAAACGAATCAAAGTAGATAAGGGAACCGATATTTGAATTTTCAAATATTAAAAAGTTGTTTTAAAACAGTCTATATGTTAATGTCCATTCCACATTCTGTGTATCACATGACGGTCGAAATAAATGTCACAAAAATAATCATCTATATCCACTAAAATATATTATTGTCTAATTACTTAATACTACCTGACGATTAAATAGTTCCAGCACAAAAGTCGTCGTCTTGGTTTAACATCTTTTTTAACGAACAATATTCTTTTTTTCTAAATAAAACTTTATTTTTTACAAATGGATCGATAAACTGACCAAGCGAACGGAACTCGGTTAAAACTAATTACGAACTTCGATATATCGAATTAATATCGCGCATGCGCTTTGGATACGTCCGAGGTTAACGTAGCGAGCAACAGGTAGCGTTTCAAACGTGGAAGGGTGTTGCGTACGCAAGTTTCCCGCCAAAACTTAGTCTTGCTGTCGTATCAGATGCTACCGTTGGGACTGTTTGAAAGATGTGAAAATTTATTTAATAAACATTGTTCATCATAAAGTATAAAAAGCTGAACAATGGATCCAAGTGAAGTAGAATTTCTCGGTGAAAAAGAATTAGTTACCATTGTGCCGAATTTTAGTTTTGATATGATTCATTTAATTTCGGGATCTGTGGGCCCTTTTCGAGCCGGTCTACCTCTGAAAGTTCCGATTTGGTTGGCAGTAAACCTGAAACAGCAACAAAAGTGTCGAATCGTTAATCAAGACTGGATGGACGTTGATGGCTTGAACGAGGCGAAGGAGGAAGAAAAGTTGTCCAAGTAAGTAAATGTACTTTTTTCATCCTTTATGATAAAATATTTTTTCGTATAAAAGAAGTTGATTATTTTAGATTGTTTACAAAAATGCCCAGTAATCATTACATGGAAGAAGCGCAGCTTTTACTAAATGTTGGTAGCGATGATATATCTGATGCGGATAATATAAAGACAGCAGTGAAGGTAATAAATATAAATGTAAGTATACCTTTTAATGCTAATGTATTAATTAATTTTTAGGATATATGGGACATAAGAATGTCAAAGCTCCGTACATCGATAGATGCATTCCTTAAAAGCGAAGGTTTACATGCTAAGTTGGACCATTTAACTGCCATGGAAATCAACAGTGTTCGTCCATTATTGCCACATGCTCTGGATCAAATGCTAAGGATTCAAACCATATCTGTACCTTATACGATAGTAATTCTATTACAAGAGAATCTTTTTTATCCTTCCTAAAGCAAACTTTATATTTTTTAGGATGGAAGACTGACGCAATCTCATTATTCTGGGACATCACAATAAACTGACCGCTAGACGATGTTTCTTTTTTCATGTATAATCTATTATAATTTCTAGATTGTAAATATACATGTACATATGGAGTATCGATATGAAGTATTTGTAATGCATTTTTGTCGATCACGTATAAAATGGAATAAAGAAAGCGGGGAATGAAATAATACGTTCATAATATGTAATATACGAATACGATATAATAGTTTTATTATTTCTTATTCTTAGATCATTACATACAGTCACTAGCATCTCAATCACAATTTCTCATTATCACTAATATAAAGTAAACTTATATTTACATCGGTAAATCTGTCGCTTCGATTAATTAAATCGCATCTCGTTCGGCGCTGTTTCTTTTTTTCACAATATTTACATCCCTTAAGCTTATAATACACAGTCCTTTAATAATCTTTGATTTGAATTGTTAAGGTAGATGTCGTTTTAACGAACTTAACGTTGGCCGGTTTAACTTAATGTGCTGAGCAATTTGATCTACTCAAATTTCAGTCAAAATTTCAACCTCCAACCTCGTGTTAAGTTTGTAAATCGAATCGTCCAGTGTAGAGAGAATGTGGAAACGTATGTTACAAAATAAAAGATGGAAATAATTGGGAACTGCAGTCATAGGATGAGTCCGATGCTACAAGCGAGAACTTAGAAAATTTCGGTGTTCGATATATGTACACATGTTCAATCAGCTCTCATTTAATTGAGAGATATATTGTTTCAGATAATTAGAGGATCACCTGTTCATGTTATTAACGTATCCTAAAATCTTCCTAATTATGTATAAAGGACAATCAACATAGATATCGGTGTACCAAAAACAGAACTCTGTTCGTAATTGAAATTCAAATAATTCTCCAAATTTAAATCCTCCAAATGTTTCGCACAGCAGTCGTTTTGTTTTGTAAGTCGCTATTGCTTTCTATTTAGTTTTAATCAGTTTTACATTAGTATACTTTCAATGTAACGACGTAAGTACCACGCGTTTCATATGTAAAGTACTTCGGCCTATCGCACCAAGTATACAATTAATAAATATCAAGTATCATTAATCGTTTACTGGACTGACGATACGTGTAAAAATAACAAATACGTATAAACCATGTCAAGAAACATGTGTGTGCGGCGTAACAATATTAAATGTGTTACGTGGAACGACAGTAATTGAGTTAGTATAATACAACGTATTTAATGAAAATACGGGTCGATGTTATCTTTTCAGACAGCAACTATTTTGCTAGGATCGACCTTTACTCGAATGAACATAGTATTATCTTTGACAAAATGTCGTTTCTTCACCATTTCGTGAGAAAGGAATCGAGGGAAGCCAAAACCGAGAGAATCGGGCTCACGACTGGGCCTCTGGAAGTTCTTCCATGTTGGATCCGGTATAAAGCTTTCTACGATATTGCACGCCTTTTCCGCGACCACCGTCTGGTCGAATATGGTGAAGGACACGCTGTGGGAAAATGGCCATCGCAACAGAGCATCATACTCTCCGGGAAGAATCTTTATGTATATTGAAATGTGACTTCCTTCGCCGGTTCCATTTCCGTTTAAGAAAACTGACGCCTGGAACATTCGATATTTTTCAATTCTACCGACGAAGCTTTATTTCTAAAGAATTAATGCAATATAACGAAAATAAGTAAGCATATGATGTACTCGTGTTTCTATCTATAGTAGAGTTCTTAAAACTTAGCTTAAAGGAAAATAATATAAAATTAATATTAAGTATTACCTACCTGTAGCTTGTAACCATATTGACTAGTGTAAAAAGGAGGGCTGACGAGTTCCATTCCTTCCTTGGCCTTCGCCTCGGACATTTTAGCGCTGTAATCCGTAATTTTCCATATTAGTGTGCCCGTATAATTTAGCGATAGTTTGCTAATAGCGGATTTCAGGCTGGTTATCTGGTGCTGTTGTTTCGTTACTACACTGCACATCAAGCTTAAATGCATCTTTGCTGATTCCTCCAAATGTTTGTCCAACGAAAATCGATTTCCCTGTGATAAAAATTAATATTTCGATATTAATCTTATAAAACGAAAAAAAAAGACAGAAAAAGTGAATGTAATTTAAAGCAATAAATCGGTGTACCTTAAAACGACAGCCGGCATCCTTGAAAGTACAAGATAAGAGGTGTGTAGTGCAGTGATCTTTCAAGTGAACTTCGAGATCTTCTCTTGGTAAGACGGCAGTTTCACAACGGTGTGGACAGGCGACTGGAAAACGGCCGCACTTGGCGTGATGAGCACCGAGCGTGTCAAAAACGAACTCTTTGTTGCAGTAACGACAGGCCACCAGTCTTTTCGCGCACTCGCCCAACTTGTGTTGACTGAGATGCCTTCGCTGCACCTTCATGCCACACTTGTTCTCGCAGTAGAGTGGCTCATAGCCACACGTCCCTGTGTGTTTCTGCAGATAAAGAACAGGATCGTTAGCGATATCCTTAAACAGTTGATTAAATTATAGACATATAGATACATATGTAGAAAATTCTGAGATAATACTAGCTAAATTATAACGAATACAAAATAACAATTTGAAAGCATATAGAAAAGTATTAAAGATGGTTTCACCGAATATAGTAACTTGTTAATACAACGAATAATATAAATAATTTTCTGCCAACTATATATAACTGGATTAAATATCTCGCAGCCACCGTGTACGTTTTTTAATTGGCTCCAAACGTTACTAATATAATCACGATAATTGCGTTTCATCGCGATATTAATAAGATATCGTTAGAACGTTTCGTATAACACGCATAATACGTTCATAAGAGGTTTCTATGAAAGTTCAAATACTTTCGTGAGCCACTGTGATCATTCATCCATGACCAAATGAATATTAAACAAAAGGAAAAAGAATTCGAAAAATTTCGTTTGAACTCATGGTGCTTTCGCTTGCATCCGTTCCCACTATAGTACAGTTAACGGTTGGCACTCGATCGCGATTCTTCTAATTAATGCAGCGGCGGTTACCTCGAGCGTGTGACCGGTGAATTCTTTGGCACAGAAGTCGCAGCGTGCTCGCCGCTGGGCGCAAGTGTACTTTAAATGGTCCTCCATCAGCACACGAGGGATCATCGCGCCACACTTATTGCTGCAGGGGACCGCGTCGTGCTTGCAGGTATTCAGGTGAGCCTAAACAGGATATAATGCGATTTTTACATCGGCGAGACTTGAACGGCGCATTCCTTCTACTCCGATCGGATCGTTCTCTTCGGATTTATGTTCGTATTGCGACAATCGGGGAAACTCGGGTGAACGAACCGCATACCGGAGATTAAAGAAATAGTAATAACGTATACGGTAATAGCGTGTAAAATCATTACGTTAATACGTGTAGGTTAAAATTTCTTCTGTGAGAATCATACGGGGAATTTCTTTCGCTTCAAAACGTGCTTGGTTCTAATTTTTAATTTATTCGATATTTCTCAATGCTATAATAAGTTCGAATTTTTAGAGTACCTTTTTCGAAAGCTTTTTTCTGATGATTCTTAAAAGTGTAGAACTTTGCTTAAAGAACTCTACCGATTCTAGTTTCTAATTACTAATTCTTTGTACTCCGGTGCGAAAAGAATTTAACACAGTTCATGTACGTAGAATTATCAAAAAATCGTATTAAATTTATTTCGGGATCGATCTTGTAGCTCCTTATAACGTTTCCCGACAATGGGATTTTCCCATTACTGATTACGATAGACAGAATTGCGAAGCCATTTATAGCATATATAACTATTTTTAACTCGTAACTTGACAAGTGATCATGTAAGGCTGGATATGTTAATGACGGTAAGAAGAGCCGATAATTGTTCTTATAATTGAGCGGAAAACCAGCACAAGTTATCCGCAAGCTGTGTGGGAGTTAACCGTGCCGGGACCAGTTCAACGACCTATCAACGCAAGGTCGCTCAAGATCAGAAATGCATAATGAAACGATCTCGAAAACGTATTTTTACACATTCAAAACTGATCTTACAAAGAACAATGAGAAGACCTTTGGATGAACACTTTCACGTATCAGTCGTGGAGCTTTCTGAGAAAAGGGTCCGTAGAGCAAAATTTTTAGTTCTATAATAGCTTAGCAGCGAAGGTTTCAGCTCTAGTTTTTAAATATTAGTCACGTTCAAATTCTTTCGATAGCTACAAAGTTTTTTCTTTTTTTAATAGTTACCTACTCAAACGTAACTACTATCAAAAACCTAGAACTAAACAACTTGAAGAACTTTGTCCTTCTTATATTCCAAACACGAATAAAAACTTGATAATAATTTAGCTACTTTGCTAGAAAATACGCTCTATACATTTACCGTAGACCTACGAGCCCTTTGTTCACGAAACTCTTCAATTATTCGAACGACATACAGCACCGTCTTCATTATGTAAAACGTAAAAATTGTGGTATGCGCGTGGAAACTAACAGAAAGAAAAAGAAAAAAGAATATAACGTTACCTTCAACTTTCGAAGTTCGTCGGACCACTTGCAGCCATCCTTATGATGAATGCAATACACAATGGAGCCCATTATTGCCTTCTCAGCTTCCAGGTCCTGGAAATTCTGCAACATACAAAAAGAACAGATCTTATCTACTGTCCTTTCCATTCTCTAACGTCCGCTATCCCATTCAAAAAAGCACGCCTATCGAATTATTTCAACTTAACAAAGGAAACCATAGATCAACAAACACGAAACTTAATAACGCCAGGAAAATTTCGTATCCAGCAGGCAGTGAATCGTGGAATAATATCGTCCGACATTTTGCAACGTAAACGAATAGGTTCCTGAATTGTTTGCTTTCCATCAAAGGCTACGGTCGAGTGGAACTGGACCTCTTAGAACGTGGGTAGCGATTAATTGGGTAACAGGTAGTCGTTACCAGGCGGCTCTGTCTACGAAACGAGCGTGCACTGGGTCTCATACCCCATAAACAAGCCGTTTGACATTCCAACTACCGCCACGATGAAATATGGTAATCAATTTTCAGCGACGCGACTCTTCACCGCAGAGTTCGAAACCTACGTTTCACCTGGGTGGGAATGTTTCAGATGTACGATTTGATGTAAGTGAATTCTCTTCCTGAAGACTGTTTTATAATCGGTAGATAATAAAGGTAGATAAAGGTCGAGATAGTGAATCTTCTTGTCCGGAGGTTTCTCGGAATCGTCGAGTTTTGTGAGAAGAACTGGCTGTAGGTTTCGATACGAGGTAATATTACAGATTCGTGAGTAATGTATAATTAATGTTGGATATTTTTCATTTTAAATGCCGATACTTTGTTCTGCTTATTTCTTTTCGCTTGGTAGAGCAGGGAATTAAATCGTTTTTTGCTTGCGGTAGATAATATTCGTCGATCGTATGGGTAATCCTGTAAGTTATCGGGTATTTGATAAAGTTAATATTAAATCTTTAAAGTGATATAAATTATAAATAGGATTAGTAGGACATGTAACAATCTCCAGCCTGTCAATAGTGATAATTGCTTTTTTCTCTTAGTATATACATTGACATCCGGTATCGGTAAAGTTGTCAGATATTTGTGAAAGTTACTTCTTAGATCTTTGAAGTAGCGCAAACTACGTATAAACTACATACGTACTATGTATCATCTTTCAATAACGATCATAAATAATTGAGTTTTCCTTTTATCGTTACTATATTTCACGTGTTGATATATATAATCAAGCGCGCAGTAAATATAATTGCTTTTAAAGCTTCCAGATAAATATAAATTACTCGAATAAAATAGTACGAGTAGCCTCGAATATCTAGACAATAATAACAAATAATTCTTTCTCCTTTTTATTACATTCTACGAAGAATAAAACTAGAAACTCGTGTCTTCGTAACTCGAGGTCTGCGAAATACGCAAGTGACACGTTTCAAACAAAGAATTAACGCTACAAACTCCATGTGTATACGAAAAGTTATTTGCTCTTGATAAAGCTAGTTGGAATTACAGGATGGCGAAGAAGTCTCGAGTTTGCGAATCGTTTTCTCAAACTACGTGGCAACGATCTCATCGTTGACACCGAACGCCATTGGGCTCGTCTTCGAACGCGGAAAAAAATCTTCGAGAATATATCAAACGCGTTGTACGAAATATTTTCAGTGTTCTGTGGTGAGTGATCAAATACTTTCGCGAACCACTGTAGGATAATCCTGAGCGATCCTGTACGAGGGAATTTACGTAATATTATTAGCAAATATCGCACAAGTTACAAGTCGTAAATTACTAGAAAATGACACGCTCGATAATAAATCAAATGCATCGTCACAAGTAAACTTTACAAACTACAAATCATCTGATTATATCATTCGATATAAGATCGTTAAGTTACAATTTATAGAGGAGTCTACATGATTTATTAATTTAATTATAATTCGTAACTTGTCGATTCACTGATCTTATTAATTAGTAAATTATTGTGCAAAAGGATCGATCGATGAAGTTCACTGGGTCTAGTTCGCGTAGATCAAACTTTCTTCGCAGACCCGTACCACGAAACATAGAAACACATTGGCAAATCGTATTGGCTATAGAACAATGTATGTAATTGGTTACCTAATCCTTCGTTATTAAGTGGCTGCCGGTAATTTCTCGTCAGTGATTCTTAGGATGCCGCTTAAATGATAGACTCTACCGATAAATACATGCTTCCATTGTTTGTATGCTAAACGATGAACCCATTAGCGTCCGAACGGTTCCATCAATGGTACTTTATAGTTACAACGACCACTGTTCCATTCGTGCTCTGAAAATTACGCTCTAGCGAATCTAATTTCGACTCGCTATCATCTACATAATCACTGGCATTACATCTATATAGTCTGTTCGTGTCAACAAATCACAATTCTTCGTAGCGATAATTTTTCTGTGTCAGAATTTGCTCTCTGCATCGATCGTCGATGTTATTATGCCGCTAATCTTCGTTAGGCTACTGTTAAGAGCTTATGCCAACGTTGTTCTTTTAGATAAAAATCCTCGCAGTGTTAATTTAATCTCAGTATAGTGCGCATGAAAAAAATAACTCTGTATTTTCACAGTAACTAAACCTGTCTGAAAAATTTGCGATTCTTATACAGTTTGTCCGTACGAAAATAAGAATTTTCGAAAAATCGAAATAAAGATATCTCAATTTTATATGTGAATACCAAGTTAGAATAATTCGTTAGCCGATGGACACTTAGCCGATGCGTTACACGTATAAAGTAGACGCGCGATAAAACGGCTGAAAATACACGGGAAAATAAACGATGGACAGTGTGTAACAACTGTCTAATAAATCTAAATCCGTCCGTGGAAGACTTTCTCCGAGCTCAAAGGTGGCATGGATGCAACGCAACATGGGAGACGGCGGCATTCCGATCCTTTTAGAATTTTCATGCCACGTTGTTTCTTCCAGGAAGAACTGTCGACCACGGCAAACTGACGATGGAGTCGTGACGGTTTTCGGAAATAGCGATGTTCAATAATAACCCTGATGCAGGAGGTGAACCCGTACCGAGAACCATGCGGGAGGCGAGGAACCAGAATAAATTTTACGCGTTACGTCGTGCGTGGAAATAATTATTGCCTCTATTAATACGTGTTTCGAGTTCTGATATGTCGCTGTAAAATCGATGGCGCCGTCGACTGATTTTATTTTATTTTTCACCGTTCTTCCGACCATTCTATTCCTACATCATGGTATTCGATACTATTTTGAATTTGTTTCTCGATGGCACGATTACTACGACGACGCTAACAATTAATTTTACTCGTTTGCTCGCTTACTATTGTTCCGAAGGAAGTTCGATAATCTGGAAAATATTCGTATAACGTGATATCCAATACTATTCTGAATTTGCTCTTTAATGGCAGTTTCAAGAAGAACTGGCAAACGCAATTTCCTGCAAAACAAATATTCATTCAATTTGTGATCAAACATTTCCACACAGGTACACCCGGTATAGATGTGGAGGTCCGATGCCTGCGAGTTGAAACCTGCACGACCGGCAAGGTCGAGGAATCTAACGCAACCAGCCACTGCCGGTGAGATATAAACACCGTCGGGAATGGAAGAGACAGATCTACCTTTTCAGCTTCGAGATGGCAAGAAAAAGAAAAAAAGAAACAAAAAAAGGGGGGGGGCGAACACGAAGACATAAGAATACCGACCGCATCACGATACCGAGAATAAAAATACACTTGCACTGACCGTGATCGAGGCTTCGTTTCACTTTGATCTCCTCCATTACAATTCGTACAATTTACCGTCGATCGCTTCTTACTCCTTCCTTCGTAAACGTCCTATTAAGATCTTAATTTCTAATTTCCTATCAAAGATGCCGTAATTTTCCATTAACATTTAAAACGAATATCTTAAGGAAGAAAGATCGTTTTCTGCGATGAGCCAAAATAATAAAGATTGATAAATTGCCTTTCTGACAGTGAACTTGGTGGATTACGTTTAATTGGCACGATAATAATTCTGTATGACACGACTCCGACTTCATTGACGAAGCGTGTGCGCCATTAAGAAGAGCTGGGAACAATCGAAAAGAAGGCCGGCGGCGAGTTAATTAAAAACAAAGAGCTGCCAATTAAACCGCGGGGGCCAACGATCTCGCGTTGCGCAAGTTCCGTAATATCGTCAAAACGAGACGGTGCTTTCACCAGGGAAACTAAGCGGCGCAACAGCAACGGAAAATCATATTACCGAAATCATCGGTTACGTAAGGTCGAAAGCTCGATAATACGACGATGCGTCTTGAAATATCAAATACCGACACAACGATTCAAGAAATCCTCTCGATTACACCTTTCTTTCCAACGAATGATAAACGATGTTTCTCCGACTGTAGAAACGGCGACGAACGGGCGAACGCAAATGGATTCGAGCCTCCGGCTGATGTCCTTTATATTCCAGGAAACACCATAACGCTCGAATCAGCGAATTAGAATACCGACATGGAGAATCGCGAGGCTGACATCACTGCTAGTCTCTCTCCATGGCGCTGTTACAGCGGTTACAAGTCGTCGTGACGTCACGGCGAAATAACGGACACGATCTTCGCGTACGTTCCACTTATTCTCGAGGACGACCATCGTCTCCGCGGCCCTGCAGGAATTTTCTAACCCGGCCCGCCATACGAAAATTCCCTCGAAACGAGTGGCCGTCCAGATAATTGACGAACGAAAAATAAGAGTTATATTTCTTTGAAAATTCCGCCTTGATTCGTCTATCTCGATGTTTTTCCATTATTCTACTTTATCTGCTCGATCGTTCGTATATTCGAGTTCCTTGGAATTTTCCAGACTCCATGTTTTTGATCGCTTTGGTATTTTTCTTCGATGCTTGGCTGTGCACCCTTGCGCCTGGATGTTCATCCACATTTCGAAACGAATCTTCGATGGAAAGTTAAAAAGAATCTTACGTATAAAGAATTCTAGGCAGGAATCGTTAAGAATTGTTGTGCATTATTTTGCCGTGTGTTTCTCAAAATTTTAACAGGTTTTAAAACGTCGAAGATAGGAGTCGTTTCGGTTGTTGGGAGAAAAGTATCGGAGGACCAACACATCGGGTAAGAACTTGCAGTATTTTAATGAAACGGAAAGCAGTTGGACGAGAGTGTCCGGTATTCGAAAAATCCTCTGCTGATATTAGCGATGCATGGATGTGACGGTTATACGCATTTCGAATCCAACGGGCGAATCTGATTTTTTCCGACGGCATGAAACCGCGCGACCTTGACAACTCGATGACCAAGGATTAACATATACGTAGAATCTTCCGAATTCCTGCTCCCGTTGATCCGTTTCGAAATCGTGAAGAAATTTCAGAAGAAATTTCGCAAAACTCGCTATTTCCATGCCAAAATATTTTGCTTGTCAAATTATCAGTGAGAAAATGTTTAGTAAAAATGAAATTTGCAACAGTTGAATTCTTTTAGCCTGAAGCTTCTTGCTTCTTTTATTGAGAAAACAAGAATGAGAAAGGAAGCATAAAATTACACGATGAAACAAAGAATCTCTCAACTTCTCGCTCAATCGCAATAATTAGTGTTTCTGCGATATTATACGCTATGAATGATACATTACGAAAGCGCATCTCAACGATTTACAAATCGCCTCTTTAACTATCGCAATCGATATACGTATATACGTACAGTATTGTGTACAAACTTTAGATCATCGATCAAATGGAAATACTTGAATACCAAAACTTGATATCAATTTAAATCTGTTACTCGTTAAAGCGCGCTTGATTCAAGAATTATTGTAAATTTGTTGAAAAAAGAATTTGTATAATTCCAAACAATCGATATGTATTTTGTATAGGCTTCTTTCGTTCTTTCGACGATATAACAACGAAAATAATTAAAAGTTTATTTTTCGAAACGTGTCTTAAATCCTCGCGAGATGGTGTGGATAGCTTAAAACTTTTACGCGGAATAGACTCGTAGAATCGATTAATATAGATATCTGTCTTCTGCGATAGAGATGTGCAAAAGTTCTACTATTACGGATGATCCGATTGATTTTAAATTTCCCGTAGCTGTTTGCGGATCGATCACACGGACCAGAGGAAGACATGATCGCGTGCGAAAGGAAAACTTCCTGTCGGCTACGAAGTGGTCTCTGGGCTTGGCCGTACACCGGCGACACTTCGAATCCTATAAATTAGCGGTCATGAAGATGGCATTCTACGATTTCCGAGTAATTCTCGTGACCCGTGAATTTCGCACGTTTTCTTTTTTTTTCCAGAAATATCCTTCGTTCTAGTTACCATTCTTTCGGATTAGAATTATTTTACGAATCTCTTTTCACAGGTGCAAGCGTGTCTACGTACTTTGCAAATCCAAGGAAATGTTTGTAGAAAGTATTATCGTTTTGATTGTATTATTTAATAAAGTCGTTGAGTTTCTTGATAATAATATTGGATGATAAATTGTATTGTAGAGATAGATAGAAAATACTGATTCAAACGTTTGTTTAGTTATCGCTGGATAAATATATGATGAGAAAGTACAGACAAGATATTGTTGAGATTATTTACAAGGCCAAATATGTTTTTCTTTTCTTGAAATAACATTTGTGCTTTCAACTTTAAATTAAAAAATTAGACACAACCAAGTTTCACCTTTTTCGATCTTCGTCGAACACGTCGTTTCATTCGACGATAACAGAAAAAGGCAACGAATTGAAATAAATAATTCAACCTTGATTATTGAAAGAGAGAGAGAGAGAAAGAACGAAATCCTGTTTGTTTCTACGATGCTTCAACGCGAATCACACGTACAATGGATTGTCGCAATTTAAGATCAGACTCACTGGTTTCTTTACCGAAACGAGGAAAGTCAGTGGAAAGAGGAAAGTTTCATTTCTCCTGCTAGATACCTCCTCTCCAGGCAATAGAAAAATAGGACATTCGTTTCTTTGCTTCCACGGCTTTCAGAACGAACGAAGAATTGTAACGTGGGATTTAAGGGTTCCAAGAGTTCACGACCCGTGAACGAGCACAACTAGAATTTCAACGAGACCATTTTAATTTCAAACGGACCGGTTCCTCCCAATAGTTGTCGCACCTCCTCGGTTCAATGATTTAGTATCTTCCTCCACTAGGGAAGCATTAATTCTAGTCTATAATACCATCGAAGTGTTTCTCCTTAGAAAGAACAATAATATTTAAACATAATACTGTGATAAAAAAAAAAAAGAACAAATCAATCTCACTATCGTTTCCGCAACTCATTTCTTAAATTATTGTCTCGTTAGACTGATAATAAAAGTTCATAAGTAAAACTAACTGTCCTCGATATCCTTAAGCAGGAGCCAGACTAGTCAATCACACCCAGTCAGCTACTGTTTGTACTTTAATGTTCAATTTAAGAACGACAATGACTTATTTGCACAAGTTTATTTATCGCTTCTAACGAATCAATAAATACATATGCATGTATTTTGTTTCTCGTATGTATATCCAGCGAGCGTATTTCGACTATAACATTCTGCCGATGCTGTGTTTAAGAATGTTCGAATGAAAGAATGCCGAGTAAAAACGCTATCGATAGCCTTTCATATCTCGAATACGCCTTCCTGCTATCTTATCGAGCCATAGAAATTTACAAACTTTTAAATTCCAACCGAATGTTATATGCCTCATTCTGATCTGTAATTTCAGTCCAGGGAGGATCTATCACTTTGTCTTTCCGCGTAATCTCGACAACTAAAACAAATATATGTGCACGCTTCGCGTTAAAGCGCAGCGTCGTTGAAGATATCAACGGCCGTTCCAATAGTTACATAAATAAGCAAATAAGATAACAGTCGTTAAGAATATCGACTACTGAAAATTATCTAGCGTCGATTTCCCATTATCTGTGTTTAGACAAACTACAAATCCTTGGAAAGGAGAGCAGAATCAGCATTTTGGTGACTTAAAATTGTACGTTACAACTCAAATAATTATATACCTAAATTTCTTCTAATTATACACGTCGTGTATAATTATTTTGACGTTATACTAATCTAACAACAATATTTCCACAATACTAACGATCCTCGAAATTAATTGCTCCACGAGATGTCTTCGCCATATGTATAACGGTGAAAGACAGTGGCGTCGTTATATTTAAAAAGCATTCATTCGTTGTTCCCAATTAGAAAGATAAAAACATTACGGAACTCCTAGGTAACAATACCAAAGAGCCGGTTGAAAAGTATCCGGAAAAGAACTGGTGATCGCACTCGAGGAGCCCTGTTAAACGTAATTTCTATCGCGATCACCGACTGTCTCGTACGCCTATTTTCTAAAGGCACGCAGAACCAAAGAGAAAGAGAGAGAGAGGGAGAGAGAAAAAAGCACTCTCATTACAATGGAATGCACAGAGGGAACAATACTTGAAGGAACAAACACCATAGCAACTTCCGGCCACGACGAAGGCGGTGGCCTCCATGGGAAGGTTGGCGGGGATCTGCTTTTAAATTAACACGCGGTAATTACAACAACTTGTAAGCATCCGCGTTATCTCGCATTCCTGAACAAGAGCCAGCAGTCACTTTCCACGCATAGCTTAATAAGAGCTGATTGGAGACGGTCCTTAATTCACGAAAGACTAATTTGGTGATATTTTATTTGGTGGAATTACCCAAAGCCAATTAATTACTCTGACAGGAGAAGCAACTAAGCAGTCAATGTCATTAGGTCTATAATTTTTTTATACTATTCCTATAGACATCTTATAGAGATAATCGTCTGAATTATTTTTAGTATTTCTTTAATAAGAAATATGAACAAAAATGTTGCGCACAGGTTGTAGATTTTATTAAGATTAAAAATTTGTTTTCTGCCGGAATAGAAACAGAGATACAGTTAAAATAAAAATACGAAATAGAGCGACATTTGTTGGTTTACTAAAAGCTTAAAAATTTGTCTTTAGATAAGAAAGATTCCATTGAATTTGCAGGTAAGGGAAAATTCGAAATATGTGTATCTTCTCTGTCTCTATTCCTCTATTTATGACTAATTAAAGTTGACGATGTCATGAAAAACGATATCTTATACAATACAACATATATACAAATTATAGAATTTGCAATTGAGCGGTTGACTAAATATACAGTGATGGTAGTTTTCGCCATAATTGGTTCCCTCTTTTGAATACGCCCCTTAAAGTTCCCTGACACTCTAAGCACAAGCTCATAGTCTTTCCTGGCAGTTAGCTGGATTCACAATATAAGAGAGTAACTGAAAAATTCTTATAACGTGTTTATATACATATACACCATGGTAATATCGAGCGTTATTAATCTGTCCCAATGATCCATATGTCAGAGAACCACTGTGATAAGAAATAACTAAAATGATGTGACAGAATCACAGTCATCTCTATGTCCGTGCTATGTATTTCCGGAAGATCATTTGCTCGCAACGCTTTCTGGTACGATTTCCTGTATTGTCATCATTTTCTAATGCCTAGAATTTCGCGACGGTCTGATTAAGCTCGTTGAAACACAGATTATCTAAAAGTAGTTCTATTGTTGGTGTCCACCATAATATTATTTCAATTTTACTGAATATAAATGCAAAAGATTAATTTCCAATATTTTATGATGTTTGAAATTAATAAAATTTGAATTTTTAAATCTGTAACATCTAAGTGTTTAACTGTTGTGTTTGAAATACAATTTAATTTTTAATATTTGTCATTTGCATTTTACGTTATTGCTAACACGTTTATGCAACTGCACTCGAAATGTGTTAAAACGTGTCTGGATATTTTCTGAGACCTTACTGGTGCGCAGCATCGGGTTAAGTGCTAAGGTTGCCGGCTTGTGCACGCGTGTTAGCCGTTCATATATCTCCTATTGCACTTTTTGTTTTGCATCGTTACCCTCTTAACCTATTCTCCACTCTCAATCGAACAGTATGTACCTATATGCTTCGTAAGTCAATTATATAACCCTATTTCTCCTGATATCATTTAGCCGTCTATATATGTCTTACAATGACAGTAAAAATGTTACTGTATCTAATATTGGATCAAATCCTCTACAATATTGCGTTTATGCAACCTTCGTTATTTCTCTGTTTTGTCCTTAACAGGTTAAGAGTACCCTCTCAATATTTTTCCTTCAAAACAAAGAACTTACGAATACTTTGTTAGTACACATAATAGTCTTTCAAATTCGTTAATGGGTAAAAAAAAATCAGATTTGTTTTCCCAATGTTAAAAATAATGATCCGGGAGTAAATTAACGAATCTATTTTTTGCAGGAATCGAGTTGCATCGATACATAGAGCGTACGAAACGCGCGAGAACGGAAAGCAGAGTCGATGCCACGGAGGTGCACGAAGGAGGCCGAGCGGGTTCGGAAGCAGCCGAGGCCATCTGTTACGCTCGGTTCCCACGCTTCCGCCGTCGCCTTTCCCCGCCTTTGGACCAGTCCTCATCGGTCCTTTTCTTGCCCCCTCCTTCGCCGACACTGCCGGCTCTCGCCGTCGCTTTATTTTATATAGCCGGAGAATGCTTGGACGTCTTTAACCGCGAGTCCGCGTTTTCTGTTACGAACTTCCGAGGCGAAACTTTTGTCCATTATCGCGAGATTTCTGCTCGTCGCAGTTTCCGTTTGGCTTGGTCTCGAGGCGTTAAGTAAAAGTTGTACGACTAGTCTTGCAAGGATAGGACCGGCCAAAATCTTTATCTCTTTCGGTCCTGCTCTGTGTACGTCACAACGAAAACAAATGTTCCAAGATGTTCCTTATGTATTTTATTTTCTTATCTTCGTTTGAAATAAATCGAATGTTTTACAGCAAAATTCGTTGCCTTGTTTCTTTAATACCTATTAGAGCAAACGTTAGCTATCCAACGTTGTTAGATGACATAATATTAAAATGTTATATGAAATGGTACATAATTTCTTTTCGTGGTTCTCACATTTAAGAATTAAAACTGAGGTTAGAATTCCAGTTAATCTTTCTTGCGAGTGCAGCCTATTTTTACTGTATCGAAACTATAATCTCTGTTACCAGTATAATTCGATGTTATAAGCAAGAGATTAAGTACGTTATGTATTTCAGATTTCTCTTAAATGTGAACGTTTCCGTGGGAGCAGTTAGATAAATTCAGCCGGGCGGCTTCGCTTTCTCCAGTTTGTTCATCAAGCAAGCCGTCTACGATACTTGAAACTGGTCCATGTAAGTACAAGTATCTATCTAGTAGAACTTAGAAAGAGGTCGTTTTTCTATCAGAAGAAAACCCGAGTACAGATTGATCTTCCTTTCTAATCCAATTTCCCCATTACAGTTATCAAACTTCCCACGTTAAATGCATTATTGATCATTATTACGAATATACTGTTTTACTTATTATTTTGATAGATATTATAGCCATCCGATATGTTTAGTTACGCCAGTGGCATGAATTAGCCTGCCAAAGAAAAAAAAAAGTTGCTTTCAACGTGGGGCACGTGCCGTCTGCAGTCGCGCCGCTATTGTCATCTTTCCAGAGGCTGTGTTTACACAAACGCATTCCCCCAATCGCCCCCTGCGGAAAGTTGGCACTCCCGACTACCAGCCACTGCGTACAGAGAACCTTCTTAAATGTGTTCGTACAAAAGGAATCGTAAACGGCGCGCACGTGTGTTGGCGACGCCTCATCGAGGGGGCTGGAACGATTAAACCGACCGCAAAAAGAGATGGACTCGATTCTTTAAATACACGGTCGATATGACAGGGGGAGCGACCATGGTAACAATGTCGAGTGACTTCCAGCGACCCCTTGTTTACTTATGAATAAATTCCATTTACTTCGTTACATAAAAACATAGAGGATAAAAGGTCGAAAACATAGCCAATAAATTAAACATTTGAACAAAGCTAATCCCAGATATTGCGTATAGTAGCTCACGAAAGTACTCGTACACTTATTATGAATGATGCGTATTTCTATGCTATATGAAACATTTCGAAACTTCATTAGCATTTTAACGAGACTAGACTATAATCGTTACATCGGTAAAGAAAATTTACATAAAAGTTACAAAATATTTAGTGTATGTATATGTATATACGTATTTAAAAGTTCCTAGAAATTTTGAAACAATTTGCTGAACAATTTAAAGAATGTAGGAGGCGGTGATCGTGAGCAAACGATTACATTGAACCTAACTCGAGACAGATGATTTTATGGCACAGTAATCGTCGCGGTATGCAATCGATAATAAAGGGACGATCGACCCTGTGAACGAAGCCAGGTTCGAAAAGGCCTGCATGATGAACAATTTGAAACGTGTTGCTGGTCGTCGTGGCATAAATCAGCCGCTCTGTCGGCATGATTAGAAACTCTTTGAAAAATACGCGGCGAACAGCGGAGGGAACGGCGTGGTTTCGGTTCTGTTGAAACAGGCTGGCTGTCGCGTCTCATGGCAACGTGACCTTTTCTTTAGGTTATATTATGTGATTGTTTTAACCAAAGAACATCGTACATAACATGAAACTATGTTACATAATCTAAATAAATTTTTGCAGTTTGTTGTAATATAGTAACGGGCAATATAATCACTTGCCATAATACGATACTTATTCTGTGTATATATTAGGTTGATGCATATGAAATGTCTTCCCAAATAAAACTAATCACGTGTAGGTTCTTAAAAGCATCGTGTCTATGTTGAACTGATAATTCTCAGAAATCTAATATAATTAAAGCACTTATTCTTTAGGAAAGGATATTAAGTAGAAATTACTTTGATTAAATTTACATATAATGCACTGAAGAATCTATGTAGTATATGCGGTTAAGTTTCATTGCAAAAAGAACATTTCATATACACCAATCTAATACATAGAAAAGAAATGTTAGTGAAGAAGCATGTTTTTAGGAAATATAATACAATATTACTGAAGCTATAATAAAGTATCGTTTAACTTTGGAATAGATTATACAAATGCACTCGAGCAACGAATACCGAAATCCTTTATCTCTTTCGGTGTTCAGGTAGTTGTAAATGAGTCTTCGCGGTTCGATAACCACGAATGCGTATATTTAGTTCGATAAGAGAGCTAATATGCAACGTATTCCGACAGGGGCGCGTACGCAAAAGACGGAGACTGTGCCAACAACGCTGGCAACGATATAGAATCATGAATGGTACTCTTGTAAGCGATATCGAAACGCAACCCTCTGTTTCCGTTTTATCCAATAATAGATTTCCCCCATTCTGCGGTTTCCCTTTATTCGCATGAAGATTATGTTACACGGCTGTTCGGCACGGTTAGTCGCGAAGCTGAATGTAACGAACGATAAACCTAACCTAAATTAAGCGGAAGTAGAATTTATTTTTCAAAAATAAAATACGTTTTTTTTTATAATAATAGCTGTTCCATAAATGTTATTAAAAAATCAATTTTAATTAGGGACAGTTCAAATTAATTTAATGGTCGTCTAGAATCTTTTTTTTAACGCAAACAAACAAAAGTAAACAATCACGCGGGCCACTGGTTACAAATATAAATGCATGGAGAACTGAAACGCATAACCGGCGATTAACCGTAGCTGCTCGAAGCGTATAGCAACAGACCGTTATCTGAAACACGTATGACGATAAACTTGAAACTCTGCTCCAGTATATTCGAGGAATGACCTACGTGGAAGTTGGCATGTCTTGATTCGTTTGCAAATTAAACAACGTATAAAAACACTTTCTGATATTTCGTTGAAAGCAGTTTCTAATCTACCCTACAAAAATTAAAACGTCATTGACTCACGTAGTGTATGTTTACATAATCGTAACTCAGGAAAGTATTCGAACATTTATGGTAAACTTTCATGAATACATTACATATATATATTGTAAGAAACAGCTCGAAAGTTCATTAACAATGTAACGAGATAAATTAATAAAGTGAAACAAATCTGGAAATGTAAATACATACGTAGAAGCTACAAGGTACGACATCGCAGAAGTATTTAAAGAATCAATATTTAGTGAGGTCATTTTTAACACTTATTACATGTTTAAACCAGCTATTCATGCTATGATATTAATTTTTTACTAAATATCGTATGCTTACAGTACACATCTTGTAATTTCTACATGCGTTTTGATTGACCAATATAATGATAATAAACGAGCTCCTCATGACAGCGCTAATGAAATTTCAAAATGTTTTACATAACGCATACAATATATACATAAAAGTTTTCTATGGTAAGTATTTGAATTCTTTCACGAGCCACTCTAAATACACAAACACAATGCGCCTTGGCATCTTTCCCTTTTACGAACCAACCTATTATTATTGCAAGGATTAAACTTTCAAAGCATTACCAGAAACCGCGGATAAGCAATGTTAGGAATAAAAAAAAGATATTATCTAACCTCATCGGTAATAATCGGCGCCTTGTCCATGTTGTCGTTGATCGGGCTGGGTGGCGACGTGGGGCTAGCACTGGGGCTCACATGAAACCCCTTCGACTCCTTGGCAGGCCTCTGGGGGGACACCCTCGCGGGGAAGCTCAAGGTTTTCGTCCACTGCGACAGACCACGCACCATCTTTTTTTTTTTCTTCTCGTCCAAAATTACAACGATACAATATGCAATAATACTACTACATTCGTATATGCGTCTCTAAACGAGTGAGTTCAATGCGCGACGATGTTTCGACACTGTCGCAACTGTTTTAAAAAACGGGTAAAACACACGAAAAAACAAAGCGACGATGAACCGATATCGGCATTTGTTCCAGCGCGAATCTCAATCTTCACGAACCTCAGGAAAAAATTCACTTCAGAGAGTTAACTGGCCGCTTATAAATATTAATAAGTGTTCCGAGAGATCGGCTGGCGTTGTATCCGTGTCGTGACACGCATGGAAACGGTCTGCTAGCACGCGCGCCAGCCAACGCACGCCACGAAGTTTACTGACAGACTGTTCGTAGTCCGGTCGGTCGGTTCTCTCTGCGGAACGGTCGCGTCATGCCCGCTGGACCAAGCGCGCTGATTGGCGGATCCGATAGAAAGCGACAGGCGACGAGCGCACGACAAGGACAGATATAGTGGGAAATGGCCAATGGGGTGGTTCGTTATGCGAGATAGAACGAGACAAAATCAGCAGGATTCACGCGAGATGAACCGCGATCGCGATATAATTTTCAGAGATGTAAACTCCTGTCCGTCGAGGGAGTCCGTTGCCTTCTTGTCTCTTTCTTCGTTCCAGTGAACGAAGGGAAGGCAGAGAACGAGAGAAGCCTAATGGTATCCGCGAGACAAGGACAGAGACCAGGGAGAGACGGTGAATGAAGGAACGTGTGAAAGAGATTATCGGATATGTGGCACAAGTACAGTCGCCGCTGACTTCATGGATCGCGGTTTAGAAATCGTTTAAGGTTACTTGGGACGTTCGCAATGGCTTGATAAAATAGCCAATAAGAGTCATTCTTATATCAGAATATCATATAATATATACAAGGAAGTACGATATCTATGAATCTTCTTCAAATATCGCTTATCTTTTACAGGAAATTCTAACGAAAGAATCATTTTTCTAGAGAATTTAACAAATATGTAGATTCAACAATAAATTTCAATAGAAGATAAGATCCAATGATAAAGAAAATAAATCTTTATAAAATATGTCACAAACTGTAAGTTCTACTAAGATAAGTGTCTTCATAGAAAAAAATTACCTGAGTTTCCTTTTGCGCTACAGCTCGAAATCTAACGACTAATCAAATTATATCGATGTAGGATCTAAGTAATGATCTAGTGACAGATTGTGAGACGGTTTCTATCAGAGCGGTACTTTTACTGGCGCCCTTTCGGAGACAAAGAATTTGTCCGCGGCGATAGCGACTCGTGATCAGTAAAGACACACTCGTGTTGCCAACTGCAGGTCCGGCAGGATGGTGGGGAGGAAAACGACATTGTAAAGCCCGACTGGCGAGGCATGTTCCTTACTCCTTACATTCAGCCGCGTTCAGCTGTATGTAAGTACGCGGACAAGATCTAGCCAGCTGCGGCCTTCTTCGACCTTCCCCCCACCAGGACGGAATCGAGCCTTCTGGCCAGCTACACGAACCGGTACGCCAGCGTTCTAACAAGGAACATCCGCGAAGACTCCGCCTTCGATCTTCGTGAGACGCTATCTCATCAGGACAGTCGAAAACGGGCCACCTTTGTAATAACTCGTCCCTTTGCGTTTTTGTGGGATGTTGATGATAATAAAATGAAAACTTCATTTTGTCACGCGTAATAGAGTGTAGTAATAGAACAATATAACGGATATGAAAGTAAGTAAATCGCGAAAAAGACAATATACAGTTGGTAAAGTTATTTTTGAATATAATAATATAATAAGTAATAGCAACGATAATGGTAATTACGAAAGGATGAAACGTCGTTTTGAATAATCCTCATACGTAAATTTCGTGTTATTGTTACTAATCTTTCTCTTCTCAATTTGAATATATAATGGTAGTCAAAAAGAAAAGAATAAAGAGTTTTACAATTCCAAGAATTTGTATCACCGATATCATAGATCTGCTTCAGAATACCTAACGCGTTAGTCAGTCTTTCCATTCGTTATCTTGTATCTTGTCTAAATGACACAATTTTCACCAGTGACTTCACCCTTTCAGTTGGTACTCATTATGATCATTCAGAAACCTCGAGGATCGAAAGATTTGAATCTTTTATTTATCAGATCCCGCGTAGTTCGAAGGTCATACCATCTGTCCCGGCTTTTTTCGAAAATTCCAGCTGACCATCGGATAAAATATGAGTCTTTTACCCTTCTCTGCGGGGCATGTACATTTTAAGGCTTAGGGGAACGTTCCATGTCGAATTCGAAGCACGTTCTTATCGAACAGCTTTCTGTCGACGTTAATTAACATGACATATGTTCTTGCGCATAGTTCAGCTTCGTGCTATGGCATCCCCTGACGTTATGTAATTACAGTGTTGAGAACAATGAAATCTATCTAAAATGTTGCAACGAATTGAGAGAATATCTATCACTTATTCGTAAACTTTCTTATTTATTTTTTAGGTACTATCCCAAGGAATCTATAAGAACATCGCGTGAATAACCCGATTGATATTTTACATATTATGTGATTTGCAAGAATTCCTACCAAACTAATGGTTTTACTTTTAGGTTGCGACGAGTGTAGTCGAAGCGGATTGTAAGAATTGTTATTTAAAACCGTCGACTAGGCCATTAATAGCATTGTTCACCTTGACTGGATACGTTTTATCGAGAATACTTCCGTTCATTTACTGTTCTACTTACATACCTATTACTTTACTTGAAGTTTTTGTCATCAAAGGAAAGAATAGAAGACAATTTGAACGCCGTCTTGAAATTTGTATACTCGAAGATTCTTTTATTTGAAGTTTGCAACAGGTGTGTCATGTCAGGTCGCATTAATACCCTGAAGACATACTGCAATTTTACTGACTGATATTCACGATCGCGCACCTTTCCGACCCTTCTCGTACGCCAGGCAGGTGTCTTTCCCCTCTTTTCTCTCTAGATCAAAATCTTTCTTTCTTCGGGGTAAACTTGCACGAGTCTCGACAGTTCTCCCTCGAAATCTTCTTTCACAGATGTTTCTTCGCATTTCTAGAATGCTACCAGCTTACGTTTGACTCCCAGCTTTCTTTAGATGTTAAACGGGGAAAATGAATTTGTTTTATTTTTTTCTTTTTTTTTTTTTAGGAAAAATTTGATAAAATATCTTTTATAAGATGTTTCAAATTATCGTATAATCACGTTGACTGTTAGAAATCTTGAAATAAAAACTTCAAAATACATCGCACGATGTCTTCAAGATGACAGACGTTCCTAAGACGTCTATAAGATGACTTTATACTATTTAGAATGTGAACAGATATTTCGAAGTTGAATGTTTTGTTACAAGGCTAGATTTGTCAAAGAGGATTACAAAAAAAAAAAGAAAATAAAATATAGAGCACGTTAACCCAGAGAGATTTCACCACGTTGACATTTAAAAAAATCACTCGTGTTTTGTTTCAAAGAGGATTGCAAAGAAGCAAGATGCGCTAAGTCAAGAAGATTTCACCGTTAAAGGTGAAAAATCACTTCTGTCCATTAACCGTTCGAATCACAAAACGCGAAAAGCAAGACCGTAGTCGCAGACCGTTGCGTTTTCCAACAGCACAATTCAGGCCACTTTTGCGATAGAATATCGCGCACTAATGTAATTGGTGCGTAACGTTTCTCGTGTCAAGGGATCCGATATCCTTAATAACCAGTTTCTCCGATTTCCAAACACGTCCCCCAGATGCTGACTTATCAGAAATGTAAACTTATCAAATACGTGCCAGCGTATTGAATCCTAATGGAACCGGAACTCGCGGAAAGAACTACCCTCTGTGTCCTCTCATCCACATCCCTCTGTCATCCGTTGAAATTAGTCACGTGCATGAAAGTCAACTAAATTGCTTGTCAATAAATAAATAATAATCTAATAAATGCACAAATATTTGCAATGTATCAACGATAGTCGATCGTCACCTTTCAAAGCGACGAGCAAAACAGAAAGTTGCGTGCGCGATGTCACAAACGTTTAAGCCGTGATACACCTTCTTATCGTAGACGAGTTTGGAACTGACAGTCTCGTGATTTCTCCATGGACTTCCGTCTATATTGGTGCACGAACATCCTGCAACCGCGAGGGAAATCGCGATTACGTTCGTAGCAGGCACGTAAGGTTGGCACGCGTTCCCCTGACGTTTAGTCCAGTTTTGCATCCGGCACAGGTAGATACTGGGGAAAGGTCGAGCGACCGACCTGAATAAGTTGATGGTTACGTAATAATCGTGGTGCACCAGCGTGCTTTTTATGCTGCAAGGCTGGTCAGCTTGGAACGAGAATAGGTTCGAGACGTGCATATTTAGATTTATAGATAATCGACAATGAAACTATTTTGCATAAGATCTGGATTATTCTACTTAAACGTGGAATAAGAGGAAATGGTAAAGACAAATATTCGTTATTTTATTTAAGATCTGGATTATCCTACGTACGCGTAGAATAAGGAACAATTAAGAATATAAAGATTGGAAAGGGTGTAGAGTTAAATTTCTCTTCAGAAATCGAGTAAGACGAATTTTCGTATGACGAAACGAGGAACTAGTGAATTTTACTGTCGACGAATCTTCCAAGCGATGAAATAATCTTAAGCATTAAAAAAAAAAAAAAAATAAATATGTGTCGTCAAAAATTCTAAGTATCCATGACCATTCGGGAATGTTCTTTTAACAATTGTAAAATAAATCATTCATGTTACGCAATATAATAAACCCATTCTAATTTACCTATTATTACCGATACATCGATATTCCCCGCAACAAATCGTGATCTCGAAAAATTTCTTCTGATCCATCGACACTATTTCGCTTTCCATACGAGCATCAAATAATAAAAGACCCTTAATACAAACATTCAGAATGGAATATCTCCTCGAAAAATCAATCCTACGTGTTCCATGTCACAGGAGGAAATAAAATCAACGAAATTTATCCTCGATCGATATTGAACGCAATAGATCGCGCATAAGGTGGGTCCAACGCGCACCAAAGGGAACAAAGAAGGATTTTTGGAGGCGCCGATGCTAGCAGCACCTGGAGAGTCGACGTGAGGGACCATTCGGAGGATAGGAGCAGCCCGGCGAATAATATTGGGAAGTCTGCAGCTGTCACAGCAGCTGCAACCCTCCTGCCTTGGCTCACAATCTGACCGGCAGCTTTTCTGCCTCCTCCTCAGCCTCCTCTGCCACCTTCTGCTCTCGTTTGCCATCACCTCATTCTCATGGTCTAACTTCTGCCTCGTTTTCTCATTCCGGTTCTCTTCGAGAACCTCTCACAAAAACCATTGCACCTACAACCCTTTGACTATCGTGAATTTCTTGAAGGAAATTCTTTCAGATTTTTTCCCCTCTTTTTTCGTTCTTTCTTTGGTTACGATTTCGAGCTTGTAGCGTTAGAAGTTTACAGAGTTGTCTAAGTATAGGATTGGATAGTTACGGTGTTGCGTATTCAACTACCAATGAAACACAAATGTTTGTTAATTAGATATATTATACACGAATTGATGATAACAAGTTACCGAGTTTTCAGCAAAGAAAAATTAAGAAAAATTAAAAAAAATCGCGAAACCAAACGATACTTCGCTCCGTAATAAATACTGATAGAACTACACCAGATAGATAGAGAATAAGAAATAGAATTAGTCATAGCGCTTCGATAACATAGGGAAGCACCACCATATTCTCACAAGTGATTTCTTGAGAAAGGAGAAAAAAAAGTAAGGGAGCTGCTCGTTCCCCGTGTCGAATAAGCATCCCTTAAAACGTGAAATGAGAGCGTGCATCGAGGAAATGAATGTGCCCTCAGCACGTTAATGGACTGGTTGTTCAAAGGGGGCCCCTTTCGTTTCCGCGTGAACATGTGGGTGTATATCTAGGCCATGCTAGCTGCTCGTGGAGCGATCAACCCCGTTTTTTCGAAACCAACCACCGAGACCATCCTCTTCGACGAGGAATGTACGGCATCGGTCAGCTGCTCCTCCTGTAAAACTAAACTTCCTGTGCCACGTGTACATCTGCTCCTTTTCCAAGCATCTGGTGGGGGAAATCTCGTGGTCCTGGATGGGTATAATGTAGTCGCGTATAGCAGGTATCCCGAAGGTTCCTCGGGACTCTGTGTACAATGAACGAGCAACGTAAATATTCTCGTTGTTAATTGCACGTATAGAAGATTTATCCTTTGTTTCGTGCTCTTCGGTACTTACGGGGAACGATAATGGGTTATATAATATTGTTACCTCATTGAAAGAGAATGTGTGAGAAGGTTTCATTGAGATTCTTGGATCGTACACACGGGTATTTAATATCGTTTCGTGCATTGTAATTTATGGGTCCTTGCAAACGAGGAAAAGATGTTTAGTGATATGAACGTGTCTGAGTGAAATTTTTGTAATTATTTGACATATAAGTTAGATGATAATATTCGCGAAATCGAAATTAATGGGCTGCAGCCCTTAGGAAACATTGGAAATAAAATATGTATAGTATTATACCTATTACAAAAGTAAAATAAGGGAGAAAATATTTGGAGCTAATATGGATCTGCTCCGAAGGTAATTAGTTGCATTATTAATAATTAACACGTCACATGATCAATAACTTGCGGATAATTTTCACTGTTCCATTAAGAGCCCTTTTAGCGGTTTAAAGTTAATAATTATTAATTACGAATTATACCATAACAAATGTTAACATTCTCCATTTCGTAATCTCGACATAAACCACCTCGAATTCGTGAATGCTTCGTAGTACAGAAAATATATTTTTAAATCCTGCATTTAAGGAGAGCAAAATAGAAATAAAGTTTTTCATGATAAACAACCGAGTTGAATTTGTCGAATCAAGTTGAATGTACTCGAGTAAATACGTTCACCACTGTAAGTCACTCTTTAACAACTCTAAATATACTTTTTCAAAAAACGTTCAACCCTCCTCGTCAAAGAATAGATACTTTACCTACTCCAAAAAAAAAAGAAAAAACAAAGAATAATTTCTCATCATCCTGTCGAAGTAGCTCGCAAACCACGTCATGATCCCACTAACACTGTAAACGTATTCAAGACGTCGCTTTTAATTAACACATCCTTTCCATTCACCGACAAAAACCATGGCCGCCCCGTTGATCCGGAGGACCGGAAGTCGGAACTATTATGACCGGTTTCGAGAGGTTGGTCGGTTATCCGGTGCAATTACATTGTGCTTGGCTCGTTGCCCTAGTCGTTACGAAACTCGAACTTTTCCACTATATGGCAGACGTACAGATACATGTATAGATTTTGTCGGTTCGTGAAATTCCTCGATTCCTCCAACTCCCGTGATTTCGATCGATAGGTAAATCTCAACGGTGTAGGCTTCTACACCGAGAGTTCAAGTTTGTCGGTGGAATCTATGCATTCCACTTGAGCCACGTAATTAACACGAAAGCGGGACTGACAACGTTCAGCGAATTCTCAACAAATCGCCTTAACTGCACCTTCTTGTCTCTTAGTGATACCTGGGAAAGTCGTTACCTCGTACAGCCATTATGATCGTTCTCTGCTACCTTGAATCGTCTCCAAGAATTCCTGTTGTCCTAATTTGTCATGGCCCTTTGTTTCTCACTAGACAAATTGCTACTTTGCGAAGATGGTTGCTCGGTTGTTGATGTTTGTTGTGGTTGGAGTAAGTTGGTATTCGAGTGGGTGAATATTGTGTTGAAGAGAACGATGAAAGTTGTTGCGGGTTTAATGAACTTTGACTGAAACCGTATACAGGGTGGTTCAAGCGTCTTGTCAACAGACAAACAAGAATCTTGCCTATGATCGAGGAACGAGCAGAAGAATCTTAACTTGTTCTTTATCGATTCTCATAAACGCGGGTCTTTCGTTCGCGTTAATAAATCCTTAACGTAAATCCAAAAGGTAATCGTCAATCGTATCGTATCCAAAATCGTATCGAGAGAAAGCACGGAGATGTTAGCGACCGTTTCAACAAAATTTCTGGAATTCCGAGCAAACGGGACACCCTGTATTCGCGTAGTTGTGTAATCGGCCTTAAGGATAAACGGACGCACACACGTACCAGCGAATACGCTGGTGAGTAGGGAGGTCCGTATCACAAAACGGCCAAGTGAAAGGATAGGCACCAGTTCATCTTGTGTCTCAACCTCCAACCAACCTTCTCGAATATATCCTTTCGTGCTGCAAGTGCGTCAGCTATTCGCATAAAACAACAGTTAATTCGAATTCACGTGGTTCACCTGCCGAGGAAAACGCGAAACGCAGTTAGCTTGAACTATTTTTTGTTTTTTGTTTTTTTTTGTTTTAACGAAAACCCATTCTGGTTATTACATTGTTGATTTTACGAGGGCACGCACGAATTGTTACATAAATTTATACCATTCACGGATAATAAGCTACATAATTTGTCGGCTCCTTGGTTCAGTAAGTATCTTCGTTCCAACCCTTTCACTATGTAATTTGAAGGATTCGAAACGGTATAAAAATACCTACGTAATTTTCAGCGTTCACGCACGATAAATTTGAATAATTACGTTTGTTAGATTTCAGTCGCGAAACAGGGAGTTTCGTGCCGATACTCGTATACGTACATAGATATACATATATGTTACTGTTAGAGGGAACTGTTAGAAAAATTCTAGCTACATTTTTCAAGTTCTTTATGTACAACGAAGTGTGCAAGGAATTCTATCGACTCTCCCATTCTCCAATTAGATGTTTTTGATTCTCTATCTACTGCCTCCGCTCCGTATATTGTAATTTCTTTCATGCCTATTTAAAATTCGCATCGCTTTCTTCCGCGAATGCTTTTTTAACATCATCCGTACGATGCAAATCAAATTTTCACGTAAGCGAGAAGAAATAGCGTATCAGGAAATTTCAAAAGGAAAGAAATTGCAGCTCTAAAAAAATCCTCCCTCTCTCTCTCTCTCTCTCTCTCTCTCCCTTTCTCTCCAATCCTCGATCTTCTGCCTCCAGTTTCAAACGGAAGCCACCGCGTGCATTTTCTCCATTTACCCTAACCACGAACTATCTCATCATCGCGCGACATTTTTCTCTTATTTCCAGCTCAGCTCTCATCTTCGTAATTACGTATGGTACCATGGTGTAATTAAGAATTCGCTTCCGACGCGTACATACGCGCGTGTACACGTACCTAATGCATATTCGATCGCTATTATAGCCTTTTCATCTTTCTTTCTTTCGTCGATCTAATCGACAGACGGGATCTGGGCTCAGGAGAGTGTATCATTTCCGCGAGTAATACAATTTCGTGGAGGAAGAAAGTGGATAGTTACGCAACTGCGTGGCAACATGTTCGTGGAGCAACGATGTTCCACACGTGGAACATCTTCGAAAACGTGCAGAACATTTGTCTGCTTCGACCGTGAAAGCACCCCCGGCTTGCAACGGAGAAAGAAACCCAACCCAACTCACGACAGGCCTAAATAGCGAAACCAAATCACGGACACGTTCGTTTGCACGGATCGAGGATGCACCTGCATCGGATGCATCTTCGGCAGCAGGATCACCGGCCAGATGTCCCTCACACCCGTGTCAGGATCCAGAGTGCACGTTTCTGGCTGATATTCAAGTATCCACCAGATTCGACTATCTTGCGCTTGGAACGCATTTCTGGATACTTTGGAAAGGTAGGTAGATTTCGACTGTTGTTTGGGTGCCGTAGATTAAATAATTTAGAAGAATATATAGTACATAATTATTGCGCTATACACGGCGAGAGTATTTTACTTTGGATGCGTCGCGTCGATGATTGTACGATAAATGATTTCGAGAGGATTCTGAGCGAGTAGATCGTTTTTAACGAAATTACCAATTACGCGTCTGAAATGCACGGCTTGGACAAAAACAAAATCGCAACGAAATGCCTTGAGACATCGTTTTTATCAACTTTTTTATCCAACAAACACACACACCTTTGCCTTTCAATTCCACCCAATTTGCAAACAAACAAGACACGAATTACGGGGGACACGCCGCCACACTACACGAGTTTTAAGAGCTGAAATATTAAATGCTTTTATCGAAATACTCGATTTCAAGGACTACGAGTCCAAGCAGCGTGGAATTAATTACGATACATTCTTGCATTATTATTTTCAACAAGCTCCACAAGTACCACATTACGAGCAGGAAACGATGTCTAAAAATTTATTTATAACTGCACACCTTACGTACGCGCAAGACGAAATACGTCAACGTAAATTACACGTACAGTACGTTTCAAGAGTGTCCAGATGTTTGGTCATTTTTCACAGAACGTCGATTTAATCACAGAATCGCAGACAAAAATTATACGCTATACGCAGATAATCGCTACATTCTGTTGTTATTACAATACCTTATATTTTATTACTATAACACCGTACGACCGATTTTCGACGATCGGTAAACACAAACCGGCCAAAGTTACTCGCATTATTTATTATCGATGTTACATACGCACGTTGTACAGTGTACATATGTAAATTGATTTCAACATTCGAATAAGAGTAATCAATCTTTGCTTAAAGGATCCAAAGGTCGATGGATCTGAAGCGAGGACCAAAAACATGCCTAATAATTATATATTGTTATTTATCATGTAATGGGATATCATATTACGTCGGCAGCATCGTTTCCCTCTCTTTTTCCACGGCCTTTTTATCGGGCAGTGGCGTGCGACCGGCGCGATCATACCGCGTCCGACGTCTTCCGCACATGGAAACCAGAGTAACCAGTGCAGTAAGTAAAAAGCTGCAGCTGTCACAGCACTCACGGCACGGCAGCTGCAGCCGCGGTGCATCGGGGCCTAGCGATCAGAGTAACACGTTTCCAAGCAGTTTTCGTATTCACGGTGATTTCCAATTTTACATAAAGATCTTTAAATATTCAAGGCAAAAAAAAAAAAAAAGTAACGTAAAAGATGGAGCAACCTTTCAGACTTTTCTTAACGTTTTCTACTTTCTTTGCTTTCTCGGAACGAAACGTTTTTAATCGAAAATTCAAGAAACTTTGAGCTTTTTTTTTGCAACGTTGAAAATTGATTATTCCGACGACCACTTTCACCGTTTCGCGAATTAACAATTTTGTTGAACGTTAGTCAATAATTTCGGATTTATTCCACTCTAAAACCAATTATCAATCTTTCTAGCGAACATCTTTTCAGATTCTAAAGCCTCGGACGCTAATTGTCGAGTATCGAATACGTTAATAAAATGCTCGAAATAAAAATAAAAGTAAGAAGCAAACGATTTGAAATTTACACGAAGCGCACTGAATCCTTAATTGCAATAGGTACTATCGCAAAACGTCGTCCTATTCGCGTATGCGCGGCTGTCGCAGTTCGGTGTTCCCTTCCCCATACTAATTCATTCCCTTAAGCTGACATCACGAAACACGACTAACATAAATCTAATACGGAAAATTCCTAGAACATTTAAATCCCTTATTCCTATCAAAAATTCCATTTTCTATCACCATACTCGCTAATCTTCAAAAATCAATCGCGAAATTAGACAGATTTCTGCACCAAACGATCAACCGATAACATCTATGGTACCAATACGAAGGCATATAAAAACGGGTCTTGGTAATCGGTCAGACTCGATCGTTTTGATCGTCACGCGTGTTTATCGGTCAGCGGCTGCATTCCGTGCATATGCAACCGCACACCTAAGATGGATGCGACGAGATGAGAGAAAGTCGGCGATCCTGGCCTCGAGGTTGCCTTCGAGAACGTAACGAAGCGTTTGTAACACGTATGCACACGCGCGATCGTTGCCAACAGATAGGTGTGAACGTGCCGCGAGGAAAATGTCATCGGATGCACTCTTGCTATCCTATCGTCCAATTTTATTCCTATTATTTCTGCTTTTTTTCTGTCTCTTTCATTCGATTCGATCGCGTTCGCAGAAACGAAAAACCGGACTGCGAACTTCTTTACGTGACCTTTGATTTTTCACTGACGAAATGGCGGCAGATTTTCTTGGAAAGTATTACAGGCACAGACAAGTTGATTTTTCAGGTATTTCGTAATTCGAAATGTATCGCGTAGCGAATATGCATGTTTGCACGAATGACTTCGTTCAAGTAAATACCGATTATGTACGACGTTTCACGTACCTAGTCTCATCGAGCCAATATTGATACGCAAAAACTGTAAACAGAAAGTTCTTGGACTTTACTAGTATTATCACTCGCGTTGCTAGTTATTCAACGTCATTCATTAGTCAGTATTATCTTTGAATCACGGATAATGTTACCACACAAATAACAATTATTATTACCGTGATTACCGTACTCTTTCTACAAATTTTCCCTTTTATCTGCAGCCGCTGATTTTATTAGGTTGTCCCGAAAGTTTCTTTCCTTTTGTAAGGAAATAATAGACGCACAACCTTTCTTTGTTTTATATTATTTTATCGAATCATCTACGATCCATTTTCTTCTATTTTTATTATTACGATCGTACATGATTCGACAAAAATAATATCAAACGGAGAACCTGGTGCGTCCGTTATTTCCTTACACGACGAAAGAAACTTTTCGGACAACCTAATGCTTCCTCTTTCATCGTGTGCTTTTCAAATAGAAAACTGTACAACGTAATCTAAAGCAAGGTCCGCGCGGAAAGTTGAAAGAAAATTGAAAAAGTAAAAGCTTACAAATTAAAAATCGTACAGAACGATGAAAAGTAAGGTGAACGCGGAAGATCGAGAGAATTAATAGATTGGTAAACGAAGAATTATAGAGAATAATGAAAAGTCAAATCCTCGTAGAAAGTTGAAGGAGCAAATATCTATTATGCTCGACGCGATTGAATTAACGTTTGTTAGTGGCGTATTTTCCATTGAAACAAGCCATTTAGCAGGCAGTAGGCGAGGAACGACGGTAGAGGTACGAGCTCCTTTGTAAGAGGCAGCCGCAACAGCACACGCGGCAATAGGTAAACAGTCCGCAGAATGGTTGATGCATGTGGCCCCATTATTCTCTCTCGTCAATCGGATTGTTTCGAATTAATAATTCACCGTGCCGGTTTATACATCACTGTGCATCCTTGTTACGTTACAGCCCCGATATATTCTACGATCGGTGCAATTTAACAATCGTTAACTGGCAATTAACCCGATCGAATAGCGGTATGTACGTAATTCGAAATATTTTAATCGACGATATTAGACTTGGTAATTGGAACGAGGAAAATGAAATAATTTCCGGTGAGAATTAGCTGGCGGTTGGCTGCGATTGGAATAAAAGAACGATACTCGTTCGTTGCGATAGCGAGAGAATAAGATCGGACTTGCAAGCGTAGAAAATAAAAGGGAGACATCTTCGTTCAGTTTTATATTTATAAGCGAAGAAACTGTCGGCTTGATGACAAAAGAGAAAGAATTATTATTATTATTATTATTATTATTATTATTATTATTATTATTATTATTATTGTAAGAACACTGGAAGAAGTTTAGAATCTTCTGTGTAGTTATTTTGCGCGATTAAAGTTTCACGAAGAAGATCGTTGTGGGAAAGCTCGGCGAGCAATCGAAATTGCTCGATCTTGGAACGCGGCCGGAACACGTGCGTATTTTACGCCAGAAGGGACGCCATTACAGTCGCCTATGAGAAGAAACGCGCGAGCACCCATTGTTTCAATAGGCTTTTCTACCTGCTCTGACTGGCAATGTCCGAAATTTGTTTTTCAAATCGCGACCCTGAGATTTCCCGTCAGCGATCGTTTTTATCGATCGCGAATACTTTACGGCATTCCTTAACACCTTCGAAATCCTCAAATCATACCTTCAAATATACTTAACAATGATGCTTCTAATATTCCTAAGTATCCTTGTATCCTAATATTAATACTTTTCAAAAGTATTCGTTAGGTTCGTTTCAACGAGTCACGAAAGCAAAAAGAGTAATATCAGAAAAGATCGGAAGCATCGATTTCGCTATCCTCGGAGAGAAAGTTTTCAGGAATTCGATTCTTTGATTTTATCCTACTATGGTATGTAACAGTAAACAAAGTAAAATACAGTTGGGTTTATTAAGAAACGTGTGTTGCTAGGTTTACTCGGAGAGAAAGTTTTCACGAATATAATTTTTTCAGTTTAACCTACTACCGTGGAGTAGTAAGAAGAGTAAAACGCAGTTGGTCTTATTAAGAAACGTGTGTTGCAAGGTTTACTCACCGACTACGAAATCCAGATGACATTCTAGGGCACTAAACTCGACGATAACGAATCAGCTCCGCGTGCAAACAGTTTAACAGTCACTTTACAACGAAGATCCACCTCTCAAGCTTCGAGAAACGCGTTATTACACTAAACAATCCTTCACTGCCGCAAGAACTCGCGAATACCGAGCCGAGTATAGGCTCGTAAAACGGAAGAGGATCGCTCGGCACGCTCCCTCGGAACCAGCAATTTCTACGCCATCCTCGTTGGAACGTTCCACGGAATATTCTTCCTTCTTCTCGATTAGAACATGCAAAATAGAAACGTCGCCTATTAATCAAACAATGTCTACGATTCCAATGGAAACTATCCAAACGAAGGCCCGATGTGTTTCCTTTCGCGAAAAATCATCGTGGTTCGCAATAGACTTCTTAATAGCTGGAATCGGAGATCCAAACCGACCCTCGGTCCCTTGGCACTCACCCTTGGCAAATCCCAGTATAGAGAACCGAGTATCAAGGGACAAAGAAGAATGTCAAAGAGGAGACGAAAGAAATGGAAGAAATAAGAGACGCAGAGGAATTAGAGAAATTACCTAAACGAATATATATATGTATATATGTATATATATATATATGCTTCTAAATTCGAACCTCTCGATCCAAATGGTAGTTGCGGAGAAGCGAAACCAGTTGTGGTCGCGGAGGACACTAATGGTCGATAGGTAGGTTCGCCGGTTCGAGGAGCGACTGTTATCAGCGGGAGAGGAAAAGCTCGATAGTCCAGCCGTGGTGAACGACAGCGTAACATCGACTGCGTGTAGCGCACTCGACGTGTTTCCAGGTGTGCGCCAGTAGGCACAAGCCAGAGAGCACAGCGTGGCCGATGAAACGAGCGGGGAAACTAAAGTCCCATAGGATACGCGGTCGCTTCTATACACTGTGTACACCTAGATAGTTATGAAGGCAGGTGCCGGCAGTCAGGTGAACGTGGCGGAACACAGGAAGTGGCAGAGACAGAGAGGCATTACAAAACTGTGGAATGGCGGGGAGGGGCAAAAGACGATAGAGGAAAGAAAGGAAAAGAGAAGAATACCGTGCGACTCGGCGAGTCGCGTGCCCCGTGCCGTCGCGATATTAATTTTCCTTCGTAAATTCGCTGTCTCGTAGCTTTCGTATCGAAGGCTTCTAGCAGCCTCGCCAGGTGTTTAAAAACATTCCACGAATTTCTTAACGCATTTACATCCTACACGCGTACGTAGGCAAATCACCGACGTTCAATTTGCTCGCAGCAGACTCGCTATACAAACATGCTGACCTTTTACTCGAGGAAGGCCCAGCTACGAACAACATAAAGCTTCGAAACGCGTGTCCGCCCGTTCGCCTGGTCGAAATTTGAAAAAGAACATCCTTAATTCTCTGGCCTTTCCATTCGCACCATAAACGGACAATGAAGCAACGACGGTCGTTCTAGGAATCGTCGAGCGCGCTCTGGGCTTGATTAACGACGAAACGAGCGACCAACATGACACGACGTTCAATGCGACTCGACAAATCCTTTCTCTCTTCGACTCGTTAGAACCATCGACGATCAATGGAAACGGATATGGAGTCTTGTAAACGTTCCTACAAGCTGAAAAAGTAGAACGCGAAATTCCAATATGTCGTTGCGTTATCAATCCACCACCCTATCTGTTTGCCGCGACGAAACGTACACAACGACGAATAGGGCCGCGTTGTTATGCTACTTGCGACTCCATGGTGTACAGTGTACAGTGTACAGGAATAGCTTGCAAGACACAGCCCCACCTTCGTGTCCCACGTGCGTGTATGCGGCACACCATATTTCCCGCATGCAACAGTATACGCAAGTGCAACACCATCCGACGAAGTCGTTGACTGGAAAACGAGCAGGGGACCTAGGAAGGGGCACGGGGAACGGCGGCGGCACGCTCTTCGTACGCTCGTTTATTCGCACTTTTACCCGGCTCGCTTAAGTGCGCCCGGTTTGTTTATCAGACGCTTCTTGTTTTCAGAACCAAGCCTCTGTTATCCTCCTGATACCGTGATACACTTTGCAAAGCTTCATACTGCCAGACGTTTTATCCTGTTACGATTCTCTTCGTTCTCCCATATTCGAATCTTGCTGTTGTTTCGAAATATTCTAATTACAATGAACGTAGGTACAAACGCAAAATCTTTTATCCGAATCGAGATTAAGAAATTAATAGCAAAGCGATGCTTCTCTCTCGCGAAGAAAAAGATCGCTCGTTTTTCGACGTACAGGAATATCTGCGATGCTTGCTCCTATGTCTGAAAACACATCTTTTTTTTCTCCTAGGAAAAACCGTTAAACCCATTACCAGTATTGATTGTTCATCGCCCCGAGCAAGAATGCAGTATGTGCAAGTCAGAGTTCCACTTTTTACGCCATAGAAAATCGCGTTACGGGCACAATTTTTCTGCAAATTCTCCAATAGCCCATAGATGTAATCCGAATGCATACAAGCCGCGGTGTAATATCTGAATTCAGTTGGTCGCTATTGAAATCGATTAGTCATAGTACGTAAACGACGTTGAATTTGCAATTCTTATAAACCTTTTTTTTTAGTTAGATACGCGATCATAACACATTAGCGTCATACGTTAATCGTTTAGAAAACGAAGAGATTAGTCATGGTACATAAGCAGGATTCATGTTCTGCGTTACAAAATTCTTTCCTAAATTTCATGCGCAATCGTAAGTAGGTTGTATTATATTTTAATCGTTTAGGGAACGGCAAAGAAAAGACGAAAGTAGCAGAAAATTAAATTAAGGAAACATCGAACGCAACCGGATATACCAAGTTATGGCTATTGAATGTAAACCTGTAATATTAAGGTTCAGATGTTTTCTTCTAATTTACGAACGAACTCGATTCATAGGAGATTGAATTAAAGCACGATCGAAGGATTTACTCGGATCGTAATGTTATGTTTGAACCTCCGTGACTTCCTGTGCAACCTGCCTTTCCGGTACCCCCATCTGTCAGCCCACGCACTCTAAGGTTTCGTTCAAACATTTCCGTTCTTTTCCATTGGCCACTTCGAGTATGCCAATGTTCATTCTCCAGTCGGTTTCAGATGGCAGTATAGTACAGTAATGCGAAATATTCGCAACACTGGTGGTAAGTTTTAAACGGATAAAAAATATACGTTAAATATACGCAATATATATAATTATTTGACTGGCGATGTTTATGCAAATTCATATTGTTGTTAATGTAATTGGAAAAATAGAATCTCGATAGAAGTATGATTTACGTGGATCACGGCACCTTCAAATTTTCCATAAAAACGTAAACATTTGCAGTTCGATTTCCGTATATATAAATATCATAATTTAATATATTAATATATTTAATGCATGTAATATTAATTTTTCTCTCGGATCCCGTGTTTTATATTTTACATCCGTTGTGATCTTTTTTATTAGAAGCGTTCGTTACGAGGTAAGTTATGGATATTGTTTGTAAAATATTATCATATCAAAGTCCTAGATATGATCAGAGAAATGCTCGTTGCTCAAGTCGATTATTGGTACGTATTCTCATGGTGATTTATGTGTTCAACTATCTGATGAAGACCGTTCATTACTACCTCCTACCGAGACTCTTCTTGCGGACGCAACGATCCTCAATGTTTCAGTTTCCTGGTCTGGAATGATCGACATTTTCTGCACCTTATGCGGTTCATCTTTGCCTAAAGCATGATCATGCATTAACACTATACTCTCATTCACAGAGTTAGAATGCCGAGAATAACCAAAACTCGCTAATAACCGTTCTGGTAGATCTCTCAGCGTGGATCTTCTTCTCTCAAAAATCTGGTTTACTCTTGAAGTAGGAGTTGAAGACGTTCTTCCTGAAATCATGCTCGGTAAATTGGCACCTGATGTTTGAGAGCTCCTACTTACTAGAAATTGTAATAACGATAACCGAGTAATGAAGTATACTTATCTATTTCGAATATTAAACAATTAATTATTACCACATTTTTTAATATATTAATATTAAACGTATTAATAATTATTGCTCTTTTTTTTACCTAAGATAATGTCTGGTGCATTCATGGTCGACAAATAGTCTTTCAAACTTTCCCATTTATCGTTAGAATAACGTTTACACTTTCTGAAATATTTCCTGATCTTTGTATCGGATTCGCATAAATTTTTTATTCTCGTTGTCAAGTCTTTAGACATTTTTCTTCCAATTTCTGATCTCTGACAGAAATCGATAGGATTTTGTTCCAGAAAATATCTTGTATTCTCGTTCGTTTTTCCCATAATGAACTGATTCATCTTTGTGCCTTCCGATTCATAGGCTTTTACGCGAGGTATTAAATGACGCAACTTCGCGTGCAATTTCTCAATTTCCTCCAGCTTTTCTAAAATTTCCTTCAGATACCTTTCGGACATATTACGCCTCATAAATCATGCAGCGTGTTTGTAATTTCCAAAAAAAATATGTATTTATTGCATTTTTAAATTAAATACAAGAACAAATGAGCCACGCGCGAATCTCAATTTACTTCGTGATAATGTCATAAGAGATCTGTAACCTATTTTCATATAAAAATATAACAGACATCCAATGTAACACAGAAGAAAAATTACTTTTTACGTTACAAAATAGATTTGATAATTTTGGACGTTTTATTTCGAACGTATAATATGTCGTCATATAAAAATAGCAATAAATATGTCAACAAACGCAAAACAAGCAGCGCCAAATCGTTGTTATTGCAAGGCTCAAGATGAAGAAAATAATTTAAATAAGATTGCAGAAATTGTAACTATTGTAAATCTTAAAGTACAAAAATTGCGAGACGAGGTTGGTGCTCTTAAAAATGTCAGTCTTGACAAAGAAAAGAAATTGTTTGAGAAAACTGAAACTGTTTGCAGACATGCTTCTTGTTGCAAATGTGAATCTGACATTTCCTCAAAGAATATAAGATACGATAAAGTTACTGATTCAAAAAATTTAAAGGTTCTTGCAAATCTTCTTAAAAATAATTCGGTAAATGATTATAAAACAGAATATACGAAAATTGATGATGGAACGTCCAACTGTGTAACAGACTTAAATGATATTTGTACGAACGAAAAATTGCAAGTAACAGATTGTAAGCCTGTTCTACGGAAGAGAAGAAAGAAGAAAATTTCTCACGGAATTCAGTGTGACTTAAGAATGGAATGTAAAAGGAAACGAAACTTTTTAAATTGTTTCATAACAGAATCGCATACTAAGGTACATAATCTGAGATTGAATAAGAAGATGAAATTTTCATCCAAGAGTAATATTCACACAATTTTTGATCCTGATGTAGAAAGGGTAAAATTGAAAAATATGAAAGAACAGAAAAATGATCAAATTTTCCAATTAGACGCTTACGCTCATGGCGAAGACAATGTAGTTCGAGGAAAAGTCAGTCAGACGAGTAAATTAATTAAAAATGAACCTAAGAAGGAAACGTTGAAAGAAATCAAAATGATAGAAAACGAATTGACCGAATATAAAGCTGATCTACCAAAAGGTACGGAAGATGAACGTGAATTATTCAAACACTCGATGATAAGTCGAATGGCCGGTGGTGCAGAAATTCGTGGGAACCATCTAATTTCCGACTTTCATAATAAAATGCAGAAGATTAATTTATACAAGAATGTAAAATTTGATGCAATGAATGTAAAAAGAAGATTGGATGCCTGTATAAACGAATTGAATGGAATAATTGAAGACGTTTCTTTAATTTTACCGAATATGAATGCCTCGAAAAAATTGCAAAAGTGAAATATAAAAAATGTTCGAATAACGAAACAGAAGATTTTTCATTTTAATATCATTTTCAGATTAAGGCGTAATATTGATTGGTAAAAAAAAGAAAACTGTATTTTTGTTGTCTTTTTTCTATATTTCTACACATTACGGAAGCTTTTTTCAAAAAGATTCGATTATGAAATCTTTTGAATAGAATATTAGGGAATTTTGTTGCATTCATAGTGCAGGTGTAATCGCCCGTAGAGGATGTAATAGCTACTATGATCGTTAATAAAAGTGCATATGTTTTCACACGGTGCATTCAAATCAAACCAACGTAATCTCGGTGCACCTCAAGATGCATGAACGATTACTATTCACCGAGGCCTACGGGGGTGAGAAGGATAGGTTTTTCGTCAAATCAAAAGGTAACTGTATTCTGACATGACAAACATCACTGTTAGTTTACCTAACCTATCTTTCGTCTTGGTCTACAGACGAGCAATCGATAACCGAACTGTTATCAGACACAACTAGAACGAAGTCTTTTTACTCTGGTTTCATATCGATTGTAAAAGAGGTATTTTTACCTCAAGGATATCCCGACAGCGTTCACCCCGATTACACTTCTTATCAAATATGGGATACAGTTCAGGTTAGTTTACATAGACAGCTGCAAAAGTTATTTATATTTTATGAGTGAAATTAATGTTCGCGAACGAAATTACGTCATTATTACTACTTTTTTATTTGTTATAGGCATTTGCAAGTACCATAATGGGTACGCTCACAACACATTCCATTATGCAAGGGGTAGGTGTAGGTGAGGCTACAGCAACTCCGCTAGCGGCAGCTATAACATGGATATTAAAAGATGGGACTGGAATGATTGGTCGTATTGTATTTGCATGGTGGAATGGGTAAATAAAATCATATATAGGAATACAATACTTCTAATTAATCCCTACAAAAGCAGCAATTATTTTTTATTCATTAGGACAGATTTAGATGGACAATGTAAAAAATGGAGACTTTTTGCCGATATTCTTAATGATTTAGCAATGGGATTAGAATTACTCTTACCTTATTTTTCCCCCCATTCACTTGGAATATTGTGCGTTTCAACAGCGATGAAATCGATTGTTGGTGTTGCTGGTGGGGCAACAAGGGCAGCGCTTACACAGCATCAGGTAAAAAAGCCCTAAAACAGATTTGATTTTATTAGTTATAACGTATTAATTTGCATTACAGGCATTACAAAATAATTTGGCAGACGTATCGGCTAAAGATGGAAGTCAAGAAACATGTGTAAATTTAATAGCATCCTTTGTTGGTATTCTAATACTTTCAATTTTTCACAATGGACGGTAAATATTTAATTACATATATCCATTGTTTTCGTAATCAGTGAATTTAATTCTGTTAAAAAAACGTGCTAACGATATTATCGATGTATCAATGGTATGTATAATCTGTATGTAGATACATAATGGAACTGTATCTCTTCCTCGTGATGATACATCTCTATGCAAATTACACGGCTGTAAAAGCATTATGCTTAAATTCTTTAAACGAAGATCGCTTAGCTTTAATAGTAAAAAGTTATATTTCGAATGAAGTCATTCCAAAACCCGAAGAAGTTAACAAAAAGGAATCAGTGTTCTTATTAACAAAACCGAGTAAGGACATTTTAATTTTAAACATTAAATTACTATATGTTGTTGCTCCTATTAATTATATCTTTGCAGCAATGAGCATATGCGGATTCAATATCAAAATAGGTGTTTCTCTCGCGGCTCTTATAAAAGAGGATATAATTTTAACAAGTGATACCGAGCTTGCACTGAAGCTTTTCTTAGATAGAAAATACTTGATTTCTATTGATGTACAAAACAAAACTATTTTTATATGTCTTAAAAAAGATGCGCAGCCTTATGACGTCTTGGAAGCATATTTCCATGCTTGCCTTTGCGGCTTGTTTATTTGTATGTCTTTAAAAGTGCCACTTGTAAGTAAATCATATAAGTGAATTTTAATGCTTATATTTTGAAGTATTACGTTTTCCCCAGGATGTTTTCGTAAAACCCGAAGTAAGCGATCTGTCATATCCTTTAATGCGACTTTATGTACTTAATAAAAGGTACTCTAATACAAATAATCGCATACAATCATCGAAAGCCATAGAGAGCATTTACGCTACGAATTTATTGATCTCGGGCGAATACAAAGCCTTTATTAGTGATCTTGAAAGTAAAGGTAAATAATTCTATACCTATGTGGTAAAAGTTTGGTATTCTTTTTATTCATATAAATATTGTTTTTTTTTTAGGATGGATGACAGAAACAAACCTATTACCAGTAGCAGGTTGGAGATTTTTATAAAAAATCGTAAAATTGTAAAAATGAAGTGCATGGTCATCAGAAATTAAAATATCGTTCCTTCCATATTATTTACCTCGATAAAATTTTATAATTGTTAATTATTTAAGTAATTTTATTTGCATATCTTGTAACTATCTGTTGGCAATGAAAAAATTATTTATAAATATTTTCTTACGAATCTTTATCACAGGTGATATATTATAGTAAAACCAATATGAAAACCAGTTTATTTCCAATAATTTATAAAAATATAACACGCCTTTAACCTGTACAAATATTTCAATGAAGTTGAACTAAGACTCTTGTTCCTGTTTAGGGCCAGTCTGTGATAGATGTTTTATTATATCCACCCAGTCCCATCCTCGTGGCCTTTCTCCTTTCCCATCTGCCTTATTCCATTGTCTACGCTTCTGAGCTTTAGTCAAATGTTCCTTCTTTGGCTTTTTTGTTATTTCTTCCAACTTTGCATAAGAAATTGGTTCTCTTTCATATATATCAAATAAATTTATAGTTTAATATAGTTAATTCTTACCTGTTGATTTTCATCTGTTATCTTGAGCTGATGGGTTTGTGAGTTTAAATCAGCTATAGAATCTGGTTGTGCAGAGATTAACTTGGTATAATGTTCTTGTACAGATTGAAATAACGTATAAGTCATAGCGCTTCCTAGCCACTGATCCGCCTCTGCTTCTACATGCTGCAGCACCTTGTCTTTTACTTCTTGCACACTGTATTCCAATCATTCACCTTTAATAAAAGCAACAGACTGCAAGAATAGTCAGTGAACAACATGGTTGCACTTACATATGCTTGTTATAAAACGTGTTCATATTAATGATAGGCTTCTCTGATGGATATGTTGTGCCCCATGAAATTTCCAATAGGAACGATTTCATATCGTTGTCCTCTCCATACTATATATAAAGTCAATGTTATACAATATGTAAGGATTGTAACTAAGAAGTCGAAGTTGAATAAACATGATCTGCTTGTTATCGATACTGATTTATTTTAAAATTAGAGATTAGGATTATATTTTATAATTTAAGAATGCAATCGTGATTATATTTCACAATTTTTGAAAGGAGCAAACCTTGTACTGAAATGTAGTAGGTGTCAACTGTTTAAAAGCCGAATCTCCATCATATATCGAAAGAAGTACTTCTCTTTCCTCTTCCTGAAGTTCGGCATCGCTCATTTCCTTTCTCCAGTGTTTGATTTTAATACTTTAAGTTTTTCGTCACGAGCACCGCTTATGCGTTACTTTGAGGTTAGAGAAACTTATAACAGACAGAGTCGCTGTCACTAAATCGAGTGTGTTGCCTTGATTACGTCATGCGCGCTACACCGCGTCACGCTTGAAAGTACTTATTCTCTTTTACCGTAGCACTTATTCTATTATTACCTTACGAGACTTCGCGTCCCATGTCCCGAAATGTATAAAAAAATTAGAGGTATCGACGCGCCCCCTACAATCTAAAATGGCGTGAATTGAAATGGAATTGAGGCACTAAAGTTCGTTAAGCTGTATTTAAAAAATTTATTTTTTGTTATATTTGTAAAAGTTCGCAAACACGTATTGCGTTATTAGAACTTTTGACAATCTACCGATAGCAGTAATGTACTCTGTAGATGGTAAGATATTTGCAGCGAAAATATTTCCTAGAATTTTTTCAAGAAATCGCTTAGGTGTTCCTATGTATAAAACATTGAATGTTTTTTTGTGTTTATTTAGTTCCAAGGTTTCGACGTACAAAATTTCGATTCACCACGCGAGGTTGCGAGAACCCGAATATTCCCGAACAAATTAGAAAGTATAGATAGATCTGCGGTGAGGGGTGTTATTCGTTGTCGAAAATTGTAGTATCAAGGCATCTCCAAACCATGGTAGCTTACACATTATAACTTCTTGGAATAAAATTTGTAATTTAAATTTTATTTTGTAACTGGTTTTAACGTTATAAATTTATTTATTTTTTTTTATCTTTTCGATCTAAATCCAACAGACTTCTATTTCGTTATATCAAATTTTTTAAATGATTATACTATTCATAAGAACAATATGCAGAATACAAATAATCATAATATTTTACGTTTTGTTACAGATTATTCACACAATCTTCACTTCTGTCTATAATGTTGGCAAAACCTGATGGTGTTACAAAAAAATGTAAATCTATTCTTCATATTTTGTTTCAATGATAATTAATTTGAAAAATTAAAAATATTTATTCTTTTACTAAAATAAAATTTAAAATAACGAATTTTCAATTTTATAAAATTCTTATTATTATTAAAATTTCAATCTCCACTGTTATCAGTAAAATTTTACGTTTAATAGATTTTAATCTTTCGTTTCCTGAAACTTTCTATACGAAAAGCGCTACGTTTTTAGGAATAAATCATAATATTTCACTTCCTATTACAGATTTCCTAGTTTTCTTTAACGATGATTTTCTTTGATGACGGCCTCGATGATAACTTTCTCTGGGTTATTACAGCATCGATGACAACGTTCTCTGAATCAGATCTGCATCTAATGGTGAGTCGCATGCATCTTTGTTCCTCTGTTCAAAGTCGAACGCGTATTCGTATGACGGTTATAGTTGAACTACATGCAGTAAGATCGACGGTCGGCATTGCAGGAAATCGAACTGTTATACTCTTGAAACTTGAAATTGTGAATTAAAACTTATTATATAATATTATATTATTACTAACAGTTAATATTAATGGTATAATAATATAATATTAATAAATTGTTGATAATAATAACTTTTTACGTTTTTCACAATACATGGTTTGAATTAAACTATTTACAATCTTCTTCTATACTGAATCGGTAACGTTGGGAATGATGTGTTGGGTAACTGAAACGTTAAGGAGGATTTAGGGCGGAATTAAAATGATAAAGTGAATCGCTTAAAAAATGGCATTAGATGATGTATCCATTACGTACCTTGTTCCATAGATCAATGCTGGAAGATAAAGCAAAGCGCGTACATTTTGCTCACTTTTAAGAACAAGATTTTTGTACATTTCAATTTAATTACAAGCCTCGTTAAGATGTTTCACCGTTAAATTTAAGGATAGGAAGGATAACAATCTTGGCAAAGAGATTAAACGATTTTATCTCCCCTCATACCAGGTGACGCCACAATTCTATTTCAACTTTGCATTAAATTTAATCTACGGTATACATACACGAAACAGAAAAGAGTCGTGAAGTTAAGTTATTGAAATTTAGGCATTTCTCGGAATTCCCAGCACTAAGTTCCACAAAATTTTATTACAACCAAAACTCTATCGACAGCAAGTATTAGATTCGATTCAATTCAGAGAAGGACAATATGCAATTCAGCGACAGGCAGAGGAAGAGAGAAAGATACAGCAAATGAGATGTATTATTCAAGTAATTTCGAAGCTGTCACGCACACAAATACAGAGATTTCTCGCGGTATCAGCCGGATTGTGCAGCAGTTTGTTTAGTCGTATGCCACCGCAACGCAGTAGGTAGCAGGATGTTATAGCACGTTCAAAAGAGAAATGAAGCGAAAAGGGGGTGGCGAAAAAGCGACGGAGAAAACTCGGCAGGAGGAAAAAAAACATAGTACATATCAAGTGAGTAGCGAGCCATGGATTAATGCGAGTTTCCACTTGGGGAAGCCCAACCCCGCGTTTACACAAACATCAGTTCCTGACCCCATTCCATGTTTCGTTTAAATTTCTCTCATCGCGGAACGTTGTATCGAGGATCGAAGAATATGCCAGCCGTAACAACGCATCATTGGGTTCCTGTCAGACGAATTTTTCATCCTCGTTTTACGCGATGCGATACCAATGTTCGTTCCGTCTCTTTTTCTCCGAAACTTAAATGATACACTAGAAAGAACCGATATTGGCGTATAAACACGAGTTTATTAATGCGTTTGAAGTAACGTTTTAAAATATTGGCAGTATATTCGTTCTTTATATATAACACAGTACATTTTATATCAGGGAAAGATATCTACGCCGTCTGTTTTTTCCCTCGAAATTTAGACGGAACTTAGTAGAAAGAATTGATATCGTCGCTTAAACGCAGGTTTATTAACGCATTTGGATTAATTTTGCCTTACACATCGACGCTTCGGCAAGTTTAAAGTGTACTTTTTATATCGGAAGAGATATTGCGAGGTGAATTTTGTTCATATTGTCGAGGTTAGGTTGAGGTTAGGTTTGATTTTGTCATGGTGAGCTAGATTTTGAAGAGTGGTGACTTGTCATACGTATGTAAACGTATTGTACTATGAAACTTTATGTCAACATATCACAAACTATCTAACAAATTCTGTCTTCTTTCATGGCTGAACGATATAATACTCGAACGAATATTCCAATTAAACTTCTAACAACTGAATCAAATTTAAAATGAACAATAATATAATTCAATATTTTTTTATGAGAGAAACGAGCGAAGGTGTTCTGAATCTTTTCCTGTTAAATTATGCTACATAGAACCGGGATCATAAAGAAAATTGTAAAATCTCGAGTAATTTCATCTGGATTACCGAGAACTCAGTGGGCGATAACAAGAGATGTACTTTCAGCTGTTCTTTGCGCAGATCGATGGTCGATCGGGCGAGACAAACGATCAGAAATCGGTGATCGTTTTGCAAACGCACGTTTGGGACACGTGGCGAACGTAAGTCACCCACACCCTCTCGCCATCCACCGCAAAGGAGGCTTCGTCGAATTCGTCGACGATTCCCTGAAATCCTCGGGATTATATTGCTCGTACGCACCTGTATTTCGCAGTAGACGCGTGTATGAGACGATCCTCTTCTACGAATTCGGCCTGCACGACATCCCTGCCTGAAATGTTCCGCCTGTCCATTATTCATCGCGGCCATTGCAACCGTGCACGCACGTTTCGTGCGCGAATTTTTCGTTTAACCCGGGTACCTGGGGCTTGTAGCCAACCCGACTCATCCCTTTGTCGGCTCGAGGAAAAGAGAAAATGCTTTGGTGAAAATGAAATGTCGCTTTTCACAATAACATTATAAAATACATTATATAAACGTGGTTGCTCTAGGTTTCGACGCGTCGTTTATTTTTCCTTCTTCTCGGGTGAAGTTTAGATGCGCTGGAAAATATTGTCAATTCTTTAAGTGGAATATCTTTTTTAAAGACACGACGCTCTATGTTGATTTACACGTACGTGTTCAGAGAGAAACGTGTCTGTCAGATACTTACGTTTATACTACAATTTATATATATTATATTAATAATTCCTAATGCATAGAAACAAGTGGTCCAAATGACAATCGTTTCGAGCTCCGATGCATAACTGAAATTTGTTAATCAATATTTCGTACGCGTATTTTATATTCAATTACGATTCTTCCTTTCATATACTCCGATATTCTCAGTTTGTCACGACGAAGCATATCTTTTGGTTTAACGACGCAACAGCAAAATACAAGTTTCCATGCGTGCAGGTATCGTTTTACAAAGAGCGAGTGAAAAGCGAAATACGGCGTAGCAAATCTATGAACCTAACTCAAATCTTCGAGAAAAATGACGAATACGGCGAGCATAACGTTAACGTAATAAGAAACTCGAATAATTTCGATTGTGAAAATAATCAGGATACGCCGCAAAAGTCTCGAACTTCGAACAGAAGCTCTCATTCCGTTGAACTTTAGCATCGATTTCGAATCGTCTTATCTTACTACCGACAAGATCTCCTTGCACTTCCCTTATTGACTTCGCGATATCGCAAATGCAGCGAGCAATTTCGACCAGGAACACTCGTGCAACATCCGTAACGAGTTTTCTCACTCTCGCTGGATAAAGACAATAATAATAGCGAAAAGAAAAAGGTAAGGGTGGCGCCGTGGTGTCGCGAGTGCATCGATCACAAAGAATCGCCTAAGTACCAGTGATTCAGAACACCGGCCTGCCTCCCTCGGCTTGTAAGTGCCTGTACGTGGCCGGCCCTCTCTCTAGTTCGAGCACGAGGAGCCTCATGAAACATGGATCGAGAGTCGCCCTGTGAAGAAGCTGCGGGAAAGAAGCCGACCGCCTGCCGTGTGCTTGCCGATCATCGCCGATAGTGATGGGACCAATACCCTCGCGCGTCATACCGATCAAAATCTCTTCATTTCGAGAGTTCGGTAGGAAATTGAATATTCGTCACTGTTTTTCGCAAGTTCCAGACGTCTTGGATATCGACTCTCGTATTTTTCTTCTTAGGAAAGTTCCTCGATATTTCGTTGAATTAATCCATGTGGTTGGCTATGGTTGGGTACGATGTTTCAAGCAACGTTGATACAAAGAAAATTTCAATACGAAGTTAGAAGAGATAGTTGGGAAGATATATGTGGCAGTGAACGAAATTACTTTCTGGTATTTCTATAACAGCAGAGAAACGGAGAGAAGAACAGTTGAAGCGTAGCGCTGTGTGTAACGATTGTCTTTGTACATGAAGCCGGCTGAACGTAGACGTTCAATGCAATTCTACAGAAAACTTTGGAAATCTCAAAACACGAAGATGGAAGTTGAAGTACCGGTGAATTTTTCTAGACGTAGACATATAGAAGAAAGCTAGAGCGAACTTTGCAACGATATAAAAATAAGAGTTTGAAGATCCCAAAAATGGAAATTTAATAATAGAGAGATATAATCGCGCGGAGGAACGAAGATAGTAAGAATTTCAAGGTACGAGCAGACTCGAGAAGAGACGATTCGACGAAGATTATGACGTTGAATGATCCATGATCGGTCCCATCACTAATCACCGATGTGACTACGCGGTTACTTCTCCTTGAGCGGTCGCGCAAGAAGAGCTTCCTGGCGCTGTTGATTCACGGAAATTAGTGCCACCGCGGTGCGTGCACTGAACATCACTCCGTAGCTCGATATGCATTATGTAAAACCGTCGACTACCGCGTCGTAATTGTATCGTTTTGATAAGTAAGCTAGCGCGCTAAAGTTGCTTTTCTTCCTCATCTCCGACTTTTCCGACTTCTCTGACTCCTCTCTGTTTCTTGCGTTCATCCCCTCTTGTATGTCTGTCCACTCGATTCCATGTAGAACTTAATTTCGTTCGATGGAAATGTCGGAGAAAATTTTGTTTTGAACTCGCGTGGTTTGACATTCGATCGACGATCGTGTGAACTATGCGGGTCTATTTAATTTTGCGATATTTGGTCGAGAATGATTTCCGAGAATTTCGTTCGACAGAATGTACGTACCTTCGACGATTAAAGTGGAATTAGATTACATCGTACAGAGATTAAAAGAGATTCGGATGGATTGTAACGATTAATATTTTCGAATGAATTCGGACGTTTTATCGTTATCTCGGAGTACGTAGAAATAAATTTTGTTGCAAGAAGATCGGCAAGTATTCCGTCGAGTGTGATACATTTTGAAACGATGTTCAGAAGTTGATTGATGATTGAAGATTAATTAATAACGCGTAGAAATTGAAAAGAATCTTCCGTTATAAGTCGAGGGAAGGTTCTCTCGAACGATACTGTAGATTCGCACAGTTCAAAGACTCATAGTTCGCAAATTTGGTTAACCACGATGTAGTTTATGGTAGTTTATGGTGGGTACATTTAGAGTGCATTAGAATTGAACGGTGCAAAAGGTTTAACGCGGTTTATAGCGAGAACGATGGCGTAATAATCGTGGTGGTATTTAGTACGTTTTGGTATTAGAGAACCTGTTTTCGAACAAACACGATTGAAGATTAGTGTAATCATACTATGACCATTTTGTCGGATTAACTCTTTCGTTGAATGGTTGCGCGTTTGAAATCAATTTAGAAGTCCACTCGTGTTAATACGATATTAATTTAGTTGTCCATTAAATTATCCACTGATCGATCGCTGCATATTAATTTTGAACATTATCCGTTGAAGATTCCTATTAAATTTCCAAACTATCTTATTATATCGTTACACAAAATATCCCGAGTACGTGAACGACAAGATAGGAAACGAGAAGCAGGATACCAAAGATTCAACCAACATCAAGAGGAGATATTTGTCATGGATGATATATGTGGTTGACAATCGAAATCGAGGAAGACAGGTCGCGGAGGTTCGCCATTTCAAAGGACAAATAGAAAAGGCATCGTCTCTCTGCTTGATTGCACGGCACCTACCGAGATATTTGTCGCGGAGATGAAATATGTGCGGTGCAATTAGAACAGAATGCCAGGAGCAGGCTTTACGAAGAAGCAAACAGATGCTCTAAGAAATTCGCGTAATCGGATGAAACACGCGAAGAAGATTTCGTAATTAATTACAATGGACAGAGAAAGGAATGAGTCAATCGTGGGCGATAAACGAATATCGAGAGCTCCTCTTGAAAATCACAATAACCATTACTTAAATAACCAGTACGTAAAATATTTGTTACATTTTGTATATATCGTACGTATCTTGCACGTTCTTCCAAACATGGAAAGATATGCCATCGAATAATCCTACAACGCGCGAACATCCGTGGTCTATTTATCAAAGAGTATAGCCAAGCGTCGCAATAATTTTCTAATCTCTCGCACCATGCAACCTCAAGCTCTTCGAATTTCCACCGGAAACCTTAAACCACGTTCCATGGCTCCTTAAACCCGCGGCCTTGGTCGCGTTAATTCTCGGTATTATCAATTCAAGAGAGCGAAGCTCCAGAGGCACTCGACGCGTCATCAATAAACGATCACCGCTAAGTTTCGTCTAGTTGATCCTGTCTCGTGGATCGCGCGCGTCGGTCCCCATCGATCATCTTCATCGTGTGTCGGCAGCGTTCGAGGAACGAGATCCGGTAATAGAAAAAAGGTATACGCACACCGACACGGGATAAAAAGGAAGAAAAAGGAAGAAAATGAAATTGATCCTGGCCAGTTGGTTGATCGTGTAGATTCTATACTGCAGTGACTCGTTACAAAATACTCGATACTCGCAGGAGGTCGGCTTTTCGTTCGAAACGGCTCTATCTTCATGCGAAACGACGAGAGAAGCAGGTGGCTACGCGGCCATAAATGGGTGATGGACGACGTAACGATCTCTTCACTCTCTCTCTCATGGACGTCACAATTAGCCATCTACGTAGACACGGCTACGAACGAACAAACGGACCGAACAAACTGTCTGTCTATCTGTTTGTCTGCGGGACTCTGTCGGCGGCGCCGACCAAGAGGAATTGCGTTCGTTCAATTAACGACAAACTCGATTAACCGTGTCCCCTCTGGTGGCGAATGGGCTGGCGCGAATATAAATTAGCGACTTCGATCGATTGTTTTACCCTAGGTCCGGGAGAGATCACGGAACCAGGTGGGAAATCGCACGGCGACCGATTGCCACGCAGCTATACTTTGACTCGATTGTCATTCAAGTTTTTAATTAGTAGAAGAAATCTGCACGATTTCGTACATATTGGGATAAAACTGTGTTATTTTCCATAATTAATTAAAAAAAAAAAAAAAGAATCGATCGCCACTTGGCGATTATTTATATTATTATCATATTTATTTATGTTATACTGTTCATTGGCGTATGATTATAAAAATTATCTCTCATCTATTTGACCTAGTCGAACGCCGATAGAAATTTATTACAATGCACTGCAGTAAATTGTCGAGTTTCTCGTACCTTCGAGCGTGCTGACCTTACCTTCAACGATTCTTAAAAGCGTTTTAATAATCACTAGGCAAGTTGATACAGGATTCTCGTTATTATTTATATATTATTTATATCGCGATCTTTACGAAACTTGTTCAAAAGACGCGACCGACAAATTTAACACGCTGAAAGCTTGCAAAAGTTATTTGAAGAGATTCGTGTTCGATATTTCAAGAAAAGACTGGCGAAATTATAGATGCCAAAAGGTATAAAAGGTATAATAATGGAAATACATTTCTTTTAAGTTCTTCTTAACTGTTGCTACGAATTTTCCGAACAATTTAATACCTCGGAATGAAAGTCACGTTTTCTCATTCGTATTCTACAATCAGTTGCACAATCGATTCAGCTCTAAAGGGAGCACGCAACTTTTTGATGCTGTTGGCCAAGAACCTAATTACCCGATTCTGAAAGAAGCTCGAAAATCGAAGTTCTTCGCGATGAGTTAACGTTATCAACGAAGTTGTTCTCACCGCGAACAAACTTTTCTGTTCCTTCTTCCAAATTGCTGTTCGATTTCTTGTGATCGTGCCGCGCAACAAAAGCCGGCTTTATCCGAAATAGCTAAACAAACGCTTGGGGCGGTTTCTTTGTTTTCTTTCTTAGCTCGAAAAAGTTGGAATGGCATCAGGATGTTTATAATCGAAGGAATAAAATAAAAGAACAGAAGGAGAAGATACAGAAAAAAGAGAAGAAAATAGAGGATGCAAGAGAATAAAATCCATTCACGTTTGGCGGACCGAAATTTCGAGTCACGTGTTGTACTTTTGGTTCCGCACTTTTGACATTTCACGAGCTTTTCACCGGCAGACAGCGATTTTCAATGGGATTGTCCCGCGGAAAGAGAGACTTCAAAGGGAGCGGTATTCGCAAATTGAGCGGAGTCAGTTGGCATACCTTTTTGTAGCTTGGAAAATGCAAAATTCGGCGTACGGCCAACAATTGGGACAAAAAGAGACAAAGAGACGCGAAAGGAAAAAAAATGAAAAATTTCAAACCTTTTTTACGTTGTATCGCTTGTATCGTTATCGAAACATGTAATTGCCATTGAAAACGATATTGTATTATCCGGCGTCAAATGTATAATATTCTTCCTTCTTTCAAAAACGCCTAACGAACAAAAAAAAAAACGAGCCGTATTTCTGGAACCATACTAGATAAAGAGAAGAGGGATATATCGCAAAGAAATTACGATTACCAGAGAAAAATCTCAAATTCTAGATCATCGTACTACTAAATTACAGATTCTATAGAGAAGCGTGTAATCGTGAAATACGTAGGAAGAAGAAAGACGGAACCGTCGTTGAAAAAGCACGACGGAGAAACGAGAAAGAACATTGGAATGTCTCGAAAGATTACACTGCCAGAGGAAAATCTTGAATTCTAAATCGTTAAATATCAAATTTCAAGTTCCAGAACAGCCGAAAAGCGGAGATTCAATCACAGGTAGAGACAGGCGTACATCTCCTCGCAAGAATCCATCGTAATCGAATTTCCTGCACATCAATATTCGAAGAGCTGCGTTCTTCCAGCGAATTGCTCCAATAAAATCCACGCGCTTTGTAAAAGTCGCATTCTCGCTTTGAGCCTGCCGAGTCTTAGGATGCCCGATCCATCTGCAGTCGAACTGGGAATAAAAATGAACGGATTGTTCTAAGATGCTGTTTGATTGTTGCTGCGTCTCGCGCGTTTTTTTCCTCTCCTATCGACTCTCAAGAGCGTGCACGAATCCACGGATAGTTTCAGTTGGCTAGCTTCTACGAAAGAAGATGGATAGACTTGTCCGTGGCACGCTCTTCCTCGTGTTTCTACGTTTGCAAGTTGATTTGCTTTTCTTATTGGCCAAGTTACATACTTTTTTCCGTGGACCGACACGGGACCCACGATTCTTTCGAAGCTCGGTCGAAAGTGCGTACAGTTGCCGAGAGTCGATCGAACTTCGTTCCTCTTTTTTCTCTTTTTGGTGAACACGGAACGAGCCACGAGCAAGTTTTTCACGCCGTGCCGCTTCGTAGAACAGATCGTGCTGTAAATTCTAGCTGAGAGTAGTTGATGATTGAATTATTTATCGTTCCATATTATCGTTCTGCTCTTGCCACCCGGGAGAAACTTAGTTTGACTCTGCCGGTAAAGACGAGACGAGGATGGCGAGCCTGGTGAAACATCAACTTTTCGTTCGAATCGCTTTATCCGTAGTCGATGACGAATAAAGCTGTCGTTAGGAATTCCATGGTATTTTTAAACAGAGGCTGGCGTTGAAAGAGAGAAAAGCGTTGAAAATATATCGACAAATTTCAGGAATTTTCCTCGCAGATTTCTCCTACCGTAAAGTGTCCGTAGAGATCGTTAACTTCTATTTTAGGTTTATCGTGACAGACGTTCGCGACATGGCAGGAAGACGTCGCCTTAATTCCGAGCTGGTTCCACGCGATTTCTGTCGAAGCCTTAGGCGATGGGGCACGCCGTGGCTACGTCGTTTACCTCAGAAAATTTCATGGGGTTTCCATGAAACGATTCCAACGATGTCCGATAACGGAGATTGCGTAATAGAGACCGTCTAGCGGGGTTGCTGGTCGAGACCGAACCTCGCTGACTTTCCGACGAAGAGTGTGCCTCGTCCTCTGTTATGGGAATTCTAGATGGAAGAGATAAGGGTGCAAGGAACAGGTTTCTGGGAAATATAGATATCGACTGCGTGTATGGAGTATGTATGAAGATGTTTGCACTTTTTACATTTCTTTGTGATAAGAGAATCATTGGACAAAAATGTACGGACAACTACCAGGACGCACGATCATCGAGAAAAGCGAGTAGAATAGAACCGAAGCAACGTAAAGTAGAACAGATATAGAACGATATTTAATTTAGATATTTCTTAGCAAGTTACTTACAGTACACACATATATGCGTCTCACAGATATGCTTATACTCTAGGATATCTAGGATCGGATAGGATTATCAGACAGGATTTCGTTAATAAATTCAGCGTAGCTACGAATTGTCTAATTACATGGATCAAGTCTGACGTGTGAAAGTTGACGAAGCGAATTCGCAAAATTGTTCGGAGAAAGAGGCACGTGAGAAAGCGGAGTGTTGAGATTTCTAGACGGAAAACTAGATTTCATTGGACAGGCTGCATAGATCAAGGATATTTTCATTTTTCATCAACCACCAGTTGCCTGTTCGCGGTTGGCCATTCCTTGGCAAGTTATACATTTCGCTGCATGATTTAAAATCTGGTTAGACGTTGTTCCAGCTATATATGTTTGCCTTGATAACGGTAACGATCTCCGAGTGGTGTGACGCACGACCACGAAACAAGATTTTTGCTTGAATATAACATATAAATCTAAAATCTACATTTTTAGAGATCAACGAAAATTTACTGAAAATTGCGCGAATCGATCGTTCAACGTTCAACGACGATACGTTCAAATCTCAGCAAGCTAATTCATTTGTTGAGTTACTGTTTATCGGTTTGGATGAAATTACGAATAGATCCATATCTCATCCAAGATAGATAGATCTATCCAATATCCGGCATAGATCTCATGCAATTTGTAGAAGATTCTTGTATCGGTCAATGTAGAAAACGATCTGTAGTCGGAATATTTGTATGAAATTTGTATTTGTCGTATAATAGTCATAAAAAGAAATTATGGATAAATGTTTGCGGCTGTTAAACGATTTAGGAACGAATAGTTGAAAAAAACTATATTAATCGAGGAATAGCATCAAGTACAAAGTGTGCTATCACAAGTTGAAAGACAGAATTGCAATCATACTTCTAACGGAAGAGGATAGCAGACGCATCCGAGTTAATTGTTTGGAAATAATTTCTATCATACTTATGAAGAGAAGAAGATACGATATGGAAAAGGAAAATTGCGAGACGTACTCGGGAGGAACGTGAAATTTCATGCGCAATTTCATACGCGAAAGAAAACAGAGTAAACAGAAAATCGTATTACCAAGTAAAATGATTTCGAAACGGAATAACGTTCTCTATTGAGATGCGGAAATACCGTACAAATAACCGAGATGTTTGCATAGGATGGGGACACCGGGCGAAATTCATCTTTTCAGATGTTTCCCAGTATACCGATAGTCGTGGTCGAGAGGAATGAATTAAAAAAGAGGCGAAACCAGAGAAAGAAACAGAGAAAGAGAGAAAACGTTGAAAGCTGTGGGAAGAAGACAACGAACGTCGTCTATGCAAGTCTCGCAGCAACGAATCGAGTTCAGATTCCATTACACAAAGATCGTAATAAAATAACGAAAATGTTATTCGTTTCGTAACATTGTAAATCCTATGTACTTATAATATATGCGTGTACAGCACAGCGAACAGTTTTTTGGTAAATTAGAAAACTTAAATCGAGTAAAAGCGATAGAACGTTTCATCACTGCGAATCGCTACGAATATCTTGCTAACTGTAAAAAAAAGAAAGCGCTCAGAATTAAATGTCCACCGCTGTACTTCACCGCAAACACTTTGCCAATCTTACGAATAGTCCTAACGAAATCAAAAATTCGTTTGCTCCCAAATCACGAGCCAGTAAAGATTGAAGAACCAAGCCAAAAAAAAAAAAAATCGACGAAGAACAATTAAACAAAGGAACAGCAATCGATTCTCGATTCGTACACTCGGCGATAAATTTTCGAAATTTCGAAGCTTCCCGAGCAACCAATCTCTCTTACTCGTGGAGTACGCATTATCGAAGCATCGTCGAAGGAAGTGCGAAACCTAGAAGCGCGTCGTGTCTTTGCGAAGGAGACGGGGAAAGATCATCGACGTTGGGCATCGTACGCGAAGGTGGCTGCAGATAAGCAGAGAAGGGACACAGGCCGGGGAACGAGGAGCCGAGGGAGAGAAGAAAAACGAAAAGCAAGAAGAGGCGAGGGTACCGTAGTGAGAGGCGGAGGATCCTGGCCATACGGAGGAGGGCAGAGTGCGTTTGACCGTCCGCTGGACGAGGAGGAAGCGACTCGAGGATGATAAGAAAAAGAAAAGGATCGGAGGTGAACAAAAGGTGGCGGTCAGAGAGGTGAGCAAGTGCATCATATCCGGGAGAGAAGGTACGAAATAAATTCGGCAACGATGCTTGCTTATTGATGAAGAGAGTTCAGGAAGGTATAAGGCTCGTGCATCTTGAGAATTTGATAGATCAGTACCGTTCGTTAAATTTTGATACATCGTCAATTAACAATCGCGTTAAGGAATATATGCGATATAAAATACGTATATTGGATGCGAGGGAGATTTAAAACTTTGTTATTGGCCGTAATGAATAATTGGAATATTCGTGTCACTTTTCTGTTTAAGTTGAAATTTTGGAACGAGTGCTATGAGAAAGTTGGTGGAAACGTAAACTTGGCATTTGGCGGAGATCAAGAACATCTTTTAGTCCATCCAGGAAATTTTTTAACGTACGAATTATTTCAAAAGAAATGGTAAATGTAGAGACCATGGCAGTTTCCAAAAGAATATGGCTAACGAGAGGACTTTTATATCGTCGATATTTTGTCAGAACTCGAGCATACATAGAGAAGCAGCGTTAGAGTGATTAATTAGAGGAAAATGGCAATTTAACGTGTGTTGACTTTCCGATTTTGTTCGTTTAATGAAGTACCAACTTCCGGCAACAATCGTGAGTCAACGATAGTCCATGTGACACGGAACTTGTTAAGAATCGCGCTTGAATAAACTATCTTGTCATACCCTGTCTCTTTCTCCCTCTGCTTAATCAGTCATATTTTTCAAATATCGTTTTATCTAAAGTACGATCTATGAAAAATCTCAACTTTTTCCTATAAGCTCAGGGACTTGAATTGATCAGGCTCGAAATAGAATCGTGTAGTTCACATCGAGATGCAAGGTTGATCTAAAGTGAAGGACACGAAACACGAGCTCTTAGGGAAAATGAATAGCAGATGAACATTGTTCGAGCAAATTACATATGATTAATAATGAAACAAACGAACATACAATTGACGTGTTCGACGTTCGTTTAAAGAAAAGCAAATCTCAGACAGTTATCATTTCTGACGCAATTATATTGTTGCGCATTGTCAGAAAGTACAAGTAACAAAACACGATCTGTGGCGAAAGTTCTGTTCCAGATATTAATTCACTGGACGTTAATCGTGCTACCTGAATTCAAACGACTCGAAAGCAATTTACTACTGCAGACCTGTTGGTCACGTCGCTTGAAATATTATTCTTTCAATTTTCCACGCTTCTCCTCGTTAGTCAAGTTCACTTAACGCATTGTTAATCGATCATGAGTAGACCGATCGTGTATTCGTGCACAAAATGCAAAACGAAACGATGATCGAGCCACTAGCGAGCTCGTGTTTTCACGCACGAAATTAAGTTGTTAGTTCTTTTTTTTTTTTCATAAAATAGCCGGTGGCGCGCACCAGATTTTGGATAGAATAGTCGGCGGCACGTGTTAGTTCCTGCACAAACCAGTAACGTTGTTAATCTTCGGTCACTCGAATACGGTAACTTGACTGACTTAGACGAAGTTTCAGAACCACGAGGAAGAAAGCGCCAGGCCGATCCAAACGGAGAAGATTCGCAAAGGAGCCAACCTGAGAACAGCAGGAACTGAAAAAATTGACACGCTACTCAAATCCAAAACGCTAATCGCTCGAAGCTCGGCAAAAGCCGTATGGAGGAAAAGGGTACGTACAGAAAGAAGAAGAAAAAGATTCGAAGAGGCTGAGAGGAGATCAGAAAAGAAGAAATGGAACGGCGAATCGTTCCTTGGGATACACGCGGACAAGGAAGAAAGGAGTCTGAACAGAAACTCCTTGGTTTGAGAGGAAACGAGTATCTCGGTTCAACGGAAGAAGAAGAAGAAGAAGAAGAAGAAGAAGAAGAAGAAGAAGAAGAAGAAGAAGAAGAAGAAGAAGAAGAAGAAGAAGAAGAGAAGGAAGAACAAGAGGAAAGAAGGGAGCCAAGGTAAAAGGGAGACGTGCGAGAGAGGCGAGGGGACGAGGTCTGGGTTGGGTAAGGTGAGGGCTTCTACGGGTGAGTACCACTCACTTCATTGACTCGTGCGTACGCCCGCACGTCTGTCAGTCCATCCTCACTCACTCGATCCTCGCCTGGTCTCGTAGCCGCTCTACAGAGGCCAGTTCTCTCCTCCTTCGAGAGTTGCACGCTTATCTCATCCACGTCCTCGTCCTCGTCGTGGTGTACGACCTCAGGTAAAATCGAGGTCGATCAGTAGTCCAGTCAATAACGCGCATCTCTACGTTTACTCGGTTCCGATCGATCGACATCGAATCGTAGTATCGTGGAAATCGTTGGAAAGTCTACTTTCGTGGGTGGATGTCGGCTAGCAGAAAGAACAGGATGAGCCTGGGCAGCCTGGGAGCAATCCTCGCCTTCCTGCTGCTTTTCATGCTTCACACCTCATGGGCCAGGGCCAAACCTCAGCAGATCAAACCTGGTGAGTAGTTTCTATTTCCCTTTTTCGTATTTTTTTTTTTTTTTTTTTGGATTAGTTTTAGTCAAAGTTACCGAAGACAGTCTTATTATCGGTGAACTTTTATAAGTCACAAGCAGCGCAAATTTAATAGCGTTAATAAATCGTTTCGCGTAACGTTAATCGAACGAGTGTTCGTCTGTTGGATCAATTATTTTATTTAAAAGGTTGTCGGGGATGTTTAGAATCGTAGCAATTTTATCGATGAAATTGTAGAACTCGCGCGTTACAAGTTTATCGCCATCGATTAATTATCTTTGTGTAATATAGTAGCAAGTTTGATAACGAAGGAAATACGATCATCTTTCTCCACGTAAAATATCGAATCTATCGTTTTTTTTAAATATTGAGAAATGGAAAACTGCTTCTATGTTCTCGACGAATATAAAGAAAATTACTATTTTTATTACATTTCTTCCATTACATTCTTCACAAATCCTACTGAAATCCTAAGCGGAATTATCCTTTTCCTAAATGTACCCAGAAAACAAAATTGATGGAACTTTGATTTCCAAGTAACTCGATCGTCGTACAAAATTCGGCTGTATTCGAGCCGAATACTCCGCTCAACACACGATAAGCAAAGAACGCTTCTCGCATATCACCTTCGTTCCATTCTGGCGAACCGTACTCCGCCGCGTCGAGGGATTGATTAAAACGCGGCGGATCTGTAACGAGGAAAGTAATACTTCCTCGTACGCGTAGCCCGTTCATTACGGTTCAGAGTTTATCGCTGGCGATCAGGCCGGCGAAAAAAGAGAAAGAGCAGAAGAGGGACGAAGAATAACGAAACGCTATTGTCGGCCGCTATATCGATCGACTCTCGGAGAAAGAAAGTCTCTCTAACCGGTGTATCATCGGCAAACGTCAGAAACGAAAGCACGCGTGTATACGCGTTTTCTCACGTCGTTCGTCGTGGGAGCATTCGGAACACGGCATTGTTCGACACGCGGATCGTTCGTTGCGCAATTCCTGCGGATCAGGGTTAACGTACCGATACGATTACGTTACCAGAATCCATCCGCGGGACGATCGATCGATCATATACGTCGTGATCGATCGTGTTCCGGATTTTTTCGAGGTTCGAACACGATCCTTTTCGGCGCGAGGTCCGGCTACCTGGCCAGGTAGGGTGATCCAGTTGTTCCTCGTATCTAATCTGGCGAACGGAAGTTCCTTCGTGCGATAGAGATTATTTTGTGCGCTTTGGAACTAGAGGTTCCCGAGAGATTACTCTGGCATACGAAAGTATTTGGGCATTTATTGGGTAGAAAAACTTTTGTGTCTATATCTATATGTGTCGTACAAAATATTTTGAAATTTGGTTAGCATCGTAGCACGGTACACCGCTGTCGTGATTATATTGGCGAAATTTGCAAGCAATTTGAAAATGTACACAAAAGTTACGAGCTATTTATCGCGAAAATTAGTATATTCAAGTACTCCATGGTACTAGTTTCTCCATGGTATTTTCTAAACGCACGATACCAAAGTTTCAATCTCGAGTTGGAACCGACGATTCCTTTCCCTCGTGCTTCAAATTTTAACGCGTGAAATTAAGCGTTACTTCCGGGAAACGAACGATCGTTCGACCGGTTACCTCCAGAAACTGTTCCCTATCAATTAAAACCTTTGCTTTTAAAGCTTTAAAGAGCGAACTGGTTAATTAATGGAAATGTATTTAAACCGATTCGCGTGGTCGATGCAAATTACGCGATTTCCTTCTTCTCTCTTTTCTATCATCGAATCGAAAACCGAGTGCGCGTTACCCGATCTCAGGGTAAGAACTTTACGATCGTTTCTCGTTTACTTCTCCAACTTTCGATCCTCGGGTAACGATCCAGGGGAATCGTCGTTTGAATGTTCAACTAAGGGCACCGTGTGCAGTTAAGCGTCGCGAATGTCCAAGAATAGTTGGCTCAACGATAGGACCAAGTCAGGAGGGCAACAAGAGTTTACGTACCTTAGCAGACCGCACGCTTTCGGCGTTATACGGCCGCTGTAAATGTCTAAGAACTTTAGCTGTTTCGCTCGTGTCGCGTTTGTCCCCTTCCGGGACGCGGAATTATTGTCTCGCAACGAAGCTCGCGTTCGCGCCCGCGCGTCTCAAACTTCTGCGGAAATATATTATTTCAAGCCGCGCTGTATGCTCTAGAAAGCGTTATGTCTTCTGGTGCATTCAGGACTCAGGACTCCGTTGTCTCGCCGCAATGGAATATCCAGAACAATGAGCGAATTTTGTAAATCATCGAGCCAAATTATCGTTACTCGGTGGATGTTGATACGGCGACTGATTTTAAGAGAAATCTGCCAAATATTCGCAATTTGAGATTTTTTCCAATTTCTTTAATACCAAGGTAGTATCGAAGTTCGTGTACTAGTTTATTGTCGGTTAAACAGAGTACGTCACAGGTTTTGAAAAATGCCTTCGGTCGCGAGACATCCCGAATTTAGTCATTTAATTTCCATTAGTACCATCGTTCGCACAACGATGGTATCTTGAGAGCATTTAGCAAAAGAATCTACGTTCAACTGTCTAACTAGACAATCTAGTATCGGATCGAATGCTCCACGTTCCATCGTCTCCAAGCTGATGCGTATCGGTCTCTGAAACGCTGCAACGTCGAATCCGACAGCTGTCCATCCTATTTCATCGTACAACGCCTATCTATGTGTACCATCGCGAGAAGCCACAAACATCGCAAGACCTTTCATTCCTCCAATTCCCTCGAAACATCCTTCCATAACAATTTCCACCGTATATACCTGTGTATGTTCGTGAAAACCTTAAAATTTGCCCTTTCCATCGCTCGAGGCGGACGGACAAGAGCGTACTAAATTAAGACCGACTCCTATCCAAACTCGTTTCATTTTTCTAATATCTTAAAAACAAACTATTACGTTTTATCTTTTTAAATAAACCTGCTTCAGGAAATAATTGTATCGTTATCTCGTGGCGTACCTCGTCGTTTCCAATATTATACGTCATAGAATCACGCGAAATAGAATAATTGTCGACCCAGTCGCTTCTACGATTTTCAAAATCGATGTCACGCTCGTTTGTACGATCGATCCTTCGGTTAATCATTCTACAAATATCCCGCCCTAAAACGATCCAGCCATCGGAACGCGAGCATTAACAAACTCGAAGACATTATCTCCATCCAACGGTGAACCACGTTTTTTCTCCCCTTTTTCTTTCTGTTTTTTAGCCGTCACTCATCACGCACGAAATCCGCGCGTCGTTCACGGTACCCGTCCACTCGATCTTTCGCGAGATTCCACCGGTTTTTCTCCGACGTCCATTATCTCTCGCGACATCCTCTCTTTTCCGCTTTGCTCCCCCCTTCTCGTCCCTTTTCTCGTGAATCCGCCCTTACTCGAATTCGATCTCGCGTGTCCCGTTCCCTCGACGTTCGGCTAAGTGATTCTCTTCTCCTCCTATCCGAACGATCAACCGATTCTTGGCGTATGAATCTTACATGGTACGTCCGAGCCAGGCTTGGATCTATATATCATTCTCGCTGTAAAACTGTACCAGATCTTCCCGGTCCTCTCCTCTCCTATTCCCGATCTCTTCCTATTTTAGAATGATTCCGTGCCAACTGCCGGATACGCCACCGTCCACCGATATGGAACTATTCCGGTTTATTGGAGGTGGCGTATGCAGCCAAACATCTGGCTCACGCGAGATATATCGCCGGATCCAGCGAAGATTCCGCCGGATGTTTCACACCGGTTAGTTTTTAACTTGGTTGGCCCGTGATTGATTCTCAGATTGAGATCTTGTGAACACGAAATTCCAAATTCGGATAGGCACATACGCTACCAGCCGTAACAAGTGTTAGGTTGTCCGAAAAGTTTCTTTCGTTTTGTGAGGAAATAATGGACGCACCGCGTTCTGTTTTATATTATTTTTGTCGAATCGTGTATGATCGTAATAATAGAAATAGAACAAAATGGATCGTGCGTCTGTTATTTCTTTTCAAAAGAAAAGAAACTTTCGGGACAAGCTACTATATCGATAGACTTATTCGGAGAGTTATTTATTCATTGGAAAAGTCGAGCAAATTTTAGTCCGTTTAGTATTTTGTGAATGTAATGGAAGGTCCGCGATAAGAAAAGTAGCAAATACGAACGAAACGAAAGTATGTTTTTCTTTACGTGTATTTTTATTTGCTCGTACGTTTCTTCTTCTTTCTTTTTTTCGTATATTTGTTCTTTTACTGCTTGATATATTCGTTTCTCTTACTCATTCGCACAGTTATTCTTCTTATGTCTATCATTTTACTTGTTTATATATTCTTTGTATATAAGTCTTCTTACATTTTGTGGGATTATTAACATTACTAACGTTATTAACCGATTGATTAATGATAAAGCCATTAATATCAAGTCATTAATAATCATCGAGATACGTGTTTTTCGGTAGATTTATCAACGGAGCGCGTAAATCTAACGCAAACGAGGATTTCAGCCTTTAAAACCGAGTTAGCCCACTCGGAATCATCTCGGTTCAGCAGTTTTCTTCATCCGCTGACATCCTTCGTGCAAGTGGCCAAAGTTTTAATAGAAAAGTCGTCGCGAGATAAATTATATCGACCTACGTTTAGGATAATTAGGAAAGGAAGGTCGTGTATCGTGGCTGACGCTCGCCTCCGTTATTCGTTGATCTTAGCTTTTCCATCAATCTTCCTCTCGATTTGTATGCTCTGTTTAGCCTGAATGATACATACTTGCAACGTTGCTGCCAGATTTTGGCTGCATAAGAAGTCACATTGAAATTCTTCTTCTACTTTCCCGCCTGCGATATCTTCAATTTAATTTTTATCTCTATTTCTATTCTATTGTCTCCTACGCTCAACGTTAAATGCAGCAAAATTTCCATTTGGCTCTCTTAAAGCTGCAAATTTATTTCTACCTTTTTCGTACGAGTTAGTCGAAAGATCGATTAATAGAGATTTCCCGTTACTTCGAACACAAGAAAATACTCTCGATTTGTTGAAATTAAGAAGATCGCAAAGGGTCCTATTCATCAGAAAAGCTGATAATGTTTAACAATTTCCTCTAATCGGTCGTTTCGACTGCATCGAGCTTTTTAAATGTGAAATAAATTCATTCACGATCACGAAACACTCTTGTTATCGAAAAGAAAGTAAATGTCTCGTACTCCGCAAAGTAACAAGGATTTTATTCCCTTGAATGTCTCGGAACAAGATCGCTACTCTTAGACCACGATGGATAGAGAATTTTCGAGTTGGCCAAGCCCGGATAGACAACGTCGAAAACGAGCTTTCTAGCTTAATTAACGCGCCCGCGGGAGTCTCCTTGTTACGGTTCTTCGTCCTGATAGAGCCACTTCTGGCTGTAATGCAACCAAGCTGGACGACGTTTCTTGCGTCCCGATGCTACTCCGCAAAGTCTGTCGCATAATATAACGCGTTCGAACGAAGTTCGCGGTCGTTTCGATCTTACTCGACCCGGTTTTTCTATCCTCGAATCGGCACTCGACCTCGATGAACCGTCTCCCTTTGCTGGTTCCACGGGGAACAAGAGTCTCGAGGAAATGACTTGGTCGAGCTTTTGCACGTAAATACCGTCGCGATGACGATAAGAAACGCGACTGTCTGGCTAACTTGGCGTTAACTCGATGGGCGAGATTTTGGTTAAAAGCAGGAAAGTTTTGAGAAGAGAAATTAAGCAAAGAAAGTAACGTCAGGAGCAGAAGAAAGGCGATTCGGTGTTTCCTCGAGTTCTACGTTTCCTTGTGTTTATTCTCGCTTTCTCTCGGCCCAAGTTTCTTTCGCGATTAATTTTTTTCCTATTCTGAAGTTTCTTCCGAGCGAATCTAACTCGCTAGCGTAGAATTCGATATTCTATTCTATATATATATTTTGTTACTCGTGCCGAATTAAATTTAATTCGTGCATGGCAACGATCAGCTTTTATCCGACTTATAACGTAGAATTTTATTTTTATACATACGTTGTTGCATGGACGGAATAATAAAGAATCGAAAAAGTATATTTAATACATCGACCATTTAGTTCCTTTACAATATGCAAAGTCAAAGTTTCTCGGGAAACCGCATCGAAAACCGCATCGAAAACCGCAAGAACAATTTTCGTTCTTAACTCTCGACATCCTTTTCCTGTGTTTCGTTCATGTATCGTCCGCGCATTCCATGAAAACGCAGGTGGGCAGACAGGAAGGGGAATAAATGGTGTGTCCTTGGTCCCCTTGTAACGACCAATTAATACACTTTCGAACGGGTTTTAACCGTGGTTAATAGTTTGAAAGGTATTCTTTTCACTTTCCGCGGCCGTCATGGTCGTCTTTGACATTGCGATCGGCCGCGAGTGGAATGGAAATGTTCATTTTCATAAAATAAAAGTGGCGTGGCCGGTTTCGCAGGTGCACACGAGGACAAATATCGAATAGGAGACGGAGGCCTCTGATCTTTTCGCGGTCCCCGGTATCGATTCCATTCATGCCAGATTAAGTTTTAATGGAACATACTGGCCGCGCGATTCTTACGCCATTCCGATTCTGTTATCTTGCCAGCTTTTGGCGAGCTTCCACGCTGCTTCATTGTTAACTCGTCTAAACCGGAACGAATCTTCGAAACTTAATTGAAACGAAGCAAATAGTAAACGCGACACTTTGTGCGAGATGCTGCATCGGTCCCTTTCGCAGGATTTTGTAAACTCGATCGATTGTTCGCGCCTCGACAAATCTTGGATATTTGTTGTAACCTTGGTTCTGGGAATTTTCAAGCAATTTAGTATACAATTTTGTTGCTTTAAAGATTTATTCATCTATACGTGCTCAGATAGATACTATTATGCGAGTTTCAATTAATTTAATGCTTTTAAACTTTGATCAGCGGATACGTTCAAAATTTCAACATTTATATTTGATTCTGATTAATATAATTAAGCTTCCATCGATGTTTACGTATTTTTCATTTATCATGGAAATCCAGTTCTACGTCGTGCAATTTTTACCCCGGTATCCGTCGATTCGTTTACACCGCCATGGGCATCCGTTAAGTCCGTTCGCCAACTTTTAATTACCATATTTAACGTTTTGAAATACTGCTTGCAACCTAATTTGAACCAAGCCCTGACCAATATTCGTGACTATTTTAATTCCTTGATTAACGCCGAGGTCAATATATACTTTGACAATTCCTGCCGGTCGAATTCTCAATTATTCAACTCGACACGCTCCGCTTTATTCGTCATACTCCAAGACCAACTTCTCGAGGCTCGAACGTCCTCAATCTTGCATTCAACCTTCAAATAAAATCACCCGCGAAAATCAAACAGCAAGTACTATTTCAGCCGTGTCTATATCGACCGTACAAATAGCGAATCGCCTGAAAAAAACCAAAGAGAAAAGAGAGACGAATAAAGAGATAAAGAAAGAAAGAAGGAGCGAAAGACGAGGGAAGCGTGAAAGTCGCACAGCGAGCTTGTTGCAGCGATAGGTCGACGATTTCCTGGTGCTCCATGGTCACCCGGTATGTACGCGTACACGCTACTGCGTCCAGGCTAATTACCCGTACCGAGAACACATAGTAATGCCAGCTAGTGGAGGGTTGGCCTGGAAAAACTAGTACAAAGTATCCGTCGTGTCTCTCTGTGTTCACGGCTAAGCTGCACGTCGTAATCGTGAATGAGCTCGGTTCTTGTCCCTCCTCTGACTAAATGCCAGCTGATGGTCGGATGGCATGTTTACCTCCGCGATCGGCTGAGAATCTTGCCCTGGTTTTTCTTACGTGTACACTCATCCTTTCTTTCCAGATGTCTTCGTATAGACGCTTGGTCTTTTAATCGGAAGACTTCGATAAAGAATTTGATAGGTAGGGAAGATAGATCAGGCACAGTCATCGTGACGCGTGATTTCGTCGATCAGATCTATCGGCAAGGACGATGAACTCGTAGAACGGGATCGAGCGACGTTTTCGTCGCTTTCGATTTATTATTCCGAAACGCCAAAGTATCATCCTTTTGAATTATATTTTTCGTAACGCGGTCGGCGAAGGTACGACAAAAATGTTAGCCAATCAAATTTTGTCAACGACTTTGATCGCAAATAACTTCTCTCGAATATTTCGCGCTGAAACTCTTCGATACCGTCGAATTCCATAAATTTCCTGACATCGATAAAGACTTAAAATTTACTCCTCCGGATTGGGTTTGTCAACCAAATGTTTGGATAAACGCGAACGAAGGGAAATCATTCTCCGGATTTGTCCGACGTATCATTTTTATTCCTGAATTTATTAAAGAGACTTTGGTAGACTCAACTAGATTTTGTTATAATATTTGGCAAAAAAATTTGTCGAGGCTACGGCCGATTACGGCTGAAAAGAGGACTACGCTGGTAATTTCAGAATCGATTTATAGAAACGATCGATCGCGACAAAGGCACGCACGATGTACGGCGAGAACGTTGGACAAGTCTCGTTTAGTGATTCATAAAGCTTTGATCATGTTAATTGCGCACGATCGAATGGCCCTGGACCGGAGGCCGTTTACGTGACAAGTTAGGCGTTTCGACGTTGAAAATTAATTCGGAACAGGGGACGGTTGTATCCCGCTGCCGGCCAGAATACATTTAATTATTAATTTGCCGACGCGTGTGACGGCCGCCCCGATATATCGATAATTAATATAATAATTAATATCGGCGGAACATATTACGAATTTTAGCGAATCGCATAATCGCATGTATTCGTTTTCTCAGCTACGATTATTCAACAGTTTTGAACAGTTTTGGTCGAATCCGTTATTGATTTCATTCCCGATACAGATCTAATTTCGTCATTTTAATAATACCCTTATATTTGCATATGTTCCGCGCTAATAAATAATCGCGCGATTCCTTAGAAAAAATTCTCAAGTAATTTCTACGCTTGCAAGAAATCTCGATTGAGAAAAGTTGGGATACCTCGTGATTAATTAAAAAAATTTGCACGAACAACAATCGGCTGTCTATCATTTACCAGAAAGCTAGAATCGATCACGCGTTTTGTATTGCAAATCGTATTTCAACAATATCGACCATTAATTCTCCACATCGAAACCACTTAACCTGCCCTCGATTCGATTACTCGAACTTCGTACTAACTTAAGAAACATTCGAATCGATTTCTACTCTGTTCGGCGATTGATCGTTTCCCTTGCTTTTCTTCCTTCCTCTTCAAAAAACACCAAAGCCATTACTTTTCGCTAGTCTGCCTCTAATTCGACAAATCGGTATCGATAATAATTTAGTTGGCGCGCTTTAGCTTGAAATTGTAGGTATTTATTTTATGTTGCCAATATGATAGGATACGTAATTAGGTGTATTTTAGCGTAATTAACGCGTTTATTGCGAACAACATCGTAAATCCACGTCCACCTACGTACATATATTCGTAATTTCATACGTATATACGTAGAAGTATACAAATTATACGTATGATACGCGTTTGAATATGTAGGTAACGGAGAATCTTTCTGTAATTCGATAAATCACTCGCAATATCGATATACAGTGCTGCATAACGTATAAAGTCGTCGCAACAATGATTTAGGTATCAGGTATCCATAAAATGAAAGAATAATAAAACCGTAGATGAAAGAATAAGAGTACGGACGAAGGAACATATGACATTTCGAGACATCGACGCGAAATTGGAACGTGTTCTATGAAAATTCGTAAAGCGAACGCTCGTTGATACCTGATCGGACTTTCGATCGATCGAATCGTGAAACGGACCGTTTTTCCGCCTGTTTTCGCGCAAGTACCGCTCTTTCGTCGGGATATACTGTGTAGAGTTCAAGCAGCCTAACCGGTCTAATTAGTCCGATGTATACCAAAGCGGCGACCGGCTTCTTTAAAATTCGTTTGAAGAACGTGAAAACGCAGACGGACTATTTGTAAATCTGTCGGGTTTCATCGAAGACGGCCGTAATTAAAATGCCGTTGAGCTCGTTGACGAATCGGTCGGCGAATCAATTAAATCGGTTCGTCTTCTTGGCGTATGACAATGATCGAATCGCACGATTGTTCTTCTAATTCATCTCCGATAGATCGGAAATTTATTTATCTCGTTTTAGCGGTTTCGTGCGTTCGACGATTAAACAACGAACGAGCGAGCTTCTATTTTTAATTATTTCGATAACGTATCGTTTCGATCCCATCACAGCTTACGTGATTTAAAATTTGTTTATCCTTAATAATCTTCCCCTGTAACTATAGATCAATTATTTACTTTCAATTAACGATTCGTTAATCGCGCAAACACGATTACTTCTATGTATAAAAGCGATTACTCTAATCTGATTATTTCTCTTCTCTTCGTAATATATTACGCAAACGTATAAATTCCAAGATACGGTAAACATTCGTTCGATCACGACCAGTATTCGCAACGCGATCCTCAACGCGATTCGATCGGCTCTAACAACGCACTTTAGATCAAAGAATTTCCCTTGATCAGCGATAAAACGGATGGCGACTTAATTATCCATCTTCGATTAGCCACTCTCCCTGGGCTATAACGATCGTCGCGAAAGATCGTATAAGAAAGCGTTCTTATTCATCGTTCGTTGCATTTTCTGTTTCGTTCAAAGGCGAAGCAACGTTTCGTTCGGCTGGTCAAAGAAATCGACTCTAGCTTCGGGTGATTAAAAAATTGGGACAGTCGCGATTATTGCGACCGTTTGTTTCCTTTCGACGTTCTTGTCTCGGTTCGCTGAAGAGCTTCTTCGTGGCTGTACAAGACTCTGTTAAGAACGTTTAGGAAAAGATTTGCATTGCGTTTAATTACGAGTCACCCTTACGATCGTCAAAGGACCGATTCCAATCGGCGGGTTCCTTGAAAATTAGTTGCTCGCGGAAGAAACCTTTGTTCTGCTCGAGAGTTTCGCCATTTAGACAAGCACTTAGCTTACTGACACGATTCTCAATGTCTTCTCGAAAGCTAAAAATTGCAAGTATCGCGCATCTTCCAGTTCTGTTTGCACGCTTAAAGCGATCGCTGTGCGTCGTAATAGCGTCAATTTCTCTTAAAAAAGACAAAGAAATTGGAAACACTGGAAATCTTAGAGTCGAATTTAACCAAGAATAATAGTTCGTTTGTTAAAAACGTTCGTGTCTTGGAAGGCGAAAAAGAATGGACGCGTTGAAAATCTTATGTGTCCAAATCTGTTTAACACCAAAAAACGGTTGCTTCGTTAAAAATTGCAACGTGGAAAATTAAAACACTAGAATTCGATCATCTTGAAGCTCTTCTTTACACGCTGAAAATAGTTGCTTCCATTAAGAACGTGATATATTATAAAGAACGTTCGACATTATTTAAAGATCCATCGAGGCAGCTAATTAGCGAATATAGAGATGTTGATGAATTTCGGAATCGAGATTCAGTGGACGGAATGAAGTCATAACCGTTGTTGGCCGGCATGAAATTGCACGCACGCGAGAAGGTAGTTCGTGTGCAACATGCAAACGACTTTCTTCGTCGGAAGTTAACTAGGCGTTAATTTGGTATTCACGAAACGTGGCTCGCCGAGCACACCTCGGTATGAAGGATCTGTCTACACTGGGTCACTGTTGTCCTTCTCGTTTTTCTAATCCTTCCAAACCAGAAAATCGACCCAGAATATTCGATTTTCCAATTTCTCAATTTCCTATTCCCCTATCCAATTCGCGTCTTTCTTTTCGCTAAAGAACTCGATATCATTTATACCGCGTGTTCCGTACGAGCGAACATTAATCTCGATAAAAGTGGAACTGAATTTCACGAAAGGTGTCCTACATATTTTTAATATTCAAATTCAAGACAAAAGGTCTAAGACGTCTCGTTTTACCTGCTATTAAAAATACACTCTTAAATTACTTAACTGCTTTCTCGTATAATTACACGCGTTACACTGTCGTCCATAAACCTACCAGAATCCTAACATCAAACGTTAGTTTCGATAAAACAGGTTCTCGATAAAATCTTCGAAACATATGCTATATGTTTTTTAATTTTCTTCGCAATAAGCGTCAACCTTATTTCGCGAGTACGACGTCCGTTTATGCCTATTCTAATTATACTAAGCGTGGCTTGTGTACGATAATAACGATATCATTTAGAGCATATAAACAAGTCTCTTCAGACAGCATATAAAAAAGTCGCCAAGTTGAGAGATATTCAGGAGGAAACACGATCACAGTTGGACTGTTATCCAAACGTTCGCGAAAGTCGTGGGACCAGTTTCGTCGAAAGCGACGCCGCGCCGGCATACTCGAAGGAGAGGAGAGGATCTCGAGCCTGGGCAGCCGGCGAGGTATATTACGTAACATTTCTGCCGATCAAACGATCCAACTGTCCGTCCGTGAGCGGAATTCTTGCTTGCTCGGCGGCGAGGTGGTTACACACTTGGTGAATAGTCACGAGATGTTCGCCGTATGGCGGTCGTATAATTTCAAAGACCTTAAGGCTGACCTGAGTCAACAAGAACAAGGGGGCAACCAAGTGGGGAACGTGGGAAGCGAAGTGTGGACAGAGAAACTGGCGAACACGTTTGAAATATTCCGCGATGATCCACCGGCTGGAGGATCCACCATTTTATAATTTTCTATTATTTACTATTCGTGAAAATTATGTTGCAGTAAGTCGTCGACACCACTTTCTTTTAACACCACTTTCGATCGTCACTTTCGGGAGCGTGCTATTTGAACGATGGCCCTGTTGATGGAACTGTTCTTTCGCTAAATAATGTTAGAAATCGTTTATTATATCGGCGATTGTTTATCGCTATAAGCGTTGGTATTGGCTAGCCTTCCCTGTCGAGATATAAGTCCTGTATAAAAATGATTCTTCGCTTAATGCTTTTTATATTCGCGATGTGGCGCTCAAGGGTTAGAAGCTGTTACTGTTTAATAATTAAATCATTAGAAGTAAGCTTTATTTACTGTAAATGATTTAAAAGATCGATTCTTTAATTTCAGACGTCTGATGTTTAGAAAAATAATTTATATTCATATTAGAATGACGATCCAATGTTATAAAATTCAACTAATTTTTTAAATTTTAGATTTAATTCGATTTAAAAAGTAATTATATAAAGTTATATATATATATGGTCAAACTGTTCTTGATTTTTGTACAATGCATGTAATTCGATATTCAAAATTTCCCCTTATCCGTTATCGTACATAATTGCACCTATCGTTAAAAGAAAAATGTCTCGGACGATTATTAACTCGAACGATTCTTGACTTTTAAACGGTGACACGAAGAATCTTATTCAACGGTATCGTATCGTACACGCATTTGGTCCGCGATTTCGATGATAACGCGCGTCTCTGGCGTTTATCGCCGGGGCATATAATATTCCGGAGCTTGCGTACACGCGTGTGCAATGGTCTCTGCAAAATAATTCGAGAAAGCGCGGTTTACATAAAGGATAGGCGGATCGTGTTTGCTCGCAAACATCGGGCGAAATACTTGATTTCTCTGCACCCTTTAAACAAACCGCTTCTCCTCTCCCGTTATTCTGATTTCTCATTCGTACCGAATCTTCCGCAAACGGCGGGTGGAGGGGGAAGAAAATCAAACGCGGGACCAGCCGCAGAAACAACAACGGCGAAGAAATCTGCTGATCGATATTCGATAAAACGCGAGATTCGCCCTCGCCGGTTATGCCCGGGGTTGAACGATTGTTCCTCAGCCCCTTCTTTTCGCTTTCGATTCTTCTGATCCTAGCGAGGCCGCGAGGAATATTTACTCGCGGTAAGGAAAACGCCTCGAACCATTTCCTCTCGCTTCCGTCTCGTGTAATCTTCTTCTCAGTCAGCAATTCCGCGGGTTACCTTAAGGATTTTACGGCTCGTTTTAGCCGACTTCCCGTTTCGGAAACTTGATATCGTCATATGGAATCGAACGTCTGTTTTACACTGTGTATATAGGGATAGATAATTGGTTGGATTTTAGCGTATTTGAACTTTACGGATAAAGTTTTTAATATGAAGATTAGATCACGAGAGAGTACATGCTTGATGGTTTCTCTGGTTTCGTGTATTTTTCGATTAAGAAGAAGCACGTTGATACGACGTGATTGGTTTCGAAGATGGAAAGAATCTGTTACGTGCAAAAGATTTGTACAAAACCGACTCTTAGCAAAATTTCAGTTTAACGACGAATACATAGAAAATCACCTAGTATCTGTGTAAGATTCTCAGCTCTTAACGTCGATCATTACGTACACCGTAATCGCGGAGAAGTTCAAACCCGACCACGATAACGCACCGAGTTGATCTACCGAAATCTTTAATTTGAGATTGAACAAGCGAAACGTGTCTCTAAAAGCCGGAAACTAACAAAGAGGAGCTTTAATTACCTTCTCGGGGAGAAAATATTTTTCCTCTAATTACCTACTAATGAACATATGTACTTGTGCTCTGTATGCATCAGCGAAACGCGCCAGTTGGGCCACTTAATATTCCTCTCTGGATGTCCGGTATTCATCGTTGTAAACAAGTATATAATTGCCTAAAGTTGGGATTAAAATTAAAATTAAAATTACGCGGAAATTAATTGGATATCAGGCAATGAAAAGAATAAAGATTCACGCGCATCGTGCAGAGTATTATAAAGCGTAAAGGAACGACAAGCTGTTTCCGAGTCGTTGGACGCTTTGTTCAGCCCCCTTGAAAACCGTCAGTGGAACTGGACGCTTTAATTCCTGCCGGCAGCGGGACCACGCTGTAAATTAAGTTCGAGCGCAACGATTTCTCTTCAACAACAAATCACCACCATCTTTTGAATTACTACAATGGAAGGTGGCCATAATTTTCGGGCTGCTGGATGGGACTCGCGAGGCCAAAGTTCCTTCCGTTCCAACTTCAGCCCACCTCTTCCTCCATCCTTGTATACACATACACACACGCGCGCACACACGTACATGTACACGTACACGTACACGTACATACACATGGTACGATAACGAACGATCGTCGATTGAAGCTGTTGGTGAAGTTTAAAGTTTCTTCCTGTACATCTGTGTAACTTGGGCCGAGCTTTTTATACTACGTTTCTTAATGTTTCTTTCCTTTATGTTTATTTCTAGTTTGGCTTGTACTTTTCGTTTTAATTGCGTATCGAGTTTGAAATTGTTAGCAGGTCGATACTATTACAGAACTGGCCGGATCGAAAAGTAGCACAGTATCGTGTACATAGTTGAAAAGGTAATTGGACACTCGAGGGAAGTTCCAGTTTCGATGGCTTTCGCGTAACAATGTTCGTACGCTTTTCTATCATTCTCCTATGTAGCACTTAATGATACAGACGAACGATACATTCAAGAACATATTATTCCTCGATTCTGTTTCTTTCGCTTTTTCTTTTTCATTCTTTTTTTTTTTTTTTAGCAATGCCAGCTTTAGAAATAAATATCTGTAGAAATTTCATGGAATACGGAACAAGAATATTTTCTGAAAATAATAGTAACGCTATATGGCAGTCGACGGCAAGTATGTCGGCTTCGACGAAACGGTACTTTCAATAACCCTTTGTGTACCATTGGCGTCGTCACAGTCACGAAAATTGTTTCTCGTACTGATTTCACCAACAAATTTATAAATACTCGTGGCCTTCTTCTTTTCGAAAGAGAAACCTTTGCTTTCAAAAAGTTACACTGTAAAAGTGCATCTAGTTCGTTGGTCGAGCGCGCGATAAAAATATTTTCGAGCACGAAGGCTTTATAAAGCTACTCCGATGGGAAACGAAAGCATATTTATTCCAAACGAAGAAAACAGATATTTTATAATTCTTTCCGTTCCACCGTCCTTCCTTTGCACAGCGTTTTATCATTTTATTCAAGTTCATTTCAATTATCGGAAATTTGCAAAGAAAGACCCGCATACAGTCACCGATATGAACTGATTTTCGTTCACACTTCGACTTTTAATCCGAAGGGTCACCGACCTTGTACCTGGGTGCAGTCTCGAAGGGAAACCGTTTTGCCCGCACGCGGAGCGATAACCACGCGAATTGAATCGCGTTAGTGGTCGCGGCAGGCATAAAACGCCTAATTATTCTCGTCATGAATTATTCAGTTTACAAATCAGTCAACTGTCTAGCGGGGTCGAAGGTAGCGACGAGTTCAACGCGCCACCAGTCACGTCCGTTTGAAATTCGGTGTAGGCGGACGTATCCGAAATATCGGATAACCGATTCGCTTTGACGGATAATGCAAAAACGCTCTATTTCAACGCTATATTTTGTTCGGAGCAAATGAGAAACCTTCGATACGTTTTAAAGAATTATTTAAAATCGTCAATTTTATACTCGAAACGAACGTGTCGTCGTTAGAATTTCAGAGAATCTGGTGTTGGCGATACAAAAATCGAAACGTTCGTTATCCTTACGATTTGTAGGAAAGATATTCCAAGTCGAAGAATTCGAAATATAATCGTTCTAACGCTTAACAAACTCATAGATATACGAAGATTCGGAATTCTAGAATGGATAAACGAAATTTAAGAAGCGCGGAGGTAAACGGTTGAAGCTTGAGGGAATCTCAGAATTTCAGAATTTCGAAAAGGAAATTGCGTTTAACGCTTCGATAGATATTTCGCTGGAGCTTGCGAACTTTGAAAATTTCCAAGACTTTCGTTCCCAATTCTTTCAAATCCGCAACGCCTTCCACTACTTGTAACGTCTCTCGCCATTAAAAATCCTCGATTCGTTTACAAATCGAATTTTTGAATTTTTTCCAATCACCGAATTGCTGTAAAAATTATGGAAGAAGAAATTTTCATATCGGCAGCGTGACTAGTCGAAGGCCATCCGGCTGTAAAGAAAGTCGACATTGGTCGCTGTCCGTTACACCAACTCCGCTAAAATTAACGCACGCTTTCTGTTCCTTTCTTTCTCTCTTCGCTCTGTGTTCTTTTTCTTTTTATTCCCCTCTCGTTTCATTTTTTTTTTTTTTTTTTTTTTTAATAAACGAACACGTTTGCGCGGTACCTGTCGCGTCGTAACATCGTTGATAAAGATATATCGTGTTAGACAGCGAGACGACAGTGACACGTAGCCAGCGCAAAGATGAAAATATTGGGCGAAGCTTTATTGACACGCCGGACAGAGAAGATACGAACGCGTTGATGCCCGTGCACAGCTTCCGGCCGCGCGTTCATTGATACGGAGGACGCACTTTGTTTCCGGCCGGTTTCCAACCGGCTTTTTTCATCGTTAAAGCGTTCGCACGATACCTTTAATAGGTAACTGCCTCGTACGCTGTGAAATGTTCCGTTCAACGCTCGTCGATGGGATTATCGCCGATCTTTTTGTTCATCCTATATTGGATTCTGTCTAGTTCTGTTTTATTTTCTTCTTTCTTTTTCGTTTTGTATAGCGTGGTTCGCGAAATGAGTGGAGAAAATAGAAAGCGAGCGGGCTGGGGGGAGGGATTTTTAATAATTTTCGGGTAGAAGGACGGAAATTGTTCTCGAGAAGAGAATAATGGAAACAGAGAATTTTATACAGACGAACTCGCAGTTCGCATATTTAGTATTATACGGAACAGCTACGTCGACAAATTCTTCTCGATATAACGGAAAGTAATATTCGTTTCAGTTTTATCTCTAAACGACAGGATCGTCGAATTTGTTGCTTCGTTCTTAGCTTTAAACGAGCATTAGCGGTATTAGCACGCATAAGGTTTCTCAAGTAGACCACGAATTTTTCCTTCTACGTGCAATTACGTATCGGCGAGAGAGTCGCGTAGATAAGCGGAAGTGGAGGATTAAATTCCGCGGGGAGCCAACGCGAGTCGTGAGTTCCCACAACGTCCGGCGGTGAGGTTCGCGGCGATTCCCGGAAACGATTATTTGATCGATTAATTCACGTGGATGTTGGTTCGGCGAGGATCCATTGAGCGGCGCGTTAACGTCGACACGCACACACCTTTCCTTCGAGAGGGCCATCCAGGTGTGCAGGTGAAGCCGGTGCCGCGGGGTCACTCATTTATCATTGCATAAGATTCAGAACCTGTTCCGGTCCATTCATCGCCCGGTTGCTCGTATATACCTTCGAAAGTGACTCGTGAGACGGGCTACGAAAGGTGTAGCTGCGTACGTGTCTCATTGGCGTAGAATTTCATTTAAAATTTTGACTCGTTCGAGATTTTATTCGATTCATCGTGCGAATTTCTCATCGACGATTTCTTCGGAAGTAGGAACGAAGAATCTTGCCGAGCATATTCACGGAATATAATGTTAATCTTTGTTTCGTTTTTCTTTAGTTTGGTGAGGTTTTACGAGAGCCGTTAGGATCAGATCGAAATCGTTGGAATTTCATAGGACTGCGTGACAGTTTCAATTATTTGACAAAATTGAAAAATATGGTAGTACAGATAAGTAAAATTATGTCAATTACAAATTCTATGAACTTTTTTCTTATAATCCGAGATCGATTTCCAATTTCAAAAACTGCTACCTTCGTCGTGTATCAATTTTTAACTTCGGGTTAGGTTCCATCCATTGCCTCGTATTATACCTTCGATCGAAAATATGTTTTTCCCAATCGCGTGATAGATACATTCTTTTTTTCCTTTTCTTTTTTTATCAAGCATCACAGATCGCAACTTAATGGACATTTTCTATCAATCATCTACTGCCACATCTATTCTATTTCTGCTTTATACTCTAAATTACTTTTTTTCTACTATCATATACCATCTTTCAAGCCGAAAAAGCTTCTTCTTTCGACCACAAACCAAGTTTTACCTGAAATAACATTTTTCTTTATCACATATCCATTTTTATCCTTAGAAAGTTTTTCCTTCCATTACACATTATTTCTCGCACAGGCTACCCTTTATATAATGCTTTATATCAATTTTCTAACCTAAACTACTTTTTGCTGCTGTCGTGTATCATCTTTCAATTTTAAAACCGTCTTCTTAGATCTATTTATGTGAAATTTTAATTCACAGGCATTTTCCTTCTTCGCATATCGACCTCTACTTTCGGAAACTTCTCCGTCTCGTCGCACATTGACTTTCTTCTTCTACCACGTGCAATCGCGTGCCAATTTTCAATTTCAAAACCTCTTATATTCAATGACTCGTTAGTTTTCGAATGCTACCTTCTACGCTTTATGTCGATCTTCCAATCTAAATTACTTTTTATTGCCATTATCTCTCAATTCCGCGACGAATTATTTTCGAGCAATAGGTCATCGCTGTGAAAGAAGTTTCTTTTTCGAAGCTTCTTTGAGATAACAATTTAACCATATTAATATATGGAATCTTAAATTGAATTGAATCTTACACAGTGGCGAATAACAAGCAAGGGGGCTTTTTAATGATTTAAAAACACCCTTTGCAATGAAATTGAAGCGCGATGTCACGAATATTAACCATTCTCCGATACTTTTTTCAATGGTAGAAAATCGACAATAAAACGTCATATGTATTCCTTTCGAACGTGAAAAATTATTTAGCGATAAAAAACAGTACTTATTCACGCAAATTATTCAAAACGCAATACGAGCATTTCCGAACAATTATAATTTATCATCCTCTACCATTTGTTACTTTTTTACCTTTAACGGAAAACCTACAAATACAAACACGCACGATACAACAATTTCTGATCGAGTCGCGATATTTCAAGCGAGGAAAACAAAAATACACAATTTACACGTGGAAAATATTCAGTGAGGTGTGGAATATTACACAACGATACAGGAATATGGGCACAAACAATCATGTTTCGCCGAGAGATCGATCGTTCCTGCGGCTTGGCCGATTTTCCAGCGGGTTTCGTTCGCGCGATTTAGGAATCTTGGTTTGCGAATACGCGTTAATTCGAGCCGATCGCCGGTCCCGGATCGTTGCCTATCTAAAAGCCTCGGTTCCGCGGTTTCGGAAGCCGCCCGTGTAATTGCCGCTCAAGCAGGGATCATTGCGATTACCATAGTTTTCCAATAAACTAATACGCGGCCGCGTATTACGAAATATTTTCCGCGGTCGGACAGTGCGGTTGCGATAAGCGCGAACGACGTTAACGAGCAACGATCGATACCGGAAAACCAGAAGAGAGTTTACCTTGAAATCATCTCTCTCTCTCTCTCTCTCTCATTCTCTTTCTCGATCGATCGGTACTAGAATCGAAATTAACTATCGTCAAGTATCAATGAAGCTAACGTTTTTCTCAGAGAATAGATCAGGCGAGATATCCAAAAGCCACTGGGTGATTAATTTCTTTGTTTGTAAATGTCTCGATTTCATTATACGGATACAGATTAATATTTAATTTCTAAACACACACGCACACATACACGCACAGATGAGTTACTTCCACAAGTCCGTTTACTACAAGGAAGTTGCGTGTAATAACAGTAAATGCCAAAGTCAATTTAAATAGTAATGTCGGTAACGTTACTTTTCTCTATCGTTCAATTTACAGAGTTAAACGTTATAGTTTCTGAACGGTTCACACGGCGTACTGAAAATCATAGCGGTGTAAGTCAGTATAGCGTTAGTCGATGCTTGGTTTTAACTCGATCTTTCTAATTGCGTCGGAAAATTTCGACGTTGAAAATTATCGAGAGTTATTTCCAGGATGTCTTTCATCGTGAATGAGAACTGGTTGCGATCATAATAGTTCCCACTCGAGAACGATCGTGTGATAAAATGTGATCGAGCGGTTTGCAGGTATTAATATCCCATAAAAAAAGGAGGGGAGGATTGGAATCTTTCTTGGAACGATTATTCGTGAGATTCGCAGAACGAATTTTATTATCGTGGATTATTATCTAAGCTAATGTCTGATTAATTCAGAAATACCTGCCAGTTTCTTCATATTTATCGCGCGAATTTATAAATCATTAACACGTTTATCTTGAAAATTTATAGGCGATTATCATACAACACAGAGACGACGATCGCAACGAGAAAAAATCTTCAATCGATTTCGAACATTTCCTTTATGACTATACACGTACTTCGATTAATTAAGAACTAATAACCCTGTTCCTTCATTTACACGCCAATTCTACGTTTGTAAGATATTTTTAGAAGATAGTCGTTTGTAGAACGTCTTCGCGATCGAGGTAATTAGAATTTAAAATAGGGAAGAAAACATAAGAAGGATAAGGACGATAATATTCGAAGGAATTTGCTGGATAGATACATCTCAGACTTACGTCCCTTTTAATTTGGTATTAATAATGGCACGTTCGTTCTTTAATTCGAATTTTATCGCCGTTAATTGAGCCTACGAAGCATCGACTGATAATTCAAATTTTCATTATCTCCGGCCCCAGCTATTTAAAATGGGCGGGACAAGTTAACCGGGCTTCCACTTAAGAAATTGCCCTTCGGTTTTAAGTGAGCTTCGAACAACTAGTTATCAATATGTTTCAGTTCAATGAACAACTCGAGCTTCGATTTAAACGATGTACAGGTTTTTGCAAAAAGATTTCCAAAAGTGTGGCGTTCTATATAAAATGAAATCTTTGCTCAGGTCTCGTTTCTTTGGGTATGTTCATTGAATTACAAATTTGCATAAACGCTTAGTCTACATACGTATGATATATATTCGTAAATATTTCCTATGGCAAGCTACCAAATACCTACGCGAGCCACTGTATATTTTTATTAAAAATCATCCTCGTGAATCAAACTCGAATTTTCTTTCTACATGAAAAAAAAAAAAAAAACAGAATAAGAACGATAAACACGGTAACGGAGAAGTTTGAAGGAAGATCGTGAAAAAATTTTCGAAACGTGATTCCGCTCTATATTCGAATGATAAAAGACTTCGTCGAAATCATATCTCTGTTATGTTCCACGGAATAAAGATTCGTAGTTACGTCTCGTTTTTTCTTTATTCTGCCCAAGGGGACACGAGGAGCGATTGGCAGAGTTGAAATCGAAACCATCCAAGCGTGCAAGACGGTATCGTCGATTTCGCGAATTAAATCGACCACCATCCAGCTTGCGATTCTCCGAAGAAGCAAAAAAAAAAAAAGAAAATGAAAAAGAAAAAATCTGATCCTTCCTTTTAATCTATGTCGTCTCTTCGTTTCAAATAATTTCACGGGGCTTCTGATCAAAGAACCAGCGTACGGCGTACTAAAGTATTTGAAAGCTTAGTATAAAAAAACTTTGTCAAAAAATAGCGAAAACTAAGTTGGAAAAGTTAATGTCCTTTTTTTCTACTCGTACCTAAATGGTTTAATGGAAAGTTAGAAAACTACAGACCGACAATGCTAAAACATACGTATACGAATCAGTTCCAATTTTTCAACTACGGATTTTCAATATAGATCACCCTTCAAAAAATCAGTAACTAATATTTTTTTTATCCTCTCAAAGCAAGAACGAATACCTTTTTTTTTCACGCGTGTTCGAATTTTTTTAATCAAACATTTAAAAACTACCGAAATATCAAGCCAGGAATGAATATACTTTTTCTATGCGTGTCCAAACTTTCTAATCAAAAATTTAAAAACTACCGAAAAGCAAAGTGGAAAAAAGTACGTTTCTGAATTAATCACAATTTTTTCTCTACGTATTATTCTACCAAACAAACCAGTAATACCATTACCATCGCGGTCGTCGAACGCAAAGTTGAATTGGCCGACCACGGAAGAAGTACCATTTTCGGTGTGTCTCTCTCTCTCTCTCTCCCTTGTTCTCCGGACTGGAGGCGATCCCGTTATCCCTAAAGCGCGCTTCTCGTATTTATCCGGCTTGATTAAGGGCGCGTCATCGCCTGTGCAACAACGGACGATTTGTCAGTGTCCGACTAGCGTTTTACCTCGCCAAATATTTCGGATCGGCCATCCTGCGTGCCGATTTCATTTTTATTTCTTGCAAGCTTCTAACAACCCCTTTTTTTTGCGTCACGCCTTCGTTGATGGCGTTCCTCGCGTTTTTCGATTATTCCTCGTGACGATAATAGCGTTGGTAATAACCAGGCTGCGGATTTTTTGCAATTTTATGCAATTTTATGCAATTTATGAAAAATTTGGAAGTGTAGAAATCCAAAGAATGTATGTAGGTAATACATGGAAGTATATAAAATATACAAAGTAGATTACTCCTTATAATTTGTTGAATCTATAAGTGTCTTGATCGAGTCTTTATTTTATACAAGATAATGTTAATTTTCATTCGCAATAAAAAACACGAATGATAGGACGTAGTACGCGATGGTATAAATTAAAAACGGAATAATCCGACCCAAAGTTTAAACAAAATTGTTATGATCGCCAATGACTCGGCCACACCAATCTGAGGGTTAATATCGATAAAATTTCTAGTAAAATTTCGGTATACGCGTTTAATTTATCCGATCGATCATAAACGTTCGTGATCCGACTCTGCGATAATTTTAACGCGAATTTTCACTAGCTGAAAGAGAGAAAGAGAAATACGGACTATCTGGCAGATATCGGCGCCAATATGAAATTCAGCAGTAATATCGAGGAATGGAAAACAGAGATACACCCTGAAACCCTGTGGCGTAGCCGCGAGTTCTAATACGAAGTGATTAAACTATTAACTTTGATCACAACGTATCGATGTCAATATCACCGGGGAGAAAATTATTCACGCTAATTCCATATTAACGCTAGTGTCTCTGTTTGTCGGTCTTTGTAACGGTAATTGCAATTACGTTTCGCTTAGAATTAATACTGTGTCCTATGCTAATAGAGATAGAAATCGTTATGATGCTAAATTATTGCCAGAAAGTAACATGTGCCATTATTCATATTTATCTTCCATCTAACCGATCTGAAAGGTAAAAGTTCAGCATAAATAGCTATCAATGGAGAAGTTGCTTTTCACGAACGAAGAAATAAATCCCTTAGACGATATTAACGTTTGAACGCGTGATTCCTTCCAAATATAACGAAATAGTTTAAAATTATTTAATTGTTCAATTTATGAGTTATAAAATAGAGGATAGAAAATAGCAAATACAACGATTCAAAAATAACTCGAAGAATCTATTTCGGTTTGTTACATTCTTTTATTCGCGTTTCGCGTAATTTTTGGAACCGTTATAAACTAGAATTAAAATTTATTAAAAGTTACTAATTTGGGCAACAAGGCTCTCTCTCTCTCTCTCTCTCTCTCTCGTTTATGTAATAAAATTCATCTTTCCATCGCGTGTATGATATTAAATTTAATAACTGAAACGCGGCATTTGATATTTTAATCGGTCAGAATAACAATATTGCGTTGTCCCGTGTCATACGATGAAGCACCGCTAAGCATTTCCGGGAGCTTACGTTGCACCGCTAATTTATGGATCAATGTCGAATACAATATCCCCCTTTATCCCGTGCGTATTGTTCGAAGGGAGCGTGTGACAATGTCCACAGAATACACGAGTATGTTTCAACGTCGAATCTCATACATCGCGCGTACAATTTTCTTTCAACTTTGAACGTCGAGGCTTTCGGTTTCTTCTATTCCATGCTAGATGTGTGTTTTCATGCCCGAAAAACAAACCCTTAGATATCGATCACCTGTTGCTCGGAATATTGGAAAATATTCAAACATCGATCGAGAATATATGTAACAATGAAAAAGTCCAAATCATTTATGTTGGTTGAAGAAATTTTCGTTCACAAACTTCCTAAATCACTTTGTTTCTATCAGTTTTCTCAGTCCTCTTTTTCAAGTTGATTGATTCATACGCGTAGAAATATTTATTGAGTAGGGAGGACGTTTCATTGTTGCAAAGTTGAAATATTGTTACGGACTGTTGCAACACAGATTTTTCGAACTATTTCGTTTCGCGGGTGCTCCTTGCAAACATATCATGGAAATTGAATTGGATCGTTTCTAGTCATCAATAGTTATCAAATATACGTATAATATTTTGACATCTTTAAATATAGTAAATGCCAACATATCAGCTAAATATATTTGATCTATTATTATGCATGTATTACGCGTAATAAATTTGTTAAAATATTATGCGTACATTTAATTTACTTTCAGATTTAACTATTTCTGTTCTGAATTAAATGTGACTTTAAGAAAATATTCTTCGCAAAAGTTTCATGTTTTACATCTTGTAAGCTGGTATATACGAATGTTATATATATATAATGTTTGAATATATTTTTATTTCAGGCAATTTACCGGCATTTGTTTTCCCAAGTTTTTAACACTGTACGTCTTATTCAGATTCTTATTTTGTATTAATTTTTACACTGTTAAAAGCTTCTGTCTGTTAATGGAAATGCCGACGTGAAAATAACGGATTTAACATGGGAAATTGAATCGAATTCGTTTAATAGACCGCTCAATATGGTCGGTCATTTATCGTTTCCAATCAGTTTCGGGATATGCATAATGCTATCTCGCCACTTTCACGTAATAAAACTTCGGTCGATAATTGCTGAATTTCGTGGACCACAAATTCGTTAACAAACGATCATCTTGATAAATCTCGATGGTGGATTGGAATTACGGCGTCATTTTCAAATTTTGTCCTCTACCTTTGAAATTAAAATTATCCATTAACAAGAACGTATCGCTTCCACATAATTCCATTCTGATTCTATAAATAATTCTCTTTTCAGTCTCTTATAATTTTGTACAATTTTCTACAGTATTTGACGTTTCATAAAACTCGAAACGTTTCTGATTAAGTTTTCATAGAACATAATATGTTCACGAAAATGGGACACGAGTTTGTTAAATTACAATATGGAGACTGAAAATAACAGAGTGTCTTTATCAATATTTAATATTTCGTAACTATCTACTTTTAAAAGGTAATATTCAAGTTCATTGTATTTAATGCTGTAACAAAAGAAGTGTATGAAAAACCAAGTCGACCATTCGAATTCCATTAAAATAATGACTTCATTTTGCTCTATATTCGTTCGTAGCCATGCAAATGCGCAGTCTAATAATTGCACAAGGATATTACGAAGTATCTGAAACCGTTCCAACCACCGAGTTTCATGCTTTTTATGCCTTCTATATTAATTACTTTCAGGACACAACATCTAATTTTTTGAAGTACCATTCTGGTGACAACGTTCAAGGATCTTATTACAATTTATTTACAGTTCTTGATTAATTTGAAATATGCGTTTCGTATTATCCCTCTGAACGTTAAAAAAAATTCATAACCTTAGTTACGCAGACTACTATTAATTAATTTAATAAAATGTTTCGTTTTAGCCAGCGAACGATATAAGAACAAAAAAGTTGAACCAAAACGGACCTATCGTATTTTTCTCTCGTATGGTCTTCATATTGGAGCTAGAGAAATGAAATTTCCGTACGTGATCCTAATTCGATTAGGACTGTTGATATGCACAAAGTATTTACAAGACCGTGAAAAGAATCTCCCGGGGGATCGAAACGAAACGTCGCGAACGTTCAACGATATAATTATTAAAGCATGCTGGCGTTGCGGTGAATTTAAATCAATGGGATTAAAGCGCGCCGGATCTCTTCGTTCGTTTTAAATCACGTTCCTTTAGAAAGGGAAAAACAAACGGTTTTTAATAATCGTTTCGAACGACGCGATGAGGCATTCGAACAGAAACGTTGCAAAAAAGGAATCGTCGATGCAATTACAAAGCTTTGTATAAGCTATCGAAAATTCGCGGGGAATTTCGATAAATCACCGATTTTCCCACGCTCGGATAAATCATCGCTGTGTGAAATTACATCACATTCGAGGGCTCGAACGAATTAGCCAACCGGGAGGGAAAAACGTTAAATTAATAACAACGACGAAGGCCGGTAAACATTTCTGTCGGATTATTCGCTGTCTCTTTCTTCCCGATGAAATGTTTTCACCGTTTTCACCATGTGTTTTCGCATATACACATACGGTGGAACTGCTACAAACAGTAATAACAATTACATTACATTAACATTGTAAATTACATTAGATAGAAACTTTGTTTTTTTTTTATTTTATCCTGTGACCGTTGCAAGTTTGTCAAATTCAAGGAGAAAGGATTTATTTAATTACGAAGCTGCAGAGGTGAAAATGGCTACTGTTTCTATCGCTACTTGTGTCAGTGGAATTGTACAATACTTCATTTGTCAGGGAATTTGATTCTTCCACGAGGATTAAAAAGGTTTTGAAGCCTGGATAAAATTTGAGCGGCAAAAGCAAATATTATCGAAACAAAGATATTAGAGACAATTCAGCGAAATTGTTGACAAACGGTACGACAATATATTAACTACGTGTTTCGACCTATTCCAAAGTATCGTATCCAAATACGAGCATGCAAGTTGAATCCACTCAAACTGGTTCAAAACAGTGTAATTTCCGCTACGTATTTCTCAATTTGTATTACAAATATACATACGTATGATCGAACTCAATTTCGAAAGACGACCAATCGTCCAGAGGTAGGATCTGGCTTGTTGCACTTCCGGCTACCGCCGGAAGTCCGCGATTTGATTCGTCGAACCAAGTTACGAACAACGAAGAAGCTACGAAATATTCATCGGAAATTGAAGCAGCGATGAAGTAACGTTTCTGAAGAGGATAGAGATTTTCTATACAAAATTCATGGATCATTTACTTCGAGAAGTAAGCGAGCTACCAACGAATAATGCTTTCGAATTTAATTAACGATTCTATAATGACGATTGGTCTCGAGTATTTTAAATAAAATTTCATTTGTTACAAAATTAATGTTACGCCATTATTTACAATATCAAATATCGGTATTTTATACTGTTATCGTTCAGAACTACCTCAAAACTGTTCAATGCCGAGAAATCAAGAAATCAAATCATCAACGATTCAAATCTAAAAGTACGGAACGCAGCGAGAGGTGAACGAACCTAACCTCAATTCGGAACACGTCATGTCCAATTCGACAACAAATCAGAACGATCTCAATCTCAAAAGTGTCAGAGCGCCAGATCAGCTGTGTGTTCTTAACAAGATGGAAATATAGAGAGCGAGGATGGAAAAAAAAAGTGGGCCGGCGTCGCGATGCATCGAGCAGATTGACCAATCCGCGTCTGGATCGCGAGGATCTCGCGCGGCTGCGTCGCGCTGATAAATCGGATTCCGGCTGATAAATCAGCCATGGCGCGACGATAAATTTGTGCCGGCTGGCGTACGTATCGCGAGGAAATATCGCGTGATCGTGTCCGATTAATAACCGGCCGATCGTCCTTCTCCCAGCGCCATGTTTTAATTAAAAGCGCGCCCTCGCGGCCCATCTTCACGGTGCCTCTCTTCGGTCGAAAGTCCCGAGGAACCTTTATGATGATTTTGCTTCTTGACTTATTTCTTCTTCGCGAATTATTGGATTACCTCAGGTCTTTAGGATACGGTTATTCAAAGGTTTGGGAGTCGAATGATTTGGGATGCTGAATTGGATTGGACGAAAGAGTTCTCGAGAATGTGAAAAATGAATTTGGGACTTTTGATAAAAGTGATTCGATGGTTGGAAGCTTTAGATATATCGGTTTTTGGGGCACGAATCATTTTAGTGATTTGGTAGTTGAGTGGTCTAGGAAATTAAATTGGATCTACAGGAATGTTGATGTTTTGTCAAAATGAAATACGAGCCCTGAATGGTTTGGAAATTTTTGTAATTCTGTAATTTTGCATATTACTTTCAATATCCTGAGAACTGAATCTCACGCCGAAAAGAAATGATCAAGGAAATAATTAACTACTACGTAAGAGACTTAAATCGTTCAATGCGATCGAGATAAAATTGTGATTACACCGTGTCAAGCTCGTTGAACCTACGTAGCAAGTAACCGTGTGTTATTCGATAGTAACATCGATTATGCAAGTGGTTCTCTAGCAACGAAAAGTGGCCTCTTTAAATTTAATGTAATAAAGGTTTGCCATAGAGTTTACCAATATCCTCTTCTTTGATAGCGTTTTCAAAGGAGTAGAGTCTATAAAGATTACCCTCGAGGAAAGAAAGCAGTTTGTTGGGAAGAAAGCGCTGCTTAAAAAAGGGTGAATACTTTTTTTTACAGAGGACAGTATCCTTCCCTTTTCGTAGGAAAAGCTCTTTACTTGAGAAAGTAACGTATTTGTTCTTCTTTTCGAATTTATGCGGATGGGACTCGAATTAACCTAGAAGAATGAAAGACAGAGGAATATTCAGGAAGGAGGAAATCAATTGTTCAGTTTTTCGATCGGTATTACTTCCTGTATTTTGTGAATAATAATTTGCTCGAGACAGAGGCACGGACCCCGTTATCCATTCAATCGTAATCTCTATATTCTCATAATAGCTCAGATCACGACACATTGTCGTGATTAAGAACACAAAATTATCGAAGATAAGTATAATTTATGCGAAGGAAGATTGTTAGGACGGAAAGGATGTAATAAGATGTATGTAATACAGTACGGTTAATGAACATTCCTGTTAGTCTTTGTTTTCTCTTCTGTGAAAATTCATTATACTACGGCTGTTGCACAAGCTCTGACCATTTTAATTGCTGACTACGAATATTGCAATCCAATTTCTAATATTAGATAAGGATCGAGATACGAGGATTCGCGAAAGAGAATTTACCAACATCCATGATGGAACTCTCGCAAGATATCGCAAAGCCCTGATAACATTCAGTCCAATTCGTACTACTGCTATCGTTTATGTACACAGAGTACGTAATCCCACGAGGTTCCATGTAGCTAATGAATATCGCAATTAGAAATTTATTCTTTCCACGCTAGGACGAATATTCTATTTAGTAATCTAAATATTTCCATAGCACAAAGACTATACAAACGATCGTCGTATTTATCTCATCCACTCTAACTAAGAAAAAATCCAAAGGATATAGCAAACGCGTTCCGGTACGATCGACGATTTACTATACAAATAATTTCCATAATTTCACAGTTATGCTAAGCACCTAGTCACACGCTGATCGTCAGGCGTATAAAAGAAGCCCCAAGATCCCGAAAATCAACGAATTCTCGAAGTCTGAACGATCGAAGACTGCGAAATTCAGAAGAATCAGAATGAAAAACCTTGACTCGGCTAATTATAGAGGCGAGTCTTGAGCAGTGCTCGGCCTTGAGAGTCACTGGCTAACATCACGAAGCATGCTTCGCCGTCAAACGCAACGGTGCACGTGTGCATTCGAGTGCGGCATGTGCATACGAAGCTATGAATGGAGCGAACTCTGCCCTCGACTTCCTATGCACCCTTCCTCCGGCGCCTTTGGTACACCGTGTGGTTCCTCTCCCTAGTTACCTTCGTGATTTCCCTCTGATCCTCTCGCCGTTTTCTTCAACCTTTCTCCTTCCACGAACCACGGTCTCCCGACCGATCTGGCGTTTAGCCGCCGGCGAGAGAGCATAACGCGTGTAACGTGACGTTTCACACACGCGAGAGACCAAGGCTGCCGGGTACTCACGCTGGATAACCTTTGTCTCCGGTACAAGGCGATGGTGGCGACCATTGTACCTGTAAATGGTAACTTACACTTTCCGCTTTGTATACGAATGTAAAAGAAAGAAAGGTGTACAGATTGTCTTTATTTCATCGAAAATGAATATTCAAAGCGATCAGTGAATTACGAATTTTTCTGTATTTTTGTAAAATTTAAAGGTATAGAAATACACGCTATACGTATAATAGGTAAAAAATAAAAAAAAAACATTCGAAATAGAATATTGACTATAATATTTGATAGATGAAACAAGTTTTTATTTAAATTCCATTTTTTTTTTTAGGTATGTTTAGAAAAATATAAAAATGCATAGGAATCCTCAGTTCCGAGGGTGCGGGAGGTAAAGCAAAGTAAATTGTTAGGATAAAAACGATCGGTGCTATGCAATAGTTTCTCCATAGTTATGGTAAATTGTATAGGACTACCCCGGATAGTAACTTTATTCATTGTGATCTCGACGATTCTTCGTGTAATCTTTGCACGCAGACGTTCGAAGGACAATTTGAAGTTCATTTGAAGATCATTCGATTCTTTTCTGAAAATGAGATCGTTTTTGCAAGACACGTCCGTTCCTTTGCCATTGTACGCTTTGCACTAGGCAACTTGATTCTGTTCTTTTATGGACCCAACAATAGACTAGCTTCTTCCATATGAGCTCTACCGGTTCTTACGACTAATGGCGTCCTAATTCTTCTTGTTGTCATTTCGTCAACTTTCTGCTTGTTTTCTCGAAGTCGTTGGAAACGCAGGGAAGAAATTGCAAGGGTCCATTACTTTTCACACAAAAAATCGATAGTGTGACTTTGTTTCTTTCCTTCGTTACTTGCACGAAGGGAAAATGTACGAAAGTTTTGTCTCAGCGACATTACCGATGGATAAAATCGTTCGAGAATTCAAGTTTTGACTTCACTTTTAGAATTTCTATAAATCCTCTGATTAATCGTGGATGAGGAGATCTAGCGAATAGTTTCGTCGTATAGATGTTACAGAGAATTTTCGAATACGTCGGTGGAAATATTTATAAAAAAATATATATATATTTACAAAGTCCTGTAATGGACGTTGTAAAAATATTTCGAAATTTGACTTCTCGACGTATTTCTAGCAACGTATTTTTCCTGCTTCATCTCGATTTATTTGTTCAAATACTTTAAAACTCATGGATTTCGGAGTAAGAACACAGTAAGTAGAAACGAACAGTCCTGGGCGGACACGCATTCGCGTGGTCATTCCACTTGATAAAGGTTCCTATTCTCGTTCGTTCGACCATTGATACATTACTAATACACCTATGTCCCTTGTTAAACCTTCTTACTGAAAAAATTACACCTCGCATGTTTTTTCAATATACAAAAAGAAAAATCATTCGACGTTGCATCATGTTATTATCGATTCTCTTCATCCAATTTCCATATATCAATGTCTATAATTTGCAACACATTCGATAATCTACTCTCCGTGAATAAACCAGTTTCACGTGTCACGTACTAAACATTCGCATTCATTTTCATCTTGCGGTATCTTTCACACTTAAATCCTATTATCCTCATTGACGGGATCCCTTGTCTTGAGCCACGTTGAGTTACAAATTGGGCACGCCATACCTTCAGTGGCTTGGAAATTAATTTATCGCAGGGCTGCGTTGCACTTTAAGCTACTCTGACGGTTCTACGCTCTCTCTATTTTTTATATTTTTTTTTATTTTCCCCTTTTGTTCGATCCTGCGCGTCGAACAAAGGCCAACAACAAAATCTTTTTTTTTTTCAAACCGAAAAAATCGTTACGAGCCAGTCAGGGGTTATTTCACGATCGCGTTATTCTAGCGTGCACAGCTCCATTACAAATTATTCCGCGGTGATTCCGCGTAATCCTATTCACTTGCTGGAATAGGTTTTGAAAGGGAAACCGGTCACGCTTCCGGTGCGTCGAAAATTCACCTGGAAATTCCGACAAAATGAGTCATTCACCATCGAATCGAGCTAGAGGCGATCTACTAGAAAATAAAGCGATGTATAGTTTAAATCGCTTTTGCATTTTAAACGCTTAGTTTCCCTCCCCTGTTCCTTTTTAACGATTAATTTTGATTCGTTTCGCGTGTATCATATTTTATACGTTCTATATCTCGTTTTACAGTTAAATTTTTATTTGTCTGTAATTTACGAATTTTTTTTTTTTTTTTTTAGACAAGAGCAGTGTTTCGAAATCGATGATACAATAAACGGGATTGAACGTCCGTTTTTTCTTTCTGAATGTTTAATTTTTCTTCCATTCTTCCTTTCGGACGAGTTTCGTAGTTTAGAGTAGCTATCTTGGCTCAGTTTTGTGTTGAAAATATCAATATTAAAGTATTAATTTCGGTGCACTTTGGTATTTAAAATCCCCTTATTTGAGAATTTTAAAATATTTTTCGCAGATCAGAGTAACGTTTGAGGACTGATGACACGATAAATTGGATTGGACGTTCGTTTTTATTTTTTTATCCTTCTTCATCGACACAAATTGATAACGTTGAAATATTGATTCGTAAACGCTCGTTTTTTTCATATCGAATAACAGATTACCTTTATTTATAATAATAAATATTATCAGTATTTTAAAATTAATTCTCATGTTCTTCGTAAATTTACTCGTTAATACGATATACCGAATGTTTCTATTTATTTCCCATATTTCAAATAAAATTTGAATATCGAAATCAAATAAGGTTGGAAACATCGCAATTTCGACAACTAAAATTAAATTTAAACACACGCTAGTTTACCTTTCCTTTATTACGTTTTCATTTTATGTTACGTTTCATCAGATACATGTAAATCATCGTTATTGTACGATGATGTTGCACGATGTTATCGTTAATTTTGTTCGCTTGGAACCCATGCTCGTGTAAAGCTATTATAGTTGGAGAATCAGGAATTGTTTCTGTAACTGTACGTTCTTAGGGATGCACAGTGTCATGAAAGTATTCGAACACTTGTAAATATCTCTCGCGAAGGTTTCGAATCCCTATGTATTCCATAAAATCCAAGGATCTGAATAAATGTAATTAGTGAAAAGTTTTTTCTTTGATAAATTCTTAATATATATGTATATTATATCGTTTCTTGGTAAAAGGTTGCATCAAAGTACGAAACATTATTATCCATGATTTACGAAACGAATTTTTAATTAATTATAAAGTTCGCCACGTCATCTGATATAAATAAAATTGTAAACGTGATTTCAAATTTTTGTGTCCTGGTGTATAAACTATATTCTGTTACACGTTCTGGACAGTGTGGTCATTGAAATGGAACAATCTGTCGCAGGTTGCAGGTACGAGGGTCGCAGATACGAAGAGGACACGTCGGTGGTCACGTCCGAGCCCTGCTTGCAGTGCAGGTGCAGTGACGGTGCGCTCAGATGTCGTCTTCGAGTTTGTCCACGACTGCCAAACCCACCACCCACCGGATGTCGCGTTCGTTCGCCAGGAGAGAACGTCTGTTGCCCAGAATTAATTTGTAGCGAGACACGTTAGTATGATTATGAAAAACGTCTCAACTTCGCTCGGTTATATTACACATCGCGAAACCAGTCTGTTCCAAATTAGAATTACGTAATGTAAAATAACATGTAATATTAGCAAAGAACGACAAAAACCGTATAATATAACAGTCGTCGGATTAATTAGAAATATGCATCATGATATACGTAAATAATTTCATTTTATTTATTCGGCATTGCGTACACCATTGTATTTGAACCGAGCTATATCTTTGCTAATACCGGATATTATTATTTCCAATAAGAAAGCTCTAATAAATTATAAAATTTGTCGTTCGTAAGTAAATAAAATTCAAGGTACAAAGAGTTAAAGACGAATGAACATTTTCAGGTGAGACCATGAACATACTACGAAGGTCTAACGTTCACGTGGAGGTAGAGGAGAAGGTGGAGGAACCTCAGAACTCTCGTTTTCAAGGTAATCATCGTAGAACTGTAGACAGAGGGAATTTAGAGACACCCGAAACTCGGTGGGTAACGATTATATCGGTGTTGGATATTGTTCTTGCAACTTGTTATGGTATCAGAGAATAGTAATTGAATAGGCGTTGAAATATCGTTATCAGAATTAGATTGTTAACATTGCCACCAAGTTTGCCGAAACTGAAGTGCTTGCACTTATTTTTAGCAAGTTTATAGAGTGGAGAATGGTTGTTGTGCTTTACGATATAAGAGGAACTGTGGTTTACACCTTCTTCGTTGTTATCATAATCTACGATATGCTACCGCGGCCTACTATTTGAGGGTTAGTGCTGTTATTACCCTCCACTTCATTGGTATTACAGTTTACGACTTGAGAATTATCGCTCCTATAACCTATGATTTAGAGCTGCTGCTATTTGGCCCCACAATTTAGCTAACTTACCATTAGGGCTTGTAGGATTTTAATTTTTGCGATCGTTCGCTACCCATTGCTGTTATTTCTACCCGTGCAATCTTTTTAATAATTCCTCCACAAGCTACAATCACAAATTAGAATTGCGAACTAGGTCTTTTTTTTTATCTATCTTTTCGTTTCTTCCTTATTCTTTACCTTACAGATAACTATCGTTTCAGCCCTTACAATATTCAAAAGATCTTTGATCAATCTTAAGACCTTAGACTTAAAGATCTTGAATTATAAATCCACAGAGAGTTTTAATTTAAAAATTACAATTACGAGATAGTCGTTGATTTAAAAAGACATTGGTGCATCTCCTTTCTCTTGAAAATATCTTCAAGTCCCACTGAAGCGAGACTCGACAACATCTTTTAATAGTTTTCTTTTTAACACAGATAAGCAGTGTATTTCTTCAGAATACTCAATAGTATAGCTCTGAAATGTACATATAGTGCGAGTAAGAAGTAAAGTAACTTTCTCAAAGCAGACCACGTTCGAGAGTGGTTGCAGTTAAAAGATTCAACATCAGGCTGATGGTCGGTGGTGTTAACAATCAGGTTGCCTGCACGAGGGCGTGAGATACGGGCCTGGCTCGGCGATGATGGGCTCACGTAGATGCGAATACTGCTACTGCATCTCTGGAGCGAGAAAATGCATCAGACCAAAGTGCCTGCTGCCCCTGCCAGGATGCACTCCACTGTATGCCCCGCACTCCTGCTGCCCGGTTGCCTACAATTGCACCCGTGAGTGTAGTCTTCATTCGCCGCGAATCCAAATAATAACTCATACAGCATTCTCTTCTTCTCTGTTCTTTAAGATCTCCATTCGTCGACGCTGGCGCCGATCATGGGAAACGGTGAGTGAAACGTTTCATTTATTCCCCCTTTTTCTCTTCTTTCTTTTTTCAAGGAGTCTCTCAAGGAATCCGAGATTCGAATCTCACAGGTTTTGAAAGCAATTACAATTACGAATTATTCATTGAATCAAACAGAGTGCGCAACTATCATTTCGACCCCTATAATTTTCGAAAGATTTTAGCCCTGCAAGTTTCTGCTTCCTGACGTTTTAAATCTTAAAAGTTCTTTGAAGTATTTGGTTTCGTGTACGAAGGACAGCGAAATTGGCGGCTCGAAAAGAGTATTTTAATTTACAATGTATACGAAATATTTTTAATTTAGAGATACAACGGAGATTCGTTAGCCGATTCATTGATCTAGTAGCCTGTTTCTAGCGTAAAACTAAATTGTTTATAATTTGAAGAACGAACGTCAAAGGAAGTTTTCATACAGGAACTTTCTTCGTTAGCTTGATCGCAGAATCGTATCCGTACGATCAATATCCTTCGCTCTTGTTTTAACATTCCGTAGACAGTATTGTACGTATGTGTATGTGCATTGCACGTATGCGTAGTAAAAGTTTTCTCAATTATAACTAAGATGCGAAACAAAAAGTGGTTCTCATAACGGGCAGAAAAAGAGAGACGAAAGAGGAATTCTTAAAAAGTCTTTCGTAAGGATAATTAGATGGTACTCGGTACGCGATAAAACCTGACGCAATTTAAAGGGATTAAAGTTCGCCATGCAGCGTCCCGCTGATTTTGCGCCGCGATGCGATTTTTCCTCATAAGCTGAGCTTAAATTTAAACTCGGCCAGCAAGCCGAATGGAGGGAGAGAGCCAGCCGGCTTCTTCCAAAGCGGCTGATACAGCGACCGAAGCAAACTTTCCTTTTTATCGCGTTAAACTTTTCGTCGCAACTTTCACCGGATAGAGGGCCGGCTCTATCTGAGCTGCTTTTCAGAAAAGACGGAACCGAACCGACTGCTTCTGCTTACCAGACGATCATTAACCTACACGTTGAGCATAAACAGGCGAATGGAAAAACTGAATTAACTCGAAAGTCGAATTTTAAAGAGCTCTCGATTCGTACACCTAATATCCGACGAAATATTTAAAGATTTTGACGTATTCGCTTTTCTTGCGCTCATCGACGGTATTTATATTTTTGTATATTTGACGCCACAGCTTAAAAATATCGTTCGTTTGTTCTAAGACGCTGTAAAAGTATCTGGTTACTTGGTAGGACTAATAAAAAATTAACTGTCTATTTATATCACCGTAATATTATTGGGAATATCACAAGTTCTCACTAACGAATAGATAATTACCAACAAATAGGTGATAGTTATTAAATATTTCCTGTATCTACGTATCTATCGTGCTAGGCCATAACTTGATGCAAGTTAATCCTAGCAGTAAGATACGACGTCGTTTCTAATCTTACTCAACCTATTTCCAGACATTTATACTTCATATTTTAGACGTTACGAGCGGAAATTTCTACTTATTTTGACAGTGTTTTCCACGTTTCCCATATAATAAAGATGACCAAATTCGGTACTTATGGAGGATAATGTACGTAACACGTACACACACACACGCATACATGTACACGCGTTAGAAAGTTGAAGGGAAACGTTTTAATGCAATAAAAGTACGCTCTGCCAGTCGACGTTACGTTATCCCGTGACACTCCGTGCTTCGAAAAGATTTCCACCACGACAGCGGCCGCCGTTTCTCCGCTCGTTCACTTAACGCCCAGTTTCATTCAATTTTACGACGGCGGCCACCCTTTTCTTCCGTGGAAATGAGAAATCATGTTTCCTGGAAAATCTGACGCGTGAAACGACGACGTGCAACATTTGTTTTACTTTCGCGAATTTTTGCTTTCGACACTACACCCCTCGAGTTACTTAGAGCTGACGTTTTTATCCGCTGGATTTTTCTACTCTTTCTTGCTTATCGTTCGTTTTAAAAAGCATTGTTATCTCTGTTTTTTGTATTAAAAGTATTTCCGTACGTTTTTATCGCGAAACTTTAGTACGCTTTTTTTTTCGTTTTACAACGTTTCGTTACAAGCTTTTTGATTGATCTCTTTTAAGTGCGCTATTGTGTGTTCTTTTGAAATTATTTCGATTGGTTTTGTGCAATTGACATTTCAATTTGCCATTTCCAGTTCATTTTTTAAATTCTCTCGACAGATAGTTTTTTCTTTTTTTTTTTTAATTCATCTTTCACTTAGTCTTTTTCATATTTAACGAATGCGAAAACAAAAGATCTATTTTAACAAATCGACAGAGAATCGTTCTACTCGTTTCGCTATCGAGATACCGTGTCTCAGCTCGTAAAGAATTACACGTATTAGAAACGTATTCATTTCACCTGTCCGGATTCTACATATTTCCAGTACACCCTATATTATGTATTCCTTCCTTTATATTACGTATGACAAAGTACTAAACAGAAACCTATTCGTATCCACATATAGAGAATGTACTTATACCGTGTCTTTACCTACCAAGAATCATACCTGAAATACATTCATGTTCCCTGTCTGAATTCTCCATATATCCGATACGTTGGTCCCTTTATTATACAAAAAAGATACTAGACAGAGAGCTATTCTCGTCTATCTACAAAATCGCTCTACATATTCTACCATCGTCCTGCTATATCGTGACTTTACCTATCCACCCTCAGAAACCACATACCCCTTTCACCATTTACCAAAAGACCAACACTCTCGGATGCCGTTGCTTGTCCATTTAACGGCCAGTTACACGCGGCCGCTCAAAACTTAAACCTCCCTCCAAAGCCTCGTTTCCACGCCATTAGAAGTCCACTCGAACCACCGCGCGCCGACTTAATCCCGCACAGTTCCCAGCAAACTATCCTCGAAACTAGCCTCCTCTGGTATCGTCTAAAGTCTCGTCCACTGCAAGTCCACCATGGAAACACTGAACAACGATCGAACACCGGGTCCCATTGTTCGCTTCTCGTCGTCGATCGACAGGAAGGCGTCTAATAACGGTCTCAGAGCGGCATCTTCGCGACAGGACTTAACTTAGGATTGTCTCGTCGATCGATATTGACTTCCTACGTCCTTTTTGTCTAGCCGCCATATTCGGCGATGGCGCGAGCAGATTGGCTGTTCGTTGCTTTATGACGGCTTTCGGAGAGCAGATTTCGAAACTGCTACCTCCGGAACCGTTTCGGCGTTCTCGAACCGGGCGAGAGGCGATTGGAAAGTTAAATTAGTGGATTAGCGAAGTGATCCTGTTTCGATTTCCGAGAATACGGGTGTAATATAGATTGACGTAGAGGCTTCAACTATAGCGTATGTATTCGATTTGAAAGTTCCGCGTATCAAATCTGTCGGACTTAAGGGATTTTTGTAGGATAAGGGCTGTTAACGAATATATATGGAACGATTGAACGAATCACTGAAATACTCGTATAAACGATGACCGACGGAACGAATTAATCGTTCCTTCTCAATAAATGCGCTACATGGTAAGTAGTTTGTTAATTTTGTAAATAAAGATAAGAACGGGACGAATTTACGGCGGCTACGAGAGTGGACGATCCTCATCATCCAACGAAGCGTTTTTTTTTTTTTTTTTTTTTTTACAGGTTTAACAGGTTCTACTCGTTCGGGTAGTATGAAATTTTTGTAGTCACGCGAGAGTACGCTACAGATCGTACGAAATTTAATTAATTAGTATGTAAATGTTATAGTATATAGAACGATGTGCCAATGCTCTTTGTAGCCGTCGTATGTTACGACCAAATACGTAATTTAGCGTTTAAATTATTCAGCTAACAGAAAGTTTTGGTTCGCAGGGTGTCGCGTGGGTTCGAGAGTGTACGAAGAGGGTGAGATGGTTCGGGACATCGAATGGAAGGCCGCCTGCGATAATTGTTTCTGCGCGATGGGCGCGGTACGATGCGTGCCCCTTGCTTGTGCACCTCCTCTTCAAGGTTGCAGCCCGATCGTACGCGAGGGACACTGCTGTCCATCCACCTATAACTGCAGTGAGTCGTAATGCCTTCGCATCAGGGTTGCCGCGATTTTGCCCCGCCCGACTGGCACGCCCGGATTGTGTTTTCCGGTTCGTGGACAATTACTCTCACCCTAAGACGAGTAACCTGTCTCTGAGTCAATCGTGTTTCACACCGGTGCTATCGTCGCTTCTTTCTCGATAACGATCGTACACGTGGTAAACCGCGTACCTTAAGTCATTCCGTGATCGTGACACGGCCGAAGTCTCTCCTTCGTCAAATAATATTTGCTTCAGAGAGGATTTTCAGATGATTTTTATTAGTTGCATCCTTTACCGAGGCTTCCACGTTGAATTTGTTAATTCGCGCCTAACTTTTCTTCTTTCTTTTCGGCTACGATTCTATTTCCTAGGGAGTTTCTAGTTCCTAGTTTCCTTTGCTTGAAACGACGATAGGGAAGGGGGAAATATAAGGAGAGAAATGCGAAAATTCCATCTAGTAAAATGGAATCATTTTTATTTTAAAGTCACACAAAGTTAATATTTAGAGATTGTTGATAACGGTACTGGACGGTAGACGCATCTAGCTTTTATCGTTTCTTCGCTCCATTTTTTTTTTTTTTTTTTTTTTTTAGCGAATTAGTATCGAATCTCGTACGTGGAAAAATCTTACGTTTCCTTGAAAACCGAAGAGGATTAAGGGCACTTTGATTTCACCGATGAAGATTATTAATTTAAAATGACGGATTATCGTTGAAACTCGTCGTTGAGGGTTCGACGCTAAAAACACGACGAAAAGATCCGTTCAGGATTAAGGATAAGATACGAAATCGTAAATCAAACCTCGTTGTTGATCGATTGGGCTAGTCGTTGAAATTGGTATCAGGGAATTCATGGGCGAAGTTAGTTTTGGTAGGGCGCGAAGATGGGGTATGAAATCGATGGTTTGTTACTACGAAGATATTGGAGTTGAAGTTGGAGGATTTCTCCGGAGGCATCGAGTGAATTTTTTAGCAGGAAAGCCTGGGTACGGACGAATAAGTTTTGAATCGAGTTAGTGAATGAGAACGTGCAACGGCCAACAGGTCACTGAATGGGAATATGAAAAGCTATATGTTTTTTTCTTTTTTTTATTTTTTTAAACATCGTAATGCTCTCGAAACGAAGCGAATCGGCCAGAATTAAATAAATTCGGACAGAGGGTTTCCATTTTCTGAAAAACAACAAATTTCGATTCTTTGTCCCCTTTTTGCGTTTTACCTTTCTTGCAAAAAGAATTAAATTCGCAAATAATTATACCGTTTTTCATAAAAAAAATTCCAGACTTAATCTCGCAAGCTTGAAAACGTCACGAAACGGCGGAAGTTGGATTGAATTAGGAAATCGGGCAGGAAGCGTGGAATCGCGTGGAAAATCATTAAATTTAAATGCTCGGTTGAGTATCCGGATTCCGCGAAAAGGATAATATCCTCGGCGATTTCATGGTTCTGGAAAAGATTGGAATTTTTATCTCAACCTTAATTTTTCGTTTCGACTGTAAAAAAAAGATCGCAATAACGACATTCCTCAAAGTTTAATTATCAAATGCCAAGAATCATGCTACGGAAATTTGCGCATGCAACCTATTAACATAAAATCTTACGAGACTTTATTAAAAATACGTTTCTCGTGATATTAATATTAATTTTTCGTTTCAGCTCGAAAAGCCACGATAACGATATTCTTCAAAATTTAATCGTCAACCACCAACACTCTTTCAACAGATATTTAATCAGAATTTATTAAAATACGATTTTAGTTAGCGAGATACATTTTGGATGAAATTAAAGCGAAATAAATATTTGTCGCTGGTAAACTGTAGAGGAAGGTAGAAAAAGATATTATTACTGGGAAAAATCTTGTAGTTTCTTGAACGAGCTGACTTTAGGCAGCACTTCCGGACACAGGAGGCGAACGATCGTTCCAATTTCCTTCCGTGCTCCTTATTAGAGGAGTCGGGAAAGAAAAGACGGAAACACACAAGCCGGGTGGGGCGCCCAGCAAAAACCCTGTGCTCTTTCACAACCCTGATTACCACCTAGGTGTTCTAGCCCGAATGCCATAAGAAACTGACAGATTAAACGTTCAAGGCGGTAGCATCGAGGTTAAGGCCACCCAGAACTACGCCTCGTACGCGTTCATCAGCAAGGACTACGCCAAGTTTCGCAAGGAGACCAATTTCTTTGTACGTTTCTCATTTATTTCCTATTTTTTTTTATCTCTTCAGGCATTTTGATATAACGAACAACTAACTTCTTAAGGTATTCTTTCGTTCTATTCGCTACTCGACGCTCAAAAGCTATTAGAACAAACTGACCAACACGAAACGATCATTTTCTCAATAAATAAGATCATTTTCTCGTAAATTTCAACTTACGTACTTCTGGCGTTAAATAATATCCACTTTGTTACTTTTTTTTCATTTCCCACTCAACGTTACGACCGAGTTATTCAAAGTGACACGATCATTTTCTCGAATTCTGAATTTCCTTTCCATCGCCTGATCAATGTCTCGTAAACTTCAACGCACGTTGCGCACGCTTTAATACAGCGACTATAATATCCTTTTAATTACAAATAGCTGAGGAGAGGAACGCAAGAAACGCCGGAACGCTAATCCATCTTCCGTTTCACCAACAGTTTCCGAAGCATCGAACGTTAAGCGACAAAATCGTCGAGACAAATGATCGTATAATTGTTTCGAACGGGTAACAGTCGGGTAACAAATATGAGAACAGAGTCGATTCATTGAGGAGCATGGATCTCTCGGCGAGGAATGCATCGCGTTGCGTTCCTCGACTAACTAAGTTAAATGTCTGACACGGCGTCCGCTCGTGGCAGAATTGCATTAATTAAATTCCATCCGGCTTGTAAATCACGTGGCATCGACCACGTACCAACTAAACCGTCTTTTATGACGATGGATGACAGGTGAAATCGGGGTTCGTGCCTATCAGACGATCAGACGCGTCCGGCCAACATAAACTGCCTTATTGATCGTCCAATCGTCGATATTTTTTATTGAGAAGCGGTCGAAATTTACGTCTGCTTGTTAATTTTGATAAATCTCCAAGTGAACTGACAACGTGCATCGTCTTGTTTACGCAACTTCGAGAAATATTATCACGATAGTTAGTAGATAGATCGTAGACGTTTATACGAATTTATATCTATATGAATATTTTCTAAATTATTTATATCTCGTCCTTTATACGTTACAATGATATTTTCTATGTTTCGTATATCGTAAATCCACAACATATCTTTCGAATCGTCCTATCCAACTTCGATCTATCTGAAACTATCGTAATACCACAGGATCCATTAGTACGTCTAATGGTACAATGTTCGTATAACGCGAATCTCTACGATTTAATTACTCGATGATTCTCAATATCCAATGAGTCGTAAACTGAACAATTCGATCGCTTAATAACTCATTCGTTTAACAATCGGATAACTCTAGCGCCGACTATTTCCAATTAATTCGCTGTTCGTACGAAGCACCGATAGCCGTTCCTTCCCATCGGTGATCAAGGTTATATAGCAATGAAACTGATAATGGCGAATATTCCACGCAGCCGGCAGTTGATCAGACGAACCTAACCCACGCGAATGCTCTGGTCGAGGGACGCGGTCATCGAGTGGTCGAGGAACGAATCGATTCCAGCACGAGGGTGGTCGTGGAGGAATCTTCGGTCGCGACCGATTCCACATCCTGGCCGTCCACCTTCGAGACCGACATCATGGACAACGAGATTCTCGAGACGGTGGATTACGTGAAATCTAGCCCGGCAATCGCCACTACCACTCCCGCCATCGTCGAAGAGGTAATTCTTGCATACACGAGGAAACTCGTGAAACGTTTTGCAACGTAGACGGTAGATAAATCTTTGATATTTTTCTCAGATTTCTAATATCTTAGATATCTCTAATGTCTTTGATAGTACATCGATAGAGACTAGAAGAAAAGACGTATAGATAAACATCGTTTTACAGTCAACGACGAGCGTGGACTCGACCACGGTGGAATCGACTTTGTCGATCAAGGACGACGATTTCTCGAATGACTCGTCGACGATTTTCTCGACGAACAGCGTTGGCGAGTGGACGACGATCAATGTGATCGAGGATCTGTCGGAGGAGGACGATACGACCACCACTACGAGTACGACGACCACCACGACTACGACAACGACGACTAAGGAATCGACGACCCTGTTACCGGAAACGAGCGGGATCGATACAGTGACGGAGTTACACGAGTCAGAGGAGGAGAAGATGCACAACGTGACCGTGAAGAACAAGAGTACGACCCCGTCGACGAGCGGGAAGCTCGAGCAGGATTTCGAGCACGCCAACTCGACGGTTAGTGTGCAAACAAATCGCTCGAGGATAACAAATAAATCGAGGATACTCCGGTGGATACAAGCGAGACTCCCTTGGCTCGATCTCTCGGAAAATATTGCTCAAACTCCGGGCATGGTTTATACTCGATTGACGGGAAATACAGCAATTTTCATTAACGTTTGCGTAATCGGAAATTGGATAAAGACTATAGGTGTTTCTGCTTTTGTAGTATCGTGAAATGCTCGTCGAAGATTTATTTGAACGGTGACCTTAAGGTTGCACGATGTAGGCATTGGTAGAATTTCAGGTAAGACGAGAAACGAGGGGATTTTTATTAATATTTATGTAATCGAAAATCTCAAGCACGGTATAGGTATTCTTACTTCGCGATATTTCAAAATATTTCGCCGAACATTTAGTTGAATCACGATTTTAAGAACAAAGTGAGAAATAGAGGGATTTTTATTAATATTTGCGCGATCGAGAATTAAGAGCAGGGAAACGTTGAAAGTCACAGGATCGTTCTTCTACGCGTGTCTCTTAAAATATTGGACACGTTACTCGCTGTTCACTTGATAATCGTAACTTTATCGTTGATCGATTAACGTCTAGTTTGACAGACGGTCAATATCAGTCCGCGGATAGAGTCAGAACCGTATAACCTGTTGCCATTAGGTGGAACCAGTGGAGACGACGGAGTCGATGGGCAAAGGGTCCGTCACCAGGACGTCATCCACTGTACTAATGCCGGACGACATCCTGGTGATGAACGTGACTGTGAAAACGAACGTCTCGGTAGGTCACATACATGGTGTGACGATCAATCCGATTAGATCGATCCCGCCGGATGTCGAGGCTATCCTGAACATCACTCACCGTGAGAAAGGCGAGGATTATGATTACGATTATAGCGAGCCAACGTTGCCGCCGTCGTTACCCAATGTTAGGTAAGGTAAATACTGGTTCATCACGTTACTGAGAAATTGTGGACAGACAATTGGGACAGACTGTTGATATTAGAAACGTATCGATTAAACGTAATAAAGGAAGATTCTTCAAAATTATTTATATGTTTGATATTCGTTCTTTTCGTAGATGGAAGAGAGGATTGAGGATGATACTGGAAAAATGATTTTTATCGAAACGTTTAACGAAGGTTTATACAGCGTCTTAAATATTAAAAGGGAGGATGATACTTCAAATAGTATTAGAATATTCTACGTATGTAGAGAGTATAGAATATTTCGCAACTAGATATACACTTTTTTTTTTTAGTCAGATTCCTGACCTTCGCATTCCCGAGAACGAACAATAGAATTGAGAGTAAATTTCGTTCTACTTGGAAACAATTTTCCGCCAAATGGGATAATCAGATAATCAGCGATTTGTAAAAGTTTCTTACGGAGGAAACCTTCATTTTCTTTCCTTCGTTTTTGTTTCGTTGTCGCGTATTGTGACTGGTAAACGTGTACAAGACCGGTCATCGGTTTTTAGTATCGATCGTAAAAATTTGAAAATTCAATTCAATTCAAAAAATTCATTTGAAAATTCGAGTCAGGCAATATTTAAGATGCATTTCTGAATAATTTTCCAAATTCCAAGAACGAAGAAAACTACGGAACAAATTTAGGATAAGCGGTTGAAAGAAATGAGAAATGGTTGGATTTATGCGTTTCCATGCAGGATAATTCCGTTTGTGGCGGCGGACGCGTTGGTGAAAGACAAGACAGTCCCGTCCCCAGTTACCGGATATCCTTCCGGTTCGGTGGTAGTGCCTCCGGAGCTACGGCCCACCGACACCTCCGGATTTTACGATATCGCCACTCAGGAAAACAGATTCAGCCCGCCGGTGGAGACCGAAGGTGGGTCATATTTTAAACTCGTCTCACGGATACATTCTGCCACCCTCGTTCGCGTTTTACGTCTACCGTAAACCACGATTCTTTTCGCGGTGACACCTTCGAGGGGCAACGCTTTTACGTTTTTCTCCCCTTATTTTTCGTCTGTTTTTCCTGCTCAATGAGTTTTTAATAGCTTCTTGCGGTTTCGTTAATGGGACCATAGAAGCTTCTACCTTTACTCTCACTTTACTATTTCGTAGAATTTTTAACTTGTTCTTCACGTTTTGCTTCGTGTTATTGGTAAAATTATAGACGCGTAATATAATTTGCACGCATATTCTTGGAAATATTGCCAAAGAAATAAATACCGTAATCAGTTGTTTTCTTCGAACATTTCGTATCTTTTGGGTATTCCGTACGTCCTACTGCTAATTAATCAAAGGTATTACGATTTAACAAGTTGTACCGTAAATGAATTGCCTATATTTATCGCTTCTGAATGTAATATTAATAGCTTCTTTCGTGTTTCTACTTTGAACTCGATTTCTTTTCCATAAGGTGGATTCGTGCCAAGGGAACCGCCCTATTTCGACGCTCCTTACCATTCCACCGATCTGAATCTCGAAATCGGAACAGGCGTCACAGTGGTTCCGGCGCCAATCACCAATCCTCATCGTAAAAGCGATGGTAACGAACATCTTCTAATTTATTCCTTCCTTCGAATTCATTTCTTTCTTATTACACCGTATTTTCCGCTCTATTAGTTGCGTCACGCGAGTACATCGAGCCTCGCATCTAATTGCACTGCCGTGTACGTCATACTGTACTGCCATCGAGCAATCTATCTACGACAGTGGTTAATTTTTTCATTGCTAGCTTTTTCGTCTAGATAAAAAATTGTAATTTCAGGTAATTTCTTGGCTGTTTCACAAGCGGAGGAACAATTCGCGTTATAGAGAGTTAAATTATAATTTTAAAATAATTTTAAGATTCTGGCGGCCGAGAGAATTTCAAAGCTGGCGAGTTCAACGAGATTCTCCGCTTTTGTTTCATAAATCTCAGCCAGCAACTGTCTCTTCGAGAATATGGAGTACCGTCACGGGGAGATTGTGCCGAGCAGCAGTATCTGCGTGATTTGCATGTGCTACTATGGCGAGGTGGTGTGCTCCCCGGAAAAATGTCCACCTCTGAAGATCGGATGTAGAAGGATCAACACCGAAGAGACGTGTTGCGGAAAAATCGTCTGTGGTACGAACAATTTTACGCGACGAAGAAGTCTTTGAAGAAATGTTTGATAGAAAATTATCTCTTTAAAAATTGTTTGAATTACCTTTGCTGTTCGCTTTGTTTCAATTTTAATTTTCTAAGAAAAGGTAGATCTCACTGTGACATGTATCTTTGCTCAACATTTAATTGGTACATTATTGATTTAACAAGAAAGAAATAGAATTATTTCTTCTTTAATCCTCGGTCTTTTGCCTGGGGAGTGAATAGGCGAGGTTCGACATTTTGTATTAATTATGATCAAGCAAATTTTTCTCAGATAAGAGAAGAATTATACAAGTTATAGCGCTATTTCTAGACTGTTTGTCCCCTCATTTTACCTTACCCCAAACAATTATCATAAGCGTTACATCCGTTCAGCATTATAAGCATACATTCGCTGCTCCAGATCTCATAAATTCTCTAGCATCTTTCCATTTCCAAAGAAATTTACATTGGAGAGTTGAAATTGTTTTCAAATACAATTTAATAATAGCAATTCTATCACGCACCGACTCTAATTTTTAATCATTTTAAATACTTCCAGTAGGAGCAGAAGAATCACCAACGGTCGTGTTAGATCGTGCAGACGCCACTGCACCATCGCTTCATCAGCCGATAATATTTCCTGACCCATTCCGCGACGTGATCAAGACAGAACCGGCTCCTGATCTGCCTTCCCTGATCGAGGACATGATCCCTTACCTAGTAGAACATGGAATCACCACTCCAAGACCATCGACCACCAGCACTCTAAAGCCTCTGCAAGCAAACTTTGATTTCGTGGATAAATTATCTCTCCTACGTCCACCATACAGACCAGAAGAAGATCCAACCAGACTGATCACCAAGAATAAATACAATCTCAGTCAAGATGGACATCTAAAAGAAGCAATCGCTTCGAATTACAACACCAAAGAAACTGAACAGGCTCTAGATCGCGTTTCTGAAACGATTCCTAAAAAGGTTGCTTCCTCGACCATGGATCATACTACCAAGAAGCAACAGGAAGAACATACTATTTCTTCTTTTGATACAACAAACTCTAATTTCGTGAAATTAAATACTTCGCAAATCAACGACGCTAATATCTCGCCTGAGTCGAAGCTCGGCGATTCTTTGACAAAAGTTAATAATTCTAAATTTCACTCGACTACGATCAAACCATCTTCGGGAGCTAATACAGAGCCGGATGACCCTATATTTTCTCTGGACACTGTTCTGGATCTGCTATTCTCTTCAGATACAAGTAACAATCAGAATAATAAAGATACGAAGACGACAGAGACATCGACTACCAGCAAATCGACTGCGAACGTTAGGGACGAATCGGATGATGACAAAGCGTCTTCCAAAGTGAGTGAGAAGATGGAGGATCATGCGACAGAGACTGGAACGCCGGCTAAGGTTCTGGAGAATGAAATTCCTATGTCGGTGGCTAGCTTGCTAAAATTGGCTGGATGTAATATCTACGGAAGGATGTATCGCGTTGGAAGGATCATTACCGAGCTCTCTGGACCTTGTCTAGAGTGCAGGTGCACGGAGATCGGGGTACAGTGCAAGCAGCTCAAGTGTTGATCGAAGTTGGCCGTGCTCGGGCCAAGCTGTTTTCCTTGCAATTAGGTTCGTTCGAGTTAATAGATTCACTGCTGCCTCGATACGTTTCCGAGGGATAGTTTGAGGAAAGGAATGGAGGATCTCGGTTCGAGCTACGGATTATTGCTTGCGAAGAACTGTCAATTGCTATATTGTTGGAGTAAATATTCGAGAGTGACGGGTAAAGAGAAGGTGAACGCGAGAAGGTAGGAAGAATTTGGAATCGTCCTCTATTATCGCAAAGTTAAAGCGTTAATGTTAAATTATATCGGTTAAAGTATGTCAGCGTCGAATGTTTTTAGTAAAATCAAAAAACATGTCAGTTGCTTTTAAATTAGTTTGATCTTTGATTAATAGATAGTTTGACTTTTACGAAGAGATCTTGATGAAAATTTTACTCTTTAATTATTCTGTATTTCTCGAGTGAAAGGAGGCTTTGTATTTACAGTGAGCGGTGAATGTGTTAATTCCTCGAATCGGAATTATCGCTCTCTGTTTCGTTCAATGATTAGCTCGTTGGAAGGCGATGCCACGAAGGAAATTCTGAATAATTGGCAAAATTTCAGGCACATTCCGAGATTCGAAGTATCTCTCTCTCTCTCTCTCTCATTACGTATCCTTATAATTGCAATCTATAATCCACGTTAGAAACCTCGTAACCACGACGTTACCGAGTAATCTTAACTACAATTCCGTGATGTTACACGCTTGGAAATTTCCTTATATGCACGTAGACTTGTCACACGATAACAGCTACTTCACTATCCATTTAGTCACTGAATTAATCTACGCATCCAATAAAATGATTTTGATATTTAAAATTCTATATTCATCGGCCACTCGTTTGGACCACTGGAAAGATTTTGATTCGGTAAAGACCATAAAAACAAAATTTATGTAAAGTTTCAAGCTGAGCATTCTTCATCCAAATTCTTTGATTAATCGCTCTATGATCAAACGTAAAGTGGAACTTAATCCTAATCTAAAACAAACTACAGTTACAATTGGCTTTCAATTAAAGTTTACGTCTATAAGTCTCTGATCCAGGATCAATTCTGATTACAATTAACTCTAGTTTGGAAACGAATACTAGAACCTTAATCTACTATCTAAATTGTACTTCGACCTATTCCAACCAACTACGATCAAATTCATTAATCACCTCGGCAGCAACATTCGTCTCCTCTTCCCTAAAATTCGATCGCTCTTCAACTCCCATCCAAAGTCAATTTCACCAAGTATACACTTTAAATCATCCCCTAATTCAATCAACCCTTTGGTGGCGATCACTCGAAAATCGTACCTTACAATTATATTTTGGCCGGATAGGAATTTTATCCAAATGGAAGGAGGTAGGAAACTCTTCGACTCTCGTCCGTCCATTGGCCAGCCTATGGAACGTTTATTTGCCTGGCAAGGATCCACAGTTTCGCGAAGATTGATCAGGATGTAATTGTGAGGGATAGCGGTTCCGTGTTCTGCAAGGATAAGTGGATAAAGACGGAAGTTGCCGTCCCAATCCCCATTTTCTTCCCGTTAACCGGGAATTAGCCTGCTACAAGGGTGGCCTGTTTTGATTTATTCGTGCGATTATCGATAGACTTCGGACGAATCGGTCAAGGGGCCAAGACACAGCTTTTGAAGTGGAACAGAATCTTGGCAGTTGAAATTATCGAGATTCCGGGTTTTAAGATAATTTGATCGTGGAATTTAATTTGTCGTTTTGGTTAAAGGAATATTCCGATTTGGAGGCGTAATTTTTGCACGGTGTTTGGAATAAAAATTTATCAGATAACTATAGGATCAAATTTGCTATTAAATTTATTTCGCATATCCGATTTGATCGAATTTATTCTTTATCTTTGTTATTATTTTCATCGTCATTTTCAATGGGTTTCGCGACTCACACGCGATTCACGTGTTTAAAGACGCGCGATCTAATTTACACGTGTGTAGATGGTTTTGTTTGTGCCAAGAGGGCGGTAAATTATTCCCCTGGGTTACAATTACTTTCACAGAGATCCTCGTCATTTTTTCGCTGCGATGTATTAAGATTATACTTAATATTCTGGCAGTGATTGCGACCAATAATAATCCCATTAATAATACCCCTTTATGCAAACGTGGAAAGCGAATTGCACGCTATTTGACTATAATAAGAACTTGTCGTGACTGAAAAATGCTTAGGAAGCATTATTATAGGCACATTCAATATTACGCCGGAGCCCTTTCTTCCACGCTACAATTTCCATTAAAAGTTTCATGTTAGCTCCACCTCTATCGAAGATAACTCGAAGAATTTTGATCAAACGTTACGACGAAAATTTCTTAAACGCATCGATCCTTTCGAAAAATCATAAAACTTCGATCTACGATTTCAACCGAGTCGTTGATAGGTAGCCTGTTACAACGATCGACTACAAACGATCAAGTAAAATAAATTAGGATAAAAAGATTAAAAAAAGCAAGCGAGTCTCGGAACGATTGCCAATAATTCTATTTATTTCAAGCTACAAAGCTCTTTGTTACAATAATTCGTGGTTTTACCAGTGGCATCGCGATCACCATAGGTGCATTTAATCCTGTATGTTATTTTTTATTCGCTAGACCCCGTATACTGAGTGGATATAATTAATTATAATCTGTCGTGATTCGTACGCTGCGGTGCTACAATACGATCGATCTACGACCGGATTTTTTCATCGATTTCGTCGAAAGTTGTTCCGCGTCGTTTATCGATTTAGAAACCAGTTAACTTACTGTCACGTGCTATCATTTAGATCGTAAGCTTAGTCAGTAATTACTCGAACGTAATCAATGGAGAGACAAGCGACACTGTAATCGAATTAGTAGAACGATTCCTCCGTGAACCTTTCTTTCTTCCGTCTTTTTCCTTTTTCCTCTTCGTTCGTCTCGTTCCTTCCTTTCTTTCCATCTTTCTTTCGTCGTTTTAAGAGTTGTAAGGACACCGTGCCGGAAATGGATCACGGGAAAACGTAATCGTTTCTGTATCGCGTTAGCAAGGCCGTAAATTCGCGCCGAATGCCGCACAGAGGCTTGTACTTATATATGTATATATATATATGTATATGTATATATGTATATATATACATATATGTTTTATTGTACGATTGTCGTAATAAACATTTACGGAACTCACCATCGTAATTCTTTTCTGTCGCTAATCCTTTCAGCAGTTTTATTCTTAGGAAAAAAGTGGAATTACATTTGATGTTTTCGCAGTTGGAGGTATTCGAACTATTTGCCGATCATTCGACGCGTTCGAAAGTATTTCTTTTTTTTACAGTTTTGAATCGAACCGTTTCGCGTAACGTTCTTGTAATCTAGATTACGATACAGCGATACGTAATTCACGTATCAATTAGTCACTTTATAGGGTTGATACGTCGTTCGTTGATCTGTCCGCTATTTATTATTTTAACGCTATTTATCGTTTAATTGATTTCGATAGTCGTACACGTTTGACTTGGTAGATGAAGTAAATCGATATGTCGCAGAGGTCTGTTTTGGAGCCGTAAAAATTTTGCTGTTTTCTTCTTCAATTCCACGGACAAGTATAATAGCAAGGATTTACATAAAGATTCTCTTACCTTTTTCGTCAAATCACATTCGATCTTCCCCTAATCGTTCGATCATCGTCACGAAACATCGATCGTTCCGGCTATCAATCGTTCGTAACAGGAAATTATCCGCGTAATTGCGAGTATTTGTTGAAGGTAAAAGGCAACAGGATTACGGGAACCGTGGAACGATTTCGACTTTATTGCAGGCAATCGATTGTTTCGATACACAGTGGAGAGGTGACAACCCTCCGTTAAATATGCCCGTGATCAAATCACAGCGTATATAATCGTATTTATATTTATATCCAATTAATCGGTTGTATTTACAGATATATTCGTATTATCATTACTATTATTATTATAATTATTAATCGTGTCGACGTAGGTTTCGTAACACTAACATAATCACAGCCAGTTCGCCTCGTGTATATCTGTATACCTGTCTGTATATCTGCAAGTGTATAATAATATCGATAAACAAATACATAGGTACAGTGGTCGACTAAATTGCCGGAGAGAACACATCTTCTTCCATTCGGATTCCCCACAAATAATCGTCATTGAAAATTTACGGTAACAAGCGAAGGTTTTAAGAATGTCCTTGAGATCTTTTCGCTTCTTGATTCGACGTTCTTTATCTCCTTAAGAGATCATTTTCGCGACGAATGAAAGAACAAATATCTTGTGGCGTGAATCTTATTGTCTAATGTTATCTGTAATAATACACAATAAAATAAAATCAGCGGATACCGATAATTTGTATTATCGATCGCACGTTTCATCGAAGCTTAAATATGAAGAGACGAATTTTGGAAAATTTGTGGGTAATCTGAACACGATTCGGCGCTACTTTACTATCGAGTAAGTCCTACGTACAGTTATAAATGTATTATTTTCCGGTTTTGGCAGCATCGTTAATGTATCGTCGCGGCTTAACCGAAGGAAACGCGATTCGACTAAATTGGGCTCTCTCTTGAATGGGAATTATTCTTTCCATTTGCCCGAGACGCTTGGATTCCTTTTTATATGCCGTTCGTATCTTACCGGTTTTCAAGATTTTCGATTTCCCTTTCCCTCGATTAAAATTCTCAACGAGCTTCTAACAAAATTAATTGGACGTTTCATCGAAGATTTTCCACATAAATCCATCAACTTTTAGTTTCTTTCGTTAGAGACGTGGAATTTCTTTTCTCGTCTCCGAGCTTTTTGCTTTGAGTCGGCTGAAAATCGGAATTCTTGAAAATCTACGATACGTTCTCTGGATTTGATGAAAAGAATCCAAAGAAGAGCATTTTAACAGCGCTTCTTATCCCCTAACAGCCTTCAAAGATCCGATCCTTTCATCCATTTCTCTGTCCATGTTCTATTGCACAAGAATTGGTCGACGGGCAAAATTCGTTGCCTGAAAGTTCACCTACGAATCGTTTTCTCAGTCCGTCGATTATTTTTAGTAAAATAGTCGGTGATAATAATGAACTTTCTCTTCCCCTTTTTCCTCTATCACACACGTACTTCGATTAATTAGCCAATTCCTCGAACGAACGCTCGTTTACTCATCGCAATAATTATCCTTTTCTATCGCACAACAATTCCTTTGCCAAAAATTCCATTGTCAAACGTAACAATTACAATCTTACAGATAACACCGATTAAATTCCTTCAACCCTCTATAACACCGTACAATTGCCACTCAAAAGTTATTTATTCGTATATCTACACTCTCCAAACCTTGCTACTCTATTTCCTTAAGCCGTCAAACGATCACCTCACAAAAACGATTAAACGATCGATTGGTAATAATTCTCAGCCTCGGATTATTTGACTAAAACAAAAATTCAACAATTAACCGGAACCTCTTTCGTCATATATGAAAACTAAACAAACAAAACAATTCACAGTTATAGAGGGTTCGTTAACCGATAAAAGTGCAATCACTCTCGTTTAACCCCTGTGCCTTACGATCTTAACGATTCCAATTATAATAACAACTCGCTCAATGGATCGTGTATTTTCTCCCACGGAAAATCGTCTCAGGTGAATATGATCGATCGTCCGTACCAGCGAAACATCTCGACAACGTCCTATCGATGAAAAATAAGTTCGTAATTTCCAATCCGTAGGCTTGGAACATAAACGAAAATCTCAACTATGCATCGTTGCAAACGTGACGAGACGTTCTCTCGTTGAATCAAAGCCGTAATTCTCGTATAATTTATGTCCTGACATCGCAGGACAAGAGGTGAAATTCCCGTGCACACTTTCAGCGTAGAATTCAAGATTGCGGCGGCGTCGTAAACGTAAAAGCGCACGGGCCAACGGATATTTTTAATTTCTCTGCTCTCGACGTGGAAAAAGAAAGGATGCGCGATAAGAGCGCGGGGCAAGGAGAAGCAACTGGGAGCCGCGTTCGAAATTCTGCCCACGTTCGCACTCGTACACGCGTGAACACCCCACGCGTCGTTTCCGCGCTTCTCGGAATTTCCTGCGCGCGTTTACCTCCATTAAATTCTCCTATTCTACCGTCTCTCCCATTCTTCCATCGCATACCCGCGGAATGATACACCCTCGCCGATCGATTCCGTGCGACAGGATTACTCGACTGATTTCTGACTGCAAGTTGCCGAGGACAGGGTGAGCGGCAACAACCCCTTTGCGCTCTTCCGATCTTCGCGACAGCGTCTCTCGTTTGGATCTGTGGCATGACTCAAGTTCCCGATCGCGATGCGGGGATTCTCTTTCGAAACGTTAATCTGGATTCTCGAACTCGTAGGGTTCGATGATTTCTAGATGGGAATTTTCAAAAGGCAACTCTCGCTCTGGTTATCGGCAAATTAAGCTCGAACGCTAACGTTGATGCGATGTCTTATTTGCAATATTTTTGTTTGTTTTTTTGGGGGAGGGGCAGGAGGTAAAGTTACATTATGGTGAAAGTAGAATTTGTATTTTCTTAATATGGCGATTACGAGAGGAAATTTCAGCGATTCAGCTGAAACTCGCCACGAAGCGTTCGCGAGATTAAGATAAGCTGAATATTCTTTGGTCCTTTGGTGGATGTTTAGGCAAACTCGTAGCTTTATGAACACGACCGAAGAAGCAGAATTCCAGGGTTTTTTTTTTCTTTTAATACGTTGGACCACGGTACAGCGAATTGGGAAATAGATATGTCCGTGTCACGAAGATCACCGATGTGGGCAGTGTATCGGCAACGCGGTTTAAAGTTTTGGACTGTGGAAAAAAGTCAGTCAATTTCTATCGAGTATCCGTATTATAGATAAAGAATCGTAGAGGACGAGGAAGAAGACACGAGAGTGATTCGTTATCGACTGAAAATAGAGAGAAAATAGAAAACAGTCGGGAAACTGTATTACGTTGGTCCTCGTATACTCGCCATTAGAGAAATTCGTGACAACAAGACAATTCTCGGAAATTCGTCACCTAAGCATCCTGTTCATGCAAATGCGTGCTCTGAATCGTCGGAGGAGTGCGGCGTGTCAGCTCCGTTGCACTGTCCTCGTGTTTAAGGCACGAGCCTCCTGGGAAACCTTACTAATGAGTCCATTAGTAGTTCCTGGACGAAATACCATCTCCTGTCTTTTCGTTCATCTCTTTCTCTCTTCCTTATAGCATCGCGTTATATTTATAAAAATCAATATTAGCTCTACGATAGAATTACTATCTCTGTTACTTCTAGTAAACCATAGAGATATCAGAGATTGAGAAATTTTCCATTACGAAGGAAATATCTTGCGTGTGTCTGTGTTATAGAGGGACGGAACGCTGGCAGTGTTTGTAAAATTTGGAAGTTTAGACAGTTAATTTTGACGCACGCCGTTTTGGGGAACTCGGGCCATGTCCTTAAGCATATTTTAGAAGAATTTCTTCGAATTTAGGCTCGTGAATATTATACGAGCGATAACAGACGCGAAATGGCGATCTATCTATGGATTTACGTAAGACTACGTGGCTGATCTTTGAATCGAGAATATACTTGCTCTTTGAGACGGGCGAGCAACATTTTAACGTAGTCAAATAAATAACGATAGTCGAGCGAAAGAATCAGAGCGCAAAGGGGGTGAATCGAACGCGCACGAAAGGTACTTGAAAAAGGGTAGGCAAGAGGTAAATCTGATCTAGCAACTACGAAAGACGAAGATACATAATGAAAACCGAAAGTGAAAATGCGTAAAAACAAAGTCTAAGGAAAGTTGAAGAAATCGAAAGAATATTGTGAGAATTGTTCGGACAATTAAAATTGCGTTTCGATCTAAATTCACACGTGTAAATCTAGGACGTAGTATTGAGAAACTCGAAAGCAAAGAAAGCCAGGCGGATAGACAAGAGAAAATAAATTTTCGAATATAAAACGATTTGAACACGAGAAATTATAGTAGATCGAGACATATAACTTTCGAACGGTAGTCGTACGATTTTTCAGCGAGGAAATCAGGTCGTTCCGCGACGCGTCATCTTTGACGACAACGACGTCCTCGACTCGACGACCATCCACCTTAACGGGAAAACGCATCGTTGGGACGACGAATCGAGGGATCGTGAAATGCATTTCTCGAGTCGCGCAATTTTCTCTCCCGGTTTCATCCACGGTATCGGCTGGGAAAAAAGAGTGATAAGAGGAATTCGTCGTTCGCAGCCGCTTTTTAAATAACGAATATCCAACTTATCGTTAGTTTAATCGGTACTTTATAGCGAAGAATTATCTTAGAACATCCTTATCAACTAATTATCCCTATTTATTCCTGGATAAGCACGAAAATCAACGAATAATATAATTTTCAAATCGCCAAGATGATAGAATTTTCGAATTAAAAATATTTCTAATTGGCAAAGGAATTTCTAATAGTAGATGTTCAAGTATAAAGAACAATCGTATCAAATCGTTCTAAACGCGATTGATTAAATTTGATTAAAACTAGTTGTTTAGAAAGAAATCTTTGCTTTTAATTAGCAATTGCAAGACAGTTTTCTGTAATCATGAAAGTATTACTTGTTGATAGCAAATTCGCAAGAGTAAAATACGTAATTTATGGAGGAAAATTGTCTTTACAGGAAACTCTGTTTACCTCTTAAAGCTTCAGGATTTAAGCACGAAGAGTAACAATGATTTTTTTAATGGAATATCAATTTTCAATCGTCCAAGTTGAAACACTTGGATCGAATCTTCGATAATGAAAAAAAAAAGAGAAAAAAATAAAAGTAGAAAAAGGAAAATGGGAAAGAAGCTTGGAAATTACAGCATGTAATTCCTACAAAAGAAATTTCTTGATTGTAAAATTATTCGACGTATCCACAAATGAAGTGAACTAGAAAAACGACATTTTTGGAAAAGTACGCGCAACATAGTGACTCCGTTGTTCATCGATTTTCGTGCTACCAGGAACAACCGTCTACCAATACGTTACCAATCAACGGATTTCAGGCTTACTGCTAGTCAATTGTACACTCGTCGCCTCGGCAACTATCTGCCGATCGACGTCATTCGCTACAGTTCTCGTGCCATTGTCCTGAACGCTTCGATTCAACAAAATCATCTTATCCACCTATTACACGTTCTTCTTTCTCTCTAACCTTCGAACTTTTACGAATCAGTCTCTCACTCACCGTTTCGTGGAACGAGAACACAAAAAAAGATTCATACCTTTGATTCTCCACTCGATTGTACAGTTTCCCTTTATATCAAGTACAGTCTAAAGTTCTACGGCGATCTTTAAGAAGACCAACTCCTTTAATCTTTTTGACTTTTCCTTTTATCCTTTCTTTTGCCTAAGAAATACGAACGTTTCGCGTATTCTTCATCTGCTAAATGTACAGCAAAAGTACGAAAGGCTGTGCTTTTAACTTTCCCTTTATCTACCAAGGACTAAGGTGGAAGGTTCGTATCAGTTTATCTTCGAATAGTCTGCTTTCTTCGATCTTTGCTTCTAAATCTTTTTTTCGTCCATCGAAAACTAAAACGAAAATTGAAATTATATACGAGATTTATTTTCGAACAGTCTATATTCTTTAACTTTCGTCCAATCTTTTCTTCATAGCCACTAAGTAAGCAGCGAAGAGTATTTTATTATTATCCATCACTCTCATTATCAAACACTGTCCAACTTCTGATTTCAATCTGTTCTTCATCCACCTAGAACTAAAGTAAATTGAAACTATATCACCAAGTTTAACTCTCGACCATCTATTCCCTTCAATTTCTCCTTTCAATTTATTCTTCCTTCGTTGAATGTTAAGGTCTAAAGTTGAACAACCAAATCCATCGTTTCACACAGCACGCATTATCGAAGAAACGAAATCGGTAGTTTCCTTAATCTCTACTTTCAACATCCTGCTATTTATCAAACGCGCGGTCAAACTTACTGATCCCGTCATTGTACGCCGCGACTCTTTCAATTTCTTCTTTCCATCTTTTCTCCGTTCGTCGAGGGTGCAATTAAAAGTTCCACGTTCAGCGTTAAACAATCCCGGTTCCATCAATTCCTTCTCCTCGTTTCTCTTCAATCGTCAAAGGTGTACAATCGAGAATTCTACGTCTATCTTCGAGTAGAATTCTACGTCCATCTTCGAATGGAATTCTACGCCTCTTTCAGAATCCAATTCCTCCGCTTTCATCCAAACAAACACCAAAAAGCGTCAAGTCGAAGACTCCTATTCATCTTGGCGTTTTAACATCGATGAGTGCAATAAAGAATCGCGATATAAGCGATTTATACGACGCGTCCATTCTTCGTCGAAACGACGTCGATTCGTCAGCCGTTGGAACAAACGTTGGCCACGAGCAATCGTCTCTCGTAATCCCACGATTAGAGACAGCTTGGCCAACGTAAATTTCCAGAATATCTTTCTGCTTCTTCTTCCCGCTAGCCGAAGACATCAGGCAGAAATTGAAGAACTGCTAGACCTCGCAGAGAAGTATAGTAAACGCAGACAGGATGCCGTAGTTCTTTCGAAAAGGAGATCCTTGATCATTCCTGTCGATACAGTCGAAGAAACTTGAATCGAGCCAGCTGGAATTTCAGGCAATTTTCTTCCTTCTTTCTTTCCCTAAGATTGGCTTAGATTGCTCTCGCTTTTTACATTTATTTATTTATTTATTTTTTTGGTTGATCGGTCGATCTGGCTTTTTCCTTATTTTTATTTTTATCTATTTTAGGCGATTCGTTTGGTGGGTGATATTTCTCTGGCAGTTTCGATAAACGTAAATATTATTTCGATAGAAATCGCTGGGCCGTTTACTCGGTTTTAATTGCTCAGCGATTTTAGTTCCCTTAAACGTTTAAATATTTGTTGCGGAAAGTCTTTCTACTTTCGTAATTAGACGCACGCTTTTCTCCGCTTGATAAACTCTAAGTTCAGCCAAGTTCTTAATAAGGTTAACGTACATATATCTTTGTCCCTTTCATTCTTCTTTCTTCGACAGATACACGACGTTTCCTTCCATCTTCGATTTTCTTCTTCTCAATCTTATATCCGAGAATCGTTGCAAGTAAGAAGCCTTCTACTCCTTCGACTTAATTATTCGAACTCAACCGAACAATTCGAAACATCTCTTCTTCCATGCGTATCGCAACAACGACTCGCAAATTGTCTTCGATCGTGATACCTCTCACGAACTTCTTACTCTTGCCTTCATCTAACTGTTTACTCATTTGCACGGTTTACAAAATTTGTTCTTCCACGCGTATCGTAACAAGAATTTGCGAGTAAAACTCCTCCAATCGATCAACGCCCACGTTATACATCCACCGTTTGCCCTTTAACAGTGCACGATGTTTTTCTCTTCCGTTTCATTTATATCCAATCTCTTATTTTTCCTTCGATCTAATTGTTCATCCATTTGCGCAGTTCGAACAACAATTTTTCTTCCACGCGTATCGCGATACCGAATCTACAAACGATACTAACGTCACCGTAATACATCCGCCAACATAATTATTCAACGATCCACGATGCTTCTCAGTTCCATTTACAATTCCATATTATTTTGTCAATTTTGTAAATTCAAGAAATTTCTACTTTCGAAAGTTCCTCGTCTCTCGCGTTATCTTCCAATTCTGTTCCTTTTTCTTCTTTGTTTTCTTTCTTTTTTTTTTCTTCTTTTCTCATAATTTCACGCGATCCTAACTTGGAGGACGATCATTGTTTTCCCTGGGTCCGAGCAACGTCGTGAAGATTTTCCCATTGCCAGCGAGTTGCGCGATTTCCTACTCGAAAACGCTCTCGGCGGCTTCCCTGATCTTGACGATGAGGAAGGACCGTCTGCAGAGCTTGACGAGCAGCTCGATCCTCTGTCAGGAGGGCTTCCTGAGTTGTGGCAACGCGATCAGGTAGATGTTGCCGAGAATGGCGCCGACCACGAGCAGCATCACGCTGATTGCGCTTAGAAGGCGCACGAATCTCACGAATCTTCGTCCTCTAGCGTCTTTCTTGCTTTGGTTCGGGAACACTGCCAGGCCTAGGAGCGGCCCTGCCAGGGCGCCAGCCACGTGAGCTGCCCAACCGACTCTACCGCAACCGAGCAGTGCTGGAATTGGGAGTGACGCCACGTCTGCGCTCGCTAAGAGTAACACGGCACCTAAACGCCAGCCAGCGTAGCGAAGTTCTCCGTGACACTGGAAATTAAACACGGGGAAAAGGTTAGTGAACGATCGACGAGTGGTTGGTTCGCAGATAAAAATTCTGCGTTCGATAGCGTCAAGGGAAATTAGATCGAAGCAGGAGTACTAATTTGCGAAGGTGTCGCGAGGTTTCGCTTTTAAGGAAATCTTTATGGCATCAAGACTGAAAACGCGGGAGTAGTAGACGCGTTGGGGAAACTTGGATCGCGGTGTATTTGAAATAAGATTACCAACTTCTGGGCAACTAAGGTGATTGTAAACGACGTGGAACGTCTTCTTTTAATTGTCTGGCAAGTACGTCGGTGAAGTTACGAATAACAAAAGACGAACGAAGCTAGACGACTGTGTTGGAGTTCGTTGTAGAGAGGATTCTTTTTTACTCATTCTATTCTGCATTTTACAATTTGTCCAATATTCGGTAAATTTGTATATCACTGTTGCAAAATAACTTGCAGAGGATCGTGCAGTAGAATGTGGCAAGTTCGGGCAAATAAAAATTGTACGAAGCAGACTGAACGATCGTTGCTTAGTCATCCAGAAAGAGGGTTTTCTTCTACGTGTGCAAGTGTAGATTTAGAGGGTTCCATTTAAAACGTTACTTCGCGGTATGACAAGGATGCAAAGGAAGATAAAAAGGAATTCATTTCTGCGTAGCTAAATTTTATCTTACATGCATGCGTACGTCAATAATAGCAGAATAATATAATTTGTAACTAACCAGGTAAAGATGCGCCAAATGACTGGTAAGTAAAGCATAGACACCTGCAGAAGCGCCAACCAAGAAGAGGCTCGGTTGAAGAAGGGATGCTCCAAGGGCTCCGCAAACACCACCTCCTAAGTAGATCGTTGCCACCCCTATTCGACCCTGTTCCACCTACGACCACCGATATCGTCTTTCGTTCGTTCGACATATTTTCTATGCCGTTAGAAAAGGTTCTTTTTAATACGAAATTCGTCGAATATTCCGATCGACTAAGAGATTCAAGCGATAACAAAATGCGAGAGAAAAAGAACGAAAAAGGATGAGAAATTTCGATCGACTGGCCACTGTAAAATATTCCAGCGTTTTAATATCGGAACTATCGGAGTGATTCGAATGACTCGCTCGTCGCTTCCCGTGCAAATGTTATATACGATTTGATCAATCGACAACGATGATCGAAATAAGCAACCCGTTATTTTCCGTAAAAATTTCATAAATTTACCAGCGCCGAAACAAGCAATCTGTAACGATTCGACTCGTAGAAATTTTCTAGATTTACGGCGGCGAATATTGGGAATTTTCTGTGACTTTTGCGCCAAACACATGGATAAACGATGGCTCGCTGGAAGAAAATATTTCGTTGAAAATAACGAAAGACCGAGAAAGATATGGCCAGTTATAAATAAAGATGGCGTATGTTTTACATTTTAAACAGAAGCGCCATAATCCTTGATCGAAACGACGTTCGTCTATCTATAGATATATCGAATAACCATTAATTCGAACGTTATTCAAGTGCCAATATCGCCAATGACTGAACAAAAATACCGATAGCCTGTGTACTACGTTCGTCCATATATTACACTTTAATTTCTCTGACGCAAGTTTTATCCCTCGCTCGTCCATAATTCTAGATGTTAAATTCCACCTCCCGTTCTTTCCATGCCTTTGCGTTCTTTCTATAATGACTTTTTACTCGATACGCAGCCCCTTTGAACGCGATCGATCGGTCTACCCAAAGATACACTTTGCCGAGCGTCGCGAATGGCAAAAGAGAGAGTGGCCAGCGAACGAGGCTGGCTGGTCGACAATTAGTTTGATTAACTCACCTCGAGCGGAGTGGCGAGCACCAGTTGGATGACTACGTTCAACGCAAGGTGAAGCGCGTTCGAGTGCAGCAGCATGTACGAGACGAACCTCCAGCCCTGCACCCTCTGACGTGGATCGTAGACCAACCACCTGCGCAACGTCGCCTCGTCTCCCAGGCAGTGAACGGCTATCTGTCGTCATCCAGAATGCATTTGAATCGTCGATGTTATGCTATTTAGCGTACAGGATACGCGATACGCGTTTGCAAGGGTAAGTTCTAGTAAACAGCGTTTCGTCGTTGAGATTGATATTTGAATTTTACGGTGAAACGCGTTCCAAAGGTGAGTTTTGATAAAGGATACACGAGCTTTTATAAAAATCGTATTTGAATAGTATCGTATCGCCTTGACACACGATGGAGCGTGTTTTAAGGATGAGTTCTCTTTGCCGTAAGAAATATATTAGAAAGAATTAGAGATTGAATTTCAGTTGTTTCGTGTCGTTGCGATTGCAATTTGTTCGAAGGGTGATTCGATGGAACGTTGGTTTCAAGAGTTTGGCGAGGAATATAAGTTGCAAGTTGCACGATGGTTATAAGAAGATTTTCGGAAGATCTTAATTCCAATAAAACTGACGGCGTTACGTTACGCGAGCCATTTTCACGACAACGAACGAATTATACGGCTGGTTTCGCGATAACACAGCGTCTTTTCTCGCAGCTAAGCGCACCGTTCACGGCGTCAATTATCATTGATAATAACGCTGGAGATATTCGGATCGTTCGTTATTTAAAGGCTGACAACGACGCGACGGCAGTTTATTCGGCATTAAACAAGCAGTTTTGATTAATTACCATTTTGCCTGGTCGAATTTCCATACGCGAATGGAATTAATTATTCGCTAGGTTGTTCATCGATAATGCGCGTTCGAGTTTTTGCTCCTTTGGCTCAGTCGATGAACCAAATGGAGTTTGCCATGCGGAAATTTCGCCAATATTCTTGCTTTTTCTAGTAACATCAACAATTGCAGGTAATTAACACAGTAAAAGCGTGTCTGAAATATCTTTGCCAAGCTAAGGATAAATTTTATCTCGATTACGGATATCTGAACATCACCTAACAATGATTAAAAAGTATTCTCAAATTTCCAAACTCTCGCATCTCCGAATATGTTCGAGCGTGCTAAAAAATTTTCTAATTTGCAAATCTTCGAATCTTTCAACTTACGTTTTATTTACATTAACCAAGGTGGCGCGACTGAAAGGCACACAACGGTCGTAAAAGCTGCGACGTAAAAATAAATGAGCAAGGGGGCACGACGATAGCGGGCGTCTCGCCTCCGAAAGCGGCGTGTATCCCGCATCGCCGAATGATTTACGCGGGGGAAACACTGTTGTCGCGATCCGGGGTGCGAATACGTCGGGTCAAACGTAAGAAGAAAGATTTTTCCGCGGAAAAGAGGGAAAAGGTCGTAGCGAACAGGAGCGAGAGGAGCGAGCAAAGAGATACGAGATTTCGTACGATTTGTGGTCCAACGAGCTGCCGGCGTGTCTGAGCTAAACTGCCGAGTAAATATGCGCTATGAAAATTGCCACGGAAACTTTGATACATGGGCATGTGCGCTTGAATTTCCAGTTTCGTGGATGGACGATAAGAAAAGGCTGGAAGTTTCTGAATAATGAGAAGGAGGGGCAGGTTTTACGATAAGTTTCGAGGGCGGACAGCCTCGTTTCAAGCCTGAGAGACGTATTACGCGTGTTTGAGCGTGATTAAGTGGACGTTTGTTGTCGCTTATTCGGTTGAAATGGCATCTTATAATCGAAGGGTTCGTAATAAAATCGAATTACGCAGGAATTTCTAATAATAAGTGATTTATAGACTGGAATATGAATGATGAACTTTAAAGGAATATCGGTACACGGTGTCTGTCACGAATTTCGTGGATACAAATGGACGAGCACGAACGTCAATAAACAACTTTTCCAATTATTTCGGCGATCGCAGAACCGCTGGGACTAGTCCGTTCGAACGAAATTATTCATAAAACGAATTTCCTCGCCATTTATCGGGATGGTCAACGAATAAATTTCCACGGAACACGAAGCACGTCAAAACATCCACGAGAACATCAATCCTTTTTTTTTCTATTTTTTTTTTCCTCTTTTTTTTTGCTGCCGAAACTGGATGGTTGTCGGAGGCATATAGTTGTCAGGCTAGAAACACCTGTCGTCATCGGACGATTTCTCTCGATTCGACCGGGTTCTGATTATATAGTGAGTTTAGCGAGGTTTTCAGGACCATCCGATCGTTCGAAGTAATAAATCTGGAAATTCCCGCGTGCGGCAAGCATCGAGATAGATTTGATTAAAAATTATCGGACGTTACAGCCGAAAAATTACGAGCGAAGAAGATTCTGTTTCGTGGATCGTCCGTTCTTGATGAAAGGGAAACATTGAAAAGCGAATGCGTTCTAGAAGGTCTTTTATGTGAAACAATGGAAATGTAATAGTTCAAATTTAAGATAAAATTGGTACTGACGAATGGAAATAGTAACATAGGGGAATGGAACGATTAAGAGGAAAAATATAACAAAATGTATCTCTGATATTTGGAGTTTGCTAAAATTGCACAGTAATAAATTTTAGAGAGAGAGAAACAAATATACAATAGTGGAAAATACCAAAAGTGCCCTGATATTTTAAAATTCATGTCATCAATGTATGAATCTGGCTAAAATCGTAGATCAATTACGTGATATGAATTTGACATTCTATTACTAGCAATATCATGAATTTTATCTACGTAGAACGACAAATATACAATAAATAGAACTAATTAAAAACGGATAAAGGTAAAAAAAGTAGTTGGCCGTATACTTTCGATATTTCAAGCGACCTAAATACTAAAACGATTAATAGATCTATATTGTCTCACGTTCATACCCTATAGATACAAAATGATCTCCCAAGGGATCTACGATATCGAGTTTAATGCACAATCGATCGAAACTATGGCCTGTTGTAACGACAGACGATCCAATAGGAATCTCGTACTTTCAATCTTTCATCTCTGTTCGAAATTTCTATCGTGAAATTTTATATTCGACGACAGACTCGATCTGAGGGAAAAAATGCGCTTGTAGGATGTATGGTCAGTGTTGTCGAGATATAGCATCGCTCGAGAGGACGATAAAGTTCATGGATTGGTCGTGTACCAGTTTCGTTTTGGTTTCTTCCATTAAATAAATCATAAACTGTCGACCGCCTACGGAAACAAATGTACACGAGTATTTTTCGCTTCTCTGCTTAACTGTAAAACTTTACGCTTCAACTTATTTGAGAAAGAAAGGAAGAAAGGAAGAAAAGGAGAAGAAAGAAAGAAAAAGTACATTTATTAGCGAGTGACATTCGATGAAACGCGAATACGATAAAGATAACGTATCCGATATTTTCACTGTGACAAATAAACTAAGAAACTGCAAGATTCTATAATAGCGACAAAAATTCGAAGCGTCTTTGCTTTCAAATTAAGATAAACTAAAATTTGAAACGTTTTCCAATCGTTTTACTACTATTTATCGTTATCAATTCAAATATACGACGATTCAAATATTTCAAAGTCCTTTCCACGCTCCGATCCTTCGGTTTTCTATCTAAATCGGATATTCGCCAATTTGTCGTCGTTCCTACGATAGATTCGAGCAGTTACGATTGAAAAATTGGTATCCAACGATTAACGGCGATTGCGTTCGCGTTAGGAGACTTCCAGTGATTTATCAGAACTCTCTAACGAGCTATATTTACAGGTACGCGTTTTTACTTTTGATTTATCGCGTTCGTTATCCTACCTCTGGTAGTGGCGTTATACAGACGAAGAACGCGCAGCAAACCGTCGCGTCGGTGGCGCGATTATTACCCAAACGGAAGTTGACTTTTCGCCGAGCGCTTCAACCAGGATATCGCCGTTTCCGCTATCTCAGCGTTTTCATTAAAGGTCCACACGGCTGGAAAACGTTATCGTTCGTTTCATCGCGCGAAACTGGACGTGCACGCCGATTAGATTTCTCCCTGTTTCGACGAATCAGCCACCGCGCCAACTCTGATTTTACCAGAGAGGGCTGTTCTCCCGGTCGAGCACAGCTCGTCGAATACCCCTTTATTGCCGGAGGAACAGGAATTTTACGCTGTTTTGGATTATTCGCCTTTCGCTGAAACCTGTTTCGTACGAAAGGCAAAGAGAAACAGGAGAGAGAAAGAGAGAGAGGAATTGGTTTCGTGGCAAAGTATATGCAGATCGATCGAGTGAAACTGCCTGGTCAACTGCCACAAAGGTAACTGTAGAATGGCGTGTTTTCTTGTAGCTTTGAGTAGCTGTAAATACGTTGCGTCTTGATTCAGTGTAAGAAGATGGTAAAATATAGATCATTCGTATTTACAGCTGGAATCTAACGAATGTACTTGTTCAATTGCGGCAAAGCGAAAATTCGCTTCTTTCTACCTCCGGGATAATCGACGATATCGTATATTACGATAGGATGAATAATGGGAGAAAAATGTAATTTATTTTCTATTATTATTACCATTGGTGAACGTAGGTGTAAAAGCTCTCAACGAGCTGCCTGTTCGAACTCGATTGTCGATTTTCAACAAGTTACGTAATAAACATTGCCTTTGTACGTAATTGTGCATCGTTTGTAAAATAAATATTAAATATTAATGTTCCTTGCGCGAGCGAACGTGAAAGTCGTTACAAGAAACGTAATTATTAAACATACTACGTACTTGGCATCGTGAAAAGCATTTCCTAACTTAAATGGAACTGTACAAATCTTCAATCTTATTCAAGATTAATCTTGTATCTTTTGTCACGAAGTTGACTAACTTGGACGAACTGTTACGACTTTAAATATTCCCATCGTACTTTCTACTTATCTTTTCTAGAACGAAGAAATATCTCTTATCTTCTTCTTGGATATCAATTTGAGAAAGCCCATTAGCCACTGTTTACGTCTACTATCAATATCGAATTATCAAACTTCACAGCCAAGACTAATCACGTAAAGGAACACGCAGAGATTTATCCCGAGAGTCTTGAAAGACCAAATTTATCAACGCAGTAGACGTGATACAAAAGTAAAAAAAGAAAAAAGAACATCGTTCAAGAAGTAGAAAAAGACAAAGAACAAAAAGAAGACGAGAAAACATTGCTCGTCCTAGTTTCCTAATTTTCAAATTAGCAATCGCTCGAATCGACAAAAATTCTCCCCCCCCCCCCTAACGATTTTGGAAACGTTCAAAAGGATTAAATTCAACGTACTTTCGTTAATTTTATTCAAGAACGTTCCCTAAAAGGAAACAGAATCGTCCGTTCTAAAATTTCCTCAACGTCCAAATTAATTCACTTCCTTGCGACGAGTGTGAAAACTTTCGAACGATGAAATTCAGGACGCTCGTAATATCCATCGTAGAACATCCCGCGAGACAATCGTTCTATCGTTGTTATCCGCTCGATTATCGAGTCGAAATCGGACGTCCTCATCGCGGGTCGCCGCCATTCTTTTCAGTCGCCGATCTCGCGCCGTTTCATTAACTCCGTCGACAACGTTAACTTCTGTTTTATTGCGTGAAACTGAGCGAGGAAAGAAAGGTGCATTTAACTCGGTGGCTTTAACTCGGCGCATTTTATCCGCCACGTTCGCTGCTCGTACCGGCTAGCTTCCGGAAGTGCTCGAATAAGCTCACTGGAATTATTATCGAGCCAGAGAGAAGAATCCAACGGAGGAACGTGAAAGCACGAAAAAAGAAAGATATAGAATAGACTGAGGAACGTCTCGACTCCATTTTTCCCCCCCTTTCTTCTTCGTCTTCGTTCTTCTTCCCTTCTTTTATTTTTTTTCCCCTCCCCCCTCCGTTCAAGTCGAGCTAGAGTTTCTTGAAATACCAGTACGATATTCCTTCGTGAACTCGTGCGAATAATTGAAAGAGATTCCCATCGTCTCGTCCTTGTCTCAGAACAGCCTCAACGACGCATTAGCCCGACTAATGGGAAATTTTTCCAGCTCGGACGAGTCGTATAATGCGTTCACGTTTTTCGGTGTGCATCCGGTTTCCCGGAGTCGACGTTACGCGGAATAATATCGACGCGTAGCACTCTTTATCTTTGCCAGAGATCGAACGCTTCCTTTTGTAATTGTCGATAGAGGCGCGACCCCTTTCGGCGATTTCTCGCTTCTGTAGAATTGTTTGCTCTCGAAGCTGGGAAAACGAGGACGAAAGTTTCACGGTACAGCGACGATCGTTTTAGCACACGAAGGTTGCTGATATTTCGCGAGAAAACGGCGTAACGTAGAACACAAGAAGAACGCTAGATATTTAAAACTGATGGAGCGAAAGTAAGCGCAACTTAAAAGCCGCTCTTCCGCAAAATATAACGCCGAGTGTACACTTAGAGACACTCGTCCGATGTTTCCATTCGGTTGGATTAAAACAATCTTTATCGTGTAATTAATTTTCACCTCCATTTGTAAATTGCACTCCGCTCGAACGGTTCACGACCCATCCCAAAAACCTTCCATTAATCAGTCCTCAATTATGAATCGCGTCGAAGTCTCGCAGACCATTCAAGAACACGTCTATTTCCAAATCAAATTACCGAAATCGTGAGTTCCACTCGAACTTCGCTATTCATTCGCAAACATCCTTGCTCTCGCTCGAAATCCTTTTAACAAACGTCCCATAGTTACGCTCGCGGACGCACATATTTCAAAATTCTAATCTATTACCAGACTGAGAAACAGCTGTGCGATTACATTTATATCCGGTGTACAAATGCAAATACGAAACTATTCTAAACTTAATTTTAAAGATAAATTTTACATTTAGACTTGTTTAACGTTTGAACGTTTGGAGTAAAACAACATATTTGATTTCTTTCTTACATTAGGTTGTCCGAAAAGTTTCTTTCGTTTTGTAAGGAAGTAACGGTTGCACCACGTTCTCGGGTTTATATTATTTTCGTCGAATCAAGTACGATCGTAATAATAGAAACAGAACGAAATGGATCGTACGTGATTCAATAAAATAATATAAAACGGGAAAAAGTTGTGCGTCTATTGTTTCCTTAGAAAAGGAAGGAAACTTTCGGGACAACCTGATAGGTACTTTCAATTCTTTACCCGTGCCTTTACAAATATGAATTCGCATAAATATCCACAGCCTATTTGGCATTAAATTTTGGGATTAAAGTTTCCGAATGATGAGCGAACGAATCGATTTATTAGAGTTACCTCTATGATGCTGATGCAGATCATAAGGTAGGGCGGTCGTATCCGGAAGTTGGGCTTCCTGGGCGGTAGCGGGTGCCTGGGCGTCGGTCTAGGCGTGATCTCGTCATCCTTTGTCTTCTTGTACGAAGAGGTGACGATGATCGGCGATTCCGGGGAATAGGGCGAGCCGGGGCCGGAATATGTGGTGTCGGTGCAATCCGACGAGATCGTCGACAGTGTTGGAGAGTTCTCCAGCAGTGCTGCCTCAACGTCCATGATGGCCTGGTCTGCAAAAAGAGATCACCAACTCCTGTTAATCACAGAACCAGAGAGATCCTTCTTGGATAATTTAATGGTTAAATTGAATCGAATAGAATTAGCTAAAATAAGCTAATGTACTCTGGTCCGGAGAATGACATTTCAAACGATAAAAAGGTATTTTTCCTAGATTTTCTGAATTCGATCGATCGCAGATTAAGGTTGTATCGGTTAGGATAAAAATTAAAATCGATATAATTATGATATTTTAAATATCGACAGAGTATTTGGTTCGGAAATGGAAGCACGAACGACTTAAAAAAGAAAAAAGTGAAAACTGAAATATTTAATTATTTTGGTTCGAAGTAGCATTTTGAATATTAATGAACGAAAAGCCGCACGCGAGAGAAACAGAGAGGAACACGCAACGATGGTAGAAAAATAATTACGTTTCGCCAGACTGAATCGCCGTTCGATCATTGTCCCATTATTGCGATAATCTCGCCGCAAGCTCGACTAATCGTAATTTATGAACCACTGCCTCCCTTCTCCGCTTATCGTGCCTTCTTTTTACCCCTTTATGATTCCTACTTTTGCCGACGAACGCTTCGATGAAAATTGAAAAAACGTAAAAAAAGATGAAGAAGAGGAAGTGGCAAGCAAAGTCGCATCGACGTGACTGGGATGAATATCAATTAAAGAAAGCTCGTTTCGAGACGAAAAGGATCGGACAGGAGAAAAGAAAGGCGAAAGGGATGGAATATATAATTAGCACGACTAGGCTAGTAGCTAGGCGAATAGTTAGAAGCGAATGGTTCCCTAAAATCGCTTTAATTTAAGCCACGCTTTATTGCTCGCCAGCTAGTAGGCATTAATTTGCGCACGGTTTTAAGTATAGCGTTCCCGTATTTCAACATTTTGGTCTTCTTGTTGGAACTATCGCCTTCGATAAATTTCCGAGCTCCTGACTCTGCCAAGCGGTATTATAGGAGAGGGTGTTTTATGTACCGCGGATACTTATAAATTTATGGTGAATTTAAACGCGCAAACACGTATAAGGATGTACGTAATACGCGAGAATATTCGAAATTAGAAATAGATTTTCCATTAATAATCTTAAAAGTAGACCGACGCAGCCGAATAGAGATTCGTTTAGTCAACACTGGTATATTCGTCGGTTAATCAACCGAGGAAACCCACGATAAATGCTAGAAGAAAACCATTTGCTATCCTAAATATCTTTTCTCGTTAATATCCACCATGAGTAGCAATTGCATCATAGAAAATCGTGCGATAGAATCGTTGCGAAAATCCCAAGTTCTCCTAATTGCCCAAAGAAACATCAAGCGCTAAATTGGCCATAAAAAGAGAAAACATCCAGCACCATTTTCAAGCCTCAAAGCATTTTCCACGGTCTCGCCTTTCGCAACGACCTTCTCGCGCCATTCCAACCCTCGGCCTCGCAACGGTTCGCTCTAGCATCGTTCACTCTTTAATCCAACCACGGTTGCGACGCATTCATTTGTCCACAGGTTCGCGAGGTACAGGGATGTAGTTGCGGAGGACAGAGGTTCGTTTTGTGGAAAGCGAAGAGAGAGAGAGACAGAGAGCCATAGTGACACAGAGAACCACGCCGCCGACTAGGAAGGAGCAAAGAGGGAAGAGTGGCGAGAACAAGAGACAGAGACGAGAACTTTCGCCGGGGTCAATCCTGGTGATCCCTTTGTCCGTTCCACCAGCGGTCTTTGTTCGGCCAGTGTTGTCGAGCCACCATAGAATTTGCCTCTGAATTATTGGGGCTCGTAGTCGAAACCAGACGATTTCGCCCGTTTCACAGCCCTTCTGCCTCTGTCTCTTCCTCTGTATATAATACCAATGGCTTCGAGTGGAGCGGAGTCGAATCGAATTGATCTTTGACTGCGAAGATCACGGTATCAGGATCACACTACCCGCAGAACGTTCGCAATCATTTTCTCATTTGCGAGGCTAGGGATCGCAGTGGCGTGAATTCGCTGCTGTAATGTATTTTACAAAATAGCGTTCTGTGTATTTGTCGTTATAAAAAATTCGTTACATCTCTTCGTTATATTTCCCTGTCGTTAGAGGGAAAAGACGTATCGATCAACTCTATATACGAATAGAAAACTAGAGAAAAACGATACCAGCTATGCTTATCTTTATTTTAATTTTAAAACGCGAATAACGATGGACGAATAATTTCGTCTGTTTTATCCTCCGCTCTAACCGGACGTTTTCCTCCTTTTGACTATGTCAGAGGAAGATCTGTCGTGTTTATCCCGCCTGATCTTCGAATACGCCTCTTTCTTTAAGCTTTCTTCGATCTTTCCATATCAACGTGACGTTCAACACGAGGATACGATCATCGACAATCGCCTGAAGCTCAAACTTCCAGGTAAATGAAAATTCGCTGACGCACATTGTTCAAATCAACGTCTATCCACCCTTCCTCGCCCTCTGCCGTCCTATTTTCTCGCCTCGGACCAACTCGACCACGAGCCAACGTGCGACGACCACGTTTGATGTTCATTATTGCAACGACCGATCGTTTTGTTTCGTTGATAAATGATCTCGCTGCGGCGGTACAGCGCGATTCTCACCCTCTCCAGCCTTGGTAAATGAATTCTACGCGAGAGTAAAGAGAGAGAGAGAGAGAGAAAGAGAGAGAAAGAGAGAGAATGTGCACCGTCGCGGGCTGTATCGTCGTACTACTCCTTTTTCCTTTCCCCCCTCTTTGTCGCGTTAATCGCGCAGGTTTCATTTTGTTCGACCACTCGACGGATGCGAAACGTAGTTTTTTAACATTCAGTAGCCTTGAATTTTAATTCCTGGTTATTTCACGGTACACCTGCTTCCGTTATTTGTTTCACCCCGTTTCTTTCCTCCGCTTTTTCGCCCTGGTGTTCCGCCTTTATTCGACATAACGTTTTCGTTCACGGTGATATTATAACGACGTTAATACGTGATTATGAGACACCGTGCATGGGTAACACGGAACAAATTGAAACGTCTAATGGTCATGTTTCATCATACCGTGTTTTATGTATGTTTTACGCGGTTGTTCGAGCGTGCAATAAATCTGGCAGGTTATTTTTGTTCGTCGAGGTATGCGCAGTATTTGATATAATGCTTTACTTGTTAGAGGTTGTATTGTTTCGAATCTCTTTATACTCGAAACGTTTTTGCGATTCTATTAAAATTTCATACTTCGTTAAATCGACAACGTATTAAACGTATTTTTAAACGCCACCTTCTTCCTCCAGCTCTACCATTTTCTTCTAAATACCTCGTTCTTCTGTCGTGTCTTTGGATCGACGTAATTTTCTCGCATCGACGTTTATCGTTAATTTCTCCATCCTATTTACTCTCGCCATATTTTGTAACGCACGAGCGAATCTATCACCGGATTTATTAAAACATACACGTTATTACGACAAAAAAAAAAAAAGATACGCTTATATATATGACACGTATACGCGTACGATGCCAAAGATGTTTCAGAAAAATTCTAGCTAAAATTCCAAGAAAAAAGAAACCAAGTAGAAAAATCGAAGAGGCGAAGACAGAGTAAAAGATAAGACGATCTGACCGAGGTTTCGCGACGAGGAGAGTTCATCGTTCGGATGAAGCACCGACGTGTCTGGCGCGAGCGTGTAGTTGTCCGCGCGTAATTAACGTAACGGCCGCATAGCCACGCAAATCAAACGTACACGCACGACGTACGAGGAGCGGCGTAATTAAGGCCTCTCCCAGGCTGCACGAAGAACAATGCGACTCCACCCGCGTACATCACGCGTCAATGACCGCGACGTGCTTGATCACAGATAATCGACCACGTCCAAGTCGTTCCAACTGTCCTTTCACGCGTGACGACCGGCCTCCTCCTCTCTCTTGCTACAACGTCCGAGAACTCTTCCTTTTTATTCCGATACTCTGTTATCCTTTGTCCTTCTTTTGATCTTTGACGTTCTTTGAGCGCGAAACGACGGATAATAACGCACGATATTCTTTTCATTCGCTTTCTTGCTCTCTTCGATAGCAATGGGAGGTTCTTCAGGTACTCAAAGTACATAGCTTATTAACATATATAAATATGACCGTAACAATATAAACCAGGTATCTCTTAACTGGATGTTTTTTAATGGTTTTAAGAATATTTTGTGATTTCTGTTTTTTTTTGAGGGGGGGAGGGGTAAGATTAATATCGTTTAGATTTATTTTGGGAATGTCTAGTTTCTCCCTATTTTTTTTTTTTTTTTTTTTATTCTTTAATGGTGGTCGAGGTCTTCTTTTTAGCAACTCGCGTAGTTTATCGACTGAGCGAAGCGTTCTGCGCGAACTGGACGATCTGTAAGCGTTTTACGAATATGTTCGCGACATTCAACAGTTTTCTTTCAGGATAGGATTAATATCTGTTTATTTTAGAGACATCGAGTATTCCTCGATACTCTTCTATATTTTTCTAGATTTCGCAGAAGCCTTTTGTACTGTACTTTATTTTTGTATTGTATTTTCATACGATCTTTCCCTTGATTTGCAGCTGATTGTTTAGCTCGAATTTCCAAATCGAGCACGGTTCAGGGTATTTTTGTACCCGATTCGAAGATGGTTCGAGATCGTCACTAAGCAAGCGAGTCATTCTCGAGTGTTACCTCTAAATAGATTCGTTGTTCGTTGTTAAAGAGCCGTTTCAGAAAGCGTTATATTAAGAGAGACTTGTTTCTACGAAATACTTACGTCTTACTATTTCGTTTATTCGTTCACGTAATCAAATACTTTCAACGCTACAAACGCCACGTGTTTCGCTGTCACGAAATTGTGCATGGTCTGTCTCAATTTCTTGGTCTCGTAGATAATATCCGTAACTCCAACGTGGCGTGTAGTTTCAATTCAACAATGTTACGTTTTTAGAGCAAAAGTTGGTTCGAACCACTTCTCGGATCGTGAATTATTTTGTTTTCTATTTAACAGGTTACCGCAGCTGCGATAGAAATATTTCGTTTAAACAGCTGCCAAAGAAAGACAAATTATAAAACGAAGGGTCAGGCTATTCGAAAAATATTCCAATTAATCATCCGAATACGAGCGAGTTATTTAAAATGCACACAAATCTAGGAACTTATTCGCTTTAGAACGAGAAAGTTGGCTCGATTTAGAACATGGTAAAACTTCTCAGTTGCTAGAGGCTTTAAACAAACAAAGAATTTCTCGATACTTTTCTACTTTAAAGTCTGCAGACGTTAGGATTTTGGTCAGCGGACTTTAATATAGAAGGTGAACAAGACGATGAATAATACTTTCGGAAAGTAACCGTTAGAGGGAAGTTACGACTTTGGCGAAGTTTAGCAATTCATGAGGAACAGAGGGCAAACCGATCTATAGTCGCTTCTAAAATGAACGCTTCTAAAACCACCGAGTGTTTTCTATATAAACCTGTCATTATCACATGCTAATTTCGAAACTCCAGCAAATTAAACCGATCATAGGAGCCGTAACGTTTTCTATAACTTCAAAGTTCGTAGTGAGTCGCGCGAGTATCGCCAGCTTTCCGTAAGAAATTTTATAGTTCGACCGTTAGCAGTTGCAGCGTCAATTTTTTCGCAGATTAAACGATTAACCTCGACGAAGTTGATGAATCAGTTTAACTGCCGTCTGGCTTTCACCATGCAATTTTTCATTCGATATTTGTCAAATAAATTCTGTTAACGCGTTCACCGCCATACCGATTTGATACATTTTTTTCCTTGCGAGTCGCGATAGATTGAAATATATTGCGCCATAACGTTCAATTTTTGCAAAATGTCGTACCGCGCTTGTACGTTCTTTCAAAATGTTATACCAGTCGTTCACGTTGTTACAAATCTTTTAGTCCACGAAATTTATGTTACTTTAATCGCTTTAAAAGATACAGTAACGCCAGACACCGACGACCATCGTGACAGCCGACGTGTTAATTTAATCCATCGATTTCATCGGAAGAACCAGGATCGATCTGGGAAAACCGACAGGAGCTCAATGAGAACCGAAGAAACTACAAATAACGGGATCATTAATTATACCGGCAGCTCGAGCAGCGTGGGGATACACACGATTGGCTCATTAATTTTCAGCAACGTTCCTATCGACTTTCTGTCACGAAGCCTTTGCCGCGCCGAAACGCTTTAGTCGAAACGACGACAACCGCAAATCAAAATCGTGATCGTGTACAAAGGCTAAATAATTTCCAACTTTAAACCAACTCTTTCCCTTTTCTTTCCTCGTCTATTATAAATGAGCGAACGCGAAAGTGAAAAATTGTAGCAGCAAATATTTTAACGAACCTCTGGATCGTTCGAATATTTTAATTAAAGAATTATGCCAGACTGTTAAATATTCCGAATCTTCGGACAACAAATTCCGAGTTATTCGAAATCGTCCTATTACGAAACTCACTCCGTATGTACAAAGAAAAAGTTTGTCGAAATTACTTGGAAGGACGACTAATTAATTTATCGATTGCGACGAACGAGCGGAGATTTTATTCACGGAAGAATTTCTGCGAGAAAACTCGTCCATGTATTTAGCGAAAAGTTCTGCGAACAAAAATCACATTTACGTAGAATTCCCATAAAAACGAAGATTAATTAAAAAATTTCCGCGTATGACCGTTATATTTGGAAAGAAGGATTCTTTTAAAGAATTCAATTTTATTCGTTTATTTATACTCTTCTTCTTCGTTTCCCCCCCCCCCTTAAATATCGAAGCTTTTTTTTCGAAGCTTTTCAAAGTATTTCGAATGCATCAGGTAGATGGATGATTTATAGCAGCATAAATTGATACCTCGCGAAACCGCGATTACCGATGGGAATTGGGAGGCTGGCGAGCAAGTTGGACGTGACCCGGTTCGCGGGCAGTTTTAGTTTTAGGACTTGTTTGATTTAGGAATTTCCCAGTTGCCGGAAATTTTTAGGATCCGGCTAGTTGTTGGAAATATTCGTCAGAATTTTTCAAACGAGTTGCTTCGTTTCTCCTAGAAGCGGTGGTGTTATTGTTTCGTAAATTTCCAACTCTTATCATTTACATTCGTACTCTCTAGACAATCGTCCAAACAATCACAATTATTAAATACGTTCTTCGTAGTGACCACTCGGAAAAAGTACGCGTAAACTCTCGAGCGCGATTATTATAAAGTACCACCGATATATCACAATCGGAAATTTATGTACGAATTTCGTGTTTTTTATTCGACAATTTTTCCTCTATATATGCGAAGGTATTTTCCCCTGAAATTTTGTACAATCGTTTACCTTTGCCAGCGTTTCATCATCCCTCGGCGATTTTCGCAATGAACGATGATGATTAATCGGGGAACGGTGGCCGATAATTGATCGCGCGAATGAGCGATTAAATAAACGAGCGGTCTGCACGTTGGAAAACCTCATCCGACAATTTCCACTCAACGTGTTTCGATTTGCCTCGAGCTTACACTCCGGTACTTTGTCCCATCTCTCGATTAATTTCTGCATTTTTCCTGTAGCACGCGATCTTTCGTGTCCGGTGACACGAACCCTTCGAACGGACTGGCTTCCCTCTATTTTGCTCGTGAGATCTTTTCCAGAATTTAACAGGATGACTTTCAGTTGCCGGTTGAATTCTCCAATGAGGTTTCCTTTGGTTTCGTGGTTAGAATGGCAATTTAGAAGGTTGTATGACGATCGTTAGAGGAGTTAGTTTCGATCATTGAAACTGTTGGTAATAAAAATTGATGCTCCTAGAAAGTCCCTGGAAGATCTAGTTCGATAAATTCTTTAAGTTAAAAGTAACTCGCCTCACGGACATTACCAATGAATGTATCCCTGACTAATAGATTACAACGCACGTGTTATCTATTAGGTTGTCCTAAAAGTTTCTTTCGTCTTGGAAGGAAATAATGGATACACGTTCTCTGTTTTATATTATTTTTATCGAATCACTTAACAAACTTAACAAACACACGATTCTTACTTAGATACCTCGATTCCTACTACCAATTCACCCACCAAATTTCTCCTCTGAAATTATCCACGTATGTCGTATATAATATATATTAGATTGTCCCAAAAGTTTCTTTCGTCTTGTAAGGAAATAATGGACGCACCACGTTCTCTGTTTCATATTATTTTTATCGAATCACTTAACAAACTTAACAAGCACGCTATTCTTACCTAGATACCTCGATTCCTACTACCAATTCACACAAATTTCTCCCCTGAAATGTCCACGTATGTCGTATATAATATATGTTAGGTTGTCCGAAAAGTTTCTTTCGTTTTGAGAGGAAATAATGGACGCACCGCGTTCTCTGTTTTATATTATTTTTATCGAATCATTTAACAAACTTAACAAACACACGATTCTTACCTAGATACCTCGATTCCTACTATCAATTCACCCACCAAATTTCTCCTCTGAAATTATCCACGTATGTCGTATATAATATATATTAGATTGTCCCAAAAGTTTCTTTCGTCTTGTAAGGAACCGCGTTCTCTGTTTGATATTATTTTTGTCGAATCGTGTACGATCGTAATAATAGAAATAGAACAAAATGGATCGTACATGGCTGAATAAAATAATATAAAACGAAAAGGGGTTGCGCGTCTGTTATTTCCTTACAAAAGGAAAGAAACTTTCGGGACAACCTAATATATACTTGTAATCTTTTTGATTTAGTAACGCGATAACGTTAACACGAGAGTGGCAAGGAAAGGCGGTACGTAGAAATGGGACAATTTTTATTGGAAAATGTAGCGGATGATTTTTGAGAGTAATTGAATCTGAAATATTAAAGACGCGTTAAAATAGTACGGTTAATGCGACCGTAAGAGATCGTAAGATTCATAAATTCTCAGAAATTCATAATTTAAAAGTTCTTAAAAATTCGTTAAGAGATCCAGCATCTAAGTGTTAGATAATTAATGTATGCAAGTGCTTATTGTCAATCTCACCGTCGAAAGATCTTTTTGATCGCGATCGATATCTGAATGTTCAAGTTGCACGTTCAAATTCACCTATGTACGACAAGTGCGTAGTTAAAGAAGAAAAGAAGAAAAAAGAAACAGTAAACCGGGAATAAAAAATGTTACTTATATCTACTAGGAAAAATTAACTGGAACGTGAAACGAACAAGCTGCTGACATTCGATATCTCGACGTCGTGATTTTTCCCGTTCGATTGATCCTCCGGTGCGCGCAAATTTCAAACACTCACGAAGTGGAACACCGGTCCAGTTCATGCTCCACTTCAGCCCACTCGCTAATCGAGTTCAGCTCAGTCTATCGTGATTGAAACCGCGTTCCGTAATTCAAGTAATTTTAACCAATTTTAGCCTGTTTCTGGCATGGACCAAGAGCAATCACTTCGATCCCAATTTTCGCTCCTAGTGAAAAAAGAGTCCACTTAGCCTATAGATATATGTGCATTATATTCGTCTCCTAGGGATACCCTAATGGATATCCTAATCGATGGACTATAATGCACGGGCTCTGTTACATATAGTACTTGCAATCTTCTGGATTTTTTTTTTTCATGAAATATCACTTACGCGGCAAGTACGATGGAAAAGTGATAAAAGCAAGACATATTTTTTTATCGGAGGAGATCGCGGATTTGGGAAATATTAAGAAGCCTTAGAAATTCTCTCGTCATCGAAGAACGAAGAAAGGCTAACTCGATTATCGCAGAAACTACATAGATACGATGTTCGTGCCTATTTTCCCTTTTGGAAAAAATATCTTTCCCACTGAATCCTTCGTATATAGTATTTTTATATTACTGTCTACAAACGGGATTTGAGCGTGTAAAAACGATGCCATAGCAGACACTGCGGTAAACCAATATTGCATTGTTGTACTGGATATGCTTGTACATATATACGTACGATATATGTAGGTCGTAAAATCTATCAATATTCAAGGGAATTGACAGGAATCGCAGGGACACGAAACTCGGCTAAGGGCATACAAAGAAATTTGTAACATACGTAGAAACCTACAAAGAGAATTGTTTAAGTGTTTATATAATAACACGCGCAACATCGTACATCTACGATGACATTTGAAACAATTTGTACAATTTAACGATTTGTATCTTGTATCTATATCAACGCGACGTACTGCGCCTCGTGTTATGCATTACGCGATGATTTACCAATTTTGGCCTGTTTCTACCTCACCGACACAAATGTTACTTCAGCTCTGATTGTCAAGCACAAATACCAAGAGAAATGCACATATCCGATGTACATATGTATGCACGACAAACACCGATTGATCAGAGTCACCACGGTCCTCTATGTAGTACAACTTTGTGGGCTCAATTTTAGGTTATTTCACCTGGTTAGATTATTGTTCGCCGAGTTTAGTTCTAATTGTCGGGTACAAATATGACTGGAAATTGTCGTGTTGCACGGTATATCGCGTAAGTGTGACGAACACTGCCGGGATCTACGTTAATTGGTGTATATATATACACGTACATGTTATACTGTTTGGTAGAGTTTTCAGCGTTACAGCCAATTATATTCCGTAGAGACAAAACGATACCAATGGATTTCATCTATTATATACCGGGTTCGTGAGCATGAATTTTGGAGATTCGTAATTGTTGCTTATAACTTCTTGAATTGAAGCGAATTGAATAAAGGGGAATGGCACGGGAAATTGTCATTACAGCGACAAGCATCGGGATCTTAAGAATTTCTGGTCTTTTTAATCAAACAAAATCGTACGAGTTACTGCCGTAGAATTTACACTATAACGATATTAGATTGTGCGTTGCGATAGAATTAATGGAGGTACGCGTTGCGACACGATTAGACTCGATAGGAATAGCCACAAATCTTTGATCAATTGAAAAATATGCAACCCACGAATCACAGGAGCGTTACAGTTTTATTGATTTTCGGTGAAAAATTGCTCGCAGTTCGAATCGCAATAGTCAAGGTTAATAAAACAGTTCAGACGTTTTGTAACTTTCAATCGCAGTAAGTAAAATTGATAAGAAAAATATGGATTCCATACTGTCCAATCGTCGTAGGTAAAATTCGATCAAAATATTCGTTAATTTCGTACGTAATTCTTCGACCAACAGTATCCAAACGTAAGAACAGAATTGAAGAATCCCGTGAGCTCTATTAATTCCAGTAATCGAAATGAACGAGAAAAATTCGCAAATGTTCCACAAAACACGACCAAACCGACTGAACATTCGAATTTTCCTTGCCTGCATCCCATTTCCCCGATTTTCAAATTCGATTACCCTCGCACCAGCCCATCAAGATCCCATATATCGACCACAGGCACGCTAAACCGTTCTCGCATGCTTTGACAGCCAACAACAAACGCCAACTATCAAGTAAACCGAAACTAACGCACGATTTCCGTACAAAAGAGACCTATCAAAGACAAAACTGGGACAGTATTACGCAAAGCGGAAATAGACGATGAACGCGTCTCATCGACCCGCGATCGAGCGTTTACTGAAAGCGACGCTTTTTCGAATCGGGCCATTTACGTTAGCACAAATCGTGTTCAACGACTGTAAAGCATGTGAAAATCGTCGGCGATCGCTTGGTTTTTTGCATAAATTATGTAACCGCGACCCAAGGTTGCCGCAGAAATAGCAACGAGCTTCTGACGCGATCAATCGGCTTTATCTAGCAGTTCAACTTGACCCGTTGCTATCGCAAAATTACTCTAGGTCGTACTCGAATTGAGGACGACTGGTTAGAGGGAAATTAAACGGTTCAACCACGACCGGAAGTCTGTGGGTGTCTCCGTACGCGGTTCCAATTCGTCTCGCGATGGGATTTAAGGAATTTCCAGTGGGAAGTTGCGAAATTTCTAAAATTTTTGGGTATTTGAAGAATTTCGAATTTTTATCGCGTGCCTCGAGAGAATCTTAAAATATTAGGACTCGAGAATTTGAGAATTTCGCTCTCTCTTCGGTATCGTTGGATATTATTTGCTTCGGTTGTAGCAAAAATCTAAAAGACACGTAGGATGATTCGTTTTACACGCACATCTTTTTGCTTAGAACGTAAGAAGGAATAATAGGAAGAAGAACGAAACAATTCAACGAATTCCATGTCCTATTATATACGTTCTAACAACAAGGGCATCGAAATGTTCGTTAATTCAACGTGAACAATGTGAATTGCACAGAACCACTCCTCCAAATTCCATTATACCGCGGAAACAATCGCAGAAACGCAATTCAATTAACATATCTAATTAACTTCAAAGTCAAATATTTTCTCGTTTATCGTACCTATTTCGATCGTTCGAGTCTAAATCTATACGTCCACGTAGTAACCACGCAGAAACACGTAAGGCCAACGTTTCGGTACAAAAGGAATCTAGACATTTTTACACGACGCTATTTACACGAAAGGCCGTTTATTTCGCCATTTTTCTAACTTCCACGGAAGCCCGGTCAAATATTTGATCCGTAAATATTTGTCGCGCAAATAACGCAACTGTTAATACATATATCGTGGCACGTTTCGATAATAATTTTTCGTCGAGAGCTATAAATCGCAGACAAATAATACTTCGGTCAAACTCTGGTCGTTGAGTCCTAGCGAGTCTATCTAAGACTCTCAAGAGTTTCAAGCTTCGAACTACGCTCGGGACGACTGGAATTTGTCGCCACATGTACGATACGTTGCGATTCGAAGCGGTTCGAAATGTTCCAGACAGAGTCGCGAGGAATTATAATCGAATTACTGCATGAATTATGATTACGAGGTAATTCAATTACATCGCATTCAGTTATATCGTAATTCGTAATCCAGATCTCCCACTTAATTATACATTACAATGGAATTCGTAATTGCAATTGAAGCACTGTATCAAAGTGCAATCGAATGATGTAATTGAAAGACATAAACGCGAGATCGAGTCACGTATGAATTTGAAGTGACAGATACGCCGTATGCGAAATTGAAATATTTATAAAACGTATACCTCATCTACTTTGGAATTCTGAGATGTGATTCAATTACATTGTACTTTATTTACGTTGTAATTCAAGTGCACTCGCGATTACAATAATTAACAATTGGATCGATAGAAAAGTTCGAATTACATAGTTTGCATAGCGATTCAATTATAACGTAGAATTAAATTATACCTAAAATATAGAAATTATAATGTACTTTAATTAGCACAGCTGTGTATCACGCACCATCGCTGTATAAACAACCAGCCATAAGTATAATATCCCGCACCATGAAGGACAATGCGATGATATTAAAATAATAATAGGTATATAACGAGATAGCTAGAAAATAAAATCAGAGAAAACCATTTTCATTTATATCAAATATCAATAGGTATTCTAACACTTACGACCGATACTTTACGTAAGTACCTGTATGTGAATCGACCTATAGCCATGGCTTTCTCGCTCGGCCAACCTCGCCTCGAGGGCCCACGCGCGTCTGTAAATCGTGATTGCGCGGGATTAGAGCGACATTACGTTTATTAAATTATTCCGACTCGGTTGTAATCAAGGGAACGCTGCGTCTCTTGCCGCGAAACATTGTTTCATCAAAGTAATGAAAGGTTTAATGAATATTTTAAAGCAGACTGTCCTGTGTTTCAGTTTTCACGACTCCGCCGTTATGGTTATATTTTTGCGCGGATTACTTCCGCTCGTTTATCTTCGAATCGAATCCTCCCGGCCAGGCGAATCTTTCGTCTAGCGACTGTTTTCTTCAGTTTCGTCGAATGAAAGAAATTTCGTCGCTCGTTAGAAAATCGTCGTCCCAAGGCAAATATCTAGACTCGTAGAAAATTTTTCTGATACTCTACTGCGTCCAAATATTGCGCTATTCTTCTCTTCCTTGCGGTTTACTGTCCAACGTTTGGGCGTACGTTCCCGAAAAACAGATGACTCTCAAATGCGAGGGATTTTAGAGAATTGGAAATCTAGAAAATACCTCGATTTAATGGGAATCACGATACATTGCGAAACTGCCTGGATCAATGGGATTAATTGGAAGTCCGTAACATATTTGAAAGTTTAAAGAACCTTCTGAATGAACGTGTACTTGAAGCGCGGTGAATTCGTACTAGGAGAAACGTATTTCCTGTTATAGAGGTTTCTACCGTGTTCGTGCGTTGCAAATAGTAAAGAAACGAAGGAACGACTCGACGAAAGTTGACGACGGAATAATTTATCGACTAGGTGGATCGAACGTTTCCGAATTCTCTCGAGTCGCAATCCGGCGGTGCTTTCCTTTGGGATGGGACGACCTTTCGGCCAGATAAGATCGTTGCCAGTCGCGTTGCATTAAATCACGATGGGGCCGGCGCAATTGCAGCCCGCTTTCCACTCTACTTGTTTTCTGGCTCGCCGTTGCACACGAGCGAACTCGATTCCGTTCGATCTGTCATCTTAACTGCCGCGAGGAACTCGCTGGCTATCCTAGACGCTCCTGCTCCGCCATGTTTCTTTCTCCCATAGCGAAAAATGTCCGGAGAAACACGCGACCTACCGCCTAGCAATTACGCTTGAACGAGCCACGCTTCGTGTAATTCGCTTTCAGCAAGCTCGACTTAATGGACGATGAAATTCCACCCGTAATATGCTACTTTTGAAATACGTTGTGGTACTTTGGCGCTCCGTTTTGAAAGATTGAAAATTGGCGGAAAAAAAAAATGAGGAACGTTAGTTAGTAGTTGACGAACCAATAGCACGTATACTTTTTGCAATACCCAGGTTTCCGTCCTTTTATTTGTCATATATTTTTGGATATATCGTAGTCTCGCGAATTCGGGCAATTTAATCATTTGTTAGAAAGAATCTAACGAGAAACATCCTACGAGTGGTTAGCGAGATTCCTCGTACCCGAGATTTTCTATTGGGCGTGAAAATTAAATCAACGTCTCTAAATTTATTCATTTTTATTATAGTTTCAATTCATAAGGTTGTGTTGCGAGCGTTGCTGTAAGATTTATGAGTCTTCCCGCATTAATGAATTCTTCTCGAGGAGCTTCTTCAGTTCTCTTCGTTCCTCGAGCAATATTTTTAAACGAACATATAACGTCTGTATTTATTAACAATATCTGTTACTTTCTTATTTATTTGTTTTTGTCGTTGCGTGCGTTCGTAGAGTTTGAAGTTACAAGTGTTGCGTAACGGGCTACTTTTTAAATCGATGTCTTAATCTTTAATCTCACCCACGTTAAATATATTATAATACGCTCAAAGGAAAACCAAGATCTTTGGGGATTGTGGAAGAACATCTTACCTACAGCTACAACACAAGCCACTTCGACCTTCCATTTACTCCTGCGCTCTATATCTTGGATACATGAATTTTCGACGGTTTTATATTACACCCTCTATTCACTGTACTTATTCATCAAGAATTAAAGCGGGATTTTTATAACTCTTAGCCGCACCTTATAGAATTTTCAGACGTTATTCGCAGTAGTGCTCAGCTTATATATACGTATATCACAAGCACGTATTCGACTCTGTACAAGTTTCATTTAACTTGCAATTAGAACTTAAAGGTCAACAAAGCAGCTGCGAACTTTAAAACAAGCCTAACTTAATCATCTACGACAACTTAAATTTCCACCCTCCAAGTTGAATTTCTTCGCTTATATATCTTAAACTCAAAGGATAATTTTCATTACCTTAAACTCAAAAGATAATTTTAATTATCTTAAACTCAAAGGAATCGTCAATTTTCCATTCGTTCCATTTTCACATACTTCTTCCATCTTCTTTCTACTACAAACGCATTGTGTACGCGTTCTCGAGGAGAAATTAATTCGAAAGTTTTACGATCGATCGCCGGAAGCGCAACGCTTCCATCGCGTTCACCCAATTTCCCGCGGCTTTACGTCACGAAATAAGGGAAACGGGCGACGTTTACCCAACGTACGATCGTTCAACGGTAATGGACCGGTCATTGAAACACAGGACCACTCGTTAACTTTCGACGTTTTATCGCGAATATACGGTCCACCCCGTTCGCCAACTTTCCTGCAGGGGCGTCACGTAACTCCCGCGACGTTTTCAAAGCCCTTCGCAACCTCCATATACCATCCATCTCAAAACTCGATCCTCCATTCTCCAAGTCGCTATATGTTGCGACTTTTCGACGTAACCGATCGTTCAACATCTTTTCAATTTCATAGTTGGTTATGTGGTAGATTATTTAGTTGCTCTCCGAGACATTCTTATTCGTTAGAGTAGTTTCTAAATGATTTTGAGAGATTGCGTTAACCATTTATTTATGTACTACTATTACCATTTATTTATGTACTACTATTACCATTTATTTGTATACTTATCACCTATATATGTTATATACTATATGAAACGTTCGTTACGTTATACTCGTTAAAAGCGCGTTTTCCATTTTACTTGCAGTTATTTACACAGCGACGTCTTTCAATTAAATATTTACGCAAATAAATATTTAGAGAAGTATTATTTCTAAATAAATATTTAGAGAAAAGATGCGCGTTGCATCATCGTTGGTTCACTTTTTCTCTCAACGAGAACGAAACAATGTTTATAAGTTGCTAATGAGAGGCATCGTTACAGGTCGGAATTGTCAAGTTTGTACAACGTCGTTCGTCCTGTTTGTGGATTTCCTTGTGCAAAGGTGCATGACGACGCTTCGCTATTCGCAAACACGCGGCTACACAGCGTTTATTCCTCTACCTTTGTTGTCATCGATCATAGCACGGCAGCCATTGTTACTCCGGACCTCTTCTTCCCGAGTTAGAGCACGACTTTTGCGTGTGCAATGAAGACACACATAAAACGAACGTTTCCGAGAGTAAAAGCCAACTTGAGACGAGTTGTTGGAGCATGAATTTTCGGCTATAGTTAGAGGATTGTTGCGAGGCCGTTGAACGATCGAGAAAGTTGCCCGTATCGAAGTTTTATCGTTTGGTAAATTTATTTGCTGGAATTGTAGGTTTCTGGTATCCTCCGTACATTTGATTCTATCTTTTATCTATCGCAGGAATTTCTTTGCCGTTTAATACGTTTTACTTGCTGAATTGTTTTTATTTACTGAATATCCTTTTACCGCTGCAACTTCTTTTCCGCGTTTGCAGCGTATTTTCTAATCGAACTACGCTCTCTTACAGTTCTTAACAGTTACTTCTCTTCTATACCTATCTCTCGCGCTTCTCTTACGCTTTCATCGTTGAAATTGCGCCGGAATCCCACGCCGATATCTTCCTTGAAAAATAGCGATAGAATAAAAAATAAGACACCGCTATTCGCACGCTGTGCATCGATATTCTTCCCTCAAGGGTATGATTACAGCGAACGTTCTATACCTTACGCATCCGTTCTAAGATCGGGTTCGCCGATACAATCGCGATTGTAGCGACCCGATATAATCTTCAGAAAATTTAGACAACTTTCGGCAAAATATTCTCTCCGCGGTAAACGTTCAGATACTTTCCTCGACCAATCTAAATTCCCTTTTAATTCGCTTCTAAATACAGGATCACCGACCTACAACTTCCCCGAGCACTGCAATTACTAACCAAAACGACCAAATCCCGATACGTGGATTACACCAACTTCTCCGTGCGCTTTTCCTCTGCGATACACCGCACGAACCCCTACCCCCGGTAAACCAGCGGCCGCATAAATCCGTTGTGCTCGATTCCTCTCGTTACATTAGCGCCGCTCGCGGAAGGCGAGAGAGAGAGAGAGAGAGGGGGGGACCGAGCTCGTAAATAAATAAGGGAGGAAGCAGAGAGTCCCTTTTTCCGGGTATTAAGAATGCACTTTAGTCGATGAATCTTCCGGACTCTCGTGCAAAGTTAACACACACACACGCACACAAGCAGTACGTGAAATACAAACATACGCATATACAGGGACGTGGAATAGGGTGAAGTCACCCCGTGCACGCAACCGCTGTTTGGACGTTGGTAAACAATCTAGCAGTCTCGGATACTGTAAACGTTCTGAGAAAACATTGATGCAGTGGTGGAAGGTTCGCGAGGAATCCCTCTCCTGGCGAGAACAACGCCGCAAACATGTAAATCACGCGGCGATGCTTTTGGATCGGGCGAAAGAGTGGTTTTGTTGGTTTTTGCTCTTCTTTGTGGGTTAAAGGAATTTTCGAAGGGTGTTTAAGGCGGAGAAGAGGAATAGAATCGCGGTATAGTGGCTTGCGTTCTTTTGTGGTGGACGATTTGGAGGGGAAATATGTTGGGAATTTGATTTTTTGAGTTTCGTTGCTCTTTGTTGGGTTAAAGGAAGTTTGAAGGGTATATAAGGCGGAGAAGAGGAACAGAATCGTGGTATAACGGCGTGCGTTCTTTCGTGGTGGACGATTTGAGCGAAATACGCTTGGAAATTTGATCTTTCGCGTTTTGTTTCTCTCTTTCGTCGAAGATATCTCGAAAGAGAAATTAGGCAACTCTTTGTAACGAAAGCAATGGATTTCTCCTCTTTGGGAGCAATTTTTCGAAGGAAATTTTTTTTACCAGCTTCGCAGTTGTTTCTTCTCTTCCGCGTGAATTTACTGCTACAGAAACGAAACACCGGGTATTCAAGTTCTCAAAGAATTTGTCATTTCGACGTACAATCGTTTGTCACATCTAGCCGCTTTAATTTTCGTTTCCCCAAGTCGTTTGTTCGCCGTGAAACTCTAATTTGAACGAACGGCGCGATAGATTCTTCCGAATATTAATCCCTGCTTCTCGGCCTAACCTACGATACCGTAACGCGCGTTATCGCGTAGCTACTATCAACCATTCAGCAGATCCAGGGCTAGATCCGGAGCTAGTAGTCCGATTCAATTCAAAGTTTCACCGAGTTACCGCTTTCGATCAAGAACTCGAGGAAGGAAACGAGACAGTGCTGCACAGCTTCGAGTACCATGGTTTTCCGTTTACGCTATAAGGATATTAAGAAATACGTAGAACGCATCTCGTATTCGTGCAAGTAAATAATCAATCGCTCGAAGATGTGACAATTATTTTACGATCTTTTCAAACGAAGAATCCTCTGGAATATTTCAACGAATCTCTTTTTTACAATCTCGACTGCGTGTACGATGATTTGTTATAATCGCAACGTTTAACACAAAGCAGTACATTTGTCGAACTATTATACAACTAAACCTACCTTTTCAACCGCTAAATTCACGATTCTAACAACTTTACATTGATCTATATATCACTTACTCACCAGAATTCCTTATCAAAGGATAAATTGCCCAACGTACAAAGTGAACCTTCCCTCTCAGCCTCCAAAAACTTCATAATTTCATTACGCGTTAACTCGTTGATCTACGATACTTAAATCTACTAAACTTAACAATTACGCGATTCTCACCTAGATACCTCGATTCCTACTACCAATTCACCCAAATTTCTCCCCTGAAATTATCCACGTATGTCGTATATAATATATATTAGATTGTCCCAAAAGTTTCTTTCGTCTTGGAAGGAAATAATGGACGCACCACGTTCTCTGCTTCATATTATTTTTATCGAATCACTTAACAAACTTAACAAGCACGCTATTCTTACCTAGATACCTCGATTCCTACTACCAATTCACCCAAATTTCTCCCCTGAAATTATCCACGTATGTCGTATATAATATATGTTAGGTTGTCCGAAAAGTTTCTTTCGTCTTGGAAGGAACCGCGTTCTCTGTTTGATATTATTTTTGTCGAATCGTGTACGATCGTAATAATAGAAATAGAACAAAATGGATCGTACATGGCTGAATAAAATAATATAAAACGAAAAGAGCTTGCGCGTCTATTATTTCCTTACGAAAGGAAAGAAACTTTCGGGACAACCTAATATATACATGTATATATAAAATAACGTAGAACATTTAATGTACCGTATATAAATATCCAGAATCCAACAACCCGATCAACCAAAACTCATGGAAATAGCCGCATCTCGACGGTATTCGACGCATAAGTACATCGACACAGCAGACTCTGTTCGATGGGAGGCAACAACGCGCGATTACAATAAATCGAATCGCGCTCGAACACGCGATTCCAACGAATTCAATTCCCCATCGACTTCGGCTAGACATATACGGGCATAACTTCGCGCGCATCCAGTACCACCATTACGGTACCGCTAATCCCATTATCTCGCCTTCGCCGCGAATATTCCGAACGCATCCTTGACGCGCGTCGTTAGCATGCAAATGTAGCGCGTTTTCGTCTTTTCGCCGTTTCACACCGTGTCACCGTGGACGAGTGTGACGCGCGGTATAATCGAAACGCTGACCTAAAATCGGCTCGTGAAGGTAAATACTTATCGCGGAAGATGATACGATCAATACGTACACGCGGGACAGACTGTTGCACGAGGGTTCGCAAGTGTCTTCTTACGTAAAATCGACGTAACGTTTAATGAAACGAAATACACTAGGCGAACCGCTTAGTTGCCAGATCGGGTAACTGCACGGAACGATAACAGTCAAGATCGACGATAGATTACGTAAGACAAGCATCGATCGAGCGCTTTGATATCGGAATTTCAAAAATCTGCAACAGCGCAGTTGACCACTTTGAGTCGCGGTAAATGTTTCGTACAATGATGAAAAAATATACTGTAGGAATAGTTTCTCTTAGTCTGCGATGCGTCATAAACAACAAACATTCCAGCAACTCTCTCATGCCTAATATTTCCCGAGATATTCCGTGAAACGTGTTTCCAACCGGCGATCTTCGACGCTGTTTCCTCCGCTTCGACACGAATACGTTAAAGAAGGCACGCTATTTTTCCGGCAACTGCATCACGCGTAAAGTTTCATTGAAATCAACGATTTACACACGGGGTATGTTCCCTGGCAAGATGCGGGCACCATCTCCTTTTCTTTTCCTTTGTCCTAGAAACGAAAAGTTCTCGATCGTATTTAAACGAAATTCGAACGAAAGTCGATGGAAACGTCTATGGAAGATTGAAAATTGGAAAAAGTAACAGGAGAATGGTTGTAGTAATTTGCCTGAAAACTAGCTATCGCTGACGCATTGACAAATACAACGCGTGGCAGGGTCGAGCCGCTGACCTACAAATTAGGTGTCCACCGGATGAATTACGAATCTGTCAGGGATCGCCACGTCACGAGACAGACGCGCGTAATTTACGCGAGCCGCGCGCGCTAACTTTCCACGGCCGCCGCTTAGAAAGTGGTTACAAGGTTGATGGAATTGTCTAATTGCGCGGTGGAAGTTGGCTGGTTAAACTGGAGCAAGGAAAAACGAGCGAATTGCTACTGGCTGGCTTGAGTGATTCACGTTGGACTCTGAAACACGTTGGAAGCCATCGGAGAGTTGAATTTGAAAGTTCGCCAGACGACGCTACAGGTCACGCTATAAATCAACCCCTTAGGAGTATACTAAGCCATCAGTCTCTGTGATAGAAGTTCATGAATCGGTGGTTCACTCGTTGCATAAGATTTTCGGGGAAATGGTTACAAAGGACGCTTCGAACGAGACTTTCAACGGTTCCGGCGTTTGGCGAGACGATCGTTTTAGATCCGTAATGATAATTAGTAACGACAAGTAAATGGATCAGTAATAATAATTTGCGTGGAATTTCCGATAATCGCGATACTTGGCTTCGAGTTTAGGAAATAAACGTTAGCGAGGTATACTTGGGCAATGGAACGCTTGAAACGTATCTATTTAGATGTAAAACATAATGAGAGAAATAACGAACGATAGAAATAAAATGTATCGCATTGAGTTTTAGAGGAACTTTGCCGCGTGAATTGTTTCTTCCGCGTAGAATATTTGGAAATAAATTCCGCGATTTCTTAGGGTGGATGATTAACAGCGCAGAATATACGCGATATTTCAGCAATCACTTTAGAGATTTTAGTGCTGCAACACGTTTCAAAAACTAGCTTACAGAAGAAGAAGTATCCTGCTCGAGATTTAGTGCGTTGTAGCTAAAGCGCGTGCGAGAAAGATATGTGCTTCGAAACTTTGGAAATTTAAACCGTCTCGCCTTTTTCTTATTAACATCGAGCCAAGAGCCCAAACACGTCGTTCCAAAATTCATCTTACGTAGCCACGTCTCTACGTAGTTACGAACAATCACTAATTAATCCACTGAACTATAGTAACCTTGTTATTCGGTATTATCGATTGAAGATTTTCTACAATGCCAGAACCACACGTACAACTAGGAAAATGGTTTCGTACAGTAACGGTGTTTGTTCAAACACGATCAAACACATTTACGAAAGATAGCTAGCCTTTGCACACTCGACGTTTTCAACAACTTCTCCTCTAACGTTCTATTACAATCCCGTCTTAAATTATTTTTATTTTTCTTCATTATTATCAATTCCACGCTTATCTGATATAATTCTATAATAAGTTATTTCATTTCTACTAATATTTAGTAATTATCGTCAATTCTATTCGTCCTATTCGAGTCTTCTAATCTCTACCAATTCAATTTCAATGGCAACCGTCATTTAAACCACGTTGTAATCACCAAGTTTTCAGAATCCCGAGAATAAAATATTCCTACGCAGGGAAATATTTCATTTTCTCACATCGTACTCGTTCCATATTAACGCGGTTGAAGCGTAAAATGGACAATCAAGGGTGGACAGACAGTGGTGGAGGACATTTTGGTCGAAGGCATTTAATGGAGACCGCGTTCGCGGGCTAACCGCGACAGTTAGCGAAAATAATCACCGCGGGTTGCTGGAACGTCGCTAGACCGGTGTCACCTATGGGATTCGCAGCCGTTTTTAACGCAAGGTGCCATGATAAAACCACGAATATCGGCACCGTTGGCGAAACGCTCAAATAAAAGCGCCGCGACGCGAACTTTTGCAGCCATCGTGCGGAAGAAAATGGAATTTTACCGACGTTAAGTATAAAAAGATTTTCGATACCCGTGTCCAGATTTGTTTTTCTTTAAATTAACGCCACTGTTGATCTAGCTTTCGCAAAACTAACGCGTGTTACTAAAATTTGCTTGAAAATTGCAGTAATTTCTTTCGGGGAATATTTCGCGCATTTAATTCCATCGTAAAGTACAATAATTATGACCAGTAATTCGATATCGCGTCGAACTGATCATCGCACTACTCGTTTTCAAATATTAAATTTTATTCCTGGACGTTCTGTCCATGAAATCGGAAAACGAGCATGTTTCGCCGATGTTATTAAAATTTAATAAACTTCGATGAATATTAATGTACACGATACGTATTCTATTTGAAGATTCGTTAAGTAGTCAATCGATAGGTTGATTAGCTCGATCATCTCGTAAACAGTTTCAGGAAAAAGTTCTCAGGGAAGAGACATAACAGGGAATATGTAAGTTATTAGGCTACTTGAGGATAAACTATCTTCGACGATATGATAAATATTAAAAAAATCGACGAGACTCGCGAATACATTGTAGAATAGAATCGTTTGCTTTGATATCGATAAATCGAAACTGCGCTTGATTACGGCAATAGCTGTCGACGTTAATGGTGATAAAGCGTCGCATCTTCGGGTTCGTTGCAGGGGCATGACTATATATATACGTGTATGGAAGCGATACACATTGCCCGAAAATAACGCGCGTGAAAGATAAATATCGTAATTGGCAATCACAATGATCATCTTCGCGACTTTGGGAACGACAATGACAATGATATCGCGCTCGTGAATAGTGAACTCTGACACGAAGCATATGAAATTCGACGATTTTCAGACATTCATTTGCACGACTGCGATTCGTCCGAATTGGCAAATTTTTGGATCAAATATTAAACACTCAAACATTCGAATATCGATACTTGCGAAGTTTTAAATCTTCGAGGGTTCGAATCTTCAAATTTCTGAAGATTCAAATATTCAAACGAACGTTTGTTGTTCCTCGGGTGCTCGAATTCTTCATCTACTCAACTTACCAACTTCCTTGTAAATCTGCAGATCCGTTTTTCCCATAGTTCAAACATTCTCAAGCTACTACTAATCTCTCAAATTTCCAATCTCAAATATTTAACCTCTCGGGTCTTCAAACTTTCACCAACCGTCCAAACATCTAATCTTCAAACTCCTTGATCGCGTTATCAACACCACAAACATTGCACCATTTATAATTGAAAGTATAAGGATTATAAACACACGTATGTACAGTTACATTTTAAATATAAAAGTCCAAGTATTTTCAAGAATCTATAAAGCGTCCGTAATTCAGCGAACTCTGCTAAACGAAAAGAGTAAAACGAATAGACGAGAGAGCGAGTACGGGCAAGCAAGAGAAATTGAAAGAAGCGTGGATATCGAAACGCGTGACACGAGCACACACGGACGCTGTTATGCGAACGAACAAATATCGAATTATTTCGATGATTATTTGTTGCCTGCTTTTTCGAGAGCGACGCCCCTTTGGATCTCGTTTAATCTGAATCAAAATCTCCAGAATATTTACACCCTTTCTTATCAAAACTAACTACAGTAGCGACTGTATCAAAACCAACTACGTCGATCGAACCATCCCTTTCTTTTTTAACGTCTGCTTCCAACAAAATTCCATAAAAGAAACATACAACTCCCTTAAACGGATAAAAAAAAAAAAGAAAAAGAGAAACGTCGCAAAAGTTTCTAAACAACAATACCAGTCTTCCACTCCAATATCAAGCGACTATTATTATTCTTCCATCTCGGAATACCTTTCATATTCAAATTTCGCAATTTCAATGGCAAACATCGTTTCCTGGAAATTCGCGAAAAGAAAAGAAACGAATGTTCTGGACGAAACCGGAAGACATCTGGGGTAGGAAGCGGAAATTTCTTATTGCACATTCCTCGGTGAATCGGGGCGGAAGCTCTAATTGACATTTTTAATGAATCTCCCTTCGCGAGGGTGGAAGAGGAGGGGAGAGAATTGTCGTCGTTCCACGCGCTCGATAAAAGTATGCAGTAACCGAAAAGTTTATCGATAAGTCGGAAAGTTCGTTTAGCCTCGGATAGCCCGACAAAGTTCGCGGGTAAAAGGTAACGATTATACCCGGCCAAGAAGCGTAATTAGAGAGTCGTTTAAGGGGCAATTTGCACCGGGATCGTTGGACGAGGACGAATTTCGAAAAATCTCTCGCTTTGGTAATTAAACCGCTGTTTCGTGGCCTTTCTATCCACCGCACGTTTCGCCGAAATATTTTTCTCTTCTCTGTTCCTGTTGTAAGTACCGCGCGTGGAAATGGAAATTCTTCGCGTCTCGTGACAATTGTTTATATCCTATACATCTATCCTTATGTACATATATTTAAATCTATCTTTAGTTTCAACCGAGACGAAGTTCCTTGACAGTTCCTTTGATCGTTCGAGGCAATTTCGTCGAGCGCGATTGAATGGCGAAAAGAGATTATTTGAATATTTTTCCCAAACTTAAGAATCCTCTGACGGGAGAAAAAATACGATTCTCTACGACAGAAATTTATTTCTATATCGCGAAATCAGCAAAATTCCACGTCGATATAAAATTTCAACGTATCTCTAGAATGATAGAATCCGTCGTATATTAAAAGTAATTTCCAACGAATCGCAGGAGTATTCGTCGTCCCTGACGTGCCACGTAACATTTAAATTAAACGTATACGTAATAAACAATACCGGAAGCCTTTATCTCGTATAAAAGGAAACGACAGCGCGGCATTATGATATTGCCCCTTAACGACGCAAAGACGAGCTTATGGGAACGACGTTAGAGGAGATGTTGAACACGGGTCTTTAGAGCTTCCCAGCAACGATTGCACACATACACGCGTTATAGATTTTTTTTTCAGCAGGCCGCAACAGAGGAGTCCGCGGTAAAAGGCTGCTCGGTGCGACCGGTGAAAGCGCTTAAACTCGATTCTCTTCCGTCAGCAGGACGCCGGAGACGCCGGCGTCGCTCGTAAACGGGCCTCGACGCGGCCGTTTTCTCCGTGAACCTTTCGACCGCCCTTAATGGCACTCGTAATTCCGATGGTCGCTCCGCTGGCTTCTCTGTCTCGTCGATAAACGCGCGACAGACCATCGTGGTGAACCGCGAGCGAACAACGAATAGACATAACCCGTGGCACGTTCTAGTTATTAAATTTCGTTCAGATCGTTCAGCTTCGTGTTCGTCGCTCACGCGAGTGTAACGCAAGTTGTATAAACTTTTATCGAATTTATCGTATACGTTCTATCAAACATTTCGAAGTCTCGTTCGCTTCGTAACGAGATACAACTGTTTGATTATATCGGCAAAATCGATAGACGATAACTTTGAAACAAAATACGCGATTGAACCTAACGTAGGCTTCGACGAGATAACACGGGGCTTTGAACTAGTGACGTTGTGAGATTCGGTAGGTTTATATTTCTAATGATGCAATGTATACGAGTGTGGAATTGCACGCTGTTATTACATGCTCGTATGCGTTACATCGTTAGAGATATAAGCTCGCCAAATTGCACAATCGTACGTTAGGCAGCGATATAGTTATTTGAATCGAGAATTTCATTTGCATACTTTAAACGATTTGAAAGGACGATCTACATTTCTAGATAAAAATGAAATCTCTTGATCTTCTGTTCCTCATTTGGCATTTTTGGGAGTTCATTAATTTAATTTTCGATTGGGATGACGTGGAATAAAATTTAACAAGCTAATAAATAGGAACAAGGATTTGTACGTAAAAATATGGATGCTGAATTTTTATACATAGAAACCACTTTCCGCTATTTTTAAGCAACGCTAAAAACAATAAAAGGGCTCCGCTTACAAGAAGCCTTAGAAAATACATGTTTCGTGGCTTGGCTTGAATCTTAATTTTCAACAAACGTTAGTTTGATAATAATGAACATCTCCCGAAACTACCCTTCGTCCATTTATCCTAACATTTATCTACTACAACAATTTTTAACAACGCCAATAACGATAAAAGCTTCCACTTTCAAAAAAAAAAAAAATGCTTGAAAAATCAGAAAATCGTTGTTCCATCGATCGAAGTATAATTTTGTAACAAACGTTAGTCGACTACAGCGTACCAAATATCTGTCAGGAACCTTAACCAATCTATTCCACGTATGGCAACCCTTCTAAAAGAATCAACAACAATAAAAGCTCCGCCCATCAGCATCCCCATCAAACTACCCTGTAACGACCGAAATATTTCTCGGCACGCAGGCCACATCATCCCTCTTTTAATCTTTATTCATGCACACTTGTTAGTTAACTTGCTGCCGCCATCGTTTTGTGTTTTCGTCGAATTGAACACGAAACTCGACAACGTGTACAACCGGCGATCGTGAATATTCAAAAACCGTGCGTTTCGTCGAAACGAATTAATCGAAATGAGTGTCGAGGGCAGAGGAGAAAACAAAAAGGGAAAAAAGCAAAAAAAAAAGGATAGAAAAAGGAAAAAAGAAAAAAATAGGAAAAAAGTGCGGTCATCGCGGTGTCGTCGTTTCGTAACGCGGTTTCGAGCACAAAACGTGAAGCGAACGTGAGAGACGCGGATTAATTTATCGGCCGCGGCTTAATATCGCGAGCGCTATCACGCGTCATAAACACTTATCAAATTCGATATTTGTCGAACCCAGTCGGCCAAAATCACCGGTGCTTCCACCGTTTTCCAACGTCCTGTTCGATGTTTCAATATTTCTCTCTCACTCTATATATATACCGCTCTTGTAAATCCCATAAATCAACAATGTTGCGACTATGATAATCGCATTCGTCGCGTTTCGACAGAAACTTTTCGAGATTCGCGTCAACCGTGACGCGATGGAATTGCTCGTTCCCGTTTCGGTTGCGAGTTTGCTCGCGATTCGCGTTTTATTTGGTCGATAGGGAAGAATGAATGGGAATTTCCTACTTTTATAGACTACTACTAGGGACCTACTAGATCGCGTTCACCGGAATACAGACGCTCTTTTCTTAATTACCTTTTCCAGCAAAATAGAGAAATTTCGTATCGAAACGCGACTATTTCTTTTCCTTTTTACTGTTTAGTCAGACCAATGGGTTTTCTAACCTATTTTTAATCGCGATTTTTTTCCGTAACAACCGAATAATCTACGTCGTCCAGTCCCTATATAAAAACACACTTATATAGAATACTATATACACTATAAAACACATGAAAACGACGTAAGGAAAACGCGTCGAAAAGGAATATTTCCAAATACAGTGTTCCAATTTAATATTCGCGAGATAAATTTAAGCTTCGAGGTTTAAAAAAGAATCTGAAAGTGTACCGAAATACTTGTCAGCGTGCCTATCGCGTTATCGAATTTTCAAGTCGATTCTTCCTAAATGCCATCTTTAATTAAATTATTCGCAAGGGAAGTAGATGTCCTGGGAGTTTTCTGAGAACGGAAATTTCAAGCGAATGTGTGTGCACGGGTGACAGAGTTTCGATCGTTAGAAGTGGAACGTGTGCTTGAGATAAGGGCGCGGAAGAAGAGTTCCTGGCTATCCAAGGTCTTTTTATCGTACACCGTCGTGGTGATAAAAATATATTTCTCGTTCCATTTGTAAAAATGTTGATGTTTCTCGGTAGAAAATATTCTTTTGCATGTAAACAGCCCTTTCCTTAGTTATGTTCTTCTATCGTTAAATTCAAGTCAGACCGTTTCTAGCGTGAAAAATTGCTCCGAGCAAACGTTACACCGCGTTCAAAGGAACACGGTTAAAGTACAATAGCAGATTTTGCGTTACTTTGCTTCTTTACGCGACGCAGACGTACTTTGGCCTTTCTAAATTGAATGTATAATATCCGCAATACTTTCACTCTACGTGTTTTTTTTCTTTTTTTTTTTTACTATCGATTTGTATTCCTACGTACGCTGTATTATCTTCTCGATGAATTTTCAATCCGTGAAACGTATGCGTAAGAGTTTCTGAATCTTCTTACGGTCACGGTGTACGCGTAGAAACGTTCTTTCAAATAAAAAACGATTTCGGACCGATTCAACGCGATCGAGTTGGACGAATCAGTGTGTTTATTAAAACAAGCAACCCTTGCGCTTTCGAGCGAACGTCTGGTTGCGTTCTCCAACGTGGAATAAACGTATCGAACGGGTCTCGGTTAACCCATAAACGAGTAAATAGCGTCTTAATGGGTGGCCGTAAATCGACAGAATCGACCCTGGTCTAGCGGCGTCTCTCATCGAATTTACGACGCCTGACAAATTCGTCGAGGGTGGGGCTAGAGAAAGAAAGAGGTTCGAGCTCCGCGAACAATGTGCTCGATCCACTTCTTCTCCTCTCTGCCCTCTCTCGTAAGTTTTACGAATAGAGGAAGAAAAAGGAACGGGCAGTTTGTCACAAATCGTGCTTCCTGGCTGAGAATTTTTATCGGCATGCTGCTACCGGAAAACAGGTCAGATTTTTCGATAAACAATTTCCAGCCTGTTTCCTTGGTGTCTTTTTTTCTTTTTTCTCTCTCTTTCTGATCGACCACGGAAACGATCGCAATTGAAAGCAATCGTTGACGCGCAATGTTCCACATGCGCGGCAACCAACGCGAAAAGATTCGTCCAAGCTCTAATTGCGAGGAATAGCGATTTTTACAGAGGAGTACTTTTCACAAAATCTTTCGACATCTGATGCAACTGCAGGAATAGTTGCGGCCGAAGATAATTAAAGTAACTTCTTACAAGTAGAGTCTCCTAAAGAGTTGGTTCTTTCGTTAACGCTACTTTCAAAAGTCTCGGAGACAATTACCGATGGAAATAACTGAATCAGTAGTAGTCACGATCAAAACGATACGACGAGCTAACGTTAAAAGGTTGTTTCTCCGTCCCTAAAAGTAGCCTTTGTTCCGCGGAGCAACTCTGAAACGATCGAAACAAGCAAACAACGAAAAAACAACGAGGCTAACAGTACATCCAAAGGAACGGGGGAAAATCACCCTTTCCCCCGACTGCAGAAGAAGAAAAACGACTTGGTCGAAGTTACGAGCGAAACAAGACGGAACAAGGAGCAACACGATAACAAGAAGAATCGCGCGGTGGAAACTAGAACATCGTGTTCCAACTATTGGACCACGCTAATAATGTGTGGACAATGAATGCGATTCATCGAAAACCAGGACACCTTTTTTTTTTGATCCGCAGGGCCAATGACGAGCGAAACGACGATTAGTCGACTAGCTCACCTAAGCGTCGACGTCTTGCAATTCAATCTTGAACTCTGCACAGAATAATTATAGTTATTATATTAATAATTATTATAATTATATTAATTATATAGTTATTATATTAATAATAATTATAGTCATATACAATAATAACAGTTATTTTTTGGATATTTGAATAGAGGAACGCGTGGATAAATTGTAAAATAGAAATATATTTAAAACAGAAGTGTAAATATAAGCGTGAATACAGTTCGAGCTGGTGCAGATCCGTGCGCTGACAATGTTACTTTCGAACTGAATCTCCGAAGCCATCGTCGCCTGTCTATTGTCTATAGCCTGCCATCGTCATCTGCACAAGGCGTGTTCCAAGATGGCTATCAGTGTTTGAGAAAACTAAACAAATCGGACGTAGAGTTTTCTTAGAAGCGATAACCACTTCAACAGTTAGTATAATTTTGGTCGATTTGCAAATTTCTACGATGCTACGTGACTTCTAAAAGACAGTACGTACTTTAATATATTTCAATACGACTGGCAAGAGGACTTGTTAAATCCAAAGTGTTTTAGAAACAGCCGAGGGATCCACTAAGTTCCATAGCAAATCAGTTGCACGATGCTGTAACGAACGATAATTTTTGAAACGTTTCAGCGAAATTAACAATGTGAATTTAATCGACGGCGTGTATCGAACGAAGAGATTGTTCCTCCGTAAAATACGAGAAATTCGTTTTCGTTGTATTTTTCTCCAACGAACCTCTTTGATCGTAAGAGAAACTCGAGCGGCGCAGTTTCGCCTGTTTCGTGAAGCTCGCGCGAACTTGGCGTAGAAAATTAACGAGTGGGGCGTCAGCCAGCGAGAAAAGGGACGTCGAACGGAAAGTAGAGTAAATTAATAAGTTTTGGCTGACGTCCAAAACGGTAGACAGAAGGGAGGATAACGGATAAAACGGGTGTCACGCGTCGCCAGATGGAAAAGCTTTTCTTACGACGACTGGGGAAAACTTAAGCGACGAGTCGCTTTGTCGCCTCGGCTTGAAAACGACCTGGCAATTCGAAACGTGCCGGCGATGGGGAAGAAGGAACGATAAGCGGTCCGCGATGGAATTTCCCGAGCAACGATACGACACGAATTTTCTTCTGCAGTTGATGGCGGTGGAAACGTTCTTGGGTACAATGCGTGAGAAATGAGCAAGATTTGAATTTTATTTCGCCTCCTCTCGCTTGGGAATTTTGAGATTACACGCAGTTGGTTAATTTGACTTCGGTCTATCTTTTTTTTTTTTTTTTTTTGGATGGGCGGTGCTTTGTTTATGATGGTCCGACGTTGATCTGTATCAAGAAACTCGATATTCCTGTTGTTACGGATTTTTACTCGTTTAAAGTGACGCGACCACAAGAACCCGATATAACGAGAAGAGAAAAGATGAAATTCCATTATACAAGTATCGTTCGAGCATAAAACTGTTCGCGTTGTACAGACGTAACAAAAAGTTACGCTCGTTGCATATATCATAGGAAATGAGACTGTCGAATCGAGATAAAGCACGTACGAGGATCGAGTACGGTTAAAGATACAATTCTAGAAACACAGAAGACTGTGTTAGTAAAGTGTAAATTGTGGTCGATACTGTACATCGTTAGAGATGGGAACGATCTCGTGATTTTATTAGAATTATTATTGTACACGAGACTTACCAGATATGACAGACAATGAGCGTCTCCAATTCTGCGTCTCGAATGACTCACTTTTTCGGACAAAACAGCTTCTTACCTGTAATCAAATAGAAAGAAAGAAAATTAATTTTTGGCATTGTCCATTTTTGTAAGATCGGGCTTAGGTTCGGTTATTATAATTATTTTCCTCTTGCGTCACAAATATAAAAAAGAACATTCCCCTTTGCAATAATAATAATTATCCTCTTCTTCGATAAATTAACCGATTTTTTTAAGTTAAAAACCTCGCCAAAGTAAGGGTTAATAAATACGATAAATTTTAGTAAATAAAATTATGCTTTTCTATATTTCTGCATTGTCCTTTTCTGTCGCAAGAGAAACGACAGTGCCTTCTTCGTTGTTTAATAATTTCAACGATTAGAAATTATCGTTAACGGAAAATGACAGGATCGACAACTTGAATTTGATAACGATAATAGATCAGGGGCTCAGTACGCTCTGGGCAATGGTTAGATGAGAGGACTTCGCGGTTTCCCGTGACCGTCTTTCCGAATTCAACAACTGCAGAGAGCATCTCGTCTCCGAAACGTTTCGGTTCATCATCAGGTTCCATCGAGCCATCTCGTGGAACTTACGGAAAGTAACAAGTGTGTTGTTCAGAACTATTCCCTCTCTCCCTTCTCATAGAATTTACACTTGCACCGTGACGCTATCACAGAAGACATCCTCTGGAGCAATGTTCTCCAAATGTCCCCGTTCATCACCAGCTTCATCGATCTTCCACGCGAGACAGCCTCAAGATAACAAGTATATCAGAATCCCGAATTTCTCCTATGGTATTCGTGCTCTTTCGGAGAAACGAGTTCTCCTGATATCTCATTTGTTCGAACGTTAGCTTCGGTTTTGTTGCGAAGTATAAACAACGCAAGGAGAATATAAGAAGTTCATTTTCAAACGAATGCGATTTTGCGGCTTTTACGGCGCGAGATACTTTGAATTTTAGAGCTATAAACTTTCAGAGCTATAAGCTTTCGATGGTTAAATTACAATACGAAAGGAGTGGAATAATCGAGTTTATAAATTAAATTCACATAGATTGGTTCTGGAATGGGAATTTTTACGCGCAAAGTAGAATCGGAAATTGACCGCGCGTTTCGATTTTGCTTCTCAAAATATGGAATATTCCGAATTTCGGAGTTGTCACCAATGGGGCGTTGATTTTATAGTACGATTAAGATTCACATCGGTGCTATTAATTTCGAAATATTTGAATTATAAGATTTATACATTAAATTCGTATCATGCGAAATTGGAATCGCGCGAAATTTATTCGAAGCAAAGTCCGCAGCTAAATATTCTGACAATCTTCCCAAACCAGTATAATTTTACTTTATAAAATACGCTATGATTGAAATATTACGACGAGTACGATCTTTATTTATTTTTAATCGATAAATTTCAACGTTTGAATTATAAAATCTATAAATTTTGGTCGATGAAGTCAAATACGATATAAATTTTGTTTTCCGAAACGATTTGAACACTACGGAGCATCGATCTATGGTTCTCGTCTGACTTGAGGTATAAATTTCATAATTATTCATGGGAATAATTCCGACGATTTCAATGTTTGAGTTACAACGATAATAAATCGGAGTGCATAAAGTAGAATTGGAATTTGTAACGCAGAAGTTTTCTATAAAATACAACGTTATATTTTAAACAATATCATCTAAATCTTTCTTTATCTTTCGAAATTCGAGAGAAACGCCAAGTGTATCTTTCCGTACTACTTTCCTCGCAGAACGTACACTTCCATTACACCGTTTTTCCATTGCCACCAGAAACATCTCGTTAAACAATGTTATCTAAGAGTTAACTGCCCCATCCCGGAGTAACAAGCAGAGAAAATGTCTTAAGGAGTGCGTTAAGTAAGGAAGTATCTCCCGGAACCGTTACTTTCCTGGAATTTACAGTTTTTAGGATAATCCTCGCCCCGAGATGTCTTCTCAGACTACATTTAAACGATCGATATTTGTAAAATACAAAAACTACAGCGGCAGACATAGCGACTCTTAAATATTCGAACTTTCGGCTTTTTAAATATTCATATTTACAAACTTTGAAAGCGTCGACCTCGAAAATTGTCCAGGTCCGAAAGTTTCGAGCTGCCAAATTTCCGATATTTCCAACTTTCGAATCTCGAAATCTTCCGCAAATGTTTCTAACCTTTCGAAATCTCACACTTTTAAATACCCAAATGTCGAAATTCTTGAACTTTCCAACCCTCGAACCTTTTGTTTAGATTCTCGATACAATAGCTCACAAATTACCAAACGCTCTACTCTCCACCTCCACCGCCGCTTACAAACTCGCCAATAGCCGAGAGTACCCTGTGAAATCTGGAAAAATTCTAAAACCGAGAACTCGACGAAACGTACGAAACGTGCACGAAAATGCAGCTAGAACCGCAATAATCCGGCGTCGTTTCGTCGCCGATTCAAAATTCGGCCTGTTATAACCGCGCCGCTGCACGACTTTACAATCCTCCGGAGTCATCGTGCAATTTCATCCAGCCGTTCGAAAGGTAGCCTGCGAAAAATCGCTCGGACGAACCGCCCTGGCGAGTTTATGCCCGCTTGCAAACAGCCGATAAATTCCAGAAATCCTGGGCAAATCTCGGTTGGAAATCTGCGGTGGAGTTTGCTCGAAGAAGCAGGAGATGCAACGGTAGGGTTAGAAAGAGCGAATCGAGGCAGAAGGAGGGTGCTAATGGGCGAGGCTCTTCCCGAGGCTGTTCGTCGGTCGGTGAAACGCGGCGACCACCGGCATGTGGTCGTTAACACGCACGGCTGCCCCGAAATCTACGGCCGTTTGCGTTTCGTCCACTTCGCTCCGCGCGACCACTTTCTCCTCTCGTGCGTGCGCTACGCCGTTAATTCGCCGGCTGAGATCGCCTCCTTCGTTTCGTCGGTTTTATCGCAGACGAAGGATCATCGTGCAGAGAGGGAAATCGCAGGAACGGTGAATTTATGGGGCGTCTCAAAGTGAGAAATCGTCGGCGGGGTATCCTCGAGAATTGTACTGGGAATATTGCGAATAAAAAGGAGGCGGTAGATCGCAGACGGACACGGTAGACCAATTTTGTGCGACTTTCGGCAGTATGGGCGGGCGTTTTTGCAAATTGGCGGAAAGGCGAGTTTGTGGGGCTTTTTAGGGTGAAAAATGGTGGACGGGCAGAAAGTTCTTGACGGTCGTAGCGGGAATAGCGTGCGTGAAAAAAAGAGGCACGAGACTGCGAATAGGCGTGGTAGACACTTTCTGTACGATTTTATCTTTGCAAATTCGTCGCTTTGCAAATCGGAGCAAAGGTGGAAAAATTGACGGCGAGCAAGTTCTTCTGGGTTGCGGCTGTGGTAGAATTATCGTACACGTAGAAGAGGCGGGAGATCGTAAATATACGCGGTAAATAATTTTTCTGCGATTTTTAGAAACGCGAACGAGCGTTTTGCAAATTGCAGGAGAAGTTACTTTGCGAGGATTTCTGAAAACTAATCTACGTCGTAGTACACTATTGCCTCACTGTACGGCGGTATTTTGCTAATCGTGGCCGGCCAATAACCTGGCGGAGGTTCTCGCGAGGTTAAATGGCCACTCAGGTTTCCTTTAGTGGGAAAATTACGGCTCAATCAGAGAACAATGACACAGTAATTCCTCTTTCATGGAAGGGAAGAGATGATCGGGTGGGACAACAATTGTGCATCATCCGGGAGCAGGGTTGGCCTCCGAGACTAGAGACAAGCTGGCCAACCAACGGCCAGACCGCAACGTATCCCTCGCGAACCGCAGCCAGCAAGGTGAACCGGCGGCCAATTAATTAACATGATTATAGCCGAGGTGAGAAAGCTCGATCGGATGGGCCAAAGCATTTGCGTGCCTGGAAACTAGCCTTCATCCTCCGTCTCTGACACACTATCCCTGCACAACTGCGACGACAGCCACTCCCTTGGGAGCTTCTGAATACTCTGTTCTTAGCTGATGATAATTCATCATTCGCGCGAAATCGCGCTTCTGTTAAAATTCTCTCTAATTAATTAAGATTCAACGAGAGAGTTCGTAAAGGCTGCGCAGACGCGATATCGTTGAACGAACAGTGACGATAAATGGTAACGCGATTGAAAATTTGAACGTTTGAAGACCCGAAAGCTTCAGAGACACTAGGAAGTTCGATAATTTGAACATTAAAAAAAAAAAAAGGATCCGATGATTTGGACATTTAAACATTTGGAATCGAACAAATTAACAAATTCGATGTTGCGAAACTTTGCAAATCGAAGATATGTCAACGACCAGTCCCGAGATACATGTTCGTGCTATGGCCATTATCGTACGTAGATCGGTTTTCAGTGCTTTTCGTTGAAACTGTGTCCTCTCGTTTGGTTCGAGCACAATCGTTTGAAGAATAGAAAGTTTGCTTTAAAATCATATTTACTCACTTGGAGAAGTAAGATTTACCTTGCAGGCAGGCAGATCTCCAAGATATTTTACTTCAAGTTGGACGTCGACGTTGATCCTTTTGCTTTTAAAATGTTTGCCGAGTTTAGAGGTACAATTTACTGGCAGGAAAATGTCGCGAGCAAGTACGAGCAACTAACATTTTTCCATAAGGCTGACTTTGTTTGCGACGCGCGGAGTACTCGTTAAAAACAAACACGGTGTATACATTTGTCGTTTTGTCTCTAGATTCGAGGAAACCTACGGAATTCCAACTACGAATATCTTGCTGCAATCGTGCAACGTGGTACCGATCCAATCGAACGTCGCAGACAGAAATAAGTAAAGTGGGATATTCGCGTTGAGACGAAGGGAATAATCGACTGACTCGAACTAATTAGTCGCGACTCGAGTTAGTTCACGGTGTTTTGCGCGTCAATGTCGGTTGATCGCGGTATTATTACGTGGCTCTCGAGTTCTCTGTTAGCCGTGGGGCGTCGATCGTTTTCCCAGTGCGAAGGCGTCGGTCTCGACGAGTCACAGCGGTCTCCTGAATCGATCCAGGCAATCCGCAACGGACGATCGCGCGATAACAGCGAAATTAGGAATCTTAATTGGCCGTTTCGGTTGCAGCGAGCAGGTGTAGCGAGTAAATTAAATGCCGTGCTTTTAATGAAGCGCGCTTACAGCCGAGTAATTAAACCGTTTAAACGGACGACCACACTGTGTTTCTTTCGCTCTCTGCTTGCCTGTATTTTCCTTCGGCGTATTTACCTCTGTGCTCTCTTCCTTTCTTAATATTTTTTACGTTCTCGTTCTAACGAGAAACCACGCGTCAGGGTTATTTCGTGAAAGTATAGATAACGAATGGAATAAAAGTGCTGGTATTAATTTACCGAGGTTGGTCTGCTATCAAAGGATGGTTCATTGGCGACGAATTCGATTTAACATTCTCGGCTGAGATCGAGAGACGAGTGCAAGGAACGAGGAACGTGAATTCGTTGCAAATAATTGGAATTTCTGTTCGTAATAAAATTTAAGTGGCGGGATTTGGTTTAGTAGCTGTTCTTAAGTATTGGTACAAGTACGCGAGGAACGACAGAGGATATTAAACAACGCTTTGTTCCTTCTAGCTATCGTAACGTAAGAAAGAATCACGAAACAATCGCCGATGTTCTCTTTCAAATACTACAGAATTATCAATGTCGCTTTAACTCCGAGAAAACTGGCATTTGCCAGCTTTCCGATCGAACGTTGCGAAGAATTACCAAACAACTTGCAACTTGGTCTCTCGGATCCAACGAAATACTTCGCGTCACGAGTCCAGTCGCTGAAAGAACTTAACGTCACCGGCGATCATTCCGCTAACGCGTCCATTAAAGAAAAGTACGCTTGTTATCTCGCAGCTTTTCAATCGAGCTTCGTCCTGCTGACCCTCTTCAGGGCCATCGCTGGCCCATCGATTCGATAAAAAGTTTCACCAGAAGGATACGTCCGATCGCGGCGTTTATTTTTAACTTTCGAACACTTAAGACACGGCTTTTAGAAACTTCTCGTCCCGAGAGTTCCAGCGTTTCCAGCTGACGACATCAGGAAGAAAAGTCGATGGATTCGCGTACACGCTGTCGAACGTTGTCTTCGTGGCTGAGAGGTCGTTTCGTCGCACGTAAACCTAACACACAGCGAACAAAATATGATCTCACCAGTTATCGTATGACGTACCGAATAAACGGCAGTTGAAATACTTCGATGATCTTCACGAGCTGTACGCTTACAATAATGTTGAGATTATCTATACGAATTGAGGGACGCGTGGATGAACCGTAAAATAGAAAGTATATTTAAATATGGAAGTGTAAGTATAAGTACAGTATAAGCTGATCCAGATCCGCACGCTGGCAGTGTTAGCTTCTAACAAATCGGTGGATACAAGGAAAGAATGGCAACACGTTCAAACCAGCTGGCTGCTGAAACGAGCAAAACTCATGTAGAAAGAAGACTAAGAAAAAAGCATCCCACTGACCTCGTTAAAGAATAAAATAGACGATCTGGAAGATGGTATCCCGCCGGGGGTAACCGTCCACATGCTATTTCGCAACAAAGATATAAAAATTTACCAAATGTCCTGTTGGACAAATTGTAAAATGCAAATAAAATAATAAAAAAAATAAAGACCTTCTAACAGAGCCCCGAAGCCATGGGCCTATCGATATTTGTATTATCCCTAATCTGGCCTGTTATATTATTATTATTATTAAACGTTCATTAGTCAAGGAAATATAGATTATATATAGATATATACATTTACAATAAACAATGAATTACATTTAGGAAGTAATTTTGGCAGGAGGTGACGACACGACGTAGGCATACGATATTTTGTGTCGGATTTACATTTTTAACATTACGATTGAAAGTTAAATTTAAATGGCTCGTTACGACTTTACTAAACTTTCGGATTCTCACGCAAAATCATAAAAATAGAAAAATTTTTTTTAAAATTTAAAAATAGAATGGAAAGAAAAGGATCTCGATGTTTTAAATAGCGTATAATTTTCTACAAATTTCGTATGATTTTTCGTGGAATTTTCCGCTTTCTAATTTCTACTATAATTCTGTAAAAGTCTAGTCGTTACTGAAATCGCGTAAGCGGTTAGGCTGGAATGTGCGATCGCGGGCCGACCGGAAATAGAATCAAACACTGGTGTAACGGGTTGGTTGATCAAGTAGGAAAAGAACAACGGGAACGTGAAGTTTGACTCGAGTTTCAGGGATGCCAGGTGTCGTAGTTCAAAGCGTCCGCAGGCTCTGTTAAATCAATACCTCGTATCGATACCGTGGAATCGGATGCTAGCAACGAACACTCGACACCGCTATCACAGAGTAAACAAAGTGACGAAAATGTCGGCACGATGATCCCTATTAATTTATCGATTCAATTGAGGCCAACAAGAATCGAAAGCTGGCCGCCCCGTTCGAAAACTGCCTGACTACTGTAAAACGAGATCGATCGAGACACGAGCTGAGCTCGATCGACGATGGATTACCAGGGACAGCGTGAATACACGTGGCCGGCTAATTAACGTTCGACATTCTGTGCGATTAATATTCGATTAACGTCCCGTAGGAGCGTGTTACAATTCGCCAACTAGATCAAACATTTTGTAAACTTCTGTTATGTTGCCGATTATACTTACAGAGCTCGGTGTAAATCAATTGTTACAACGCCTCGTAGTTAACGATATTATATTGGAGATTACGTGTATTCACCGGGGGGGGGGGGGATTGTTAAGTTGTTTCGTACGTAATTTGATTTTCCTACGAGTCGAGCTCAAAGATAGAATTATACGCGATTAAGGTATAAAATCTGTACGAAAGAAATCGCAAAGTGGACGAAGCGTATGAAAATAATATGTAACGCTATTCGTATATTTTACAAAATGTCGTTCAAGTTCTTATTACGATAATTAATAAAAAGAAGAAAAATATATAGAGTGTAAGAAGAAGATTACAGTAGATAAGGGGTAGATTTAAGAACAGAGAGATAGATAAAGTAAGTTTAGTTAATCAAAGGGAGGAAGCAATAAGATAAACCATTGTAGAATGGTAAGACTGATAAAAATGTAAGCGAGCAAGGAATGTAAAGCCAGAAGTCCGTCCAAAGTCGAAAGGCAAGGATTAAGTATTAATAAAATAAAATAAATAAAATAATAAAAAGAAAAATAATTACGTTATTATTAATATATATATATATAAAATATAACGAATCGTGTGAGAAGTTACGATTACTTTGGTAGTTCGAATGTTAGAACGATAAAGATTTTACAAAAGTAGTTTTCTAATGTAAGAAAGGCGGTGAAACATCGTAGAAAATACGAGGAAAGTACACGGGTAGCCGATTAATATACCACGAATGTTCAGACAAAGTGATATTTTCATGGATACGTATGATTGAAGAAATGAAACTAAGCAGTACTCGTTAAATGTTACAATTAATACTATTAACGAGTATCGATTTTTAACCAGACGGCACATTTCCCATTGATTTTGAAAATTTCCGTAAACCGTAACCGTAAACGATAATTCTGATCGTTAAACATCAATAGCGTACTATCGGTCAGCGTGTCCATCTCGTGGTTCGTTTCGCCGTCGAATCCACTGAACGCTTTGCGGGATCAAGCGAACTGATCTCGGGATAAGGCACGGTCCTGTTGAAATCACGTTCTCTTAGCCGCCGTTACCGGAGCTCGAAAGTTCGATGGGAACGCGACTGCGATTCGCCATGGCGTGCAATCGCTTTTCACGATTAACCTACCGCGAACCGTGCGTCGTATCGAAACCTCGTACCAGTGTGTTCATTTACCGTCTTTGTGGCAGAACTGTCGAAACGAAAGTTAATTTCCAATCTAAATTTCTGCCTTTCTGCACGCTTTTTCCTCTCGACGTTGCTTCGACAAATCTTCAATCGAATTCCTGGCCAGTGCGAAAGAATTTTGCGAAATTGATTAATTTTTTCTCAAGATCGTATTGTTATCAACGAATTATATAATCGCAGCATTTGGATTGTTCGGTATGTCAGAATTATTATAATTCGAATGTTCGTCTACTTTAAATTCTATAAGATATACATCGCTTAGTGAAACGCTTTTTCCACAGAGTTAATCGGGTTGTTTTTCAAAGGCACGGAAATTAATCGCGTTATCGTCGAGTGTAACGCATTCGTTGTTTGTTTTTATATAAAATTAGATCGTAAAATTCGTCAGTAAATTTTCAGGAAAAATACGGATTCGTCGACTCGAAGCTGCGACCTTAAGAATCGCAGTGGTATTAGCCTCACTGGTCAGCCACTCGCTACGCTTCCCTCGTTTCTCCTCTCCCGAATATATTTTTTGCTGCTTTTCCCTCGTTATACTAGTCGTACACGATCGTGTGTATAACATCGTAGGATCATAAACCAGAGGAAAATTAACGTACAACTTTCGCTAGTAATAAAAGGCAGCAATTTTCTCATACTACCGAGTCTTTCCCTCGCTACTGTCCATCAAACGCAATTTCATCGTACGATTACACACGGCCAATCAATTCGATCGTCATTTCTACAAGATCCGCTGAATTTTCGTCGTTCGCGATTTCACAACGTGTAACTAGCAAAGCAAATTTCAAATTAACCACAGCTCGATTCAATCGCTACGTTCAAAACACAAATACGAACAACTCCTACATCTTCGAAAATACGTAAACTACGATCTTCCCTGAATCGTCGAGCATCTTCAAAAAGCACAAAGTCTCGTCGAATCTCTTTTTATCAGCCGCTTTTTACAAACTTCCCAACCGTTACCACACCTACGCTACCAAATTGTACAGTTTGTCCGTAACTTCGAGCGTAACTGTTTCTCGACTGCCACGTTGCTCCGTTGTTTACGCGAGGAACCGAACAGTCGCAAATTCTCATCGCGTTGTCAACGATATCACGCGAATTCACGACCATCTTTTCCCGATAGCAGAACACGATGCCTCAGCCGCTAATGAAAATGGGCACGAACGAAGTCACTCTATTGGATGGAATCGTAAATTCCTCGTCTACTCGGCGCGGCAAGACCATGATTGACAAGCGATCGCTATATCGTCGCCCGATACTACGTCCCAGCCACTTTTTTCACTCCATTTTTTACTCTCGCGCGTACGCTCGCGATAAATAGGATGGAACGGGACGAGTATTCAGCCGACACGGCGCCGTGAAAAGGGTATTCCTCTCTCAGTGGTGCAAAAGGCGACACGAGACTGATGTAAAACGGGCGAAAACACGTAATGGGATGCATCGGCGAAAGGAATCGATCGATACGTTTTCGAACCGGAAACGTTGGCTTTCTTTGAACTCGCAGAATACTGGGATACGTGAACAGAATTCCCGTTTTTTCAGCGCAAAATTTCCGGACGAACCTTTTTGCGCTGTGTAACGGCTGACGTGAATGGATATCGGCAAAGGTTTTGCGAAAGCGTGGCAGTAATTACGGAAAATTTAGAAACTACGCTTTGGGAGCAGGCGAATACAATCGTTCGTGACTGACGACAACAGGCTGGATAAATGTTAACATCGAAATTTCTTTGAACGCGAATGGAATTCCTTTCGGAGGTGAAATTTCGCGAAGGGCTTCTTAGGGTCTCGTATAAGTGGTTCTCGCAATTTTTACGATTTACAGCCTTCGAGTCGACTGTAATGGATATTACCGGCCACAGTTTCACGTGAATTTTACGTAAACTAAATTTAACATCGCACGAATCACGTAGGACGACGGTGGCGCCTCGTTATCCTTCTCTTTAAGTTGACAAATGACGTTGTTTACTGTCCAGCGTTGCTTAAATTATTAAATTCTGTACGCCGCTGCGAGACATTCGGGAAAGTTGATACATTTTTATCGGGTAAATGTACTTCCAAATTCAATAACTCGTACTCCGTCCATAGAACGTGCCCGATCGCAAATAATTTTTGTCCCGCGTTGGATGGATTTTCTCTCCGTCTGCTTTGGCACGTTCAAAAATTCTTTCTTCCAACTTTTCCGATATATTCGCACTTTGTAACGCACTGTAGTGCAACGGGCATCTGCCGTTTAATTGAAATTAAATGAAATCAAATTCGTAAGAATTGAAATTTCCTAAAAAAAAAAAAAAAAAAAAAAATACCCGTGGAAAGATTTGCAAGGCAAATCCAAAATTAAAACGTCCACGAATATCCATTGACAAATCGATTTTAACGAGATCGTCTAATATTCATTGGGAGATTTCTGAGATCCAGATTATCCGTGAACGCGTGCAAATGAATTTCTCATGGCGAACGTGACGCCTGATGTTCCTTGGCCGCGGTTGGCGTCGAGGATGGCGCGGAGGGTGAAATAGGCTGTGGCAAACCGAGAGACGCCGGCGGAATACTTTTCGATAACGAGGGCAATTTAGGCTGATAAAGGAAATCGACGATGCCGTGCTTTATCTCGACGCTTTCTCGGTTTCCCGTAATCAGTGTTTGTCAAGCTGTCGTCGAGGATAAAGGGTAGCCGCCCTTTGGGAATTTACCAGACGATCATCGCCGGAATACGAAATGGATTTTCGTCGAAAAAGAATATTTTTCGATATTTTTCGTCACGACGCGACGCACTGGCGGCATTTGAATGAGACAAAAATCAAAATTCGCTGGCCACGTTCGCACGTTCGCGGTCCACGTTCACAGACCAGGTATCCACGTTCGCAGACAACGTTCGCGCGTTCGCACGTTTGCGCGCCACGTTCTCGCCTTTCACGGTGCTGTATCTCCGGGGAATTATCGCTCGCATTTGTGTTACCCATGAACTAATCGTATCATCGAATAATAACATGGAAATCGAACGAGAGCCACAGTTGAATATAAACGAAAAAGAAAACCGATCGTACTTGTCGAGCATATGGTCGAATATAGCGGAAACTTTCGAACTTTGTCGATCGAGGTTGCGAAAATTCAAGGGTTGATTTTGTGGCTGGATTTTGTGGCTGGATTTTGTCGGATTTATCTTCTATATTTGTACGGTGTGTTAGGCTGATTATGGCCGACTAAACGCTTCGTGTATTAAGTATATATATATATATATATAGCTATTTATTAGGTTGTGCCGGAAGTTTCTTTCCTTTTGTAAGGAAATAATAGACGCGCAACCTCTTTTCGTTTTATATTATTTTATCGAATCATCTACGATCCACTTTGTTCTATTTCTATTATTACGATCGTACACGATTCGATAAAAATAATACGAAACAGAGAATGTGGTGCGTCCATTATTTCCTTACAAGACGAAAGAAACTTTTCGGACAATCTAATAATATAAGGAATTATTTAGGATTGTTCAAAGTACCGCTTGTAGTTGTCCGTTAGCATCAACTTGGGAGAATGTCAATGAAACGGTTCTAGATGATTTGGCAAATGTTAAATTCGATTATACGCTGCTTGATACTCTCGAAAGTAGCTGGAAACTTCTCGTAAATACTCTGACGATGTCGTTGCTTTTGTACGAGATGTCGTCACTTTTCGAATATGATAATTGAAGATATTCATTAACAAGACTGTTACGAAGATATTAACGAACAAGGCGCTGGATAATAAAACTTTGTTCCACTTATCTAAATTATTACACGAAATCTACAGAAATCCGCAAGCACAATAATCCACAAACATCGACAAACCACCGACAATTTATCAAAACTCTGGACAACAAGTCGAAATTAAATCATCGAGTCGCTGCTCCCGAAAACTTGTTCCTGCGACCCATCCCTGGCTTCGTGTCCTTAATTCCAGGAGAAAAGTTCTTTCATCGGAGAACTCTTTCCCGATACTTGGAAGCGTCGTTCGTCCCTTCTCAGCATGGAACGTGTCCAATTACGCTTTTCAACGACGAAAAGCTGGCAGAAAAAGCGGGAACACTTGTTTCCATTGAACAAGTATTCGATCGACGTGCACTTGCTTACAAAAAAAAGAAAAAAAAAAAGAAGAAATCGAATACTTTCAAGTAGAAGCCTCTCACGAATACATTACTCGTTATGGAAAACATTTTGAAATTTGATTAGCACTGTAACGAAACACGACCATCGTTTCGCGATTATATTGACCAGGTTCGAGAAACAATTCTGTAATGTGCAATGTATTTTGTAAAGATCACAAGTATTTAAAGTATTCAAACGAACGATTACCCGTTATAACGATACGTCCCGGTACTCGATGTTTCACGATATCGATGTAATCACGACAGTCGTGTCGCATTACAACGCTGATAAAATTTCAAAATATGTTATATAAGACTATATATAGCGGTTATAAAAGGTATTGGCACGTATTCTTATTTTTTAACGAACCTTTTTCTTTTTCTTTTTTTTTTATAAGATTCCGCGCTTCATTTCTAAACTTTGTTACTAAATAACACGAAATTTAATGTATTAGATTGTCCGAAAAGTTTCTTTCGTTTTGTGAGGAAATAATGGACGCACCGCGTTCTCTGTTTCATATTATCTTTATCGAATCACTTAACAAACTTAACAAACACGCTATTCTCACCTAGATACCTCGATTCCTACTACCAATTCGTCCAAATTTCTCCCCTGAAATTATCCATGTATGTCGTATATAATATATATTGGATTGTCCGAAAAGTTTCTTTCGTCTTGTAAGGAACCGCGTTCTCTGTTTGATATTATTTTTGTCGAATCATGTACGATCGTAATAATAGAAATAGAACGAAATGAATCGTACATGATGGAATAAAATAATATAAAACGAGAAAATGTTGTGCGTCTATGGTTTCCTTACAAAAGGAAAGAAACTTTCGGGACAACCTAATACTTGGACCGAATTAATTACCACATAAATGTTGTAATAAAATAGACAATCTGGAGGATGGTATCCCGCTGGGAGTAACCATCCACATGCTATTTCGCAACAAAGATATAAAAATTTACCAAATGTCCCGCTGGGCAAATTGTAAAACGCAGAATAAAATAAACAACTAAAAAAAAAAAAAAAAAAATACAATGATACGTCGCAATTTTTCGTAGTCACCTACAAGTGTTCAAAGACTTTTATGAGCCACGGTAAGTCACCCTCCGATCGCGTTTCGAACGTCAAGCCAGGGAAAAGCGAAAACGAGGCTCGTTAACGCGAGAGAGGGACTCCAGCCGGAAATCGGACGTTTAATTTGATTAATCGTCCGGAGGTACTCGAGGAAAAGCAACTCGGGGCAAGTAACCAGGTGCTACAAGCGCCAAGAATATTCTTCTGGTGAGGAACTGATGAGGGGTAAGCCAAGGGATGTTTAATTAAATTAACGTTTAGTCTGCCGCGAGTCCTCGCTGCGCAATTACACCCACGATGCAAGCTAATCGACCGACTAGCCGCGTTCAATTAGCAGCCTCAGCTCCCGTTGGATATGAAAAACTGCTTCTTTTCCTTATTTAGACGAAGGGCGAGCTTTGAGGAAGTTTTTGTCTCGTCGAGGGTGAGACGCGGATGAAAAATGGGATACGGTTTAGAAGACTGATTGGATGGATTTTTTTAGATATTGTGGGAAACGTTCATTTATCAGTCTTTTGATACTATAATGGTATTTACATGTACCAAAATTTTCTGCGGTCCCTTTAATCTCTTTAATCCCTTACACGGCTGGCCTACGCCGATTTATAAGAATTTCCTTTTCGTTTCGCCAATTATTTTTGCCCATCGATCTGTATGCTATCGCGTATACTGTATGAAGCACTTATGCCTCATAAAAAATATATATAACGCGTCCGTTCAAACAGGTACACGAATATCGTTGGCCTTTTCAACACCAACCATTTGACCGCAATATTTATAGCTCTCCTTCGACAGTCGAAAACCTACGAACCAAAGATTTCAATAGAAACGACGAGTAAACGTAGAAGGAAGTAAAAAGAACGCGAGGAAGAACACAAGAATTTCGAAGGTCGATGAAAAAGGAAAAGAATTGCCGTGGTAAAAAGTTTATTAACGACGATCGTTCTCGTTTCTCTTGAAATTGAACTGCTGCTACTTTCCACCTCCGTATCGTGTTCCAACCTCGCCGCCAGTTCCAAAAAGCTTATTTCCTGCCGCGATCTTTTATCGCCAAGCGTGTCGTAGGAAACTTTGTATCCGCGAAACCTTTTTCCACGGATTTGCCTCGCGACGGATTCTCCCAAGTTTTACCAACCCCTCCAGCCCGCAACGACTTCATTTTCTCGAATACCATAAACGGAAGCTGCGGCATCTCCGGCGCAATTACGCGTATATTTAACATGGACGTTCAGAGCGGAGGAAGATAACCGGATCTTTCGTTTTAGAGGGCGTAAAGATAAATAGACTATAAATGATTCGATTACGTGTCGCTGATGGAAAGTTTGGAGTCAATTTTATCGACGATAAATAACGACGGAGAAGAAAGAAGTTAGTTAAACTTTCGTAACGAAGAAAGACCGAGTAAATATTTCAATTTTGAATATACTATATGCCGTTGTACAACGCTTAATAGGCGATATATACTGTATTGATCTTTTAATACGAAAACACTTAAAATCTTTAGCACTAGTTAGAAAATCATTTGTTGCGTTGTAATAACGTGGAATACAACAAGGCTTACGAAGTTTACAAAAATTATCTCTAGACTCGTTGTAGGTGTATAAAAACTTTGTTCGTCTCGAGGAATGCAAATTTTGTTAAACGCCTATCCTGTTTTACGTTGGTTGTTATATCTGTTTCAGGTTGAAAGAAAATTAAGTAACAATTAACCCTTTATTACTCGATGTTCCTTGCTCGTCAGGAAAGAAGTTACAGTTGATGAAAGTTTTTCTCATTCTGATGGAGCGAGTTAAGAGTTAATAATTACCGTGAAAAGAAATTGCTCGATGGTAGTGCAATGTATAAAAAGATAAAAGAAAATAGTCGAAATTCGTGCGTGACGTTTCAAAAATAATTTTTTGGATAGATCGATTGCTGATAATCTATTTCCAAGAACAAATAATAATAGCAATAATAATAATAACAATTAATTTCCACGAAATACAAACTAATCGCTATAACGTATGTATACATCGTCTAATTATAATTTCTTCGTATTACTCCTATTACCATTATAATTATTTTTATTTGTTACCGGTTGTATAAGCTTATTAAAAACAGCGCAACAGTAGAAAGATAATGAAACGTTCTCCGTTAATAATTGAATATCTCTAAGGAGAGACGGTAGTATCGTTTATTTAGTTATTTTTCTCAGTTTACGAGTCTAATTGTTAATTTATGTATTCGTTCGAGCGTACATAGCTTCTATTAAAAAGGAAAACTTCTTAATGTTCTTCCATCGATATGAAATGCACTGTTTTCTTCGTGGAAAGAAAATGGATAAAAATGAAGCATAGAACGCTTGTCTCTATGGACTGGAGGGTCCGAGACGGAAATTCGAGTGGCTAATTATTATTTGAACTTCGTCAAAGCCGTCATGTTTCCGGAGGAGTTAATTGCCACCCTTTCCACTGCGAAAGAAAGCGGAAACGATGGAAAGAACTGCAATTATTGATCTTTCTCTCGTGGAAAGATTCGCTGAACAGGGGCTTATGATCGCACAGCTTTCTTTCCACAGTGTTGACGAACAAAATTTCTGACTTTTCTACATTTTTTGCGAAAATAAACAGTTTTTTTTAAAAAAGGAAGATGAAAGGCGACGATGAATTAGTACCTCGAAGCTCTGTAATTGGCGTAGTTCAGGATCCAAGTACTAAGAAAAATTCGGATTAAAAATACCAAAATCTAAAGTTCCAATTTATTTTAACAGATATATCACCGTTACGATTATCTCTTTAATCCGTTTCCAATTTTTTAATTTCCAGGACCTGTCAAAATACCAGTCGATTAAACCTCCCTTTTAAAAATCGATCGCTACCCTCAAACAACCAGCATTACCTTCATCTCCCCTCCCATTTGTTCTGTTCTACCATCGTTTTAAACGATTCCCAAAAAACCGAGACAAACAACCCCTATTTGGTATCAATTAACAATTACCGCGTGGAACGACAGGCACAGTGGACAACTCGTTAAAGTCGTTATTTTGTAAATCACTATCGAACAAAGATTCAACATTAATCGATATTTTAGGTCCCATTTAAGCGGAGATAGTGCTCTTATATTTGTCAACTCGTTCGTCTCGACGTTCAAAATATATTTGGTTTAATTTTTGATTAATTTTACAACATTATATCGTGGTACTGTACGATAAGAGCGTTGCTTCGTTATTATCGCGAATCGCGAACGAGCAGACCATCAACGCATTGATGAAGTATACGATTAAAAAAAACATTCAGACGAAATATCTGATTTTTAATATTTCTTCCGACCGAAGGAAAACACGTTTGTACAAATAAAAGTTGAAATATTTTAGAATCATACGCGAAAGGGAGAATTCTCTGTTTAACCCGTTAACTCGCCACTTGGATTTCCAATCTCTTCGAAATTAAAAAACAGCTCTTTAATTTCCAGATACCCTGTGCTTTAACGCAATTTCTATTATACGAGTTAATTTCGTTTCTGCTGAAGATAATTCACGTATACTCGATAAATAATTCCATCGCATTTGGAAGACTTAAACTCGATCTTCTTCAAATCGTAGTAGCGGTAAATAAGTGCTGAAAAAAAAAAGAGAGAAGAAAGAAGAAATGATTGCAAACGCAAAAAGTGTAAGCGTAAATGTAGAAATGTCTATTTAACGCGTGATCCGTTTAACGTGTTTAAATGACCCACGGGAAGGTGAAAGTATCTATTGAAAAAAGTATTGAAAAAACTGACACAACAAAAATTATATCTCATTTGTAAATCTGCGACGCTAACACAAAGAAAGTTCGATTTAACTTTGAATCAATGTATACGCAACACGAAGCGTCTCGGGGTAGTATAAGGACACGGAATGGACACAGAAAGTTTCGAGAGGGTGCAAAGAGGGTGAGATGGAGGCAAAATGATAACAGAGGATCGAGACACGATAAAGACAAAAAGGGAAGTTCAAAGAGGAAGCCGTGCGGAGAGGATTCGCAGCTACTATCGGCATCCAATAAAGGGAACGAAGAGCAGCTGGAATTGGCCGAATGGTTTATATTTATAGATTGAAATCCTCTTTCCTGTGTCTTTCTATCTTTCTCTTTCTAAGCTGTACGTTCTCCCGCTTTGTCTCTGATGCGTCTCTCGCTTGTATTGCTCTACGGTACGTGGACTCTACGCTAAAGTTCGAAAGTTTCCTTTCGACCGAAAGATCGTCCCAGCTTTCGACTTTCTTGCAGGAAAGCAAGATGAATCCTTTTTGAAACGCGATTCGAGATTCGCGTGTTCTCGTGTTACGTAGAAAACTTTGGAAAGATTCTGTAATTTCTTGTATCCGTTGATTCTGTATGATTCGTTGCAATGGGAGAATTTTGTGATTTGTACGAGACGCTGTTCGCAACAACGAGTATAATTTGTTTTACAGCGACGACTTTTAATGCTTGTAAAAATCAACCATTTTATCATCTGAATTGATATAATTTTGTTTGCAATTGTATTAGGTTAACGTTAACTCAAACGTTGAAATAAACGTCAGTAGTGCCAATAGGGTGGCATAACTTGTTTTAAAATAAAAATTTGTGATCAAAGTAAGAACCATTCGAGAAGACTCGTATTTCTTTCTTTTTCCGTCCATTTAGGTATTTGTTGATTTTACTTTCGCCAAAAAGAAAAAAAAGAGAAGAAAATACCCAAAAAATCATTTTTACGCGCTGCACTCTGAAAAAAATAGAATACAGTAGATTTATATTTGATCGTGAAGTAGACTGGAGCCTTTTCAACAAAATAACGCTCAAAGCAATTATTAGAAGTGTTTCTGCGTTTTAAAACAATTGGAACGAGATGTTATTGAAAAGTGATACGCAACAGTTTAATACTATATTTTAAGTTAATAGATTTTACGATATGCTTTTGCCGAAAGAAGAAATATTTGCTTCTACAAATTTCCAACCTACACGGTTTTCTATATTTAAACGGAATTTACATATTACGTCGATCTCGTTATTTTTGTTCGTCGTTGATATCTGGTTGTTATTCGAACATTTTTTCCTCGGAACGGAAGGAAAATCTTTTCAAGTTTTTACAGCTCGCGAATCTGTTGATACGCGAAATACCTTTTTCTTCTGTTTATGCCGGATTTAAATCTGTTCGAACATTTAACCTTCGTCGTTTTTTTATACTTTCATTTACACTTGTGATAAATTGTTGTTTAGCTTATTATCCGAAAGGGAACATCCCCTCCCCGTTAAAGGAAATTACCGGTACCGCAACTTCTTGAATTTTTTAATAAAATATCTTTTAGATATTTATATTCAATTTCCATTCTACATAAATTCCGCTGGTTAAATGAAATTCGTTAAATTAAATCGTTATTCGGAAATTGTTTTCGCCTCCTTATTACTTTTTCCATTTTACACGGATCGAGATAGCACAGTGTTTCGAGGTACGTTTTATATTAATTTCCAGGATGCAACGTAGCGAGCAAGAGTAAGCTTTCAGTCGATAGTGCAGCGTATTCCTTTTATCCGAAGGCAGGCTGCTTCCTTTTCACTTTTCCACTTTTCTTGTCCCTTCATTGGTTCTTCGATACTTTTTTCACTTAGGCCAAGTGACGGACACTTGATTCTCCCCATTATTTGTTTTCGAGTGTCCTCCCACGTCGAAGCGTCTCGAAATTCTCGAAATATCGGAACCGCTGCAGACCTTCTTCGAGTATCGCATTAAATTCATATCGAAGCTTCCAGCAATTTCACCTTGTTTTCCTTTCTTCTTCTCTTTCTTGGAAATATTCGAGACGATCCTCGACTTTTTAATACACTCGTTATTACAAATTAGAAACTTCTTGTTGCCGAAGATTGTTCGAGGGATTATTAAAATTCTATAATAAGGATTTCAGTACCTTATAGGAGAAGAGAATTGTAATTAAAGCAAAGGGAAGAATCGCAGTTTTATTTTATTGTTTCTTTTAATTGCGTTTTTACTTATTGCGAAGGAATCAGAGTCCAAGTCTATAAAAATATTGCAATTTCATTACGATTCTTTGTTTATTAGAATCTTTCAGGCTTATCGGTAAATATTATGGATTATTTCCTATTGCTATAAAATATAAAATTCCAAAGATACACCGATTCACGAGTATACGTAACTTGTAATTGCGAATAGGTAAAAATTTCCGAACACTACATCGTTCGATAAGATACCGCAATCATTTCGTGGTAGCAATTACCAGAATTTCGATCGATCTGCCTGTATTTGCAAGTCGTTACAAATAATTAGAAACTTCTAGCTACCGAAAATGGAAATTCCCAAATGTTCGACGGAATGTTATAATTATAATACGTCACAGATTGTCTCGAGTTTCAATTAATACGTGCTTGTTATTGCAAATTACTCGAGATTTCTTGCTATTAAAAACCATCACATCGGTACATATTAAAATTTAATTTCAACGAATTTAATCGTACGTAGTTGACACTAGCATTTGCAAATTACTCGAGATTTCTTGCTATTAAAAACCATCACATCGATACATATGAAAATTTAATTCCAACGAATTTAATCGAACATAGTTGATACTAGCATTTGCAAATATCTCGAATTTTATTTAATACCCGAACATAATCCAATCAAATTAAATTCAAAATAAATCCTTAATTAACTCTTCAAAAACTACCATCGACCGTTATTTCCAAGATTTACAGAAAATATTTCGGAAATTATTCGACGACTCTTTCAAACCAGAATGTTTAACGATCTTCGACCAACGCTCGTCCCCAAAATCCTTCGCAATTCATATTCAAAATTTTTCCGTATTCTAACGTCCTTTCCAAGGTAAAACGTCTCGAACCCTGCGATTCAACCCCTTTATATCTCTTTCACCCCGTCGACGTTTCACCGGTTTCGCTTCTCATTTCACCCTCGAACCAACCATAGTACACGCACGAGGGTTGCATCCACACACGAACACGCCCCCATTCCGCTGTATATCTGCTCTGCTATCTGGCCAATGGACGGGACGAGGGGGTTAGCGAGTCGTGCCATCCATTCCGTTTGATCTCGCGACCGTGATATTTTTCCAGATTTCTTCCCTTCTATCCTGCCTCCATCATCCACCCGATCGAAACAAAAAGGAGGGACGCGCGTGAGTGCCTCCGCCAACGGTGCAATGCGATATACTATCGCGCGATATGCTTTATATATCGTAGAAATTAGTGGAAATGTCATTTTAGAAGACAGGACAATCGTAGAATATTTTGATATTCTAAAGCCGCTTGGCATTTTCCGGATAATTCTTGGCACGTGTTTACAAATGGTTTACATGGTTATCAAAGGCGTAAACGGGCATTTCAGATGATCGTAAGGAGTCGATAATACCTGAGATTATCGTGTAAGACGATAATTGTAGAAGGGGAACGATGTAACTTTTGGCTGCGATCTTCGACTCTATGACGACCAGTCAGTTGCAACCGATCGGTGATATCGCTGACCGTGAACGACGTTGACGCTCAGGGTGGAGGTATTGTAAGGATGGAGACACGTATAATGATTATGGTATTTATTCGCTGTATTCGGGTGCTCACAACGAACATATATGTACGTGGTACACTCGAGAACACCGAGATAGAACGAACGTAGGCCGAGTGTGGTCTATGCGAGATCTAGTTGAGTCGACCGTTCGTGCAAGACTTTATTCGGACCAAGTATACGAGTATGATTCGTACGACGTTTGACTTGGTGGATTAAGACTGTGAACGAGCGATTAAGAATATGACGCGAGNTGTCTCGACGTTCGCCGTGCGACCGCCCGAAGAGAACTCTTGGAAACTGCCAATCTTGGTTCCTCTGTCTTTCGTTCCTCCCCACCATGCATGCATTTCCTAACCGTGGTCCTGATCACGCAGGCCATCGTTCGACCCAGGATCGAAGAATACCCGTGACTCGTTAGGTCTCTCGAGAAGTAACGAATTCTCTCGAAATGCAACATCGAATACGTCCCGCAACATTGTATACGTTTACGGAGTAGTAGGTAAACGATACCAACGTCTCTGGGCCAGGCCATGCGCTGTTCCGGTCGTAAAGAATGCCAGGTCGAAATCCTGAACAGCTTTTGTGACGCTTGATCGTGTTCGATAGGAGGTAAGATTCGGGATACATTTAAGAGAGACGATAAAAAGTTCTTCCGCGAAATGCGATTCTTTTTTATTTATTCATCCGCAACGTTTTGGAGGTGAATATTACACGAATACTGTTGGAGGAATTAACAGCAAAAATATTTTGCACTGTTACGAACTCTTCTTATCATTCAACGAGCGGAAAGCGTGAGTTGTACTTTTAAATTTGATCCTCGCAAATATTGCTTTAAACGATGTACGACAAACTACGATACAGAGACCAGGATTCACAGCCTGGACCTCCGACTCTCTGCCATTCGCCTCAACTCAAATATCCGTCAAACAAACTTCCGTTATTAGCACGACTCTGAGAATAATTCAGTCCAACGGTTCCACCTTTTGCAAACTCAAAGAATTTACCTACTCTCTGATTCCAGACTCGAAATTAAGAGAGCGCAAACGGCGCAAAGAATATCCGGCGAATAATAAGCGATACACAGAGAGAAGTTTTTTACTATCGTCGAGAAACAAAAGCCGCGTTCGCGGAAGCAAAGCTTTAAAACGATCGAGCGAGAAAGAGGAAGGTAAGAGGTAAATATAGAGAAAGAGGAGAGAGTACGAAGTTTGCGATAGCTGAACCACCGAACGCTTCCCTTTTACCATTTTTGTTGATATCGGAAAGGGAGTCCGCCAAGACTCGATGATAAATGCGATTACTAAATATTATTGACGGCCGGGAACGTGCTCTCGTGACCCACAATTTTTATCGTCGACCGTTTCGTTTCCTCCGCGTGCATAGAGACGCGTTTTTCTTCGATAGAGAAACGGAATTCCATTTGAGGTACGAAAGTGTTAGGTTGTCCCGAAAGTTTCTTTCCTTCTTGTAAGGAAATAATAGACGCACAACCTTTTTTCGTTTTATATTATTTTATTCCATCATCTACGATCCATTTTGTTCTATTTCTATTATCACGATGGCGCACGATTCGATAAAAATAACATAAAACAGAGAATGTGGCGCGTCCATTATTTCCTTACAAGACGAAAGAAGCTGTTGCGACAATCTAATAGATGGAGACGTAGAGCAGAACGTAGCGTGCAGCAAGTAGAATTGGAACTGCTTCAGCCTGTTAGTCGTTTTGGTTAAGACAACGGCGGGTTCTTGCAATTATTCCTTTGGAATGAAATTGCTAGTGATTGCTGCGTCAAGTGGAATCGAAAGTTTGTAACCAGACACGGTCACTTTTACTTATTACGCGGATGTTTCGATTAAAAGAGTATGATGCGTGTGTTTCTTATCGTTCGTTTCTCCTTAACCGAGCGTGAAGCGAGTAGAAACGGAAGTTTGTAGTCAGGCGCAGTTACTTTAAATTGGCCTGTTCTTGCAATGGTTTAGAACGAAGCAAGTAATGGTTTTTGGGTTAATCAAGTGCTCTCGTTATTATTTACTTTTTTGACAATTGCATTATATCCTACATCGGTTCCAAAATGATTCTACGATTCTTGTACCGATCTTACGATAATTGAAAATTTACCTTTTAAACAGCATACCTTTCTTTATTTATTCGTAATCTTACGAACTACGGTGCATTTCAGTTTCACATTCGAAAGTTATATTTTACGAAATACGATCCGTGTCGATACTTCTCCTCGCCACTGTACCAACGCGTTCGTCATTGAACAAACCTAAGTATATAAAAAGCCTCGACAACGTCGTATCGTAACTCGCGTCGTCCACGTAATAAACCAACGGCAATTAACTCCATCACCGTGGAAAGTAAAAATAAGCCTGGGGCTGGGAAGATGCAGCTGTGTAATTATCGGCGATAAATGGCCTGGTATACGAAAGGTACGTGAAAGGAGAGGACTGCTCCTCCCGTTGCTTCTATCGTCGCAATTTGTCGTCGAGTGAATATCGACAGATTAAAAAAAAGGGCTTTCGCCGTGCACCACCCCCTCTCCCGCTTTTTTATTTTTCGTTCCGTGAAACCGTTCCAATTGAACGTTTCTCTCGTTGCTCGGGGCTACGCGAGACCCCTCGCCGTTTCTGTTATACGAGCAATTCTTGGAAAACATATTGTTTCACTCAGGGGCTGAGAGATCGGGGGAGGACGAAGGGGATTCGGTTTATTTTTCAAGCGGCAAAGTCGTTTTAATGAACTCCTCGCGCTTTTATAGTCGGTGACCAGGTAAGGGTGAGGGTAAATTGGAGTTGACTGGAATACTGCATTTGCGGAGTAAATTCTTTTCAAGAGTTTTCGGACACTTATTCGTCAGTGGAACGCGAATCTGAAATTCGAAATTTATATTTCTACGAATCGGAAACTGTTAAAGAAATGGAACTTAAATGATAAATTCGTTTCATCCTTTGGGCGAAGGATAGAGAGTCGTAGCGACGTAAGTCAGTTCATTGCGAGTTTTGCTGATGAAATAGTGCTCTGCGTTTATTATCGTGAAAGCGTTGATCGTAGATCTTTAAGTAACGCAAATTTGTTGCGACGGTGACTTAAGTTTGAGAATAGAGCAGGGCTAATTGTTTCTTAAGCGCAATTGTTTGTTAAGTGAGAATAAGGTAATTAAAGGTAGTCGAAGTACGTGATCGTAAATTCGAATTCTCAAAAATTCGCTTACGCTACAACGAATCTCAGTCGGCTGAATAACTTTCTCGATTTTCCATACAAATTAAAGTTTACTCGTACGACTATAATTAACTACCTTAATAAAGGTATTCGATAAACGTAACAATTTCTAAATTTTTAATTAATTAAAAAAAACACACGCACAGATCTGGTGTTATTAGAGGGAAACGAGAAGACTGTTATTTTTTGTAGAAGCTTTGGTAGATTTATTCGCAACAGAATCGCGCAAATTAAACGCGAAATACGGGAAAGGAGCCCGGTATTATTCATTAAACATAATAGGGACGACGTGCGTATGTTTCGTTCGTCGTCGAGTGGATTCGAAAAAGGAAAACATCGAAATCCTCGTAAATTACGCGCGACGTAAAAACAATCAAATCCTCTCGACGAATGCTAACGAGATCTTGAAAGTTTCATAAGAACACATTCATTAGGCGTACACATCATCGTGTACCGTTTGTTTAACCCATTTGGCAAAGAGCAGCGATTTTCAGCTCAGCCAACGTTGTAAAATTCTCTTCTTCCTCTATTTTGTCCATCTCTCTACAACTGTACCAGTATTATATACACGTATACAGTAACTGACAAAAGTATTCGAAATCATGGAAAAATGTTACGCGCGTATCGCGCATGCGTCATAGTAAATATTTTGAAATTTCGTGAACACTGTACAGGGACGCGACGACTGTTACGATTATGCCGATAAAGTTTGAAACGATCTGCAAACGTATACACAAGCTGCGGCATATTTGATGTATATTTATTATCGTTTTAATATACATTTGAATACTTAGCGTAGGCGCGTTATATAAATCAATTAGAAATTTCAAAATGTCTCGTACAAACGCTCGTAATATATTCGTAAAACGTTCTACAAACGTCGAAATACTTTCACGAGCAACTGTACGTACGTACGTTTGCCTCTAACTTATTTCTGCATGTTATCCCCGCGAGTTCTTTTTCTCTTCTTTCTCCTTTTTATCAGAAAGCTTATTCGTTTTCCTCTCAACTGGCAGCTTTTGTTTGTTTGCCGCTTAATGAACGCGAAATTGCTGCGCAAAACAAAAGCCGTTCCATCCCCTCACACCCTCTTTTCGTCTGGCATTCGTCATTTATTTATTCGTCACTCATTGTTCAGAAAAAGGCGAGGCAACGAATAAAGTAGAAGCCAATCCCTCGGTATATTGTTCGGTCCTCTCGCGTTCTTCTCTCTTAAAGCTTGTAATTATTACTGAAAAATAAATACTTCTTCATCCTCGCCTAACATTGAACGCGTAATTACGACTATAAAATAAAGAATCGTCTTCGTTCTACTGGCTTTTCAAAACTATACACGTCATTATCTTTTGAAGTTGTCCTCTGTCTGTCTATCTATCTGTCTCTTTTCGTCCATTAATTCTTTTCTTTCTGTTTTTATCATCCGCTCCCTTTTCCATAAAAATAGGAACCTCGATTTTTTGCCCTCCTACGTTTCCGTATTCTCTAACTCTTTGCGAATTATTCCGCCGATAGTCATAGATTTCGAGAAAAATCTACGCTTCATGATCCTTTTCCAAAGTTGCTTTTTTTACTTTCTGCTTTCTCATTTGTTGCGCACATTTTGCTGGATGGTTTAGCCTCGTGTTACACTCGCTGTGTAATTTTCTTCAGAATACCGCATCGAAATATCTTCCTCCGTCGTCGCTCGTATGTCTCGTTTTCACAGTGTCTCGCGCGTCGTTCATTTAAAAAATTCGTGTTTCGTAAACCCCGCGTCGAAATCTTCCGTATTCCAATCTCTTATCGCCGATCCTTTCGTTTCCGTTTCCTCTTCGACTCGATCGCAACCTTTCAGCCTTCCATTTTTATTCCCTGCCCATTTCTTAACCTTCGACTGGTGCGACGTGAACGACGATCGAGCGATATATCAACCCTCGATCGAGAATTTACGCTATTTTCGTAAATACTCGCATCTTCCCCGAGTCTTCGTTATCTCTTCGCTCTACTCTACAATCCTTATCTTCCTCATCCCGCCACTCTGCGCATCTCGCTTTACATCGCCGTTAACAGCTTCTGCCGGAATCTTTTTCTCCGCTCCATCATCCCTCGCTGACAATCCTTCTCCATCCGTCCGCCACTGAAAATTGCAAGCCTGACACCTGCGCCAAATATTCTATCGCAGAGACACCGCGTCTTCCCCCCTCAACCCACCCAAAACACGAATCTACTGTTTATCAACGATTCGGAGAAACAAAGGTCTCCCATCTACGCGTATATCTGGTTGGGGTAACGATCCATCTCGCACCATATCCATTCACGACCCCGACGCAGGCCAATTGTTTCGACCTTCGCGGAAATTACACGGCTCGGGGAACAACGGTGCCATCGGATGCCGCGAGACCAGTCAGCAATTGGGACACACCGAGTGGAGATAGGGTAGATAGGGGGAAGGCAGGGAAAGGTTGGAAGCGAGCCTGGAAATCTGGAAAACGGGCCACAAGGGAGAGATCGCCGATCATATCCTTGCCCCGCTAATTTGCATTCGATCATTCGCTGTAATAAAATCGATTCGACCGGAGCAGCTTCTATCGGGCCAACCTGTCGCTACGCACAAGCTGCTCCGTTACTTCTGATGATCTTGTGTCGTGGAGAGCGTCGAAGGCGAAGGGGGTACGTGCAACCAGCTTTCGCGGAACGTCATTTCATCGAAAACGTTTCCTATTGTACGAATTCCGTGTTTTAACGTCGCCAGGATTGGAGATGAAATTATACAACCGTGCGATGTATGTACTACGTACGTGGAACGAGGTGGAATGGAAGTTGGTTAACAATGGCGTTTGTTATTGTTGAAGGGGATATCGCTTCTAAGAAAACTCTACGTCCGATCTGTTTGGTTCTCTCAATCACCGAAGCCGTCGAGAGTGTTTAAAATAAATCGAGACAATAGACAGGCGCCGATGGCAGACTATGGACAATAGACATGGCTTTTCGGAGATTCAGTTAGAAGGTAACATTGTCAGCGTATGGATCTGCAGCAGCTCGAACTGTATTCGTATTTGTACTTTCGCCTCTTTGTTTAAATATATTTTCTATTTTGCGATTTATCCACGCGTTACTCTATTCACATATCCGATAACCTCAGCAGTTACAATTTGTTATTACCGAGTGACAATTTTCACGCGTAATTAGAACGAGGAAGAACAACGATTAACCTTGTATGTTTAACAATTTTTTGCCAATTATTGCTAAAAATGTTTAGTTCTCATTAAGTATCGTAATTTTTCGTTTAATAGTATCCTGCGATTACTATCCTTTTCTGCCTTTTTTTATCGTGCGCGTGCAGCGTTATTCGTATTCGTTGCGTTATGAATAATTTTACTTCTACCTCGTTTCCGCGATGTTCGTTATTTGTACTTTCAAACGCTGTAAACGTATAGAAATACCGCCCCCTCCCCGACATTTTTATGTCGAGCAATAATTAAATTGAATTAAATCAATCACAAGAACTTCTCCTCTCATTTACATATATTCTCGCCGCTGTACGTGTCGTGATTATTTTTAGAATTTTTGCTTAATACGCGTTTGATCGTGATAAGAGGAATGGACTGTAACAGAGCAGCATAAGACGCGGAGGAAATGTTTGGTTTAGCGAAGAGCTGTGCGTCTGCCTGTATACCGACTAATACTACTTGCTGCTTTGGATTTACTTAAGCATCGGCTGTTGTGCGTCGTTGGATCGTTTTGTGGCTCTTGCCCGTTCAGCTTTTAGAAGATTATACCGAACAAATAGCAATTAGATAAGCGACGTTGGATGAATATTTCGTACAAATTTGTTTGTTGCAGATGACGTATAACGATTTTGTTCAGTTCGTAAGCGTCTCTTTCGCCGTTCTGAAAATTCTACGCAGCTCAAAGACTTTATCAACGCTCTCTGCAAGAACAGGCTATCGATATGGTTTAATTAACGATAAACACGAGATATTTATAAATAAAAACTCTACGTACATGATTCAGAAAATTAATCGATACACCTTGTATTGTAAATAACACAACACCCAATATATTGGGTTTCTCTCCGTTAATTCTCTTTGGTACACGACTAGGAGGAGTATTCGTTCGAAAATTTCATTATTCGATAACAATTGCCCGAAATAATATCGGGGGCTAAATCGAATTAAAGAGATCCATTTAACAAGTATATTCCTTATACCTGTAATAATTTACAAGTATCGAAATGCTTATGCACGATAGCGTGCATCACGGCCTAGATCGGCCCTGGGAATTAGGTAATGCAACATCCCGCGCGGCCATGCATAAATCAATCAGACGACCAGTTTTGGTCCGCCTTCGTAAATTACTTTCGTATTAGAGCGTATATTGTGCGGCCTGGTGGTAGACTTATCGATAAAGTCAATTTCGACGGGACGTCGATCGTGAAAGTTCGTAATTTCTCGACCGTGGTGTACGGCTACGGTCTAGAGAATAATGTTCGTGAAAAGGGATATCGATATACGGAGGTTGATAGCACGGGGCCATTGAACGGCTACAGCGACGTGTTGTTGCGTTGTTATATTTCATATATTATTATGTTCTGGATTTATCGGGTACACAGTCTCGCGAAACTATTCCAACACTCGCAGATACGTTTCACGAATATATTATGCGCGTTATACGGAACACATCTTGAAATTTCATTTCCTCACGGTCACGAGACTCGCTATATTGGCCAAATATTGGTTTTATGCAACGCACACGACATAGACACGAACGTAGTCTAACGTTTCATGCGCGTAGAAATACTTGCCGGATCGGTTTTTTTGAAAATTTGAAGGCTGAACGTTTATTCGAGTCTTGATCCAACTTTGGTTCCACTGTAAAATATGAATAAGTAGTTTTGACCTCGTATAACATTGGATATCTTTTTCTTTTTTTTTTTTCTTTTTTGTTCGTCGAATATTTGAAATAGCGTACATTCCGTGTAATTTTCCAGTTACCGGACGTTTAACAAATGTTTCACGATGTTTGAAAGAAAAGAAGATGAAAGCTGATTTTCATGGATAATTTGGAGCAGGCGCGTCGATGAATAATCGAACGAACGCCGAATGACGTCAGTTCCAAGATTAAGAACTCTCGTCTAGGGGAAAGAGGATGGAAAGACGTGCACGTCGAGAATAGCTATTGGGAGAAATAGATTTTCGGTTGATGTGTTGCAGAAACCTAATGGTAGGTTGGTATCACAGAAAATGGACACGGTCCATTTTCGTAGCGTAAGAGCCACTGCTGGAAGATTAATGGCGCTTTGATATCACAGAAAATGGATATGAACGAGTTGTAAAATTAATCTTCCCCGGTAACTATAAAGAACGAAATAAATGTTAAAAGTCAACGCGTGTTAAGGAGGAACAATGATAGCTCGTCGTCGTAGAGTACACGTTTAGAATATGTAGGACATTGAATGTATAAAAAAACGTATACGTTCGTTTCCGAGAAAGTTTGCTTTAAATATCTGCTTTGAAAATTCGTGTTAAATATTTGCTGCTTGTTAAATATAAGTGTATATCAAGTACGTGGTAATCTTCTCAACGAAATCTCGTTGCATTTGTGTTCAAATCACGAACGGTTCATCGAGAAGTTACGCCGTTTAAAAGAAAGCCAGCGAGAAATTAAAAAGTCTCCCAGTTGGAACATGCAGAGTATAGTTGCCGTTTCGATTCAAATAACGAATCGAGGAAAAATAATTTTCAAGTAGAAGATAGAACTTACTTAAGATATTTAACTTAAAAAATTCAATATTAACAAGCGTTTCGAGTACGTCAACAAGATGCGATTCTCCGGACTCAAGTAACCAGTCGGTCGGTTAGTTGAACTGAAATCCAGAGATAAATAGAACCGGATGTTTTGCCGATTAAAAGAAATCTGAAGATTTCTCGACTCTTCGAGAGACGAGAAGTTCGTTACCTAATCTGGCTTCGTATAAAAGACAAATATTAGGAGAAATCTTGGCTGGCAATGTAACGGATCGGTTGTTCGCTATACGTTTCAAAAATAAGAAGAAAAAAGAAGGAAAAATAGCATCATAAATCTAAGAAGGAAAGCGGGAGAAGAACGTCACCGTGTATCTAACGTCGGGACGTCTTTTCTTTCCCGAAAATTTCTGCTGGAAGAAATTGACGATACGGAGGTTGTGCTCGGACGAATCTAGGACGTTTCGTGAGCCACGTTCGTCGATCCTTAAGCGATAATAAGAAAGACGTATTCGTTGAATCACGGTCCGTCTGTCTCCACGTGTATGAACTTTACGAGCTACTATTACTTGCTATGACCTGGCTCGCTTTTATATCCGAACGTGCGGCGGCACACATTCGGCCAACGTTTCTTATCTTCGTTCGTTTTAGAATTCATCTCAGTTCCCATTCTTCTTTTCTTAATCGTGATTTTTTCCTTTTCGATATTTGTTTCTTCGGATACGTTTTCTTTCCTGTTTTCTGTTTTCCGTTCGTTGCTTCGTTTCCCCTTTCTCCGATAGAAATTTCCTTTTCTTCGACATTTTCTATTTTGTAAATCCGTTTTCTGTTCCTAATATCTTCTCCTCGTCGCCTTCTCCAACTTTGATTCTTTCTCTTCGATGCTTTCGTTTCTTCTTACGTTTAATTCGTTCCTCGATTTTATCATTTTGCCTTGGTCGCTATTTTTCCTCTTTCACGGTTTAATCCGTTTTAATACGTCCTGCTTCGGACATGTTTTTTCGTCGTGTTTCATTTATCCGACTTCGGTGCTCTCACAATTTTAGTATTTCTCTTCGCCTTCGCCATTTTTTACCGTTTCGCTGTTTCACTTTCTCCCCGGGAATACCGTTTTTCGTTATTACGCTTGCTCTCTTTTCCTCGCGGATTCTCGCCCTTCTCCCATCCACCTTCTCTATTTTTCACTATCGCTATGTTTCATTCTTCCGTTTCCTTCTTTTTTGTCCGTCGCTATTTCACGCTTTCCTCCCTTCTATTTCCCTTTTACCTTTTAATATTCGATTAACATTCCCACACTATCTCATTCTACCTCTCTGTCTTCGTTTCCTGTCATTACCTTGTGTCCCCCTTCACCCCTGTATTCTCCACTCTCCTTCATTTTATAATTCACCGTATTTTTCTTTGCCCTCTCCACTCGTCTTTGTTCCGAATTTTAAGTTCTCCGTTTCAATATTCTTCGTTCTTGCAAATAGTTCTTTTTAAATTTCCGCTTCTTCCGTTTCAATCTTCCTCCTTCTTGCAATTAACTTTTTTCTTAATTTCCCCCTTTCCCGTCCCAATCTTCTTTCCCGCGCTTTTTGCTCGTCTGTCTCTTTCCGCTTAAAAATTCTTTTGCGCTACTTCAATCGTCTCGAAACTTCCAATTCCTACCTATCCTATCATCTTCCTGTGTTTCATTTCTCTCCTATCTCCATTCTCTCCTCCCCTATTTCAATAACTGCTTTCTTTACGCCTAACCTTTTCCTCCTTCTCTCTCTCCAATCCCTGGCATCGTCGCGTTCTTTTCAACAATTTTTTTCCGCTACTCCGCCACGTCCTATTTTCCATTTTCCCCATATCTCTTCGTTTCTCGAAGGAACGCCCCCCCCCCTCCAGAAAAAAAACGAACCAGTTTACCCATGCTATCGCAAATTGTTCCAGTCGAAGTTTCCCCTTCTTTTAAAGAAAAGGAAAAAGAAGAAGGATGGAAAAAACCGATGGTATCTCACGGACACGGACGCGAGTCGAATTTAAGATCCGAAAGGTATTTCATTACGTTTTCGTTGGTCCGTTGATCGATCGTCCGAGTCGTCCTTTTGCCAGGCCGCTTATTGAATTCGGATTGCAGATGTAAGTAGACGAAGCTACGGAAGCTGGTTAGGGTTGAAATGGAAACTCGTGATGTCTGTCTGGTCGTCGAAATGAGAAAAGCTGATATTGTCTTTGGGAAGATACGAAATTGCTAGAGGCAATGACAGATTATAAATCGATTGGCCGACAAATCGTCGATGAAATTGATTCTGTTGATTAAATTATATCGTGCTTCGAGTATTGTCCGTCTTCTTACGATAAATGGGGAGGTAGGTCGTATTATTTGGATTACAATTCGAAAACAAATATAGTCGCGACGTCGAGTCTGATTTTGGTACTACGGGAAATTCTACTAACAAATATAATTTTGTACAATGTTTTAATGTTTCTCTTCTTCTTTACAATGTCTTCTTGATAATAACAGAGGACTAACTCGGAGGAATTGTAGACGTCGTGGTTGGATTCGGCATGCAAGAATATTTCTAAAATGACAATCTCATTATGGGGAAATGAGTACGCACGTTGCACGGCGTGTCTGACTAAACACGGCCCACTTCCCCTTACAGAAGCTCATTCATACGAAGGTACGTTAACATCGAGAAGAATCAATATTTTACGAATGCATCTAACAATTCCGTAAAATTAATCAAACGCCTATGGTATTATAAACGTTATTACAAATGATCAAAATGCTTGATTCATCGATTAAGGTACTGTATTTTACCTGTCGTTGTAAGAACGATTACATCTGACGAATAAAAGAAATTTGTCAGAGAGAAGGAAATACGGGACACTATCGTTCCTTACGACAAAAAAAGAAAAAGAAAAAGAAAAAAAGACATAACCAAGCCAATCCTACAGTATCTCGCGCCTGTAATAACTATATTACTACAACAGAATCGAGTGGAGGATAAAAAAAAATTGCTATTCACGTCAGTTAAAACGAAAAGGGGAAAAAATATCCAAACCAACTGTATGGAATTTACATAACGCTCTCACCACCCAGAAAAAAGATCACTCAAATATTTCGTATTTCCCATTTTATCTCCCAGCGAAAAAATTCATCCTCGGAAGAAAAACAATCGAATGATTAAAAAAGAAGAAAAGGAAAAAAATTGTGGCATGGAAAATTGTAGCGTTTCTCGTTGCGCAATCGTTGCACCGGGTCGTTGCCAAAAGGTATGATGTGCAAAGTTGGCGTGGCACAGCGGCGATTGCCAAATCCTATAAATGAATCAACAAGTTGCGAATTCGATAGAAATTCGAGCGTCGAAATCGTGCAATCAGCAATACGCTACGAACCAGATAAAAATAAACGATCCCCTGGTCTGGATCGAGCGATCGATAAGGAATTTAAATTCAACTGGGCTACCGGAGGCTGAACCCCAGCTTTTTTCGAAAGCTTCCTCTCGCTCGTGCTGCTGCGCCTATTCGCTCGCCATCTGCTACGTTTAATTACCGGAATGTCCCATTCTACTTGACCATCTGATATATATATATATATAGTTCCATTTTTTCCCTTGCTTGCCCCTCTTCTTTTGTTCGCCGATAATGGAAAATGTTACTTACCGTTTCTAGAATTATATCGTTTCTCAATCAAACACGTAAGAAGATGGGAACTTTTAATTTTTCAGTTTAGATAAGGAGGATGATATATCTCTCTCTTCGTTCCTTTGGCCCTTTCAGAATCGAATTTGTATTTCGGAGTATAGGAGAAATGGTTTCTTTTATTAATTGTTGGTGACAGAAATACACTTTTCAGATTGGTCTTATACGGGAGACATAATATACCGAGATTTGAGGTCAGTTCTACCGAAATACGTGCATTGTGTTCGATTAATTATTAATTTACGGACACGCGCGCGTAACGCCAAACGCGAACTGTAATAGAATTTTGATTACTCGATCTAATTATGACACACCGTGTTTGGATAATTAAGTATCTTTGTCCTCGCGCGAAAGAAGATAATCGATTTGTTAATGCATTCAACGGGAACACACGTTGTAGATAAAAACGTAACAATTTCTGCCAGTTTCCTTACCACTCTCAAATTTTCCATTAAACCGTGTCCCAATAATCGATCGTTCGGTTAAATGGCATTCCGACAATAGAGATACTAATGTATGTAAATGAAAACAATGAATATTGCATGACAAATTTAGTATAACAACGACGATACCCTAAGCTTGGTCTTCGTCTCAATTTCCTATGCAACTCCAACCAACTACCAGCAAATAAGCTGTTTAACCTTCAACAGAATATTATTTGAAGATTTAAGAGTGTCAAACTATACGATCCTTGAAATTTATAGAAAATAAAATGCCTAGAGAATTAAAAAGGAGCAGATTATCTAGAGTCTCTATTATAGATATATTCCATTTATCAAGCGAAAAAGCTATCGATTTCGAAGGACTATATATAAATATATTCGGAAATAGTAATAGAAAATAAAAAAATTATTCTTCGACGTATTCTCCATGGAAATAAAATTCTTGGTACGTTGATCAATAATTCGAAAAGGGGGCAGAGTTCATTGGATGCGTTTTCAATCCATTAACGCGCTAATAATTTCTACCTGCAACATCCACTCATTATCTCAAAGGACTTAAAACGTAATCATACATTCTGTTTTATCCTTCTTTCCTTTTTTCTTTTTTTTTTTTTTTACTCTGCTCAAAGTCACGTAATCATGCTAATTATTCAGCGTATCGAAGGACAACCCAACAAAGAGAATATTAACGCTTTTGTAGTAGCAATTTACTGGTTGCCGCAGGCATTTGTCACGAGTACGAATATACGGACTACGAAATTCATATTGAAATATATTTATGACAACGAACGTTTCATATGAAATTAAAAAGGAAAAACGATCAACTCGCGCGACACAAACGTTCGAATAGGATATTTTAGTTCGTTTGCAGATTCGTGATTTAAAGGATCACAATCAAAATATAAAATAAATATGATAACGCAAACGTCATAAGAATCGACCAAACTGGAAACACGATACCCGTGGCTGCTAAAAGTTTCCAATTAGAGCGTAGCTTTATTTTAAACTAAATTGTGCATTCATACGAGTTTTCTTCTACAATTTTTCTATAACGTTCCATTTCACAATATAGAGTATACATACACTGTCACCAGCAAGATAGATTTTTCTTTTCAGGAACTCTTTACTACTCAAATATCTAATAAAAGTACGATTCGATGGGAAGATCGTCGATAGTTGCGATATTAAAATAATTTCTACGATCAAGTAAATAATTGCTTTATCATTACACGTCGAAAAAACGTGTCGCAGTTTCGTGTATTTTATAAGCGTAATTAGCATTAGCAGCGTTTTCGTGTAACAACGCAATTTTATGGTAAAACCTAACTTTATACATTGGAAACAGGAAACGTGTTAAATAAAATACGACTAAAATAGAAAAAAGCGGAATGGAAAAACGGAGCAGATCTCGCCAAGAAAATTAACATATCCGCAATTCGGGACGACAAACGCGGGGCCACGCGCGACGCGATAAATACGAGCGAGACGAATTAAAATTCGCAACGGCCAGGCGTCACGACGCGTGCTTCCACCTTCTTTTTTCAATTTTTTCTATTCTTTCTTTTCGTCGTGTCTTTTTTTATTTTTTTATTTTTCTTTTTTGCCTGTCTTTTCGCTCTATGGAAACGCGGCCTCACGTGCGCGCAGGTGAGAATATTCATAACGAGTCTGAAAGAACGTATGGCATTAATGGGCGGGACGGAGGGATTTAAACGTTTCCGGCGCGAGGGAAAATTGCGATTCCGCGGAAATTACGAGGTCTGAGCCCCGTGCCCGAGCTTGATCGTTCGAGCTCGCGTGAAAGACGAACACACGCGGGATAGCATGAAAATCCGGCTGAACCTCGCGAAATTCGCGATTCTACGGGATGAAGGAGCGAAAATTGGAAGGGTTACCGCGCCAACTTTTAGCGCGGAGAATGAAAAAGTGGAGATTTTTAATGCGATAACTGGAATGAAATGGTTGAATCGTTTGGAACGTACTATATCTTGGACGTAATATAATTTGCTGATATTTTTGCGTGACATTTCCTTTCGATTATTCACCGATGTACGAATATTTATATTAAACGTTACACGTTTCGATCAATTATCAATGAACCGTCGTTTGTACATGTGGCGCATCAATATCCTCATTTACGCGTTTCTTTTTTATTTTATATTAAAAGTCGAACATCTCCCGCGCCAACGTACGTATAATATATTTACTGCCGCATTTTTGTTACCTACTAACGCGTCGTTCACGATAGAAACTGCATATTTTCCATTATTTATTCCGATCGTGTATTATGTTTCGATCGTTCGGCAACGTCTTTATTAAAAATCGCACCCGGGTCGTACCCACAATGGCGTGAAACTTCCTCTCATCCGGCGCTATATTTATAAACAGATCTAGCAACAATGGGACACTGGCAAATTGCAATTTTACCAGGTAGCAGCGAATTGGAAAGAGACGAGGCGATGCATCGGGCGTGTGTTGGCGTTGGTACGCAGGTGGGTGAGCGGAAAAAGGGGCAACCGAGAACGCGTAGGCTGAGAACGCGGGCTGGAGACGATATTTCATGAGGAGGACCAGTGGTCGAATGGTTTTATTAAAAAGCGCGAGTCGCCGTTGTAAAAAACGCGGTGGATTTATGCCCGAGAAAATCGGCGAAATTCGCGATCGCTCTCGCTGTTCCATCGGTGGTGGAGCTCTGCCGCTTTTTCGTCCATCCATCGCGATTTCTTGCCAGTGAAGCTGGACCAAACGACCGCTTCTTCTTCCTCCATCTCGCCTTTCCTCCTTTCCAACTGGAAATTTTTCCATTTTGCTATGCACGTCTATACGTATGCGTACGTGTGCTGGTAACGACGTATTTTCAAGGATCGTTGAGGCCAATTAGGATCATTAAGGGCCGAGAGGTAAAATTTTATACGTTAATGCTGCGTAAATGTAGCGTTACGGAATGGACGGTAATGAAAATTTGAATATTTAAGAGTTTGGAAATTTGAGCATTCAGGAGCTTGAAGAAGATTCGAGGATCAGATTATTCGAATATTTAAAGATTTGAATATTTGAACACCTGAATGTTCAATATGCTGCGTATTCAGATGTTTAATAATTTAGAAATTCGAGAGCCTCGACGTTCGTAGATTCGGACATTTTAAGATAAAATAAATAATAAAGTAATAATAAATAATAAAGTATGTTTTACGTTGCTTTTGCGGAGCATAATGATATGAATCGACCAACGAATAATATAAAAAAAAAAAATAAAAAAAAATTGTAAATCACATTTCGCACGAAGGGCGCGTTTGTTAGGCTCTACGTTGCTTTCGTACGATTTACGACAGGGAGTTGGGAAAGTTTGATCCATAAACTACGCGTTTTTGATTCGCTGGAATTTGTGTTATGCATAAAGTCACATATGTGCAATTCCAGTTTATGGTATAGTTCACGTTACGTGTTACTGTAATATCGTAACACATAAAATATTTGTATTTCCTCTTTGTGGAAATTACTACCGGAATTATTACAAATTAATTATCTGCCATATAGTTTGCATAAATAGATTCTATTGTATCTGTAAACATATGCAAATAATGTTATTAATTTATTACCAATTTTGTAACGATTGTCCGATGAATAACTAATATGTACAATTTTATTGCGTTATGTAATAATAACAGTAATCTAAGCGAAAATATTGTAATACTATTCGTAATATCTCTTCGTTCGAAATCCGAAAACCTGCTCCTCTAACAAAAAAAGTTTCGTTAAATCGTGCTCGTTAATCCCTTGAAATCTCGACTTAAAATTTCACTTCCATAATATTACAACAACAAAAAAAAGAGAGAGAATACAAAAGTAGAGCAATATTATAAACATTCCACTCGTAAAATATCACGTAAATGAGAAAAATATTAGTTTCTTCGAACAAATAGTACGTAACGTAATTTTGCAAGTATTCCTATAACGGAATAAAAAATTTCTCAGGACACGGTGGCACAGAAAAGCTTCTCGAAACACAGAATCACGTTGCAAACGGAATTTCACGTCTCATTCATAAAATGGCATTCATTTTATTTACTCGAACTTCAGCGCGTTTATAGTCGGTATTATCGCGTCACTTCATTCGTTGTTGAAAGAATAATTGCAGAAAGGTTCAAGCTTCTGACGATATATAGAAACTTCGTATTCTTAACACGTCGAACTACAAAAGATAAAACCAGAAGCACGAAACGCAAGTTTCCCACGAAAGTAATTCGCATTGTAAGAACTCGATGTATTTGTCGGTCCATAAATCAAATGCTCGCCTAAACTACCTTCTGGGCGCACATATATTTTCCGAAAATTCAGAGAGCGAATAAATCACCGTGGAAATGGCCGTCCCTTCCATAAAGAACAAAACGTTGGAACGATCATCGACGCGATCGGATCCATCTGTATCTTGGTGACGGGCATCTAGGCGCGAAAAAGCGCGCGATCGTCCGGAGAAACGGCTCGTTTCCGGTGAATGGAGTACAGGTCAACGATGATCCACGGTTAGTAGCGCGTTAAAAAGTAATAGAACATCATGTCACATATTTCCACGGCGGTAAAGGTCGTAGCGGGAAAACGGGGCTGGCCACCACCTCTGTCAATAACTCATCCTTTCAATTTTCCGCGTTATCCGGTTAACGCCGCTCATCCGGCCTGTCTCGCGTTTCGCTCGAGTGTGTTGCCACAGTCGAGCAAATCCGTCCAATAATTGTCGTTGCCTGATCGACCACCGTTGCTAAGGTGACCCTAATTTTCCAGGGATTTTCTTTCTCCCTCGCAAGGTTTTACGAACGTTTGCTTAAATTGAAAGATTATTAGAATTTCGCGCGGAATTTCGAGCTTCGTCCGGAAAACATCCGACGGTGGTTTCGTTTTCTTTCAATTATTTATCGTTTTGCCATTGGTATCGTAGGTTTATCGATCGATTTATGGTAGAATTTCAATTTCGTGGAGGATTTGTACGCCATTATCGAGATTGAATTTCGAAGGCGACAAAAATGGAATAGACCGTAGCTGTTGTTTAAATAATAAAGTTGTCGCTTACGCTATACCGTTTTTCGCGTATGTTTGTAAGAGAGACTTTTAGTTTTCAATCGTACATACCTGAAACGAAGAAGATATATGTCGATTTTTGTAAATCTATCGTGTTTGCTTTTTTATTACTGAGATCATCTTCGCAAGGATCTGCATTAATTTCACTTTTAAATGGAGAATTAATATTGCACGAATAAAGAGTTCTCGGAACCTGCAACTATACATTTGCGGCAGTGTCTTTTTTCTTTTTTTTTTTTTTTTTTCGGTAACAGCAGCCGATAAAAGGAATTTCCCACGAGCATCGCAGATGATACTGACGAAACCAATACTGTAAACTTAGTACGAACGGAGCAGTGCATCTCTGCCAAAAAGAATCCACCACAAAAGTCACAGAAGATACACGGGAAACCAATAAAGCAAACTCGGTGTAAACGAAAGCGTGTACCTTTGCGAAAAAGAATTTGCTAGGAAAATCGTGAAAAATACCGACGAGACCGATAAAACAGAGCAAATATGATTAAAGGAACGTGTATCGTTGCCTGAATTAATAAAATTACGTGAAAGAAAATGAAGTGGTCGTGATGCAAATGAAAGCTACAGAAATTCTGCGATATTTCGAGCAGACGAATAGAGTAATTTCGGTATAAAGAAAGGCGGCGATTACTACGAAAAGTAGTCGTGACATTGGCAAAACGAGTAAAGCGCATAAAGCGCAACACAACTGGCGTATTACCGTTGACAAGAATTTACTATAACGTGGATTAACCTTTAATAACGTGGATTTTACCTTAAAAAAAAGTCAAAATATCGATGGAACGAAGCAGATCCAGTGTAACCGAAACGTCGTACTTTTGTAAAAAAAAAAAAAAAAAAAAAAAAAAAAAAAAAAAAAAAAAACAGAAAAGTTCAACCAAACTCGCGTAATAAGGGATCGTCGAGCAATTTCAATTGGACGAAATCGTAGAAACGAGAGGACACTAATTGGCATTTCCGTGGCGCACGTGAACTCGATCGGTTAATTAATTAAGAGTGCCAATCCTGCTGGTTCGAGCATGCGCGTGTATTCAATAAATAGAACATAAGCTTCAACCTCTCCCTGTATGCAATTTAGATCATCCTGTCGTTAATTTTTCAACCACTTTCCCAAAGGAAAGATTAAAAAATTGACATATTTTACTCAGACGTATGTCAAGGCGTATTTACAAATTGCACAATGAGTTTATCAAACTTATTACAAGTTTTACAAGCTTATATATAAAATGAGAATTCTCCTTTCCTTTCTTCTTTTTTTTTTTTTTTTGCTTTTTTCTTTTTATAGCAACCAGACCAATTTTCATGTTCCACCATGAAATATTAACAACGCAAACAAGCAACGCGTATCATCAGGTCGTTGTTTCCTGATAAAAGAGCGGAAACATTTCCATACGTATTTTCCACCCTAGAATCTACGTTGTTCTTCATTCTCCCTTGTCCTCTGGTTTAATTTCCAGGAATCTATTAAAAACAGAGAAAAAGAAGGAACAGACGTGCAATCGCACATACAATTTATACAATTTAAATTATATCTCACAGTTATATCGGCGCAATAGCTGGCAATTTTGTAAATAATTTTCCCTGTTAATTTCCGCGTTGCTTCTCTTTTTTATCCACCTGTCGTCGTGCTTTGATTTTTCAATATGTAAAACGTTGTCCATGCGAATTATTAAACGAAGCAAAATTGATTCGCAACAACGCGATTTTTTCCTATCGATCGCAGCGATCCGGATGATGGTAATTTGCAACGACGGAATTAAGCTACTTTACAATTTTATCTGCTGCCGGCTGACACCGTTAATTTATATCCACCTCCTCCCGACTTTATCAATAATATCGCGCCGCCAACATTTATTCGCCGATTAATCCGATTATGTTATAAATATTAAACGACCAACGAGCGTCCGTCTCTTTAATCGCGAATCGTCGCGACTCTCGACGTCTCATAAGCTATTACACGCTTCCTTCGCGTTATGATTCCACGATGCAATCGATTTTAAACTTGGACCGGCGCGAGCGAGTTACTTTTGCGATTCTTCGCGCGTATTTCGTTCTAAACTTAAATTTTTACTCTTGACAGCAACGACTCTTTGCCAAACATTTTTCACTTAAGATACACTGTTTCGTAATAGGCGATATTAGGCTGTCCCAAAAGTTTCTTTCGCCTTGCAAGGAAATATAACCGTTGAAGTGGTCATCGCTTCTAAGAAAACTCTACGTCCGATCTGTTTGGTTTTCACAATCACTGATAGCCATCTTGGAGCACGCCTTGTGCGGACAACGATGGCAGGCTATAGACAATAGACAGGCAACGATGGCAGACTATAGACAATAGACAGGCAAGATGGCTTCGGGGAGTTTAGTTAAAAAGTAACATTGTCAGCGTGCGGATCTGCTCCAGCTCAAACCGTATTCAAACCGTGTACTTACGCTTCTGTTTGAAATATATTTCTACTTTACAATTTATCCACGCGTTCCTCTATTTAACTACCCAAAAATAACCTCAACAATAACGAATGCACCACATTCTCTGTTTGATATTATTTTTGTCGAATCGTGTACGATCGTAATGATAGAAATAGAGAACAGAATGGATCGTAGATGATGGAATAAAATAATATAAAACGAAAAGAGGTTGCGCGTCTATTATCTTCTTACGAAAGGAAAGAAACTTTCGGGACAACCTGATAATACCTATAACGTATTAATCATAGATGAATTCAGTCTAGTTCATTAACGTACAATATCCTTTTGGTAATCGTGCCTCTAATATAATACACGTTACTTTTCGTGGAAAAAGCGACGATTGTATTCGTCGTGATCGAAGGATGCATATTCGCTAGAATAATCATCGACAGCCACGAACGAGTCGTTGACAACGTTTCGCTATACCGTGCACCCATAATAAACACAGGTTGCTCAAACGCCGAAGGGATTATCAAATATCACCGGATTGCACATTAATGAGCCGGTCATTTGTCGTTGCTAATTTTCTGTAATTAAATAACCGACAATACGCGGACTGGTAACAATAGAAAATCGCATTTAGGCAAAGCGTATCGCGCACAATGTCTCTACTCCGACAGTTCCATGGATTTTCCCTCGATTATGCTTGCAAAATGTCCTCCTCTGTGATGCGAAACGTCGTCGTTATCCGCGTGAATCACGTTGCTTCGGCACGATCCAATTTATCGGGGATTGTAACGTGTGTTTTGTATTATGAAAAAGATTTGGAACAATGTTTGTTGTAACGCGTACAGCCACAATAATAATAATAATTATAATAAATCACATATTCGTTTGTCTCGTGCCTGCCTTCTTTCTTCCACTGGAACTTTGTTATTGGAATAATTCGCGTCGTTCGTACTCCAGCTGAGAAAGACGGAAGAGATAAAGAATTTGCAAGAAACTTTCAACGTCGTCGAACAGGACAAATTGCAAGAAGAAATCGATAAAATCTCGATAAAAACTGGTCGAAAATTTGCAAAGAGAATGGAAAGTGCGGCATTCGAAAACCAATTGATTCTACCGTGTAATTTGCCATAAATCCGGAAGATCGTTCAAACGCAACAACCGCTCTATTCCAAAGGAAGAAAGTTGGGGGGAAAATCGGAAACTTGTCCAAAATCTTTAAATATAAATTACGAAAGGACACCGCGGGGCTATCGTACGCGCGTCATACGAACGAGACCGAGCAAAAACAAAGTTCCTCGTTCGTTCGTAGTTTCGCGTCTCATTCGGTATTTACGCGATCCCTGGTCGGTTTGTATTTTTCCCTGGGCGCTGAGACGCCAGTAATTCAAGGGAACGCGGCTAGCCCGCCACTCTGGTGGAGCTTTACTTCTCTGCTACGAATTCCTCCCCAGAGAACTTGGTCGCTTCTTTCTGGCCCTTTGTTTTCTTCCCCTCGAGTTCCCTTTGCTTGCAAAACTCATCGCGAATTTCCAAGGATGAGGCCTAAGAGGGTTGTCTACACGAGAAGAACGTGTACGTTTTTCCTCTCTTCGCTTCTTCCCCCCTTTTTTTTTACCCCTTTCGCCGGTTCAATTTTCGTTTTTCCGATTCTACACACTCTACCATTGACTTACGTTCAAACGATAACTCGGCGTGCATATTGACCTGTACGCGTAATGTGCCATAATGTTCGACAAGTACGACAGAATCCCATTGCGCGTAGAATTTTTCTACGGACGCGAGCGCGAGCTGTGCTATACATTAAGCGAAGCAATTTTATCAGCCGATTACTCCCAAACGCGCCATAAAACAACCTATATAATTACCGTTATTTGCCGAGCAACTTACCACTCTGCTCGCATCCATTCGATCTACCGCAAATTCCAAAAATATAGAGATCAATTCTACGACCGATTTAATCGAAGGAAAGGGAACCGTCCAACCGTCGATAAATTTAAGAGCAATATTCAATGTCCAGGAAGATCGTGTCAATGGAGTGTTTCCTTCGTTATTCCAGTCACCATAACGACGCCACTTCGAGCGACGTTTTTGGATCGTGCAACTTGGGTCACGGACGTCGATAACCGAGCATTGTAACGAGCAACCAGGATCCACGGTTTAGTTCCGCCGATTTAGTTTTCCCAAGTAACAAATTGGAGCATCCACCAGTTATTACCTATCTTCTTCTAGCGATATCAAATCAGTCTGCGTCTGAAATTTTAAAACGTTTCTTGGATGGTTGTATTCGTTAGAAAGCGGATTTGCGCGGTCTCGTTATTCGATCGCCTGTTCTGGTCTTTGTGCCAATGCTCTTGCAATTTCTAGTCAAAGTTAGAAAAAAAAGTGCACGCTCTAATCTGCCTATAATCTTTGTAATAATATTAAATGACATTCCTAATAGATTTCTTTTTCTTTTTTTGGAATTTGAACTTGAGAATTGGAACTTGAGTTTCGAGTTGCAATACGTATTATTATTGCACAATATTTTATATCGCCTTACTCTGTTTTGCCGTATAGTACGTAGTCGTAATGGCAATAACAGCGTTAATAAATATTCTCTTTAGTATCTCCGGAAATTATTCTCCAATCTTTGGAGAAGAGACTCTGCATTTCTAACGTAGAACGTTGATGTTCGAGCTGTCGTAGAAATTCCGACTTTGACAGCTTAATTTTTATCGGACGGTGTCGTTAGATTTGCTGTTCTTGTCATTTCCGCAAATTTAATACTTTATTTGGTTTCTTTGGTTTTAGGGCACGCAGAGAAAACAGTGATAAATCTTGGACAAAAGTTGGAATTAGAGCAACTCGGATATTATTTAGAGTTTCCGCAGAGCCGGATTAGGTTTTACTCGGGTGTGTGTAACTTGTACTGGATTAGGGTGGGTTAGACGTGGATCAGGTGTAGATTAGAACTCGGCTAAGTTAGATCTCAGGTAAGATTTCGCGTGGATTATTTCAGGTTAGATTTTAGTCGGATCTCGCATTCGATTCGACTGACGTTAAGTTAGTACGTACTTTCATAATATGTTCGTTTGGATTTTCATTAAATCTATCAAAGGAGAAATCCAATTTCAATAAAAATCTCAACTTCGCTGACGAGAAGCTTTGCCGTGAAAGTTGAAAAACGTTGTTCGCCGAAGGAAACGAGATCGTAGTTGATTCGCGTATTGATTAAATTTTAATTACAACCTTTATCATTTTACGGTACAATGTGCCAAGCAAATAAAACAATATTTTTTAAATGAACGCGTATTCAACGTTCACACGACATTACAGAGCGTTATCTGTTTGTCAGGTCTGAATTGCTGCTAAATTAAACTCCACCTCCCATTAATAAAGGACGACGGAAAATAATACCAAAACGATTCGAAAAATAAAAATTCCTCGAACAAGAGATCCAGCTTCGAAAATTACCAAAGAAATAATCATCGATTAAATTCCGCTGGAAATTCGATTAAAGCGAAAGACAACGCGTTTCCAAATTATTAACGAAAAGATCATTCGTATATACGCGGATGTTTGTGCATTTATGTGAAACTGCTCGCTGGCAGAATGCGCACGACACACACACACACACAAAAATAATAAATATATATACATAAAATACCCAAAGTACGATATGCACTGTGATATTTATTGGACGAAACGATCCAAGCTCCGTTTCTTTACTTGCATTAATGAAAGTAGAAATTTACATAGAAATCCGGAGCCAAACTATAAATTTTCCAACTTTTGCAACAAAATATTAGACTTTCAAAAATTCGAGATTACTTATGAATCGTTGGAAAACGGATCATCATAGGGAATAACGATTCCCTGGACAGATCGTAATGCGGCATTCGGCGAGATACAGCGGGATGTCTGTTTGAAAATTCGCGACATTACGAGAGGCGTGAATGGGCGACGGTTAACGAGCAGAAAATTGCGAGAAAACGTGATATTTGCCGAAAGGAAAGTGCCACGGTCCAGACGGCCAACCAATATCGTGAATTTCTAAAAACTGGAACACGGTGTCTGCAAGTTCGATACGCGAGACTCGCTCGTAATACGCGGCCGTTGAACATTTTCCGTTGGAAAAACGAGAATTATGCCGAAACTGTGCTCAACGAAAATTTCCTTCCTCGTCTTGCGTTTCTTCCGACAAAATTCGCGTCTGACGTGACTCTTTTCCTTAAAACTCCCTCGGTGGGAATGGCTGTAATACTTGGGCATGCGATTTTCTAAGCAGACTCCTCGTTAAATTTCGAGAAAATTAAGCACCGCAAGCATCGCGATATTCTTTTCTCGGTGTTGCTCCGACACTTTAAGAAACCGTGAGTCGCAGTTTGTCGTCGTTGTTTGTCGTTTCAAATAAAACATAAAACATATTCATCCGTGAAATCGTAAATTAAAATCGCATTCCGCCTGTGTAACGCAAATTTACGATACAAATCTACGATTTGTCGCTTGTCAATCCTGTCGATATTATTACTCGAATTACTGTCGCGTAAGAGGCTGACAGGCTTCCAATCTCGAATATATTAAACTCCTGTAATTTCGAAACTTCGCTCTCCCAACTGCAACGAATTTTCCCATCCCTTTGTAATTCGATATTCATCAAACGCGAATCATACATTCTCCGCGCGTAGATTTGTATAACGTTTCCAGCAGCTACTTTCTACTCTGCGGTACTGTAAAATTCCGCGAAAGCTGGTCGCGAAGGGGCGGGAAAATTCAAATTGCCGTTGGGCCTCGAACCACGCGTGTGCCGCGTCCAATTTCGTTCAGCCGACTTTATTTATTCCGTATACATAATTCAATGGCTCGCCAGCGGCTGAAAAGGTTGCAAGACCCGTAGAAAAATTCTCGCGAAGCCTGGATACACTCGAGAAACGATGGAGAAGGGAAGAGGAAGTTTCGCTTCTTCTCCTAACGCCTGACAACGCCACGAGGAGCGACGAGAAAAGTTGGACACGAGCGAGATGTAAAATTTAATTTCCACCTAAGAGGGCGCCCGGTTAAAGCGAGGGGAAAAGGTAAAGAAGCGAGAGAACGCCCCGGGGGTGGCTTTTGTTTCGCGTCGGATAAATGTGTTCTAGTTGCTGAGACTCGAGACCGTTCTTTCTTTCTTTCTTTCTTTCTTTCTTTCTTTCTTTCTTTCTTTCTTCCGTTTTTTTTCTCTCTCCTCCGTTCTCGAAGAGGGTTCGATTGTTCAAGACGAAATTGGACGATGGATTTTAAATTAGTTTTGCCAACGAAGGGTTATAGTTGCGTCATCGTGTTTCGCGTAATAGATTGTCCGGTAGATTTACTTTGGGGGCAAGAGAAGCAACACGACGAGAAGTAAATAACAGCGAAGGAAGAGTACGTTTAAATTTCGTTGACATCTCCAGGCGAATTATAGAATTTCAGAAAACGACGGATAATTCAGAGACATATAATGCTCGTAACAAATTATTCGTATCCTAAAGTCACCTCCATTTAAGTAAAATTCTTCCATGTTCGTTTTGCGAATTAAATAAACACCGTCAAAATATCTCCTGTGAATATTTATTTGTCAAAATTGATATCAATATCTGTCCCGTTTATCCCTTGCAGGAAAAAATTATTCAAACAATAATACCACCGCTAAATAAGATGGCGTGAAACGTCGTAATACACACCGTCGTCCCTCTCGATTTTCCGCGAACTCTGCCTTCCAATTACGGAAAAACCATAGAAGGAACGCAACCAATCCACCGATCGCACCCCTAACCGATCGTGCTGCTCCCCCGTGTCAATTTATTTCCGAACAATTTGTGCCTGAAAACAGTTTAACGACTGAATGCCTCTAATTGCCGCAACAGCAGGGGACGAGATTAATAAAACAATTGCTCCGGTTTCGCTGATTTGCCAATATTTTGCACGAGTCGATGCTCGGAACGCAATTTTTCCGGTCGATTAAAAACACGTAGCGACGAAGTCTTGGTCGTTAGATCGCATGGCGAAATCGGCGCTCCGTACCGACGACGAACGATTCGTTCAAGTAATAAACGATTTATTGCCGGCCAATTATCATAATTGATTTAAAGGCGAATGGACGGACGGGGGAGAGAAACAGAGAGGGATTTTGGCATCGTCCTGGCTCCTCGTTAATGCGTCGTTAATGTAAAAGCTAAATCACTCCCGTGGGACATCGCCTGCTTGTCAAGGCACTCGTTTATTATCGACGGAAAAGGATTTTCCAATGGGACGGTATTATTAGGCTTGATAAAATGCTGCCCCTTTTTTCCTACTCCGTACGCATACTTGTATCCACCGGATTATCCTTTTTACCGAATTTTTATTTCGATCTTTATTTCAATTTATTTCAACGATTCGTTTCACTGGCCATGCAGATTGATCGTTGAAAGATTAGTAAATTGGTCAACCTGTTCTATTTGATCGTAATTTTTACGCGTCAATTCAACGATGCTTCGCATTGTGTCGAGAACGAGCGACTCGGAGAATATCGAAAGAATAAGCAAAAATATGGAATAAAATACTTGACTGTAGAACAATGCCAATTGTCTCATTCTTTAATTTCCTTTTGAATCCTTTTGAACATATCAAATTGATATTATTTAGAATTGCTCTATATAACCGTACTATATATACCAAAATCCATTCACGATTTCTCTCTCTCTTTTCTTTTTTTTTTTCTAATGACCAACACGCAAGCATCAGACACTTCACTTTTACTCGTTACAGCTGTATCATTCTAAATTCTATCCACTTCGCTCTAAACATCGATGTGACCTCGAATCGACCTGCACAGAGCGATGTTGTCTCGGCGAACGAGTAGATTCCTAATAAAAACCGTATCCCATCGAATGAAAGTCACGAAGCGTCCTGGGAACGAGAGGAAAATTTAATAATCGACCGTTCGCAAGAGCGGTATAACGGTGCATCGTAAACGCGAGAGGAGAGGGTTGTAAGAAGGTATCATCTCGAGAAAGGGGAGGCTCGTGAATCGAGCACGTACCTTTCCTTATTCGCGAGCAGAAGCTTCCCATGGACGAGGCAACACCAAAGATTAGAGCCATTCTCGTCGGCACTTTCGTCAATGTAACTCGAAGGAGCAGTTATCGTTCAAATTCCAGCGAGACGAGACGAGACGAGATCCAACTACTTCGCGAACGCACTCTAAAAGGAGGTTACGAGGAATTTTTAGCGACGAGAGTAAGGAAATATTCGTAACATTGGATTACGAAAGTTTGAAATGAATTTAACGAGTGAAATTTCAGGGTGTCGATGGAATTGTTGAAACAGTTTACACGGGTTTTTAATCGTTGAGATTACAAGCTGCAGATTGGGAAATTTACATAATATGGAACGACGAACAATGAAATTGATGACGCGAATGTGGAAGTTTGTATTAAAGAATTTGTATTACCAGGAACAGGTAATGGACAAGAACGATATGGAAATTGTAGATGAAATTAAGGAAGTGGAAATTCTATATTAAAAGTGAAATTTAATTGTGCTTTTGTATTTCGGTCGAAAAAGTAGGTGTAGTGGTTAATTCTGGTAAAGGAACGTCGGATTAATGTGAATATGATATAATCTCGACGTAAATAGAGAACAATTGTTCTGGAAACTGTTAAATACCGAAAAATTCTTGCAAGCTAGATTGGACAATAGAATTTAGGAGTTCTTGAAAATGAAACATTACGCGTGCCTGTCGGAAACACTTGAATCGTTAGTAATTTCTAAACAAAAGCTAGTATATTTTCTCTCGTTCACAGACTTATTGTTAGCGAGAACACGATGAAAAGCAGACGCGTTACACCGAGGAAACTCGATAACGCAAAGTTCTCCAAAGTTAAGAACTACTCGATTTACCAATTAAGTTCATCATAGCGTTTCCAGTTAATTAATTAGCACGAACACTTAAACGCATCCCGTAAACGAAACAAAAGCAATACTTTCTCATTTCTGACTAACAAGATGATGACAATTATACTTTTCTACGCGGTACTAAAGATTACGGAAAAACTTCAAGTTTGGACAAAATACGAAAATGTGATTTCCCGCCTCGATTTTACGTTAAATATCTTCCTAGAACAGTTACAGTTTCTGTACGTTGAAACGAAAGCGAGATCGAGCGTAAAAAGTATTCGAACAACAACCACAAGAACACTGTTTCGACGTTCGACGAGAACTTTGTTTATTTAAAACAATTCTACAAGCAAAAAAATGTGTACATATTCTTAGAAACGAGAGTGAATTTCAGAAAAAAAAATATTATTTATTAGGCGTTCAATTTGTTTGAACATATCTGACTCAACTGTAGTCTCGTTTGACGTCGAAACAGTTTTATACTCTTTCCTTTTATCCTTAAGCAGATACTATGATGCTGTGCAACAACCAATTACGTAACAACCGACTCATCAAGCGCAATCTCTCCGGTTTTCCAAGCTCGAGCAGCGAAGAATATGGCTAGTCATTGGAGTGATAAATGAGGACTATTTAGAGAATCTGCGTGCACTTTGTATCTAGATCTTTTATTCGGGAATATTTCGAATAGTTCGTTCTCGAATAGCTAGTTGCCATTATGTTCAACGACCCACGATAACAACTCATAAAATAAATATCTCCCAAAATATCGTTGTACCGCTTTATATTCTCTTGAATAACACGAGAATGTCTTGATCGTGTTTTGTAAGATTTATCAAGCGACAGTGCGTTCATTCGCGGCCAAATTTTACGGTAAATTATCGATGGCTTCTTGCTATCAGATTATTTTAATATTTTCGTATGACATAGTTGGCTACTCAAACAAAACCAAATATAAAATGGCGAAATTGCTAGCCAAGAGATTTAACGCGGAAGAAAATCGTATTATTATTAACCTTCTAACTTTCCTATAACAAAAAAAAAAAAGAAAAAAAGAGAAAAAAGAAGAAGACGAAGGGAAAAGAAAAATAATAAAAGGCTGGACGAACATTTTGAAAACAAAGTCCAATATAGAGGGGGTTCCTCGAAATTTCTGTTCCAATTATCGTTTTCTTTTCTTGTTCTTTCAAAAGATGTCAAATACAGGCAAAAAAGACCATTCTGTAAAGTCGCAGAAACATAGCGCAGAGTCGAAAGATTTTAATACAGGAAAAATTCACATCGCAAGCTCTTTAACCTCCCAATGTAAAAAGAAGGAAGAAGAAAAGGAAAGCAGCAGGGAAGGCTTGAGCAAACATTTTAAAAACACCCTGTACAGAGGCTTCCGAAGGGATAGTAAGCAAATAATCCAATCAGGTTTCGTCGTCCAGTCTCCATAGACTCGCAGCTCTTCTCGAGGATTCTTTTATCGGCTAAAGGGGGATGGAAAAAGAAGAAGACACGACGAACCGTCTCGAGGAAGCGAGAGAAGCTCGTGTTTTTCCTCTATTCCGGCTTTCTATGGACTTCTTCGCCAGTCCTTCTGTGTATACACCCGGTGCCTTTCTTCCTTCCATTTCCGCCGTTTTCTTTCCCATTTCTTTCTTTTTTTTTTTTTTTTTTGTCTCCTCTTTCCTGCCCTTCTTTTCACCATTCCGTCGTTTGTTCCTCGATTCGAAGCAACTTTCGTCTTCCATTTTCTGTTCGTAGATCGCCAGAGCGTAATTTCCGGTGATTAATAATCCTCTTTCAGTTTGCTTCGAAGGAATTGCTCGATGACTATCGATACGTTCGATCATCCGTGGAAGAAATCCTGCCACTAGCGTACCTTTTTCTCCTTTGTAATATAATTTTCTAACCATAGAAGAAATATGGTTCCGTTGATTCGGCAAGTTCGAGCGTTCGATGGTTAACGTTTCGGAGATTGAGTTATTCGTTGCACTATCGTAGATTCAATTGTATCGAATTGGTCTTGCGCGGTTTGATAGACCATCGTTGTTTTGATAGACCGTCGAATCTTCTTGACAGTTTGCTACCTATGTAGAGTGCTGAATAATGAAATAAAACGATGCGAAAATACACGTGTTTAAGGCAGCCGAGGATTTCGATAAGCGATTGAAATAACGATTGAGATAAAGTTCATCGCGCCGTTCGAAAGACATCTTTTATCGTAGAATATCGTAGAGTAGAAACGGAAGATATACAGCGAAAGACGGAACAAATCACTCAACAATTCGCGGAACAATGTTAAGGCAAGTAGTGACTCATGAATATCGGATCTCGTTGCGTTTGCGCGAAGCCACTTCTTTCATCGTCAACTTGGTGGTGGGAAAGCAAGCGTCTAAAGTAAGAAGCACGAAATCCCGTGGATCCAGCGGTGGGAACGGGTTTCGGAAACAAGCGAACGGATTATTCAAAACGGCGGGTAAGAAACAACAGAAAACAGAGAGAACAGGTATTTACATCTTCTTCGTTGTTCTTCCAGTGATTATCTGGACCTGCCGCGCGCTTAAGTGACATAATTTCAAGAAAGCTGTTTCGCGTCTCGCGTTTAACAACCACCGGAGTGTTCGCTAGAAATTTTTGGTTTAAAAGGCAAGTAGGATGACCGAGGCGCGTATGTTCGATTGCAAGGTCTCGAACGAATTCCGTGTTCGTTATTCGTCAGGATGTTGAAAAGGCGCTCGCAAGACTCGTATATCTTGCGTTTCGTCGCAGACTAACAACTCGATTACCTTAAAAGTTCTCAATTTTTGTGCGTTTCATCGATCGTGATAAAACAAATATCAGGCTCCATTCAAACACTTCATTGCGCCATTACGCGAGATTATTTTTACCGTGGTAAAATCCGAGAGTCAAAAATTTAGTCCAACGAGAAGCTTTTACCACGAATTCACAAGGCCTCGGGGAAGAATGGATTCGGACTAACTGCCTTCGAGAGTCCTTAAAACAGATTGTCTCTAACGCGAAGAAGATCTTTCAGAACAGTTTTAATTTGCAGAACGTCGAGCTGCTTTTAACGACATATCTCGTTTGTGAATCGACAAGATGGTTTGCAACGGTCGATGAAAACGGTTGTTAAATGACAGAGCCGCGTCTTAAAACTTCATTGCCGCGAGCTGCGTCGCGAAGCTTTCACGGACTCCGCCCTTTCATTACCTAACAAAGTCGACGTATTTTTTTTTCCTTCGTTCTCGTCTCTATTTATATTTCTATCGCTGAAAAGACGTTTCAGCCGGGAGCATTGCGGTCGTATTTCCGAGAAACGCATCGTAATTGAACTGTTTTAACTCTTTACGATGGCTGTGTGTCCCTTCTTACATTCTCCGGTGAGCGAGCTTTTTTCCTTCCATTCATTTAAACCGAATAACATGTTTCGTAGCCATAAAACGAAGGAATTTCTTTCCCCTCTTCGCCTTTTTCTTCGGTAGAATGAGGATTCATTTTTCTTGTAACGTTGTAGAAAGATTATGAGATGATTTTATTTTTTAATATATACAACGACGATTCACGAAGAATCCTTACAAAAATATTTTGTAGAAACGTGGTATACGTGTATTCCTTCTTTTATTAGCAATACAAGAATTTTTGTCTGTTTCGTTCGCACGTTTCTTCTTCTCTCTTTTTGTATTTTGTATCGCAAGCTTTTAACGCGTTTGTTGTATACGTTTTCCGTGGATGTAACTTCTGTGTACGTATATTTCGCTGAATAACGTCCAAGAGAGTTAATTCAATTTTAATTCCGTTTAAATGTCCTATTTTCGTAATTTTCTTTTTAAATGTAAATTCAGTGTGAGATTGAATGTAAACTCATTCAGTGAATGTACCTCAATATTCCTTTCCAATTATTAATGCTTTCAATCTCCCTACGTTCAAAGTTTATTCAATTACACATTCCCCCTATTTTGTGCTTGAAACAACGTTTTCCAGAAAATTTTATATTTTAATACTCTAATTGAATTTGATTATCGATTTTGTGTAATTTATTTATCGCAAATAATTTAACTTCGTTTATATCTTACGTTTAATTTTGTACGAAAAACTTTAATAAAATTCGCGGGAAAATTTCTGCGATCATCAGGATTCGAACTTTGGTATTTCTGTTTGGAGCTCGACGTCTGACCAATTACGCAACTACTACTTACATTTTCACCTAGTTTCGTTTGCAACTACTTATTTATCTAATTTATCTTATCCATCTTATTTACGTTCACCTGTATGACTTCGTACGAGTTTGATATACCAAAGACAACGATAAAATCAAATCATTTTTGTCCTTTGTACCCCTCCATTTAATCATACGTGTTAACATTTAATGGCTTTTTTGCCTGTCTAAATTAGGCGTCTCGATATTTCAAAAGAGTCTTTGGTCCTTTGTTATTCGAACGAATAACAAAACGTACTCCAACCTACGATATCCTAAACTAAAATTCCTCGAGTCACATCTTTTCCAGAGACCTAGCGTCTCGTGCTACTCGTTTAACGTAATCTAATCAAAATCAATGACTAAAAACTCGATCCTACACCGACTAAGGAAACGTGGACCAGAAGACAAAGCGGCGGATTGCGATTCCTCCGCGCTTAATTCTAATTCCTTACAGCGCTCGATTCTATCGCCTTTAAACGGCACCCCATAACAATTACCCGCGAATCCAGTGGTGCCAACGTCTCTCGGACTAACCCTTTGTGCCCGAGCACGTTCTTCGCGTTTTACGGTTTCACCGGACCGTTCTTCGACGACATAGTGAGCGTTGCGCGTAAATTTTTGGATCACGTAACGCGATATAATACGTGCCAGAAATATCGATACCACGAGGACGAACTCGGTGTGCCCTGGCCGCGACTACATGTCATTAGAGAAGGGGGACGGGGGACGGGTCGCGCGCTATCAGTTTTCCGTGTTCGGACGATTATGCAAATGCGATAATTATTCGGAATTAAATCGAATTCTTCATCGTGACTGGAATTCTAGGGCAATCGGTGAACCCTGGGACGCATCTAGATTTCGCAATCGATAGTACATATATATATATATAGTACATATATAGCTGGAAATAAGGAGTGGGTTTATAGCGTAATTACGCTTTTGAGACGTTAATTTCGATTCGGTTGTACGGTGAGAATTATTGCACTTTTCGCGTGAGACAGGATAGGTAAAGATGGAAAATCGAATTCATAGTTTTGCGAACGTAATCGAAGGAATGCAAGCTAACTACAAATTTCGTTTACTCAAAGAAAAAAAAAGAAAAAAAAAAAGAAAAGAACTACAATCACGCATGAATGGGGAAAATACTAAACTACAACCTCGTACATTACGATACATTTATGAAAGTAGGCGTATTTGTTTGAAAACTGACGAAACAAAATCGCACATCTTATGTATTACAACCTGATAGGGTTCGAATTAAAACGTTCGGTTTAGATTTGGAATAGACACGCGATAAAAAGAAAAGGACAAAAGTTGGGTCAAATGTCGATTAACGGGCGATAACACGGTAACGTAAAACAGTCCCGATATAAATGTATCTGATTTATCTGACTTTAGGAAGCAACAGTCAAGCTTCCTGTCGAAAGTATCATTACAGTGGAACGTGAACGCGCGAGCATCACTAAATCCACTCTCTGGCTAGGCCATTGTTGCATTGTTTCCGAGTGGCGAACAATACGAGCCTCGGCTCGTAATCGTTAGCCTGCTCGCGCGCGTTTATTAGCGCGAGAACGCGCGCCTATGGGGCAACTCGCGCGCGTATAATCCACGCATCATCCCCTTCGCAACAATCGTATACTCGATCACGGCGTCGTACCGCGTTATATACGGCACCGCGACTGTTATTCGTAACGGGCTGGCGTTATTACGCGAATACGGTTCCTGGTTATCTAGAGAGTTCATTGGATGCAAGTATGAAGGATTTACGAGCAATGCCGCACATTTAAATCGCTATAGGAAAAAGCAAATTTAATTGCAAACGTTTGAATTTTTCCCTGATAGTGCCGCTAGTACGATTATTTCGCACATGAATTATCGCACGGTCGTACTCGATTCTGGCCTAGAAATTTCATCCAAATATACAAATACTATTTAAAATAGTAAGTAAATAGTATTTTATCTTGATTTTAGCTTGATTTTAAATACAGATAAACCGCGAACGTTTTAATTACTGGAACTCGTTTGTAACCGCGAGATCGGTCAGGGCGCAATTTTCATGCGATTAATTGAAATTTTGCTCGCAATATCGGCCACGGATAATGAAACGTAACACGAATTAAACACCTTTTGCGCGAATCATGTAAGTTCTAATTCCGAATACATTAAATACACGCTCGAATCTCTCGATAAATACATCGATAGGCAGAAGAGCAGTTTATATTTGATTTGCAACGGTACAACGGTTTAGCGTTCGTTATAAAGGATTTTTACAAAGTGGATTAGAGACTAAAGGCTCTCGATACATAGTACTTTAAATACGAAGGGATGCCGTTTGAACGAAAATTGAAAAATATATCACACGAATTGTAGGATTAAATTCATCGCGTGAACGATTCGCTGAAATCTAGACACAAGGACAATATTGACAGATATTGTTGGAAACGTTACACATGCTGCTGTTGGAATCGGAATTAATCATGTTTTTTTCCCTATATTATCGAACGCGGAACATGGTCGAAGAGCACGAGATTGAATTCTATCAAACACTGTCACGTTCGATTACGTCGATTGCTACGAGTTACGATATTATCTGCAAGCCCCGATTTGGCGCATTGTTATTTTTTCTGAAATATCCGGATAAAGTCGTTCTTGTTGCACTTTCCATAGGAATTTTGTTAATTTCACGAATTTGTAAAATCCTGAACGACGAGGTCGTTTCTCTTCAAACTTTCTAGTAGCGGTTGCTTAAAGAAGAGGAAGAAGAAAAAAGATTGTCCGCAGAGGCTAAAATGTTACAAGCGCTAAATTTTATTTTATCAAAGGAGCGTTCAACAAACAGAAAGATCAGGATTCGGCATAATCGAAAGAAATTTAGAGAAGAATTCCTCTTCGATACAGAAAATTGAAATTTCTCGTTAACGATAGTTTCACCTAAATTAAATTAAACGAAATCTCCGCAAATATTAGTGGAATCAACTAACACCGAAGCCTTAAAGCCCTACAGGCAAAACTGAAAACGCAAACGTACGCAAAGCTATTGAAACAAGCATATAACAGTTGAGGAAACACTCCAACCACCAAAAATTCACTTCAACTCGATTCCTCGCAGAAGCTCGGAAATTCACTAGCCAACCTCCCTCGATAATTCCAATTACACCTGCCGCAACAATGCGCTGCTGGAAACTTACAAACAATAATGCACACGAACCCTTGCAACACGTATCGTTGCATAATGCACGCTCCCTCTTTCTCTCTCTCTCTCTCTCTCTATCTCTCTCTCTGCATATTATTCCTCTACCCTTTGCGTCAAAGAACACGCATTGCGAAGCAAGCAACCGCACGATCGATCCCTACATCCCCTATGAATCTCTGACCGACAACAATATGTATTCGATGTACGAAATCGAAATAACTCGTCGTCTGATTTTACCATAAAATTACTTGTACGATTGCTCCAACTCGCTTTTTAAATATTTTCGTAATACACGTGCGAAACACGCGCGAATAGAGAAGAAGAGAACCATTAAGAAATCCTTGTTCGTGAATAACGCTGGAATTGATTCGTTGTTCGTTGGAATAATAAAATACGGTAAACAGAAACGTATAGCTCGTAATAAGGATAAAAGAAAGATATTTTTACACGTATATGAAAATAAATTAACGAAGTCGATCGTCTTCGATTAATAGGGATAGGAATTAACAAGGCCCCGCATATTGCCGGGTAATCTGAACTTATAGGAATTGGATAGTTAAGCCGCGTATCTAGTAGTCGAGCAGAATGCTCGAGATCGTGAGCCATCTATGCGATTAGTGGGTGAGCGGCTTAGTTCGTTCGAAGGGCGCATCATGCATTGTCGGTTATAATTGAGCACGCAACCTACGTACGTATCTTCTAGTCTTATATTATCGAATACAACGGAATACGTGCCGTATACGTTTTGCAGCACCAAATGTAATTAAATGCGCTGCATACGTTCCACGCTACCGAATGTAACGAACGATATATCACGTGCAACTTGTACTAGGAAATGTAATAAATGACGCACCGCCAGTCTAGATATATACATATATATATATATGTATATATCGAACACTACTGATAATGCACTGCGTGCGATTTGCAGCGAACAATGCGAGCGGTGATACGTTCTATATTCCCCGTATTCTCTACAGCATTTGCTAAAAATTTGTTAAAAAGTCAAGAACAAGACATAACCGAATTAATAACCGTCTCTTATTCTCGCAATAGCGAATAAATTACCTGTTGTTCCTTCGCTTCGGTCATTTCTCTACCTATGACGTTCTCGCCTATGATATTATATTTGTTATATATATATATATATTTGAACATACGTGACACAGGTTACGCGATATCGTTAACGATAACAACTGAATTAGTTTACGCGACGACTGCCTGTGTCTAAACCAAATCTCCTGAAACGCGCGTACCAACGCCACTCGTGGCACAAGCCGACGCGTTCTCGAGAAACTCGATGAAACGTAACCTTCGTAGGAATATCGATGCGAGGTGTTGGCAGTCGGTGTTAATAATTGGAGGGTTGTTTCGTCGTTCGCGCACTCAACGCGGCCGCGTTATGTAAATTCCACGATCATACGCCATGATACAGTGGAATTAACGCGAACACGAGCCTGAGCAGCCGGCCGATGTAATGGCTTAAGCCGTTCACACGTCGTTGGACCGTACGGATCCCTGCATGGGATGGTGTCCATCTCGGCTGTGTTCAACGTACGCGCGTGTATCGCCTCTGGACGCGTAGATGTGTACACGTCCGTGGATATTGCGCGAGAGATCGAGGGATGTACGAGATGCACGACGCGAAAACGACCCATCGAGGACGCTCACGGCTTTGCCATTTGCATTTTAGGCATTGGATACAGCGGTTATATGCATGCATAGGTTACGGTGATTTTTCACAATCGAACGGCTTGTTCGCAATTACAGAGTTGTTTAGCGTTACGAGAGGACTTCGATTGACGCGACGTATCGCGTCCTACGGTGTTTTAGACGCGAATGGTGAAAAACTGTCAAATAACGATCTTCCCTGGAGAGATAAGGCGATTTTACGGCGCGTCTATATGAAATTTATCGTTTGTTACGTTGACGAGCTCGCGTTTCGTTGCCAGGGAATCTGAAATTTTCTCGCGATTGCTGACAGCTGATGGATTTGTCGATAATATAGATACGGCGTCGTTGACGTTGATAGGAGACGCAGTACCAAAGATTTCTTCCTTTCGTTCTATTAATTTAATTTAACTTTCTTCCTCGATAACGACGCAACAATTCATTCGTTCGTTTTCTTTCCTTTCTTTTGTTGGAATTCGTGACTTTTATATTTGCGTGGGAATTATTCCATTATTTATGACTAGTTGCCGGTAACTAGCTACCGGCGAGGAAACCTAGCACAGAAACAGGCAATCGAGAACATTCAACGGCGCAATCTGCGGCCCGCATGCATACAGAAGTTGTCACGAAACCCGGCAGGGACGCGGATTTAAGTTTCGTCAGGCTACGGCCGCGCGCAGACGAGTTTCCAGATAATATTCTCATCAGAGTAATAATTACCGCGATTCCTACGTGGCGCGTTACCTAAATATTCCTATTAACACAACTAATCCGGCCTCCCGGCGGAGCCAACGATTCGTTTGTTTCCATTAAATTTCGGCCCAGGCCGCAAATCTCGAATTAACATTGAATTTGCATACGGAAGGAGCGGACGTATATTTTGATACGCGAATTATTACGTATTTAAGAACGACCATCGCTTTCCGCTTATACGGAAGGCATTCGTGCAATTCGCATTCGTCTCTTTCCCTGGGATTTTTTCTGCCAAGTCGAAAGCAAAATTGTTATTTCGCGGTTAGACGAGCCTTTTATCGAGCCTTTCCTTGCTTCTCAAAGTTTCGGTTTCGCACTCTTGTAAATACGTAACGATATCGTCGTCAAATTCGAGAGGACCACATTTTCCTTGCTTTTCGCCGCGCGTTTGGTGGTTTTCTAATTTCGCGCTGCAATTCTTCCGAATTCTTGCCTCCTTTATAGGAGTTAAAACCGTTGTTCCGCGATCGTTTCCCTTAGCTCCCTTTTTGGTGTTTCGGTTCAGCTTCTTTCTTTGTTTCCGGAGTTCCACTCGTCCGTACACGTCGATCGTTTAATCGCAATTGGCTTCCCACGCGAGATAACCGACACGTTGAGACGCGCGAACGTGAAATGCATCTACGTGTTTCAAACGACACGCGTACTTTGAACGACAAATAATATAAAAGTACCGATTAAAGCCTGTTTAACGTTCCTTCAAATCAACGCATCGATATTTCGATTAATTCGGAAGATAGAGCTTAAACGATACGCTCTATCGACAAACTACCAATAATATTTCCACGCGTTCTAGGTGAAATGGTATTCCCTTGTTTCTCTTCGATTACGCTTTTATCCAGGAATGAAGAACATAAAGGAAAGACGAGTAGTAAGAATTTCGTTGACATCGATTCGCGTATAGAAACTGCGACGATCGATTTATTACCGATAATCTGAAGAACTGAAAAGACGCATATATCGCAATCGATTGGACGATTTACGAATACATTTACATATAATCGTCCGGATAATAGCGAGATATCAAATATAAATCGTAACTATCCATATCGAGCGAGTTTCGGCTTGAATCGAGTACTCGCCGAAACGCTGCGTATAACTTCATTAATTAACAGCCTGTCATGCCCTGCGCCACTTTAAATTACTTCGTTTTAAAGCAATTTATCTACTAGTTTCTGCGCATTTTCCGCTTAACGCACGCTTCGTACCTTGTAATCGAGCAATCCACGGTGATCAAGCTTTCGTCGCGCGAACAACGACGTAAAGAGGAATCCAAACTATATCTAAACTCTATTTATACTTCTCTGTTGCTTATTTTTATCGATATTTTCTACGAAATTATTTCCCCTAATTAAATATCACGCTGCGTGGTATCGCGAGTCTAGCGTATACACGGGATACGTTTAATCCCCGAAGAAATTTCATATACTCGAATCAAATTAATTAGTACGATGACGCTATAACGCGCACTGTACTACAAATGTACTTTTTGCAGCTAACTGCGCAGCTACGAGCGAACGTATACACAGAACTGTACAGCGAAGCAAAGATCGAAAACGCCCAACTATTAAATAACATTACGATACGGGTTCTCGATTTGCGTGCAAGCCGTGGATGCACACGAGCTGTTACGAAATTCTGCCAGGGCAACGTGGCAGTTCTCGCGGAACCGAGGGCGGCCAATTCGATGAAGATCTATAGGGAAACACGTGCACGCGCGGCCGTACTCCGGTCGACGAAGAGAGGAGGAACAGGAGGAAGAGGAAACTCGTTTCGCGGACTGAAATTGCAGTCGAACCCGTGGAAAGTTCTTGACAGAAAAAGATCGAGTTTCCAACTGTCTACGCGGCTGTACGCCGCCGCACCCGATCCACCGTCTTCAACGTATATGTGTATAATCGTCGGCCGGAAGATAAGACGAATCTCTGCGTCACCGAGACGCGGCGCAACTTTTTCGTCGGACCAACCGCTGATTACGACCGCTGAACAACCACCCGAGAGATTGTTTTATTTTTCGCTGAGACGGGAAACGGAAGGTTTCTTCCGGTCAAGTTTCGTCGAACCTCGGGGTGGATAAAACGGCTCGTCCTCTGTCGCGGTTGAGATTGATTCTGAAGAAGAGGCGTGGATATCGCCGAGGGAATACAGCGACGATGGTTTCGGTGGTCGGAGAGCTTTGTTGGCAGTTTCGGTGGACACCGAACAGAGTTTAAGGGAAACGGTTGTTTTACGACGGTTTGACAATCGCCGAGGAAACGCGAACAAGCGACGACGATTACATTGCAATTGATCATCGAGGTTCCCGCGGATACAGCACTAACTATCTTTGTGCGGAGCGGGCTTGACGACTTACAACGCGGGTATTACATCCGTTATACCTGTCACGATTAAGCCAACTATTTTCTAGGAGTGTCGTTATTCCATCCGATACAAAGTATTTTGTCTAACGCGACATAAGACAAATATATAATATCTTTGCGAAGCTCGAGAACATCGAGCAGAACATCGAGGAGAATCGAGAACTGCACCGACTGGAAAATCCAGCCGGTGGAGATATAAATCCACCCCGTGCATTTACGGCAATTATTTACGCCGGATGAAAATGACGAACACGACGAAAACCGATAACCGAGGGATCGATTTCAATCATTTCGAACGTCTTCCAGGAACATCCGTCTCTTAGGATCGTTTCGAACGATTTCGAGGAACCCGGGCCTTGGATATCTCGAGACGGTTCCGACGAATAGTTCCGTCGATAGATCGAGCCTTCCGTCAAGAGGAATCGACGAATTCCACGAGGCGAATCTCCGAATCCCGGCTGAAAAAAACCGAAGGAGACCGAGAGAGGATTGAAACGAGGGGCGCGACGAAAGGTTGCAGCGAAAAGTCGAGCTGTCGATCCGACGAATGGGACAGCTTTGCCTAGAAAATTCCCCATGTAAGAAATAAATGGGAACGGTAGCATAATCTCGTTCGCTTAGGGACGATCCCCCTGTCAGACAGCCCGAGGTATTGAACTTTTTTGCTTCCGGTCAGAAACGGGGCTCCGTTCGGGAAACGAACGAGAGATCTCGGATGAGACGGATAAAGCGCGTTTTTATTTCTTTGACGATGACGATGATTAATTCGCCGAGTAAATTATTATGGAAAATACTGGTGTACTTGGGAGTAGTTTCTTTTTTTCTTTTATTGAAATTGTAGAACCGTCAGTGGTTTCCACGCGAGAGGGACGATAAGAATTTGTCGTTTCTTTTCATTGGCAATATGATCGGTTTGCGGAGTGAACTATTTATTAGGGAAAAATACCGGAAGGCTTTGCGTTTCATAGAAACATTTGGGAATCTCGACGAAGGGTGCGATAATTTCGATAGCGATTTATAACGACAAAGTTTGCCAAGTATCTCTAAGGGCTGTGACGTTAAATCGAGTTTCCCGAGTACCTTAAACCGTCAAGCACCGTGTACTCGTCGTTCGTCGCCTTCTTAGACCTTTCGCTTCTCCTCTTTCGGAAGAATTCGTCATTTTGTTACTCATTTTTACACGTTATAGAGAGGTCTAGAATTTTGTCCGTTAAAACGTTCTTATCGATCGATCGTTACTCGGAAACGACGAGACGCAACGAAATGACGGGAATAGATAAAGTTAGTAATACCTGGCCACTACCTAAATAAGATCAAAGGGACGATAATCTCTCCAAGGGGATGATTTGAAACTTACGCTTACAGTTGGAGCCGGTGGCCGGAACTTTCCTCAGGAATTTGCCAAAGACATCGCGAAGGAAACGCGATAGCCAATGGGCCAAAGTCTTCGAAGGTTGTTAACACCCGTGAAAGTGGATGCGAACCCAGTCCAATATTCGTATTTACGCGTACAAAGTACAAACCGGACGCGACGTCGAAACTGAGGATTCTTCCGTGATTTTAGGTACAGCGTTCCCACTCACCTGCAAAGAAAAAATAATAACAAATGAATTTACAACCGTGTAAGAATTAATTCAATTCGCATAGTAACGAAGGGAAGCGATAAAGGGAAAAGGGCATACAGTGTGTTTGGTCCGACGTCTGATAATGGATTCACGAGCAATGCTTCCTAGATGTCCTGACAGCGGAGGTCAGGTCGGGATGATGCTCGAGCAGAAGCTCTCATGAATATAACTCGTGTATACCCAAGCGATTAGTCTATAGCTCAAAAACCAGTCTGCTATTCTCTAGTTTCCAAGTACGAAGTAATATAGAACGAGAGTCGCGAGTTGGTACGAACCAACGGCAAGATAAGATCAACAGAATCGCGTAGTTTTCTGGTTTAACGAGTACAAACGACAAGAATGGAAACAATTTGTTGAAATATTTCACCGTGTCCAAATAACACAGACACTCTGTAGTTTCGTGAAACTTCTTTCACCGATACTAATTAAAGGTGAGAGTTCTTCGCACGGAATAGATACTACGTGGACATTTTTCCATCCGATGAAAACGTGTCAGCGTGTACAAGCAAAAATACCCGGAACAATGGTCAACGCCCCGTGGTATATCAGAAACGAGGATTTACGCGAGGGCCTGAAAATACCAATGGTCAAGGAAGAAATCGGCAGATACGCGAGAAAATACAAGGGAAGAATGGCAACGTGCCGAAATCGGCTGGCTGCTGAAACGAGCAAAACGCATATAGAAAGAAGACTAAGGAAAAAGCATCCCACTGACCTCGTTAAAGAAACAAAATAGACAATCTGGAAGATATACAAATTTACCAAATGTCCCGTTGGACGAATTGTAAGACGCAGAATAAAATAAATACGAAAGAAAAAAAGAAACGTGTAACCATTTTCTTCCGAGAAACGTGGCTTTACAAAATGCTTGTGAGACGCTTACGTTAACGGCCCTTTCGCTTTAGCACCGTACAGAACGACTAAATCGTGGGCGTTGGTGCATTTATGCAAAATACCCATTGTAAAATACTCGTCAGAGTATTTAGATAAAACGTCGACTTATTTTTAGCTTCCACGTTTTCGATTCTTTTTGAAACAATACGAGGCGAATATGAAACTCTGCTGCGGCGATAACGCTCGATCTTTCGAATACCGCTGTATCAATTCGTTACACGAGCTTTGACCGTACGCGGCGTGCCAGCTTGGTCGAGTTGCATCCGCTGTGAAGTGCAAGTAAAAGCGGCCACCGGTAAAGAAATACTGGTTTCCCGTGGGGCTAGGACGCCAATAAAATCCTCGCCGCGAAATCACGAATGAAGTGGCTCGTTTATTTTCCTCTCGATGAGAATCGCCGGGAGCCGGGTCAACAAGCAGCCAGAGATGCACGAAGCAAGGTGAACGAAAGAGACCGGGAGAATGAAATCCGGGCGTAGCTGGAGCGGTCCGCTTTGCGATCCGCTTCTGGCGCGGCCTCTATTTGCCGCCGAAAGCCGCTTAAAAAAAAAGAGGAAACCTCTCCACGAGACTTCCTCTTCAGAGGAAGAGGTACCGGTTCAAAGAAAGAGGTTTCAGATCCGTGTACTTTGGCAAATTTTTTCACGTCAAAATCGGGAAGCTTGGAATCAACGGTCGAACGAAGACTTCGACGAGGGCTAAGATTTGGAAGGGGGCCGAAATATCGGAGAAATTTAGATCGAAGAAATTTAGGTCGAAGATCGATGGATCTTAAATTGGACGATTTGTAGAGTAAAGTAGCGTTCTTAAAGTCGATAGCCGATGGGCTTTTATACTTTACCGGGGCTTTTATATTTCGGTGTTGCTTCTATTTTAGCAAATAAATGGGATTCTTAATGCTAAGGAGAATGAACGTAAAATTGAAACGAGAATTTATGCATAACAGTAACAATTTTTTCATATTTCGCTGCACACTTCTTCTTCTTCTTCTTCTTCTTCTTCTTCTTCTTCCAGAGATCTTTCATGTTAGAAGAATATAATTTTCGTTGGCTTGGGTTGAAAACGAAGTTGAACAAACTTAAGGTCGAAGCGGTGTAAATACGCGGAATAAAGAATAAGAAATACGCAAAATAAGAAGGAATTCCCAGCAGAACGTGCGTGGGGATTGTACACGTTTGCGATTCGACGTGCTGCAACAACGAATCCTACGTTCGTACGTCGTCGATTCATTTTCAAGTCAAACGGATCAGGTCTAAATTAGGTACGAGGCGATCCAGTTACGTTGGGTCAAATCACGTCAGGTTTGATCTGATACAATCTAATTAGGTCGCATCGAGTTAGATCAGGTGCAGCTGGACCTGAACTCTCCATGCATATCGTCTGTACGCATACGTAAGAACAGGCCAAATTTGGTAAAGTTTAATCGTATCTAATTGCGTTTAGTTTGATTTCGATTAAATACGCAACACAGCGTAACGTCAAATCGGATAGCATACACGCGAGTATACTCTGAACGTTAAAACTGTTCGCCTTTACTTCGGTATATCTACATATATTTTACCAACAATTACGTTATTACACTGCTGAAAACGATTAGGGGATCGTTAGAGACGATATTTTCTCGACTTCCACCTTTCCGCTCCGAAACTTTTTCTACTAATACGCGCGAAGCTCGTCGAGATTTCCTCGCATTTAAATTAACATTCAAATCGGCCAAATTCAACACGGTCAAAATTAAATAAGAACAACTGCACGAAGACCGGCCTTAACTGCAACCGCTGCGAACGATCACAGTATATACGCGTAATACCGAAGAAACGAGGTCAGTTTGAGAAACCTCGTTTCATTCCCGGCTCCGATCACCAAGAATACAAAAGTACCATCTGCCTAATCCACAAGACGAGCCAAGGAAATCAGATCAAACAACCAACGTAGATCCTCCATTCTACGCTTCTTCCCATAATCGGGCTGCCTTCTAACGTTAACCGAGGCTCAGGTTGGAGGAAAATCGCTGCAGAGTGCAAATACCGAGTATAAGAGACAAGGATAAAGGTGTAACAGAGTTTTGGCGCGCGATTGCAGCGGGGTAAGTCGAAAATTAACTGGAAAGGACCGCGAGATCAGTGGTACAGGGCGGTCGAATTTTCTCGCGCCCTTGCTCGCAACCAACCAACGGCTCAAACGAGGGGCAACGAGGTATCGAGCTTCTACGGGTGAGATGAAATTAAATCACGTCTGCCTTTCGAAGGAAACGGAAGAAAGAAGGAAGTATTCGAACCAGATCCAAACGGAGATACTCCTCTCAGATCTTGGGTGAAAAGCCGTGGATCTTATCGATTGCGAGCTGAAGCGAATGGTAGCGAGCTACCGTGGAGATGTGTCGAAAAATAAAACTTGGTAGGATAAATTTGCGAATCGTTTAATCAATTGAAAGCAGAGAGAGAGAGAGAGGGGGGGTAGGGAGAGAGGGAAGGAGAGAGGAGATATCTCTTGTTCGTGATCGTGGCTGGAATTAATTAAACGCGGTTTCGTTGAAATTACGCGGATATCCGAGGGTGGTTTCAGGGAAATGTTGAAAACGATGCGTATTGTAAATTTAGATTGGTGCGAGTAGGTAACTGGGATTGGTTAGAGTCAAATGCGTTAGAAATGCGAATACCAGTCGTAAAGTTGTAGAAAAAAAACAGCTTTTAAAATTCCTCGACGATTTCGGAAAAATTCTAGAAAACCCGTAAAAATTCGAACAAAGGACTCTAAAAGATCCCTGCCATTTATAAAGAATCTCCGGAATAAAATTTTTTACAAATTCCTGTCGAATTAACAATCAAAAATTCCATACAACCCTTCGTAGCTGCCGCAAATCCAGAAATTCTAAAAAAATTCGTAAAATCGCTGAAAAATTCGTGCGAAATCCCAAACATTCCGAAATATTCCAATTGCTTCTGAAAGCGATTTCCGATAATTGGGCGAAATTTTACAAAATTCCTCGTACGAAAAAAATTCCTCGAAACTGTACGACGCTGGTAACGCTGGCAAAAACTTCCAACGCAAACTTTCCTACACCCTGTACTCCGCTTTCCGTAGATCGAGGACATGCGAGCACGGTGTTTCATCAAGAAGACGTGCCCGTGTGGCAGCGGGTTAAGCGACGATCTATGAAACGGGAACGTGACAGAGAGAGGCCGGTCGAACGGGGTCGAAGGAAGCTGAAAAGTGGTGGAGTGGCGATAAGAAAGAGGAACGACGTCGAGAAGTGGCGAAGTCGAGAATAAACTGGAAAGCGAACGATACGAGGGCTAGGGCCTCGAGAATAAAGATAGACCAAGGGAAAGAAGAAGAACGCGAAGAGAAAGAAGAAACAGAGAAGAAAGAGGGGGAGGAGAGAGGCCAAGTGGGCTAGCCGAGTTTTACGTGTACTTTTCTGGGACGAGGAGACCACTGATAAGATATTGAGGTTCCACGAGTGGCTTCCGGTGCTGGCTCATCTGTGACGGAACACCACGAAGCAGGCAGAGAGAGAGTCACCATTGAAAGGTAGACGCGAGCCAAAAGAGAGAATGAAGGGATTCGGGCTCGTGCAAGCCACTTTTGTCGAATGGAAAAGCTAACTGAAGATCTGAATGTAAAGACGACGGAAGATACTAGAGAAGAGTGAAGTGTACATTGGAAAGAATTGAATGGCTTTGAAGCTAGGTTAGCGTGATCGTAGCTGATAATATCTTAGGTCGAGTAAATAAACAAGCAACGAAGACTGTAACCGAAGTAGGAAAAGTAATTTCCAATTGTGCTAATAGTCGGGGAGTGGCTGTTATACATTTAAATTCCTCCTGTTTTTTTTTTTTTTTTTGCAATGACTAAAATATATATCGCGAAAGGAATTTTTAAAGTGGAAGAATCGATTAAATTACGAATTCTCGAATACAACGGTAATTTTACTCGTTTGTTTTATATCATTCGATGGTTTCTTGCGTATAAATTAAGAAACTCGTTAGCTATGCATATATTCTCGTTGAACATTTATACTTGATAAAATGTTAATCTGTCGAAATGTAAATGTAATTACGAATAGAAGTTAAAAATCGCGAACTCAATTGCGAACCAGAATCCGTACGCGAAAAAGGAAAAAACAAAGGAAATTGCCAAAATACTTTACTCCGAATACCACGGATTCGTCTGAAAACACCAAAATAATCATAAAATTACTAGGCTGAGGCTTTTTAATCCCGTTCGTCTCGTTCGTTTTCACGACGAGCAATGAAAAAACAGGAAAAGAAGAAGGGTTGGCTGGTTCGTAGCTGGTCTGGAACTCTAAGCAGTACAAAGTCAGGCGAAAAGTGTTTCGCGTGCAGCTCGACCGCGCTTTTCAGTTTATTTTCAACTCGGGTGCACGCCGGTTGGTGTTCTTTCGGCCTCGGCCCTTGTCTGTCTCGTACTTTCTGTTCGCTCGTCTTTCGCCGCATTCCGGAAATACGTGGCCACAGGGCGCCGCGCGTCTTTCCTTCCCACGAAACGCGTAGGAATTTCGAGCCGCGGCTGAAACGAAATTACTTGCCCGTTTCCGCTTTAACCCGGACGGGTTTCTTTTCCAGACACCATACCGGAGCTTTGTTAATAGTCAGAAACGAAGCTCGCTCTTTAAAGCGTTCCGCGTGAAAAATAAGAGATCCGCAACCAGATCTTGTTTTTTTTTTTTTTATTGTTTTTAGAAATAGAGTTCCGAAGAAGTTTTGAGAAAGTTTATTTGTTCGACAGTTACAACCGCTGATAGTACGCGAGAGACTGTCGGATGGTACGTCGATCGTCTGTGCAGTACACGGTACGAAACTTTGCTGATACTAGAATTGATTCACGATGTTATGGCAGTGACCATGTGACAGTAAGTTACTCGAATATATAGCCGTACATTTCCACACGTAAGACGCATCTTTCTTAGCGATACTAAATCTTTTTCCATTTCGTGATCGCTGCTATCATGATCGTTATTTAAGACGCGCGCGTAGCATTCGAGCCGAACTATTCTTACCGAGTATAATTTTTGGTTCGAGATTCAGAATTTTAAAAAACGTAACGCTCACTTGAGAAAGACGAGCTTCGTAACGAAGCGAATCGAATATCTATCGCGAAACGTTCGAAATAAAATTCGCCCGGTTAATATCTTCCATTCTTCTTGTTTCTGCTTTCAGTTCGAACATTCGAATTGGTCAAAGCACCCCAGGTGTGCTTTACACTTTTCTAGCCTGTTCCAAGTTCTCCCGCGAGCCTCCTTCATTATAGTTTCTGATCTCACTTTATCCCTTGTCTCTCCCTTAACCCCGCAGTCCCGCCGGTTTTAATTACTTTAATGAGTCCGGGAATTAATTTCTGAGCGCGAACCAACTCTACCAGCCTTTATTCCAGGGGATTTCGTTGATTCGCCACGATGCGCTCTTCACCTAGATTTCTTTCGATCCCTTCGCTCCCCCCTCCCTCTCTCTCTGTCTTTCTCTTTCTTCGCGATTAATCGAAGTTATCGGGTTCTGAAATTGACGAAGGATTTGTCCAGGGAACGTATTTTCTATTACGATAATCGTAGCCGTCTTATCGTCGTGCGTGCAGCTTCTCCGCTTCGAGAAACTGTTGCCAAGTTTTTGCGTCGGGGAACAATTAATCGTCTCGATTATAGGACAAGGTGATTACCTTTAAAGAGAAGCGCAAAGGAAAATTAATTTTAATCGCTGCTTTGTTTTATGCTCTCTTTCTTTAGCATCTTGGCTGACTAAGAGCTCATACTTGATACTTTCACATTTATTAAAAAATGTACAACACCGCAGCTAGAAGCGACTCAAGTTTTAAGTAGTACACAGAAGAGTATCTTATTCTTGGAAGTTGGCCGAGAGTTAATATGAAATTTCGTGTGCACCAAGTTTTTAGAAAATTCGACTTGATTGAAGGATTGTTCGAGGAGCATATATATTCGTAAGTAGGAAAACAGATCGGCGATGTCACGAACGATAGAAGCCAAACATTTATGCGATTAAGAAATTAATTTATCTCGTTCGCGTATAAAGTCAATACTCGAACCGAAATAAAATCCAACGCCCCCAAAAAAGGAGGATCGACCGTAAAATCAAGGAGAACAGTTTACTCTACGAAAACGTTTGTCACGCTTGACAGGACTAATTGACTTCTCTCGCAAATACGTAAATTCAACGATCCGAATCGCGTTAAGATTAAAACTAGCAGCCTGCTTCGAGAACGCTGATCTTGAAAACCTTAAAAAAAAAAAAAAAAAAAAAGAAAGAAAACAAACAAGAATCTTCGAAACTCGATCCAGAGACCTAGAAAGCCAACAAACTAGAACAGTTGCCTTATCCAAAGTAGTATGGCGGGAGATAGTTGCCTCTGGCGTATCGAAAACCAAAGATGGGAGTCATAATGGCCCGAGGCTCGACGTGCCGCCGACATCTTAACAACCCCCTCTGGTTCCTTTTGTTCGAGACGAGGGTAGCGAAACTGGGTCGCGGACCTTAGTTAATAACGCGGAAGAAGCACAGCGGAGGAATGGTTGCACAGTGGAGGGATCTTTGGAGGTGGTTGGATGGTTGGCTATTGGCTCGGCCACGAAATTTGCATACTGCATTATATAGGGGCCGTGTATGTATGCATATATGCAGGCTGCACGGGGAAAATAGACGAGCCGGAGAGCCGCTGTCAAAGCGTCGCATTTTCTTCTTATTCTACGCTTCGGATCTGCGCTTCTCTACTGTGGCAAATTTCCCTGGGAATATTTAATTAATGAAAGGTAGATTCGTCGTTTCCTCGACAGAGAGTGTAAAAGATATTGTCGGCGAACAAACACTCGTGGAATCTTGCACGCGAGATCTCTCCGCTCTTTACGCGTCCTATGAATCGGGAAACGTCCCTCTCTGAACCAGGATGTCAAAGACACCGGTAAAGAACGGTTGACAAAGTTTGATCAAGTTTGATCATCTGCGCGACAAGCATAGTTCGCGATTATTACACCATGGAACGAGAACGATGCGCAAGTCGAATTAGAAATTAGTCGCAGCGTAGACGTTTTCGTATAATTTTCCCTAACGTTTCAAGCCGAGATTCCTGTTGATACGATACGTCCGTACAGATTTGTGTATATAGAATTAGGAAAGCGATTAAAAAAATTCAAATTCCCAGTAGCGCGTGTTTTTCGAATAATTCTATCCGATTGATCTTCTTCCTGGCGAAGTTTCTCGCAAAGGAAAAAATAGACGCTACCGAGGCACCACATACGAATTCCATACGAATTCCATACGAAAACCTCCAAATTGCCAAACTCGGACTCCATCTACTATCGTGTTACAAGCCTTGCCATCTATAAACCTCTTGCATATCAAACACCACGATCTTCTACCAAAAACCACCCTAAGGAGCCAAAAGTCACTGACCTCGCGACCTTATCTCGTATTTCTACAATTTCTCCGCTCCTTAAACAAACGGAGATGTTGTAAGTGGTTCCATATAGAAAAATAAATAAAAAAAATATAGAACAACGTACTTTTAATTACGTTGCTGGCTTGAAATTGCGCGTTTTCATCCACTTCGCGTAACGGTATATTCGTTTCACCAAAGCAACTTCTTCGTTAAGATCATATACGTATTTTTACCTGATCGAGCTAACCTCGTTGAAGTTGTACGTTTACTTTCGCAAGAAACGATAATCGCGGAGCCGAGAAAATTCAATTACTTAATAAGATACACGGAATCCACAGTTTCTCGTGTAAATAGCGGAAATTGGGCCACACGACGAAACCAAACAGAGAAAGACATTTTCCTCTCTTCTAGCGCGGAAACAGAAGCTCGTAGAAAATGCGAGCGGTACGAAAGAACGCGAAAAATTCTCGTAGACGTCGCGCTAATATATCGCAGTCATCTCCATGCGCTTGGCAAAGGATACCAGACACTTTTCCACGACAATTTCCCGAGCAACTAGTATTACCATACACTCGCTTGCAACCGCTGGCTGTGTATAGCGCAACGTTACTGCCACCGTCACCGAGTCTGTCCATTTTTCTCGTCCGGACTATCTTTATCACCCGCGAGCCTCTCGCAGAGAAAGCAACGATGAATTACAACGTCGCTGCTACCTACAACGGTGTATATAGGTTAGGGCGACTAAACGAGGGCGAAATTTACTTGGACGAAAGATTCGGCGATTTTTGCGCTTGGCGGGCGGCGCTAGTTTACGATGTGTAACGGGGGTGAGGTTTATGGAATGTGGAAGAAGCTTACGGAACGAGCGAGAGAAATTAGTTTGCGGTCGCGCAGGGATTGCGACGAGAGACTTTTTTGCGACTCGTCTGGGTAGAAAAATGATTTAAATTACGTTAATGACGCAAAATGCCGAACAATTTCCGGGGATGATATTTAAGGAAAGAAATTTGGAGAAAATGCTCGATAGAGGATGTTGCTGTACGACGTTGCCGTACGATTTTAGCATACGCCGATACGATCGAAAGCAGCGAATAATTTTACCACCGTATTAATAACGAAAATCCTCTCACCGTATAATATTTAAGTCGAGAAAGAAGGTTATATCTCGCTGTTAGAATTTATTCGAGGAAACTGAGGATTTTTTGCGTTTAGTAGCTGACGTTTATGGTATGTAACGAAGGGGTTTATGCAAAGAGGCAGAGAAATTGCAGCTCGCGATCACGGAGGGATGGAAATTGAAATGGAAAAGTTCTTATGCTTGCTATTGAGTCACAGAAAAGTGTCACGGAGTTCATTTAGATCGAACGATTCATAACGTGTGTAACCGTTCTATATCGGAGTCGTAAAATCCTGATATTAATTCCAAATTATGACCTGGAATTGCTGGAATCGTGCAAACAGAAGAATTTACAAAATATCGATATCGAGAATTTCTTGAAAATCTCGATATCTCTAAATGATTCCGCGTATAAATTACGGAAGAGAAAGAAAATATGGAGAAACGTTCGTAGATACGAGTTTCCGAATAAATAACGTTTATAATATAAATACATACATTGTAAGATAAAGCAACGATTATACCGTCGCAATACGGTTATTCGATTAATAATTATACGTTATTTCATTACGAATTATCCCATTTATTAAAAAGTTTGCATACCGGACGAGACTATTTGCGCTTAATAAATTCGATCGGTTCTGGTTATTAATAAATCCATACCTCGTCTCATATAATGCTCGTCTATGGCGTTGTCGTTAATTGGAAGCTGTGCATTCCCTCGTCTCTGTTTCTTTGGTACGACGAGTCACGGGAATTAATTGCAAACAATTAGATAACGGCAGGCATTAAACACAATATATTACAGAGGTTGCCATTAATTAAGATATTTTAAGTTTCCGATGCGAACTGGCGCATTCACGATTGTGACACGCTATTCAATTCGCTATTGAATGGGAACAGACGAGTTTCAGAAACTCTGATTAAAGTTTCAGCTTCTTGGAACTGGGGAGCATAAGTTACTTTAAGCATATGAAGCTCGGTGTTCTCGGAAATGACAATCAAGACCCGTGTTATAAGCACGGCTTCGTTTTCTGTATAACGCGACGAATGATAACTTTAGGGAGGCGTGCAGAGTCAGTTGTCAAAATTAAAAAATCTCCGACGCTTTCGCTTCAATTTTAGTAGAATTTCAATTTCACGTTCGAAATTCTACGCTCCGTGGTAATCCGTTGAAAATGTACGGAATTATATTTCGTATCGCGAATCAGCCCCTATGACTCGTCAAATCGCAACGCGCATAACATTTTATCGGTAATTTCAGATTTATGAAATCGCGGATTTCGTTTGAACGTTCGCTTGAAAATTTACTCGATCGCGATAGTTTATTTTTTCCACGCAAACGTCCGTTTCAAAATTCGCCCTGTTCCAACCAAATACCACTCGTGATTACAATACGTACGTGTCCTCTGTAAGTAATAACTTACGTAATAACTTAAAATTGCCCCGATAAGATCGTTATGAATTTCTGCTCGCCGAATTTTCTCTCCATCTTAGCTTCGTCTCTCGAGATTCTACGCGATTCTTTAACGGTCAGAATTGTCTCGGAACGCGAATCCCTTTATCGGTGCATCTAGCCGCGAATATTTCCTCTGGAGATCGCGGTAGCGGAGCAGAGGAAGCTTTGGCAACCGATTCCTCGGTAAACGAGGTTCGGAAAACGAGCGGCTTCGACGTCGGAAATTCGTGGCCAGAGTAACCGTGGCCGTGCCAACGGGAAATCGTTCCTCTGCCCGGTCGGAAATCTTTCTCGTTATCGACCACGGGCCATCCAATGAGTCGAAAACGTGACAAGAACGCGCCATCGGGATCCCGCTTTTTCATCCATCGTGCCACGTTCCACCGACCGATTATTTCTCGTACAAGACGGTCAGATTCGAAATTTAAACGATTTATCGAGCTGACCGAACGAATCGTAGTAACAAGGTCGTCTAATTCTACGTCTATACCGATCAGAACCGTTCGTGACATAAAGACAGAATAACGGAATAACTGTCGAGCAGAATCAGACGAACGAACATTTCCGGAAAATATTCAAACATTATCGTAAAGAGATCGAATCGTTCGATAATCCGTACGGCGCATCGACTTGCGTCCGCAAACACAAGCGTAAAAATTCTACCCACTGTGCGAGTGATTTCTGTCTGCTTGTCGATATACGTACACGCGTTTCGTTTTACTCTCGTCGTTGTGCTGAAACCGTAGTTTTATCTATGTACGCGAAAAGTACGCCAGTTTCGTACACATTTCCAGGAGATGGGCGAACCATGAAAGATGGAAAACCGTTGATCTAAACCACGCAGAAACGATTTATAAAGTTGTTTCGCCAACGATAAATCTTGATTTAAAATTCGCGTATCGAGCATTGGACGCGGGAAATTCGAAACTCGTGGAAAATGAGCGTCGAAGGGGGAAACGACGCTACGGAAATTTTTGATGCGCGTCTCTATTTATCCAGAGATTGGACATGCGCGATGCCTGGTTGTCGGTACGCGGTTCCATCCAGCTATCTATCTTGGAAACTGCCAAAACCCGGTAATCTAAAGTGCCAAAGGCCAGGCGATAAACGCGACCGTTCCTCGCCGAAAATGCGAAACCTGCTGCCAATCCTTGTACCGAGCTCCTGATAGCGTTCGTAATTTTTGTACACACAGACGCGCGCGTGCTACCCTATTTGCATCGTACAGTGACAAGACCCTTACGGTTAAATTGTGTGGGAATTCGTTTGAAGATTGTAAACGGTATTTTAAAGAAATATTCCGCTCTTTTGTTCATTAGGTTTCTTGAATCTACTAAGAACATACGGTGGCTCGTGATAAAAGTATAAAAAGTATTCGAATATTTACCACAGAAAACTTTCACGTTCACATCGTACGCGTTATACGAAACACTTTGAAATTTCGTTAGCACCGTTGCGAGACTATCGGGATTTTTTAGACGAGTCTGAAACGATTTACATCGATTGCAAGGTATTTAACACGGATATATATTTCACAAAGATCCGAGAAACATCTATTCTAGTAACAGGTTCGTTACATCGATAAAGCTCGAGAATCAGTGGCACCGCGTCTATACCTGTATACCAATGTTTTACTAGATACACTATACGTGTTTGCGATAAATGTCTCGCGATTTCCCGGTACGATATACGACTTCAACTATACACCTTTTCTCATCCATCTCAAAATATTTGTAGCGGTACGCGACTTTGACCCGTCGTTCAAATCCCACCAAGCGAGCAACACGGTCAAACGCAGGAACGTCACCTCGGTCTCGAACGAGGATGACTCGTAGTTGAAACAAAACTGAGACGGTTGCAGGTCGGCGCGAGGCGAGGAAGGTTCGATAGGTTACAAGGAAACTGATCCCGATACGAAGAGTTGGTATATTAGGAACTGCGATTTACGAACGAGCAAACAAAGCGATAGACACGAGCGTCGGCGAACTTTGTAAAAGTGTACAGAAGAGCGCGAGAACAAAGGTTTTACTACTACTTGACCACGTGCATTCTCGTCGTCTAATTTACCTTGCTACGTATTCTTCTCAAACGTTCCCACGCCCATCTCCTGTCTCGCTCGTCATACGTCCCAAGCAAGTAGAAATTCCCAACTCGTTAAAACATCGCGCGCGCAACGTCGCAAAGCGACCGGTCGCGTCGGTCATTGTTTCGTTAGAACCGAACGTTTCTCTCGCGTAAATTGATCCTACTCAGGTTACGACGTGTTGTAGCGGATAGTAGATCGCGTTCGTATTATGCCTCGTCGTTCGCCTCGAACTTGTTATTGTCAGGCCAGAGGCTCGTGAATCCTTTTAACGACGTATACCGGGGCAAGGGTGTTCCTGGAAGACCGCCAACGCCCGATTCCACGGAATCACGCGAGGGGTTTGCGTGGCGGAGAACTGGAATTTGGTAAAGGAAGAAAAGGATTTGGTGAGCGAGGCGAGAGGCGACCTCGTAATAGAAGAAAACACGCTTCTTGCTGCCGTTCTATCCCGTTACGGGAATCAACCACGTCCCCGGGGAATCGCCATTGTCAACGTTATGAAGAACGTGTAGCAGATAAATTCGAGACCTTCCGCGGGATCTGTCGCCTTTCGTGGATTCTACAAAAGTGTTTCCTGTTTCCTCTACCTTTTGTCACGTTTGCCGAAAATTTCCTACGGTTTCTCGGAATTTTAGAGAAGCCTGGCGTGATTGTAAATAATTAAGGAGGCCGCTATTGTTCTTTGTTCCCTTTGTGTTTAAGCCAGCGGCGCTTCGTGTATTTTCCGGCTACTTTAGGGGATTTTAATACGGGGAGTTGCGCAATTAGATACAGCCAGTCGTAGACGTTCTTGGGAGCGAGGGTTGTTCGAGTTACAAGGATATTCGATTCCAGCTAGGTAATTTGCTTCGTACAGTTCGATTATGTAACGCGAATAATCCTACTTTACTCTATATAGATATTTATTTATCCGTGACGTTTCGTAACAAATTTCTGCCTCTCTTCGAATCCGTTTCGTACGTGTTCGATTTAAACGAATTCTTCGCGCTCGTCGCTCGATTTTACGCGAACTCGATTATTCCGTGAATTCGCCGTGAAGTAATTTATCGCGGTAATATCACCGACAGTCGTTACATCGTATAATCGAACAAATTAATTAAGTTGCATTTTTTTTTCTTCGAATTCCTTCGCGTAGCCGGACGTGCTTAAATCGTAATTGCTTTAGCTTCGAGTTGCGATATAATATCCTTAATATACGTAGAACGTACAGATCAATACGATAAGAAAATAATACATCCATTATATCCACCTAACTACTGTCCAATTATTTCATCGTATTGTTCAAACCATATTACGCTAATTCTTACTGGGAACAGCCAGTCGCGATAAAAGGTTCGACTCGAAACTAGGTCGTATTTATCGATAGAAAGTATTCCTCTAACGGAAAGATATCTCTACAAAAAGATTCGTCGAAATCATAAATACGAAGCACGGTAAATACTATTGGCAAGATAAGCGGAAGCAAAGAGCATCAATGGCGGATCGTTCTCGGGAAATCACGATGCAATGAGCCAAAACGAACGAGGCGGCAGGCGAACGCACGGATACGATAAGAAGCTCGAATACAATTTTCCATGGACAGCCGATGAGCTCTAGAAAACTTTTGAATCTTGTTCTTGCATCCGCTAAAAAACTTCCTTCGCTTCCACCGTATTGGACTTTACCCTCCTTCTCTCTCTTTCTCTCTATCTACATGCACAGTACGTACACAGTGCCCTACTTCGATTTATGGCTGTTAACCAGCAGCGAAACGCCTACCAACTATCGCTTCGTAATATTAAACTTGGAGTATTTGACCGACTAACGATTCGTTGTTTCACGTCAAATTCATTATCCGTTGACGTCCATGCCACGGATCTTTTCAAGTGAGATGCAACGCGTTCCACGTGAAATTCTATAGTGAGTTTGAGTCGTCATTTTGCGGATTTCGAATTCGTTTAAAAAAATATAGACGCGTAGGCGTGAAAATAGAAGAAAGATACGACCACGTTCGTTAGAGTTGCAACTACGAAATAATTTTCGTACGTTTTGAAACCAGCGTGTGAATGGCTTTTCGATATAAATAGCTACATATTAGGTTGTCCGAAAAGTTTCTTTCGTCTCGTAAGGAAATACTGGACGCGCCACATTCTCCGTTTGATATTATTTTTGTCGAATCGCGTACGATCGTAATAATAGAAATAGAACAAAATGTATCGTAGATGATGGAATAAAATAATATAAAAGGAAGAGAGCTTGCGCGTCCATTATTTCATCGCGAAAGGAAAGAAACTCTCGGGACAACCTAATAAATAGCTATATATATGTATACTTCTTTGTACGAAATGACGAGCTGCATTAAAAATTATAGGATAGAAAGAAACCTCGTCGAAGCAAAATACGGTTTCTTCGAAATTGTTCGATCCTTCTTCGAATCGTTATTTCATGCTGATACGCGCGAGAACGAATATCCATGCACGTGCGTGCGCGTAGAAGCGGAGAAAGATTTCTGTTGGGCGAGTAACGAAGCTCTTCGCGGATTTTCGGGCCAGAGAATCAAGAGTTGGCGACGCGCCAGAAATATCTTATCCGAGTACACTCTGGTCGAGAGTCTCGGCAGAAGATCCAGAAGGTACCGGCAATTACCAAAGAAGAAAAGGAAGAGGAGAGCAGTCGCAGAGCTTTGACGAAGGCGTTAACTCGGGCCGAAACTTTCCATGTCGAGAGAGGAAACTTCGATCGACTTTGAACGGTGTATTCAAGCTTTCCGTTTCCCAACAGGTAAACGATGAAACGAGGCTATTTTCTATGCCGTTATTTCTTTAGTAACTATGACGACACGAACGTTGGTGAAAATCAGAGTACCGGAAACTACATAAAACTCGTCGAACCTTTCCTACGTCTATTTCTTTATTTTCCATCCATGATCTAATAATCGCGCTACTTGCCGTTGAACAACGAGATGCTATAAAAATTTGCGAACGAACGTCGATTTTAAAAACCTTCAAAATTCTGTCTCGAAAGAATCCAGCGTCAAAAATCTCTCTCCGATCTATTTTCGAATTTCCTAATCCACGAGGAGGAAGCCGAATCGAAGTTACTCGAGTCTCCGATAAAGTCGAACAAGACGCGAGTCTCGATCGGGGCACCGGCGAATCTTGGACAAGATTTCCTTTCGGGAGGATCTGGAAACCCTCGGCAATTACGAGAACGAAGAGGATCGCGAGCAGCTTCGCCCCTTCTTCACGGTATAGGTGCTAACTTTAGAAGATGCTTTCGTACGTCGAGCGACTTCGATGAAGCCAGATTAGTTCCCTTCGCCGAGGTACGAGAATACCTGGTGGTATCGCTTTTGCGTGACGAGGTAAGCTGGAAACGAGGAAGGGCGTCTCAGACGACGTTGGCGACGAGTCGGAGCTTCGTCGACGTAGAGATTCTCTTTCAACCCCCGACTGCACCGTGTAATCCGTGATGAAAAAGTGGACACAGTCACAGTCGTGGTGAAATTCAGAGAAACACAAGAGCACGAACGAACGAACGAACGAACGAACGAACCTGGCGACTAATTAACTCGATTCTACGATGCCGACGACCATTTTCTGTGTTTCTTTGGGAGATAAATTAATTAGGTGGGTAATTAGGCGACGATGATTTTTGTCAAAGAGAGCCAAATTCCTTCGTTTCGCTCGTCCACGCGATTCGCATTTTGCGCGTTCATAGATCAGCAACGTTTCCTTTCATCGTCGTCTTCCCGTTTACAAAGATGGTCTATCGCGAGAGAAACAGTCGATTCCAAGTAGCAAACGTTTTGGTCGCTGAACATTTTAGACGCCAGAGTGTTTGAAACGCCGATCGATCGATCGAGAACAGAAACGAAATCAAATTACGCGCGATCGTCGCGAGTCTCCTTAAGCAGCGTCAAACAGAAATAAAACAAAATTCGTGTTTGTCGCGTCGCCCATTTACCACGTTCCATATTCCGCGGAAAGGCCAACTAATCATCGGCGAAACCGCTCGAAGGCAACAACACCGGTGCACGTTACACCGTTAGCGGGGAAAAAATTCCGCGAGGTGGCGTAAATCTTCGGAAGAACGCCATTAAAAATTTAGATCCGAAGGCTGAAGGGCGCGATTCTCGGTGGCGTTCTCCCAGCAGTCGGAAAACTGGAACTGATTCTGCTGATTTATGTGGCTAATATAGCCATTAGGAGAGATTTATCGCTTTGAAAGAGGTCCACCAGGCGAACGTATTAATATTTACGTTTCCAGGCGAGCTGATATCTAACACGAGCGAACGAACGCAAACATGACCGGCAAATATACTCGGGGTCAAGTGGTGAAAACGAAGGGCGGAAACAGAGCCGGTTGAAAGCTAAGGAAAATAAACGAACAACGATGAAAAAGGAGGACAGAGGGACGATGCCTGCGGCTGCGCACGCTTTTTGCTTGCTATCCTTTCGTCCGGCGTTGAAAGGGAAAGTGCGGGCAAAGAAACGGCCATGGAAAAAAAGAAAAGGGGTTCGTCCCCTCTTTGTGTCCTGCGGGGATAAGGAAGCGACGCTCTCGGCGATCGTTAATTCGCTGGCTTCTCCCCCAGTCGTCTATCTGGAAAACGATGTTTTCACGAGAATTACACCTTCGGCAGATTGTAATTCTTCGTATCGTCCCGCTAACGATCGAGTCTCCCGGAAGCCGCGGTACCTTTATTTTTATCAACTTTTATTTATCGATTCTACGACCCGTACGATTTCCAGTATAATAATAACTTATCGAAAAATGTAAGCGAGCAAGGAATGTAAAGCTAGAAGAAGTCCGTCCAAAGCCGAAAGGCAAGGACTAAGTTCTAATAAATAAATAATGATACAAATAATAACTTATCGTTCGTTCGTCTCGCGTATCGTCAGGTTTGCTTTCGAACGACAAGCAGCGTCGCTTTGCTTCCCGTCGTGTGATTCGCATCTTTACCGGAGGCTCGTTAAAATCGGTAATCGTATTACGATACTTTGCGTATTTCGATACTTTGCGCGCGAGCCAATGGACACGAAAGATACGAAAAGAACGACGAACGCAAATTTTCGAAACGGAAATTGCTTGTTCGAATTATTTGCCCGTAATTTTTGCGACATTTCGCGCGATCCAGCTTGAATTCGTCCGACACAGCGACGTAAAGGATCCTTCCGTTTATCGAAAATCAAAGAAATACTACGCGCAACATGAATTACTCGCACAGCCGAGTTTAAAAGTCGTGAAATAAATCTTTGGAAATATGTGGAAACTCGCTTCGAAGCGCACAAAATATTCAGATTAATTCTGACTATCGCGTGCTATCCTTCCGAACGAATCGATCGATAGCACGAGCCAGTAGGATGCAACGTTAATTTTTCAGGCCAACAAAGCTAGGCGCAGGTTTATCGGGTACCAGGGTCGATCTTGAAGCATCGAAACTCTCCAAGTGCGCAACTTTCACGAGTGTCGATTCCACTGCAATCAACCAGACACGATTGAATCGGGGCCCGGCCCCGTCCATACTTTCTAGTTTTCATTTTTACCGCTGCTTTTTTCCCCCGCTTCTTTTGCGAACGTTGGATCGCAGTCGCTAGAGAGCGTTCATTAATTTTCATCCGGATGTTCGATGTTTTCAAATTTAAATGAGTTTTCTCTCTCGCCAACGAATTCGCCCTCAACAATGCTCCGTTCCTCCGGATTACATCGTTATTAATATTATGCTCGTTTTACGTATATCGTCGCGAGATTTATTACGATAGATTTCTCCTTTCTTTTTTCCATGTTCCAATTCTTTTCAACGAATTCGTAATTTTCGTTCTCCACGCTCTGTTGCTCGTTAACTGAAAAATTTCACGCGACGAAAACAATCGACAGAAAAACATCGTGCTCGTAATTATTTTATACAATCGGCGACGTTTCGTTCATTTCGTTGTTAGAAAGTTTCGTTATGAAGGATTGAAGCGAGTTTAGGCGATAAGCGTCAATTAGTTTCGTTAAGTGGATTCGCGATAACAAATAAAGAGAGTTCGTTGGAACGATTTTACGAGCGAAACGCTTTTCTTTTAATGCTATTACTGTCGGCCGATATCGATAAAAATATTCCACGATCCCTGAAACTATCTTCAAGTAAATCACACTTTCCAAACCAATTTTCGACACAAATGGTTTCGGTTATTCGGGCTCTGCGCGCTGTTTAATTCAGGTTATTTGACTTTCATTTCAAATTTCAACGAAGAAAAACGTCACAGGTGAGAACCTATCGATTTATCTATTTCACACGGCGCGAGATTAAAACGCCTCTAATGATTTGCCTACGAAGGTGTGTAAGCCGTAAGGAAAAGCAAGTGGTACGATGAAAAGCACGCCATTGGAAGAAGAGCGGTTAGCCTCTCGCGCTTGAACGTCTATACACCTAAATTTGGCAAATTTCGTCAAAATTGCCTGAAGGGACGCGAGAAGTATAAAACGAGTTAAAACTCGGTATCGAAATTTCAACTCTTCTTGTCCATTGGCAACAACATAAAAATATTCGTTAAAAAATTAATTATCTGTTCGTTAACTTTGCAAATTGTAAGGAAAGAGTAAAAATAATCTTACTGTTGTTGTTATCATCATTATTATTATTGCGCGTAAGTAACCGTACGAAAGAAAATATTCCAACGAAAGAATTACATAATTGGTGGCGGTTCGTGCAAGTTCGTGTTTTCCTCGAGAATCTTCCACACCGATCACGTAAATAAGATTTCCCGAAACTGCACTCTTTACGCTATAATGCCGCCCGCAAGCGATTTTCGTGCTCCGGTGAAATGTTTACCTTGTTCGTCGATAATTAGCGAGCCGGGCTCCTGTAATCATTTGCCAGGGAGTCGCTCGAATTTCCCGCGGACCATTCCCGGGCTTCTGATACACGTGACACGCATAATCGAATACGTGGAACCGTGAAAGGAACAGGGAAAAGGTATACATCGCTGCTCGCGTGTAAGTTACTAAACCGCTGTCACGTAGTTTGTAATAAGACGAATTTCGAAGGAAATAGTTGTGAAAGTTTGTTATGTCGAAACATTCTTGTACGATTTGATTAAATATTCGAGCATATTGCCGAGACAAAGAGTCTATGAAAACGAGTGCCTGTCGAACAAGTATATAGCGTGCATTGCGACGGAGGAAATTTATTTATTTACTTACTCGTGGGACGAGCGTTGTACGGTAATACCTACGGAAAATAAGGAACAGTAGAGGAAGTAATGCGTGAAAATAAAAAAATTAATATACGTTTGAAAAAAACCTGACCATAAGCCGAATACATAAATAACAAAATTTACAGGTTCTTTGCTTCTGCAGTGACGCAAGAAATGTGAAAAGTTTCATGTAGCAGAAAAATCCCGTAAATATGGTAAATATTCGAGCAATTAAAGATCCAAAGTACCCGACATCCCATTGGCAATATTTACAGTTCAGTACTGTTTCCAATAATTCATTAATTAACAACAGCAAACATCGCGATTCATCCAGACCTATCATCGAGTAATATGATTACGTAGTTCGACAACATTGTCAAAATATATTCACCAATAACAAAAACCAACCGAATTTTCCCGATCCATCAATTACAAGTTCCAATTTCCAGAAAATACGATGTTCCCAAATATTCGACGAATTTAATTTATTTTTCACGTCAATAAAAAAAAAAAAAAAACAAAAGACAAAAAAGAAAGAAAGCAAGAGAAAACGGAATACCAGTTTGCGTGTCACATTATCGAGCCATAGATCGCGTATCAACGCACAAAGAGATTATTGCAAAAAGGGGAACGAGCGTGGAGCGACAAGAGGAAGGCATCGTCGATTAATTATTTAAGCTCGAGCTTCGACGCGAACGATCCTCATCCGCCTCCTATCCGGCCTTTATCTCGACTGACACTGCACCGACGTTTCCCGCGATTCGTTTAATTAGGTTAATTTAATTAAATTTCATCCCACTCTAATTAGTTGCTGCAACATCCTCGGCCAAAGGAGCAAAGCTAAAGGGACCTCTGGCCCCCTTTGCCCGCCGCTGTTGCACCCTGTGTAACGAAGTCTCTTCTCGCGTATAGACAGCAAAGCACGAGAACAAAGAAGGAAACGGAAAATAAGAAGCGACGGCAAACACGACGTTGGATGTGTGTGCCGAAGGAACGAAAGTAAAAAAGTTCACTGGCGAAACTAGCGCGCAAGGGTCGTAATTATCGAGAGCTATGATTCTTCGGACAGTCGACCCATCGAGTCGACCAAGGCACGAGTAGCACGGCAGGGAATTTTATTTTTATGCGAAGAACCGATCGCAGAATTTTTAAGAGGTAGTTGCGCACTTTACGGAGTGCAGCTTGCCCCTCCCCCCACGGGGGTAAAGGTAGGTGGGACGCTCGGTGAATTTTGCAGTTCGGTCAGGCAGGGTAGCTTCCGGTGCACCCTTGGTATACTCGAATCACGGCGCCACGCCGGAAAATTCCAGCTAGTAAAAAGGCTACCTTACGATTCTAATTCCCTGCACCGCGCACGCGTAAATATAAGGCCGGATGCGCCACCGTGTTCTTACGTTTCCCCGCTGAGATTCGGCCGCATTTCGGTGTTGCAACGCGAACGAAGAAAATTGATGTTAGGGGGCATCGATCGACTCTGCGTGTTCTGGATTGTGAGTGGATCGGAATAGAAATAACGGAATCAATTTGATTTCGATTCGCTTGGATTAGCGCGTGTTTCTTTCGTATTAGCCCGAATGATCTAAACGCGTGGATCGAATCGATTTAGAAACGCTCTTCGTACACGACCAAATCAAATTCAAAATCAAATTCTATCGTACTAAATCTTCTCTTCGAGCAAACTGATCCTCTTTTCTCTCTAAATTCCGACTAATTATCGTTCGCGATACGCGAGGTTCGTGATCTCAAACGTCTAGAAAGAAGCTCGATACTACGTTAATTCCTCGGCAACCATACGAACGAACTGCGTCTGGCGATACATCGATGAAAAAGAAAAAGTGGTCCGACGTATCCACGAACTTTACTCGGAAAGAAAGGGCACCTATCGTTCGTGCAAAACGCTCATAGTCGATTAAAAAGTCGGTGGCAGCCAGTGAAGCATCCCTTTCATCGCGAACGACGACAAAAGGGTAGCAGGTAGGGTAAGCGCGTCTGAGTGCTGACTGGGAACCAGAGAATCCCGTTCCGCGACCCCTTTTCTGGATAACTAAGTCTTCCCTTCGCCTTCCAGACAGTCCTACCCCATCCCCTTCGATGCAACGTCTCCTTCACTTCCGTTGCAATTCCCCGTGGCATGCGTTTCACCTCGAATAATCGGGCCAAAAGTCGCTCGATGAGATGTCAAAGTAAAAAGACACCCCTTTCCTCGTCGTTTCGGCGTGTTTACGCAAATTTATATTTTTACCAATAGAACCGAAGAAACAGAATCTAACAGCGTTTCGCTCGCTAAATATTATAACAAACAATACGATTCGGAGTTTTCGTCGCGAGATTTTTCGCGTTTTAAATATCGCGAAATAGAACGATGCGCGATTGAATTCCGAATAAAACGAAGGTTTAAATCGCGTCGATGAATTTTTCATAACAATGCTGAAACTTCATTGAAACGGAAATTCATCGATTTCGTGTTTACCGCGATACCGACTCTTCGTAACAAATTAGTTTGTTATATTATGGCCGCGCAAGCTGCAAGATTAAAATAATACGCGACGAGCGATCAATCTAAAAGCAACGTAAAATTAAGGTCTATACGCTATACTTGAATCCTCTATAATTTCTAGTATAATTTTTAGTACGTTTTTATCGCGCGATAAAGTGTACGATATAACGTAATCCCACTTTTAATTCGCCGCTGTTCCTTTGATTATTGCTACTCTTTTAATTATTCTTTCAATTATTCTTGCGACCACTATTCCCCCGTTATTTCGATTTATTTCTATTTCTATTTATGCGCACGTATATATTATCACCGTTATTATGTCGCTGTTTAATTCAGTAACGTAATCCGTCGATAAATGTTATTTTACGTCACTTTCTTCGTTCCAGCGATACTCGATGCTAAAGCAATCTTTAATCTACGTAACAAAGAATCGCGAGTAATCGTTACGATTCCAGCCTCGCTCCGCTGAGAAAAGGGAATAATGAATTACTCGCGGGGCGAATAGAGAGACTGCAGCCCTTTTGAGGCTTTCCGGTCGGGTCTCATTAATATCTCTATCGACGCAATATTTATTTCTCCCTTACTTAGTCTCGTTAATGGTTTTAATGAAACGGCGAAGTACTGGAAGAAGTATGGGCCCACTACCGCATCTCATCACGGCGAATAATCTGACGAGCAAACGAGCAGCGAAGAAAGGGTAAAAGAACGGAGACCGATTAAAAAGGAGAGAGAAGGTCGAATCAAATGGAGGTCAAATAATATTTTTTAGCTCTCGCAATCCTTGCGTGGCGAACTGTCGTCGCGAATTATTAGAAACGTAGGTGTCACGAAGTATCTGTATCTTAAGTACGAGGAATTTTAAAAGAAGCGGTAGGCGAGCTTTTTAATTATTCATCAAGATGTAAAATAAGTCTAGAGAGGCGCGTTATTCGTTGCTTCAACGGGATCGCAGCTCGGCCGAACAGATAAATTCTATCGCTATTTTGAAATCCACCTGCTTATTCGGAAATTCTACTGTCCAACTACCGTCGTTCAAAGTCCAACCATTACCATACCTGTCGCTGCTTTAACGCTCTAACACGCACATTTTCAAAAACGAGGAGTCCGTTGTTCGCTCTCTTAATAAGATCACAGCTCATCAGAACAAAAAAAAAAAAAAAGAAAAAAAAGGAAAAAGACACGGGAAAATTCTATCACGAACAAGGTAAAATTTCAACGATTTTCACGGTTTTTAAAGGCTCAGTCCCAATTCGCATCTGCCAGAAGCATAAATCGAGCGTTGTCCAAGTACGTGGATTTTTCCGCGAAATTTCGATGTCGTTTCCCGGGCTCGTTCACCCGTAACGGATGCCCGTCGGGGGTGTCGTTAAAAATTAACGGTATTTCCCCGGAGAACGTAAATGAAAAAAAAAAAGAAAGGAAAAAAACGGGGGAAGCTGGCGTATAATCGGGCGCGAGTCATCGTGCCAGTGATTTTACCACGGGCGAAGAAAAATCGGAAGAATATCGCATCCCGTCGAGGCCCATTATTCACCCATTTCCAATCCTCCCCCCTCCTCCCTTCCACTCCCTCTTTCTACGCGTATGCACGTGTACATGTGTTTACCGATCGAATAAAATTAACGATTAAATATTAACGACTGGAGTGCTGCACATTTGTGGCTAGAGGGGTGGAAGAATCAATGAGAAAGCGTTTTCCAATGGGAGCCAACCGACGCTTTTGCATCCAGTGCACAAACGTTATGGACGAGAATTACGCGCGAAATGAACGGCATGCGAAGATGAGAATGACGATTAAAAGGTTCGTAACAGTCGCTGGTTGAGATAAATGGTTTTACGCGTTCGGAGGTTGAGAGGTTCGTTCGGGAAGTGGTTTTACAACGACGGGCATCTGTGATCGACGATGAGGAAGAGTGTTGCAGTGTTATGGATTTTCTTGGGGATTTATTACAGGGAAACTCCTTTGAAGATTTTTCCTCGACGAATTTTCCTTCGTACTGCCTTTTCTCGTGTTTGGCAGATTTGATTTTTTTATACGTTTTGCGCGTGTTTTAACCTTGTTCTCGCGATCACGATCTTCCATTGTAGATGATCAAACTTTTGTAATTTTCCAATGTCGTTGCTTTTTATACGATTCGTCTTTACTCGAGCAACCTGTATCGATCTTCGAATAAAAAGAACCATAAGAACAATTGTTTGTCGTACCATTAACTACATTCACGCTCGAAACCTGTCGTAAATAACGAATAAAAGGTTCGACAAAAATGCCAGCGATATTTGTACCTTTAAATTCTGATAACGCTACTTTCAGTGGACATTAAAAGACGAAGGATCGACGTGAACTTTAAAAACCTTCGATAACGAGCAATTTCCGGGGTGCGTTTAACAGGAAGCGATATTTTCAAACGGTAGCAGTATTCGTGCGTGTTTTCGACGCGATACGTCGTTATCCTCGGGGCCCTTAATGATGCAAACGCACGCTTTAAATCGTGGCTCGTAACGGAAGCGCAAACCTCGATGAAACGAATAAAAATTGCAAGTTCAAAGCGATAGAGCCATGGTCACGAACCGGACAACTTCCGCCAGTGCTTCCTCTCATCCCAACTTTCCACCCCTTTCCATCTACAGAGCAAACAGTAACCTAGACGACTTCGTTCTCTTTTTCCCCTCTTCCTGCTATTTCCCGACCCACGCATCAAAAACAGTTATGAAAGTTAAAGGAACGAAATCGCGAAACGTAGATTGTACCCGGAAATTTAAACAGGAAGAGATAAATAGGTGGCGAGGGATAAATCATTATAATTCCCGTTTTACGACTGTTCGGTCGAATGTTTTGTTTACCCATCTTCTCGTGTCGTTCTCTTCCCGGAAACCAATATTTTTCTGGGTTCTTACGAAGAATATTTTTCTTCGTAGGATCTAGGTCACGTTCCTCGCAACTTTGACGCGACTTGGTTCGAATGATACGGTAGGAGAAGTCCAACCGTTTAAAATTAACACGCTCGTAAAATAAATGATTTCGATCGTTTTGTTCTAGACTATGTCACGAAGAAAATCCCAAATCCTAAATCGATATTTAACTGTTTTATTAAACAAGAAGAAAGTAACGAGCCCTTCTACTAGATATACAGTGGGTCACAAAATTATTCGCTCACTCGCTAATGTGGCAAAGATGAACGAAATAATCAGGCAACGCAAGGTATTTTTAAATTTTTTATTTGGATATACATAGTTCAAAGTTTAATTTGATAGAATAGTAAAAAAAAATTGCGAAATTTTCATTTATAATTACAGAAAAATGAATTTTAAGAAATCTTTA